>CM029398.1:51071870-52327125 GCA_017139565.1 Luffa aegyptiaca
TATATTAGAGTCCTCTGATTTTGTTATTCATCCCCAACTCGTCTCAGAGAATTAGCAATTTCATCCAGCCAATACGGTGATCGAGTAATGCTTTGAGAAGTTTTCTGTAGAAACTCCAAGGATAAAAAGATGCTAGATGGGGAGAAAGTAGACACGTATGTCCTCATGAAAAACTAAAAAGATGGGAAAACATGAAACAGCAAAGACTTACCAAGTGCCAAATCAGGATCTTCTGCTGCTGCTTCTGACATGTCAATGTCTCGTACGTCACTGGTTGCAGAAGGATTATCACAATGTATAATTAGAGTTGACTATCACAATGTATAATTAGAGTCCTCTGATTTTGTTATTCATCCCCAACTCGTCTCAGAGAATTAGCAATTTCATGCAGCCAATACGGTGATCAAGTAATGCTTTGAGAAGTTTTCTGTAGAAACTCCAAGGATAAAAAGATGCTAGATGGGGAGAAAGTAGACACGTATGTCCTCATGAAAAACTAAAAAGATGGGAAAACATGAAACAGCAAAGACTTACCAAGTGCCAAATCAGTGATCTTCTGCTGCTGCTTTTGACATGTCAATGTCTCGTACGTCACTGGTTGCAGAAGGATATCACAATGTATAATTGGAGTTGACTATCACAATGTATAATTAGAGTCTCTGATTTTGTTATTCATCCCCCAACTCGTCTCAGAGAATTAGCAATTTCATGCAGCCAATACGGTGATCAAGTAATGCTTTGAGAAGTTTTCTGTAGAAACTCCAAGGATAAAAAGATGCTAGATGGGGAGAAAGTAGACACGTATGTCCTCATGAAAAACTAAAAAGATGGGAAAACATGAAACAACAAAGACTTACCAAGTGCCCAAATCAGGATCTTCTGCTGCTGCTTCTGCATGTCAAGAGGATTATCCATTGTCATAGCAAGGGCTTGTTGTAGCAGCGCATTCTCATCATCTATTATCCAGAATCAACTCAAATAATAAGAATTGTTTTTCCCTGTCTGCCATTACGTGTCGCAAAGGGCAGCAATGATATTCAAATTGGAATAGGAAAAAAAAAAAAGATCAATTTATTCAAAGGCTAGAGGTTAAAATCAAATTACTCGAAAAGCTAGAATTTAAAAGAGCAGTCTAGCAAAAAAAATTGCTGTAAAACAATTTTCTAAAATCCAAGGTACACTGACATTAAAATCAGCAGTCTTGTTTTCAGCATCAGAAGAAGCAAGTCCAGACGCTCAGACATAGTGCATCCTGTGAGCCGGATGGCTGCTCAACTCCCTTTTCTTGCTTTGCATTCTCCTCTGCAGCCTTCTTAGCAGCTGCCTCTTGTCTGGCCCTCTCCTCTTCCATTGAAACTCTAAGAGCAAGGGCAAGTTCAGGATCTAAGTTGGGATCAACCCCAAAATCAAAACCAGATACGCCGCCAGCAGTAGCAGCAGCAGCAGCTGCTGCAAAACCACTTCCACCTTCCCGTCTCCAGTGAAGATAGGAGTACTGAAATCAAATAAAGCAAACTTAAAATGAGGATATAACGTGTTATGACACAAAAAATACAAAAGATCTTGAAATAGAAAGGAGTCAAAGGCCAACCTGATGAGTACATCAGAGAGCACATTTGGACCAGCAGGAACATGAACAATGTGACTGGTGTCATTACTGTTCACAGCTGCCAGAAGACTTTCCAGTTTCTCAGGTTTGCCATCATCTTCTTCGCCAAAATCAACAATATCAAGGGCCACATTGTTCTTCTTCAGCTTCCTTCCTATCATCTCCAGTAACTTTTTCTCATGTTTGACAGGACTGCATCAGACATTGTGTAATGGTAATTAGTATATATCGAAATCTTTGCTTTGAAAGCTAAAAGTGGATTTTCAAAGTCCGTCCTGGCAGGAGCTTAAATTCTCCAAAATTTCATAAAGCCAGTTTAAGAAGGGAAATATCCCACGTAATTAAAGTCTTCCTTATATTACCCTTATGGGAGGCCTCAACACAAAAGACATGATTTATTTGGATTTCTTCCTATCCTTAATGGCTGATCAAGATTTATCATTTGAATTTGAGGAGCATTTATTCGCCAAATGTATAGAGCACTATGCATTGAACATGACGGATGTAAGAAACTATCAAGGTGTATATTACCTTTCAGAATTAGATTACATAAGTTTTTTACAAATTATTATATTTTTTAAACTTTTAGTGGCTGCTTGAGATTTTTCATTCTGAGAACACTTGTTTCACAACGAGATTGGGCACACATGTTGCAAGGAAAGAGGGAAACTGATTTACTTCAAATTACTTTTCATGGTATGAAATATTAATGTGGACTTTAAATTTATGTAGTTGCTGATAGTTGGAGATAAATTGCTAGTTTATCAGTTCTCAAATCTTTTTTTGATAAGATATCAGAGCTTGCCTTAGAGTTATTTGATCTAGTCATCTATTATGCTATATCCTGGTATAAGATGTCTAAATTATTTGCTTCATATTCTTATGCTTCCGTTTAATCAACTGGGATAGCCTTTTGTAATCGCTCATGGACTTTTCATCGTTTTGTAAATTTCTTATTTTATATATATATATATTGATGCTACAGATTTTTTTTTTTTACAAAAAGGAAAAAAAAAATATTTATGCATTTGGATAGGACGGGAGATTTGTATTTGGAGTAAAGGGCCCAAATTACTGGAGCCAACGAAGCTCAATTATTACAGGCTCGAGTGGGGGTTTATCAATCAGCAAGGGTTATTAGGTTAGCTCAACATCTAGTTCAAAACATAATTCAACCAAATCTAACCCAAGCACAAACACCCTAGGTTTAAGCCTTGTAACAAATTTTGCATCCTTGAGTTGAGCATTTAGCTTAACTGGGGATGAATAGGAGAGCTTTTCTATATTGTTTTTTTTTTTTTTTTAAGTTCAACAATGGCAGGGTGGACGATCGAACATACCTTTGGGATAGGGTGGACGATCGAACATACCTTTGGGATAGTAGTCAATCCATTATTAACTAAGGTTAGGTCTGTTTGAATAGTAGAGTTTCTCAAGGCGGAAAAGGATTAGCAGGAGATTTGGGCCTTATAGCTTTCGTTGCTTTCCCTTGGAGCCTTTTTTTCTAATTTATTTCATAGTTTCTTTGAATAGAATTCTTTTCTTTGTGACTCCTTGGCTTGGTGAGCCTCCTTTGTGATGTCATCATCATCATAATGATAATAACAATAAAAATACATCTACTTAGCCATAGGAATCATCATAAGTTATATCTGGCATCCAAGTACATAAGATGGTAATGCCTATTGACGCCCAAATAACTTCAAGAAAGCGACCACAGTAAAATCTATCAATACGTAGTTGAGTGAATTCCTAAACAACTTCGGGAACACAACTTCAAAACCAGATCAAAATTAGCAAAATTTGCAGTTCAACATGAACCTAGTGCACTCGAGCAATCCACTAATTCTAGAATGTCACTCATTAGTTATCACTCAAAGAACTCAACAGGAGACATGCAATTTTTTTTTTTTTTTAATATTTGTGAGTGACTGACTAGTTTGAATGCACCTCGATTATTCTCACGGAATAACTGCTTGACCATATTCATTCGGTTGCCAAAGTAATTTATAGGATATTAAAATTGAAATAAGTGACCATCATGACTTGAACTCATTTCTTCAAGCCCTTTATCACAAGGTCAATCCATGGTGGTCTAGTATATAGATCATAATCTAAAGCAACTTAATTTACGATAGCTACAAATTATTGTAAGCAGTATGCTATGCTCTATCAATGGTATTATGAAAGATAAGCACCTTCACCAAACTGTGAGAGTAATCAAACAAGGTGTGAGACTTAGGTTCTTTATATGAGGAATGCTTTCTAAAGTGACTTTACCAACATATATCAGAGGAGAAACCTAATGAAAAGTCTTCGAGCTCACCTCAAGTAATGCACGGATAGCAAGTTTCACAGTTTCCTGACCAAAAGTTTCCTTATAATTTTTCTCTAAGAATTCCCTAATTGAATTGGAGTTTCTACCAGTTGCATTTGCTTTCCAAGCTGAAAATGTCCCAGAAGGATCTGTCTGGTACAGGGATGGTGCACCAGTATATGGATCAAAACCTATAATCAAGGTTGAGAGACCAAATGGTCGCACACCACCACTTTGAGTATACTTCTGCTGAAGACCTGCCTGCAATGTAACGAGTAATATATTCCACAGTTACTGGATCCTCAACTGTAAGTCGATGGCTTTGACACTCAATTTGAGCTCTATTTATCAAGACACGTGCATCAGCCTTGAGCCCAGCACAAGCTAGTGCAATATGGTTATCAAGATTCACAATCTTTCTCACAGATCTGAAAACAAAAGGAGAATATCAGTAATGGTTATTTTACAGAATTGAAGATGTATATAAGGGATACTCCAGCATATAAAAATTGTGGTAAGGAGTAAGGAGATAGAACATTGATTCTGCCAAGACAATCATTCACACCACCATAATTGGCATAAAACATGGTCATCTTAGTAACACAAAGTAAGCATCCCAACGAATTAAACCAATAATGCAAGAGACACTATTGGGCACCATTTGTTGAAATGATTTCATAAGATTGGCAATGTTTTTTCCTAGCTAAATGAAGGGCGGTTGCCTTGTGTTGTATTGTATATATCAAATCGAAAAATGCCCACCAGTTAGACATCAATTGGAAAAGTCAATATTTTGCTACCGCCAGAATAAAGCCCAGAGGTTGTCTTAGTTCCCTAGAACACAATCACATGAAATTAGTAGAGTACTGGATGACTCGAACTTTTAATCAACCAGGTGCAACAATTGGAATATAAAAAAAAAAAAAAACAATATCGTCAAAATCATTTAACGCCAAACTACAATTATACGCGTTTGTCACTCAGAAGACTATCAGCCATTTTGGCAGGGAATTCCAAATCCAGTTTCTAATGTGCACCCAGCCCGATCAGTTAAACTTCGTACCACATCAATGTATTTAATCAGAAAACCACCGAGCTTATCAGAAAATTCAAACACTGGCCATACAAAAGTCCAAGTGATCTCAGTGAATCTCGGAGCTTCACCGTTCCATTTCCCCAATTAAAATAGATCCACCCACAAGCAGGAACTGAAAATACAATGGAAGTATCAGAGATAAAGCGAAAGTACCTGGAGTCTTGAAGCTTAGGCGCAGCCTTCTTCTCAACACCGAGGACGATAGTATCGGTGCCACGAACACCGACGGCGGCATTACCCTTCCGCACAGCTTCGAGGGCGTATTCGACTTGAAACAAATGGCCGTCGGGGGAGAAGACAGTGATAGCCCTATCGTATCTAGCCATTGTTCTCTCGCTTTAGCTCTTTCTTCCTCTTTCGGATTCTGCTTTTTTGCAGCGGAAATTATAGAGAGAAATCCCAACTTGAGGAACAAGGTAGGTCAAGATTTCCTATACCATCTACATGATTAATGAACTTAGTTACAGTTGATCAAGTCGTGGAGCATTACCGGGTAATAGTTTCCTGCCTACGGTTCATTGACAGAAAGATTCCAGTCTTGTCTATAGTCTCGAACCTGCAAATATTACTCATGACAACAACTGAAGGTGAGAAGAGAAATGGTGCAGAATAAGAGAGAAAAGGAAAATGTTCTCAAAACAACAAGGAGAGATTATGATAATTCAAATGTTATTGAAAGACATTCAACTGAAATTTCAATACTTGTGTGCTAATTACCCGCTTCAAAAAGTCTCTTCCGTTCGAATCAGTGTAAAACGCCTTATCTGTAACCATGTTTGTTGTCAATCTTGTGATGACCTCCTTTCCCACACTATCATCCACTGGAATTGGACCAACCTTCAGAGTAAAAAATCACAAAACCCATTCAATTGGAAGCTTAAGGTATCAACTAGTTTTGGACTTTAACAAACAGAAGATGAAAAGTGAGGCAATTGGAGAATAAAGTTTTGACATACTCACAGTGAATTCAAATTCAGCATGCTCTTTGTCTTTGTAAAGTCTAACGACCAAATGCACAACCATATCCTCAAAGATTAGGCCATTAACAGATATGAACCCAAATGGACAATTCCTTTTTCAACTTCATTCTACTTTTAGTAAGCAACCTGGTAAACCCATGGACTGAATTGTTGGCGGACCTCATCAACTAGCGGTCCACGAACGATTTCCACAGCAACCTGTCAAGTTCAATATGAAAAATGAGGAAAAAGAAGTGTGGAACATAATAAATACAGGAAGTTAACGACTTGATGCACATTACATACGAAAGTGACAACGGAAACATAAGGCTTACTGATCTGGAAACGATATTTGGTTCCCCTTGAGGCACAAAAATATATGCACCATAATTCTACAAGAAGTTATGGAAGACCTATTTAGTAGATGCCAAATTTCAATTTCATGAAATTTCGTTGTTTTAAGAGAGACCGACCTGATCATTATTAAAGAAACCTGTAGCTGAAGCATACCAAAGATAGCTTTGTTGTATTGGTACATCAACCTGGCGTATTGAGATAACAACTATAAGATTATTCTAATTTAACTCAAGTGGAACCAAAGTAAGTATTAGAAACAAAAATAAACAGCAATTAGGACGTTGAGCCGAAAAACTCTATAATTATATACAGGATGCTCATCTTATTGAGAATTCTCAGATAATTTTGTAAGGAAAGAGCATCATAAAGTCCAAAGAAAGAACAAACAAAAACTGAGAAAATATCACTTATGGTAAGATCACGAGATCAATCAAAATTAAGTTAAACATGCATTGGAACATGGAAACTAACAAAAATGCATATAACCAACCATCTAAGCAGTATAAGATGAACGAAGTACTTTTTAAACATCCATCTTATATCCACCTTTTAATGCTAAAAGTATTTTGACAGGAAAAAGCGAGACAATTTACCCCGGTCTTTGAATTGTACACGCGTTTGAGTTGACCAGAAGCAATAGAAAAGGACATCTTCAAATTGCCAGGTCCAACTTCAACGGTATCCTTCTGAGTGTCCACGGGAAGAAATTCAGATCTTCCTTTACCTGAATAATTTTGGTGCAAAAGTGAATTAGAAGTTCCATATTATAATTCTTTTATGGAACTTCTATGGTTTTCTCAGCATATGAGCACACCTTAAGATCCACTTCAAAGAAACCCGGCTATTAAAATGTGAGATTTCACCACAGTTGAGAGATCATAACTCTTGAATTCGAAACATCCACTGTTCTAAGTGACTAGAAAGGAAAAATGACAGACAAGGATAGAAAGTTAAATATCTACCTCCACCACTTCCTTTAGAAATAAAGTACGTGTTCCATCCAAGTTGAGGGACTGATACTTGAAACAGAAGCCAGTACTTTGGAAAATTTCCCCTCAGCTGTCCCAAGTAGGCCTTCACATACAACTCGCTTATGTTTTTTGTGACTTTATCAATGGCAACAAATTGGGTCTCAATGGTTTTTCCTGAGGTATCTTGGACAACAAGATCAGCATCATGAACCTGATAACAGTTTTCATTTTCGGATTACATGAATAGAATGGATTCCATTTTTCTCTTCCCATTCATATTTCCCTCAATTGTAAAAGGTCTAATGATGAAGTAATAATCCAAGTCATTCAATTGTCTGGAACGTGAAACAAGCAAGCAAAAGCAAGTTTCTACTCACCGGTATTCTAATGATATCATTACGAATCCATCCAAGAGGGTTATACACCACCACGACCTGACCACAGGCACATTTACTCATTCACATTGTAGTTAAAAATTGTAAAAAGCACATTTCCAGAAGACTGGAGAAAGAAAGAAACGTTACCAAACTATTCCCTCCTTGAATATGTTGCTCGGTTGGTGGGCAGAAACTGATATTGAGTAATGGACACTACTTAACAAAAAATAAAGGGAATTTCAAAAGTCATAAAATGCAACAATTCCAAAGTAATAATGACAAAAAGAATCCAAATGTTCGGAAAATGAAGAACAAATTTCAGGAGAAAATGAACCTCATAAATAATATCAGAAATTCAAGCAACAATAAAGCATCACCTGGCTTAGTATTTTTGATTTCTCACAATGACCTCCCAATTTCTTTTTGTGACGCCCGAAGTTAGGAGGGGTACATGAATGAACCGAGATCACATCCGAATGAGAGGGATCCTGAGGACATGAAAGTATGGTCAAGATAAGCTTAAAAGAATTGATAGATACTACCTATACCAACAAGATGCACCTTCCTTTTCGGTGGCTCAATCATAGGAACTTTGAAGTTAAGCGTGCTTGGCTTGGAGAAGTTCTATGTTGGGTGACCTCCTGGGAATTTTCCTAGGAAGCATGTGAGTGAGGACAAAGCATGCTAAAAGGACCTCGTGTTGGTTTGTGGGGACAGTCTTCACTCTTAGAAGCGGTTTCAGACAAGTATGGTGATGTCGCCAGGCCGCAGAGGATGTAGGGGAATGCCGGGGTCGTGAGGTGCCGAATCCGGATTTCGAATCTTGGGCCTGGGGCGTTACAGATTCCGAATCCTGGGCCTGGGACGTTACAGATGGTATCAGAGCGAAACCTCTCCTAGTAGGATGTGGTTTGGGGACGAACCAAGGCGGAAGCTGGTGGGCATGTGACGCCCGAAGTTAGGAGGGGTACATGAATGAACCGAGATCACATCCGAATGAGAGGGATCCTGAGGACATGAAAGTATGGTCAAGATAAGCTTAAAAGAATTGATAGATACTACCTATACCAACAAGGTGCACCTTCCTTTTTGGTGGCTCAATCATAAGAACTTTGAAGTTAAGCGTGCTTGGCTTGGAGAAGTTCTATGTTGGGTGACCTCCTGGGAATTTTCCTAGGAAGCATGTGAGTGAGGACAAAGCATGCTAAAGGACCTCGTGTTGGTTTGTGGGGACAGTCTTCACTCTTAGAAGCGGTTTCAGACAAGTATGGTGATGTCGCTAGGCCGCAGAGGATGTAGGGGAATGCCGGGGCCGTGAGGTGCCGAATCCGGATTTCGAATCTTGGGCCTGGGGCGTTACACTTTTGTCCCAGGCAATTCAGGGCAGAATTCACCATTGTTTCAACCTGTAAATGTTTCCATTGTCTTTACATTAAAAGCTAAGAATATTCAAGGTTACAAGAAGAAAAAAGGGTAAACTAGAATGCAATTATAGGATCCAACCAAGGCTCGAGCAAAACACATGACACCCACCTCAGAGGATCCTGCAGCAAGCCGTTTCATATAGTCATTTGTAGTATGCTGCTTAGCAGTACCAGTCACTGCATCATGGTGTTGTGCAATCCCCAAAGCATCACCAAGACTATAAGTATTGGGGCCACAAGATCTCCTTCCAACAAGGAATTCGAGCTGTCGTGCTGCCTAATATGCAACAAAAGATTATTCAGCTGATATGGATTTTAAAAATGTACCAAGCAATTCAAAAACAATGAACTAGCAATTCAGATTCTGCTTGGCATCACAATAGAAGATCTTCAGCAGCTATACTCAAGAGCCCGATAATACGTTTAGAGGTTATGACATTCCAAGAGTTAAAGTACAACGTTTAGTCACTCCTTAATAAATCCTCAGCTGCCCTTATGACTTACCAAGTAATATCCACTCAGCATTCTGATATATCCTTTAAAGGCTGGGCGACTTGTAAAGAAGCCAGTCCAGTACGCATGTTCACGATCAACATACCTGTAATAAGGATATTGATCGATTACATAATACCAAAAGAAAATTATGCTTCATTCACAATAGGGGGCACGTTATTAAACTTGAAGGATGATGCAACACTCACGGGAAATAATCCTCGGTTTTCAATGGCCATGATTCATTTGCTGCGTGTTTTGCATCAGTATATATGGATGGTGTTGAATACAGAGCATTAATTCGACCATCCTGGTAAATTATGCATTCCAAAACAACAAAACATAGTGGGAAACGGGAAACCCAATAATCAGAATGCAAAACACATGCCAAAAATGAATTGATTTTTCATTCAACCATACCTTTTTAACATAGTGAATAAACTTATCCATTTGCCGGAACCAAGACTCAGCATATTGGTATGGAAATCGTCACCCATTGTCCACATAATATGATTCGTCCGGGTGATATTTGCCTACATAAACAAAAGTGCAAATTAACCAACGTTTGTCATTACCACTTATTGGGCCAAATCCTAAAATCAGAATGCAAATCAATAAATGGAAATTTTACTTGGGTCAGGGCAGCATCTATAAAATCATTAACCCGCTGTTCAACGTTGTAGTCATAAAGTAAAGGATCGTCCTGCAGTTTTATCATATTAGTTAAGAGGTAATGTGACTGTTACCAAGGATTTGGAGTAGCCTTTCGTTCACAAGCATTATACCTGAATAAGATTGGAGTCGTCGTTCACTTCAAAGTGAAAACCAGGAGGAGGACTGTAATGTACAGGGAAGGCATTTGCAAAAATCTATAAACGGACAGTAAGCACAAAATTAAGTATATAAATGCAACAGCAGATAACAAGAAAGAATGGACATTGTAAGAAGATAGAAAATCTGATGTGTTATGGTACACCTGAGATGAAGAACCAAAAGTTTTGGAGCCACGCCATACAACTTCTAGAGATTTATCTACCTTGCGCTTTTCTCTATCCTGATAATCAATTCTTGCAAAATGTACAGACTCGAACCCAACCTGAAAAATGAAAACATGTAAGTACAGAACTATGCGTTGGAAGTTCGAGTGGTAGAAGAACTAAAACACAGGTGATTCGTCATTCTAAGAAAAAGCGTGGCCATATCAATTCTATCAAAGAAAAGTGAATACATAGTCAAAAAAAAGGAAGAAAATGTGGAGGGACTTTAGGATTGGAGACAAAAGAAACCAAGGACCTCAGCTCCAAGTAAGTAAGCTTGCACTGCAGAGTGACCAAACGGATCAATCTGCCATCCAGCACGAGGAACCTTGTCGAACTCTTCCTTTATCACACTGTGGCCGAGAGTGGTTTGGTCAATAATGTCTATGTAATGGCATGTTGCTTCGTCATGCATGCACCAACCTCCATTTTTAAAGATATAGAAAAATTATTGGAAACATCCTTAATATAACAGGTTCAGAGAGAGGCCAGAGTTGTTTTATAATTACGTACATGAATTCCAACTGGCCATCTTCAACAAGTTCTCTCACTCGTTTCTGGAGTTTGGGACTCTGTTCTGTCCACCATCGCTGGAAAAATGCCTAAGCCATTCACAAAGAACTTCATTAAGAAAAAATTGTACGGCCTTCTCATGCTGTGGGCTGAGATCTGTGGCTTTAACTTTAACATGGATAGAGAAAGCAAATTCAAGATGGGACACTTGATACATATACATAGACTACATCTGGGAGTGCTTTTGGCTTTTTCACACAAAATTTTCACGTTCGAAATTATAATAAATTGCTGCAAAGAAAATGTTGAGAACACCAAAAAGTACTTTTTAGTTTTTATAATGGGGGCTTTGCACAGATAGCAAAAACCGGCAAAAATATTGCAAAAATAGCAAAAAAAATAAAATTATTTGCGGAAATAACAAAAAAATACGTTAAATTACGAAAATACCCTTAGTATCCCCAATAGTCTATCAGTCCCTATTATTGATAGTCACTGATAGACTTCGATTAATCGGAGTCTATCCGTGATAAATACTGATAGACTTTGATGATAAGCTTCAATTAATCGGAGTCTATTAGTGATAGACACTGATAGACTTTGATTAATTGAAGTCTATCAGTGTGTATCACTGATAGACTATGATAATCATAATCTATAAGTTTTTATCGTGTTTAATTCAAGCCTATCACTGATAGCCACTGATAGAAAACAATTTAAGTCAAGGATATTAGTTCAGTTTAATTCAAGGCTATCAATTTCTATCTCTCTCTTCTTCTTCTTCTTCCACCTCCTCCTCCATCCGGCGACCGGCAGCCACCGCTCGCCGCCGGCCGCTGGCGACTGATTTTTTTTTCTTCTTCTTTTTTTTTTCACTGATTTAAAAAAAAAAAGTGGAGGAGGGAGGTCCCTCCTCCGTCCTCCACTTTCTCTTTTTTTAAAAAAAAAAAATCAGTGAAGAAAAAAGAAGAGGAAAAGAAAAAAGAAAAAAAAAATCAGTCGCCGGCGGCCGGCGGCGAGCGGTGGCCGGCGGTCGCCGGACGGAGGAGGAGGTAGAAGAAGAAGAAGAGAGGGGGAGAAAAATAAAAAAAAAATATTAATATTTTTATTTTTTATAATATTTTTTATTTAAAAAATTAAAAAAATAATTTTTTATATTAAAATAATAGTGCCACGTCAGCAACCGTTAGAAGTTAACAGAAAAATTGACGACAAGGACTAAAGTGCTCTTATCTCAAACCTCAGGGGTATTTTTGTTGAGTTTGAAAACTCAGGGACCAAACTGTCACTTAACTCAAACCTCAGGGACCAAAAATGTATTTTTCCCAATTCTTTAATATCAAAAGTTTTGTTCATTAAATTTCAATAATCTATAATAATTATTATTGTGTTAAAAAGAAATCTTTATTAATTAATTACATATTTATAATGATAAATATGATATTGAACCCAAAGAAATATAGTACGCTCAAAATTATAAGAATTATTTAATTAAAAAGATAAATTATAATTTAAGTAAATTCTATACCTTAAAAATCTCTCTCTATATATTTAAATTAATAAATTATATTTTTATTTGATACTTTTAAAAGTTATATATATAATTATTATTATATACCATAAAAAATTTAAATAAATATAATATTTTGATTCACAATTTATATTAAAGTTAATAAATTAATTTTTAAATGAAAGTATAAGAAGATAAAAAGATTAAAATATGAAATGTTATAATATAAAAAGTTTTGTTAATTTAATTTCTATAAATTAATTATAAAATTAATGAGTTTACATTTAATTGTAATTATTAAGGGAATTTCCAAAGGTTTGAAATTTCAAGAGTTTTGTAAGATCGTTTAACTTTTATATCCTACAATTATATAATAAGTTCTCTCCTAGTATTTTGTATAAAATGTTGGTTCTCTTCTTATTAGTTTATTTTTCTTCTTCTCTCAATCTCTTTCTCTAAAAGTTTCAAAATTTATATGAATTGCAACATAGTGTTAAGGTATAGATGAGAAACGAAGATGTTTCAACAAGATGTTCACAACCATAGGTATCAATTCCTCTCTAATAATTTTGTTGAAGTTTATTTTGTAATTAATATTTGTTGTCATTTGTATTCTAAATGTTTATGCATGGTTAGAATTATTTTAATTTAACATCTAGAAAATAATTTAATCTGATCAATCTAACAAGATTACCTCTTATATTAACCATAATCTATATCTGTGATTCATGATAAATACAAAGTAGTTGAACTAAAGAAAATGAAAAATAAAAAGTTGCAATCTTGAAAAATATTTTTTTGAACCATTATATCATTTGATCTATTTTTAAATTGATCAAGCATGTCATTTAATTGTAAGGTTTAATTACATTAATTAATAAAAATGTGAAAAGTTAGCAATACGAGGAGGTTGAATATAATATGAAAAATTCTGTCGATTTATTTCTTAGATTAAAACTCAAGTCGTTTATGTATTTATGTTGCAGTGTCTTAAAAAAAAATCCTCACTCTCACAATGTTGTATTATGAATTTTGATTTGAAAATGAAAAATAAAAAGTTGCAATCTTGAAAAATATTTTTTGAACCATTATATCATTTTATCTATTTTTAAATTGATCAAGCATGTCATTTGATTGTAAGGTTTAATAACATTAATTAATATGAATGTGAAAAAGTTAGCAGTATGAGGAGGTTGAATATAATATGAAAAGTTCTGTCGATTTATTTTTTAGATTAAAACTCAAGTCGAACATGACTTGAATTTATGTATTTATGTTGCAATGTCTTTAAAAAAAATCTTCACTCTCACAACGTTGTAATATCTATATCTATATCTATATCTATATCTATATCTATATCTATATCTATATCTATATCTATATCTATATCTATATCTATTAAAAGGGGGTTAAGGGGAGAAACTTTTGATTTCCTTTTAGCCCCTTTTTAATCTTTAAATTCCTAATTTGTTCTTCCTATTTAATTATTCAATATTTTATTAGAATAGTTTAAAAAAAATCTTTGGTTAAATCTAGATATTGTTTAAAATAAAAATATCTCATAAAAGTTCATTATCATGTTTAGGTATTTTTTTTTTTTTAAAAATCTATCTATAATATATATAAAAGCCACAATGAGGAGAAACTTTCTGTGATAATTTTATCCCTCAACATTAAAATTGTATGCCAATTTTACCCTTAAATCTTTCATATTCCTCATTCATTGCTTAGTGGAGTGACTTCTTTTTTTTTATTTGTTTTTCTTTTTTGAGAAAGAATAACTTCCTTTTAATTGCAACTAGTTTGAAACTACGTGCGTTGCACGTGTTATAATACCTTAAAGTATAAGTAGTTAATTAAGAAAATTTGAAATATGACTTGATAATGTACCAAAAAAAATATAAAAATGAATAAATACACATGAATTTATAATTATTGCAAAAATTGATATGTATGTGACCAAATTGAACCATTCTAATAAAAATGGTTTATAACCAATATCATGGATATAAATCAAATATAAAAAAATCTCACCCGCTTAAACATTTTTTTTAAGTAAATTACCTAGGTAAGCATTTATATTTTCCAAAATCTTAATTTTGTAATCAATTAATAATTAATAATTCAATTAAAGTTATATTTAATCCAACCGTTAAATGAGCACTAATTAAATAAAAATATCATTTTCTTCCTATCATCTTGTCTAAAAAAATCTAAAAAATATATGAAAAATTTTGAAGGTCGGAGAAAAGCATAAAGAGAAATCGATTTTAAAAAAAGAAGATAACAGTGATCGATCTTCTTTCCCATTTCAAGAATAAGAAAGACAATACTAATGAACTCACAAAAGGTGTACTCGCTTCTATTAAAGAAATATACAAAAAATATTTCTTATTCATATGAAACTCTTAGGGTGACGAAAATATAATATAAACTAATAAAATCTCATAAAACTAACAAAATCTCCTAAGGATACATTAGTCTACTTGAAAAAGAAATAAGAAAAAATATATATATTTACACTAAATGAAAAGGTTATACTCACATTAGTAAAGATGAAGTAGGAATGAGTCTCCTCCCACTTGGTTGATGTTTCCTAAACAATTTTTTTAATTCTTCATGCACCACAAAAGCTCCACCCCCATCTCTTGGTTTAGACCACTATTTATAGGGTTCAAGTGAATCGGGTGGTTATGATAAATCTTTTCAAATTATAAATTTTGAAAATTAAAAACAATTAATTTGAATTTTAGTTTTTCAAATTTAATTTTAAAACTTGATTTGATTTAATCGAAAATTAAACTCAAGTATCTTTTTATTTTTGAAAATCAAAACAATTGATCTAAATTTAGATTTCACAAAATTTAATTTTAAAAATCCTATTTATTATAACCACCGAAAACCAAAAAAATTAATAATTAAATAAAAAATTCTTCTAATTTAAATGAGGGAATGAAGATGCTTTTGTAAACCAATTCTTAATCTCATCAAATATGAGATTTTTTTTTAAAAAAAAACCAATTCTTAATCTCATCAAAGATGAGATTTTTTAAAAAAATAACAACCTAAACGTGAGAATGATTTTTTTAAAACGTGGGAATGATTTTTTTTTTTTTAACTAATTCTTAATCTTATCAAATATGAGATTTTTTTTTTTTAAAATCAATTCTTAATCTCAACAAAGATGAGATTTTTTTAAAAAAATAACAACCTAAAAGTGAGAATGATTTTTTTTTAAACGTGAGAATGATTTTTTTTTTTAACTAACTCTTAATCTTATCAAACATGAGATTTTTTTTTTTTTAAAAAAAAAAACAAAACCTAAAGGTAGGAATGAGATTTTCTTTAACCAATTCTTAATCTTATGAAATATGAGATTTTTTTTTTAAAAAAAAAAAACAAAACCTAAACGTGAGAATGATATTTTTTTTAACCAATTCTTAATCTTATGAAATATGAGATTTTTTTAAAAAAAAAAAAATAAAACCTAAACGTGACAATGGAGATTTTTTTAAAAACCAATTCTTAATCTTAAACGTGCGAATGATCTACCCGTGGGAATTTGAATAATAAAATATTGAATAATTAAATAGGAAGGACAAATAAGGAATTTGAAGATTAAAAAGGGGCTTAAAAGGAAATCAAAAGTTTCTCCAGTTAAGCACCTTTTAATATAGTATAAATAAATATAGATATAGATTATTTGCAAAACAATAAAAAAAAAATAAATAAACAAAAGTCTCGAACAGAGCACAAGGGAGGGGAAGAATAAAAGTCTCTCAATAGTATTTTAATTTTATTTTTTGAATTGAAAAAAGAAAACTATAATTTTAACAAAATATGCCATTGACGTATGAACAATTTTTTATTTTTTATTTTTTGAGAAGATGTATTAACAATTATAATTTCAACAAACTATAATTTTAATTAGTCATATTATATTATTATTGGAAAAAACTTTAATAGTATTTTAATTAGTTGTTCCTACACTTTTTTTTAATGTGCTACTAAAATGGTGGAATGTTAAAAAAAAAAAATTCTTACATTTTTTAAATTATAATTCATAATAGTATTTTAGAAGTTATAGATGCATTTATAAAATTGAAAAATAAATGGAATGTGAAAAGTCTCATATATATATATATATATATATATATATATATATATATATATATATATATATATATATATATATATATATATGAGACTTTGAAAAATAATTATCTAAATATATATATATTTGGAAACATATTCAAATTATCTATATATATCATATAATTAATAAAAATAATGCATTGAAAAATAATTTTTTATACAAAATCTAGAGAACTAACAAGAATAAGAAAAGATTTATCAATTTATTTCTGAAAATTAATTCTAAAATTGTTAGTCATGTCTTTAATTACATTTTTTTTAAAAAAATTATGTCTTTAATTATAACTAATTATAGAATTTCAAAAGTTTTGAAATTTTAATAATTATGTAACTTACTTCCAACTCCTACCACTATATAAAGAATACTCTCTTCGATTTTCAAAAAAAATGAATACTCTCTTATACTTTTTAATGAGAAATGAAAATAGAAAACTGTCTTTTGCAGTGTTTTTTTTCTTACTCTCTTAATTGTCTTTGTCTAAAATTTAAAAGTTTACCATATAAAACATAAAAGTAAGGAAACATCATTAAAATCTAATATATGATTAAATAAAGATGGAAATATCACGTGCATCGCACGTGTTAAAAACTATATCTCTAATCTCTAATCTCTAATATATAAAAAGTCAGAATCTTGAAAAAACATTTTTGGACATACTTACCCTCTATTTTTTTACATAATTACAAATGTGCCCTAGTGAATTATTTAACACTACAATAATTATATAACTATAATAATTATGCAATTCAAGTTTAATTACAATAATTGTGCAAATTAGATTTAATTTAAAAACCATTTAAAGACAATTGTTTTTTTTCTGAATTTCATTTTTTTTAGATCTATATCATTTTATTTTATGAATATTATAGATTTTAAATCATTTTGTCTTTTTTTTAAATCATTTTTTTAATCACTTTGTCATTTAGTTTATATAAATTTTTAACACACATAACTTTTAATAATTATGCAATTCAATTTTTATTACAAATAGTTGTGCAAATTAGATTTAATTTAAAAACCATTTAAAGAAAATTGTTTTTTTCGAATTTATGATACATCTCTAATATTAATATTAATATCTTATGTCCCTTTCCTAATTTCTAATTTACTAGGTATGCCACTAAGAGCTAATCATCCATGACCAACCAATTTTTAATGACTTTAATTAATTACAAAGTGAAGTTAGGAATAGGAAGAGGTTGAATATGAAAAGTTATACTTATTTATTTCTAGCCATTTATGATTTTATGTTTAAGTGAAATTAATAATGGAATTCAAAAGGTGTTCGAAGTGCAAAAGTTTTTTAACTTATTCATCTCCTACATGTATATATATGGAGTTTACTAACTTCTTTTCACAACGTACAGTTTGACTCTTTTGAGAGAAAACTAGCTACCTATCCATATGATTGCTTGAAGAGCAATGGAAAAGAGACCATCTAAAATGTGGTTGGAAGATTGGCCATCGGATCAGTGGCGGATCCAGAACTTTATGTGAGGGGGGCTATATAGAAAATTTTAGTATGTGCTTAAAATTGGTCCTTACCGTAAATTTAAGTTAATTTTCATCAAAATTTGTTAAATAAAAATTTTCATACAATAAAATACACGATGTGAACATATTTCTAAACTTTATGGAAAACATATTAATAGAGACCAATTTTTTCAGAAAAATTAACAATAAACTCACTATAGAGACCAATTTTAAACTTTATTTAAAATATAGACTAAAATTAGACATTTCAAAGTACAATAACTAAAATGAAACAAAACCCAAAGTACAACAACCAAAGTGACGATATTTTGAACACATTGATATATGTTAATATCAATTCGTATATTTTGATATTAAATTTGTTAAATTATAAATTTAGTTATTAAGTTTTCAAGATTATGCTCAATAAATCACTGACTTTAAAAAGTTTCTACTAAGTCCCTAAACTTTCATTTTTCTATCTAATAGGTTTTTAATTTTTAATTTTGTATCTAACAGAATTTTGAACTAAAAAAAAAATACATGGATTATTAGTTTATTAGGGCATAGATTTATTAGACATTAAATTGGAAACTTGGAAGCCTAGATACACAATTGAAAGTTTAAAAGACAATAGCACTTAAAAAAAAATCAAAAGCCTATTACTAAAATTAAAAAATATTTGTATTATTCCATCTTTATTTGACTCAAAAATGATAAAGAAAATTTAAAAATAAAGTTGAAAAAAGAATTATAATGACATATGTTTGCTATTATTTTATATTTGTAAATACAAAAATTAAATTTTAATTTAAATTATTTTAAACATATGAAAAAAAAACTGAGAAAACGGAGAAAGAAAAAACAAAAATATGAAGAGAAAAAACGAAAAAGAGTACGAAAAAAAAAAGAGAGAAAAAACAAAAACAAAAAATGCAAGAAAAAAGAAACGGAGAAAAATAAAACGAAAAAGAAAAACACAAAAACAAAGACAAGCGAAAAACAAACGGAAAAAAAAAAGTAAAAGGAAAAGAAGATAAAAAATTCCAAAATTGCGGGCGTGGGGGCTCGAACACGGGAGTTAGAGATAACCAGGAGGGGCTTAAACCACCAGAGCGCTTCAATAACTATATTTTAATTTCCGATTTATAATATAAATATAATATATATAGAAGTTGAGGGGGGGCTCGAGCCCCCGGGCCCAAGCTACCTCCGCCTCTGCATCGAATACCACACCAATTATCAATTAGGATCCAATTGAGCTTCAAATTGTGAAGGATACCTACGAAGAGAACAGAGAAACAAACATTTTGAGAGATAAAAAGATGGAAAATGAATGAGGTGTTAGTGAAAGAATGCTATTTGGAAGCGGAGAATCTTGCCCACTTTTTTTTTTTTTTTTTTTTTTAGTTTTTTCAGCATTTTTTCTCTGTCTAAAAAAATCTCCTTTTAGTTTTTTATTTTTCTCTTTTCATCTCTGGGTTATTCTTATTAATTGTTTTAGATGACCTAGCATATTTGCAAGATATAGGTATTAAATCCCTTCTATAAATATGTTACAATTAGTTTTATTGTTTTACTGAAAAAAAGACAAAAAATTAGTTTTGTTGTTATTTTTTTTCTTCTAAAAGTTTGTGCATGGTTTATAAGTTAAAAAATAAATCGTGATTGTTTTTCTTTTAATTTATTGAGTTTATATGATTTATTTATCAAATTTATTTTCTTCTAAAATTGATGAGTTAATAATACTAAAAATTAGACAAAAAAACTCAATTAATGTTTTATTCGTAAAATATAAAATTAACTTTCAATAAATAAAAAAAAATAAAATACACCACTGATAAATGTATGGAATTTAAAAATGTTGAATATAAGAAATTGTCCTTTTATTTTCTAAAAATATTTTATCTTTAATCATAATTAATTATAAAACTTTAATTGAATGGGTATTTCAAAAGTTTTACCATTTTTCCACTCTTTACAATTATAAAAGGTGGTTTTCTTTCACCATTTTTTCACCAACAAACTTGAGTTACATTATTTGTCTAGCAATTCGTAAACACTTCTTAATTTTCTTCTTTGTTATTATTTCTTTAAAAAATCAATGGTATTTTTTAGATCTTTTATAGATTTTATAGATATTAATATAAAATGAGATTTTTTTAAAAAAAATAAAAAAAACACTACGTGCAATGCAACAATCAATTTTTTTTTTTTTTTTTTTCAAAAAAAGGTATGAATAAAAGTAAGAAACTTTTTTTGGACAACATTACCTTTAATTTTTTATATAATACCCATATTATATAAATTTTTGGAATTTCAAAGGTTTTTTTTTTTAAAAAAAAAAAAACTCTTTTATCTCCTACAACTATATATAAAAACCTATTTTTTTCTACTTTATTTTCACACAAACTTGAGTCTTTCTCTCGGTTGTTTTTCTCCTTTAGTACTATATTTCTCTTCAATAATTTATCTCATTTAATGTGACAAATCTCTCTCTTAATCAATTGTGTAATGGATATTAATTTTAAAAAGTTTTATTTGAGTATTTAATTAAAAAATATTCATACCTTATTTTTTTCAATAGATGAATTTCTATATTTTAAAAAAAAAATCTTATTAAATGACTTTTCATTTCTAAAATTAAATAAATTCTCATTATACTTTGGATTTTTTTAAAAAAATACTCAAATTATCTTTTTATTTTAAATAAAAACTTAGACATTCATATTTTACGTTAAAACAAAATGTAATAAAAAAAATATACCTATATATATATATTCACTTGGATAAAAAAAATGAATACATAACGTGCAAAGCACGTGTTAAAATACTAGTATATTAAAATGGGCTTAAGAAGGAGAAACTTTTGATTTTCTTTTAAGCCCCTTTTTAATCTTCAAATTCTTAATTTGTCCTTCTTATTTAATTATTCAATATTTTATTAGAATGATTTAAAAAAAAAATCTTTGGTTAAATCTAGATATTGTTTAAAATAAAAATATCTCATAAAAGTTCATTATCACGTTTAAGTATTGTTTTTTTTTTAAAAAAAAACCTCATGATTAAGAATTGGTTAAATCTCATTTACGTTTAGATATTGTTTTTTTTTTTTAAATCTCATTTCACAATTAGGTATTGTTTTTTTTTTTTTTTTTTTTTTAAATATTGGTTAAAAAAAAATCTCATTTTCACGATTAGGTCTTTTTTTAAATAAAAAAAAAACTCATGATTAAGAATTGGTTAAATCTCATTTACGTTTAGATTTTGTTCTTTTAAAAAAAATCTCATAAAAGTTCATTATCACGTTTAGGTATTGTTTTTTTTTTTTTTTTTAAATCTCATTATCACAATTAGGTATTGTTTTAAAAAAAAAAATGGTTAAAAAAATCTCATTTTCACGATTAGGTATATTTATATAAAAAAAAAATCTCACGATATATTGTTTTTTTTTTAAAAAAAATCTCATAAAAGCTTATTATCACGTTTAGGTATTTTTTTTTTTTAAAAAAATCTCATGAGTAAATATTGGTTAAATCTTTTTATCTTTTCGTTTTCCAATAAAAATAATTATGAAATCTTATTTCGAAAATTTTAAACTAATTAGATTTTGACTAATGTAATTATCTTAAATTTAAAGAGATATTTTAGTCTAAAAATGTTTTTCACGGATCCTAGCTTTTTAATAAATTATAAATTATAAATATAGATTATAGATATAGATTATAGATATAGATATTTATTATTATTATTTTTTAACTTTGAGTTGTTTTTTAAAATTAATGTAAAAAAGTTGGAAATGTTAGCTTTACGAGCTTTAATCATACTATATGTTTTGATGATAACAAACTTTAATTTACTAATGATTTTAGTGTTTCAAAGTGTTCATCTTGTAGAGCTCGGAAAGACGATTCCAACGCATTTTGAATCGCTCAAATCGGAGTTCAAACGAAAAAATTACAAGCAAAGGAAGATTGGAAGAAAAAGCCAACGTGACAGTGACGTGGCGCTTACGTGGCATCCAACGTGGCAGCTGATGTGAATGATCAATTTCCTCCATGTTTCTCTTAATTTTAATCCTAATTTTAATTCCCTTCATTTTATTATTTTCTTTCATCCTATTTTCTCAAAATTACATCAAAATTCCACCCATTCAAATTCTATTCTTTCCAAAATTCCACAAATTCAAATTTTATCCTTTCCAAAATTTGCATCATTCAAATCTTGATTTATTCTCAAATTTCAATATTTCCAATCCTTCAAAATTCTCCCTTAATGTTGAAATTCTTTCCTTTTTCATTTTAAATTCAATCTCCACCATCTATCTTTAGTTTGATTTAATTAAGAATTTAAAAATTAAGAATAAAATAAATTAAAATTAAAAAGGAAAAATACAACGAAATTTCGGGAAATCTCGAAATTTCGAGATTTTTGGAAATTTGGACGAAATTGGGGAAAAACGAAATTTTCTCCGTTTGATGATTGATATCATAAATCACCAAACATAATCAAAGCAAAACAATAAATAGAGATTAAAGAAGCAGAAAGAGAGAATATGAAAGTTTTGGGCAAATCAGCCTCTTACGGCGTCAAAGAAGAAACAAAGAAGAAACTCCCGCGCATTACGATCGACGGAGAGGAAGAAGAAATAATGAAGGCGAACTTCCACGGTGAAAACCTCTCACTCGCCGACTGGAAAAAAGGCAGAGTCTTGGGCAGAGCCTCTTACGGCGTCGTCTACTTAGGCATCCCATCCAAGCCCCATCTCGCCACCGTCGCAATCAGGGTCGCTCCATTCTCCGACTTCCCATCCTTCGTCAGAGAGGAATTCGCTCTCGCAAAGCTCAAAGCCTCTCCTCACATCGTCCGCTGCATCGCTTCCGCCGTCCACTCCAAAGTTCCATCAGGCCCCGTTTACAATGTCCTCGAGTACTCTCCCAGCGACACTACTCTCGCCGACTTGATCGAAGCGCGCGACAGGCTGCCTAACAGCCACGCCAGACGCTACCTCCGCACCATTCTGCAGGGCCTCTCCGCTGTCCACGCCACTGGCCACGTGCACTGCGATCTCAAGCCTCACAACATTCTTGCTTTTCCCTCGCCCGATGGCGGCGACTCCTTCGACCTCAAGATCACGGACTTCGGCCTCACCAAGTGGTACAGGTCCAATTGGAGGTCCGACGACGAATACGTCGACGAATACGACGACGACGTCGACGAATACGACGACGACGTCGACGAATACGACGCTCCCAAGCGCAGGTTGAGCTTGAGGTTTAGAGGGACGCCGAGGTACATGTCTCCGGAGTCGCTAACCGGCGAGATCTATCCGGCGCTTGATGTTTGGTCTGTTGGATGCGTCTTGGTTGACATGATCACTGGGAAGGGTGTTTGGAATGGCTGCTCCACCAGCAAGGAATTGCTTTTGAAGCTTCTGGATGAGACGGCAACGCCGGAAGTACCGGAAGAATTGTCCGCCGGAGGAAAGGACTTCCTCCGGAAGTGCTTTGAGAGAAACCCTAGGGAAAGATGGACGGTGGATATGCTGCTCGACCATCCTTATTTGGTCGAAGAAGAAGAGGAAATTCTGGACGTAGGGCGGCTCTGCTCGGCGATTATCGTAGTCGTCGTTCTTTTTATTTTCATTTTCTTTGTTCTTCAAAAGTTTTCTTTATTTTGAAATATTTGGTTGAGATTTTGTTAATTCATCGACTTTGTTCAGGATTATTGTTCGAATATTGATGTGTTTGATTAAATTTGGTTGATGATATGATAATGATACTGGAAGTTCTTTTTTTTTTTTTTTGGGTTAACTACATAGATAGACCATATGAGATTCAAAATTTCATAAATGTCTAATCTTGAAAAAAATTTCAGAGCCAAAATAGATATCAATTTACATAAATGCCTATTATATTATATATAAAAAAAATAAATATGGTTATTATCCATATATTTACTCAAAATATCTTTTCGTAATAATTAGTTATGGCTGCAAAAATCTTTTCAAATCCTCTCCCCAAATAACTCCTCGATTCCCTCACTATTTTATTTTCAAACCCCAAAATATACATCCCCAAATAGCTGTTACTCCCTCTGTGTTTCGTCGTCACTTCGTTCCCGTCGACACATCCTTCAAACGTTGTGTGTTTTCAAACGCTGTAATTGTTCCCGCCGGCGGCGACGCTTCTGCCGATGGATGCTTATTTTTCGTCTTATGTTTTTCTTGTTTAGACAAAACATCCTCAATCTGTCAGCAACATTGTCTTGGTTGGTTGTTGGAGTTTATTCGAAGGTATATTTGGGTTTGTTATGTAGTTTATATAAAATATACGGTTAGTACTGTTAGTTTGATATATAAAAATCATTCAGCCAAATTTACTTAGTTGTGGGTTTATAAAAATCATTCAGGTCACAATTATTGAGTTTTTGTGGTGTATAAAAAATATTATGTTAGTTTGGTATATTCGGGTTTGTTATGTGGATATAAAAAACTATATAATATGGATAATATATTATTTAGTTGTAGGTTTATATAATATACCTGGTGGTTTATATAAAACAAATTGATGGTTGATCGAATGGTTTATATACTATATTAGATGGTTCCTTGTCTTCCACAATCTTCATGTCGTTATTCATGAAATGTGATGATCCTAAGGAAACACACAAGTCAGGAGAATCAAAACTACCTGGGCTGCCTAACTTTTGGGTTACAACTTCAATCAAATTAGTGAACGACATTCCTTCATTAATACAAATTTGAGAAACTTGGTAATCAATATAGTTATTAATCTCATTCCAACGACCACCAAACACCATCCGTATGGGAATGAGATTATTACCTATAAAAAAATGTATGAAGAATATTTAATAAGGATTATGTTGCATGACATTTATTTATAATTATGAAAATTCACTTATGAACTTTACAAATCATGAGGTATATATACTATATACAAAGGTTTATATAATATAATTTCAAGTATATATTTATGATACAATATACAACCTAGGATATATTTAACAAACATTTTCATATTAAACGTCGTGACAACTTACCCCAGTTTTTGAATTATACATGCGCTTGAGTTCACCAGAAGCAATAGAAAAGGACATCTTCAAGCTGCCAAGTCCAACTTCAATGGTATCCTCCCCACTGCCTTCAGAAAGAAGTCTGAATCTTCTTTTACCTGAATGAATTTGGCACGCAGGTGAATTAGAAGTTTCGTACAATTTTTTTAATAAAATATCTGAAATTTTCTCAGCAGATGAGCACAACTTGAAATCCAGAACACTTAAAAGAAAGTTGGTCCTTAAATTGTGAATATTTCTCCAGAGTTGAGAGATCATAACTCCCAAATTCAAAAGATATCCATTATTCTTGGTGACTACAATGATGGAAAGATATAGACAAGGGATGAAAGGTCAAATATCTACCTCCACTGCTTCCTTTAGAAATAAAGTATGTGTTGCATCCAAGTTGAGGGACTGAAACTTGAAACAGAAGCCAGTACTTTGGAAATTGTCCCCTCGGCAGTCCCGAGTAGGCCTTCACATACAACTCGCTTATGTTTTTTGTGACTTTATCAATGGCGACAAATTGCGTCTCAATGGTTTTGCCCGAGGTATCTTGAACAACAAGATCG
Source organism: Luffa aegyptiaca (assembly GCA_017139565.1). Classification (NCBI taxonomy): domain Eukaryota; kingdom Viridiplantae; phylum Streptophyta; class Magnoliopsida; order Cucurbitales; family Cucurbitaceae; genus Luffa; species Luffa aegyptiaca. The sequence continues at coordinate 51,097,811 of CM029398.1, forward strand.
GCATCATGAACCTATAAAAGTTTTCATTTTCAGATTACATAAATAAAGTGAACTCCATTTTTATCTTCCCATTTATATTTCCCTCAATTGTGAAAGATCTGATTCCCAGTGTTCTTTAGTTGAAGATGACAGTAATAATCCAAAACATTCAATTGTCTGGAATGTGAAACAAGCAAGCAGAAGCAAGTTTCTACTCACTAGTATTCTAACAATATCGTTACGGATCCATCCAAGAGGGTTGCACACCACCACGACCTGACCGCACGCACATTTACTCATTCACACAGCAGCTAGAAAGTGTAAAGAGCACATTTCCAAAAGACTGGAGAAGGAAAGGAACATTACCAAACTATTCCCTTCTTGAATATCTTGCTCGGTTGGTGGGCAGAAACTGATATTGAGCAAAGGACACTATTTAAAGGGACAAGAAAAGTAAAGGGAGTTTCAAAAGTCATCAAGTGCAATGATTCGATTCCAAGGTAATGATGAGGAAAAAAATCAAAATGACCAGCAAATGAAGAATTTGAGGAATAATATGAACTTGATAAATAATATCACATATCAAAGCACCGTCCAAGCATCACCTGGCTTAGTATTTTGATTTCTCACAATGATCTCCCAATTTATTTTGTCCCAGGCAAATCAGGGCAGAATTCACCACTGCTTCTGCCTGTAAAATATTCCATTGTCTTTATATTAAAAGCTAAGAAATATTTATGCACAAAGGAAGAATAAAAGGGTAAACTAGAATGCAATCATATAATCAAGCCAAGGCTCCAGTGAAAGATATGAAACCCACCTCAAAGGATCCTGCAGCAAGCCGTTTCATATAGTCATTGGTAGTATGCTGCTTAGCAGTACCAGTCACTGCATCATGGTGTTGTGCAATCCCCAAAGCATCACTAAGACTATAAGTATTGGGGCCACCAGATCTCCTCCCAACCAGGAATTCAAGCTGTCGTGCTGCCTAATATGAAACAAAAGATCAATTAATACAGATTTCAAAAATCTACCAAGCAATTTCTAGCAACTCAAGTTCAGCTTGGCATCTCAATAGATCTTCAGCAACCATATAAATGAACCCAATAAAGTGTATAAGAAATGGTTGGCAAGAGTTTAAGGTACAGCATTTAGTCACCCCATGAAAAACCCTTAGCTACCCTTATTACATACCAAGTAATATCCACTCAGCATCCTGACATATCGTTTAAAGGCTGGGCGACTCGTATAGAAGCCAGTCCAGTACACATGTTCACGATCAGCAAACCTGTTATTGTCAATGTGGAAGCATACTAATTATTAATCAATTACACAAAAAATTTGTGCTTAGCTAATATGTGGCACATTCTAAACTTGAAGGAAAAATGTAACTCTCACGGGAAATAATCATCAGTTTTCAACGGCCATGACTCATTTGCTGCATTTTTTGCATCAGTGTAAATGGATGGTGTTGAGTACAGAGCATTTATCCGACCATCCTGGTAAATAATGCAGTGGAAAACAGTAACCCAATAATAATCAGAATGCAAAACACAAGCCAAAAATGAATTGACTTTTCCAATTCAACTATACTTTTTTAACATAGTGAATAAATTTATCCATTTGCTTGAACCAGGACTCAGTGTATTGGTACTAGAAATCACCACTCATTGTCCACATGATATGATTAGTCCCGGTGACAATTGCCTGCATAAAATAACATTGTAAGTAATTAACCAGTGTTTGATGTTACCACTTGTTGCCCTGAAACCTAGAATCAGAATGCAAACCGTCAAATGGATATTTTACTTGGGTCAGAGCAACATCTATAAAATCATTAACCCGCTGGTCAACGTTGTAATCATAAAGTAGAGGATCATCCTGCAATTTTATTACATTAGTTAAGAGGTAATGTGACTGTTACCAAGGATTTGAAGTAGTATTCTTGCACAACCATTATACCTGAATAGGTACAAAGTTGTCTCTCACTTCAAAGTTAAAACCAGGAGGAGGATAGTAAGAACCATGGAAGGCATTTGCAAAAATCTGTAAACGGATAGTAAGTACAAAAATAAGTATATGAATGCAACAGCTGATAACAAGAAGAATGGACATTGTAGGAAGAAGAAGACAGTAAATCTGATGTGTTTTGGTACACCTGAGATGAAGAACCAAATGTTTTGGAGCCACGCCATACAACTTCTAGAGAATTATCTGCCTTGCGCTTCTCTTTATCCTGATAATCGATCCTCCAAAAATGTACAGAGTCGAAACCAACCTGGAAAATGAAAGCATGTAAGTCCACAACTATGTTATGGAAGTTCTACACTACAAGACAGGTGATCTGTCATTCTTAAAAAGTGCGGCCATGCTAATTCTCTCATGGTAAAGTGAATACGTGATCAGAAAATGAAGAAGATGCCGAGGAACTTTAGGACAAGAGATAAATGAAACCAAGGACCTCAGCACTAAGTAAGTAAGCTTGCACAGCAGAGTGACCGAACGGATCAATTTGCCATCCTGCACGAGGAACCTTGTTGAACTCTTCCTTTATCACGCTGTGCCCAAGAGTGGTTTGGTCAATCATGTCTATGTAATGGGTTGTTGCTTCATCATGCATGCACCAACCTCCATTTCTAGAGATACGGAAAAATTATTGGCAAACATCCACAATGTAACACAGTCAGAGAAACACTATAGTCGTTTTCTAATTACATACACGAATTCCAACTGGCCGACTTCCACAAGTTTTCTCACTAGTTTTTGGAGTTGGAAACTTTGTTCTGACCACCATCGCTGGAAAAATGCCTAAGCCATTCACAATGAACTTCATTAAGAAACTTACTAACCTTCTCATGCTGTGGCTAATTTAGGAGTTCCAAAGCTTAACTTTAACATAGATAGAGGTAGCAAATTCTAGATGGAACATTTGATGGCGCTCAAAAATATACAAAGGCTATGTTTGTGAGTGTTTTTTATTCTTAACTCAAAACTTTCATGTTTGGAATTCGTATAAAGTATTTTGAAAAGGAGTTGAAAGTACACTCAAAACTTTACAGAGTGTTCTTGGCTCAATTGATTTATCTTAAGCACTTTTAAAAACATATAACCAAGCATCAACATGATTCATAATTAAGCTCTGCTTATTATTTTGCCAAAGCAGTTATTCTAGAAGCCAAAAGAAGTTACCATTTCAGAGAACACAAACTTCCTGTTTGAATTGCGAAGCAAAGAATCAACAACCGAATAAGCACATTCTCCACACATGCATCCTATTTTCACAACATCAATCAACATTAAAAAAAAAAAAAAAAAGCAAATTATCTGGGAACCCAGTAAACAAATGTTGTTGACTGCAAGATGATAGATATTGACCTGAATACTGTTGTTTGAACCAACATAATACTGATCGACGGTCTTCAACCAGCCAACGTCGTCGTGTGAATGAGCAACCAAGTGAACGTTCAACTTGCCTTCTACAACGCCGCCTCCTGTGTCGTACTTCACCGAAGCACAGTTCACTTCAACACAAAAACATATCAGCACAAGAAGCAGAAATGCAAAGGGTAGGCTGGAAATGGCTTGTTTTTCCATTTTCCAAAGCCGAATCCCCCAATTCCAGTATTCGGATGGCATAATATAGGGAGAGGAGGAAGAGCTTTTAAAAACAAAAAAAAACAAAGGATGTGAAAAACATGGGTGGTGAAAAACTTGAAAGAGGACAAAGGAAATGCGTTGGGTATTTTTTGCGTTTTGGATTATTCTCTCCGGCATTGGATAAGCTCGACTTGTCAGTCGGCTCATTAACTGCTTGAAATCACTGCTCCATATAATAGATATTATTGGCCTCCATTGATGAGTTCCTTGAGCTCTGTTCCCAATCATGGTCAAGTAAGAAATGAGACAAAACTGATATTCAATTTCCACAATAGAAACGTTGACCCAAATGGATAATAAAATACTGATTTCTGAGATTGTCAACTTCAAATCCTGATGCCCCATGGCCCATATGCATGGAACAAGAATTTCTCGAATATTGTAACTCTGCCTGTTTGGATAAAATGAGGCGAGTGTTCTTCGGCAGTTTGTAGGGAATTTGATTACCATCGCTTCCCGCTTAATGGGGAAGACGACGATTGGATTTTACAAGCGGAAAGTTCATCATTGTTTCCTTTTTTAGTTTCTCGTCAATTATCCATACGATTCAGCGTTTTTTTTTTTTTTTTTTTTTTTTTTTGGAGTGATTGACTACCATTTATCTGTATCAATTTTCACTGTCAAATTTGGTTTTATCAAATTAGACCCAAAATTTTATCTCTCCACTGTTTGGTTTTTTATTTTTGAAATATTTTTTAAAATTAGACTTGTTTTCATGTTTATTAAGTATAAACATTTGAATTCTTAATCAAATTCTAAAGCAAATTAAGTTTTTGAAAACTGTTTCTTTTCCTTTTTTAATTTTCAAAACTTGACTAAATCTTTTAAAACGTGAAAAGAAGGTAGAAAAATAAAACTAGAAATTGTGAAAGTAGGATTTATAAATTTAATTTTCAAACATAAAATATCATTCAAAAGATTCTTTCCAATTTTCTAATTTCACAAAAAGTCTATAAAAACTTGTCCATTTCAATAACAATAAATTTTTGCGCAAAATTCAAATTTATTCTATGTTTATAAAAATAAAAACTAAAAGTTATAACTTTTTTTTAAAAAATACACCCTATAAAAGTGAATTTTCTGATTTTGTTTGAAATAAATTAAACAATTATGATTATAAATTTACTATCGCTGAATAGTTATTTAAACTTTTTTTCTTTTATGTAATTTGAACTTTTGGCCTCTAATAGAGGTAGAGATTTTACCAATTTAATTATCTTTTAAGTTGTAGTGATCAGTTCTATCTATTAACAACATAGGTGTTATTAATTTGAATGTAGTTCAATTCATTCAAATATATGTCTCCGACCAAACATTTAGAAGTTTAATTTTCTTATCCCACGTGTTTTTTAACTCAAAATATCTTTAAATTGGAGCACTGAATTCTCAACAATATAGAGTTGAGTGTGGACATGCATATAGTGTTGTTGTTGTCTTTAATCAACATATTTTTTTTTTCTAGCTAATCAACATCTTCATTCATTTGTTCGTTTAATTATTTTCATTTCCCCTCCTACCTTTTGGTGCAGGTTTATCTTAGTCAATAATCAATAGTTTCTTAATCCATCAAATAACATATTCCAAATTGAAATTTAAAACCAATTGAAAGTCATTTTCAAGATTGTTTATTAATTTATTTCGTTTTATTTTCAAATAGAAAAAAATAATAATAAAAATAAATTGAGAAGGCACTCTTATCGTTATTACCAAATATAAAATAAAACTGAGATAAGAACACCCATTTTGAAGAAAGTGATGTTTGAAGAGATAAAAGAAATCAGAAAATTTTAAGCCTATAAAATATGTTAAATAAAAGGGAAAAATACACTTTTGGTTCCTGAGGTTTGGGTTAAGTGACAGTTTGGTTCCTGAGTTATAATAAATAAAAAATAATAATAATAATAATAAATAATAAAATAATAATATTTTATTTTTTAAAAAAATATTTTTATTTAAAAAAATAAAAAAAAATAATTTTTTATATTAAAATAATAGTGCCACGTCAGCAACCGTTAGAAATTAACGAAAAAATTAACGGCGGGGACCAAAGTGCTGCTTATCTCAAACCTCAAGGGTATTTTTGTTGAGTTTGAAAACTCAGGGACCAAACTGTCACTTATTCCAAACCTCAGGGACAAAAAGTGTATTTTTCCCTAAATAAAATTTGACTTATTCTTTTATTATAATTTATATTATATTTGAATATGTGAACTTGCTATTTTTTAAACACATTGATATCATACTGTTTATTTAAATATCTAAAACAAATGCTTGTCACGCTGCGAGAAACCTAGTTCTCTCCGTAGTGAGTGGCCAAATTACCCATTACCTATAAGTTTTTCAAAAACCCATTTTCAACAATCAAATTATTTTCTTTCTTTTCTTTGTTTCAAAAAAGGACGAACATATAATTTTCATTCAATTAACAAAATGTGTTAAATGAGCATATAAAAAGAAAAATGTTCCAAAGCTACTGCCTACTGGTCCCTCTCGTCTCACATGTGAAGGACTTCTGCGGCAATTTGACAATGAAGAAGATAATATCAAGATCCACAATGGATCGGAGGCACACAGCAGATACCACATATTTTGCCATGAAAAGATAATAATTTAGAAACTGGTGACGATGGTGAGGAATCGATAAGCATCTTCCTTGACGTCTGTGAATTTCGAGTTTAAAACACGGTGGGAAACCGAGCTCCAAAATGCCTCATTTCTCATCTTCCTTTGGTGCTTTGTCGTCGTCTTTCTTATCCTGCAGCAAAAATATAGCATTTGTAAAAATAATCCGCATTCAAATTCATGTATCCATGTCTTCTTTCATTGGTTATTGTAGAAAGTTTCGGTTAATATATTTTGTCGAAAGACGAAAAGGTTATCCAGGAAAAAAGATAGCCTTGTACATGTCAACTAAATAAACTGTAGAAAGGTACTTGAAAATGCCCTCGGGTTAAAACAGTTATATTACTCACCTCTGATTGGTTTTGCATGGAAGCGAGCAAATCTTTTACAGAAGGATCATTTGGATCTACGCCTGGAAGCTGCAAAAGAATTCTTGTTATTATTTCACTGGAAGCAGAGCAATGCCAATGCGAGTATGCTTTAATTTTTCAATATAGAAAAGGAAAACGGGAGAGGAGCTGAAACGTGTAAACATACTGAAGCTAGAATAGAAGACACAAAGGACTGGTCGGCCAACAATTTGCTCATATCTGTCTGGCTGGTCGAATCACTGGAAGCTTCCTGCACAGACAACTGAAGGGCTGCAAGCCAACTATCAGATGGATGGTTTTGTATGGACATGAAAAAATATATTTAACCAGTCTAACCATCAAGCTAAGTAACGCGAATATGGTTATGAGACACAGAAACAGCACAACATGGACATGGTGACACATCTGGTGAAAAATCTAGGTCATAGACAGTTAGACACAACCAGGACATGTTAATTATATTTACATTTTTCAATATATATATAATTTTTATATAGGGAGGAAATTCAAAGTCAATAATTTTATACATTTATATGCTTAAAAAATGAGTCTAATACATTTGGCTTTCAAAATTTATTATTTTTCTCCTCAATTGATATTTCTATCCATTAGCATGCTTAACAAGTTTTCAACAAGTGTCTGACAAATATTAGACCCATATTCACTTTGTACAACTCGCGTGTCTGATACTTGTCCAATATCTTTGGACAAGAAAAAGTTAGTCAATCTCAAGTGCCTGTGCTTCTTCAGGGTTGACTATCACAATGTATAATTAGAGTCCTCTGATTTTGTTATTCATCCCCAACTCGTCTCAGAGAATTAGCAATTTCATCCAGCCAATACGGTGATCGAGTAATGCTTTGAGAAGTTTTCTGTAGAAACTCCAAGGATAAAAAGATGCTAGATGGGGAGAAAGTAGACACGTATGTCCTCATGAAAAACTAAAAAGATGGGAAAACATGAAACAGCAAAGACTTACCAAGTGCCAAATCAGGATCTTCTGCTGCTGCTTCTGACATGTCAATGTCTCGTACGTCACTGGTTGCAGAAGGATTATCACAATGTATAATTAGAGTTGACTATCACAATGTATAATTAGAGTCCTCTGATTTTGTTATTCATCCCCAACTCGTCTCAGAGAATTAGCAATTTCATGCAGCCAATACGGTGATCAAGTAATGCTTTGAGAAGTTTTCTGTAGAAACTCCAAGGATAAAAAGATGCTAGATGGGGAGAAAGTAGACACGTATGTCCTCATGAAAAACTAAAAAGATGGGAAAACATGAAACAGCAAAGACTTACCAAGTGCCAAATCAGGATCTTCTGCTGCTGCTTTTGACATGTCAATGTCTCGTACGTCACTGGTTGCAGAAGGATTATCACAATGTATAATTGGAGTTGACTATCACAATGTATAATTAGAGTCCTCTGATTTTGTTATTCATCCCCAACTCGTCTCAGAGAATTAGCAATTTCATGCAGCCAATACGGTGATCAAGTAATGCTTTGAGAAGTTTTCTGTAGAAACTCCAAGGATAAAAAGATGCTAGATGGGGAGAAAGTAGACACGTATGTCCTCATGAAAAACTAAAAAGATGGGAAAACATGAAACAACAAAGACTTACCAAGTGCCAAATCAGGATCTTCTGCTGCTGCTTCTGACATGTCAAGAGGATTATCCATTGTCATAGCAAGGGCTTGTTGTAGCAGCGCATTCTCATCATCCTATTATCCAGAATCAACTCAAATAATAAGAATTGTTTTTCCCTGTCTGCCATTACGTGTCGCAAAGGGCAGCAATGATATTCAAATTGGAATAGGAAAAAAAAAAGATCAATTTATTCAAAGGCTAGAGGTTAAAATCAAATTACTCCGAAAAGCTAGAATTTAAAAGAGCAGTCTAGCAAAAAAAAATTGCTGTAAAACAATTTTCTAAAATCCAAGGTACACTGACCATTAAATCAGCAGTCTTGTTTTCAGCATCAGAAGAAGCAAGTCCAGGACGCTCAGACATAGTTGCATCCTGTGAGCCGGATGGCTGCTCAACTCCCTTTTCTTGCTTTGCATTCTCCTCTGCAGCCTTCTTAGCAGCTGCCTCTTGTCTGGCCCTCTCCTCTTCCATTGAAACTCTAAGAGCAAGGGCAAGTTCAGGATCTAAGTTGGGATCAACCCCAAAATCAAAACCAGATACGCCGCCAGCAGTAGCAGCAGCAGCAGCTGCTGCAAAACCACTTCCACCTTCCCCGTCTCCAGTGAAGATAGGAGTACTGAAATCAAATAAAGCAAACTTAAAATGAGGATATAACGTGTTATGACACAAAAAATACAAAAGATCTTGAAATAGAAAGGAGTCAAAGGCCAACCTGATGAGTACATCAGAGAGCACATTTGGACCAGCAGGAACATGAACAATGTGACTGGTGTCATTACTGTTCACAGCTGCCAGAAGACTTTCCAGTTTCTCAGGTTTGCCATCATCTTCTTCGCCAAAATCAACAATATCAAGGGCCACATTGTTCTTCTTCAGCTTCCTTCCTATCATCTCCAGTAACTTTTTCTCATGTTTGACAGGACTGCATCAGACATTGTGTAATGGTAATTAGTATATATCGAAATCTTTGCTTTGGAAAGCTAAAAGTGGATTTTCAAAGTCCGTCCTGGCAGGAGCTTAAATTCTCCAAAATTTCATAAAGCCAGTTTAAGAAGGGAAATATCCCACGTAATTAAAGTCTTCCTTATATTACCCTTATGGGAGGCCTCAACACAAAAGACATGATTTATTTGGATTTCTTCCTATCCTTAATGGCTGATCAAGATTTATCATTTGAATTTGAGGAGCATTTATTCGCCAAATGTATAGAGCACTATGCATTGAACATGACGGATGTAAGAAACTATCAAGGTGTATATTACCTTTCAGAATTAGATTACATAAGTTTTTTACAAATTATTATATTTTTTAAACTTTTAGTGGCTGCTTGAGATTTTTCATTCTGAGAACACTTGTTTCACAACGAGATTGGGCACACATGTTGCAAGGAAAGAGGGAAACTGATTTACTTCAAATTACTTTTCATGGTATGAAATATTAATGTGGACTTTAAATTTATGTAGTTGCTGATAGTTGGAGATAAATTGCTAGTTTATCAGTTCTCAAATCTTTTTTTGATAAGATATCAGAGCTTGCCTTAGAGTTATTTGATCTAGTCATCTATTATGCTATATCCTGGTATAAGATGTCTAAATTATTTGCTTCATATTCTTATGCTTCCGTTTTAATCAACTGGGATAGCCTTTTGTAATCGCTCATGGACTTTTCATCGTTTTGTAAATTTCTTATTTTATATATATATATATATTGATGCTACAGATTTTTTTTTTTTACAAAAAAGGAAAAAAAAAATATTTATGCATTTGGATAGGACGGGAGATTTTGTATTTGGAGTAAAGGGCCCAAATTACTGGAGCCAACGAAGCTCAATTATTTCAGGCTCGAGTGGGGTTTATCAATCAGCAAGGGTTATTAGGTTAGCTCAACATCTAGTTCAAAACATAATTCAACCAAATCTAACCCAAGCACAAACACCCTAGGTTTAAGCCTTGTAACAAATTTTGCATCCTTGAGTTGAGCATTTAGCTTAACTGGGGATGAATAGGAGAGCTTTTCTATATTGTTTTTTTTTTTTTTTTAAGTTCAACAATGGCAGGGTGGACGATCGAACATACCTTTGGGATAGGGTGGACGATCGAACATACCTTTGGGATAGTAGTCAATCCATTATTAACTAAGGTTAGGTCTGTTTGAATAGTAGAGTTTCTCAAGGCGGAAAAGGATTAGCAGGAGATTTGGGCCTTATAGCTTTCGTTGCTTTCCCTTGGAGCCTTTTTTTCTAATTTATTTCATAGTTTCTTTGAATAGAATTCTTTTCTTTGTGACTCCTTGGCTTGGTGAGCCTCCTTTGTGATGTCATCATCATCATAATGATAATAACAATAAAAATACATCTACTTAGCCATAGGAATCATCATAAGTTATATCTGGCATCCAAGTACATAAGATGGTAATGCCTATTGACGCCCAAATAACTTCAAGAAAGCGACCACAGTAAAATCTATCAATACGTAGTTGAGTGAATTCCTAAACAACTTCGGGAACACAACTTCAAAACCAGATCAAAATTAGCAAAATTTGCAGTTCAACATGAACCTAGTGCACTCGAGCAATCCACTAATTCTAGAATGTCACTCATTAGTTATCACTCAAAGAACTCAACAGGAGACATGCAATTTTTTTTTTTTTTTAATATTTGTGAGTGACTGACTAGTTTGAATGCACCTCGATTATTCTCACGGAATAACTGCTTGACCATATTCATTCGGTTGCCAAAGTAATTTATAGGATATTAAAATTGAAATAAGTGACCATCATGACTTGAACTCATTTCTTCAAGCCCTTTATCACAAGGTCAATCCATGGTGGTCTAGTATATAGATCATAATCTAAAGCAACTTAATTTACGATAGCTACAAATTATTGTAAGCAGTATGCTATGCTCTATCAATGGTATTATGAAAGATAAGCACCTTCACCAAACTGTGAGAGTAATCAAACAAGGTGTGAGACTTAGGTTCTTTATATGAGGAATGCTTTCTAAAGTGACTTTACCAACATATATCAGAGGAGAAACCTAATGAAAAGTCTTCGAGCTCACCTCAAGTAATGCACGGATAGCAAGTTTCACAGTTTCCTGACCAAAAGTTTCCTTATAATTTTTCTCTAAGAATTCCCTAATTGAATTGGAGTTTCTACCAGTTGCATTTGCTTTCCAAGCTGAAAATGTCCCAGAAGGATCTGTCTGGTACAGGGATGGTGCACCAGTATATGGATCAAAACCTATAATCAAGGTTGAGAGACCAAATGGTCGCACACCACCACTTTGAGTATACTTCTGCTGAAGACCTGCCTGCAATGTAACGAGTAATATATTCCACAGTTACTGGATCCTCAACTGTAAGTCGATGGCTTTGACACTCAATTTGAGCTCTATTTATCAAGACACGTGCATCAGCCTTGAGCCCAGCACAAGCTAGTGCAATATGGTTATCAAGATTCACAATCTTTCTCACAGATCTGAAAACAAAAGGAGAATATCAGTAATGGTTATTTTACAGAATTGAAGATGTATATAAGGGATACTCCAGCATATAAAAATTGTGGTAAGGAGTAAGGAGATAGAACATTGATTCTGCCAAGACAATCATTCACACCACCATAATTGGCATAAAACATGGTCATCTTAGTAACACAAAGTAAGCATCCCAACGAATTAAACCAATAATGCAAGAGACACTATTGGGCACCATTTGTTGAAATGATTTCATAAGATTGGCAATGTTTTTTCCTAGCTAAATGAAGGGCGGTTGCCTTGTGTTGTATTGTATATATCAAATCGAAAAATGCCCACCAGTTAGACATCAATTGGAAAAGTCAATATTTTGCTACCGCCAGAATAAAGCCCAGAGGTTGTCTTAGTTCCCTAGAACACAATCACATGAAATTAGTAGAGTACTGGATGACTCGAACTTTTAATCAACCAGGTGCAACAATTGGAATATAAAAAAAAAAAAAAACAATATCGTCAAAATCATTTAACGCCAAACTACAATTATACGCGTTTGTCACTCAGAAGACTATCAGCCATTTTGGCAGGGAATTCCAAATCCAGTTTCTAATGTGCACCCAGCCCGATCAGTTAAACTTCGTACCACATCAATGTATTTAATCAGAAAACCACCGAGCTTATCAGAAAATTCAAACACTGGCCATACAAAAGTCCAAGTGATCTCAGTGAATCTCGGAGCTTCACCGTTCCATTTCCCCAATTAAAATAGATCCACCCACAAGCAGGAACTGAAAATACAATGGAAGTATCAGAGATAAAGCGAAAGTACCTGGAGTCTTGAAGCTTAGGCGCAGCCTTCTTCTCAACACCGAGGACGATAGTATCGGTGCCACGAACACCGACGGCGGCATTACCCTTCCGCACAGCTTCGAGGGCGTATTCGACTTGAAACAAATGGCCGTCGGGGGAGAAGACAGTGATAGCCCTATCGTATCTAGCCATTGTTCTCTCGCTTTAGCTCTTTCTTCCTCTTTCGGATTCTGCTTTTTTGCAGCGGAAATTATAGAGAGAAATCCCAACTTGAGGAACAAGGTAGGTCAAGATTTCCTATACCATCTACATGATTAATGAACTTAGTTACAGTTGATCAAGTCGTGGAGCATTACCGGGTAATAGTTTCCTGCCTACGGTTCATTGACAGAAAGATTCCAGTCTTGTCTATAGTCTCGAACCTGCAAATATTACTCATGACAACAACTGAAGGTGAGAAGAGAAATGGTGCAGAATAAGAGAGAAAAGGAAAATGTTCTCAAAACAACAAGGAGAGATTATGATAATTCAAATGTTATTGAAAGACATTCAACTGAAATTTCAATACTTGTGTGCTAATTACCCGCTTCAAAAAGTCTCTTCCGTTCGAATCAGTGTAAAACGCCTTATCTGTAACCATGTTTGTTGTCAATCTTGTGATGACCTCCTTTCCCACACTATCATCCACTGGAATTGGACCAACCTTCAGAGTAAAAAATCACAAAACCCATTCAATTGGAAGCTTAAGGTATCAACTAGTTTTGGACTTTAACAAACAGAAGATGAAAAGTGAGGCAATTGGAGAATAAAGTTTTGACATACTCACAGTGAATTCAAATTCAGCATGCTCTTTGTCTTTGTAAAGTCTAACGACCAAATGCACAACCATATCCTCAAAGATTAGGCCATTAACAGATATGAACCCAAATGGACAATTCCTTTTTCAACTTCATTCTACTTTTAGTAAGCAACCTGGTAAACCCATGGACTGAATTGTTGGCGGACCTCATCAACTAGCGGTCCACGAACGATTTCCACAGCAACCTGTCAAGTTCAATATGAAAAATGAGGAAAAAGAAGTGTGGAACATAATAAATACAGGAAGTTAACGACTTGATGCACATTACATACGAAAGTGACAACGGAAACATAAGGCTTACTGATCTGGAAACGATATTTGGTTCCCCTTGAGGCACAAAAATATATGCACCATAATTCTACAAGAAGTTATGGAAGACCTATTTAGTAGATGCCAAATTTCAATTTCATGAAATTTCGTTGTTTTAAGAGAGACCGACCTGATCATTATTAAAGAAACCTGTAGCTGAAGCATACCAAAGATAGCTTTGTTGTATTGGTACATCAACCTGGCGTATTGAGATAACAACTATAAGATTATTCTAATTTAACTCAAGTGGAACCAAAGTAAGTATTAGAAACAAAAATAAACAGCAATTAGGACGTTGAGCCGAAAAACTCTATAATTATATACAGGATGCTCATCTTATTGAGAATTCTCAGATAATTTTGTAAGGAAAGAGCATCATAAAGTCCAAAGAAAGAACAAACAAAAACTGAGAAAATATCACTTATGGTAAGATCACGAGATCAATCAAAATTAAGTTAAACATGCATTGGAACATGGAAACTAACAAAAATGCATATAACCAACCATCTAAGCAGTATAAGATGAACGAAGTACTTTTTAAACATCCATCTTATATCCACCTTTTAATGCTAAAAGTATTTTGACAGGAAAAAGCGAGACAATTTACCCCGGTCTTTGAATTGTACACGCGTTTGAGTTGACCAGAAGCAATAGAAAAGGACATCTTCAAATTGCCAGGTCCAACTTCAACGGTATCCTTCTGAGTGTCCACGGGAAGAAATTCAGATCTTCCTTTACCTGAATAATTTTGGTGCAAAAGTGAATTAGAAGTTCCATATTATAATTCTTTTATGGAACTTCTATGGTTTTCTCAGCATATGAGCACACCTTAAGATCCACTTCAAAGAAACCCGGCTATTAAAATGTGAGATTTCACCACAGTTGAGAGATCATAACTCTTGAATTCGAAACATCCACTGTTCTAAGTGACTAGAAAGGAAAAATGACAGACAAGGATAGAAAGTTAAATATCTACCTCCACCACTTCCTTTAGAAATAAAGTACGTGTTCCATCCAAGTTGAGGGACTGATACTTGAAACAGAAGCCAGTACTTTGGAAAATTTCCCCTCAGCTGTCCCAAGTAGGCCTTCACATACAACTCGCTTATGTTTTTTGTGACTTTATCAATGGCAACAAATTGGGTCTCAATGGTTTTTCCTGAGGTATCTTGGACAACAAGATCAGCATCATGAACCTGATAACAGTTTTCATTTTCGGATTACATGAATAGAATGGATTCCATTTTTCTCTTCCCATTCATATTTCCCTCAATTGTAAAAGGTCTAATGATGAAGTAATAATCCAAGTCATTCAATTGTCTGGAACGTGAAACAAGCAAGCAAAAGCAAGTTTCTACTCACCGGTATTCTAATGATATCATTACGAATCCATCCAAGAGGGTTATACACCACCACGACCTGACCACAGGCACATTTACTCATTCACATTGTAGTTAAAAATTGTAAAAAGCACATTTCCAGAAGACTGGAGAAAGAAAGAAACGTTACCAAACTATTCCCTCCTTGAATATGTTGCTCGGTTGGTGGGCAGAAACTGATATTGAGTAATGGACACTACTTAACAAAAAATAAAGGGAATTTCAAAAGTCATAAAATGCAACAATTCCAAAGTAATAATGACAAAAAGAATCCAAATGTTCGGAAAATGAAGAACAAATTTCAGGAGAAAATGAACCTCATAAATAATATCAGAAATTCAAGCAACAATAAAGCATCACCTGGCTTAGTATTTTTGATTTCTCACAATGACCTCCCAATTTCTTTTTGTGACGCCCGAAGTTAGGAGGGGTACATGAATGAACCGAGATCACATCCGAATGAGAGGGATCCTGAGGACATGAAAGTATGGTCAAGATAAGCTTAAAAGAATTGATAGATACTACCTATACCAACAAGATGCACCTTCCTTTTCGGTGGCTCAATCATAGGAACTTTGAAGTTAAGCGTGCTTGGCTTGGAGAAGTTCTATGTTGGGTGACCTCCTGGGAATTTTCCTAGGAAGCATGTGAGTGAGGACAAAGCATGCTAAAAGGACCTCGTGTTGGTTTGTGGGGACAGTCTTCACTCTTAGAAGCGGTTTCAGACAAGTATGGTGATGTCGCCAGGCCGCAGAGGATGTAGGGGAATGCCGGGGTCGTGAGGTGCCGAATCCGGATTTCGAATCTTGGGCCTGGGGCGTTACAGATTCCGAATCATGGGCCTGGGACGTTACAGATGGTATCAGAGCGAAACCTCTCCTAGTAGGATGTGGTTTGGGGACGAACCAAGGCGGAAGCTGGTGGGCATGTGACGCCCGAAGTTAGGAGGGGTACATGAATGAACCGAGATCACATCCGAATGAGAGGGATCCTGAGGACATGAAAGTATGGTCAAGATAAGCTTAAAAGAATTGATAGATACTACCTATACCAACAAGGTGCACCTTCCTTTTTGGTGGCTCAATCATAAGAACTTTGAAGTTAAGCGTGCTTGGCTTGGAGAAGTTCTATGTTGGGTGACCTCCTGGGAATTTTCCTAGGAAGCATGTGAGTGAGGACAAAGCATGCTAAAAGGACCTCGTGTTGGTTTGTGAGGACAGTCTTCACTCTTAGAAGCGGTTTCAGACAAGTATGGTGATGTCGCTAGGCCGCAGAGGATGTAGGGGAATGCCGGGGCCGTGAGGTGCCGAATCCGGATTTCGAATCTTGGGCCTGGGGCGTTACACTTTTGTCCCAGGCAATTCAGGGCAGAATTCACCATTGTTTCAACCTGTAAATGTTTCCATTGTCTTTACATTAAAAGCTAAGAATATTCAAGGTTACAAGAAGAAAAAAGGGTAAACTAGAATGCAATTATAGGATCCAACCAAGGCTCGAGCAAAACACATGACACCCACCTCAGAGGATCCTGCAGCAAGCCGTTTCATATAGTCATTTGTAGTATGCTGCTTAGCAGTACCAGTCACTGCATCATGGTGTTGTGCAATCCCCAAAGCATCACCAAGACTATAAGTATTGGGGCCACGAGATCTCCTTCCAACAAGGAATTCGAGCTGTCGTGCTGCCTAATATGCAACAAAAGATTATTCAGCTGATATGGATTTTAAAAATGTACCAAGCAATTCAAAAACAATGAACTAGCAATTCAGATTCTGCTTGGCATCACAATAGAAGATCTTCAGCAGCTATACTCAAGAGCCCGATAATACGTTTAGAGGTTATGACATTCCAAGAGTTAAAGTACAACGTTTAGTCACTCCTTAATAAATCCTCAGCTGCCCTTATGACTTACCAAGTAATATCCACTCAGCATTCTGATATATCCTTTAAAGGCTGGGCGACTTGTAAAGAAGCCAGTCCAGTACGCATGTTCACGATCAACATACCTGTAATAAGGATATTGATCGATTACATAATACCAAAAGAAAATTATGCTTCATTCACAATAGGGGGCACGTTATTAAACTTGAAGGATGATGCAACACTCACGGGAAATAATCCTCGGTTTTCAATGGCCATGATTCATTTGCTGCGTGTTTTGCATCAGTATATATGGATGGTGTTGAATACAGAGCATTAATTCGACCATCCTGGTAAATTATGCATTCCAAAACAACAAAACATAGTGGGAAACGGGAAACCCAATAATCAGAATGCAAAACACATGCCAAAAATGAATTGATTTTTCATTCAACCATACCTTTTTAACATAGTGAATAAACTTATCCATTTGCCGGAACCAAGACTCAGCATATTGGTATGGAAATCGTCACCCATTGTCCACATAATATGATTCGTCCGGGTGATATTTGCCTACATAAACAAAAGTGCAAATTAACCAACGTTTGTCATTACCACTTATTGGGCCAAATCCTAAAATCAGAATGCAAATCAATAAATGGAAATTTTACTTGGGTCAGGGCAGCATCTATAAAATCATTAACCCGCTGTTCAACGTTGTAGTCATAAAGTAAAGGATCGTCCTGCAGTTTTATCATATTAGTTAAGAGGTAATGTGACTGTTACCAAGGATTTGGAGTAGCCTTTCGTTCACAAGCATTATACCTGAATAAGATTGGAGTCGTCGTTCACTTCAAAGTGAAAACCAGGAGGAGGACTGTAATGTACAGGGAAGGCATTTGCAAAAATCTATAAACGGACAGTAAGCACAAAATTAAGTATATAAATGCAACAGCAGATAACAAGAAAGAATGGACATTGTAAGAAGATAGAAAATCTGATGTGTTATGGTACACCTGAGATGAAGAACCAAAAGTTTTGGAGCCACGCCATACAACTTCTAGAGATTTATCTACCTTGCGCTTTTCTCTATCCTGATAATCAATTCTTGCAAAATGTACAGACTCGAAACCAACCTGAAAAATGAAAACATGTAAGTACAGAACTATGCGTTGGAAGTTCGAGTGGTAGAAGAACTAAAACACAGGTGATTCATCATTCTAAGAAAAAGCGTGGCCATATCAATTCTATCAAAGAAAAGTGAATACATAGTAAAAAAAAAGGAAGAAAATGTGGAGGGACTTTAGGATTGGAGACAAAAGAAACCAAGGACCTCAGCTCCAAGTAAGTAAGCTTGCACTGCAGAGTGACCAAACGGATCAATCTGCCATCCAGCACGAGGAACCTTGTCGAACTCTTCCTTTATCACACTGTGGCCGAGAGTGGTTTGGTCAATAATGTCTATGTAATGGCATGTTGCTTCGTCATGCATGCACCAACCTCCATTTTTAAAGATATAGAAAAATTATTGGAAACATCCTTAATATAACAGGTTCAGAGAGAGGCCAGAGTTGTTTTATAATTACGTACATGAATTCCAACTGGCCATCTTCAACAAGTTCTCTCACTCGTTTCTGGAGTTTGGGACTCTGTTCTGTCCACCATCGCTGGAAAAATGCCTAAGCCATTCACAAAGAACTTCATTAAGAAAAAATTGTACGGCCTTCTCATGCTGTGGGCTGAGATCTGTGGCTTTAACTTTAACATGGATAGAGAAAGCAAATTCAAGATGGGACACTTGATACATATACATAGACTACATCTGGGAGTGCTTTTGGCTTTTTCACACAAAATTTTCACGTTCGAAATTATAATAAATTGCTGCAAAGAAAATGTTGAGAACACCAAAAAGTACTTTTTAGTTTTTATAATGGGGGCTTTGCACAGATAGCAAAAACCGGCAAAAATATTGCAAAAATAGCAAAAAAAATAAAATTATTTGCGGAAATAACAAAAAAAATACGTTAAATTACGAAAATACCCTTAGTATCTCCAATAGTCTATCAGTCCCTATTATTGATAGTCACTGATAGACTTTGATGATAAACTTCAATTAATCGGAGTCTATTAGTGATAGACACTGATAGACTTTGATTAATTGAAGTCTATCAGTGTGTATCACTGATAGACTATGATAATCATAATCTATAAGTTTTTATCGTGTTTAATTCAAGCCTATCACTGATAGCCACTGATAGAAAACAATTTAAGTCAAGGATATTAGTTCAGTTTAATTCAAGGCTATCAATTTCTATCTATCTCTTCTTCTTCTTCTTCTTCTTCCACCTCCTCCTCCGTCCGGCGACCGGCAGCCACCGCTCGCCGCCGGCCGCTGGCGACTGATTTTTTTTTCTTCTTCTCTTTGTTTTTCACTGATTTAAAAAAAAAAAAAGTGGAGGAGGGAGGTCCCTCCTCCGTCCTCCACTTTCTCTTTTTAAAAAAAAACAAAATCAGTCGCCGGCGGCCGGCGGCGAGCGGTGGCCGCCGGTCGCCGGACGGAGGAGGAGGTAGAAGAAGAAGAGAGAGGGGGAGAAAAATAAAAAAAAAAATATTAATATTTTTATTTTTTATAATATTTTTTATTTAAACAATTAAAAAAATAATTTTTTATATTAAAATAATAGTGCCACGTCAGCAACCGTTAGAAGTTAACAGAAAAATTGACGACAAGGACTAAAGTGCTGCTTATCTCAAACCTCAGGGGTATTTTTGTTGAGTTTGAAAACTCAGGGACCAAACTGTCACTTAACTCAAACCTCAGGGACCAAAAATGTATTTTTCCCAATTCTTTAATATCAAAAGTTTTGTTCATTAAATTTCAATAATCTATAATAATTATTATTATGTTAAAAAGAAATCTTTATTAATTAATTACATATTTATAATGATAAATATGATATTGAACCCAAAGAAATATAGTACGCTCAAAATTATAAGAATTATTTAATTAAAAAGATAAATTATAATTTAAGTAAATTCTATACCTTAAAAATCTCTCTCTATATATTTAAATTAATAAATTATATTTTTATTTGATACTTTTAAAAGTTATATATATAATTATTATTATATACCATAAAAAATTTAAATAAATATAATATTTTGATTCACAATTTATATTAAAGTTAATAAATTAATTTTTAAATGAAAGTATAAGAAGATAAAAAGATTAAAATATGAAATGTTATAATATAAAAAGTTTTGTTAATTTAATTTCTATAAATTAATTATAAAATTAATGAGTTTACATTTAATTGTAATTATTAAGGGAATTTCCAAAGGTTTGAAATTTCAAGAGTTTTGTAAGATGGTTTAACTTTTATATCCTACAACTATATAATAAGTTCTCTCCTACTATTTTGTATAAAATGTTGGTTCTCTTCTTATTAGTTTATTTTTCTTCTTCTCTCAATCTCTTTCTCTAAAAGTTTCAAAATTTATATGAATTGCAACATAGTGTTAAGGTATAGATGAGAAACGAAGATGTTTCAACAAGATGTTCACAACCATAGGTATCAATTCCTCTCTAATAATTTTGTTGAAGTTTATTTTGTAATTAATATTTGTTGTCATTTGTATTCTAAATGTTTATGCATGGTTAGAATTATTTTAATTTAACATCTAGAAAATAATTTAATCGGATCAATCTAACAAGATTACCTCTTATATTAACCATAATCTATATCTGTGATTCATGATAAATACAAAGTAGTTGAACTAAAGAAAATGAAAAATAAAAAGTTGCAATCTTGAAAAATATTTTTTTGAACCATTATATCATTTGATCTATTTTTAAATTGATCAAGCATGTCATTTAATTGTAAGGTTTAATTACATTAATTAATAAAAATGTGAAAAGTTAGCAATACGAGGAGGTTGAATATAATATGAAAAATTCTGTCGATTTATTTCTTAGATTAAAACTCAAGTCGTTTATGTATTTATGTTGCAGTGTCTTAAAAAAAAATCCTCACTCTCACAATGTTGTATTATGAATTTTGATTTGAAAATGAAAAATAAAAAGTTGCAATCTTGAAAAATATTTTTTGAACCATTATATCATTTTATCTATTTTTAAATTGATCAAGCATGTCATTTGATTGTAAGGTTTAATAACATTAATTAATATGAATGTGAAAAAGTTAGCAGTATGAGGAGGTTGAATATAATATGAAAAGTTCTGTCGATTTATTTCTTAGATTAAAACTCAAGTCGAACATGACTTGAATTTATGTATTTATGTTGCAATGTCTTTAAAAAAAAATCTTCACTCTCACAACGTTGTATTATGAAAAAAGTTCAAAATCTATATCTATATCTATATCTATTAAAAGGGGTTAAGGGGAGAAACTTTTGATTTCCTTTTAGCCCCTTTTTAATCTTTAAATTCCTAATTCTTCCTATTTAATTATTCAATATTTTATTAGAATAGTTTTAAAAAAATCTTTGGTTAAATCTAGATATTGTTTAAAATAAAATATCTCATAAAAGTTCATTATCACGTTTAGGTATTGTTTTTTTTTAAAATAAAAAATCTATCTATAGTATATATAAAAGCCACAATGAGGAGAAACTTTCTGTGATAATTTTATCCCTCAACATTAAAATTGTATGCCAATTTTACCCTTAAATCTTTCATATTCCTCATTCATTGCTTAGTGGAGTGACTTCTTTTTTTTTTTTTTATTTGTTTTTCTTTTTTGAGAAAGAATAACTTCCTTTTAATTGCAACTAGTTTGAAACTACGTGCGTTGCACGTGTTATAATACCTTAAAGTATAAGTAGTTAATTAAGAAAATTTGAAATATGACTTGATAATGTACCAAAAAAAAATATAAAAATGAATAAATACACATGAATTTATAATTATTGCAAAAATTGATATGTATGTGACCAAATTGAACCATTCTAATAAAAATGGTTTATAACCAATATCATGGATATAAATCAAATATAAAAAAATCTCACCCGCTTAAACATTTTTTTTAAGATTGAAGATAACGTCTTTTAAATTACCTAGGTAAGCATTTATATTTTCCAAAATCTTAATTTTGTAATCAATTAATAATTAATAATTCAATTAAAGTTATATTTAATCCAACCGTTAAATGAGCACTAATTAAATAAAAATATCATTTTCTTCCTATCATCTTGTCTAAAAAAATCTAAAAAATATATGAAAAATTTTGAAGGTCGGAGAAAAGCATAAAGAGAAATCGATTTTAAAAAAAGAAGATAACAGTGATCGATCTTCTTTCCCATTTCAAGAATAAGAAAGACAATACTAATGAACTCACACAAAGGTGTACTCGCTTCTATTAAAGAAATATACAAAAAATATTTCTTATTCATATGAAACTCTTAGGGGTGACGAAAATATAATATAAACTAATAAAATCTCATAAAACTAACAAAATCTCCTAAGGATACATTAGTCTACTTGAAAAAGAAATAAGAAAAAATATATATATTTACACTAAATGAAAAGGTTATACTCACATTAGTAAAGATGAAGTAGGAATGAGTCTCCTCCCACTTGGTTGATGTTTCCTAAACAATTTTTTTAATTCTTCATGCACCACAAAAGCTCCACCCCATCTCTTGGTTTAGACCACTATTTATAGGGTTAAAGTGAATCGGGTGATTATGATAAATCTTTTCAAATTATAAATTTTTAAAATTAAAAACAATTAATTTGAATTTTAGTTTTTCAAATTTAATTTTAAAACTTGATTTGATTTAATCGAAAATTAAACTCAAGTATCTTTTTATTTTTGAAAATCAAAACAATTGATCTAAATTTAGATTTCACAAAATTTAATTTTAAAAATCCTATTTATTATAACCACCGAAAACCAAAAAAATTAATAATTAAATAAAAAATTCTTCTAATTTAAATGAGGGAATGAAGATATTTTTGTAAACCAATTCTTAATCTCATCAAATATGAGATTTTTTTTTTTTAAAAACCAATTCTTAATCTCATCAAAGATGAGATTTTTGAAAAAAATAACAATCTAAACGTGAGAATGATTTTTTTTAAACGTGGGAATGATTTTTTTTTTTAACTAATTCTTAATCTTATCAAATATGAGATTTTTTTTTTAAAATCAATTCTTAATCTCAACAAATATGAGATTTTTTTAAAAAAATAACAACCTAAAAGTGAGAATGATTTTTTTTTAAACGTGAGAATGATTTTTTTTTTTTAACTAACTCTTAATCTTATCAAATATGAGATTTTTTTTTAAAAAAAAAACAAAACCTAAAGGTAGGAATGAGATTTTCTTTAACCAATTCTTAATCTTATGAAATATGAGATTTTTTTATATAAAAAAAAAAAAAAAAACAAAACCTAGAATGATATTTTTTTTAACCAATTCTTAATCTTATGAAATATGAGATTTTTTTTTAAAAAAAAAAAATAAAACCTAAACGTGACAATGAAGATTTTTTTAAAAACCAATTCTTAATCTTAAACGTGCGAATCATCTACCCGTGGGAATTTGAATAATAAAATATTGAATAATTAAATAGGAAGGACAAATAAGGAATTTGAAGATTAAAAAGGGGCTTAAAAGGAAATCAAAAGTTTCTCCCGTTAAGCACCTTTTAATATAGTATAAATAAATATAGATATAGATTATTTGCAAAACAATAAAAATAAATAAATAAACAAAAGTCTCGAACAGAGCACAAGGGAGGGGAAGAATAAAAGTCACTCAATAGTATTTTAATTTTATTTTTTGAATTGAAAAAAGAAAACTATAATTTTAACAAAATATGCCATTGACGTATGAACAATTTTTTTTTTTTTTTTTTGAGAAGATGTATTAACAATTATAATTTCAACAAACTATAATTTTAATTAGTCATATTATATTATTATTGGAAAAAACTTTAATAGTATTTTAATTAGTTGTTCCTACACTTTTTTTTAATGTGCTACTAAAATGGTGGAATGTTAAAAAAAAAATCTTACATTTTTTAAATTATAATTCATAATAGTATTTTAGAAGTTATAGAAGTTATAGATGCATTTATAAAATTGAAAAATAAATGGAATGTGAAAAGTCTCATATATATATATATATATATATATATTTGGAAACATATTCAAATTATCTATATATATCATATAATTAATAAAAATAATGCATTGAAAAATAATTTTTTATACAAAATCTAGAGAACTAACAAGAATAAGAAAAGATTTATCAATTTATTTCTGAAAATTAATTCTAAAATTGTTAGTCATGTCTTTAATTACAATTTTTTTAAAAAAATTATGTCTTTAATTATAACTAATTATAGAATTTCAAAAGTTTTGAAATTTTAATAATTATGTAACTTACTTCCAACTCCTACCACTATATAAAGAATACTCTCTTCGATTTTCAAAAAAAATGAATACTCTCTTATACTTTTTAATGAGAAATGAAAATAGAAAACTGTCTTTTGCAGTGTTTTTTTTCTTACTCTCTTAATTGTCTTTGTCTAAAATTTAAAAGTTTACCATATAAAACATAAAAGTAAGGAAACATCATTAAAATCTAATATATGATTAAATAAAGATGGAAATATCACGTGCATCGCACGTGTTAAAAACTATATCTCTAATCTCTAATCTCTAATATATAAAAAGTCAGGATCTTGAAAAAACATTTTTGGACATACTTACCCTCTATTTTTTTACATAATTACAAATGTGCCCTTGTGATTTATTTAACACTACAATAATTATATAACTATAATAATTATGCAATTCAAGTTTAATTACAATAATTGTGCAAATTAGATTTAATTTAAAAACCATTTAAAGACAATGTTTTTTTTTTTTCTGAATTTCATTTTTTTTAGATCTATATCATTTTATTTTATGACTAATATAGATTTTAAATCATTTTGTCTTTTTTTTAAAATCATTTTTTTAATCACTTTGTCATTTAGTTTATATAAATTTTTAACACACATAACTTTTAATAATTATGCAATTCAATTTTTATTACAAATAGTTGTGCAAATTAGATTTAATTTAAAAACCATTTAAAGAAAATTGTTTTTTTCGAATTTATGATACATCTCTAATATTAATATTAATATCTTATGTCCCTTTCCTAATTTCTAATTTACTAGGTATGCCACTAAGAGCTAATCATCCATGACCAACCAATTTTTAATGACTTTAATTAATTACAAAGTGAAGTTAGGAATAGGAAGAGGTTGAATATGAAAAGTTATACTTATTTATTTCTAGCCATTTATGATTTTATGTTTAAGTGAAATTAATAATGGAATTCAAAATGTGTTCGAAGTGCAAAAGTTTTTTAACTTATTCATCTCCTACATGTATATATATGGAGTTTACTAACTTCTTTTCACAACGTACAGTTTGACTCTTTTGAGAGAAAACTAGCTACCTATCCATATGATTGCTTGAAGAGCAATGGAAAAGAGACCATCTAAAATGTGGTTGGAAGATTGGCCATCGGATCAGTGGCGGATCCAGAACTTTATGTGAGGGGGGCTATATAGAAAATTTTAGTCTGTGCTTAAAATTGGTCCTTACCGTAAATTTAAGTTAATTTTCATCAAAATTTGTTAAATAAAAATTTTCATACAATAAAATACACGATGTGAACATATTTCTAAACTTTATAGAAAACATATTAATAGAGACCAATTTTTTCAGAAAAATTAACAATAAACTCACTATAGAGACCAATTTTAAACTTTATTTAAAATATAGACTAAAATTAGACATTTCAAAGTACAATAACTAAAATGAAACAAAACCCAAAGTACAACAACCAAAATGACGATATTTTGAACACATTGATATATGTTAATATCAATTCGTATATTTTGATATTAAATTTGTTAAATTATAAATTTAGTTATTAAGTTTTCAAGATTATGCTCAATAAATCACTGACTTTAAAAAGTTTCTACTAAGTCCCTAAACTTTCATTTTTCTATCTAATAGGTTTTTAATTTTTAATTTTGTATCTAACAGAATTTTGAACTAAAAAAAAATACATGGATTATTAGTTTATTAGGGCATAGATTTATTTTTTTTTTTTGAGAAGATTAGGGCATAGATTTATTAGACATTAAATTGGAAACTTGGAAGCCTAGATACACAATTGAAAGTTTAAAAGACAATAGCACTTAAAAAAAAATCAAAAGCCTATTACTAAAATTAAAAAATATTTGTATTATTCCATCTTTATTTGACTCAAAAATGATAAAGAAAATTTAAAAATGAAGTTGAAAAAAGAATTATAATGACATATGTTTGCTATTATTTTATATTTGTAAATACAAAAATTAAATTTTAATTTAAATTATTTTAAACATATGAAAAAAAAACTGAGAAAACGGAGAAAGAAAAAACAAAAATATGAAGAGAAAAAACGAAAAAGAGTACGAAAAAAAAAAAGAGAAAAAACAAAAACAAAAAATGCAAGAAAAAAGAAACGGAGAAAAATAAAACGAAAAAGAAAAACACAAAAACAAAGACAAGCGAAAAACAAACGGAAAAAAAAAAAGTAAAAGGAAAAGAAGATAAAAAAATTCCAGAATTGCGGGCGTGGGGGCTCAAACACGGGAGTTAGAGATAACTAGGAGGGGCTTAAACCACCAGAGCGCTTCAATAACTATATTTTAACTTCCGATTTATAATATAAATATAATATATATAGAAGTTGAGGGGGGGCTCGAGCCCCCGGGCCCAAGCTACCTCCGCCTCTGCATCGGATACCACACCAATTATCAATTAGGATCCAATTGAGCTTCAAATTGTGAAGGATACCTACGAAGAGAACAGAGAAACAAACATTTTGAGAGATAAAAAGATGGAAAATGAATGAGGTGTTAGTGAAAGAATGCTATTTGGAAGCGGAGAATCTTGCCCACTTTTTTTTTTTTTTTTTTAGTTTTTTCAGCATTTTTTCTCTGTCTAAAAAAATCTCCTTTTAGTTTTTTATTTTTCTCTTTTCATCTCTGGGTTATTCTTATTAATTGTTTTATATGACCTAGCATATTTGCAACATATAGGTATTAAATCCCTTCTATAAATATGTTACAATTAGTTTTGTTGTTTTACTGAAAAAAAGACAAAAAATTAGTTTTGTTGTTATTTTTTTTCTTCTAAAAGTTTGTGCATGGTTTATAAGTTAAAAAATAAATCGTGGTTGTTTTTCTTTTAATTTATTGAGTTTATATGATTTATTTATCAAATTTATTTTCTTCTAAAATTGATGAGTTAATAATACTAAAAATTAGACAAAAAAACTCAATTAATGTTTTATTCGTAAAATATAAAATTAACTTTCAATAAATAAAAAAAATAAAATACACCACTGATAAATGTATGGAATTTAAAAATGTTGAATATAAGAAATTGTCCTTTTATTTTCTAAAAATATTTTATCTTTAATCATAATTAATTATAGAACTTTAATTGAATGGGTATTTCAAAAGTTTTACCATTTTTCCACTCTTTACAATTATAAAAGGTGGTTTTCTTTCACCATTTTTTCACCAACAAACTTGAGTTACATTATTTGTCTAGCAATTCGTAAACACTTCTTAATTTTCTTCTTTGTTATTATTTCTTTAAAAAATCAATGGTATTTTTTTAGATCTTTTATAGATTTTATAGATATTAATATAAAATGAGATTTAAAAAAAAATGAAAAAAACACTACGTGCAATGCAACAATCAACTTTTTTTTTTTTAAACAAAAGGTATGAATAAAAGTAAGAAACTTTTTTTGGACAACATTACCTTTAATTTTTTATATAATACCCATATTATATAAATTTTTGGAATTTCAAAGGTTTTTTTTTTTTAAAAAAAAAAACTCTTTTATCTCCTACAACTATATATAAAAACCTATTTTTTCTACTTTATTTTCACACAAACTTGAGTCTTTCTCTCGGTTGTTTTTCTCCTTTAGTACTATATTTCTCTTCAATAATTTATCTCATTTAATGTGACAAATCTCTCTCTTAATCAATTGTGTAATGGATATTAATTTTAAAAAGTTTTATTTGAGTATTTAATTAAAAAATATTCATACCTTTTTTTTTTCAATAGATGAATTTCTATATTTTTAAAAAAAATCTTATTAAATGACTTTTCATTTCTAAAATTAAATAGATTCTCATTATACTTTGGATTTTTTTAAAAAAATACTCAAATTATCTTTTTGTTTTAAATAAAAACTTAGACATTCATATTTTACGTTAAAACAAAATGTAATAAAAAAAATATACATATATATATATATATATATATATATATATATATATATTCACTTGGATAAAAAAATGAATACATAACGTGCAAAGCACGTGTTAAAATACTAGTATATTAAAATGGGGGAGAAACTTTTGATTTCCTTTTAAGCCCCTTTTTAATTTTCAAATTCTTAATTTGTCCTTCTTATTTAATTATTCAATATAATGATTTAAAAAAAATCTTTGGTTAAATCTAGATATTGTTTAAAATAAAAATATCTCATAAAAGTTCATTATCACGTTTAAGTATTGTTTTTTTTTTTTTAAAAAAAAACCTCATGATTAAGAATTGGTTAAATCTCATTTACGTTTAGATATTGTTTTTTTTTTTTTTTTTAAATCTCATTTCACAATTAGGTATTGTTTTTTTTTTTTTAAATATTGGTTAAAAAAAAATCTCATTTTCACGATGAGGTATTTTTTTAAATAAAAAAAAAACCCATGATTAAGAATTTGTTAAATCTCATTTACGTTTAGATTTTGTTCTTTTAAAAAAAATCTCATAAAAGTTCATTATCACGTTTAGGTATTGTTTTTTTTTTTAAAAAAAAAAAAAAATCTCATAAGTAAAAATTGGTTAAATCTCATTTACGTTTAGATATTGTTTTTTTTTTTTTTTTTAAATCTCATTATCACAATTAGGTATTGTTTTTTTAAAAAAAAAATGGTTAAAAAAAATCTCATTTTCACGATTAGGTATATTTATATAAAAAAAAAATCTCACGATTAGGTATTGTTTTATTTTTTAAAAAAAATCTCATGATTAAGAATTGGTTAAAACTCATTTACGTTTAGATATTGTTTTTTTTTTAAAAAAAAATCTCATAAAAGCTTATTATCACGTTTAGGTATTTTTTTTTTAAAAAAAAAAAAATCTCATGAGTAAATATTGGTTAAATCTTTTTATCTTTTCGTTTTCCAATAAAAATAATTATGAAATCTTATTTCGAAAATTTTAAACTAATTAGATTTTGACTAATGTAATTATCTTAAATTTAAAGAGATATTTTAGTCTAAAAATGTTTTTCACGGATCTTAGCTTTTTAATATATTATAAATTATAAATATAGATTATAGATTATAGATTATAGATTATAGATATAGATTATAAATTATAAATTATAAATTATAGATTATAGATATAGATATTTATTATTATTATTTTTTAACTTTGAGTTGTTTTTTAAAATTAATGTAAAAAAGTTGGAAATGTTAGCTTTACGAGTTTTAATCATACTATATGTTTTGATGATAACAAACTTTAATTTACTAATGATTTTAGTGTTTCAAAGTGTTCATCTTGTAGAGCTCGGAAAGACGATTCCAACGCATTTTGAATCGCTCAAATCGGAGTTCAAACGAAAAAATTACAAGCAAAAGAAGATTGAAAGAAAAAACCTACGTGGCAGTGACGTGGCGCTTACGTGGCATCCAACGTGGCAGCTGATGTGAATGATCAATTTCCTCCATGTTTCTCTTAATTTTAATCCTAATTTTAATTCCCTTCATTTTATTATTTTCTTTCATCCTATTTTCTCAAAATTACATCAAAATTCCACCAATTCAAATTCTATTCTTTCCAAAATTCCACAAATTCAAATTTTATCCTTTCCAAAATTTGCATCATTCAAATCTTGATTTATTCTCAAATTTCAATATTTCCAATCCTTCAAAATTCTCCCTTAATGTTGAAATTCTTTCCTTTTTCATTTTAAATTCAATTTCCACCATCCATCTTTAGTTTGATTTAATTAAGAATTTAAAAATTAAGAATAAAATAAATTAAAATTAAAAAGGAAAAATACAACGAAATTTCGGGAAATCTCGAAATTTCGAGATTTTCGGAAATTTGGACGAAATTGGGGGAAAAAAGAAATTTTCTCCGTTTGATGATTGATATCATAAATCACCAAACATAATCAAAGCAAAACAATAAATAAAGATTAAAGAAGCAGAAAGAGAGAATATGAAAGTTTTGGGCAAATCAGCCTCTTACGGCGTCAAAGAAGAAACAAAGAAGAAACTCCCGCGCATTACGATCGACGGAGAGGAAGAAGAAATAATGAAGGCGAACTTCCACGGTGAAAACCTCTCACTCGCCGACTGGAAAAAAGGCAGAGTCTTGGGCAGAGCCTCTTACGGCGTCGTCTACTTAGGCATCCCATCCAAGCCCCATCTCGCCACCGTCGCAATCAGGGTCGCTCCATTCTCCGACTTCCCATCCTTCGTCAGAGAGGAATTCGCTCTCGCAAAGCTCAAAGCCTCTCCTCACATCGTCCGCTGCATCGCTTCCGCCGTCCACTCCAAAGTTCCATCAGGCCCCGTTTACAATGTCCTCGAGTACTCTCCCAGCGACACTACTCTCGCCGACTTGATCGAAGCGCGCGACAGGCTGCCTAACAGCCACGCCAGACGCTACCTCCGCACCATTCTGCAGGGCCTCTCCGCTGTCCACGCCACTGGCCACGTGCACTGCGATCTCAAGCCTCACAACATTCTTGCTTTTCCCTCGCCCGATGGCGGCGACTCCTTCGACCTCAAGATCACGGACTTCGGCCTCACCAAGTGGTACAGGTCCAATTGGAGGTCCGACGACGAATACGACGACGTCGACGAATACGACGACGACGTCGACGAATACGACGACGACGTCGACGAATACGACGACGACGTCGACGAAGACGACGACGACGTCGACGAATACGACTCTCCCAAGCGCAGGTTGAGCTTGAGGTTTAGAGGGACGCCGAGGTACATGTCTCCGGAGTCGCTAACCGGCGAGATCTATCCGGCGCTTGATGTTTGGTCTGTTGGATGCGTCTTGGTTGACATGATCACTGGGAAGGGTGTTTGGAATGGCTGCTCCACCAGCAAGGAATTGCTTTTGAAGCTTCTGGATGAGACGGCAACGCCGGAAGTACCGGAAGAATTGTCCGCCGGAGGAAAGGACTTCCTCCGGAAGTGCTTTGAGAGAAACCCTAGGGAAAGATGGACGGTGGATATGCTGCTCGACCATCCTTATTTGGTCGAAGAAGAAGAGGAAATTCAGGACGTAGGGCGGCTCTGCTCGGCGATTATCGTAGTCGTCGTTCTTTTTATTTTCATTTTCTTTGTTCTTCAAAAGTTTTCTCTATTTTGAAATATTTGGTTGAGATTTTGTTAATTCATCGACTTTGTTCAGGATTATTGTTCGAATATTGATGTGTTTGATTAAATTTGGTTGATGATATGATAATGATACTGGAAGTTCTTTTTTTTTTTTTTTTCCCCAAGTTCCTACAGTTTATCTTTTTTCTGCCTAAATTCAGCAATCCAATTTATAAATTATAATAAATTTACTGATCGATAACATAGTGGCTAAATTATCGATTTGGCCGGTTGAATTTGGGTTCAGTTTAAATTTTTGCCGAATTTTCAATCTAATTTGTGGGATTTGGATTTAATTTCAATTTAAGTTTGTGATTATGAATTTTGAACTTCCAATCTGATCCTTAATTTGATGTAACTTTACCAATTATTTTTAGGTGAAATAAGATTTGAAATATAAAATCGTTTTTTTTTTTTAATTAATGTAGTTTTGTTAATTAGAATAAATGTTTGATTGAAGTTGAAATCAAAATAGAAAAGTATGATGAGATTCAAAAAAGGAAATTAGGATGGATAAGAGGGATTTGAATCTCTCACCTAATGATTATTTTAAAGAGGTATAAGCTTTGACAACAATTAAAAGGGTGTTGATAAGACGACTGGGAGATTATTAATTCAAGTTTACCTTCGAGTTTCAGCCAATAGGGATTACTCTAAAAGGGTGTTGATAAGACGACTCAAGAAATTATTCAACAAAAATATTATAGATACTAGTACTACATGGAAAATAATTTGAGGCAATAATCTCAAACTCTCAACTTTTTTTTAGTACAACAATATTTGGAGGTGGGGATTCGAAGCTTTGACTTCTTGGTCGTAGGTATATGCCAATTACCGTTCAACTAGGCTCCCTTTGGCCTCAAACTCTCAACTTGATTGGTGATGATTTTTTGTGTAAATTACATATACGAAGATGAAAATTCTATTCCAAATTTCAAGATGAATGTGCGAATCTCCATTGGGCCCAACTCCACAACAAGATCCGATTGGTCAATAGAGCCACCTCTAACAGGGCTGGCTTCTGTTTTGCCATCTCCCTCAACTTTCCATGACTTATTTTTCATCTCTGATTTCAACTGATTTGCTGATAAACTCATCTCCTTCACTTCTTTTATCTGAAAAAACACAACCCAACCAGTAATAATCCATGAAAACAAGTAAACACTTGAGTTGGTTCTTAGTTACATACCCTTTTTTTTAGTAACATTCTCTTCAGTACCACTTTAGCCAATGTTGAATATTCAGCATCTTCTCCGGCCTGAACAGATCACGGTCGAAATCGATATGGTTAGCTTGCAGAACGAATGTAACTCCACTTGTAAACATAATAATTTGTCATTTATGATTGAAAGTTCAAAGATCTATAAGATACAAAGTTGAAAGTTCAAATACCGATTGTACACTTTTTAAAGTTTAGAGACCTTTTAGACACAAATCAAGGACTAAACTTGTAATTTAACCTTTGTTTTACCTCGTATAGATGTGCCAGGCGGATGAGTACACTTCCATCGTTCAACTCCTGCAGAGTAAATAATTAGAGAGAGAGCAGAGAGAAAAGTTGCTTCTGCAGTGATCACATGAAGGGTAATCAAGGCAACATTGAGAGGCAAGCTGTAATGTGGATCCATTGCTGCTGATTTGGTCACCTTGGATGCAATCCAACTCTCTTTATTCTGTAAAAACAATAGTTTTTTTTTTTTTTTTTGGAGGAGTAAAACAATAGATATTACCAAGAGAGGGAAATTGGATGTTATTTAAATTATGATCATACTATACCTCGTGCGCAAAAGCTAAGAGAAGTGACGAGTAAATTTCCTGGCCGATTTTTCGACGCCAACGGGCTCCAGAACCAAGTTGGTTGATGTTCACATAATAATTTCCTCTCACCTGATAGAAGATTGTCAATGAAATGTGAGGAAAGTATAGGACACAGATCAAGCATGTCGTATTTCTTCAATGAAAAACATCATATACTTCTTAAATGAAAACATCTCCAAGGTATTTTACTTTGCAGTCTGTAAGAAAGTTTTCGTTTCTCTTCAAGAAAAAGTCTGTAAGAAGGCACTCTATCAAACTCTTGCCATGCCATTTCATTGTTTTAGAGAAACTGAACTCAAACGAAAATCAGGTTCCAGTTGAGTACCATACCGTTAATCCTTGGCATTCGTCGTCAACACATACATTTTCATCTTCCCCTACTCCTTTACCGTCATCATAGAGTAGACGCCTTTCCCATTATAAAATGACCAACAAGTTAGCATTTTCACGTCTATAATAAAATTGTACTTGTATTGGAAAATAAGAATGTCAGAAATAAAATCAACCTATGAAGCATTGACTCCACTTGTCCATCTTTAATGCTGGCTCCTCCGGTGGCACGATCGACCAACACAGATAATTCAGTCTTTCCATCTGTAATGTAAATCCCAAGATTGAGCTGAAAAGATCATCCCAAATAGAGCAAAGGTAAAAAAATCCTATACCAACTACATGATCAACGAACTTTATCACGGTTGATTGAGTCATGGACTCATGGAACATTACCGGATAATAGTTTCCTGCCTGTGGTTCATTGACAGAAAGATTCCAGTCTTGCCTATAATCTCGAACCTGCAGACAGTACTCATAGATAACATCAGAGCAATGAACAAATGAGGTGAGGAGAAATAATGCAGAACAGGAGAGAAGAAAAGGAACTTGTTTATATTTCAGCTCAAGAGAGGGTGACAATTTAAATGTTCTGAAAAGGTATTTCGAACTGAATTTTGAACCACCATGTGCTTGCTAATTACCCGCTTCAAAAAGTCTCTCCCATTTGAATCAGTGTAAAATGCCTTATCTGTAACCATATTTGTTGTTATTCTTGTGATGATCTCCTTTCCAGCACTAATATAATAGTCCACTGGAATTGGACCAACCTTCAGAGAATAAAATCACCAGAACCATTCAATTGGACGCTTAAGATATCAACTAGTTTTGGACTTCCACAAACAGAGAGTGAAAAGTCGGGGAAATTTGAAGATAAGTTTTTCAAAATACGCACCGTGAATTCAAATTCAGCATGCTCTTTGTCTTTGTAAAGTCTAATGACCTAATGCACAACCATATACTCAAAAGATTAGGTCGTTAACAGACATGAACCCACATGAACAATTCTTTTCTCAATTTCGTTGTACTTTTAGCATCAACCTGGTAGATCCATGGACTGAATTGTTGGTGGATCTCATCAACTAGCGGTCCACGAATGACTTCCATGAGAACCTGTCAAGTTCAATAAGAAAAATAAAGAAAAAGTAGTTTCGGACATAAAAAAAAATATGGAAAAGTGGGCAACTTAATGCACATTACACATAAAAGTAAAAAAGGAATCATAAGGCTTTACTGATCTAGAACTGAAATTTGCTTCCCCTGAAGGCAAAAAAATATATGCACCAGACGCCTACATCAAGAAATTTACAGAACTAGCATATTGGTACATGCTGAATTTCTATTTTATGAAATATCATAATTTAAACAGTCTAACAAACTGATCATAAAGAAAACCGGAAGCATACCAGAAATAGCTTTGTTGTATTGATACATCAACCTGGTATATTGAGATAATAACAAATAGATTATTCCATTTTAATGATAGGTAGGTGGAAACTAGGAATTAGAAACAAAAATAGAAACCACTTAGATTCATTAACCGGAAAAATTCCACCATGAGAATTATATAGTGGATGCTCGCTCTATTGAGTACCATTAGTTAATTTTGTGAGGAAAAAAACATATAAATATCAGTATATCACTTATATTCACCACATTTATAAATAGTTAAGTCAAGTATACATGATAAACTAACAAAATGCATATAATCACCAACCAGGCAGTATAAGAAGAGTGAAGCACTTTTTAAATTCTTATTTCGTTTATCTTATGTCAACCATTGTTTAACAAACATTTTCATATTAAACGTCGTGACAACTTACCCCAGTTTTTGAATTATACATGCGCTTGAGTTCACCAGAAGCAATAGAAAACGACATCTTCAAGCTGCCAAGTCCAACTTCAATGGTATCCTCCCCACTGCCTTCAGAAAGAAGTCTGAATCTTCTTTTACCTGAATGAATTTGGCACGCAGGTGAATTAGAAGTTTCGTACAGTTTTTTTAATGAAATATCTGAAATTTTCTCAGCAGATGAGCACAACTTGAAATCCAGAACACTTCAAAGAAAGTTGGTCCTTAAATTGTGAATATTTCTCCAGAGTTGAGAGATCATAACTCCCAAATTCAAAAGATATCCATTATTCTTGGTGACTACAATGATGGAAAGATATAGACAGGGATGAAAGGTCAAATATCTACCTCCACTGCTTCCTTTAGAAATAAAGTATGTGTTGCATCCAAGTTGAGGGACTGAAACTTGAAACAGAAGCCAGTACTTTGGAAATTGTCCCCTCGGCAGTCCCGAGTAGGCCTTCACATACAACTCGCTTATGTTTTTTGTGACTTTATCAATGGCGACAAATTGCGTCTCAATGGTTTTGCCCGAGGTATCTTGAACAACAAGATCGGCATCATGAACCTATAAAAGTTTTCATTTTCAGATTACATAAATAAAGTGAACTCCATTTTTATCTTCCCATTTATATTTCCCTCAATTGTGAAAGATCTGATTCCCAGTGTTCTTTAGTTGAAGATGACAGTAATAATCCAAAACATTCAATTGTCTGGAATGTGAAACAAGCAAGCAGAAGCAAGTTTCTACTCACTGGTATTCTAACAATATCGTTACGGATCCATCCAAGAGGGTTGTACACCACCACGACCTGACCGCACGCACATTTACTCATTCACACAGCAGCTAGAAAGTGTAAAGAGCACATTTCCAAAAGACTGGAGAAGGAAAGGAACATTACCAAACTATTCCCTTCTTGAATATCTTGCTCGGTTGGTGGCCAGAAACTGATATTGAGCAAAGGACACTATTTAAAGGGACAAGAAAAGTAAAGGGAGTTTCAAAAGTCATCAAGTGCAATGATTCGATTCCAAGGTAATGATGAGGAAAAAAATCAAAATGACCAGCAAATGAAGAATTTGAGGAATAATATGAACTTGATAAATAATATCAAGTATCAAAGCACCGTCAAGGCATCACCTGGCTTAGTATTTTGATTTCTCACAATGATCTCCCAATTTATTTTGTCCCAGGCAAATCAGGGCAGAATTCACCACTGCTTCTGCCTGTAAAATATTCCACTGTCTTTATATTAAAAGCTAAGAAATATTTATGCACAAAGGAAGAATAAAAGGGTAAACTAGAATGCAATCATATAATCAAGCCAAGGCTCCAGTGAAAGATATGAAACCCACCTCAAAGAATCCTGCAGCAAGCCGTTTCATATAGTCATTGGTAGTATGCTGCTTAGCAGTACCAGTCACTGCATCATGGTGTTGTGCAATCCCCAAAGCATCACCAAGACTATAAGTATTGGGGCCACCAGATCTCCTCCCAACCAGGAATTCAAGCTGTCGTGCTGCCTAATATGAAACAAAAGATCAATTAATACAGATTTCAAAAATCTACCAAGCAATTTCTAGCAACTCAAGTTCAGCTTGGCATCTCAATAGATCTTCAGCAACCATATAAATGAACCCAATAAAGTGTATCAGAAATGGTTGGCAAGAGTTTAAGGTACAACATTTAGTCACCCCATGAAAAACCCTTAGCTACCCTTATTACATACCAAGTAATATCCACTCAGCATCCTGACATATCGTTTAAAGGCTGGGCGACTCGTATAGAAGCCAGTCCAGTACACATGTTCACGATCAGCAAACCTGTTATTGTCAATGTGGAAGCATACTAATTATTAATCAATTACATTGGACCAAAAAATTTGTGCTTAGCTAATATGTGGCACATTCTAAACTTGAAGGAAAAATGTAACTCTCACGTGAAATAATCATCAGTTTTCAACGGCCATGACTCATTTGCTGCATTTTTTGCATCAGTGTAAATGGATGGTGTTGAGTACAGAGCATTTATCCGACCATCCTGGTAAATAATGCAGTGGAAAACAGTAACCCAATAATAATCAGAATGCAAAACACAAGCCAAAAATGAATTGACTTTTCCAATTCAACTATACTTTTTTAACATAGTGAATAAATTTATCCATTTGCTTGAACCAGGACTCAGTGTATTGGTACTAGAAATCACCACTCATTGTCCACATGATATGATTAGTCCCGGTGACAATTGCCTGCATAAAATAACATTGTAAGTAATTAACCAGTGTTTGATGTTACCACTTGTTGCCCTGAAACCTAGAATCAGAATGCAAACCGTCAAATGGATATTTTACTTGGGTCAGAGCAACATCTATAAAATCATTAACCCGCTGGTCAACGTTGTAATCATAAAGTAGAGGATCATCCTGCAATTTTATTACATTAGTTAAGAGGTAATGTGACTGTTACCAAGGATTTGAAGTAGTATTCTTGCACAACCATTATACCTGAATAGGTACAAAGTTGTCTCTCACTTCAAAGTTAAAACCAGGAGGAGGATAGTAAGAACCATGGAAGGCATTTGCAAAAATCTGTAAACGGATAGTAAGTACAAAAATAAGTATATGAATGCAACAGCTGATAACAAGAAGAATGGACATTGTAGGAAGAAGAAGACAGTAAATCTGATGTGTTTTGGTACACCTGAGATGAAGAACCAAATGTTTTGGAGCCACGCCATACAACTTCTAGAGAATTATCTGCCTTGCGCTTCTCTTTATCCTGATAATCGATCCTCCAAAAATGTACAGAGTCGAAACCAACCTGGAAAATGAAAGCATGTAAGTCCACAACTATGTTATGGAAGTTCTACACTACAAGACAGGTGATCTGTCATTCTTAAAAAGTGCGGCCATGCTAATTCTCTCATGGTAAAGTGAATACGTGATCAGAAAATGAAGAAGATGCCGAGGAACTTTAGGACAAGAGATAAATGAAACCAAGGACCTCAGCACTAAGTAAGTAAGCTTGCACAGCAGAGTGACCGAACGGATCAATTTGCCATCCTGCACGAGGAACCTTGTTGAACTCTTCCTTTATCACGCTGTGCCCAAGAGTGGTTTGGTCAATCATGTCTATGTAATGGGTTGTTGCTTCATCATGCATGCACCAACCTCCATTTCTAAAGATACGGAAAAATTATTGGCAAACATCCACAATGTAACACAGTCAGAGAAACACTATAGTCGTTTTCTAATTACATACACGAATTCCAACTGGCCGACTTCCACAAGTTTTCTCACTAGTTTTTGGAGTTGGAAACTTTGTTCTGACCACCATCGCTGGAAAAATGCCTAAGCCATTCACAATGAACTTCATTAAGAAACTTACTAACCTTCTCATGCTGTGGCTAATTTAGGAGTTCCAAAGCTTAACTTTAACATAGATAGAGGTAGCAAATTCTAGATGGAACATTTGATGGCGCTCAAAAATATACAAAGGCTATGTTTGTGAGTGTTTTTTATTCTTAACTCAAAACTTTCATGTTTGGAATTCGTATAAAGTATTTTGAAAAGGAGTTGAAAGTACACTCAAAACTTTACAGAGTGTTCTTGGCTCAATTGATTTATCTTAAGCACTTTTAAAAACATATAACCAAGCATCAACATGATTCATAATTAAGCTCTGCTTATTATTTTGCCAAAGCAGTTATTCTAGAAGCCAAAAGAAGTTACCATTTCAGAGAACACAAACTTCCTGTTTGAATTGCGAAGCAAAGAATCAACAACCGAATAAGCACATTCTCCACACATGCATCCTATTTTCACAACATCAATCAACATTAAAAAAAAAAAAAAAAAGCAAATTATCTGGGAACCCAGTAAACAAATGTTGTTGACTGCAAGATGATAGATATTGACCTGAATACTGTTGTTTGAACCAACATAATACTGATCGACGGTCTTCAACCAGCCAACGTCGTCGTGTGAATGAGCAACCAAGTGAACGTTCAACTTGCCTTCTACAACGCCGCCTCCTGTGTCGTACTTCACCGAAGCACAGTTCACTTCAACACAAAAACATATCAGCACAAGAAGCAGAAATGCAAAGGGTAGGCTGGAAATGGCTTGTTTTTCCATTTTCCAAAGCCGAATCCCCCAATTCCAGTATTCGGATGGCATAATATAGGGAGAGGAGGAAGAGCTTTTAAAAACAAAAAAAAACAAAGGATGTGAAAAACATGGGTGGTGAAAAACTTGAAAGAGGACAAAGGAAATGCGTTGGGTATTTTTTGCGTTTTGGATTATTCTCTCCGGCATTGGATAAGCTCGACTTGTCAGTCGGCTCATTAACTGCTTGAAATCACTGCTCCATATAATAGATATTATTGGCCTCCATTGATGAGTTCCTTGAGCTCTGTTCCCAATCATGGTCAAGTAAGAAATGAGACAAAACTGATATTCAATTTCCACAATAGAAACGTTGACCCAAATGGATAATAAAATACTGATTTCTGAGATTGTCAACTTCAAATCCTGATGCCCCATGGCCCATATGCATGGAACAAGAATTTCTCGAATATTGTAACTCTGCCTGTTTGGATAAAATGAGGCGAGTGTTCTTCGGCAGTTTGTAGGGAATTTGATTACCATCGCTTCCCGCTTAATGGGGAAGACGACGATTGGATTTTACAAGCGGAAAGTTCATCATTGTTTCCTTTTTTAGTTTCTCGTCAATTATCCATACGATTCAGCGTTTTTTTTTTTTTTTTTTTTTTTTTTTGGAGTGATTGACTACCATTTATCTGTATCAATTTTCACTGTCAAATTTGGTTTTATCAAATTAGACCCAAAATTTTATCTCTCCACTGTTTGGTTTTTTATTTTTGAAATATTTTTTAAAATTAGACTTGTTTTCATGTTTATTAAGTATAAACATTTGAATTCTTAATCAAATTCTAAAGCAAATTAAGTTTTTGAAAACTGTTTCTTTTCCTTTTTTAATTTTCAAAACTTGACTAAATCTTTTAAAACGTGAAAAGAAGGTAGAAAAATAAAACTAGAAATTGTGAAAGTAGGATTTATAAATTTAATTTTCAAACATAAAATATCATTCAAAAGATTCTTTCCAATTTTCTAATTTCACAAAAAGTCTATAAAAACTTGTCCATTTCAATAACAATAAATTTTTGCGCAAAATTCAAATTTATTCTATGTTTATAAAAATAAAAACTAAAAGTTATAACTTTTTTTTAAAAAATACACCCTATAAAAGTGAATTTTCTGATTTTGTTTGAAATAAATTAAACAATTATGATTATAAATTTACTATCGCTGAATAGTTATTTAAACTTTTTTTCTTTTATGTAATTTGAACTTTTGGCCTCTAATAGAGGTAGAGATTTTACCAATTTAATTATCTTTTAAGTTGTAGTGATCAGTTCTATCTATTAACAACATAGGTGTTATTAATTTGAATGTAGTTCAATTCATTCAAATATATGTCTCCGACCAAACATTTAGAAGTTTAATTTTCTTATCCCACGTGTTTTTTAACTCAAAATATCTTTAAATTGGAGCACTGAATTCTCAACAATATAGAGTTGAGTGTGGACATGCATATAGTGTTGTTGTTGTCTTTAATCAACATATTTTTTTTTTCTAGCTAATCAACATCTTCATTCATTTGTTCGTTTAATTATTTTCATTTCCCCTCCTACCTTTTGGTGCAGGTTTATCTTAGTCAATAATCAATAGTTTCTTAATCCATCAAATAACATATTCCAAATTGAAATTTAAAACCAATTGAAAGTCATTTTCAAGATTGTTTATTAATTTATTTCGTTTTATTTTCAAATAGAAAAAAATAATAATAAAAATAAATTGAGAAGGCACTCTTATCGTTATTACCAAATATAAAATAAAACTGAGATAAGAACACCCATTTTGAAGAAAGTGATGTTTGAAGAGATAAAAGAAATCAGAAAATTTTAAGCCTATAAAATATGTTAAATAAAAGGGAAAAATACACTTTTGGTTCCTGAGGTTTGGGTTAAGTGACAGTTTGGTTCCTGAGTTATAATAAATAAAAAAAAATAATAATAATAATAATA
The DNA here is from genome assembly GCA_017139565.1 of Luffa aegyptiaca. Taxonomy (NCBI): domain Eukaryota; kingdom Viridiplantae; phylum Streptophyta; class Magnoliopsida; order Cucurbitales; family Cucurbitaceae; genus Luffa; species Luffa aegyptiaca. The sequence continues at coordinate 51,139,403 of CM029398.1, forward strand.
AATAATAAAATAATAATATTTTATTTTTTAAAAAAATATTTTTATTTAAAAAAATAAAAAAAAATAATTTTTTATATTAAAATAATAGTGCCACGTCAGCAACCGTTAGAAATTAACGAAAAAATTAACGGCGGGGACCAAAGTGCTGCTTATCTCAAACCTCAAGGGTATTTTTGTTGAGTTTGAAAACTCAGGGACCAAACTGTCACTTATTCCAAACCTCAGGGACAAAAAGTGTATTTTTCCCTAAATAAAATTTGACTTATTCTTTTATTATAATTTATATTATATTTGAATATGTGAACTTGCTATTTTTTAAACACATTGATATCATACTGTTTATTTAAATATCTAAAACAAATGCTTGTCACGCTGCGAGAAACCTAGTTCTCTCCGTAGTGAGTGGCCAAATTACCCATTACCTATAAGTTTTTCAAAAACCCATTTTCAACAATCAAATTATTTTCTTTCTTTTCTTTGTTTCAAAAAAGGACGAACATATAATTTTCATTCAATTAACAAAATGTGTTAAATGAGCATATAAAAAGAAAAATGTTCCAAAGCTACTGCCTACTGGTCCCTCTCGTCTCACATGTGAAGGACTTCTGCGGCAATTTGACAATGAAGAAGATAATATCAAGATCCACAATGGATCGGAGGCACACAGCAGATACCACATATTTTGCCATGAAAAGATAATAATTTAGAAACTGGTGACGATGGTGAGGAATCGATAAGCATCTTCCTTGACGTCTGTGAATTTCGAGTTTAAAACACGGTGGGAAACCGAGCTCCAAAATGCCTCATTTCTCATCTTCCTTTGGTGCTTTGTCGTCGTCTTTCTTATCCTGCAGCAAAAATATAGCATTTGTAAAAATAATCCGCATTCAAATTCATGTATCCATGTCTTCTTTCATTGGTTATTGTAGAAAGTTTCGGTTAATATATTTTGTCGAAAGACGAAAAGGTTATCCAGGAAAAAAGATAGCCTTGTACATGTCAACTAAATAAACTGTAGAAAGGTACTTGAAAATGCCCTCGGGTTAAAACAGTTATATTACTCACCTCTGATTGGTTTTGCATGGAAGCGAGCAAATCTTTTACAGAAGGATCATTTGGATCTACGCCTGGAAGCTGCAAAAGAATTCTTGTTATTATTTCACTGGAAGCAGAGCAATGCCAATGCGAGTATGCTTTAATTTTTCAATATAGAAAAGGAAAACGGGAGAGGAGCTGAAACGTGTAAACATACTGAAGCTAGAATAGAAGACACAAAGGACTGGTCGGCCAACAATTTGCTCATATCTGTCTGGCTGGTCGAATCACTGGAAGCTTCCTGCACAGACAACTGAAGGGCTGCAAGCCAACTATCAGATGGATGGTTTTGTATGGACATGAAAAAATATATTTAACCAGTCTAACCATCAAGCTAAGTAACGCGAATATGGTTATGAGACACAGAAACAGCACAACATGGACATGGTGACACATCTGGTGAAAAATCTAGGTCATAGACAGTTAGACACAACCAGGACATGTTAATTATATTTACATTTTTCAATATATATATAATTTTTATATAGGGAGGAAATTCAAAGTCAATAATTTTATACATTTATATGCTTAAAAAATGAGTCTAATACATTTGGCTTTCAAAATTTATTATTTTTCTCCTCAATTGATATTTCTATCCATTAGCATGCTTAACAAGTTTTCAACAAGTGTCTGACAAATATTAGACCCATATTCACTTTGTACAACTCGCGTGTCTGATACTTGTCCAATATCTTTGGACAAGAAAAAGTTAGTCAATCTCAAGTGCCTGTGCTTCTTCAGGGTTGACTATCACAATGTATAATTAGAGTCCTCTGATTTTGTTATTCATCCCCAACTCGTCTCAGAGAATTAGCAATTTCATCCAGCCAATACGGTGATCGAGTAATGCTTTGAGAAGTTTTCTGTAGAAACTCCAAGGATAAAAAGATGCTAGATGGGGAGAAAGTAGACACGTATGTCCTCATGAAAAACTAAAAAGATGGGAAAACATGAAACAGCAAAGACTTACCAAGTGCCAAATCAGGATCTTCTGCTGCTGCTTCTGACATGTCAATGTCTCGTACGTCACTGGTTGCAGAAGGATTATCACAATGTATAATTAGAGTTGACTATCACAATGTATAATTAGAGTCCTCTGATTTTGTTATTCATCCCCAACTCGTCTCAGAGAATTAGCAATTTCATGCAGCCAATACGGTGATCAAGTAATGCTTTGAGAAGTTTTCTGTAGAAACTCCAAGGATAAAAAGATGCTAGATGGGGAGAAAGTAGACACGTATGTCCTCATGAAAAACTAAAAAGATGGGAAAACATGAAACAGCAAAGACTTACCAAGTGCCAAATCAGGATCTTCTGCTGCTGCTTTTGACATGTCAATGTCTCGTACGTCACTGGTTGCAGAAGGATTATCACAATGTATAATTGGAGTTGACTATCACAATGTATAATTAGAGTCCTCTGATTTTGTTATTCATCCCCAACTCGTCTCAGAGAATTAGCAATTTCATGCAGCCAATACGGTGATCAAGTAATGCTTTGAGAAGTTTTCTGTAGAAACTCCAAGGATAAAAAGATGCTAGATGGGGAGAAAGTAGACACGTATGTCCTCATGAAAAACTAAAAAGATGGGAAAACATGAAACAACAAAGACTTACCAAGTGCCAAATCAGGATCTTCTGCTGCTGCTTCTGACATGTCAAGAGGATTATCCATTGTCATAGCAAGGGCTTGTTGTAGCAGCGCATTCTCATCATCCTATTATCCAGAATCAACTCAAATAATAAGAATTGTTTTTCCCTGTCTGCCATTACGTGTCGCAAAGGGCAGCAATGATATTCAAATTGGAATAGGAAAAAAAAAAGATCAATTTATTCAAAGGCTAGAGGTTAAAATCAAATTACTCCGAAAAGCTAGAATTTAAAAGAGCAGTCTAGCAAAAAAAAATTGCTGTAAAACAATTTTCTAAAATCCAAGGTACACTGACCATTAAATCAGCAGTCTTGTTTTCAGCATCAGAAGAAGCAAGTCCAGGACGCTCAGACATAGTTGCATCCTGTGAGCCGGATGGCTGCTCAACTCCCTTTTCTTGCTTTGCATTCTCCTCTGCAGCCTTCTTAGCAGCTGCCTCTTGTCTGGCCCTCTCCTCTTCCATTGAAACTCTAAGAGCAAGGGCAAGTTCAGGATCTAAGTTGGGATCAACCCCAAAATCAAAACCAGATACGCCGCCAGCAGTAGCAGCAGCAGCAGCTGCTGCAAAACCACTTCCACCTTCCCCGTCTCCAGTGAAGATAGGAGTACTGAAATCAAATAAAGCAAACTTAAAATGAGGATATAACGTGTTATGACACAAAAAATACAAAAGATCTTGAAATAGAAAGGAGTCAAAGGCCAACCTGATGAGTACATCAGAGAGCACATTTGGACCAGCAGGAACATGAACAATGTGACTGGTGTCATTACTGTTCACAGCTGCCAGAAGACTTTCCAGTTTCTCAGGTTTGCCATCATCTTCTTCGCCAAAATCAACAATATCAAGGGCCACATTGTTCTTCTTCAGCTTCCTTCCTATCATCTCCAGTAACTTTTTCTCATGTTTGACAGGACTGCATCAGACATTGTGTAATGGTAATTAGTATATATCGAAATCTTTGCTTTGGAAAGCTAAAAGTGGATTTTCAAAGTCCGTCCTGGCAGGAGCTTAAATTCTCCAAAATTTCATAAAGCCAGTTTAAGAAGGGAAATATCCCACGTAATTAAAGTCTTCCTTATATTACCCTTATGGGAGGCCTCAACACAAAAGACATGATTTATTTGGATTTCTTCCTATCCTTAATGGCTGATCAAGATTTATCATTTGAATTTGAGGAGCATTTATTCGCCAAATGTATAGAGCACTATGCATTGAACATGACGGATGTAAGAAACTATCAAGGTGTATATTACCTTTCAGAATTAGATTACATAAGTTTTTTACAAATTATTATATTTTTTAAACTTTTAGTGGCTGCTTGAGATTTTTCATTCTGAGAACACTTGTTTCACAACGAGATTGGGCACACATGTTGCAAGGAAAGAGGGAAACTGATTTACTTCAAATTACTTTTCATGGTATGAAATATTAATGTGGACTTTAAATTTATGTAGTTGCTGATAGTTGGAGATAAATTGCTAGTTTATCAGTTCTCAAATCTTTTTTTGATAAGATATCAGAGCTTGCCTTAGAGTTATTTGATCTAGTCATCTATTATGCTATATCCTGGTATAAGATGTCTAAATTATTTGCTTCATATTCTTATGCTTCCGTTTTAATCAACTGGGATAGCCTTTTGTAATCGCTCATGGACTTTTCATCGTTTTGTAAATTTCTTATTTTATATATATATATATATTGATGCTACAGATTTTTTTTTTTTACAAAAAAGGAAAAAAAAAATATTTATGCATTTGGATAGGACGGGAGATTTTGTATTTGGAGTAAAGGGCCCAAATTACTGGAGCCAACGAAGCTCAATTATTACAGGCTCGAGTGGGGTTTATCAATCAGCAAGGGTTATTAGGTTAGCTCAACATCTAGTTCAAAACATAATTCAACCAAATCTAACCCAAGCACAAACACCCTAGGTTTAAGCCTTGTAACAAATTTTGCATCCTTGAGTTGAGCATTTAGCTTAACTGGGGATGAATAGGAGAGCTTTTCTATATTGTTTTTTTTTTTTTTTTTAAGTTCAACAATGGCAGGGTGGACGATCGAACATACCTTTGGGATAGGGTGGACGATCGAACATACCTTTGGGATAGTAGTCAATCCATTATTAACTAAGGTTAGGTCTGTTTGAATAGTAGAGTTTCTCAAGGCGGAAAAGGATTAGCAGGAGATTTGGGCCTTATAGCTTTCGTTGCTTTCCCTTGGAGCCTTTTTTTCTAATTTATTTCATAGTTTCTTTGAATAGAATTCTTTTCTTTGTGACTCCTTGGCTTGGTGAGCCTCCTTTGTGATGTCATCATCATCATAATGATAATAACAATAAAAATACATCTACTTAGCCATAGGAATCATCATAAGTTATATCTGGCATCCAAGTACATAAGATGGTAATGCCTATTGACGCCCAAATAACTTCAAGAAAGCGACCACAGTAAAATCTATCAATACGTAGTTGAGTGAATTCCTAAACAACTTCGGGAACACAACTTCAAAACCAGATCAAAATTAGCAAAATTTGCAGTTCAACATGAACCTAGTGCACTCGAGCAATCCACTAATTCTAGAATGTCACTCATTAGTTATCACTCAAAGAACTCAACAGGAGACATGCAATTTTTTTTTTTTTTTAATATTTGTGAGTGACTGACTAGTTTGAATGCACCTCGATTATTCTCACGGAATAACTGCTTGACCATATTCATTCGGTTGCCAAAGTAATTTATAGGATATTAAAATTGAAATAAGTGACCATCATGACTTGAACTCATTTCTTCAAGCCCTTTATCACAAGGTCAATCCATGGTGGTCTAGTATATAGATCATAATCTAAAGCAACTTAATTTACGATAGCTACAAATTATTGTAAGCAGTATGCTATGCTCTATCAATGGTATTATGAAAGATAAGCACCTTCACCAAACTGTGAGAGTAATCAAACAAGGTGTGAGACTTAGGTTCTTTATATGAGGAATGCTTTCTAAAGTGACTTTACCAACATATATCAGAGGAGAAACCTAATGAAAAGTCTTCGAGCTCACCTCAAGTAATGCACGGATAGCAAGTTTCACAGTTTCCTGACCAAAAGTTTCCTTATAATTTTTCTCTAAGAATTCCCTAATTGAATTGGAGTTTCTACCAGTTGCATTTGCTTTCCAAGCTGAAAATGTCCCAGAAGGATCTGTCTGGTACAGGGATGGTGCACCAGTATATGGATCAAAACCTATAATCAAGGTTGAGAGACCAAATGGTCGCACACCACCACTTTGAGTATACTTCTGCTGAAGACCTGCCTGCAATGTAACGAGTAATATATTCCACAGTTACTGGATCCTCAACTGTAAGTCGATGGCTTTGACACTCAATTTGAGCTCTATTTATCAAGACACGTGCATCAGCCTTGAGCCCAGCACAAGCTAGTGCAATATGGTTATCAAGATTCACAATCTTTCTCACAGATCTGAAAACAAAAGGAGAATATCAGTAATGGTTATTTTACAGAATTGAAGATGTATATAAGGGATACTCCAGCATATAAAAATTGTGGTAAGGAGTAAGGAGATAGAACATTGATTCTGCCAAGACAATCATTCACACCACCATAATTGGCATAAAACATGGTCATCTTAGTAACACAAAGTAAGCATCCCAACGAATTAAACCAATAATGCAAGAGACACTATTGGGCACCATTTGTTGAAATGATTTCATAAGATTGGCAATGTTTTTTCCTAGCTAAATGAAGGGCGGTTGCCTTGTGTTGTATTGTATATATCAAATCGAAAAATGCCCACCAGTTAGACATCAATTGGAAAAGTCAATATTTTGCTACCGCCAGAATAAAGCCCAGAGGTTGTCTTAGTTCCCTAGAACACAATCACATGAAATTAGTAGAGTACTGGATGACTCGAACTTTTAATCAACCAGGTGCAACAATTGGAATATAAAAAAAAAAAAAAACAATATCGTCAAAATCATTTAACGCCAAACTACAATTATACGCGTTTGTCACTCAGAAGACTATCAGCCATTTTGGCAGGGAATTCCAAATCCAGTTTCTAATGTGCACCCAGCCCGATCAGTTAAACTTCGTACCACATCAATGTATTTAATCAGAAAACCACCGAGCTTATCAGAAAATTCAAACACTGGCCATACAAAAGTCCAAGTGATCTCAGTGAATCTCGGAGCTTCACCGTTCCATTTCCCCAATTAAAATAGATCCACCCACAAGCAGGAACTGAAAATACAATGGAAGTATCAGAGATAAAGCGAAAGTACCTGGAGTCTTGAAGCTTAGGCGCAGCCTTCTTCTCAACACCGAGGACGATAGTATCGGTGCCACGAACACCGACGGCGGCATTACCCTTCCGCACAGCTTCGAGGGCGTATTCGACTTGAAACAAATGGCCGTCGGGGGAGAAGACAGTGATAGCCCTATCGTATCTAGCCATTGTTCTCTCGCTTTAGCTCTTTCTTCCTCTTTCGGATTCTGCTTTTTTGCAGCGGAAATTATAGAGAGAAATCCCAACTTGAGGAACAAGGTAGGTCAAGATTTCCTATACCATCTACATGATTAATGAACTTAGTTACAGTTGATCAAGTCGTGGAGCATTACCGGGTAATAGTTTCCTGCCTACGGTTCATTGACAGAAAGATTCCAGTCTTGTCTATAGTCTCGAACCTGCAAATATTACTCATGACAACAACTGAAGGTGAGAAGAGAAATGGTGCAGAATAAGAGAGAAAAGGAAAATGTTCTCAAAACAACAAGGAGAGATTATGATAATTCAAATGTTATTGAAAGACATTCAACTGAAATTTCAATACTTGTGTGCTAATTACCCGCTTCAAAAAGTCTCTTCCGTTCGAATCAGTGTAAAACGCCTTATCTGTAACCATGTTTGTTGTCAATCTTGTGATGACCTCCTTTCCCACACTATCATCCACTGGAATTGGACCAACCTTCAGAGTAAAAAATCACAAAACCCATTCAATTGGAAGCTTAAGGTATCAACTAGTTTTGGACTTTAACAAACAGAAGATGAAAAGTGAGGCAATTGGAGAATAAAGTTTTGACATACTCACAGTGAATTCAAATTCAGCATGCTCTTTGTCTTTGTAAAGTCTAACGACCAAATGCACAACCATATCCTCAAAGATTAGGCCATTAACAGATATGAACCCAAATGGACAATTCCTTTTTCAACTTCATTCTACTTTTAGTAAGCAACCTGGTAAACCCATGGACTGAATTGTTGGCGGACCTCATCAACTAGCGGTCCACGAACGATTTCCACAGCAACCTGTCAAGTTCAATATGAAAAATGAGGAAAAAGAAGTGTGGAACATAATAAATACAGGAAGTTAACGACTTGATGCACATTACATACGAAAGTGACAACGGAAACATAAGGCTTACTGATCTGGAAACGATATTTGGTTCCCCTTGAGGCACAAAAATATATGCACCATAATTCTACAAGAAGTTATGGAAGACCTATTTAGTAGATGCCAAATTTCAATTTCATGAAATTTCGTTGTTTTAAGAGAGACCGACCTGATCATTATTAAAGAAACCTGTAGCTGAAGCATACCAAAGATAGCTTTGTTGTATTGGTACATCAACCTGGCGTATTGAGATAACAACTATAAGATTATTCTAATTTAACTCAAGTGGAACCAAAGTAAGTATTAGAAACAAAAATAAACAGCAATTAGGACGTTGAGCCGAAAAACTCTATAATTATATACAGGATGCTCATCTTATTGAGAATTCTCAGATAATTTTGTAAGGAAAGAGCATCATAAAGTCCAAAGAAAGAACAAACAAAAACTGAGAAAATATCACTTATGGTAAGATCACGAGATCAATCAAAATTAAGTTAAACATGCATTGGAACATGGAAACTAACAAAAATGCATATAACCAACCAGCTAAGCAGTGTAAGATGAAGGAAGTACTTTTTAAACATCCATCTTATATCCACCTTTTAATGCTAAAAGTATTTTGACAGGAAAAAGCGAGACAATTTACCCCGGTCTTTGAATTGTACACGCGTTTGAGTTGACCAGAAGCAATAGAAAAGGACATCTTCAAATTGCCAGGTCCAACTTCAACGGTATCCTTCTGAGTGTCCACGGGAAGAAATTCAGATCTTCCTTTACCTGAATAATTTTGGTGCAAAAGTGAATTAGAAAAAGTTCCATATTATAATTCTTTTATGGAACTTCTATGGTTTTCTCAGCATATGAGCACACCTTAAGATCCACTTCAAAGAAACCCGGCTATTAAAATGTGAGATTTCACCACAGTTGAGAGATCATAACTCTTGAATTCGAAACATCCACTGTTCTAAGTGACTAGAAAGGAAAAATGACAGACAAGGATAGAAAGTTAAATATCTACCTCCACCACTTCCTTTAGAAATAAAGTACGTGTTCCATCCAAGTTGAGGGACTGATACTTGAAACAGAAGCCAGTACTTTGGAAAATTTCCCCTCAGCTGTCCCAAGTAGGCCTTCACATACAACTCGCTTATGTTTTTTGTGACTTTATCAATGGCAACAAATTGGGTCTCAATGGTTTTTCCTGAGGTATCTTGGACAACAAGATCAGCATCATGAACCAGATAACAGTTTTCATTTTCGGATTACATGAATAGAATGGATTCCATTTTTCTCTTCCCATTCATATTTCCCTCAATTGTAAAAGGTCTAATGATGAAGTAATAATCCAAGTCATTCAATTGTCTGGAACGTGAAACAAGCAAGCAAAAGCAAGTTTCTACTCACCGGTATTCTAATGATATCATTACGAATCCATCCAAGAGGGTTATACACCACCACGACCTGACCACAGGCACATTTACTCATTCACATTGTAGTTAAAAATTGTAAAGAGCACATTTCCAGAAGACTGGAGAAAGAAAGAAACGTTACCAAACTATTCCCTCCTTGAATATGTTGCTCGGTTGGTGGGCAGAAACTGATATTGAGTAATGGACACTACTTAACAAAAAATAAAGGGAATTTCAAAAGTCATAAAATGCAACAATTCCAAAGTAATAATGACAAAAAGAATCCAAATGTCCGGAAAATGAAGAACAAATTTCAGGAGAAAATGAACCTCATAAATAATATCAGAAATTCAAGCAACAATAAAGCATCACCTGGCTTAGTATTTTTGATTTCTCACAATGACCTCCCAATTTCTTTTGTCCCAGGCAATTCAGGGCAGAATTCACCATTGTTTCAGCCTGTAAATGTTTCCATTGTCTTTACATTAAAAGCTAAGAATATTCAAGGTTACAAGAAGAAAAAAGGGTAAACTAGAATGCAATTATAGGATCCAACCAAGGCTCGAGCAAAACACATGACACCCACCTCAGAGGATCCTGCAGCAAGCCGTTTCATATAGTCATTTGTAGTATGCTGCTTAGCAGTACCAGTCACTGCATCATGGTGTTGTGCAATCCCCAAAGCATCACCAAGACTATAAGTATTGGGGCCACGAGATCTCCTTCCAACAAGGAATTCGAGCTGTCGTGCTGCCTAATATGCAACAAAAGATTATTCAACTGATATGGATTTTAAAAATGTACCAAGCAATTCAAAAACAATGAACTAGCAATTCAGATTCTACTTGGCATCACAATAGAAGATCTTCAGCAGCTATACTCAAGAGCCCGATAATACGTTTAGAGGTTATGACATTCCAAGAGTTAAAGTACAACGTTTAGTCACTCCTTAATAAATCCTTAGCTGCCCTTATGACTTACCAAGTAATATCCACTCAGCATTCTGATATATCCTTTAAAGGCTGGGCGACTTGTAAAGAAGCCAGTCCAGTACGCATGTTCACGATCAACATACCTGTAATAAGGATATTGATCGATTACATAATACCAAAAGAAAATTATGCTTCATTCACAATAGGGGGCACGTTATTAAACTTGAAGGATGATGCAACACTCACGGGAAATAATCCTCGGTTTTCAATGGCCATGATTCATTTGCTGCGTGTTTTGCATCAGTATATATGGATGGTGTTGAATACAGAGCATTAATTCGACCATCCTGGTAAATTATGCATTCCAAAACAACAAAACATAGTGGGAAACGGGAAACCCAATAATCAGAATGCAAAACACATGCCAAAAAATGAATTGATTTTTCATTCAACCATACCTTTTTAACATAGTGAATAAACTTATCCATTTGCCTGAACCAAGACTCAGCATATTGGTACTGGAAATCGTCACCCATTGTCCACATAATATGATTCGTCCTGGTGATATTTGCCTACATAAACAAAAGTGCAAATTAACCAACGTTTGTCATTACCACTTATTGGGCCAAATCCTAAAATCAGAATGCAAATCAATAAATGGAAATTTTACTTGGGTCAGGGCAGCATCTATAAAATCATTAACCCGCTGTTCAACGTTGTAGTCATAAAGTAAAGGATCGTCCTGCAGTTTTATCATATTAGTTAAGAGGTAATGTGACTGTTACCAAGGATTTGGAGTAGCCTTTCGTTCACAAGCATTATACCTGAATAAGATTGGAGTCGTCGTTCACTTCAAAGTGAAAGCCAGGAGGAGGACTGTAATGTACAGGGAAGGCATTTGCAAAAATCTATAAACGGACAGTAAGCACAAAATTAAGTATATAAATGCAACAGCAGATAACAAGAAAGAATGGACATTGTAAGAAGATAGAAAATCTGATGTGTTATGGTACACCTGAGATGAAGAACCAAAAGTTTTGGAGCCACGCCATACAACTTCTAGAGATTTATCTACCTTGCGCTTTTCTCTATCCTGATAATCAATTCTTGCAAAATGTACAGACTCGAAACCAACCTGAAAAATGAAAACATGTAAGTACAGAACTATGCGTTGGAAGTTCGAGTGGTAGAAGAACTAAAACACAGGTGATTCGTCATTCTAAGAAAAAGCGTGGCCATATCAATTCTATCAAAGAAAAGTGAATACATAGTCAAAAAAAAGGAAGAAAATGTGGAGGGACTTTAGGATTGGAGACAAAAGAAACCAAGGACCTCAGCTCCAAGTAAGTAAGCTTGCACTGCAGAGTGACCAAACGGATCAATCTGCCATCCAGCACGAGGAACCTTGTCGAACTCTTCCTTTATCACACTGTGGCCGAGAGTGGTTTGGTCAATCATGTCTATGTAATGGCATGTTGCTTCGTCATGCATGCACCAACCTCCATTTCTAAAGATATAGAAAAATTATTGGAAACATCCTTAATATAACAGGTTCAGAGAGAGGCCAGAGTTGTTTTATAATTACGTACATGAATTCCAACTGGCCATCTTCAACAAGTTCTCTCACTCGTTTCTGGAGTTTGGGACTCTGTTCTGTCCACCATCGCTGGAAAAATGCCTAAGCCATTCACAAAGAACTTCATTAAGAAAAAATTGCACGGCCTTCTCATGCTGTGGGCTGAGATCTGTGGCTTTAACTTTAACATGGATAGAGAAAGCAAATTCAAGATGGGACACTTGATACATATACATAGACTACATCTGGGAGTGCTTTTGGCTTTTTCACACAAAATTTTCACGTTCGAAATTATAATAAACTGCTGCAAAGAAAATGTTGAGAACACCAAAAAGTACTTTTTAGTTTTTATAATGGGGGCTTTGCACAGATAGCAAAAACCGGCAAAAATATTGCAAAAATAGCAAAAAAAAATAAAATTATTTGCGGAAATAACAAAAAATACGTTAAATTACGAAAATACCCTTAGTATCTCCAATAGTCTATCAGTCCCTATTATTGATAGTCACTGATAGACTTCGATTAATCGGAGTCTATCCGTGATAAATACTGATAGACTTTGATGATAAGCTTCAATTAATCGGAGTCTATTAGTGATAGACACTGATAGACTTTGATTAATTGAAGTCTATCAGTGTGTATCACTGATAGACTCTGATAATCATAATCTATAAGTTTTTATCGTGTTTAATTCAAGTCTATCAGTGATAGCCACTGATAGAAAACAATTTAAGTCAAGGATATTAGTTCAGTTTAATTCAAGGCTATCAATTTTTATCCATCAGTTTAATTTAAGTCTATCAGTGATAATCACTAATAGAAAACCGTTTAATTCGATGTTATCAGTTTCTATCACTGATAGAAATTAATTCAATTCAAGACTATTAGTTTCTATCACCGATAGAAACCAATTTAATTGAAGTTATCAGTTTCTATCAGAAATCAATGTAATTGAAGTTTATTGACTTGTATCACTGATAGAAATTAGTTTAATTCAAATCTATCATTTTCTATCAAGGATAGAAATCAGTTAATTGAAGTCTATTCGTTTCTATCCCTGATAGAAATATGTTAATTATCAATTAATTGAAATCTACCAATGATTGTTACTGATAGAAATCAATTTAATTGAAATCTATCAGTAAAATACTTTCCATTGCAATCATCTTCGTAATTAGAAACTCATCCAAAATTATTATACTACAATCATAAATTGAACAAAAAATTGAAGTCTCTTGTGGTAATTAGAACATAAAATCAAAAAATAACCATTACGAACAAGCGACTCTTAATCAACAATATAATTTTTAAAGCCTAGCACACAAGCTCCATGACCACCACCATAAAATTGTTATTCTTGTATTCTTTGTATTTCATTATCTATCAATTATAGTTCGTGATAGACTTCGATCATTGATAGTTAGTGATAGACTACGAATAACCGGAGTATATCAGTGATACACTTTGATATACCTATACAAACACTCACCAAAATTGCTATTTTTGTATTCTTGGCACTCTTGAATTAAAAAGAAGGCCAACAAGAGCTTAGCTTAATTGACATAAAGTTGTACCGATAACCACAAGGTTGGTGGTTCGAATCCCCCTCCACACATATCATATTATCAAAAAAATAAAAAATAAAAATAATAAGGAGAAGAAACAATCATAACAATACCTCAACAACAAAACAGAGGGAAAAAAAACATATTAATCACACAAGAACTCCAACCTCATAAATGCACAGAAAATACAAAATTAAAAAAAAAAATTGTGTGATAGAAGAAATTGTGCGAAGAAGAAAGAAAGAAAAAAGAAAAAAAAAAAAAAAAAAGAAATGGTGGTGCAAGGGAAGAAATAAAGAAAAAAGAAAAAAAGAAAAGAAATGGTGCAACAAAAAAAGAGAAAAAAAAAAAAAAGAAAAGAAATGGTGCAGTGGAAGAAATGGTGCTGAGGGAAGTAAGGAAATCAAAAAACTGTTTAAGGGTAAAAAGGGAATTATTACAATGTATTCTAATTTTTTGTCATATTTACAATTCCTTTTATCTTGTGCTAAATTTGCTATTATATATAATTAAATTGTCATCCATTACAATTACTCTTTTTTTTTTAACTTATTTTACGTTAGTATGGTTGAAGGTTCTAATATAATATCTGTCAACAAATGAATATAGTTAACCTATATAGTTTTTTTTTTTAAAGAAAAAGAAAAAACTCTACAGAACAGACGAGTTTTTTTTTTTTTTTTTTAATAAGTGATCACCAATATGATTTTTTGATTTTTTTAGTTCAACAATATTTGGGAGTGAACAACTCAATGTTGATGGACATATACTCTCGGCCAAAATATCATATTTTAATCCCTCACCTCACATATTAATATATATATATATATATATATATATATATATATATATATATATATATATATATATATATTATAGTGAGTTTATGAAAATTCATTTATATTGTTTTCTAATTAGTAAATAAATTAACAAAAATTGAACATAAGATAAACATTGTAACACTTATATATGAGTTTTAGGATCCAATTTGATAAATTTGAAAATGTTGGGTGAAAATTGATACAACTGAAGAAATTTACCAGTAAAATCGAATTTCTCATTTTTCTTTTTTAATAAATTTATAAAATTTAGTATCGTGTTTAACAAGTAACTTAAAATTTTGATATCAATCCGTTCAAACTGTTATAGTTAAAGTGAGTATAATTCAACTGTCATTGGCACATACCATCGATCAAGAGTGAAAGGTTCGAATCACCCATCCAAATGTTGTTGAAAAATTAAATTTATATTTAAAAACATATATATATATATATATATATCAGTATTCGAATCTTCTACCTCCGGTTGAACTAAAAAAATTGAAAAAGTTCTCTCATCCATAAAACTCTCGAAATTGCTGGCTCATGCAATTAGGGCCAACAAAAAGAAATAACAAGATTTTCATTTTCCAAAACCAGCCTAATCTCATAGATTTTCAAGACAAACAAAAAAAGTTGTTTCTTTCATCATATTCCAAACAGAACATATAAATCAAATCCTTCAGTAATAAATTTTGGGGTTTAGGTTTCGAATTCTTGGAGAATCCATTGAGATCCCAACTACATTATCAAATTTTACAGTTTACACGTTTCAAAAAAAAAAAAAAAAAAAAAAAATTACAGTTTACTCTTTTCAGAAGCAACCTCTTGCAAGTAATGTTCTGCATCAAAAGCAGCCATGCAACCTGCATCATTTCAACATCATATGCATCTTGAATGAGCTTCAATATGGCAACAATAACCAATGCACTCCCAACATTACTTCCAATGAGAAACTGACTCCAAACAAAACGAGAATATGACTATCCAAAAAAGAAAAGAAAATCCCAACTCAAAGAACAGAAACGAAGAAAAGCTTGCTCCATTTTTCAATGAATTGTTCTTATCAAAAATAAAAATCAATGGATTGAAAGTACGTAATTGGCCTAATAAGAATCACAAAACAAACAAATAACAAAAAAGCATAACCCTGATGAAATACAGCAAAAGAACACAATGAACCATGGCATCCGGGGTACTTTGTTACAATAAACCCGCTGTGAGATAGAGCAACTAGTACATGAGTCTAAACATGCCGAACGTTGTAGAAATTTGGCTCTTGTTTTGTGAATATCATTCTCTAGGTAAAATGGTGGGTTCTTTGGAAGGATCAATGACTAGGTGAAGTGTACTTCCATTTGATTGTCAAGAAAACTCGTTATTCTAGGTAAGTGGTCACTATGACTTAAACTAATTCTCTCCAAGTTCTTTCGTATTTACATGTCATTTATTGATTACTAGACTAATTCACAGTGGTTCATCACAATAACTATTATCATAAGAGATAGCACAAAGTTCACGAGGACAAAAGCAACACTTTCTTTACATGTTCTCCTAACCATACAAAATACCAAACTTGATTTGAGAAGTTATGAATATCAAATGGAACTGGAAGGAGGGAAATAACAAGTCATTCATAGGAGAAAGGGAGAGCAGTAAAACCACTAACCAGTTCCTGCAGCAGTAATGGCCTGTCTATATCTCTTGTCCTGCACGTCTCCGGCTGCAAAAACTCCACGAATGCTGGTTTGCGTCGTCCCCGGCTTCGTCACGACGTAACCATCAGAATCAAGTTGAAGCTGCCCATCCAAGAACTTGGTCGCCGGTTCATGCCCAATTGCAAAGAATAACCCAGAAACCTTCAAATCGGACACCTTTCCACTAACCACGTTTTTTACTTTCAAACCTCCCAAAACTCCTCTGTCTTCGTCACCATAAGCCTCAACCACCACAGAATTCCAAAGCACCTCAATCTTCGGGTTGCTCAGGGCCCGCTGCTGCATGATTTTTGATGCTCTAAAAGCGTCTCGTCTATGGATGATATGCACTTTGGAGCCATATTTGGTGAGGAAAATCGCTTCCTCCATAGCTGAATCACCACCGCCAACCACCGCCAACGGCTTATCCCTGAAAATGGGGGCGGCGCCGTCGCACACTGCACAAGCTGATATGCCGCGATTCCAAAACCCTCCTGGTGCATCGTCGGAGCCTGGGAATGACAAACGCTTCGCAACAGCGCCTGTGGCAACAATTACAGAATCTGCGAGTACGGCTTTTGAATCGGTGAAAATCTTGAAGGGATTAGTGGAGAAATCGACTTTGCTAACAGTCTCAGTGAAAATCTGAGTTCCGAAACGGAGAGATTGATTCCGGCACCGGTCCATGAGATCCATCCCGAGGATGCCGTTTGAGAAGCCGGGGAAGTTCTCGACTTCGGTGGTGGTGGTGAGCTGACCGCCCGGCGCAATGTCGTTGGCCATCCATCCTTCGAAGAGGATCGGCTTGAGCTCCGCCCGGGCGGCGTATATGGCGGCGGTGTGGGCGGCTGGGCCACTTCCGATGATGCAGAGCTTGGTTCTGAGGTTTTGAAGATGGACATCGTCCATGGCAGCGATTTTGGAATCGGAACTCGCAGAACTGGAAGAAAGAAACGCCGCCGCAATGGTGGTCGATGCTACGCCGATTAAATTTCGGGCTCTTCCGAGAAAACCAAAGAGCTTCTTCCCATTGTAATCATAATTAGCGTCAAATTTCATAATGTTCTTCTTCTCCACTCTTCTCAGTCTACCTATGATGACACACCCCACCCCAGATTACTCCTAACTAACCAGCGGTGTGGTGACAATGACAATGAATGATTATAGGATCCCACTGACAACTTACACTCTTAACATGACTAGAAATTTGGACAGAATTTTCTCTAAAACTTAGTTAAAACACATCTAAAATAGCACGATATACATATTATAAATTCTCTGGAAATAAAGGATTCAACTACAGATACTGGCATCTCACACTACATTACTTAGTCCAACACTTCGTTACAAAATGTTTTACATCAATCTGTCCATGCAACACATTTTTATTACAAAAGTTCCACCCAACAATATGCGTACACAAAAAGTTACTCTATGCACAGACTCTAGTGGCAAAGATATCTCCAATAGGCTCGTTGGAACTCAGTTGCTACCTGATAGAAAATTGTAAAGGAAAAGAATGAGGTAACGATCCCGATGAGTGGTGTTTACTTACTATTACGAAAATAATGATTGAAAATCATTAACTCAACTTAACAGAAGATCAATGTAAAACATTTGCAGCTCAATAACTCAAAACAATAAATTGCAGAAGATAATGGAGTAGTAACTCTTTTAAAGCACAACTAAAGAATCCATAAAACTCGACACTAACCATGTACCCTATCTCTAGTCATACCGACGTAGAGTATTCTCAATACGCACAGCAGAGCTAACAGAGAGTCTTTTATCATTATGTATTCTTGGTCTATTTTTCCCTATTTGTGCCTGAGCTTTTCTGTTATTTGTTGTCCTATCTTTGAGGTACACGTGGCTCAGCTTATTACATTATATACAGTGGTATTAGGTTTGTCTTTGTATTCATTCAATATACTGAATTCCAGAATTAGTAAAGTTTCCTCTCTTTCTCTGATTTATTGTCAAGAGCAAACTCTGTCATACTAAACCTATAATACACTTCACACTTAGCAGAGAAAATCTCTAGTCATATGTGCACGCAGAACAACCCCCTTTAAGGCTAAACACCCCAACACACGACCCAAAGCCTATATGTAAGTTGGAGTGGGTCCCGAGGACCCCTCTCTCTATATATACTATGGAAACACATTCGCATAGCACATGGGTAATCACGAAGGGTACATGGATCTAGTGATTTGAAAACTAATTTTCAGCATAAAACTCATTATTCACAAGCTTATTTAAAACAAAACTCTCGCTACAAAATAACATTTCATAAGCTCGAGCAATTTTTACATGAATCATAAGACATTCCTGAATTCTCAAATAATTGCATAATATCTCAAAATGTTCCAGAAACACATATTCCGGCTAAAACCATAAAATCAATGAAACTCAAAACATTTCTCTTAAATCAGGCTTAACTATGGTTGTCTCGAATTCCATAATAATAGTACTTTTAATAACGTAAAATAATTTATAAAACAAACCACTCATTGTACCATTGATGAGAGAAATTCGGACCATAGGCCGTCTCGGTCTCCGTTTGACCTGAAATATTATTTGAACACAATATGACTATATGAGTAGTTCCTTAATTACCCTTTTAAAACATCATACTCATTAATTCCAAGAATCCAAGCTAAAATTCAATACTCAATAGGATTTTCTCTCCCCTCCTTAACTCTTATGTACCCTCATTGTACTTTTCAACAATAAAATATTCCAACTTTCCAACTCTTTACTATTCATCTTCTTCTTCATATCTTCTTCTTCATTTTTTCATTCGCAAGCAATCTTCTTTTCCCCTCATCTTCCTCAGTTTCTCTTTCATTCCAACAACTTAATTCCTCGTAATTAGTTTCACATTAACTTCAAGAAACAACATAGTAAAAATAGACAACCTAATACAAGTCACTAAAGGAGGATATAAGAATTCATGAGGCTAAGAATGATAAACTAACTCATTTGTGTCAACAACTTCCATTCCTAGTTTCTTCCTCTTTCCCCTTTTCTTATTTTTCATTCTCACAAACAAATTTGGGTTTTCTAGTTCTTTTCTTTTTTTTACTTGAATCAACCCCAAACAAGGAATACCCATAAAAATCTATGAAACTTCTTGAACCATAGAAATAATCCATAAGATTTTTTTGGCATAAAGAGAAAAACCCATGAACTATCATCAAAGTTTTCCA
Source organism: Luffa aegyptiaca (assembly GCA_017139565.1). Lineage (NCBI taxonomy): Eukaryota > Viridiplantae > Streptophyta > Magnoliopsida > Cucurbitales > Cucurbitaceae > Luffa > Luffa aegyptiaca. The sequence continues at coordinate 51,158,761 of CM029398.1, forward strand.
TTTTTTCAAACTCTTCTCAAGAAAAAAAATGACTTACCAAATTGAATCATTGCTTAAGAACTTCCTTGAATCATTTCCGACCTTAACCCAAGAGTTTCTGGTGAGATTTTAACCAGATTCCGGCGGCTTCTCCTTCTCTCCTTCCATTTCTCTCTGTCTCTCTGTTTTACTCCGACCAAAAGCTTACCCTTCCATTCCCTTCTTTTTTCTTGTTGTGCGTGTGGCTCATGTGAAGAAGCCACTTTTTTCCTTTTTTTTTTTTTTTCTTTTTTAATTCCTCTCTCTTGAAGTTGGGCTTGGGCCTTCAATTTTTTTTTTTTGTTCAAATCACTTCCTTTCCAACATAAATATCCAATTTTCTTCCCACTTATTTTTTCAAATTAATTTATTAGGATTTCATCATTTCAAAATTCCTTCTACTTCTATTTTTACTCCAAACATTCTTCTTTTTCTTTTTTCTTTTTTGAAATAACATTCTTCTTTTTCAAAATTTGCAAAAGTAGTACAAATTCCCCCCTCCTCTTTCCCTTTTCTTCTTTAAACAATTGGTACTTCAAAATAAATAATTCATATACCAATTAACGACCAAAAATGGGTCTTACAAATACCACCTCCTTTTTTAGAATTTCGTCCTTGAAATTTAGTTAAGTGAATTTGAACTTCACTTTCTATGCTGTTCTTTTCACTATATGGTTTATATTTCCAAATCCTCAAGGATAGAAAAAGGTGTTACATAACGAGTTTATCCGTTTCTCCAGCAGAGCTCTCTTGTTTGAAGAGTGTTGCAGGCTTATAAGGCTAAAATATAAAAACTACCCATATGAACCACAATTCTACATGAAACCAGGGGCTTATAAAAGATTAACCCATTTAATCATAAAGTTTAAGGTTGCAGAAATGACATTTTTTAGAGGAAGAGATAGGGGAAAAAGAAAATAAAAGGAGCTTCCTTTCTTGTCTTGTTAACCTTCAACCTACCATGGTTAAAGGTTAAACATTTTTTGCTTATACCCATAGGAGCTCTAAACAGACTATACAAGTTTTTCCAGCTTTTCTTTATCACAAAAGGCAGCCAAAAAGGAGCAACAAGAAAGCTAAAGTTGTGGTAAATGTGCCTGGCTGGGCTGCAACTCTGAACGATCAATCAGTCCTTCTAAAACAAGGAGTTCATCCAAGAGACCAAGCTTCTCTTCTTCAAGGGCCTTTACCTCATCTTCGACTTCTTTCAGTTCCGTTCCCAAAGAAAAGCTTTCTTCCTCCAGGAGTAAATATTTTCTTCTCAAGGCACGGTACTCATTCCCAGATGCAGAAGAATCTGGCAAAGAGTCCGAATTCGACCTTTCTGGTTGCTGGAACGCTACGGATGGTTCATTCTTCAAACTTCTTTTGGAGGCCTTCTGTACTGTTTGTGCTGGAAATGCCCCCTTCACTCGATCGATTTCCCTTGCATCTTTCCCTTGTAAATGAGATGTTGTGGAAGCTTTTTGGTGCAAAGCTTTCTGTTTCTGTGGCCTAGAATATGGTATATCGTCAACAATCTGAGACATGGCTGTACGGTTGTGCTTCTCACTGCAGATGCTATGCAAAAGACTAAAAGCACAAAAGAACAGATAATTAGTAGTTATTTATTGCAGAGGTTGAGAGCAGGACACAAGTACGCTACCAGCCATATATAAGAAAATCAAGTCCTTGTTACACGTGGTACAGGAGGACGCTTAAGGCAATCAAGTTTGTCACACAGGGATGCTAGGTGCGCAAGAACAATTGAGACATCAACAACAAACATTATAGCAAACCATGAATCTTCTTTTGAATAATACTTCAGATAACTTTTAACATTACAACAATCAAATCCGAAATAAAATATTGCACCTATTCCAAAATTAAATGCCCAACAACCAAAAGTACCAACAGTCATGGAGGACACCAGCTTTAATATACAATCATAAACCTCCTCAATTCCATCATCACTAAGAATCATCTTGTTTTCTTTCACATTACTATATTAACTTAAAAGTTTTAGAGGATTGTATTAAAGTCCTTACTAAGTACAGGTAGAACACAACTTAAAGTGTTCTAAGACAAGTAAACGTCTAGCTTAATAAATTAGAAACTATTCCATTTATTTTAACATAGATAACAAAGAAAAAGTGATAGGAAAAGGATAACGATACTTCAAAACTTCCAGAATAATAAAGGGAAGGAAATAAATAATGTTTACTATTAGGAAAAGACCTACAAGAACAATAGATAGAAAAAGAAAAACAGAAACAAAAATTAGCATCAGAAAGTTCAGGCTGATTAGGAAGTGGAGGAAGAGCAGATTGAAGGGAACAAACAAAGAATAGTTAGTAGTCAACCAATCACCAGAATGGAGAATGGTTGCCACCAGAAGGGTGAAACTTCGGTATTGGTCTTTGCCCTTTTACATCGATTCATTTTTGTGTTATATCTTACATCTTTTATAGTCATACAATCAATGACTCTGTATTTTTCCTCTCTTGCTACATATATCTCTCGTTCAAGATGCAATTCTGGTAGGCAGTAAAACCTCATCGAACTCTTCCACTATACAATTCTTCCCCACTGATCCATCTTACTGCTTTCTCTTCTTCTGACCACACAATCCTCAGCAAGCATTATCTTCTCCTTTACCTCGTCTTTTGGATTGGAGGGGAAAATTCAACCAAGAGGAAAATGTGAAAGAATCGTAAGAAAAAGAGATGCCTAGATGGCGGGCAAAGGACAGACTAGTTTGTAAAATTTGCAAGGCATATTGTAAGGCCCAGCCCATTTGAGTTTTTTTTTCTTTCATTTTAGTAAAAAAGAAAAAAAAGAAAAAAAAGAAAATGAAAAGTTGGGTTTTTTTAAGCGGTAAATGGGTATCTTAAGTCAAAAAAAAAAAAAAAAAGAAAAAGAAAAAGAAAGATAGGTGTGGAAAAGTACCACGTTGAGAGAGAGAGAGAGATATTAAAGAAAAAAAAACAAAAGAAGAAGAAAGGAAGCAAGGAACCGTCGAGGAGAGAAGTTAGAGAGAGAAAGGAGAAGAAGGACCGACTGAAGAGGGAGACGAAGAGATCGAGAGGAAGTTCGAAGAGGAGGCGCGATTTTTGGGGTGTTTGAGCTCAACCACGACGTTTCTCAACGGTTTTGGTAAGTTGATTTAGAAGGTTTCTTAGTTTTCCTACGGTTTTGGCTATGGGTAAGTATGTTATGGGGTTTTTGTGTGTAAAGGAAGAAGAAGAGGGAAGATGGAATGTGTTGGTTGTTGGTGGTTGAAGAAAGAACAAAAAAAAAAAAAAAAAGAAAAAAGGGGAAAACCGAGAGAGGAAGAGAGGTTGAATTATGGGTTTTGTTGTTGTTGGAGATGAAGGCAAGGGAAAAAAAAAACAGTGGGTTGTGAGGTAGGAGATGAAATGGTAGAGAGAGAATTGGTTTAAACAAAAAGAAAAAGTTAAAAAAAAAACAACAACAATGATGGAAGGAAAGGTGGGAAGCGTGAATGGAGTTGGGGAAAAGAGAAGTTGGTGTTTTGATGGAGAAAAGAAGGAATAAATTTAATAGGAAGTTGTACCTTGAGATAATGAAGAGAGAGAAAGGAGGAAAAATGTTTGGGGAATTGAAAAGATAGTATTAAATGGTAGAAAGGGGGAAAATTTCTAGTACTACCGTAGTACCTACTACCTCCATTCAACATTTGACACGTCATTTAATGAACACTTAATGATATAATATTTTATTGTATAGGTCCCACACCATTCTTAAATACTTCCTACATGGCAAACAATGAATGGAGGTAGTATGGAAAATTTTCCATACTACTTAGTACTAGAAATTTACTCGGGACAAAATAGTACCTAGAATGGGGAGTTGAGAAAGGTTGGAATTCATGGAATGTTTTAAATATGTGCTTAAGCTAAACTAGTTATTTTAGTTAAATGGGAACTCATATGTTGATCTAATAAATATTTCAGGTCAACCGGAGATCGGGACGGCCTACGACCCGAATTTCTCTCAACAATAGGACTGTGGGTGGTTGTTTTAATAATTATTTTTCCGCTAAGTAAAAGTACTATATTTATGAGTTTGAGAAAAATTAAAGTTAAGCATGTTTTAGAGAAATGATTTAAAACTCCATAATTTGCTCTATGAGTTCTTAGTTGGAATATGCATCTTAGAAGCATTCGAAACAATGCGCGCTTGTTTGAGAATTTTAGAATGTCTTTGATATTTGTAAACGTTGCTTGTGTTTATGGAACGTTGTCTCACAAGAGAAAATGATTTTAGATAAGTTTCGAATTAAGGGATTCATACTAGAAAAATAGTTTTTACGTCGCTAGCTCTACGTACCCTAGGTGATTACCCATGTGCTGTGTGAAAATGTTTTCATAGTACATAGAGAGAGATTTGCTCTGCGTGCACGTAAGACTAGAGAATTGCTCTACTAAGTGTGGAGTGTGTTCCATGCCTAGTATGACAGAGTTTGCTCTGCTGAGCGTATTGAGAGGACTCTACGCCGATATGACTAGAGATAAGGGTACAGGACTAGTGAGTTTTCTTGTTGATTCTTAAAGTTATGCTTAAAAAGAATTTCTACCACGTTACCTTGTACAAGCTAAATGTTTATGAGTTTTTGAACTATGTATTCTTCACGATATTTTGTTAGCTGAGTTAAATATTTTCAGAAACTATTTTCGTATTAGAAAGTAAATACCACTCACTGGGCGTTAGCTCATCCTTTTTCTTTAAATTTTTCTACCAGGTAGCGACTGAGTTTCGACAAGCCTACAGAAGCCGATCTTGCCACTCGAGACCGTGTTTATAGTACTTTTGTATGTATATGATGTTTTGGATGGAGGATATGTAAAAGTGATATGCATCAAGGAGTAGTTGGATGTAAATTATGGGTAAAGGATATGTGATGAGAACATGTAGCATGACTTAGTTGGTTGTAAATGCTTGATAAGGAAGAGTTGGGCTGAAAATTGTGGTTGAGACGCCTGTGTCTCTAATCTGGCTTAATCTGGCTTCTGGTTGTGATATAGTTTGTGAATATATGCATATACGACGTTTCTTTTCAGGTGTGTTTTAGCCAAGTTTTAGGGGAAACTCTGTCCAAATTTCTAGTCCCTAGAGAGCCCAAGCGTGGTTAAGAACATGTAGATGGCCATGAGTCCTAGGATTCATTACCGGCACACCACGTCACTAGTTAGTTGAGTGAGAGCTAGGGCGGGGTGTGTCACATATAGACCATCATAAATGCAGCCATGCAGGTCATAGTCATAATATATTGGCCAATTACATCCAATTATGGAATAGCACTAGAAAAATCTCAAAGTATTAGAAGAAGAGAATGACAGTCTAGACATGAATAAATCATTGCTCAATTAATGAAGATTATAATTCAACAGACTTAAACTACGAAACACCAAACGCTGATAAACGTAATATAGTAGTTAAAAGACCAAAAACTAAGAGAACTTTCTTACATGAATTAGACAATCTAAGTCTCAATGTCAAAAAACCGCAATAAACCAAAACCGACGATGCCATAAGAACAGCAAGTACATTAGACACTTATCCCGAACCCCAAGCCAAGCATAGGGGGTGAATTGAAGGGGAAATCCCATCATAAGGTAAACCAAATTACATATACACGACGCACATTAAACCTAGAAAATAAAATCGCTGCTTCAAATAAAATTCGAAACCAAAAGAAAAACGAACAACCCAATCAAAAAGCTCATGCCTCTGCATTAGATCCTACCCAAATTGAAGAGCATCCCCAGCTGAAGAAAATAACCAACAATAACAGAGAAAGTGATAAAGAAATTCGATCCCACCTCGAAGAAATAGCGATTAGCCCCTCCCGGATTGAGAGACGCCCAAAGCTTATGGTCGGGGCGCAGCAGAAACTATCGTCGCTCCGGTAATCTAGAAAGGCAGGGGGAGACAGTGGAGAGTAACTAGATTGGAGTTGCAGATGAAATTGGGCGACGGTTGAAGTCGCTCTTGAGACGAAGAGGGCAATAGACGACCATCGACGATGAACTGGAATTAACTTGTCGATCACTGTTGCACGTAGATTCAGAGATCGAAACGATCATGGGTGCCCTAGTAGTCAATAAGGGCAGAAAAAAAAAAAGGGAATGAATTCAATCATGATGGCCATCTACCTAGGATATTTAATATCCTACGAGTTTCCTTGGTAACCAAATGTAGTAGGGTCAAGCCGTTGTCCCGTGAGATTAGTCGAGATGTGCGTAAGCTGGCCCGAACATAAAAAAAAAAAAAAAAAAAAAAAACATAGATTCAGAGATTGAGAATGAGAAAATGCACATGATTTTTTTTTTTTTAATTAACGGAATGGGTTCTTTCTTTTCGTTAAAATAACATTTTTTTATTCTTTTAAAATAACTTTTTTTTTTTTAGAAAGTTTTAAAATAACATTTTGATAAATATATACGATGTATTATGGTTTTGTTTTATTTTAATTACTTTTGAAATGTTTGAATTTAATTATAGTACTTTAAATGAAATCTAAGACTTTCAATTTTGTGTCAAAAGATTCTTGAATTTTAAAAAGTATTTAACAAGTTTTCAGCTTTTCAATTTAATAAATCTTCAATGTATTTGAAATCTTTTAAAATTCACAAACTTACTAAACACATCATTGAAAGCCAAAAGTTGAATTGAAAATTTATGAACCTATTAGAAATTTTTTAAAATTCAATGACGATAATCCTATATAATCCATTGAGAACAAAAACTCTTAAAGTTGGTATCGAAACTTAAACACCTCAACTATCACCGTCATTCTTCTATTTATTTATTTATTTTTCTAGATATGGATATTTAAATTACCACTTGGTTAGGTTCGCTTCAACTTTATAATGATTAAGGGAATAATTAAAAATGAAAGGGTTAAATTATCAAAAAGACCTTTTATCTATAAGATTTATTTCAATCATACATCTGGATTTTCAAAAAAAAAAATTTAACCCTCAAAATTTGAATGTTGTTTCAAAACAACCCTTGAAGACATATTTTTTTCATTAAATTCATGGACGGAAAATGACACATTTGCATATCATATATGCTTATATGAACATATATGTGGAAAAAATAAATAAAAACACATGCACTTCACATCATATTTTGTGCATAAATTTTTTGAAAAATATCTGTAAGGGTCATCTCGAAACAAACTTAGTACTAAAATGAAGATTTTAAAAGTTTAGGAATATAATCGAAACAAATCTCCTAATTTAATGACATTTTTGGTAATCTAACCAACTGAAAATAATTATAAAAAAAAATATATAGTTGTCAAAAATTAGAATGGCAGACAAAAAATGATTAGGGAGTTCCAAAGCCTTATCTACTCGTCTTCTTCTTCTCTGAGCTCATCTACCAGTCTCGTTCAGTAGAACGAGGTTCGAGCGAGGAACTCTCGAGTTGTTTCCAGAGGTTGATCCGATTCTTGACAATTCAAGCATGGCATTACATTCCCATTAAGCAAACCAACGAGGAAGCCAGCTCTGGTATTCGATTAGGAAGAATCAACCACCGATTATCAGCACTGTTTCAAGCTTTAAGCTCGCCATCGCTTCTCCGATCTCACTCTGCTCTGTCGCCTGTACAATGAATGCCTCACTTTGCTGTAATCATATTCAACAACACCCGAAATTCTTTAAAATTCAACATGCAAGCTCCTCCGCGAGGGGAAGAAACCCTATTCAATGGCCATCAGCAGTTATACAGACAGTGGAGAGCGAAGTGGCGACTGAGGAAGCTGCCTCTCAATCGGAATCTGTTGCTCGTCGCCTTATTTTGCTTCGTCATGCCAGGAGTTCGCGGCAAAAGCTTTCATTGCGAGGTGACATTCTCAAATTTCCCAGATTATTGGACTGTCTACATAGCTATGAACAACTTGCATTCTCTGATGCTCTTTCACGTGCAATTCCATTGTATTCTATTATGATTCTGTCAAGATCAAATATCAATTTATTTTGTTCTCTTTAATTGTTGTTCACTAGATCATGATCGCCCCTTGAGTAAAGATGGAAAAGTTGATGCTATTAAAATTGCTCATAAACTCCAAGAATTGAGTTGGATCCCTGAACTTATTTTATCCAGGTTAGGTTTTTCTTCAACTGATTATACACTTTCACGATGTACTTTTCTCTCCTTTATTCGAACGACCCTGTTAGAACTTAGGATCCCCTTCAATACATGATTATAGGTATGATATTTTGTTTTCGTGTGGTTTTTCGATATTTCCATTAATCACTCTCTTCAATTCTTTGATTTAAAGTAGGGTATTCAGGACAAAAATTAAAGAATCTAACTGTCTAGCATTTGGGTTTCGACTTGAATTTACTGGAGCAGTGACGCCAAGCGAACCAGAGAAACACTTAACATAATGCAGGAGCAAGTTAGTGGTTTTTCAGAAGCAGAGGTTCATTTCATTTCCAGTTTTTATTCCATTGCTGCCATGGATGGTCAGACTGCGGAGCACCTTCAGCAGGTTATCAGTAGTTATTCAAGGAATGAGATAATTACAGTCATGTAAGTCTTACTGACTATATATATGAAAAGGCGCACACACATTCCTTGGTTGGGTCAAACAGTTTCACTAGAAATAGAGCTAAGTACAAAGGACGAAGTGGAACTGTTGTCAAATATTCAGTTTTGAAAACATTTCTGTTTATTAGTAACTAGTGGATACTTTTCCAATAGGTTAGGTCATATCAGTGTCACCCAGGTGAAACGAGTTGTTCCTCCACAGCACTTGTGCAACATGTTTTGTTTACTATACTTCATTCATGGATCTGTTGCTCTTGTATAAACCAGGCAATACTCTACATGTTTTAATCTCCTCTCATGTCAGTGCTCAATCCATTTTGGAGTCAGTTCTACTTTGAAGGCATGATATAACTTTATTGAGTTAATGTCCCTCATATTTTCTCACTTTATGAATAGAATTTAGAGTTGAAACCTTCCAACAAAATTGGTATTTTTGTTTTAAATGACCAAATATTTGCATCATGGTTACTAACGAAGAATTGTGAAATAATAATTTGTTATGGACCAATAAGTAGAGGAAATGGTAAGACGACAATGATTTTTATGCAGGTGTATGGGACATAATAGAGGCTGGGAAGAGGCAGCCTCAATGTTTAGTGGCTCCTCTATAAAACTGAAGACATGCAATGCGGCTTTGCTTGAAGCTTCCGGAAAATCATGGGATGAGGTCAGGCCTTGATTCTTCTGATTGATGTGATTTATTTGAAACTTTTAACTTTATGGATGGCTGAGGGCAGGTATTAGGACTGAATATGCACATACAGTACAGTAGGAATATAAGTGCTGTTTGTTGAGGCTTCACATTATTTTTCCTCGGTCAACTTAGAGGAAAACTGAACAACATTTTCTAGAAACAACTTGGACACTCATACTTTGTTTTATTACCCAGAAATAGAACTCTCTGTAGTTTGGGTAGATTTGAATCCATGACATTATTGCTGGATTAAAAGGCCTCTACAGGTAACTATTCAGAAAATGCACATTCACGCCTATAGCAGTAACCAATCTATATTGTTATATGCGCAACTTCAGAATCTATATTATTTGGGGTCAAACTAAACCGATGTAATCTGAGAGAGATATATTTCTTCAGATGGTGGAAGTTATGACAGGCCCCACCCCAAATGGCAGGGTTGGGGTTTTAAAGTGGAGGTCAAATTTCATATCTGTTTTCCTATGAGTCTACGACCATTAATATGTGATAGGATGCGATGGTTGCTGAGCCCCATGAGGGATATTAGATTAGAGCACAACTTTGTTTCGAGTTTTCAACCAGGTAGTAGTCGTTCAGTCAACGAGTAGTCTGGTGAAAAGATGTGATCACTAATTGCAGGAGCTTTAGTTTCTCGGTACACTTAGATGATCTCCCAGTTGCACTGGGTTGAAGGAATGGAGGGAAGACAATCTAGATAGCTCTTTGCTAAGGATCACAATGTTCTGGAGCTTGGTTAAAAATGTTGAGCCTGTTCAAGATTTATGAAACTCACGCATTTGCTTCAACTGTTACAGAAGAAAAAAGTATCTTCCTATTTATTGTTTGCCTTTCTTCTTGATGGTCAAGACTCAGGATCACATGTTTTATACAATTCTGTGCAACAAAATATGTTCATAATGCCTGTAGATGCTTTCACTAGAGTGCCTCTGCCTGGTAAAATTTGAATAACTTTTGCTTTTACTGATCTTTACCTTGGATCTGTTCAGGCATTTGCTTTGGCGGGACTAGGTGGGTGGAAGCTTCATGGCATAGTAAAACCGAATAGTAGATCATAGAACATTTTCTAGTTTTGTAGAATAGCTTAGCAACCACTCGCTGTACCCGAATTCACCCTTTGAATGATATCTATATAATTTCTCTCTCGGGGCCTTTAACAAAATTTCGACTTGTTGGCCCTGTGCTCTGCATATTTAGCTGCGAAAATTTTGTAGAACTTGTGTCAAAACTCAGAATTTAAAAGCATTTTCGTAGGGTTTGGTTTTGAACGTTTTTCATCAATATTTAAGGAGTGCTTTTCACTGAGTATCTTAACCAGTACTTCTATTAAACTGCTTTTGGAGAATATTATTTATTTTTTTGAAGAATGGAGAATATTATTGTTAAGTGAAGTACTTTAGGATTTAATAGAGGGCTCAAATAAACTGGTTTTAAGCCCTAATGGCCATTTGTCCACACAATTAGGGTTAATTGGAGAATAGTTGAGGTTAGTGTAAATTGGCCTGGACACGGATATTAAAAAAATTGGTTAAATTAGACAAAATACTCCTAAGCTTAACTATGGAGTAAGTGTCACTTATGTCTTTGAGTTTTGAAAGGTTTTATGAACTTTGAAATTTATTCTAAAAGATATGTTTGGAGAGTTTTTTTTTTTTTTCCTTAAATTGATGCAACGGCTAACGTGTAAAAATTTCAAGGCATTCACGACATCATCTGTCAACGTGTCAACGAGCCTTTTGGAATAGGTGCATTTGGTCTATGAGGTTTAGAGTTTTATTAGACATAGATTTTCATTTTAAATCTGATAGATCAATTAATTTAAAAAATTGAAATGCCAGAACCTATTATACATAAAATTGAAAGTTTAATGAATCAAAGTTTAGAAATCAAATAGATACCGACTTAAAAGTTTATGGACTTACTTTGTAATTTAATCAAAGTTGATAGGTAATGTGTGTTTAATATACAAAATACGCGTTTTAAGTAAGAACTAACTTTTATAGGGGCATGGTTACTTAAAAAGTAGATTAGTATAAAAATAAAAATGATAACCTCTCTTTTGTGGAAATAGATGAATTGTAAGTCATTAAAATGTAAAAAACTTTTGCCTACTTTCTAGGGTGCACATCAAAATCGATAAAACTGAAATAACCAAAAAAAAACAAAAAAACAAACTACATTAATTATATAAATAAATAGAAATAATGGTTGTTTTCTATAAAATCGAAAATCAAATCAAAATAAAACCAAATTTGTAGTTGGGTTCAATTTTCACACTTATTTTTTAAAAATTTATTTATTTTTAGTTTAGTTTTTTGACTTTCAAATTGAATCGTGAACACACATACTTCTTGATTTCTAGTTAGTCATGTTACACTTACATCTTAACACAGAAACTTGTTACTAGAAATAAATAAATAATGGAATTTGAAAAAAAAAAAATCAAATGGTAAAGTCAGGGTTGCAATTTGCACCCGTTAATCTCTCTAAAGCATAACAAAGTTTTTACTTTATCCTTTTAATCTTACCTTTTCTGCCTCTCGCACTTTTTTTAAAAAAGTTAAAAGAGATATTAATTTCAACTGGCAAAGACTGTTTTACAAAATTAACTCAACTGAATCAACTGGTTTAAAAAAAATATAAATATTAAGCACGAATATTTTGAATTTTAATTAATAATTAAACTAGTTATGTGTCCAAACTGAAAATCTACCTGTAATATCTGCTTTAAAAATCAAGTTATTTGATTATAGTCTATTTGGGAGAGTTGACTTCATTTAAAAAAAATAAAAAATAAAAAGCTAGTGCAAAAATGAATAAGTGCAGTCGTTTAACATTAAAGTAATCAAGTATTAATTTATATAATCATCAATAAATACACACTCAAAATCTTATCTACATTACACATAGAGTATAAATATGACATCTTATTCAATGACATAATGACAGTTGTCAAAACGAGCATAACTCGTCAAGAAGTCAGAGGTTCAAATCTCCCAACTCTCAAATGTTGTTGAACTAATATATATATATATATATAATTAAAACAATTTGTAATGCAAAATTAATAGAAAAATTATAAAACAAACAATTAAGAGGCAGAGTAAATTTTTCAGAAAAAAAAAAAAAAAAAAAGGCAGAGTAATAAACGTAGGCGTAGGGTTATTAAATTTAGTAGGTTGCATCTAAAAGAATATCCACTTTGTTAAAGCGAACTGCTTTAGGAAAATCCCATGGCGGCACAGGCACAGGCACAGCACATCAATGCACCAGAAAGATTTTGGATAATTGTCTGAAACAACTTCCATTACCGAGAGCAATTAAAGCATTTGATTTGAGCCATTAATTTCTCCATTTCCCCTCAATTTTCCCTCTTCTCTAAACCATACGATTCTCGAGAAGAGAAGACAGGCAAGTTCCAACATCTGGAAGCACTCTGAAGAGATTTTTCAATGATTGTGAAACTCTGGACGAGAAACAGCAGCGTCAAAGGAATTATCACCTCGAGGGGCCACCAGCTGGATTGCCTCTGTTTGCTGCTGTTTTTGTAGCCGTATCTCTTGGTCTTCTCCTTGCCTTCTGCCGATGACTCTGGATCTGGATATGCTTACTACCGAGTAATGTATTTGTGATTTTCTTTACCCATTGCGGAGTTTTGTTGTTGGTTGATTTTGCTGAGGTGGGTTGGGATCGAGTTGAGAGTTTGTGGTGTTTGTTTTGTTTATTTTGGTGTTGCAGATCGAGAAGTGGTTTTGGTGTTTGAGATGCTTGTGGAACTTGCTTTTTGAAGAATGGTGAATTGAATTTGTGACTTGGGATTTTCTGTTCCTATGAGGCGGAGTAGCCGTCGGCGACTTTCGTATTCAATATGATTGATCAGTTCATCAATTTTGTTATTCGGCCGCCTAGGTATTTTTTCTGCTATGCCTGCTTGCTTCGCTGCTGAGTTTTCGCTCTTTTTTCCCTTCTTGCCAATTTCTCGAGCTTCTGAGCTGCTATAGTTACATCGAGCTACACAATTACGTGGCTTTAGTATAGCCTCAAGTGAGCACAATTATGCAGTTGAGATCTTGTTTGTTTCTGATGCTTATGAAAACTTTGGCCTTATTTTTTTCTTCGTTATTTTGGGGGGGGTTCTTTATGCTGCATATTTTTCTTTTCATTTTACAAGTCTATAAAAATATTTATTCGACTACATCATTTTCTTGCTCTACAGGGCGGATTATAACCCTGATCAATATTTATGGGAGAAAAACTTCACTCTCGCGGGTAGAGCATACCAACGACAGGATTTGGAGGCAAGTATGGACGGATAAATTCTTCCGTAAATTTTCCTTTTTTTTTTATTGTTGCCTATTGAATAACATTTTTTTCCCTGTTTACGTTATGATTTCTAATCCTTGTTTATTAACAATTATTACCAAACATGCAGCTAAGAAATTCAAGGGGCCATACCTTGCAATGCAGTCATTATTTGCCTTCACCTATTCCTGAAGATACCCCTCTGCCTTGTGTCATATATTGCCATGGTAACAGGTACTTAATCCTTGCAGAATAATATACTTTTGGAAAATGGTTCCTGAATCCCGATCATTCTCTGCATTGGAGGATCTCCCTGTTCTGTTGCTTTTCTTAGTATAATTATTTTTGGACATGTTTTTGACAACTTGTCCTATTTTCAATCTTTGTGGTGATTCTATATGATTTTGGACATTCTATGTTAAGAGATTCTTAACTTAGTTTGTTCTTGGGAAATTATTCAGTGGATGTAGAGCAGATGCTAATGAGGCTGCTGTCATACTACTTCCATCAAATATTACTGTTTTCACGCTTGATTTTTCGGGTTCAGGCTTGTCTGATGGAGATTATGTCAGCCTTGGTTGGCATGAGGTAATGATCTGTTAACTATACATCTTGGTTTCAGTTAATTGAGGTTCTGAATCTGAAATATTTTAAACTATGATTTCACTGATGTAAGAGAGATGACCTCAAGGTTGTGGTGACATACTTAAGAAGCAACAAACAAGTATCCCGTATAGGTCTCTGGGGAAGATCCATGGGTGCTGTAACTAGGTATGTTGAGTCATATTCTTTAGCATACTTTCATCACTATACTGTATTCCTTGATGTTTTAATTGGTCGTGGAGTTGATCTTAGGGCGAGTGTACATTCTTTAGGTGTACTTAGTTTAGTTTGTTTTCCATGTCCTTCGTCTATTCTGTCCTTTATCTTTTGACAGATGATGTATTGATGCGATCATGCTGCATCACTATTTTGTACCTAGCTGCCATGTACTAGTGGCTCAAACTTGTAAGTGAAGGGAGTTAGATGTGTAGGAATTCTGCAACTTCTCTCAAGTTAAATATAATTTATTTCCCGTAATGTTGTTTAGAGCGTTGGATTGATGTTGGCCGTTTGTGGAGATAGTAAATGTAGGCTTCTCTTGACAAAAACATATTCATTCTTGTTTTTTAATGAGAGGTTTCAATTTACTGGAAGAAATCATTCGACATCTTCCTTAAGGGATGAAGTTTTAGCCATTCTGTTGATGCTACAAAAACCAGGGATGGTAAACTAGTCCAGGTCTTCAGAAGTAGGGATAGTTGGGGTGTCATGCTCTTGTACAATTCTGCATTTTGGTGAAAGCACTATTCTGTTTTGGGAGGATGGCGGAAGGGTGTTGCTATAAATCAATGGATCTAGATACCCGATTGACAAGTACTTTTGATAATATTGTGGTATAAAGCTGTGTCAGACTTGGAGAAACTTCTATGCCTGTTAACTTCCTGCCAACTAGAAGGCTAGGAATGTAGCCATTTGAACTCTAACTTTAATTTCTACATCAAAGATGATATCAAACTTTGAAGGCAGAGTGAAAAGAAATTCTCTTGGCCTCTAATGCTAGCCTCCAAACCCTCCATAAAGTGGAAGGTTTTCTGGGAATACTCTAAATGGAAGAGTCTTCTTAGGAGTGAAGAAAGATGAGGGAACTATGTGGGATGATTGATGTTTGTTTCCTCCTTGTGTAGTGTTCTACGTGGAGTTCTATTTTTTTTTTTTTTAAAAAAATTCTCTCTCTTCTTTCATACCAATCGGAGACCTTTTCTGTAACTCTTTTGATTTGTTGACTCTTGCAACCCGCCATGTCACTTATGTAGAATATTTCCCAGTTGCTGCAATTTCTTTTACTTCTGTGAAAAAAGATGTTCAGTGAATATTAAAAAAATTAACGGCCTGGTTTGATCTAATGTTTTTTCTACTTGACTGGAATTTATGATATTTCAAATTTTCTAGGATGTATTCAATTACCTGAAGCCTTCTGTGATACAATGCAGCCTTCTTTATGGAGCGGAAGATCCTTCCATAGCTGGAATGGTGCTTGACAGTGCCTTTTCTAACCTTTATAATCTAATGATGGAATTAGTTGATGTTTACAAGATCCGACTACCTAAATTCACGGTACAACCTCTACTTTATTCTACCTTGCACAAACTAGTTTCACCCATCTGCATACTTCATTGGATGCTGCTAATTGTCTCATAGTAATAACTACTGAGAACTTCAATCCTTTAGTGTAACGCCTGATTTCTACAATAAACAATAGCTGTAACAAATCTGCGGAAGTGAACCTGTTTTTAAGAAAATAACAACTAAAAAAATAATTTGTTAGCGAAAAACAGATTGTGGAGTGATTTTAATAACGCGTGAAGATTTGGAGAAGCAAATAATAAAGAGGAGTTGGATCTTTAAATTCGACCTAGAGAAGTCTTATGATATGTATGGTGGATTTAGAAAGAAAAGGCTTTGGAGAAAGGGGGCTGAATGAATGGAAAGGTTGTGAAAAATAAACCAAATTATCCTTTTTCCTAAATGGTGGACTAAGAGGAAGAATTGTGTCTTCTTGAAACTTGAGACAGGGAGATCTCTCTCTTCTTTTCTATTTGTGCTAATTGATGTGTTGAGCTGATTATATAATCAAGAGGTTAGTTGAGGATTGCCAGAAGGTTTTAAAGTGGTTAAAGATCAGATTCAACTTTCTTACAATTTAAAGCTGTCGCATTTTTATTTTGCAAGGATGAGAACTTCACAATGAAAAATCTATTCACTGTTATCAAAATTTTCAAGAAATCTTTGGAACCTAGAATTGATTTAAACAAGTAAATGGTGTCTGGAATTAATATAAATCAAAAGGGTCCTAGAAGTACCAGAATTATGACTTGGATCGGGGAGTGCTTATTAAAAGGGTTTTTGACCATCCTTAGATAGGGGAGATATCAATCAAAAGGGTACTTGACTGTCATTAATTTGGATTGGGAGTGCTTTTTTTAGTCCTTAGGGGTATCTTATTTTCTGCCTTTTTTTTGGCTTGTCCCCTGTTTGCCTTTTTTCTTGATCGTCAATCAAAATGCTCTGGGGTGTTCCTCCTAGAAGAACACGCTGTAGAGTGGATGGTGACATAATGTTAACTTCATGTGCCAGGTAAAGATGGCTGTTCAATACATGAGGAGGGTAATTGAGAAGAAGGCAAAGTTTGATATCATGAGTCTTAATTGCTTACAGGTTTGTCTGATCTATCATTATATTAGATCTTGCTAGATTGGCCTCTTCATCTATATTTGCCTGTATTTGTGCCAATTATGTTATTAAAAAGTACTGTCTTCAAAAGTTTGCCACTTTCTCTACTTGAACATGAATCAGTGATTATTTCACTGCAGTGCAGTACGTTTAGATATGAAACATTTTTTGAAATGCCACCAGGTGACCCCAAAAACTTTCATTCCTGCTTTGTTTGGACATGCTAATTGTGACAAGTTCGTTCAACCTCATCACTCTGAACTCATCTATAATTCATATGCGGTACTGTCCACTTCTGGAAGAATTATACTTTTTAGATACAAGATTGAGATTTTCTCATTTCTGACTCATTTTTCTTTATCATGCAGGGGGATAAAAATATTATAAAGTTTGATGGGGATCATAACTCGTCAAGACCACAATTCTATTATGATTCAGTTTCTATTTTCTTCTATAATGTTCTTCATCCACCCCAGTTACCTTCTGCTCATGCAAGTAAGCTTGAGAAATATTACGATTTAGGGGATTTGAAGATTGGGGCTGATATGGATGAGGTAAATTTCTTTCTTGGTCCTTAGAGCAGTACTCTTCTATATTCAATATATGATGTCTTTTCTTCATAAAATTCTTATTGTTTTTCAAGTTTTGATTCCATGTCCATGATCAATTGTATGTTCTTTTTTAGAGAAAAAAAAATTGTACGTTCTTTGTTCTTATTTTCCTACTGGCTGAACATTGTAATTTCGTTGCTCTAGGAATATTGTTTCTGTTTTCTTTAGATCCTTTTGGTCTCTGTTTTGTGGACATAGGCTTTGGAATCAGCCAAAATTGCTTGTATTTTTTTAAAGATTCAGGATTCTTGATTATCAACCCGTGGTGAAGAGGATGGATTCTGTTTTTGTGCAGAACTGGCTTCCAATCACCAAATGTAAAAAGTAATGATGCACAAGCCAATTGAGAGCATCCATATCTTAATGTGTCTGCTTGAATATTTATTCCTTTTAGTGGTTTATCCTAAGGGGACGTTTGGCATGCCAATGCAATGAGAAGCTTGGAAAATGGAATATTTGGCAATTTGGAATGAGGTGCCTGTGCGTAGGAGTTTTAGTTGCCGGAGATTGAAGAATGTAGTATTTGATATGTGAAAATAAGAGAGGTTTTAGTACAATTTACAAGGGAGCATAAGAGTAAGATTGATAGTATGAGATGCCTATGTTTGGATGCACAAGAACGGATTTATGAAACTCTGTCACATAAATCAACTACAACCGTGACATGAATGCACTATGATAATTATCTGTTCGATATTTCTTTATTTCTTAAATGATGTAATAGTAATTTATTTCATAATATTGTTAGCAACTTAAAATATTTGAGACTGTTGGGAATGTTAGGAGAGTATTAAGAATGTTGGTAATTTGCTAGTAAGTTCATTTACTACTTACTAGGAAATTGGAGAACATTAAAATATTTCTTTCTTTTGAGTTGGAGCCCCCTCTTGGGTCGTAGGCTACCTATTTTGCTGATTTTGAGTTGTTTCTGTAGGCCTGTCTTTTGTTTATGGCTAGTGCTGGCGCTCTTGTATTATTTCATTTATTCTCAATGGAAGCTTGGTTAAAATTAAAAAGGTTCATAAGATTTTAGTTATTGATAGAGCTAGGGAGATTGAGAAAGAAGCAAATTCTGGAGAATTGTGGGAGGATACCGATGCTTTTGAAGCGTTTGGAGATTTATAATTTATTTATTTATTTTTATTATTATTTTAATATCTAAAGCATGTTTTATTAATCAGTACTTGAATTTCTAGCATCTATCAGACTCACACAATCTTCAACCTTTTGATTTCCAGAATCTAATATACGAGATAATATCAAGTCTTCGTTCTACTGGAAATGATGTTGCTGGTTCATCTTCAGCTCCTAGTGTTCCAACCACGAAATTTGTTGGTGACCTTATTTCTGAAATTCCTCCAGTGATCACAGAAATTGTACGTCTTAAATTAATTGCTATCTTTTGATTTTTCCTATACCCATTGCTCAATGGTTGTGATGTATATATCATGTCTGTTGCAGGATACCATGCCTAATGACTATAGTACAATTAACAGTGATGAGCCATCAGATCTGCAGGTGATCTTAATTTACTGTCATTGAAACTTGAAAGTGGTTTAAATTTTTAAATCTTGTGGGTGTCGTCCTTGCCATCTCAAATAAAACCAGCTTATTAGTTTAGGGCTTTTGCTCTTTCCGATTATGCCTCTGCACCTGAAAAAAAGGTTAATTAATAGTGCAAGCCTTGCCATTTGTCATCATTTAACTGAGGTCTGTAGTTCCAATTTGTAGGACCAGCCAAATGATGAAACTGAAGAATGTTGCTCCTACACGAGTTCGAATAGAGAAAGCTGGGGAAGATGCTCTTCTCTAGGAGGCAGTGATGAAGAATCTTCTGCTGCTTGTGTGGTTTCTAAGAACAAATTTCAGGTCCTCTCCTTTCCCCATCTGATGAATTGAATGTTGGGATCATCCCATTTCTTAGAAATAGAATAGACATCAGTGGGCATTAAATCACATGTTAAAATTTTGGTTTTAGTCTGGTACCTTGTTGGAGAATGGGGATTTGATTTCAGTGTTTAGCTTCAAGATAGATGGTTGCCAGTGTTCTTTGTCTGTATGCATGATATTCCATTAAATGATTACAGGAGACTCTCGAAGCATTTCCAACACCTCTTCGAAGCACACAAGGGAAACCATTAGATTCGTCGAAAGATGACAAGAAGAAGAAGAAAAAGAAGAAAGTTGCAACGTCTCAGAAGCAGAAGAAGTCGAAAACCGAGAAACTAGAAGCCCTTAGTAGACACCTTCGGCTTTGCATTTTAAGGCGAGTACATCGTTGAAGACGGCCCTTTATGATCCACTCTGTACCATACCCACAACAATGTAAAATGTCGGCCATCGTTTCTTTAGATTAAATTGTAGCTCCCCCAACCCAACAACAAAAACAAAAAGAACAAAGTTGGCAGTAATCATTTGGATTCTTGTTAGTAAATTGTCCTGTGCGGGTTTTATATCATTTTGTTGCATCGATTACTTCATGGTAGGGGTTATTACAAATTTTAGAAGGTGCAGGACAGTTACATCTTAAAATTAAAGGGAAAAAGAGGAAAAATTCAAAATTTTGGCATGAACTTGAATTCTCTTAAGATCTATTTGGTACTATACTCTCTATCTGCATTCTAGTTTGGATCAAACAGGTTAGATTTTAAACTAGAAATCTTAAGGGATGGGTAAACTTCAACATAGATCTTCCTTTAAAGGTTTGGCTGTCAACCTAATTCTGTCAGAAAAGAATGGAACATGTATTGGATTCAAACAATAAGTTGCAAGGATGCAAGAAGGGGAAAGGTCGATTCAATTGAGCATACATGAAGAATTCCAACTCCAGATAATTCTAAAGATTAAATACCAGTCCTACTCCGATCATCAACATAATCATCATGGTTCACCAAATATTGGTCCTCAGGAAAATATTTATGAGCCGAGATATGATACACCACAGTATGTAAAGACTAGCAAAACTACAACTAGAGTTAACCGTGGAAGAAAACTTGTAAAAACGTGTAACACTTGGACTATGAAAACCTTGTGGTTTTGTCCAAACGATCATCGTCCCCTATCGATATTCCAGACGAAGGATCGAACTCTTCCCTGGCTGGAAAAACAGAGCGTGATTCCTTGAGGGTGGAGTTTAGACTTGACTCCAGTATTTGATGTGCAAGTATTATCTCTGATTTGGAAAATGCACCATCCCTGTACTGCCGTTGCTTCTTCACTGGTCTTGGACTCTCACTTGGGGAGCTATGGCAACCAGAATCTGGCGTCAATGGTTCGTGATGAGACGAGAAAGAATCATCAACAGAGACACTCTTGGTCTGGGCACGTTCCTTTGATGCTTTCTCTTGGCGAGGCGACTCAGATGTGGGCGCAGGTGTTGGCGGGTCGTTTTTATCAGTTTCTGGGCAGTTGTCACCAGAAGCAGGAGCTGAAAATGAAGAGGCAACTGGAGCTCCTGAAAGAACCCCACTAAGTTTTTGTTGCTCTTCAATTATCTTCTTTAGGTATTTGCCTTGGGCTTCAATCCGTAACTGTAGCTGTCTCTGTACCTGTATAGAAATGCATACGATGAAACAATCAGATGCTTTAGCAAATTTAGGTTGTTTCAAAGCCTGTCCTGCATCAGTCAATAGCATCAAAGTTGGACTATATTTCACAAAAAAGGGAAAATAACTAGAACGTGCCTCTAATTGTTCATGCAGTCGCTTCTGAACTTCCATCTGCAGCTTAAGTGCTTCAGTAATTTGCATTCCCCTGCAAATAGAAAGAACAAATTAATAATTATAAATTTATGTTCATCTTTAACTATCTGGTCCTATTAATTAGATGGTGAGGAAAGTTTAGAGTTAAGCCCATCAAAGAGTCAGTTACCAAGAGCAAGAGGGTGCCTGTGCTTCTGAATTACATTTAAATCAACTTTCAATATAACAGAGAGCTGAATGAAAAGTGTGCGGCAATTAGATCTACTTACGACGAGCCATCAATGTTTGATAGAATGTCACTAGAATCCTTCTTCTCAGCCTTTTTCCCTTGCATCAACAATACATGAAAAGGGTAACTGACTTGTTGAATGTCACTACTCACTAGAGAGGTTTCACGACATGCCAGCAAAATTGTGTGCATAAAGATGGAAAAATAACAATTGGGAACTAGATTCACCTACCATCAGATGAGGAATCGGGAAGGTATTTGGCGAGTCGATATTTCTGGATGAATCCAAGAAAACGGATTAGAAAATAAATTTTATACATGCTACCGAAAACCTATCTCATGTAATAATGAGAAATAATTCTTAATTTTGTGAAAGATTACAGTACCTGCAGGTGGCTTTTGACGTGGTATATTGTTAAACCTTGAACACCCATTACTCTAAGGACGCCTTTGGGTGTAGCACCTAACAAGGAGATGAAAAATGCATGTTAGCACACAAGATCAAGATAATCTACCCTAAGCTGCAATTTTACTACAGTTTATAGTGTTTTACTCTTCCATTCTCTACACTATTGACAAAAATATGCTTCTCCCTCCTTGATTTACAAACTGTGTATGATCCAGAAAGTCTCTAGGAGAAGGAAGATTCTGTATGTAGGAAATCACCCCCTCAATGTAAATTTGCATAATGACTTAAGTAGATCAATGACATGTTGCATACAAGTTATGATGTCTATTTTTCATATGTTTGTTCATTTTATTCTGCACAAGAATACCCCAAGACTTTCATTCTTTAATATAAATAGGAAAGGAAAAGTTGTACAACCTGCCAACAAAAAACTAACATGATCGAATTGTTGGACGTGCAAAAGATGTGGCAATTTAAATTTGGCATCAACATCAAACATTTTCATCCATAGACACAATATATATATAAATGAAGAAGATGCCAAACCATAGAGCCACAAGGGGTGAGTTTACTCACGATCTGGACCACCAAGTTGAGCCACTGCATTAACAAATCTTTCGTGAAGATCATGTGTCCATCGCAGTCTCTGCTTTGAGGTCAAATTCGGGTTGTTGCTGGGACCATTACTTCCATTTGCGGGTTCCATCAAGCTGGCATCAGAAGGTATAATATGCTGATCACGAACTAATGAGTCGTTTTGAAGAAAGCTGGAATTACGAGCACTCTGTTGTTGGAACATGTGATTTACCTGAAAACAATAAAAAACCAAATCTAAATGAAGAAAAGAAGAAAAAGAGTTTACTACTTGAGTATCATGATGAATTCAGCATTTGAAGAAAAGTGAGTTATGATGAGGTTCATGATTTTGCAAACATATAGTATTCTCTGGTAAGACCAATGACAGAGAACCTCAGAACTTGCCAAGTTTATTGGGTTTAATGGGTTCTAAAGATGTTTGGACCATCTGCCCTTCAAAGGGGACACTCTTCCTCAACCAAACCTATACCAACAACATGAAAATTGGGATTTCTGGAGAATTTATAAGAAAATCAACAATGATTTAGCAATGGCTGAGCGAAGAGTGTGGTATCAAGAGAGGTGTCTCCCCCAGAACACTTTTAGTCACCAAAGAAAATGGGTTAGAATCTGAAAAGACTAATTGTTAATGATAATTATGAATGTGCCGCAGAAACAGATGCCTATTCGACAACGATTGGTTCCCACAACAATTCAATTAATCAAATCGAAGTAATCTTGGAAAGAATGAAAGCCAGCGAAATGGATACTTGGGCATCAGAACAAGTCTAACTCGTTTTCATTAAGATGCTTTAGAAACAACATCATAATGAAAAGAGCTCATTAGGTATTCCCTTCAAAGATAAGTAGCCAAATGCTTCAATCACTCAAAGTAAGAAGCAAAAACCCAACAAAAAAAATAAAAGCCACAGAAGTTAATATGTCGCTCCTCATCCATTTTCCAATTGGTAATCGCGAACAAGGCGGAAACTAATTCAGAAGAAACCCCTCCCAGGAACACACTAATCAAACTTGCCAAATTTAAATCCACGACTTCAAACGAGCTAAAAAGCTACGAACGAATTAGTAAGCAGGCATTACAACAAACAAAAAGAAGAAGAACAATGGAGCGGCAGCAGTAGCTCAAGTTAAAAACAAGAAGAATTAACAAGAACAAAACCAGAAATGACAACCATTGACTAGGGTTCTAGGGTAGACAATCAGGGTTGGTTAAAAGGGACAAGAAGTCAATATCCGAAACCGAAGGCTAGAGACATGGGTGGGCTTTAGAGTTGAAAACTCCGCAATTACAAAGCAGAGGAATGACTTAAACTAGAAACCCATGTCAATGTAAGATAAGAATATACGTTTAGAGAGAGGATAAGTACATACCCAGATCTACGGCCACATCCCCCAATATTGGGCGCCATTTCTCTGTCCCTGTGTAGCTCTCGAGTTTCAAGTAATCTTGTGGGTAATCAAATCAAGGGAAGAAGATGGTAGAATTGGATTCCCTCTGTGTTAGTTAAATTAATGGCATCTGATTCCTTCCTGTCTCTCGATATCTGTGTCACTGTGTCTCTGTGTTTCTCTCTGGAATTCAAAGTTGAAATGAAGAGAGTAAAAGAGTTTTGTGAGCAGTCTCATCAGCCTTTGCCTGGTTTATAGGAAAGCAGAAAGAAAACTGGAAGAATTGGGAGTTTGATTGTGATCATTGCATTGGCTCAGCCTCAATTCAATTCAATCTCTTCTCCATCACTCACCTTTCGCCATTTCATAACTCTCCAAATCTTTCGGTCTCTTTGTATATAAATATCAGC
Source organism: Luffa aegyptiaca (assembly GCA_017139565.1). Classification (NCBI taxonomy): domain Eukaryota; kingdom Viridiplantae; phylum Streptophyta; class Magnoliopsida; order Cucurbitales; family Cucurbitaceae; genus Luffa; species Luffa aegyptiaca. The sequence continues at coordinate 51,182,983 of CM029398.1, forward strand.
TTTTTTTTTTAAAAAAAAAAAAAAAAGTTTTTTTCGACAACATTTTAGAGATGGGTGATTCCAATCACGAATCTGTTGATGAGTAGTACAAACTTGATGTGAGTTGAGTTAGGTTCATGTTGGAAAAAAAGAATAACCTTTTCTTTAGAGTGAAAATTTGTGTTGACATGTACAGACCTTTTTTATGTTCATGGATTTTAAATTAACATGAAAGGAAATGAATATTTTCATTATGTCGTAAAAAGTTGATGAAAAAATGACTAATAGAGACAGAAGGTTAATAATAATATTTTTTTTAGGGGCAGTTGCATAGATGGCAAATTGGACCAAATTAATAGCAAATATAGCACAGTTTCAAACTAATTGCAAATATAGCAAAATTAATTGTACAAGACCAAAAAGTTGTTGTCGGATTCTATCCGTGTCTATCACTGATAAACTCTGATTATTCAAAGTATATCAGTGTCTATCGCTGATAGACTTCGATTAATCAAAGTCTATCAGTGATAGTCACTGATAGACATTGATAGACACGGATAGATTTTGATTAACCAGAGTTTATCAGCGATAGACACTGATAGACTCTGAATAATCGGAGTCTATCAGTAGACTGATAGATTCTGATTAATCAGAGTCTATCGTTGATAAACTCTGATAATCGAAGTCTATCAGATAGACTCCGATAGATTTTGCTATATTTGCAATTTTTTTATATAGTGCGATATTTGCTATTAATTTGGTCCAATTTGCCACCCACTGCAATTTTCCTTTTTTTTTTTAAACTTATTTAGAATAGGTGAAATGGATATTTATTAATTAATTTTTTTTTTGGATAAATTCATGGATTTCTATAATTTTTTACGTATGATTATTGACATCGACATTTTATTGCTATGTTACTAGTGTTTTAATTTTTCTTTTTAGTTCAATAAATATGGTTTTTTTTACAACATAGTTCAACAAATATGGTTAATGTATAGTTTTAGTACCTAAACCAATTGAATTAAAAAAAGTACCTTATTTCAACCAAAAAGAAATCTCACCATTTTTTTTTTAAAAAAAAAATTACACTCTATGAATAGTAAATTCACAAATTATTTTTTGTATTTAAAAAAACAATTAAATCACTAAAATACACTATTTCTCCCAAAGAATACTTCAAACTTGAGCCTAAGAGGGAGCTTTATTAATGAAAGCGTTTTTTTTTTAAAACTTTTTTAGGGACAATTCTAGCAAGACAAACTTCAATCCAAGGGTTGAGAAAAATATGAGGAAAAATATATACCTAATTTTTGGAATACATAAATAATTATTTAGTGTGGTTGAATCTTACATGAATTTTAAATAACGCGGATGTGACTTGTAATGAATGAAAATGATATTCATACTACTATAATAATGAAAATTTTGCCTATATATTTGTCACGCGGTCGAAAATTGACCATTAGAGTGTTGCATCACTTTAAGTCAAGTTGACAACCATTTCTTGGACCTTTGTTTTAAGGAATTCAAAAGGGGCAACAAGAAATATGGCTAAAAATAAATAGGTGGCTTGAAATATAGCTACAAACCTTTATAAATTAAATAGATGGTTAAACGGTTTAATGATTAATAAATACCTATTTGTAAAAGACAAATATGCCCCCCAACAAACTGCCTAACGTATTCTTAACGTTTAAAACCAAAATCAGAGTTTAAGAGAGATAAAATATACCCCTAAAAATAAGTTGGAGACATTTTAGGAAGTTTGAAATTCAAAAATCCAAGAAACAAAACTAGTTTGAAAATCTAGGTGTATCATATTGTTACTCCTGAAAAAATTTGCTTCCCGGAAAAAGTTGCTTCCCGAAAAAATGAGTCAATACCTTTATTGGAGAAGGAGTACAAAGTTCAACCTCCCTCAGTAGAGAGAAACACCTTCGGAATGCATTAATTGGAAAAAAAGGTCCTTTCAATCTGAAGACATACTACCTGCAACTAAGAAGATCAGAAATTAAAAAACAAAAAATAAGAACAAGTTGCTAATTTCCCCAGAAAATTGAATAACCTAAAAAGACTATACCTTTAAATGCTGCAATTATGGAATGTCATGTCACCGCCCAACCTCCCACCAGAATAGCCTTCATGCAGCAGCCGTCCGTCCATCTTCTTCTTCCAAAACTCGAAACCTTTGAGAGCATTCCACACCATTGAGAGCATTCCACACCCTCGAAACCCCCATTCCACACCATTCCCCACCGCCACCACAGAGTGTATAGCGCTACCTACCTCTCATATCACGCTGACAAACCACCTCCGCCGTGCCAACGACCTTCATCTGCCGCGTCGACGACCATCTCTTGCATGCTCAATCGATTCTCCCCCTACTCGACGACTGTACCAAAAAATTTGAACTAGGTAACGGTTTCATTTCCTTTCCCTTATATTTGCAACAAACATATACATTATCCCGAGATTTTAGGGATTTAGTTTATTCCCTTTGAAACCGTATATTTTCGGGATTCATTTTTTCCTTCCAATCCGCGATTATACCGCTCTATTGTAAGACGAAAAGCACGGGCGTGGGAAGGAAATGCATGGAGGCGGTTTTGGTGGAGGGTTTGTGTTGATTTGACTTAAATGTTGAACCCGCCAGAGTGGTATGTACTGATAAATACCATTTCATCGTTATTGCAACTTCTCTGGAAAAAGTGTGCTTGTGGCATACTCATATATATGTGTGCATACACATTGGCATGTCTAATAGAAAAAAATGTTTTGATTTGTCTGTACTATTATATACAACCATGGAATGGTCTGATGTGTCTACTTGTGTGTGTATACACTTAATCCCCCCTGTACTTGAGTTAATCACCCCATGTATCGTGTATGTCTGGAATGCCCAATAAAAATATACTTTGTCTTTGTCTGTGTTGCTATATGCAACCATAATAACCCCCCGTACCATGTTCACCTGAATGCAAATACTTGATGAATGCCATAACTGATATCTGTCTATAGTATTACATACATACGTGTTCCGCATGCATCCTGTGTGTATGCATACTTACCCCAGTCCCACCCCCCATATGAGTTATATATACGATGTAGTTTATATGCACTGTCATCTGTCTGTGTATACTGCTACTTACGACTTTTATTGTTGTCCTTTTGTAACATGGATAATGAGGGGCAAAATGTGAGGGATAAAATCTTTTTTTACCGTTGGAAACGCTGAAACCTAAGCCTAAAAAATAGGTAGATCTTTTTATACACTTGAACACAAACCGCCAACTGAACTCCCTATAAATCGGGATTCATCCATCCCGAAAAAAGGGGGAGAAACTGAATGAAAACAAAAAAAATCTGTTAACGGCGTTTGTCTATAGTCGTATACTAGGGGTAAAAATGTCAAAAAAAAATCTAGAAAACAGTTCCTGAAAATGCGGTAGCTACTCCTGCGAATTCTGAACATCTGTAGCCAAAAAACAAGAAGGCTTTTTTGTTTTCTAGCTATTTAGCACAATTCCCCAATTCAAAATGTATTTGAATTGTCTTTTAAAGTTAGAATGGAAACTCTATAATCCTAAAAATAATTAGAAAAATTAGAAAAAAATTATTTTTTTATAGAATAAAAATGTGAATTTATTACCATCAAAGAAAACATACAACTTACAACAAAAATACTACCATTAAAAACAATTTCAGCTAGCTTTCCTTTTGAGATAAAATTTCAGCTAACTTATATGGTTCATAGCTCCCCATAATTTTTATATAAACACCTTAAATTTTATTTATTTAATTTTTTTTTTTTTTTTGATAAAACGCCTTAAATTTTATTATATCACACTTATTGAACCCTTATAGTTAATAATTAACTAACCATAAGAACTAAAAAAAATTAAATTAATTAATGATGATTTTTTTAACCAAGTTTTCAAATTTTAAAAATATTTTAATATAAAATTACAGTAGGAACAAATATTAAAAGTATCTAAAATCTTAGAAAAAGAGTTGGACCAATTCCTCTAAAAACTAACACATAAAATGAATTCGAGCGGATTCATAAACACATTAAAGATGATGATTGGACAAAACGAGATGAGAGATGCATTCTTTTTCCATGATTTTGTAGTGATTTTTAATACTTATTTTTATCTTATTTTTTCGAATTTGAAAATTAAGATAGAAGAATTCTTAATTCTTTTTTGAAAGAAAGTCTTAATTCTATTTAAATGAGATTCTCCGTCACATTTAATCTACTATATCAAATCCTAGAACAATGAAACATAGTAACAAATGAAACGGAATCTATTCTGAAATATTCTGTGCCGTTGGAAACATAATGGTGCCATAAAAACCGTCCCTTTCTATTCACCTTGTCCTTTTCCTTTTATTTTTTGTCTCTAAAATTTGAGGCTAATTTATAAATTCACAGTTCAAAATTTAGGCCTTTAAAAAACCAAGAACAGCACAAAAGGTCAAATATTTAATGAGTAAATTGGTGAACCTTTTCCTTTTAATTAGAGTGTAGACTAGATTTAATAGGATTTAAAAAATAATAATTTCAAACAACAACTAAATTCATCCATTAAATACAATTACTTCTTTCTTCTTTGTTAGAGTGAATATAATTCAGAGATAATTAACCTATATTCTCGACTCAATTTTTTTTTTTTTTATTGAAAATAATACAATTACTTATTTGCAAGGTAGTATAGTGAGGGAAAAAAAAAAGTAAAAGTAAAAAAAAACATGCTTTCTTTTAGTTTTAACTTTTAACTAGTTTGACCATGTGAATTTTCTGCCGTTTCACCTTTAGTTGGGAATAAATATTGAATCGGCAAGTTGGCTCTTTCCATTCCAACAGCCAATTATTTCGTTTGTGGTCTCAGTCAAAAAGACATTGGAAGTTGGGACTTTTCCTTAGCTTTTGGAGGACACCTACACCTAATAAAAAATATATAAAACTTTATAAACATAAAATTTTGTATGCATTGTCTCTTCAAAGAAATGGTTTACTTGAAATTTCATCCAATATAAATCATCTCTTTAAGAGACATTTTCATTTCTTTTCCTAAAACAAAGGTTTGCATTGCATTTTGTCTCTTGATTTCATTGTCTATACTTTATTCTTGAAGAATCATCATGGGTTCCCATCATTTTCAACCATGATCATAACACATGGAGCATGTTTTTGTTTTTTTACCCCATTGTAATGTTTTGATCAGTGGGTAAATTGTGCTATAGTAATTATGATTTACTATGAAAAATAAGTATGATACTTGTTGAGCAAAAATGACACAAGATTCATTCATTTTGCCATCATCAATGGAAGACAAGGTTGATATTTCACTACTAATTAAGAGCATGTGTTTCCAACATAACATTACTGAGTACACCCTATTAATAGACTCAAATCTGCCAAAAGTCAGACAGGAATGAACTATGATTGTCCAGAACAGCAAAAAGAATGCCTAACTACTTGCATTTCGACGAGTTGTCTACGAACTAAACTGCTCGGTTTTACAAGCTAGGGAATGTTCTTGCTCCAGTTCGTACCAGATTCTATGGATGGAAAATGGTGAAATTTTTACAAAGTTGTAAATAGAACATACTTTTCATCAATCATGATGAGTTTTTGTCTGCAGAATTTCATCCCCACATGTCGCACCCGGATACACCGTGATGGTTAACTTGGATGATATTAGCATCTTGTATCCTTTCCTTGGCTTCGCCCCAAATCAAAGATGCAGTGGCTGAATCCAAGTTAACCATGTTTTTCTTGCTTGCAACAGGTGATTTTTCCATGGTCAATCCCCCAGGACTCTCGTTCGAGGTTAGGCAGCTTTCAGTCGAACAATCAGCCCTTTGGCAAGGAAGATTACCCTGCACTTCTTCTGTGCCGTTCACTCTTTCCAACTCTTGGGGTTGCGAAGCATAGAAACCAAGTGGGTCGATAGAGGAACTTCTTGGGCTCTTACGATCCAGTCCTTGGGATTTCTTGCTGTCTGAGTCTGAAACTGCACCTCCAATAAATTGATCAGCAAGCATTTTACAAGCTCTCTCAAGCATGGCCAAATATCTTCGCTCGGCATCCTGACGAATCCGTAGGTGCTTCTCAGCCTGCACAACAATGGTAAGGTCAGCTAGCTGAAGAATGGATCCAAGTATCAGTGTTAACACTTGGAAGTTCCTATCCAATCAGTGTGTACAAAAATCTCCATAGCAGTGTATCATACATTGTAAATCAGTAATTCTAAATGTACACGACCACGAGGATGATTAACTAAGCAAGTAAGCAACCTAAATTATATGCCTTCTCAATTCAAATTGAGTTCAGGACCCACCCAGGTATTCATACCAAGGTTGGATCTACATGGAATCTGTCCTAACCATCATAAATTTCCATTTTAATGTCATGGACGAGAATTTTACCTCAACTTGCAGATGTAACTTACTTTGCACTTCCATTTGCGCTCTTAATGCCTCCTTGACTTCATAACCACTAAAACAGGCATCTAAATTATAAACAGTTTGAACATACTTGAAATCTTATAACACAACATTCAAGGCATTATCATAAGTATCTTAAAGGAGGGAAAAAAACTCTTATCTTACTCGGCCATTTCAGAAATTGGCAAGTCAGGAGAGAAATTATTGGTACTTGGACTTTCTAAAAGATATGCACCTGATGTTCATGCACCAAGCGATAAATAAAGATTTAAATATTTGGACCAGACAGGTTAAAACTTTCAGAAATTAGTAGCTAGCGCAAATACTGGTGGTGAGAGGAGAGCAAGCTCTTTTCGATAACAACTCCATAACCCAACACTAATAATCAGCAGACTCACGGAGGCTACATCACATGATGAGCAAGGAAAAAAATAGAGATGTATCCCTTACCATCTTTAGATGCCTCACCCATATCCTTCCCTGATTGCTTACCTAATCTGTATTTCTGTAAAGAAGAAACAAGCATACACACATAAACACAAATTCACCATGAACTCCAATATCAGAATTCTTTCATAAAAAGATGCCTTTTTAAGTCATTATGATCACCTGGAGGTGGCTCTTCAAATGGAAGAGAGTCAGTCCTTTCACATTCATTGTTCGCATTATTGCTTTTGGTGTAGCTTCTGCACCAAGTGTTCAAATGTCAAACCCCTATTATTGGTTAGAATTCAAATATGACCCATATCCTCCCCACCCTTGTCCCCACCAAAAAAATCAAAAGAAAGAAAAGTTAGTGAGAAGACATATCAATCAAAGCATGCAAAGTAGATTCTCTATGTTGCAAACATGTATTGATGATTTTTTTAGTACAACAAATGTGGGGGTCGGGATTCAAACCTCCAACCTCAAAGGAAGGAGTATATGCCTTAACCGTTAAGCTATGCTCATGTTGGCAACAAGTGGACTCAATGATAACAATCCAAGTTTTGGTTTTTGTAAAGCTAGAGTTTTATGGTCAAACATGTCAAGCACTCTCCAAGACAAACGCTTTGCCTAAAAAAAGCATAGGAATTCAATTGACTTTTGTTAGATTGTACAAATCAAAATCTTAATTGGGGTTCTTTAGACAATTCCTTTTGTAATTACTCTGCTCTTATTGTCAATCCTGATCGAAGGTGTTTTATCTAATCCCTTCTCCTAACAAGGGGACACCTTGTCTCCTTGGCCTCTCAGTTGTTCTTTTGGCTGTTTTGTCAACAAAAAGTCTACTTATCCCAAAAATAAATAAATAAATAAAATCAAGTTTTGGTTTAAGAAGTAGATTGTAAAACTCTTTAACTATGACATCTGGCATGTTAAGTCTGCCACACAGCACAATCAATATGGTGAAGATCGAACCATTCTCAAAGATTCACATTTGATTCTGGATATTAAAACACTATAACAATATCTACTGACTGACTAAATTAGATTAAAAAAAGAAAAACTGAAACCATTACAGATTTTAAGCTATTAGGTCAATATTGACCTTAGTTTCATAAAGCTAAATTTTCATGCTTTTCTTTATGGTTACATTGTACTTAAAATCCAATGTTTTTCCTGGAGATGAAATGTTTATGTGTTAACTTCAGCGCATAAATAAAATACAAAAAGATTGAAATGCCGTTCCTATTTACTCCATGTAACTTCTTTCAATTGTAAAAAGTAGATGAAATCATGATAATAGTTTATCCTTTTAGGTATTTTTGTGTCCTCAACCAGCATAGAGATCGACCATTTTCACAAACTCAACTAGAACTCAAATCTTTTCACCTTTAAAAATCCTTGTGGGGAAAACAAAAACTATCTTCAAACTGATGAGATTTATTTTGCTGATGGACTGTGACTGGATACTCCATCATGGGGCAAAGGCTAACGACGCAGTTAAATTATGATAAAATGGGAAAGAAAAAAAAACTTCTGTGATTGGGCAAATTGTACATTTAATACCATTAATTATCGCCCCTAAGATATGACCCTGAGGGAATCTTGATATATACCTCACCACCTAGATATTGAGCTAACTTGTGAAGGTTTTAAAACACAAAAACCTCAAAGTAGCAAAAATGGTGTACAATCTGAATCTACTTATCAACAACCAAATCTTGTCTGGTTCAGATCATGTCATGTACATTAACTTTCCTACCGGATGGGCTTTTCTCTACATAGTCCTTAATGGAAGACCTCTCACACGAGAAATGTTGAGCCTCCTATCCCTTTTGAAGCTGTTTGCAAGGGCCATTTCCTAAGAAGATGCCCAAAGATAGGTGATGCAAAGACTAGTATTTAACATCAAAATTAAAGTTGGACAAAACAACTGATAAGACCTTAATGTTCTACTCGGTAGACGGTAGTAAAGAGGAAGATAATAATCAAAGAAAAGAAGAGATTCTGAGAAGAATTTCATGAAACGAAAAAGGAAATGGCAACTAGCAAGTAATAGTTTATACTTGTGTTGACAAATCTTTCCTTTTCAAAAGAAAAATGAATTATTACACCACGAAACCACACAAAAAGCAGGTCAAAGCAACCAAGGGGAGCCACATAAAAGTTGCAAGGACTCCAATCATTGAAAATAAAAAAACAAAGTGACACCCCCATAATATTTCGAAGCTAGACAGACGAAAATTTGTCTTCCCAACTGCTCTAAACGTAGCAACAGCAAGATTGAATATCCACTTCCAAATATCTACTCAATTTGTGAGCCGATTAGAAGCACAAACTTCCTTGACAGTAATCATTTATGAACATTCTTCAAAGCACTCGAGCACAAAACCCCTCACTTAAACTTGGACTCAAAATTTCTGAAACCAAGGAGTAGAAACCAACTGAACTTCCATGGCTTTGACAAAGTCGCCAAATTTTGAAGATTGATTTAGAATCTACCGAATTTAATTATACTAGAAGAAATGAACTTGCCCTCCCAAGTCCCATATGTCTAAAGTCTAGACCCATGTTTTTCTTTTCTTTTGGGTTATTTTGCTATAAGCTATCTAATTTCTACTTTTTTTACCAGGCCAGAAATACTTGATGATCTTCATCGATGGGAATCTTTCAACAGGATCCCCAAATTATTGAAGCTCCCAAAATTAAAACTCCCCATTTACATTGTAAGCATAAGTGAAAGCGGGTATTGAAATGTAGGCGTTCCAGTGCTTGACCCTCACGGAACGCAATTAATTTCAACGCAGCAACCAGGTCTGCTAATTCAAGAGTACTTAAAATGAAAATCGAAATCCTACTGTAAATAGTAAAAAAAAAAAAAAAGGTACTGAGCAGCCCATCGCCGCTAATACTTAGTAAAACAGAGAAGTCTTATTCAAGCTAGTTGAGCAAACAGCTTGTCTGTTTCAAGTAGTGCGGCTATTGCATCAAACAGAAGAACAACAACAAGAAAACATCCAGACTAATGAGACAACAAGCCCAGCAAAACATCACCAAAGCAAAAGAAAATCGAGAAATTAAAGTAAAGAAGAAAGAAGAAAGAGTACTGACTGCTAGCACCACCGAGCTGAGTGACGGCATCGACGAATCGCTCGTGAAGATCGGCAGTCCATCGGAGGCGAGGTTTGGGATCTGAAGTCAAGACGAGACAAGGGTCTCCCCGGTGGCTGTGAGTGAGGTCGGAAGCAACAGAACCACGGGCACCATGGATCTGGATATCTCCGTCGGGATTAACAAGTCTTGGAAACATAACCTTCAAATTCGCCGACGGGAAAAGAGAAAAGAATGGCGAAAGTGAAAATGAGTCAACAGAGAGGGCCAGAGTCCAAAGTGGGAATGGATTTTGGTCTCCAAATTTTCTAGAGATTGAAAAGAGAAGATGAAATTGCTTGATTGGCCTACTGATCAATGAAATTGAAGCTTTCTGTGAAGAAGATGGCGAAAAGGGTGGGAAAAAGTAGAGAGAAAGAGAGAGAGGGAGTTGGCACGGATTTCCAAGCTTTGTCTTTTTCTGTCATCATCGTCTTCGATGCACCAATTAGTCGTCAAATTGAAGAATGTAATAAACGACGACGATTCCACCCATGCCAGGGCAAAATGGGAATTCCACATTCTTCACTTACTTTTACACGTGTGACCGCATACAAGTGTGTAGATGTCTTCTTAAAATGTCCATCGCTAAGAAAAAGAAAGGATCTATTCTTAAACACAAAATCCAAATGTTGTGTTGACGAATATAAGAGAGTTCTTTCTGTGTTTGAGTTCATGTACTTCCAAATGTTCAAATTTATACACTTTCAATCAATAACAATAATGATTTTCTTTCAAGAAAATACTTAATGAGAATAACGAGATACATGTTTTTTTTATTATTACTATTTACAAATTTTAACAAAATAAATTGTAAGATAATAAACACAACTTTTAAAAACTAAATAGTCATCAAATGAGACATAAATTATTGTTTTGTTAACATATTTAAATACAGGACATGTCATTTGGAGGTAATTTGATATATGAGATCGATGTGTGCATCCTCAAAATCTACTCCTACAACACAATGAAAAATCAATGGTTTAGAAGGGAAAACACATTTCGATTTCAAATATGAATATAGAACTAGGTTGGATATATATATATATATATATATATATATTATTCCTTTATTTATTTATTTTATGGGAGGGGTGGTTTGTATCATCTCCATCTACATGTGATGTACTATTTTTAAAAGAAATAATTGGTGGGACCTTTTAAATTTTCTAATTAAATGGACTTTGATGGGTGTTTTAAACATTTTTTAGAGAAAATGTATTTTTAACATTTAAAGCACGCTACTTTACTATTATATATGTATAAAAAAGTGTCACTTTACCAATTTTAACTGCATTAGAAATTTATCGATTTTCTTTTTTGAACCTAAAAGAAAAAGGTTACAACTTTTTAAAATTTGCATATAAATCTTTTTTTTTCCTTTTTTTTTTGGGGGTAAATTTCGAGGCCAAATGATATATTTGATATATATATGTAATTATTAAAATATAGAGACCTTAAAGTATCCTTAGGCCAGTTATTATTATGTTTCATTAGAATGAAATTCCCAATTTATCCCTTATTTTCCTTTCTGTCACTACCAATAATTTTGTCATATTGATGACTTTGTCGAGTGGTAGTTAAATGTTGTTTTGCTTTTGACTAAGATTTTTTGTTTTTTGGGTAAAAGATTAACCAGTTACAATCATAATCATTTATTTCACTCATTTCAACCGATTTTCAAATGATTTGCTGAGCTAAACCCTTCTTATACAGAACATCCCTTTCGATTGAAGTCTTTTTACCATTATGCCCACCAGCTCAATTCTGTTTCTGAATACTAATTTTGGTTTTTGTCGTTACATTTAGGTTAAATTACAAGTTTGGTGTCTAAACCTTATTGTATGTGTTAATATATCTAATAAATTTAAGAAATTTCAATTTTGTCCTCAAACTTTTAACTTTGTGTCTAATAGATATAACTAAAATCTATAAATGTGAGGATGAAGATTTGACCCACAGACTTTGTGGTTATCAATAGAAGGTTATGTCAGTTGAGCTAAACTCTTTTGGCAAAGAAATAAAGTAATTTAACCTTAAATAGAGAAGTCTCAAAACTCTGATATACATGTTTTAGATGTTAGAACACAGGTAAACATGATAAAATTTAAGCCAAGTTTATATTAATTAAACTTTACTGGTTGAATGATGACCAATGAATTTCAGCGGCTTGATCTGTTTCACCAACATGCCTATCATTAACAAGTATAATAAAACTCAGCTACCAAACACATTGAATAATTAATCCAATTTACAATGAAATCTTTTGTTCTGAAATCATAAGCAAATCCCAAGAAGTCACACAAGACTCTAAAATGCTGCTGTTTTCTTTCAAGAAGGAAAAAAGAATAGCTTAGCATTGAATCTGATGCCACCCCATTATCCAATTCACTTCAGTCTTAGATACTACTGTGTTGCTCTAAATTTTGGAGCTCTCTTCTAAAGCTACCTCTCTCTGTGTTCTTCCATCTCTGGATTTAAAGCCGGTACGAATGCAAATGCTTGGCCCATCTTCTAGCCAAGAACGGGTCATGATAATCCCATCTCTCGACGCTGCTAATCCTCCCGCTTAAACTGGCATCATCTTCCCTGTTTTCATGACGAGCTTCGTCGAAAGCAACATCGTTGTTGCTCTTGTTTCCTAAACTTAGCAGGGTTTCGCCTGCTTTTATACAGTCCTCGTCGTCGACCTCCCCGTCGACATAGCTGTATCGCACCTTGACATGTCCTTCATTATCGCTCAACAAGTTGTCGATTACAATTCTCTTTTCTTCGTCCCCTCTCAACTCTGCAATACTAATGATGGTTGATCTGCCGCTGTCCTCACCAATTCTTAGTTGGATGTCTCTGATGATTCCTCTATGTACTTTTGTCATCAGGAACTCTTCAAACTCCTGCATTACAAAACCGGTTGAAGGGCTGAACCCCAATCCTACGTGAAACCAATGGATTGGGACGGCGGGCGATTCCAAGTTGATGAGATGGTACGGCTGAGTTCGCCTATCGGATAGATGCAGAATGGAGGAGTTGGGATTCTTGTGGGTGCTATCCTCAAGTATCTTAATTGCTTTCTTCAGCCCTTCCACAGCATCTGCCTGTCCCATGTAGAAAAGACGATCAATGACTTGTAAGGCAGCTCTCTTTCCATAAGATGTCATCCGTCTCAAAGGAAACACACGGGTTGCAGCAGACGAGTAGGTAACGATGGCCAAACGGTCGATGGAACGGAGGGAGGAAACCACCAAGGCCATGGCTTGCTTGAGGAGCCTCAGGTGCGGGCCATTGGAGCATGCAACTAGGACCAAGTCAGTCGCTCGTTGATGTGCCAATTTCACCGAAAGGTAAGCTCTCGTCCTGTTTCTGCCTGTAATACGAGGTGTTTGCCGAGCTGGTGATTGCAACAAGGGAGAGGGGCTTCTGCAGGGGAATTGCTGATGCAGTGGCAATCGAGCGTGGTGGTTGGAGCATAAGTAACCGGGGGCACACCCACTCACTTGAATGGGAGGACAGAAGCTTGATGCGGTCGAGTATAGAGAAAAAGAGAGACGTGAATGATGAGTAGGCGTATGGTCAGGCTCGACAGGGTCATCGTCATCGTAACGGCCAGAGAGCAGGAAGGATCGGCGGTTAATGCGGAATGTAGCAATGGAGTCGTCAAGAATACGGAGAATAGGATCACTCTGGGTGCAAAGTGGGGCTGAATTCCGGGGCAACTGTGTCCATTGAGCTCGACAAATGGGGCATGTGACACTGCCATGGCGGACATTGGAGGAGATGCAAGTGAAGTGGAATGCATGAGAGCACTGTGCGGTGAAAATGGCCTGCCCTGGACGACTCCCTTTGGTTTTGTAGTTCAAAGGATCAAGGCATATGGCGCACAGATTCTGCCATGCAAATCAAGACAAATATACAGGTAAGATTATTGATACTGAAAAAGAAAGAACCTTTGGCTCAAGTTAGAGCTCAACTTTTCATAATCTTTAATCATTTATTAATCATATAAGTATATTTTATTGTTTATTATTAAATATGTCTCATTTTAGTATAACACATCAATGATTTTTAAATAATAAAACAATGACATGACAGACTAAGCAAATAACACCAACCAGTTCAAATTTTAAGAAAGAATAATTGAAAAGTAAGCAAGTAAGATGGGTTAGGAACGAAATCAAAACTTTTCTGCTCCAAAAATAAAGCTGAATTCTCTCTACTGGATCTCTCTACTGGATATTAATTTGAAATATCAATCGGATAGTGGCTTAAGAAAAAGCAAGAGAGGATTTGACTGCCCTTTTTCTCAAGATATTTTCAAATGGTAAATGTGATGTTTCATTCCAGTAATCAGATTCACATCAAAAGCATAAAATTGAAAAAAAAAAGAGCAATCATCAATAAATAAAAAACTCCTTAAATTGATAATGGCTCAAAAGCCGTGCAAGGATTCTACCATAATCAAGAAATATTTTTCCCTATTCCGATAGTCAAATTTGTATGACAATGTTGGGAAAAGCAATAAGATATTGATTCCTCTGCCAACTCATGAATCCAACAAAGATAAAGAATTCATCTACAAGAGAACCAACTCAAAAGTTTACACTTTGGTGGGAATTATGAGTTAAAAATGTGCATAATCTCAAGGAAGATTAAAAAACCGGAAAAAGAAAAAAAGAAAAGAAGACTAGTGGTCAAGATTATAATATACTTGAAAACAAGATATAACAATTTTGTAAAAACAGTATATGAAAAAAAAATTCAAACTCAATCATTATTCTAAACAAACAGAAGATCAAAACCATCCCCAAACAAACCAGGATCACGAAACTAAATGGCTGCAGGAATTGAAATTGGTTTATACAGTTTAACTCAAAAGCTACAAAGTCTTCTTTCACTAAGGCAAGTCACAGATGCAGAGCCACTAAAACCAGGCAAATTGTTCAGGTGGGGTTAATTAAATTACCTTGGAAGGCAGATTGTTCGTGGCTCTTGATTCTGTTTGTTCAGCAATTTCAGCTTCTCCAACTTCCTCCACGGCGTGCTTTGGTTTTTCAGCGGACAGAGCAGACAAATTCGAGACCTGTGGAACAAAGTCCAAAAAGATGAAACCAAATCAGACTCACCACAAAACGAAATTGGGACTGATCAGACACCGTAGTTGCAACAAAACCAAAAAAAAAAAAAAAAAATATCCAAATGCAACCGTGATTCCATGACAATAAAGAGGTTCAGCCGCTTGTCAAAGGAGCGAAAAAGAAAACCCACATGAAGAATTGAAAATCGGGAACAAGAAAACAACGGCATTCCAGACAAAAAGAACCAAAACGACGATTTCAGCCATGAATTCAAGCAATTGAAGCAATGCAAGGAACAGAAAACAGCTGGAGAAGCTTACAGAGCGAGCTTTCCTCGGAGAGAAGGAGCGGCACGCGTATGCAGCAACAAAAATCTTCCTAGCAGCTTTCTTCAGAATCGAACCTCCTCCTCCTCCTCCTCCTCCGCCGCCGGCCATTCTGCAAAACCTCTCACCAATGCACCACCATAACAAGAACAAAAAGTACCCAATGAAGAAGAAGAAGAAGAAGAAGAAGAAGAAGAAGAAGGTATTAGCGAAACGTTGGAAATGGCGATTCTGCAAAATCCCCTGAGAGTGAGAGATTTCAGAGGAAAGGAAAATGCACCTAAGGAAAGGATGCGAGTGGAGAGAGTCCCCACAGCTTTAAATTATTCAATGGCAACGCCATGGCGTCCCTTCGCTTTAATTATTTCTCATTTTTCTTTTTCAATTTTTTTATTTTTGATTTTTTTTTTTTTAATTTTTTTTTGGCATTTTGTTTTGTTTGGTTGCATTTTACTTTCCTTTTCATAATTCATGGAATTTTCTAGGTAAAAGGCTGGAAAAAATGATTTCTTTATTGCCGTATGAATGTATTTATTTTTTTCTTTACAAAATTGCACGATTCTCAAGATCTACTTTTTTTTTTCTTTTTTAATTTTTAAACTTTGTTATTATATTGGCATTGAATATTTGCTCATTTTGAAACAGAAGCATATGACCTTTTTTTTTTTTCTTTATTTGTTTTTGTTTTGCTTTTTGTTGGGGATTTGCATTTTGACAAACTGTACAAATATCACTTTTTTGCAGGAGATGTATACCGTTTACAAAACAATTGGACTGAAAAGTGGGAAATTTAACAGCCAAATTATATTCATTTACACACGCTTCTATTTTCAACATTTCAAACATATAGCAATTGTGGACTCTACTAATATTTAAGTTAAGTTATAAGTTTAATTTTTAAATTTTCAAGTTGATGTGAATTTCAAAAAATTGTCTAATACATATGTGAACTTTTAATTTTGTATTTAATAGGTTTATGGACTTTCATTTTTGTACTTAATAAGATTTTTGACCTATTCAATATTTTTAAAAAATTTACAGACTTATTCAACATAAAATTGAAAATTTAGATTTCTTTAGACACAAAATTCAATTTAATGTTTACTAGATCTATTTGTTTTAAAAGTGTCAAATATATAAAGAACTTATTAAATTAAATACTTTTAAAGGTCAACGATGGCATAAATATGAAAGTTTAGATAGCTATTAGACATTTTTTTTAATTTAAAAAAAAAAAAAAAAAAACTTCTTGATATTAGGCGATGATTTTTTTTTTTTTTTTAAGTTTTAAAATTTTTAATTTCATTGTTTATATGTTGAAAATTTAAATTAATTCATTATTGTACCTGTAAATACTGAAACAATACAATAATAATGAGGTATTGACAAAAATGGCAATTGGGTGGGGACAAGGATGCGTTTTCTGATGCGCTCCATTCCCCGATTTCAACAATTGGGATTGGTCATTGACTCATTGGGGGCAACCGTTTTATCCTTCCCAAAATTCTATGTCAAGTCAAAGTCTACTACTCTGTTTAATTTTTTCAAATAATAATATAAAACAATATATATTTTTTTTTATTAAAAATCTTTATTTTTAAATCTGAAATAATTAGTTTGTAAAAAACATCTGATGTTATTTATTCATAATTTAAAATGAAAGGTATATATATATATATATATATATAAGGTCAAGAGAGTGACGAGAGACAAGGTCGAGGTGGGAGTGTTCCCTATCCCTATCTACATCTCCAAAAAATGGGGGGAAGTTTTTTCCCATTCCAACACCGTTTTAAATAGGAACTTTCCATCCTGTTTGGGATAGAATCCACAAGGATGGGTCGTTGCAAGGATTACTGTCATTTTATTCTACCATGTTGACATAGAAAGACTAAAACGTCATCATTTTGCGATTAGCAATGATCACACCATGAGTGTAAATGTAAAACAGGTAAATCTTATCACTATGGGACTATAAAAGTATGACATTTTCTCTAACAAATATTTGTCATTTCGAACACTTGAAGACTTAATTCATTCATCCCACGAGATAACGTTCCATAAACCATACCAAAAAACCACAAATTGTCAAATAGTATATGCATCAAAATCAAAATCAGAACGTTGGAATCAAATCAAGTTGAGTTGATCAAAATGAAAAGGTTGAAAGAATCCGTTGGATTTTGAAAATTCAAAGTTCTGAAAGGACAAAGGAATTGAAAAGGTTAGTAATGATGGAATTGGCATTGATCCAGCTCCCCGCAGCTGCGTGCAATGCATGATGGCGGGAAGCACATCAGCAAACAAAAAGGAGAAGGCAAAGGCGAGGGCAAGGCCAAGGCCAAGCCAATTTGCAGTCAAAAAAAACCAAACTCAAAGCAACCGCCAACCCCCCAACATCTCAAATGCTTTTCTTCTGCCCGTTGCCTTCCTTTTGGCACTTTTTGACACACCTCCTTCTCTTTTAACATTTAGTGTTTTTCCCTCTATTCTTGATGGTTGATGTGAGTTTATCCCCATTCATTCTCTCCAACTAAACACATGGCTTGGCTTCGTTCCGTGCTTTTCATACTACTTGCATTGCATTTTACGTGTCGATTTGAATGTCTGTTTGAAAGGAAATATCGTGGATAAGATTGGAATTGGTGTTGGAAATGCATATATTGTCTACATTAGTTATAGATGGCAAGAATATTTGATGTATGGGACTTTTTTTTTAATAGATTCTAAAAGTTAAATTATGTAGGCTCGGAACTCAAAGTGGACAATATTGTATCCCTGTGAAAATATGGAGATACTCGTTATCTTAAAAGTAAAGATCTTCTTCCTCAAATGAATTGTTAGGATATTGTTTTCCTTCAATTTAATTACATGTGGATTTGAATATCACTTTGATTCATGTGAGAACATCAACATGTGAAAAGAAAAATAACATGCATAAGACTAAACTTAATATTGGGATGCAAACACGGTCTATTAGAAATGGTAAAAATCTTGATTATATAAGTGAAGACTCTTCATGAACATGAGGCATTTTAATTGGATACCAAAAACTAAATCATACAAACTTAAACTAAAAAAAGTGAACAAATTGAATCACTATAGAACTACGGAGAGACCCAATTATCCTAATAATCAATATCTTCATCCTTTATAAATTATTAGGATAAGACATTACTCATTTTGCATGTAGATTTGAATATCAATTTGAATATTGATGAGAACATGAAAGAAAATCAAACGAATAAGATTTTGACCATAATATCTACATTTGTTAGAAAAAACGAGAATCTTGGGTGAACAAAGTGACGATAACATCTTTTATTAGCATGAGACCTTTTAAGTGGATGTCAAAAATAAAACTACGTGGGCTCAGACTAAAATGGACAATACTGTATCATAGTATAAATAGTTGTCCTGGCAATCGAGATCTATTTCTCATATAAACACTCTCAATGATACAACATTTAGTCTTTTTTTTTTGTTCAACAATTGTAGGGGTGGAGGATTGAACCATCCATCTTCGAAATGACAATTGGTGTCTTATTCACTAAACTATGCTTTGGATGGACAAATAAACAATATCAGTTAAAAACCTAAATGTGATCATTTAATATATTCTTTTCTATAACCAAATGAACAACAACTTTAAAAAGAGAGAGAACCCAATTGCAGAAAAGGGCGCTATTGCTGACAGTATAGAGAGGGACCTGACCCTAAGCTAAGCTACTAGAGAGGGAATCTCTCTCTCTCTTTACCATATGAGAAAGCTTTGGCCTTTGCCTTTGCCTTTCAATGATCTACTCTCCCTCTATCCTGCACATGAAAAGAAGGGAAGAAGAAGGGGCCCAGCAGACAAAGTTTACTGGTGTCCCAAATGCCCTGCTGGCTGAAAACGAAATAAGGTGTTGAAAAAAATCCTTGATTGCTTGAACAATATGCATACTAATAAAGTGATTCATTTGACCAAATTCAAAAGCATCACGGTTTGGGCTTCAAACATCGAGATTGCTTGGTTTGGTTTAGAGTTAGACTAGGCTAAGCTAAGCTAAGCTAAGCTAATGAATGAATGAATGACTGACCTTATTTGTTGTGTCTTTTTTTGAGTGCCCTTTTTGTTGTAGATTGACTGTCTCTGTTTGGTAACAAAGTGAGGCTAAGTTAAGACAGGCACACATCAGCCATCTCATCGTTTGGGCAAAGCCTATGTACTGAAGTAAGTTAACTCAGAAGAAAATTGGTACGAAAATATATGCAAGTGCATGGTATTTAACACAACTCAACCCCAATGCATAAACCCCTTTTATTTCTTTTCACTGTCTGACTTAGTTGGTATTAACCTACGGATGTAGCTTACAGTTTAGCTTTGTAGCTTGAGGAGAATGTGAATAACAAATACCTTTGTGTTTGTTTGTATTTTCACGTGCCTAAAGTTTGATGTTCTCTATCTTTTTAACTTTAAAGTTTTCAATTTTATCAAATTAAACTTCAAGCATAAATGAGTATTGGAATAAATTCCCTCCTCAAAATTAAGCTGGGAAAACTAATCAATGAATTGCCCAAAACCCAATCAACCACTCAAAATCTAACTTTAAAGATGCCCAAATCCCGACTACAAGAACGGTCGATCCTAGCCACAAGAGCAAGTAGTCACAGAGATGTCCATTCCAACATCAAAATACCTAAATCAAATCAAAACATACAGCTAAAACATGTACGTAAATCACCATTCATAAAAATAGCATCGTCTAATTATAATAATGATCGAACATAGCTATGAATCTAAAATAAGTATCAATTCACCTAAAATTAAAGTTCAAAATAAAATCCCTGGAACATTTTTAAGCCAAATCTTTATAGTGAAACTGTGAAAAAGGAGATATTATTTTAAATTGATAGGCGAGAATGAAGAAAGATCTTCAATAGCCATGTAGCCCACAACTAATTGAAGCATTGCATTTAGTAATAATGGGATATGATTGGTTTGATCTGATCTGATCTCCAGGTACAATCATTGATCATATGAAGGGCAAAGTTGCTTAGATCATTTGATCCTCTCTCGGTTCCACCCAAAAAGGTTCAAATCTTAAAGCACTTTCCACATGTCTTACCTCTACTTTAGGACTGTTAACTCCAAATAAATAAAGGAATCAACCAAATCTATTGAGATGGGTTGATTCAATCTATTTGGCTAATAGATTTTTTAGGTTTGCTTTTGTACAATTTTAACTTTTTTTTTTTTTTTTTTTTAAAGATATGCAATTTTAAAATTGAATAAATGCCTTCAGTTCATTCAATCATTGTTGATTTGATTAGTTTTAAATTGGTTCGTTATGCTGTAGTCTATTTCAATCAATTTGAGCATTTGATTCGATTTTTTAACAAAAACGGTTCTTTAGTCAACTTTTTTACATTTTTCAAATCAACATGTTGATTTGATATTGATTTAACTAATAATCAAGCCAGTTAAAAAATTAAAAACTATTTATTAAAATAAATAAAAAAAACTAATAATCAAGCCGAACAAACCTACTTGTATTATAACTTCCTCGCTTTTTAATTTGAAGTCCTTCCCTATGGTAGATTGAGACGTGGGAGGGTAAAAAGTTTCATTCATAATTTTATCAGATTTCTTCAACTTAAAGAAAGATCCTAATTATACACATAGTCAAAATGATTTCACTAATCATTTTAATTAATAATCATAAAATCAATTAATAATGAAACACCCTAACCTCATTCACTTCTATCTCATTCTTATCATCTTATTAACTCCTTTGGCTTCATTCTCCTTTCCCTTGACACCCAACCCAAGGATTGGCAAGAATAGACACTCGGATAGAAAAGATAACTTGAGACTTTGGTTAAGGGAAAAAAAGAATATCTATGATATCTATATGTAATCTGAGGTTATTGTATGAGTAGGGGGTTTGAAACCATCCAAATTCAAATAGGCCCTTCCTCGATTCTCGTATAAGAGAAAATGTACTTAGCAAAGAGATCAATTAATACGAACTAACCACATAGTTCACGAAGATGAGATCAACTTTTGATAGAGGATTGTATTTACACTACAACATAAGTATAATAGTACCTCCGAGTTTTGACTTCTTTCTAGTCTGTTGGCCATGAGTTTTGCCTATCCAACCCATCTGTTTCAAAGGGCCATGGAGCTGCATAGAAAGAGAGGGTTAGGTATGCAGGCCGACCTCTACTGGGCCCTGAAGTTAATGGCATGCAAGCGACTATCAATTAATAGTTTAAACCCAAATCAAATCTAGATATCAAGCAGAAACAAAACATTGAGTCATGTACAAGAATAATAGCCACTCACTTTGAATCACAGATCGGCGCCGTTTTCAAGAGGGCCCACGGAGGCGTTGTATTCAATCAATCAAAATGGACTAAGGCAGGCAAAAGACACCAAACACGCGTGATTGGAGGAATAAAGTGCCAGGTAACAAGACCAGCTGCACACATAATGCCACACCCAGAGGCCAGAACCCACCTTGCTTTTTCCTCAATTCACCAACCCCTCAACTCCCACTGCTCTTCTCATTATGCAACCAACTCCTAAATTACAAGTTACAACCAGTTCCCTTCTATATGTGTAAAATCATGCCAAATAAAGCACCAATACAGATTTAAATTTGTATGATCCTACCAAATATACATCAGTCAACGATAAGTAACAAGCTTACCTTTATCAAGTCTGTCAGTTCAAGCTGTTTAGAGGCAGAATTAATCCTTCGTTGATTAAATGTTGATTAAAAAACAAAGAATGAACTCCATCAACAAGCTAGGATGTATTTTTCAAAAAAAAAAAAAAAAAAACAAGCTAGGATGTAAAATCAAAGAAAGAGCCGTTGAGAATGCTATCAGTGCCTGAACTTGAGAAATCTAGAAGGAAAAAAACCGAATGATCTTGAATGATACTGAAAGGAATTTAATTTTTGTCCTGCTATGTTTGTCTTTATAACCTCCGAATAAAGTACTCTCACCAAATCTTTCCTTTTGTTTTTAAAATTTTCTAATATCCTTTTGGTAGAGGCTGTTTGGCCTGTTTTGGTAGTATCTTTCCATTATACTAATGAGAAGTTTCAGTCAATACTAAATAAATGAGAGAGAGAGAGAGAGCTGCCATGAACAGACTGCTGGCAATATTTGAGAAATACATTTAGTTAAGCAATTTTGTACAGCGACTGAGCGACAGAATTGAGAAACCCACATATGATATACATCTAAAGTGGGGGAATTTAGAATAGATAGCACCAGTTAAGTTCTATTTTACATAACCAATAAACAAATCAAGGAGAAGGGAAAAAATAAATTAGAGAACCAAAAAAGCTGAGATCCAGACCTGGAAAACTATTGTGGATGTTAAAATCAAGGAGGAAACTTCGAGTCCACAAGGACCATTCATGGATTAATGTTGCATTCTCTTAGATATACATTGTCAAAATCAACATACTTTGCCCAATAGTTTCGGTACTTAGGTATGGCTATCTCAAGCCACGGCTTCATGTTCCCATTATAGTGTATGACAGCAGCTCGTTCAATTTCCTTCGGCCCAACATTAGGATTGTAACCAAGGCCTAATACATGCCAGGATTTATCAAGCTGATAAGTGCGCTTCCAAAATGTAATGAGACCCGGTGGTAATGTTCCCAGCTTCCACAATTGCCTGTCGTAATTCTGAAGAAAAACATGAAGGGGAGGGGAGGGCGGTGCATTGTTAAATTGCTGCTCAAATAAGAATGGCCAATGGAGTGAACATTATGCAAAGACAACGTTTTGAGCAGGACTTAACTAGGTAAAACTACTTCCGAAGAGCTAGGATGTACAAGTCCCAATAAAACAATATTTCCTAGCACTCAATAGATATGCATCACTATTCCTCTTCACAATGATTTATTGATGTCACAAATTTATACTAACCCACCCAATTACTTTTTCTTTTTTGATTAATACCACTAGTTTCTTTAATGTGCTGTAAGGACTGTACAAGCGTTGCAAAAATAACATTGTCATCATCCAGCAATTCCCCCTACCCCCCCGCCCCCCTCTCTAATTTCGTATAATTGGCACATATATAGATTAACTATGGAAACAGAACAAAAATGTTTTTGTTTAAAATTTTCTTCCAGACGTATTTTCAATGTTGAAAATATTTGTTTGCTACCAATGAATTGAAGGTTTCATGTCATGTGACAAGTAGAATAGATATCCGTTCATAAGAACTTACCAGCTTCTGCCAGGAGTGGTACACCTCTGTAATATTCTGCCTCTTCCATTCATCCAGATCAAAGATATTCATGCCATATGCCCAACCACAGGCATGAGGATCAAAATTTTTTGAGATGAGAGGGTTTGAGAAATTGAGATATCTATCAAACCGATGAAAGCTTTCTCCACAAGTCTCTACAGCACCATTAACATTTCCCTTCAAATCAATGAACCAAAGTTTTGTGAGATCTTTCTGCACTACTATATCATCATCCAGGAACAAAACTTTTTTGAGCTTCGGGAATAACTGTGGGAGGTAAAATCGTAGATGGTTCAATATGGACAAGTACTTTGGATTCCGGAACTTCATATTTGAATCAGAGCTAGCCCGATGAGCCCGGAAGTAATAATCTATCATAGATGAAGAACCCAACTGCTTAAGAACTGGACTATAACTGGCGTTTAACCATGTAAATTCTTCAATATTCTGAACCTGGATGGTAGCTTTGCCAGGTGGATTAGCTTGAAACCACATCCTCATTGCGGCATAGTTGAGTCTATCTGTAATAATGTGAAAAACATGTTTCGAAGGCTCCTGCAAATATCAAATACATGAAATAAGTTATTATCTCAAACAAAGGGAAAGGTGCATAGTTGCATAAACTTCAACAATGAAAAGAAATCAGATTCTTTCTACCAATCCTAACCGATTGTCAAGGAAAACTCAACGTATAAAATATGAACAGACAGCATAATTCCCCAAGAAATATCTCTGTATAATAAATACTGATGTGTTAGGCATATATACCTCTGCATGAGTAACTGTTGAGTTAACAACTACTGCTGCTGCCAGTACATTATCTGAGAATAACGCATAATGATACAAGTCAGGATCTTCTAGTTTCTCTTGACCAGGGAAATGCTGCTGGGACCAATCCAGAGAATAGTATTCAGTTGTCAGGCGCAAGGGAAGGCAATGAAGGCCTTTAGGAAGTGTTTTTGCTGTTAATTGCGTCAAAAACAGGGTTTGCTTCTTGTGCACCCGTAACTGCTCTTCAGTTGAGTGAAGCATCGCCCGTAGTTTCTTTACCACAGTAGAACAGTCATCCTGAGTTTGTTTCCCTTTTGCCAGAGTTTGCTCCATTGTCTTCAATCTCTCATTGGCACTGAAACATCAAAAATATTGATAGTGAACACAAAGACCCTCTCAAGAACGTCCCATTCCATTATCATTGAATATATACACACACAAAACTCATTCTCCGATGGAATTTTAACATGAACATGGAAGGCATCAGACAGAAATTTTACTTTTTAGGCAGCTCAGAATCCTTGCTTGCATCCCCTAATGTCCGTTGAATTTCTTTTATCCTCAGTCGAAGTTCTCTTGTAAGGTGGGGATTGTTCCTAGTACCTGGAAGCGAAAGGTAAACTTTGGCCCTTATAAGCTGATCCTTAAGATGCCTTACACGTGCATTAGGAAGAGCAGCTTGAACATTCCCTTTTTCAAATTTTGATCTTACTAGTTCTCCCCCATCAGCTTTTTCAGAAGTTTGAGTAGCTGGTTGCTCGTGTTTTAGATTCTGGTAGTTGACAAGGCAACAGAGACACAAAAAATTAGTTCATTTACAATATATAGTGGTTGCATAATCTGGAAGATTTATTGTATATCAGAATTAACAAACATTCTGAATAAATCAAAAAATTAATTAGTTATCACTGGCAGCAAGATGGGCTGTCTTCTATGTCCTCCATCTATGGCTCTACTTCGGGAGGGCTTTGAGAGATAGAGCCATTTAGTTAAGAAGCAATTGGGGAACTATATAAGTTACTTCTTTGGCATGGAATTGGAGCTAGAAAGATGCGATGCAGATTTTCCATCTAGCTACAGCGATAGACTTCTCAAGAGAATGGTAATGACAATTCTCGATAAGAACAAAATTATTGCTGAATAATAAGTTAATCAGAACTATCCATAAGAAAATCTTGAAAGGGCTATCAAGGTCTCCTAAGTATCACCATGCAGATGCAAATAAGTCTATGACAACAAGACAACAGAAGAGTATAGGAAAAATGAAAAAAGCAAGATTCATACGAGATCATCCACTTTGCTGTTCTTTTCACTGCTACTATTGGGATTCCCTGGAATGATATTTTCCCGCTCAATGGAGTCCGTAACCTGCTTGATGGGATTCTCACTTTTAGAACGACCTTCCTCATCAGTCGTGGACAATACTCGAGTAGACTTACGCTCTATTACTCCAAGAGATTGTGCACCTGAAGAAAAAAATTAACAAATCACAAGGTTAGGAAATATACAAAACCAGACAGCAACGTTACAAACAGAAATATTTATATAGCACATCCTTAGCCGAACCTTGGATGCCATCATTGCCCTGCCAAACCGAAGCAGCGGAATCCGGAAGCGACTTGTTGTCGGAGTAAATAATCGCGACGGGCTCTCTCACGCTTGATGAGGATTTCTACAGCCCAAAACGAGGAATCAAAGAAGAAAAATCAGAAAAATCAGTATCTGAAAGATGCAAAAAACAGAACAGGTAATCTAGAAAAACGAAAAGCGAATCCAAAAATAGATTAAAAAAAATATGTGAAATCGATATAACAATTACCCCATCGACGAGATTTAGACGCCCGAAATTGCTTTTGAAACTCTGGTTTGAAGAAGGCAAGGGAGAGTTAGAAGAAGAAATGAGAGAAAATAGCCAAGAGATTAAAGCATACAGAGTGACGCTAGACGCATTTACTTACAGAAGTTGCAAAACCTTCGACAAGATCGCCTTCAGCTGCAGAAATGAAAACCCTATATCAAAATCCACAGCAAGCAGTGAAAGAGAAAAGTAGACGAACAGGATTCCAGAACTAAGCCGAAAAACTTACAGGACAACTTGACGTTGGCGAGGCGATCAGTGTAAAGCACAATCGGAGCAATAACCGTCACAAAAAGCATAAACACCACCAGATTTCTGATCAGCATTTTTCATCCAAACCACGAAAACCTAGCAATTGCAGAGTACCAGCCAAAGTCCTGACTGCGCCGATCGCTGGCCACGCGTCGTCGTCAGCAAAGACTTCGTCGGAATCGGAATCTTAAAGATAGATAGATTAAATGGAAAAGGGGAAGAAGATAAGAAATCAAAAAGGGATGCAACACAGCAATAGTTCCTCGAAAGATAAAATGCCTTTATGTTGGGGCGAAACTGCCTTCTTTCTGGCTATGGCTGCGGCACTATCTTGTTGTTGAAGCTTTTTTTAGAAAAAAATGGCGGACGAAGATAGAGAAGAAGAAGAAGAAGAAGAATGGAGTTTGATGTTGATCAGCGTTCAGCAATTAGCGTCGGCCCTGGCGTAATGGGACTGGCAGTTTTGAGGAACAGAGTGACAACTAAGAATCAACCATGTCACACGTGATAGAAAGAGAAAATTACGGAAGCCTCAACCTAATTATATAATTTCAGAACTTTTTTGTTTTAGTAGTTAAATATTTTTATTTTATTCGTTACATATTACAATTGTAATGTCATCTCCCATTTCTAGTTTTTTTTTTTTTTTATTCGTTACATTTTATATTACAATTGTAATGTAATCTCCCATTTCTAGTTGTTTATTGAGATGAACCAAATAGATACGATGGAAGAAGTTTGAAGGTTAAATGATAATCCAATTTGCTCAAAAGAGTAAATTATTGCGACTAAATATATACAATCACCAACATTCATTTGTTTTATTTTATTAAAAACATTTAATACCTTTGAAGTATTATTTTATTTTATAATTCAACCACTACAAAGTTAGAGGTTTACGATGTCTAGTTCACCTTTGTTATGCTAGAGTTGGTAATTTGAATAGTTTGTTTTATTTTTTAGTGGAGTTTTGACTATTTAACTTTGGTTAGATTTAAAAATTGATCCATATGATTTGGAAAATGTTATGATTTAGTCCCGATGATTTTTAAATTATAAGTTTGTTCTTATGGTTTGATCAAATCTCATTAGTCTTTATTGTTAGAAGTTACTAACATATTGAGTACATGGTCATTATAATTCACTAACAGATTAGACATGTGGCATGATAGGGGAAAAAATCAAATTAATTGAGTATGTGTAAGAACTATTTAATGAGGTTTTACCAAATCATAAGGATGAAATCTTAAAATGTTAAAATCATAGGAATTAAATTCTAACTTTTTCCAAACCATAGGGACCAAATTTGTAATTTAACCTTAATTTTTAGGACAAACATATAATATTTTGACCAATTGAGTCAGATCAACTTGAACATTTTTTTTAACTAGTTTAGTAGTATATATCTTTGATTAAAAAGTCAAAATTACAAATTTCAATTCAATAGAAAACATGTTGAGTTGGGCTTTTTTTTTTTGGTACTATAATGGATTTAACTAAGAGAAATTAAATCACACATATATGTTATAGGTAATTTTAGACCACTCTGAATGGTAAGGAATTGGCGAGAACAGCACAGCACGAACACGAAGGCCTGACCAAGAAACATACCCCATAGGGAAAACGGACCAGGAGGTTGGGCCAAGGCAGAGAGGATTGGGCCAAGCCCAACCCCGTGCTCGGCCTCGGCCTAAGGTCGAGGCCAAGGCCCATGGTCGGCCTCGGCCAGCTCGAGCGGGCCGAGTCCTTTCCCCCCTCGCTCGGTCCCTGATGTCGTGGGTTAGTCCGGTTTGACTTGGTTCAGCCCTGGATCGCCTCCGAACGCCTAAAAACCCTAAGGCATGAACAGGTATATAAACCCTTCTTCGCCATAGAAGAAGGGATCCAAAACTTTATTCTCTTATTCTCCTTTTACTCTTTCTCTCTTGCTTCCCATCGTTCTGCTTGCTGATTTAAGCATCGAAGGCGGTGTGGCAAGAACCACACCGGTGTGCAGGTTTACTGTCTTGCAGGTCACGTTTTCGCCCCTCTCAAACAAATTTACTGTGGGTGGCACGTGAAAGTCTGGTGAGTTCTGCCCATCCAAATTTGATCATCAACATATATATATATATATATATATATATATATATATATATATATATATATATTACCTAAATATATATTCTCCTTTATAATATTCTGTGGGTTAATTATTTTATTTATTTTCTCAGGATACGCAGTCTATAAAGAAATAGTAAAGTAATATTTTTCAAAAAAAAATAAAAAAAAAGAAATAGTAAAGTAATATGTTTAGAATATTAAAATATTCCCGACACGCCTTGATCTCACGACTCACATGTTACTTGCCATAGAGAGGCCCAAACCGCCAGCCCATTTCCGAAAGTAAGAAAATAATTCCCATAATATTATGATATTACACTGTATATTTCAAAATAAAATTTAAAGGTAACAAAAAGAAGGATTGAAAATTTATTCTGTTTGGATTTTCAAAAAAAAAAAGGAAAAGAAAAGAAAAATTATTCTCTTTGGAGTAGTTGATTTTCTTATTTCATAAACCACACTCTATTATTTAAAAAATTAAAATAAAATTGACCACATATATACTCTTATATTTTAAAAATTATTTTAACATTTATCCCCATGACATTGACCTAATACCACATTAATTAAATACAAACTTAAATGGAGTGAAATAACCTTACAACTAGCTGGGCAATCTACAAATTTGATCAAAGGGACACAAATAAACAATTACACTAGCTCTAGCCTCTAGTCTTCACTCTTAACACATATTCCTCTATTACCTATAGAAATATAATTCAACTCTAAAGCTATCTCACTAGTTATTGTATCATATTAACTCATCTAAATTTATATTTATCAAATATTGTATTAACAAACTCTCATCACCAACACAACACTCGCATAACTCAACTAATAAAGACATTATAATTTCTACCAAAACTCATAAGTTTGAATCATTACTCTTACATATCATTGAATTTTAGAAATTTTCTAAATAAAACTTTCGTTATTAAAAGTATGTAACTAGTTCTTAAAGAGTTTCACTTTTTTTATCTAATTGGGCCATTGACCCTATTCAATTTTTTTTAATTAACATATTTATTAGACACAAAACTGAATTTTGTGTTTAATCAAGACTTTAATCCTTGTATTTTATGTCTAACAAATATGTTCATTAAAAAAAAAAATCCAATATATCAAACTTTTTTATTTCAACATGTGGGTTCAGGGATAGACAATACTTGACTACGTATAGATATAATTATCCTTCTACACACCATCATTAAAAATGTCGACAATTAAGAGAGAGAGAAAAAAAACTCAGTTTCTATCTTTCTCTCTTGAATATCAACATTGTAATGGCTTCTCCACACACGCAATTAAATATTTTTCAATTCTGATTCGAACTTAACTTTCGATCAAGTGTTTCTGCCTTAACCAAGTTGATGCTTAGATTACCCATGTCAGGCATTTAATAGACACAAAATTAAGTCGAAAACTAAAACCCTAAATGAAAACCATTTGGACCCTGTTTGATAACCATTTGATTTTTTAAAATTATGCTTGTTTTCATCTAATCTCCTTACAATGGTTTTTATCCTTGTTAAAGACAGACTTGAGTTCCTAACCAAATTTAAAAAACAAAAACAAGTTTTTGAAAACTATGGGCCCGTTTGGTAACGTTTTCGTTTCTTGTTTCTTGTTTCCAATTTTATTAAGAAATCTAAGCATTTAATAACTATGTATGTTTCTTGTTTCTCATTTTTTAGAAACACTCCCATAATTTGTATAGAACTTTTGGGAACAACTAAAACTAGTTTCTCCTTTTTTGTTCTTGTTTCCAATTTTTTCCAAACATAAATAAGAATATAGGTTTATTATTATTAAATGTATAGGTGTTAGGATCATGAAATTCTATTTTTCTTTATTAAAAATGAAGAAACGGAAACAAGAAACGAGAACGTTACCAAACGGGCCCTATTTTTCTAGTTTTCAAAATTTGACTTGGTTTTTGAAAACATGAGAATGAGGTAGATAACAAAACAAAGAAACTTGTAAGTGCATGTAGTGTTTTTAAGTTTAATTTTCAAAAACCAAATAGTTAATTATCAAACGGGGCCTTGATTTTTTTGTTTTTGGTTTTTGGTTTTCGAAATTAAACTTATAAACACAACTCCCACCTAAGGTCTCCTTTCTCTTATTTACTCTCATATTTTCAAAAACCAAATCAAAATTTAAAAATTAAAAAAATAGTTGTAAAAAAACTAGTGTTTCTAGAGTTTGATGGAAAATTCATATGTATCCTTAAGAAAGCAAAACCATGGTAAGAGAATGCAGAGCATACTTTTCAAAAACCAAATGGTTATCAAACGGGACGAAATCAACTAGTATGTAACTAAAACGGTTGAAGGTGGAGAAACCAAATCCAAGAGAGATTTCAAAATACAAAAGCAAAACACATGTAATTGAAGGTTGATGTAATTGTAATTTGTAAATTTGTAACAACGATGAGATTGAGATTGAGATTGAGATTGTGTAGAGAGAGAGAGAGAGAGAAAGAGCTGGAACGTGAAAAGTGGAACAAACCCAAGAACCTCGACCTCATCTAACATGTTGGGTAAATGATGCGTGCTCAGACTTATTTGGGCACTCCCCGATGGACAACGACAAAATGCGTGACCCCATTTTCACAATTTCCATTTCCATTTCCCCATATATATATATATATATACTCACAATCCCCTTTCTTCTTCACGCAGTTTTAATTTGGATTTCAATTTCTTCTTCTTCCGATCGATTAATGGATCGCCCCAGCTCCAAGCGGCCAAGAGAATCCTCATCATCACCAGCGGCGTTATCGCCCGATGTAACATACCAGCAATCGGAGATCGCTAACGGAGAGAAGCGCCAGCACCTCGACGCCCGAGAACCTTCTAATAATCATTCTCCTGGAAGATTGTTTGATTTGGATCTGTCGTTCGGCGTCTTTGATTTTCCCTGGTCCAAGGACAGCCTGATTTCCAAATCTGAGGACTGGAAATTTGACGACGTTTTCTTCACGTCCTTCGATGGAGCGTTGTCCACTTCCGCCGATGCTGCGCTTACGATTGGAACGGCGTTTACCGAGTTGTCGGGGCAATTGGTGTGGTGTAATTTGCCGGATCCTTGGGAGAAGGAGTACGAGGCACATGCGGCGCCGCCGTTGGATGGCGGAGGGCCGGCGGAGGGGATGGATTGTATTTGGAGCTCTCTGCTAAATCAACCGCTTCAACAAGGGAGTAGCGCGTTGTAGAATCATGCATTGATTATTTCGATGATTTTGCTCGTCTTTCTTGTTGAGGGTTGTTATTCGGCGCATTACAGAGCGATCTGATGCTTCTCCTATGAAATCCATTGATAGGGAATTTGAAGGAGTGCTGCGAATTTTTGTATCCTATAGAATCCAAATTCTCTAACTCACAAAAAAAAAAATTGCAAATTCTCCAGTTTGATGGAAATAAGGGTGGAGATTTTTGTTTTTGGAACTTTTTGTTTTTGAACTATAGAGATAATTTTATTTAATTTTATGAATTGGTTTTAATCTATGTTGTAAAACCGTTTTTCTAAGTTCAACAACATTTGAAAGTGGAGATTTGAACTTACGTCTTGGTAAAAAACACATTACATACCAATTAGAAAAGTTATGTTCATTTGGTGGGATAAAATTGTTTTTAGAATAAGACTTTTGTGCACATTAGTTCATAAGATCAACTCTGACTTGGTTTCTAATGTATACATTTTTGTGTAAGCTCTTATAACTGGTGCGTTGGTAAGTATTTTTCAGTTTTAAAGTATTTATGAAAATTTCAAGATAACAAATTTAAAGGAAAAAACTTTCATGCATACCGGTATATAAGGATCTCCTTGCATACCACCATTAAAATGTTGACAACTAAGAGAGAAAAAAATAATTTTCTCATTTTCTCCCTTCCTCTTTCTTAGTTGTCAAGATTTTAATGGGGTATCTAGGGACATCCCTACATACAATATGCAGGAAAGTTTTGTTCAAATTTAAAAACAGAAACATTGAAACTAAAAGATATTGAGACATGAAATTGTTTTTATAAACTATTTTTTGATTTGCCAACCTGAACATAGCTAGAATAAAGTTTGTACTACAAACCAAAGAAATTTATGGTTCAAATTTCTCGCCCCACCTGTGGTAAAAAAAAACTATTTTAGTTTGAAAAACATGAAATCAGTTATTTTTTTTTATTAACCATTTATATATTTTAAAAAATGACTTGTTTTCTTAAAACAATTAAAGAGGTTATTTTTCTCAAATTTATGGTTTTTTTTTTTTTTTTTTTTAAACTTCAACCATGTTTGAGATCAGAGATAATTGAATTATGTTTAGATTGACTTAAATTTTTTTGGATGTGTGAATAAGAATATTTACCTAATAATAATTTTAATCTAAAGTAGTCGTGGTTGATAAAGCTAATTTTAATAATATTAAATTTTGATCTAAGTGAGGAAATCATTTTATATCAATCAACTAATGCGACGTGATTTGTGTGGAGATTTACTGTTGGCATGGGTGTGAGAACATTACTTAGAAGTGAAGCAAAATAACTCACAATTCTACACTCAAATGTCACGTGAACTCTACAATTCTGGTTCTTTTAACTCCTCTCAACTTTAAATTCCCAAGAACTCCCCCCTAAAAAAGATTATATTTCCAAGAGTGATAATAGTGTAAATAAAATAATATGTATGACATAATCAAACACTATGAAACTGAAATATTCAAAACTCCCATAATATTATAAATATTTGACATTTACCATTTCAAAAAGAAAAAAAAAATAAAAACTCTCGTAATATTATAAATATTTCAAAATTTGGCAACAAAACAATTTACTAAAATCATAGACACGTATTATATTCCTTACTGAAGATTTTATTCACCCCCTCCACATTTATTAGAAAAAAAAAAAAAAAAAAAAAAAACCAGCATCAACAAATCTCAAGAGATGGAGCTAAAGGTTCTTGACGACAAGAACTAATGAATTCAAACAGTGTTGAATTTACAATTGAATTGACAGCAGATTGATAGCGTAGCATTCAAAGAACCTGGCTATTTTTTTAACACAAGCTTCTTCTATTCTTTTTTTTTTTTTTTTTTGGGATGCACCGATATTCACATTTCAGTTTCACAGCACAGCACATGAGAAATGATGAAAAAAATAAAAGAAAAATTGAATTAAGCCACGGACAGATTGAAGTCAGCTAGTTTCTACAATGTCATGGTTTAACTGCTGCAACAGCCTCCAGCAGGGGAAGCTGATCCCTCCCTGCCTCCTGCTGGTCCGGGTATCCCGCCATATCCAACTTTGATTCCATAAGACTGAGGATGACAGAAAATGCAGTATCAGCAACATATATATGCATTCCTCGAGCATGTGCACAATTAGAAGTAGAATATTAACATTCAATTCGTCGTGAACGAATCACAAATTTGTCATCTTTTAAGTGGTTTAAAATCAAAACCATTAGTATGATGCTAGAACTATAAGTTGACTGAAATTATTGGATGGGAATTGTGTGCGTTGAAGTAGAAAAGATAAGAGATGGATGTGTTAACCTCATTTGAAACGTCAAATACTCCATCTTGAATCTTCTTGAATATGGTTGCTGCTGTCCTTACAAATGCCTGCAAATGAGTTGCTTGTCATTTAGAGAGAATGAATTTCTTAAATGCTTTTAATACTATACAATTTACACCCAACAAGCCTTATTGTGCTTCAAAGTACTTCAGCATAAGCAGATTGTATGTAGTCACCTCTTCAACATTCTGGGCAGTTTTGGCAGATGCCTCCATGAATATTAGACCATGCTCCTTTGCAAACTGTTCACCCTCCTCTATGCTCACGGCCCTCCTATGAGCAAGATCATTCTTGTTACCAATTAGCATAATTGTCATGTTTGCATTTGCATGTTGCCTTGCATCTTCTAGCCAGCTAACCAAGTGATTGAAAGTTTCCCTTCTGAGAAATGCAGTCACCACAATTCTCGTGTAAATAAGCAGCTTAGTAAAGGCACATGAGAAGGAAAAACTTCCCACATTAAAAATTTAATTGGTCATCCATTTCCAACACGACTTCAAAGGACCACTTTATGACAAGTCCCATCTTTTGAACCATTTAAGGATGCATATAATGATCCAGTATAATCAGTATGAAGTTGCAAGAACTTCACATTTTCATACTAGCTAGTTAATCATTCAAGAAGAAATGGGAACGAATGAGACCTGGTAATATCATAGACAAGCAAGGCACCAGCAGCACCTCTATAGTAGGACCTCGTGATGGACCTGAATGACTCTTGGCCGGCCTGTTACAATCATACAAACTTCAACATTTAGAACTGTGTTAACAGTGGCTTAGCCGGTCATTAGAGAAGAGGCCGTCCTAACTGCATAAACACTGAGGTTTGCTAAAATGGGGAAAACCTTGGCCAGATGGTAATGCGACAATTTTCATGGGTTAGATCAAGAGATAAGTATACATGACTTCCACAACATGGTCAAAGCTCATGCCGAAGTGCCAAAAAAGGAATGATTAATTTTTGTTCCTACTATGTGAAGGAATAAAAATTTACCTAAACACTAGTTGGCAATAGCTCCATGGATAAGATACGTTATCATTCCAAAGGTTGATGGTTCAATTTTCCACTCTCAAAATTGTTGAACTCGAAAAAATAAAAAATAATAAAAATAATAATAAAATAGTAATAGCTCCTGCTCGTGACTTACCTTTATTAGATCGAAAGTATCAATGGACCCACTTGTTAAATATATTATAAACAAGACAATAGATAAGGTACAATCTACGAAAGTAAGGAAGAAGCAGCTAAGTTTAGTTCCAATTACAATATGCACGAAGATCCTACTAAAGGAAAATGCAAAGCGTCGGTACAAAAGACAAGGAAACATTATAAATTTACATGGAGAACGAAGCATCTTTTGGATACTTCGATGCTAAGTGATAAGTGATTGAATGGCTGACAATCTACAAGTTACTGAAGAAATCATGCCAAAGCAAAGAGTCTAAACAGCTTAAGAAAATGACACGACACAAGGAACAAAAACATATGCAGTTGACACTTGACAGCACCATAACAATATATATACCTTCTCTCGACTTCAAAAGAATTACACAAGTTTTCGGTTTAAATAACAACAACAAACTGCAAATTCGAATTAGAAACCAGTACAACATACCGTATCCCAAATCTGCAGCTTAATAGGCTTATTCTCAATAGTGATCATCCTGGCTCCGAATTCGACCCCGATAGTTAAGTCATGAACAGGCTGGAATCGGTTATCCGTAAACTGAAGAAGAAGACACGATTTCCCAACTCCTGAAGACGAAGCGATTTAATTCGCAACACAAACATATCGCAAGAACTGAGCGGGAGAAAAAAAACTCGAGAGCATTTCACGGATTATAATGAAATTCATACAAGCAAAAGCCGAGAGAAAAGAAATCACACGACGCCATAGAATTCAAGAAACACAAATGCAAACCGATCTTGAAGAGGAAAATTATGGAAGAGAGATATGATTCAATAGTTCTTGAAGGTGAGAGACGTACCAGTATCACCGATGACAATGTACTTGAAAAGGTATGCATAAGACATTTTCCGGCTGGATCTGCTTCAGACTACGCGGATTAATCGCAAACAAGATGTAATTTGAGCTTGATTGGTGATTAAAGAATCCTACAAAAGCCGAAGATTATCACGTAAATCTATGCGAAAAACAGAGAAACAGAGAGCAATTCAAAAGGAAAGAACGAGAAAGCATGTGAAGAAAAAAAATATTGCCAATCGGGAACAGCTTAAACCTACATCGTTACCCTCCGTTTGGAATTAGAAAATTTCCAGAAATGATTTTAAATCTTTGATTTGAAATTCGAAAAATAATTTTAAATTATTTATCTAATTTGAAACAAACCAGATTTAAAATGAATATATTTAAAATTTTGTGTTTGGATGATAAGTAGAAAGATGTGTGTGTGTAGAGTTTACTAAGATCAAATAAGTAATTTAGTTTATTTCAAAAAAAAAAAAAAGTAATTTAGTTTGAAATTTCACACAATTTGATAGTTTTAGTTGAGAAATTTTACGATTTGAAATCATACTCTTTCTTGTCGTAACAAACAAGAGAATTGATTTGAAATCCCTCAAAATCATCAAGTTTCAAGCAGAGCATTAAGGAAATTTAATTTCTTAATTCGCTTGATTAATTTTAAGAGTCCATTTTCGTTTTTCCAAACTATTAGTAATTTATTGGTTAAATTACAAGTTTAGTCTCGAGAATGGTATCAATTTAGTCCCTAAAAAGCGTCAAATAGATCTTCGAACTTTTCATTTTTGTGTTTCTGAATATCTACTATGTCCTTAAAACTTTCAATTTTATATTTAATAAGTTCTTTACATTTTTTAAAATTCACAGAATCCTATATACAAAATTGAAAGTTTGGGATATCAATAGACATAAATTTTAATTTTATATCTAATAGATTAGTTAATTTTTAAAAATATTGAATGTGTTAGAAATCTATTAGACACAAAATTAAAAGTTTAAGGACCTGTCGAAAATTAAAAGTTCAGGAATCTAATTGACACACTAAAAAGTTTTAAAATTATATAAAAAAAATATGAAACTAAATCTTATAAGTCAAACTTAACTAAATCAAAATTATGGGGACCAATCAAACTTTTAAAATTATAAAAAAATATATATATGAAACTAAATCTAGATAAGAATGAACGATTCACCATAGAACAAAAGACTTTGATTTCTAAGCCCCATAACAATTTGGTTTTTTGTTTTTGGTTTTTAAAAATTATACTTGTTTTCTCCTAAATTTCCTACCATGACTTTGATCCTTGTTATAGATCCCTTTGAATTTCTAGTCAAATTCTAAAAACAAAAACAAGTTTTTGGAAACTATTTTTTTTTTTCAAAATTGGACTTGGTTTTTGAAAAACAAGGAAAGATTGATACTATAAAGAAACTTATAGGTGGAAGTAAGTGTGTGTATAAGCTTAATTTTCAAAAACCAAAAACCAAAAACCAAGGCCCCGTTTGATAACCATTTGGTTTTTGAAAATTATGCTTGTTTTCTCCTAAATTCCCTACCATGACTTTCATCCTAGTTAAGGTTGCATTTGAATTTCTAGCCAAATTTTAAAAACAAAAACAAGTTTTTGAAAACTACTTTTTTTTTGTTTCCAAAATTGGACTTGGTTTTTGAAAACAAGGTAGATGATTGATACTAAAACCAAGAAACTTATAGGTGGAAGTATCTGTGTATAAGCATAATTTTCAAAAACCAAAAACCAAAAACCAAATGGTTATCAAACGGGGCCCAAATGTTTATCAAACGTGACCTAAACTATTCAGAATTCTATTATTGGATAGAATGATATACATTAATAGACCAATTGAAATAATATAAATTTGTAGAATATCCTTTTAAAAGAAATAACAAATAAGGAAGACCTCCACATCAAAGGGGAAAGGAAAATGTATACGAATTTTATTATTATTTGTTTTATCAAGAACAACGTATTATATTATTCAACTGACATAAAATTGTACTGATAACCACGAGATCAGTGGTTCAAATCCCCTCATCCCATGTTGTCCAAAAAAAAAAGGAAGAATGTATTATATTATTCCACATCTAATATTTAATGTATTCAATACATTAAATATATAGACCATTTGATTTTTTTTAACATAATTGATCAATAAATGATTTTTTCAATAGTGGATAAAGTATTAATCCCATCTCAAAAATCGATCGTTATTCAATCTTCCATCTCGCACTAAAAAGAATGATCTATCTATGATTTTGCGTGTTAGCAAGAAAACCTACCATATTTTATAAGCTCAAATGATACTAAATTAATTAACTAATTTTCTTTCATTGATCGAAAGTTCTTTTTTAGTTAAACAATATGTAAATGTGAGTATTTGAATTATGCTTCCCTATGCATTTAAAAATGATTTTTTCTATGATGATCAAATTATGAAATGAGTTTCTTCCCGTTAGTGAGAGGGCAGATCCTATTATTCAAGTCCCAATTTTAGCACTTATTGGAACTTGGGAACCACTCATACACTTTCTTCATGTGGGAAAAAAGTTAGTTCTACTGGGTTAGATTATGTTTTCAGAGGGAAAATTTCTAGTACTATGGTAGTTCATACTCCTTCTATTAAACATTTGACACGTCATTTGATGAGCATTTAATGATATAATATTTTATTTTATGGGTCCCACATTATTCTTAAATATTTCTTTCATGACAACACAATAAATGAAGGTAATATGGAAAATTTTTCATACCACTGTAGTACTAGAAATTTTTCCGTTTTCAAATCTTTGTTTAGTCATGTCTCCATAACAATAGGTTTGTTGAGGGAGTTATACAAGTAATATATCTTACCTATATAAATTGATCGAGGCATTGAAGGCTAGCTGATTTTCAGATGGAATCTTTGGGTTGTCTGTTTAGTTTTGGACCACTTATTTTTTGGTTGGGTTATGTCTATTCGTTTTGTCTCTAATGAATGAGTTTTTCAAAAAAAAAAAAAAAAGAAAATCTCTCCCAAGCAAGAGTTTCATAGTTCAGTTAATATTAAGGTCAAGTTGCATTTGTTTATCCAGTGAAATATTTTATATTTTCTTAATTTTAACCGACCTATAAAGAAACATCTTAAATATTTCACATTTTAGTCTTATACAAATTCATTATATATGAATTCTAATAAAACATTTTTATATTTTACTGAGTGAGTCGTATCGATGTTGCTACCAAGATAGAACACCCAATTTTAGGGGTGTAAGAAACCGAACCGAATCGGTCCGGTCCGGTTTCCAAGTTTAATGCTGACCGAACCGAATCGATGAGGTTCGATTCGGTTCCCTTCTTTGCCCAAAACCACATATCACTCGTTTTCCTTCAACTTCGCACGCATTTCTTCTTTGTCCAAAAAAAAAAACATTCAGATCTAGGGTTTCACTTTCCTTCAATTCGAAGCGTGGGTTTTCGTTCGATTCACAGATCTAGGCTCTCCTCTCGTGGGTTTTCGCCGAAGTCGAAGCGTCTGTCGCCACCGCCATCGTCGTGGGTTTTCGCCAAAGTCGAAGCGTCCGTCGCCGCCGCCATCGCCTCGTTCTCGTGGGTTTTCGTCGAAGTCGAAGTCGAACCGATACACAGGTCTCTAGGTTTTCGCCGTCGTCGAAGTTGAAGTTGTGCCATCTGGTTTAAGTCGCCGTCGCCTCGTCTTCATCTTCGTCTTTCTTTGTCGTCCTCCCTTTTTGCCGTCCTCCCTTTTTGGTTATTCGAAGAGGGGGCTTGACTTTTGTGTATTTCGAACTGCAAAAAGAAGAAGAAGAAACGACCCGACCTGACCCAGGCCATCGCTGACCCGGTTCAGGTCGGGTCGGTTTGTCCGTATAGTCCGGTCGGGCCGATTTGTCCGTACAACCGACCCGACCCGAAAAATTTACACCCATACCCAATTTTATCCAAGTGTACTATAGACTCAAGGTTATTTCTTGAACATGATCTTCACATATATTGACTACAATACTATCCAAAATTACATCAATAATTCATAATTTTCATTAAATAAATAATAAATATAAGCTAATTATAAAATAATCTAAACAAACAAATAA
Organism: Luffa aegyptiaca; assembly: GCA_017139565.1. Taxonomy (NCBI): domain Eukaryota; kingdom Viridiplantae; phylum Streptophyta; class Magnoliopsida; order Cucurbitales; family Cucurbitaceae; genus Luffa; species Luffa aegyptiaca. The sequence goes on from CM029398.1 coordinate 51,223,311, forward strand.
TTATTTTATTCATAAATAATAAAATATTTACAAATTACACTTCTTTATGTTATAAACCCCAACAAGCCACTCACTAATTGCATTAAACTTAGCGAAACACGTGATCCAGAGCATACTTTTACTCAAAAAATCCAAGGAATGAGACCCCATTGGTTATTTATCTTACTTAGAGTGACAGGATGAGATTGGGATGCTTTTTGAAAAGGAATGTTTTTAAGTCAAACATTTATTTCGTTAGCACTTTTGAAAGAAAACTAATTAAATGATTATTAACCTTAATGTATCTTATATAATTTTTAAAAAATATATATTTTTAGAAGTTCTCAAACTAATTTTGATCATCAAAGATTTTTAAAACCTACTTTTAATTAGTAATCTTCAATATTTTAAATAAGCACCCCTATTCTTAAAAACAATAATAATAAAAAGAAAAAAAAATCAATATGTCCTAAACACTTGGTATCCCAAACATACTCTAAGCTCATGACAGATAAATATGAATTTTCTTCTACACACCACTAAGTAGGGGTGTAAATTTGTCGGGTCGGGTCGGGTCGTTTTTTTTTTTCTTTTTTTTTTTTGGGAGCATTTTGGGCAAGAACACAATGGGGTTTAGGGTAGATCTGAACCTGCTAGCTGCCATATCTCGCCAGAAAACACCCACGAACAAAGATAATCGCCGCGCGGAAAATACCCACAATGGTTTAGGGTAGATTTGAACCTACTAGCTGCCAGATCTCGCCGGAAAACACCCACGAACAAAGATAATCGCCGTCGGAAAACACCCACAACGGTTTAGGGCAGATCTGAACCTGCTAGCCGCCAGAAAACACCCTCTGCGAACTGCTGCTACACCAACATCGCCGTGGGTCCCGTGCTCGCTGGAGAAGATAATCGGAGGTGGAGAGATGCACTGCTGGCCTGCGAATCGCTGAAGACGAAGATGAAACGAAGATGGAGATGTTGGCTGGAAGACGAAGATGAAACGAAGATGGAGATTTTGGCTGGAAGACGAAGAGGCGTGGCGAACAAAAATCTGAAACCCTAAACGCAAAGCGACGTGGCGAACAAAAACGAAAAGCAGACATTAAATTAAAGAGGTCAGGACCGAACAGAACCCTCGGTTCGGTTCGGTCACAATTAAAGTTGACAATCGAACCAAACCGAACCAGTTCGGTTCGGTTCTTTTCACCCCTACCACTAAGTTTTTGACAGATCGGAGAGAGTAACGTAAAAAGGAAGACAAATAGGAAAAACCTTTTAGTTTCTTTTGAAACAAACAAACAAATATCGAATGGGACTACTAAGTGAGGAGTATTTTGTCAAGAATAATACTTTGTTACATCCGACGTGTTCTACATACCACCATTAAAATGTTGAGAGTTAGAAGAGAGATTTTTTTTTTCTCCATTTTCTATCTTTGTCTCGTAGTCGTGGTGGGTAGAGTAGAAAAATACTTAGCTTACATACTATAGTATGCAATCAAGTATTGTTCTTTTATGGAGAAGGAAAATAGAGAGGAGTTAAAGAGTTTGGTGGTTGAACACAACAGAGAGAAGAAAGGCCTCTCTCATTCTACACACAACACATCGAAATCATCAAAGTTAAACAACAACAACAACAATCTGGACATAGAAATGGACGAAACACACATCAAAAACACCCCAAGAGCCACGCTGTACTGTAAATTACAATAGTAGTAAAGTAGCACAGAAATTTGTCTGTAATGAAACGGACATTTTTCACAGCAAGCTTCATCGAACTACAGCAAATAACTCTGGCGCTTGTCGTTTTCACTGATTTTTGTGCCCGGCCAGGGCCAAAGCCAAAGAAACTCGACTCCCTTCTCGATCCAACGCCGGGGGTCAAAACCCACGAAGCCCCCTTGGCTTTATTCCTGGAATTTTCTGCCCCAACGCCTTTGGCCCTTGCCGTACGTGCCGCCTGCCCCACGATGCCCTGCAATTATCTGCCCATTTTTATGCGTATAAAAAGCACACAAGGCGAGTTGATATGTGTTCATGTGTTGTTTATGGGATCTGTGGCCTGCCTGGCTCCCTGAATGCCAACTATGAAGGCTTTGCCAATGGGGTTCACATCCTTCCTAATTGGCATCAAGGGAGTCATGCAGGGGATTTAAACACACATATACATACATATATCTCACATACTCTACTTTTTGTGTCCGATTCGATCGACGTCGGAGTATTGATTGATCTGAGTTCGATGATGAAGGTACATTATTTTGTATCCCGTCATTCTCTCTAATTTCTAGTTATTATTGTTTGAGCTAGGAGTCTAGAGTTAATGTTGGCGTTACTAGTTATTGTTTGAGGTGACTAGAGTTAATGTGGATGCTATGATTCTATGTTTATGAGAGAATATAGAATTTGTATTTTGAAATGGTTTTAGAAATGAAAAATATATATTTGAACATGCCTCTAATAACAGTTGTTATATAGGGAAGAGTGGGGAGGGGGGAGTGTTTTTATTATTATTATTATTATTTTGAAAAGTAGTTTCAAAATTGATATGCTTTTGAAAATATTAACAAAATACTGTAATTTCAAAAGATGAAACATGTTTGCTTATTCTCTTGTATTGTTTGTAATTTCTACTCATATGGATAATGTGCTAAATGAAACATAATGTTTTTGGAATGTCAAAATGAATTATATGATTTTTGTTTTCGTTCTCTTCAACTATAAATTGGTTTCTTTCCCTCATTTCACACTTTTTGGTATATTTGTAAATTTGTTAATAAAATAATATATAATTTACAAACATGACAAATTTTTTAAGTTGACTAATATATATAATATACTTTTTTTTTAAGTTCAACAGTTGGGATGGATATTTGAAATCTTGACCTTTTGATCAAGAGTATACGTTAATTACTGCTAATAAATTATGCTCACTTTTTATATGTATTCCTTTTACATATTGTGTATATGTGTTTTTCATGCCATTTTGCATTTATACTTTTCAAAGAACGCGAAGGGAAAAAAATTAAACTATATCTACGATTTTAGTTAAAATGTAGGTTTGATTTTGGAGCAGTTGCATAGATGGTAAATTGGACCAAATTAATAGCAAATATAGCACAGTTGCAAACTAATTGCAAATATAGCAAAATTAATTGTACAAAACCAAAAAGTTGTTGTCAGATTCTATCCGTGTCTATCATTGATAGACCCTGATTATTCAAAGTATATCAGTGTCTATCGCTGATAGACTTCAATTAATCAAAATCTATCAGTGACTATCATCGATAGACTTTGATAATCAAAGTCTATCGATGATAGTCACTAATAGATTTTGATTAATCATAGTTTATCAACGATAGACACTGATAGACTCTGAATAATCAGAGTCTATCACTGATAAACTCTGATAATCAAAGTCTATCAGATAGATTCTAATTAACAAGAGTCTATCAGTAATATACTCTGATAGATTTTGCTATATTTGCAATTTTTTTTACATTGTGCTATATTTGCTATTAATTTGGTCCAATTTCCTACCCACCGCAAATTCTCTTTGGTTTTTAAGGGCCAATATCATTTTGTTCTTGTTTTGTGTTGAAACTTGGAATAAGAGTGGAGCTAGTAGTTTATTTTTTAAATTAAATTATGCTTAAATGATGGATGTTTACTTTTCATGTGATTTTAAAGATGAGAAAGAATATATCCTAAAGAAAAACAGAGAATATTTTTCCTTTTAATAAAGTGCATTGAGTTAATAATTTATTATTAAAAAATGAAATAGGAACAAAATCAAATTTTACCTCTAAACTTTAAAAAGGATTGCAATTTTAATAAGTTTTCGTTCAAAATATCGTTAAAGAAAATATTTTTGTTTGCGACCAATTGAATTATAAAACATGGATATGATGCAAAATGGATAAAATTTCAGACAAAATGAAATTATATATATATATATATATATATATATATATGTAATTTGTGAATTTTGACAAAGGTATATGTTGGGATTTTCGAAAAAGAGAAGAATAATCACTTGGGAGAATTTCCACAATTCACAGTCTAAGTTCTTCTTACCTTTGATGTGAAGGAGTTATGAGAGTATATTTGTTATTTATATGGGAGAGAGACCCATCCACATCTTAATCATTAGTATAGACTTTACGGCTTTATGCTAGTTCAACTATGTTCACGTCGGCTATCCTTGCATGAGTTTAAAGTCTAAATAAACATGAATTTTTTTCCAAAGAAATATTGGAAAAATTTCTAGTACTACGATAGTTGGGAAAATTTCTAGTACTACGGTGGTGGGATGGAACATTTTCCATTACTACCTTCATTCATTGTTTGTCACGAAAGAAATATTTAAGAATTGTGTGGGACTCATGGAATAATATATTATATCATTTTTTTAATAATATAAAATATTATATCATTAAATGTGCATTAAATGATGGGTCAAATGCTAAATAGAATAAATAATACTACCATAGTACTAGAAAATTTCCACGGTTTTCATACTACCTTCATTTATTGTTTGTCATGTAAAAAACAATTAAGAATGGTGGGGGACTAGTGAAATAAAATATTACATCATTAAATGATGTTTCAACCTGAAGGAGTAATGTTACCATTTTAACTGAAATTAAGTTACCCAGAAGTAAGGTTACAATTATTTTATGAACCATGACATCAAATGTATAAATTAAATAATATAAACACTCACCTGCTTTTGCCAAGTTTTATTCCAACAACTACTTTACTCCATTTTTTTTTTTTTATTCTCTTCCTGTTTCATGTCGACACATAAACAAGCCACGAGTCTCCTTTCAGGCAGTTAAGCTACTTCCATTCCATAAATCTCAATTTCCCCTCTCCTTTCTCTCATCTCTCCAATGGCCGCCGCTCCGGAAATCATCGACCAGCGTCGCCTCATCGCCGTCGCAAAACTGCCCCACCTGACCGACCAGTTCCCGGACCTCCAAACCCACACCAACCCTCTCCAGACCAACCAATTCTTCCACCCCATCGACGGCTTCTACTTCGCCCCCACCGACGTCGTCCTCCGCCAGATCGCCTTCGACCTCTCCGCCGCCTCGCAGGGCAGGCCCCCTCCTCCCCACGTGGCGTACCACCGGGCCGGTCCTCGGCGAACGGTGTACTTCGAACCGGGCTCGGTCCTGGCGGCGGTGGTGACGTGCGGGGGGCTGTGCCCGGGGCTGAACACGGTGATCAGAGAGCTGGTGGTGGGGCTGTGGGAGCAGTACGGGGTGCGGCGGATTTACGGGATCGTGGCTGGTTACAGAGGGTTCTATTCGAGCGAACCGGTGGAGCTGAATAAGAAGTTGGTTGATAATTGGCACAAGAGAGGCGGCACTGCTCTGGAAACCTCCCGTGGTGGATTTGATCTTCGGAGGATCGTCGATGCGATTCAAGATCATGGTTTCAATCAGGTTTCTGCTCTGTTTCGAACTTGATGTTCATGCCACCCTGTTTTAACTTTCAGTTAAGTTTGTTCTTTCATGGATGCTGTTTTTTTTTTTTTTTTTCCGAGCTTAGCTCAACAGGAATTGACATGCCTCTCTCTATAGGTCAGAAGCTATAGGTCATAGGCCAAATGTTGATGTACTAAAAAAAAATAATAATAACAAAGTTTTTTTGCAAAGGAAAAAAAAACATTTAACGACATTACCTGAGTATTACTTTCATTTATTATTAGTCACTAGGACCGAGTAATATTAAAGCATTAATTAATTAAGTGAAGTTAAGAGTGTGAAATGTAGGAGTACTAGCCAAAGTGAGCATTTTTTTTTTTTACATTTTGTGGGAGTGAGGATGTGAAACACAGTTGAGATATGTTCTTGTTGGTAATTCTATATGAATATGTTGTGGCGGGCACTCAATAATTTATCCAATATTCTTATTTCCAAGCAGTTTCAATGAGAAATGAGGATTGTTTTAATATTCCTTGCAAACGAATAGGTCTACATAATCGGAGGAGATGGCACAATGCGCGGCGCCGTCAAGATATTCGACGAAATTCGCCGCCGGAAACTTCAAGTTGCCGTCACCGGAATCCCCAAAACCGTCGACAATGACATCGGAATCATCGATCGATCATTTGGATTTCAAACAGCCGTCGAAATGGCGCAGCAGGCAATCAATGCCGCTCATGTGGAGGCCGAAAGCGCGGTGAACGGCATAGGTCTCGTGAAATTGATGGGCAGAAGCACCGGCCACATCGCTCTTCACGCCACATTGAGCAGCCGAGACGTCGATTGCTGTTTAATACCTGAAATGGAGTTCTATTTGGAAGGCGACGGAGGTTTGTTTCCTTTTCTTGATCGGAGGCTGAAGGAGAACGGGCATGCCGTTCTGGTGGTTGCAGAGGGAGCCGGGCAAGATATGATACCTAGAACTGAGGCGCAAAAGGAAGAGAGGGACGAATCTGGAAATCCGGTGTTCTTGGACGTGGGCGGATGGTTGAAGACGGAGCTCAAGAATTGGTGGGCGAGAACGCATCCTGGTGAGTTATTTACAGTGAAATACATAGATCCTACCTATATGATTCGTGCTGTGCCTGCAAATGCCACAGATAACTCCTATTGTACTTTGTTGGCTCATTCGGCCATTCATGGGGTAATGGCTGGTTATACTGGATTTGTCTCTGGCCCTATAAATGGAAACTATTCGTATATTCCTTTGAAAGAGGTGGCAGAAGCAAAGAATGAAGTTAATACGAGAGACCATAAATGGGCATGGGTTAGATCTGTCACTAATCAGCCTGATTTTGTCAGAAGCTAACTATTTGATACGAGAAATCAGAGTCCATGGGGGGTTTTTAGTTCGAATAAATTTGAGGATTCTGTGTCTGGAAAGTATTGTTGAAGATATCTGTAACATACTCTTTAACTTTTGAAATCCAAGTGCTTGTTTGGTAGCTCAACTTTTTTTTCAGGAAATGATGTGGGCATTGCATAATACACTTTTGTTTTGTACACACAAATCAAAATGATCTAACACTCGGTTGTTTTTAAGCACACAATCTCTGCTACGAGTACTTTAGCAACACAGAAAATGCCTTTAAGAGAATTCCTTGGACCGGCTTGTCAGCTAGTTAGTTGCGCAACCTTATCCTGATGGTTATCTGGGTCTGACATGTTGGGCAGAAGATGATATCTTGACCACAATCCGAGCATGTCTGCAATACACATTCTTGCTAATTAAACCATTATGTCGAAAAAGAAACGGATGTAGAGAAAACAGCTTTGGAGGTAATCCTATTTACTGGAAACTGCTAAATACAGTCACCAATTACCTGATGTCCACATCCAAATGCAAGATCTTTCTCATTTAAGTAGCATTTGGGACAAATCTGCAAATCGCAATGGGATCATCATGAAATTGCTCGTTCTTTGAATGACATCATAGGTTTCTAGCCAATATGTGTTTATGTAATGATACTGCTCTTTCAAGTGTAAGCATTACCCTATTAAATGACGAGGATGACGACAAAGATGACCGGGAAAAAACTGAATGAGAGGGAGAGGAGGGACCAAAGGAAGATATAGCTGATCTGTTACTATTTGTGCGCCTATAGCTTGGAGAAGAGTTGAGCGAAATATTGGCGATTGGAGGAGGCGGTGGCAGTGGGAAAGGCAACTGCCCTTCTGTCTTTCTTTTCTGGCTGCAAGTAAAATTTTAGAAAGTTGAGTTAACCATATGCACTAACCTTTACCATTTATTTTACTGATAAGCCGCATTATTGAAACAATCAACTGGTAATTTACCCCAGAAGTTGGAGGCTCATTGTTGCCCTGTATTGTGGTGGAATCTCCATTAGACATTGCAGTGCAAACTCGGTCTCCTTTTTAGATGGTGAAATACCCTTCGACATGATGTCAGTAAAGTTCACGAACTGCACCAGACAATGAAGCTCAGAATGAAAAACAGAACCAAAAAAATGATTTTATGAGCCTGCTACTGCAAGTTCTTTCTCTTCTCTTTTTCACCTGAAAATTGTCGAAATCGCGAGCTGGGATTTGGTCATCGCACTCATACATCTGGTCCCATGGTCCATCACCCACACCGACTAAAATTATGGATAGTGGATATTTGCTGCATAAAGAAGATCAAGGCTGAAGCTACAAAAGGTAATGGGAATGATGCAAACATGTACATATTTATATATTTCAATCAACCTTGCTTCCACAATAGCATCAACGGTGCTCTGTTCTTGAGGACTAAGGTGGCCAGGAGGAGTGTCTATACTTCTTGTGACCTAGCACAGACATCATGATAATACGAATAAATCAGCTTTAGAGGAACCAAAAGCAGTCTATTTAGAATCAACTTCAGTTAAAATGTAGCCATTAACTTGTCCATCAGCAATGATCAGAAGAATATGATACTGGCCGCTGCTATCATTGACGATTCTGATGGCGTTTCTGATGATTGGAGCAAATGATGTTGGACCTGACATATTAAGTAGTACACAAGTAATCAGAAGATATAGTGAATGCAAATTGAGCAGGAAGAAGAGAATGGAAATTCCAGTTAAGGAAGATTTACCAGCCAGTTTCACGTGAGGTACTCTTTCTCTGTAGAAAAAGAGCACTTCCTCAAAACCATTGCAGGGCCTATCTTCCGGATGAAAGCTAAAAACTTCCTGATCACCAGTAGTAGCTGCAGAAGTTGAATGAGAAATGAATGAAACTTTAAGATAGTGCTCTATAGAATCGAAGAGTATGTGTCATGAAATTCTACAGTTTGATCACAAGATCACACCATCTCCGAAGCCATAGCAGGGGATTATATTATCATCATCAAATTTTTGAAGTGTCTTCCCGATGATGGATATTGCTTGTTCATAGGGATTGAGACAAGCTCCATCAAGGTCATGCAGATTCTTCCCCATGAAAGATTCTTTCCCAGTCCACTCATTGCTTTTTGTGAAGTCAATCCCAACTATCAGGTTGGAGGACTCCAAACCTGCCTGTTCAAGGGCTCGAGTCACCTGCAAGTGCAAAGGACAATCAACTTTAGCATCAAATCAGGATTTATGAATCCAATCAACAGATGTTCAAGGCACCTTGGTTTTCTTTTTGTAACCAAGATGTTTCTTTTCAGCCTTCATACGAAAAGAAAAAACTGGACTAGGTATTTAGTTTTCAGTATTTTGTTCAAAAGATCACGAAAACAAGGTGAATCGAAATATCTGAATGGAACTATGAGAGAAGATGAATGGTACCTGTTCAAGGGATTCAAAATCATCACCATTTATTTTATGACTTGGGGATCGAAAAGAAGGCGCGAAACTGGTGCTCGGGGGAGAATTACGACCACACAAACATTTTGATGACTGCTCCTGATTAGCACCATGGATGTGCAGATGGCAGTGAATATGCTTAGAAGGTTTTCCTCCCATTTCCTGTTTTGATGTTTGCTTTGATTAATAGTGTCTACAAAGGATGGAAAAACAGAGAAGAAGATTACTAAGATGAATAATATGTTGAGGAAGAAGTTCTGGTGAGGAGGAGGTTAGATGTTATTCAGGAACAACAATGTCTAAGAATCAGCGTTTAATGTCGAATCAGGAGGTTGTTCTATCTGGTTAAGCTGAAACTAAAAGAGTTGCTGTTTCTTCTGCTTGAATGTAAACATATTTGAAAAGACAAGTTGGCAAGTAATGACGAAAAATGCCGAGTATGTTCGAGAAATCATAAAAGTCAGCGAAAACTAAATTCTACGCTCAAATCAGGAAGTTTCAAAGAATCATCTTTCCAATTCCCTCTCTGAAAATGATGAAAGTCTATATATATATATATATATATATATAAAAAAAAAAAAAAAAAAAAAAAAAAAAAAAAAAAAGATCCATGGATTTTTGTAAAAGAAAAATCTTGGGAAAATTTAGAATGCATAAAATGAACTTGGCCACCAGGATCTTTATTTTTATCCATTTTTAAGCCACTGACTAGTCTTTTGATGAATGCTCAAATTGAGAAGATGGGGAGAAGACTTATTCTGTTTTTAAATGTAAAATCATTATTATTCAATGGAATTGATAATGATGTTTCAATTGTTATCTAATTTTTATGGAGTGTAGAATTCTCAAAATGTGAATAAGTTATTGCTTTGCTGATGCTACTAACCAAAGACTTAACTTGGTCAATCAGCGGTGACGTCCTCAATATAATTTCTTTTTGGAGTAATCTATCCTCCATATATTTCAAGTATATTTTCAAATATATATATATATTTCAAGTATGAGTAATATCTTTTTAGGGAAATTGTAATGGGTAGCAAAAAATATTAAGACATTTGCAAATTTAACTATGCTTTTTGAGATTTGCAAATATAGCAAAAATTTTAAAATCTGATTTTTCGCTTTTTTTATTATTACAGTTTTACCCTTGTTGGTATATCAGTGGTATATTAGTAGTATATCAGACAATATACTTTATATTTATTGATATACGAGATATAAAGTATATCAGTGAACTGATATACCAAATTTGATATATCGAATGAATACAATTATATATCTAATATATACTTGATTTGATAAATGTAACCTATGATATACCTTAGTATTGATATAAGAATGATATATCTGATATATGAAATGTTACTTTTCTTTACTTATATTTGTTATGTTTCATTTTCTTTTTTATTGAATTGTGTTGTGTTATTTACGTATTTTAAACGAAATGTTTGTTTTTTATAACATAAAATGTTTGTCTTATATACTTGTTATGAACGTTGATATACCATTGATATACCTCTTTGGTTATACTACTCAAATTATTAATAACATTGAAATACTTGATTATGTGTGACAAAATATATCAATGATAGACTTTATTTAAAAAAAAAAAATCATTAATATATATTTTTAATTATCAGTGACATACTTTATTTTAAGTATATTTTCTATATTGAATATGAATATTAGGAATACCATTTCACTAATATATCAGAGTATATTAGTAGTATATGTACTTCAATTTAGGTATATCTGATATAATGAATATAAAATAACGAATATATTCATATTAGGAATATCATTCCACTAATATACCATAGTAAAGTATATCGGTTGTATATCAAATATATTTCATTTTAAGTATATCAGTAGTATATCAACAATATATTTGATGTATTTTATTTTAGGTATATCAGTAGTATATCAAGATATACCACTGATATACTTCATAACAGTAAAACACTGGAAAATTTTGGAAAGGGTATTTTTGACTTTTTCTATTCACGTCTTGGACTGGACTGAATTTTTTTTGCTATAATTGCAAACTTAAAAAAGTGAAGGCACGCTTGCAAATACAAATTCCTCTTTTGCTATTGTTGCAACCATCCCATCTTTTTATGGGTAGGGTCGAATCTAGATTCTCATTTGTAACACATTTGATCCGAGATTCACTTCATGTTATTAAACTAAAAAAAATAAAAAAAACTTTATATTGTCGACTAGATTTGTACAGGTTTTTTTTTTAGGAAGATTTATTTCTTAACAACACATTTATCCAACACTATAACCATTTTTTTAAGTTTAAAATTGAAATTTATCCAATACTAATTTACTTTATATTACAATTTTTTTTTTCTAAAAACACAATTACTAACAATTATGTTAAAAGCCAAGGTTCTTCATCTTAAAAAAAAAAATATATGTCTATATATATATATATATATATATATATATAAAAAAAAAAGAAAAAGTTTTAAAATTTAAAACGATTCTCAATTTTATCATCCATTATTTATTATTACTATTTTTTTCTGAAAAAAGGGACAACATTGTTCCTGTATAAGTTGTGATAAAAACGATAAATTAAAATTCTAATCTCTAAATTTTCGACATAGGTTTTATTTGTTCATTGAAATTTCAAAAATTAGACCTATGATCCCTAAGATTTAGATTTAGTTTCTATTTCGTTCTTGAGGTTTCTAATAATTCTTAAGACTTCAAAAACAACTCTTCTAGTCCTTCATGTTTGAATTTAGTTTCTATTTGACCTTCATTTGAGATGGTTAGTTGATTTAACAGAAAGACAATAATTAACATGCTTAACTTTCTTTAGCAAGTTTAACCCGCCACATTATATTTTCATGAAATCAACTCAACTAATGACCAAAGAAACCAAATTTAAATCTTAAAAATGAAAAACATTGGTTTTGAATCCTCAAATAGAAACAAACGTCAAACTTCAGGGACCAAAAATACCGGTATGATTTGAGGAATCAAATAGAAATCAAATAAAAAAATGAGGGTAAAAAAATGTTAGCTTTGAAACTTTAGAAACGCATGAAAACAAAAACCAAAACATGGAAATCAAACGTGTAATTTATACTAGCTGTTTTTAAGTTAAAATCTTGGTCTTTGTACTATCGTGATTTTATCCCTATATTTTTAAGTGATCAAATTTTGGTTCCTATTGGTACAATCCTAAGACAAATTTTATACCAAATGAAAATCCTTTAATACAAATTTCATGAGAATGATAATGAAATTAGATAAGCCATTGCCACACAGAGTCTCACAGACATGAATGACAGAGTTCATAACAAGAAGACAATACAGCTAAGAGAAGAGAAGAAGAAGCTCCCTTCCAGTTTCCTTTCCTCTCTGCATTTCTGGGTGTTTGATTCCCCATCGCCATGTTAGGCAGACTGATTGAGCTTAAACTTGTAAGTGCTGCAATCCCCAAGCAAAAATGGCGCATCCGAATTACCTCCATGGGCTCTCTTGTTCTGATATCCCGGATAATCATTCTTGCAAAACGGCACTGTTTCCTGCAACTTCAACCCCGTTTTGATGGCTTCCTCCACCAGCTCCCATTTGTTGTAGGGTTCCCCTTCCTTGTGCGTCACATGAATCTCCCCATCCGCTTTCTTCAGCAAAACCCTAGCGTTCCTCAGAAACCCTTCCACCAATTCCTTGTTCAATCTGTAGTTTCATTCATCCATTTTCAAGCAAAATTCGACGTATTATATGTATATAATTCAACTCAAGTGAGAAAGTAGAAGATCGGTTACTGAATTTGGCAGAAACTGCCCTCGCGGTACAGGAATCCGACGTGAGGGAAGTTGTAAACGATGCGATCGAATCTCTGTGTTTTGAGGAAGAAATGTTTACTCATATTTCGAACGTCGATTCCGTAGAATACCAAACATCCTCTTTCTTCTAGTTCCCTCACGTTCCTGATTGCGTTGCTGTACTTCTTTTCTAGGTCATCTGGAATCGAAAAACAGGACGAAATCGAATCATCAATGCAGAAAGAAAAAGGCACAAAAAAATCGAGTGCGATCATGATCTAACCCTGAGAATCGAGGCAAGTGGCTACGATGTTGCGAGCCGATCTGAAGTGAACGGCTAAACACAGGGCAAAGGAAAAGTCGCCCTCTCCGACGAGTAATATTCGGTGTCTCGACGAGTAGTGTTTCCTCCATACTTCTTCTTCTTCTTCTTCTTCTTCCTCCTCGTCGTCTTCATCCGACGATTCTGTTTTTCTCTCGTTTTCCGGCGCCAACTTCATCGGCGATCGCTCTGGTAAAACTCGAATTTGAATCGAAGCGATTAAATCATTAATTTTCTTGATGATCATCCGTTCCGGAGATGAGTAGTCATTGGGAAGTCAAGCTTTTGAAACTTTTTTCTGTGAAGTGACAATTCACAAGGACGCTTTGTAATCCGTATTTTTTGTCCGAGTTCATCCATCGCTACCACTACTCCTTTTTTTTTTTTTTTTTTTTAATTGAAAAAGTACTCTACTCCCTTTTTACTTTTTGAAAATTTGTATTTCAATTTTCACCTCCGATGCTTTTTTAAATACTAAATACTTTTTTTAAATTAGAGAGGTACACAAGTTCGCTTTGGTTGGGTTAGGGTTTTTCGAACCAATGTGGTTTCCCAACCCGATTGCAGAAAACAACTCAATCCAATCCAACCCAATCTTATATTTTCAAGAGAGTTGGGTGAGTCAGATCCAACAAGTTGCGACGCAACGAGGATGACGGTAAAAAAAAATATTAAACATTACCCCTAATTGCATGACGATAGGATATAGATGGAAAACGACGAGTCGACACAAGATGGAGTTGAAGGAGATGCGATGGGACAGTGATATGGAGGGTTTTTTGGAAAAGTAGGAAAAAAATTAAAAAAAAATTAGAGAAAAGGGGGCGTTCAGAAAGTATTTGGGGATATAAGGTGTCGCGTCTCTCGTGTGTTATGTAGGTTGCGTCTCTACAAGATACGCAACCAGATGGTACTTTTTTTTTTTTAACGCTGGTGGGTCGTGTCTCTTCAAGAGATGCGACCATCTGCCACGTGTCAAATCCACGTTTTTTATATTTGTTTATTTATTATTTTTTTTAATTTGAAGATACTAAAACAGAATGATTTTGTTTTTTTTTTTTGGGCAGTTGCATAGATGGCAAATTGGACCAAATTAATAGCAAATATAGCACAGTTTCAAACTAAATTGCAAATATAGCAAAATTAATTGTACAAGACCAAAAAGCTGTTGTCGGATTCTATCCGTGTCTATCACTGATAGACTCTGATTATTCAAAGTATATCAGTGTCTATTGCTGATAGACTTCGATTAATAAAAGTCTATCAGTGACTATCACTGATAAGCACTGATAGATTTTGATTAACCAGAGTTTATCAGCGATAGACACTGATAGATTCTGAATAATCGGAGTCTATCAGTAGACTGATAGATTCTGATTAATCAGAGTCTATCGCTGATAAACTCTGATAATCGAAGTCTATTAGATAGACTCCGATAGATTTTGCTATATTTGCAATTTTTTTACATGGTGCTATATTTGCTATTAATTTGGTCCAATTTGCCACCCACTGCAATTTTCCTTTTTTATCTAACTAACTATAATTTAAAACAAATGATATTTCTCAAAAAAAAAAAAAAAAAAAAAAAAAACCAAATGATTTTGTTTTTCTTTTCTTTTCTTTTTTTTTTTTTTTGTTTAACTATATACATTTTAAACTAAATGATATTTAAAAAAAAAAAAAAAAAACAACAACAACAACAACAAATGATTATATTTTTTTGTTTAAATAACTTATAAAAATATATATAAAAAAAACTTATAAATTGTATCTTTAGAATGAATTGTTATGGACCATCTATTATAATATATGTATAAACCAAATGATATTTCAAAAAAAAAAAATGCATTTAATGAATATAAAACACATGTCCAGGATAAAACCAATAAGTAGTTTCAAAGAAAAACAAGGATTGTTCTTGAAATCTATGAGTTTTGAAAATTTGATTGAATCTTTAATCACAACCATTAGTCATTCAACTTAATTTGGTGGAAAACTTGATTTTTGTTCAAATTATGTAATTTTTACTTTAATTTTTTAAAAGTTAAAGTTAGTGATTGAATTTATCCTCAATTAAATTTAGGGTAAAAGTGCACCACATATTTAAGTTTAAGATACCTAATACAACTTTACCACAAGTAAAAATTGAATTTTCTTTTTTCCTTAAAAACTGTTATTATTTTTTAACTTAAAAGAATAGTGGTAAAAGAATATGAATATGATTATTTTTTATCAAAAAAAAAAAAAAAAAAAGAAAGAAAGAAAGAAATATGAATATTTGTAAATAGAGAGAATAGAATAAAATGGTGTGGAATAGCGTCCAGACATTAACGTTTTGCTTGTTTGCTTCTGAAAATGCTCATCTTTTGGCTTTTAACACTTCCAAAAATAATAATAATAATAATAATAATAATAATAATAATAAAAAAAAACTTCCAAATTTTTTTTTTAAAAAATTGGGTAATTGACAAAAATAGGACAATAAGAAAGGCATTAAAGAGAAATAGGACTCATTTTAAATTGGAAGAGAAATGAGATTTTTAGGGCTGTGAAATTACTAAATTACCCTTAATGAAAATCCCCAATCTATCTTGAAGAACTCAGCTGCTTGATTTTTTCCATACTTCAAACCCATTTCTTTTTTCCATACTTCAAACCCATTTCTTTCTTTCTTTCCTTCTCTCACGCATGAGCGATTTCTTCCTCCATTGATGACCGGTTATCAAGCGACAACAACAACTCATCTTTCTTCTTCTCTCACGCACGAATCAACAACCCAAGGGCTCTCTTTGGGTAGACGGTAAGAAACTTTCTTCATAGTTTAGTTTTATTTTGTTTTGGTTTCGAAATACCTCTCTTGGGTAGACTAAGAACGTTTTTTTTTTCCTTTTTAAGAGAATGTTATGAAAAATGTTGTTTGTTGTTTGTTTACACTTTTCTTGCACAATGTTGTAAGTATGTGAGATGAAAAATTGAAATGTCAATACTCCTAAACTTCAATTTTTTTTTTTTTTTTTTGTAGGAATTAAAGATTTTGTGGTAATTGGGAGATGACTCAAGTTCGTGTTTTAGTTCGTTTTGGTGGAGTTGGCCAGAAGAGATGGGAGAAAAAAAATGAGTGGTCGGAAGGAAGCTCTACAAATAACGAGTTGGAAGTAGGACAAATATTTTTTGGCAAGAAGGAATTGTCCATGAAATTAAGTGTCATGGCAATGAAAAAGAATTTTGAATTTAGAGTAAATAAATCTACGAAGGATGTACTTTATGTCAAATGTATTGATCGTGAGAACTGTAATTGGAGACTACGAGTGAAATTAAAAGGTTCATCTGACATATTCAAGGTTTCTAAGTATGTAAACGTTCATTCATGTTCACTTGATATTTTGAATCACGATCATAGACAAGCAAAAGATTGACATGTCGTAATCCTATTGCATATATCGAAAAGTCAGTTGTATGAGATTAATGTAATATTACAGTTGTGTTTGATTTCTTGAGTTGAACGAAATGCACTTGTTGTACGTCATGAGATGTTTAAGAATTTAATTTCATTATTGTATGACTTGAACTGTCAATTGGGTTAAAAATTAGGCCAGGAACTGCTGCGTGCTGTTTTTTTTTCTCGCAATATCACACTGCGAGAAAATATTTTCTCGCAATCTCGCTGCGAGAAAAAATTTTCTCGCAATCTCGCTGGGAGAAAATGTTTTCTCGCAATCTCGCTGGGAGAAATTGTTTTCTCGCAATCTTGGAATTTTTTTTCTCGCAATCTGGGAGAATTTTTTTTTCTCACAATCTCTGGGAGAATTTTTTTTCTCGCTTGGAGTGGTCGCTGTCAGTCGTCCTTGCCGTCAGTCGAACTCGTTGGAGAAAATCGTGCGTGGTCGCTGTCGTTGTGCCTTGTTCGCCGTCGCCGTCGCCGTCGTGAAGTGGTTGGGAGAAATTAGGCCAGGAACTGCTGCTTGCTGTTTTTTTCTCGTAATATCACACTGCGAGAAAATATTTTCTCGCAATCTCGCTACGAGAAATTTTTTTCTCGCAATCTCGCTGGGAGAAATTTTTTTCTCTCAATCTCGCTGCGAGAAAAATTTTTCTCGCAATCTCGCTGGGAGAAATTGTTTTCTCGCAATCTTGGAATTTTTTTTCTCGCAATCTGGGAGAATTTTTTTTTCTCACAATCTCTGGGAGAATTTTTTTTCTCGCTTGGAGTGGTCGCCGTCAGTCGTCCTTGCCGTCGCTTGGTCAGTGCTCGCCGTCAGTCGAACTCGTTGGAGAACATCGTGCGTGGTCGCTGTCGTTGTGCCTTGTTCGCCGTCGCCGTCGTCGTCGTCGTCACTGTGCCTGTCGTGAAGTGGTTGGGAGAAAATTGTGGTTGGGAGAAATTCGTGGAAGAGGGTAAAAAATTAGGGATTTTCATTAAGGGTAACTTAGTAATTTCACAGCCCTAAAAATCTCATTTCTCTTCCAATTTAAAATGAGTCCTATTTCTCTTTAATGCCTTTCTTTTTGTCCTATTTTTGTCAATTACCCAAAAAAATTGGGTTAAAAAGACTCCAAAAATTAAAAAAGAAAAAAGCTCTTTAATAATTTCCATCCAGCCACGTGTCCCCCAAACCTCCTATCTTCACTTTTCCTTCAGATTTCTGAGAAAAAGAAAAGGGAAATTCAGCCGCTGACGCGACTGATCTGACGGCATGTTTGGGATTTGGCTTCCCGATGGTGTTACGTCTTTTGGAGAGACGCGACTCAACCGTCCCGTCTCGTTGTTGTCTCTTTCGTCTCGTTGCCGTCTCCTTCGACTCGTTACCATCTGGTTGCTGCAAGGTCGCATCTCTTCAACAGACGCGACCTTACATGTCGCGTAGGTTGAACCTACGCGACACCTTAAATCCCCAAATACTTTCTGAACGCCCCTTTTTCTCTAATTTTTTTAAATTTCTTTCCTACTTTTCCAAAAAACCCTGATATGGATGACAACGAAGGGCTGCAAACACAGTCGAAGATGGACTCGAAGTAGCTGTATGTTTTGACTAAAAGTTGAAGACATTGGACGCGAAAGTGAAGAGAAACGAACGATCTAATGAACCGCAAACCAAAAATTGAACCGAACCAAACTCATTGGTTCATGATAATGATAATAATAATAATAATAATAATAATAATAATAATAATAAATAAATAAATAAATAAATAAAACCTAACCAAATTGAGCTGGCCTAACCCAACCGTTACATTCAGGTTGAGTTGGCCTAAGTTACTCAGGTTGTTAAGGTCCCATTTGATAACCATTTGGTTTTTAAAAATTAAGCCTATAAACACTATTTCCACCTACAAATTTCTTTATTTTCCTAATACATTCTTTCTATGTATTAGAAAACCAAGCCAATTTTTGAAAACTAAAAAAATAGTTTTCAAAAACTTGTTTTTGGAATTTGGCTAGGAATTCAAATGTGCCCTTGACAAAAATGAAAACCATGGTAGGAAAATTGAAAGAAAACAAGTATAATTTTCAAAAACAAAAAACCAAATGGTTATTAAACGGGCCTAGTTTTTCGAGAACCCCTACCTTAGTATTGTCCTAATCAAACCTCAAACTATAGAAATTATTGGAATTAAATCTTTAGGATGATAGTTAAAAAAGAAAAGGGTTTCAGTGGCGAAGTTAATCAGTGAATAAAACTAACCATGCACTATATATATATATATTTTGATACTGCACTATATGTTTTTTAAACCGCACATTCTAAGAAGATAATGTGAAGCTTTATACAATCTCACATGCCATTAAAATCTACCTGACAAAAATAGATATTTAGAACCAAAATTAGAACCCAAACTTGTATACCCTTTGTGGTAAAGAGTTGAGAGCTTCAATAACCAGTTCCTTTTGTTGTCAAAAACAGTGCCTTGCTGTATCATATATTAACTATATAAATAAAAAAGTCAAACATGTGTAAAGTAGACATTACTCCCTTAACATCCTCACTTTACATTAAATCAAAAGTGGTTTTCTTCTTGATTTTCAGTCCATCAGAGTTGATTCTGCTGGGAGAGTCAATCTGACAAAGTAACCCACGTTTCTACACTAAATCAACAATTCCAGTAGCAAATACAGATCTTCAAGAACAAAAGATTCCAATGAGCCCATTGTTACCTCCCCGGAGTTATACCTCTATTGTATTCAATACCATTAAAAAAAAATCCTAATTTTCTAATCCCCATAAAACAATCTCCGTAGGAAGGGGAGAAGGCAACCGGACCTGAGCACCAGCAACAGCAAGCAACCCACCTTATGACTTCAGGATGATTTTACCTTGGCTAGCTCGCTCAAGACATTGGTCAGAGGTTCACTTAGCTTGCTTCTTTTGCTCTGCTTTGTATGTAACCATGTGAAAGCAAAATAAAGGAATAAATAATAATCATAGGAACAACGTTCCAATGATGCATAACAAATCCAACCCCATCTATGAAGGATCACTAATAGTGTGTAGGAAGCATTCTCTAATATGTCTTTCAATTTTTTTTTCCAGTGTTTGGCTACTTAAAAAAATGTATTTTCAAAAGTCCTTAAAAGCACTTAAGAATCATTTAAGAATAGTTCATTTAAAAGATTACCCTCTGA
The DNA here is from genome assembly GCA_017139565.1 of Luffa aegyptiaca. Lineage (NCBI taxonomy): Eukaryota > Viridiplantae > Streptophyta > Magnoliopsida > Cucurbitales > Cucurbitaceae > Luffa > Luffa aegyptiaca. The sequence goes on from CM029398.1 coordinate 51,243,295, forward strand.
ACAGGGTAGAGCGAGAGCCCAGGGCGAAATTTTACCTGCTAGGCTGCTAAGTTTTTATACATTAAGTAGTTCAATCCTACAATTTTAGGGGAAACAAGCTAGAGAAAAACTACAAAATCTTAAATATTCTGGATCTACTTTTTGAATTACAACATACTAAGAGGGAGCACCTTCCTTCTTCGCTCCACCCCTTAGCTCCGAAAGCATTATCAGCATGCTATGAACATCTTATTAAAATCTAAGTTAATATGGGCACAATTTACGACTCCCCTAGATTGACTGGAAAAGGTTAAAGACATTTTTAATATAGCTCTTGTCAAGTTTTCATTATTTTATTTTACAATGTAGTCCCTGTACATTTTTAGTTCTTTTATTATCTATTTTCTCATTGTATTGTAAATTGTAATAGATTACACGTGCACATTTTTTAACCGAATATATTGGAGGCATCTATGCTAATTTGCAAATCTCTAAACCATTCTCCACCTTTTAGTCAAGAATTGTTAGTAATCCCTAGAATGGCTAACTTGTTACTAAAAATAAAAAGTAAAAAAGACCACAACACTACAAGAATCGAAGTATAGAAACTAAATGTGTTTTAACTATAATCATATGGCATGATCATGTAAATTACAGAAATTATAAAAACTTATACTGTACCTTCAAGGATGGAACAAGAGCAAAAACTTCATCTATAGTGTCTGGGCAGACATTAGCAATCACACATATCTGAGTTAAAATTAATACTTGGTCAGTTCATCATTCTAAAAAATTAATTTTTAAAATGGAAAAAAAGAAGATAGAGATAACTACCTCACTGTCTGTTACACCATATTTTTTGAGGGTTCTAGAACTTTCAGTTAAGCACTCAACAAAAATTGAATGGACTAGAGCACACTAGGAGTGCTGGATTGGTACGAAAGCATACTTCCACAGTAGTATATAAATTGTTTCCATCCATAGAAAGAGATAAAAAGAAATTATTAAATTAACAATATAATCTAATAGCCTATTCATAAAATCAAGGATACTCAAGAACTGGTCTGACTGACTCGGTATTAATGTAGTGGTTGGCTCTTTTAGCATATTGCAGTCCCCTATCAAATGACCTAGGATAAAAGCAATATAAGTTTGTAAGCATGTGAAATTCATCTTTCCAATAAATAGTTAATAGCATTCACCTACGAAGGGATTTTTATGGTTGGATCAGCTGATAGAAGAACCATCTGATCTTGGATTCCCTGTAAAAGTTGTGCAGCCTCACAGTCCATAAGGCATTGGCATTTAACATTCTTGGGAAGTTCTGCACGCCAATTTAAAACCAACACAACAATAAACAGCATAATTAGATAGCATACAAGCCACAAATTTCATGGAACGAACACCTAACATACTAGGAGACATACAGAAACTGATCTCTTATCCCAGCAGTAATAAACAAAATGTGGCCTCAGAACATAAAGAGAAAACAGTCAGTTGCCATCGAATGAGGGAAAAACCACACAAAGATGAACAGCCCCAGCATCAGGAATTCTTAAAATGAAGAATAATTTTAAAAACTTCCTAGAAGACAGAAGCAAATGTTGCCGTTGCTTACATAGAAAACTGAAATGAAAATTTGAAACTCTAGAAACCAGGCCATAAAGAAATATCAATTAACATCATATATTAGAAGATAGAGGAAGGCAGCTCAGGATAACTTTCGTTTATTAAAGAAAAGGTAAGGCAATACTGATCTTCCACAATATGAATCGTAGTAAAAAACTAATACATTAATGACCATATATTCAAAGGCAAGGCAGTACCCACCTTGCTCAATCTTCAATTCTAGCGGTTGTGGTTCCTTTGCAACAGAAGCCTTCGCACCATTTACACCTTTTCCTCCTTTACCCAAATCACCTGCAAGCCACGATAGCAAAGGAAAGAAAGCCGATGAAATGCATTGACAGAAAAAAAAAAAAAAAAAAAAACAACAGGCAGATGAAGATAGAGCAGTAGAAATATAAGAGAAAAATAGAAAATAAAATAAACATTTAACAGTAGTACCATTTTTGCCACTGTATTTCATTGAAAAATTGATCTGCGCATCAACTGATCCTGTATGTAAATTACTTCCGAATTAAGTAGTTTTATATAATAAGCACATTAATTCTGAGAAGTAATTGATTGTATATATAGAACATCGGTACATCAAGTGACTTGTATAACATAAAATGTATCACTATTAGGCTGACATAAAAGACTATTCACCTTGAGCATCGAACTGGACTTTCCTTCCCTTCTTTGGCTTTGACAAACTATCATCCTTTCCTTTTAGAGGAGCTATGCAACAAGTCAGGAAGAAAATGATATACATTGGGCAAACAAAAAAACTGCAGAAGAGAAAAAAAAAAAAAAAAAAAAAACCATAATGCCCCAGATGAATTTTCAATCATGCTTAACTATCCTAAGCTACCTCGTTCAAATGCCCAGCTCCATAGACAATATCACTAATTATAGTTAATGATGTATTCCTCTGACCTATGATCGATTTAGCAAACTACATGCACGATCCATGGAAAGCTGGAAGCAACGAGGGTTCACAAATTTTCAGTTCTGTACAAACAGTTGTGATGGTAGATTTAAAATCCAACCGATTCTCAAAACAAAATCTTGGTTAAACATAAAGAGGGGGAAAAAAAAAGATTGAGAAGTAATTTGGTCAATAAATTCGGATCATGGGTGAATTCAGTTTAATGAGGACAAAAAGATGCATGAAGTTGATATACGCACGAGGACACGAGTACTTGGGCTGTAAATAATTACAAACAATACTCAACCCCCCCTTCCCGAAAGCCAGAAAAGACATTAACGACACGAACCATCCTTGGAAGCCGAAGATTTGAGCGAAGACTTTCCAGGTTTCTTCTGCACAGGAAAACCCTTTTCGCCCTTCTCCGACATTGCTGAAAATCGTTCCCTCGCTTCACTTCGATTAAGCTCCAAGCAAAACCTACTTCAGAAAACAAAAACTAAGGCATTCATGAGATGCTTTTCTCAGTTTACTAATTGGAAACGGAAACATTATAACAGGAGAGGAGACAGGGATTAAATAATAATCTTTCCTAGAGAAATACGAGAGCGAAAACAATCGGAAAAAAGTAGAGCAGAGAAGAGTAAAATAAGAAGGAAGATGAGAAGAATGCAATGGCGGAGTGGAAGGAGAAACGGACCTGTTGCTGTTGGTTGATCGGAAAATCAGAGATTCCCTTTCGTCTTATGCCCCGGGACGACCCTCCTTCAACTTTCAGTTCTCAAGGATTCAAGTAAACAGTTCAATGACCAGACTCTTCATTTAAAAATCTTTAAGAAAAAAAAACAAACTAATAAAATATTTTTTCAGAGCAAAAATTATTATCTAAATTTCTTTTTTTTTTATTATTATTATTAGGAATCTAGTCTACTATATAATTGTGCTCCCTCAACTTTTATGATAAGAACAATAAATACAAATTGTCAACAAGAGCTTAGCTCAACTGACATAACCTTGTATTGATAACCACAAAGTCTGTGGTTCGAATCTCTCTCCCTATATATATATATAATAGTAGTTGGAGGACTAAAATTAATATTTTCAAATTTGGAAATATCAAAGTGAAAATTTTGTAAGAATTTAATGACCAAAATCAAACTTTACTCCTTTGCAAAATTATTAATAATAATAACTCTTTCTACTCTAATCATCAAATTTTCATTCCATAACAATTTATTTTTAGTTTTTCTAATTCTACACATGAAACAAAATTAACCTTTTAAGGGGATGTAGTATTACAATTGTGGACGTAGAAATTCAACCCTTAGTATATAATGTATTAAGAAAACTTTAATATAGAAATAAATTATCAAATATATTAAAATAGGCAAAATATTACGGTATTAACATATTGTTATAATGTATTATTATTCAAGTCAAGGGAATGATCATATAACCAAAGATTTCAAAAGTAAACAAATTGAGACCGCGTCACAAAAATATCCTTCTTACAATTTTTTTTTCAATTTTTTTATTTCACCTTTGTATAATTTTAAAATATCCTATTAAAATAACAAATCTTTCATATCTATTATTATAACTTCATTCTAAGGTTGTACCAACTTTTTAGTTGAAAACTACATTGAATATAGCTCAGTCATAATTGACATATACCTTCAAAGGTCATAAATTCGATTTCTCTATTTCTTACATTGAGCATATTAATCTTCCATAGTCAATTTGAGCCTATTAATTAATTCACTTTCATCTCTTCTAAGAGATTATAGGGTATAATGTTGTATTAAGAAAAACTAACAATTCAATAATAATTAACATCAAAATAATAGTATTACTATCGGCAATAGTATTCTTATAGCGTTTGCAACATTTACATCGCGTATCAAAAAATTACTGATTTCAACTAAAATATTCACAATATGGAATGTGAATGTGGTAAAATTATAATTAATAATATTGCTAATTATTGGTCGAAATGCAGCTGAAATACCACGATCACCTTTGGAAATTGAAAGGATAAGGTTTAAAGAAGAAAGAAATGAAAGTATAAGAACCAAAAAGTTAATACACAGATAAAAACCATGAACCTAACTACAATTTATACTTAGAATTTCCGCTTTAACTGGGCTCTGATTCAAGTCAAATGCGAGCAGAACATTTCCCATTTTCATTCAACAAAAGAAAGAAAGAAATAACTGCAATCATATCAATCAAATTCAAAACAAAACTTGTAAGTCAGACAGCAACTGCCAAGTACCATCTCTATAGCCAGCCCAACAAAACTCCACAATCAGAGACATCATCTCACGTATCATCAACTTGCGAGTGAAACACAAAACTTGGGAACGTGGTTGTGATATCCCTGCCAACACACAAAGAAAGTACAACAACTTAGCAGCAGAGTGAGCCACAGATGAACAATCACAGCTTTCATCATCTTTGGATGAGTTCAGGTTACCTTTCCAAAAAAAAAAGAAAAAAGAAAATGCAGTTCACTCACTTGAGATATTGGAGAGTCATGTTTTTCAAAAGTGATGGATGCCTCATAACAAGGTTTCGCCACTCTTCCTTGTCAATCTTGCCATCGTGTTTTGTATCAGCTTCTTCGAATGTCTGCATAATCAGGAGACATCCAGTTATAATTTCGAGAACAGAACACACATCTGCGGCCACCTAGCTATCACCTAGTTTACATAGACAGCACACAAATTTGCACCTGATAGACATTCAACAAATGAAGCATCAACGAACTAATATGGTTAAGAAACTCGAAAGGTATATATTCTCATGAAATATGCTTTGCCCTCTTTTCAATGGTCCTCTTGTCAATATGAAAGAAATCCCCATTTAGAAGACAGGACCAAGCAGCCATCTACTAGAATACAACTTCATGAAGTTGGTCGAGTCTAAATGCCTGTTTGGAATAACTATTTAAGTGCTTAAACACCTTTTTTGCACTTATAAAGATTTTTGTAAACACTTAAAAGAAAATCATTTCAAACAGACCATAAATTTTTATCCATTTTAAAAAGCTCACCATTTTTTCTATCACTCAAGATTAGCACTTACATATTAGCAATCAATCTAATAACCAATAGAGACATGCTCATGTTTCAGAAAAGTGAGTGTAGACATCTCAATCAATGATAGCTCAGCGGGTCCAAAATCGAAGTAGTGAAAAATGAAACAAAAAAGAATCCATGTGATATTCAGCAGATTGGACAACTGAAAGTTAAAAGGCCAGATTAGGAAAAGACTATGTAATACTAGAAGTAATCAAATTAGGAAGAGAACCTTGTCGATGATACTTTCTATAACATCATCTGACAGATTCATGCCAGATTCAGCAAGCGTAGCCACAACCATTTGCTTTACCTACACAACATTTTATTGTTTAAAAGACTAGAATTATTGAGGAAAACATTTTGGGAATAGTACCCATATGGCAAGAAATAGATACGATAATATAGAACGTGGAGAGGATTCAAAAAAATTATTTAACACAACCTCATCTTAAAAAACCATAAACTTTAAATGGCACAATCTTCATGTTTATAAACATCAAATAACGCTAAAGCATCAACGCAATTTGACATTTCAATCTTAACTCCAAGAATAACATTAAAGATTTCCAACACTGTAATGCCAAAGAAGCTGTCATGATCGCAAGTGTCACTGCCTAGAAACTAGAAAGTCAACAAACCAACTTCAGAAAGTATCAACGTCACTGCAAGTCAGCCTCTGCTATTTTCAGGATAATGAAAAGATGAGTGAGGATTTAGTTGACAGTATAGAGTTCAGATTCATGGGAGGATCTCAGTTCCAACAATTTCTGATCATATAGTAGTAAAGAAGAAAAATATATTAGCTTATTTAGCAGGTGTACAAGAAGAATTAAAAATTAGATCTCGTCAAAACATTCTGTAACATCCTTCTCTAATAGATCCTTGATAGTCTTTATATAGATCAATTGATATCATCCACGTAAAATGTTCAGAAAAGATCATCAATTAAAAAAGGTAGCCTGCTATAATAATCAGTCTTTAAGTGGTCAGCATCCATGCAATGTAATTGTTCAAATAGAGATAAAGAAGGTATTGGAGAGGTTACCTCCTGTCTCTCAATGAATCCTTGCTGTTTAAGATCGTATAGTTGGAATGAAACTGCAAATTAATAAAACGAAAGATCACATGACAACTAAAAATACCAGACCAGAGTGATAAGGAAAGCTAACACCAAAAACTTAACTCCAACAACCATGGCAACACCAATGGATTGTACAAAAACAAAGGGATGCACCCATGTACGAAATATTTTGATCGCCCATGTTGAAATATAACAGCGTGACATTTTCCTAGGTGGAGGTATGTGAGAAAATTAACACTGAAAAGAAAACTTACACTCGATTTTATCATCAATAGGGGCATTTGGGTGAAAGACGGAAAGAGCACGTGCAAATTCTTCAAAATCAAGTATTCCATTGTGTTTTGTATCAAACAGGTCAAAAACCTATGAGTTGCATTACATAAGTCGTGAGTAGTAAAAACCAGCAATCAGCCAGCAAATGAATGCAGTAATTTGTACCAAAATAGCAACTATTTGATAGAGATAATAGTGTGCTACTCCTCAGGAGATCAAAACCAATCCCCATACAAACAACCGGAAAAGAGTCTGATTAGAATAGAAACTTGAATTGTCTTTCTTTTTAACTCTTATATCTGATTGAACCACAGACATGCAGCCATGTACAGTAAGATGCTAACTACTGATCTAAAAACATAACGATGACAGCAAATGCATGCATTTAAGAGGTAACTAGTCCAAAAAAACTTGCTAAACATAAAAAGTAAAGCAGTGAGCACCCTTGCAGACCGACAAAGTAAAAGTAATCAAGTGCATTTGCATTTCCAAAGGATGACACTTGTTGTCACACTCCATAAGACTTTATTCATAAAAATGTATAATTAGATACCTCAATTTCAACCACTTATATGCAGAAACTGAACTTTTATTAGAAATATTAGGACCATTGAAAGACTCAAATAAATTATGAAGGGACATCCAGGCCAGTCAGAAAATAGTGGATATGTAAATAGAACTAAGGTTTAATTGTAAACAATAAGGTTACCCTATCTGCAAATAAGCTCTCTTTTTTGTTTGTTTTGAACAGTGCCAGTTGAAATTCTTCCTGCAGTATGATACAGAGGGAGAGTCAAAACAAAGCAAGAGCAACTGTAGCTCAAGCATGAAAATTGAAAAGATTATCATCTTACAAAATGATTTTTTTTTTTTTTTTTTTGAGGAATCTTACAAAATGATTGAATACACTGTATTAAGGAGGAAAGTGAAACAAAAGAATGACTCCTCCACTGGCTGTTACCTTATTGATCAGCCCATCGTCAATCACTGCACTACTGATCTTCTTAAACAGCTCATACAATGCTTCTATTTCACTTACACTGACTGCAATAGAGGAAGCAAACAACTTATGACTGCCAAAATTTAGAAGCAAATAAAAGAGTGAAGGTCTTATCAACACAAATTAATCCAATCGGTAACAAATACTTATTATTGATGTGATGCATTAGTTAGACCTCTACAAAGAAAAGTATTAAGCATATGAAAAACTAGATATGAAATGGAATCAAATATCCACGCCAATAAATCAGAAAGGTTGATTGTGTCAGGCATCAAAGACTGAAAATTCTAGAAACATACATACTGTCTCCCTTGCAAGAGCCTCAGGATCTTGAAGGCCCCTGGGTTGCCTAGACGTATCTGCATCACAACAGTTTGCTACAGCAGCACAGAAATGCTTTATTCCCTCTAGGCATTGAACCATGATCTTTCACAGATGTCAAAACACTCCATACCTGTGCCAAGAATTAGTAAAAAGATGTCTAAACAATTTTCTTGAAACAAGCCCATAGGCTAATGAACATGACAATCAATCACCAGTACCTCTCCACTAAACAGAAGCCAGGACCGCATAAATGATAAACCCAAGAAGCATAATTTCATGAAACAGGCATGATTTACCATTCGAAAATTTTAAAAAATTATTCAAGATTCAGATTGCAATTGAAACTTATCCTCCATTCCCAAATCAACATCAACTTCTCGGCAGTAAAGCAACATCAAAGCAATGAATCTAGTGGGATGATAAACAAAAATGAAAATAAACGAGAACGAATTACAATTTCATTCAAATAATCTCTAAATGAAATGGCAATCACGATAGCAAACAATTCCGACGTAAGGTATTAATCCCAGATGCCAGCCTCTCTCTCAATCAGAAAAAGAAAAACACAATCGATCGAGCAATAAAATGATGCAGAAAATCATGGGTGCGGTACAAAATTAGGGCTTCTAAGCAAATCTGAGAACTGAACAAAGATTACATTAATAAGGCCAGAAAAGAAACAAGAAAGCACCATCAAAAAGGCTGATAAAGGAAGATGAATAGAGAGAAAAAGAGTGGGGATCTTCTTGTTTTACCTTTAAAAAATCCGGAGAGAGAAACCGTTGCAGGTTGAAGGCGAATTTGAGCCGAGATTCTGATACATGGCTAACTAATCCTCGTTTTCCTCAAAATTAAATTGTAAAAAAAAAAAAGTTGAGGTTTTGATTGTTACTGAGAGGAAGAAGGACGGCGTGCATTAATACGGACGGAATTCTAATTTCTAATTTCTTCAAAAAAAAAAAAAAAAAAGAAAAAAAAAAAAAAAAAAAAGCGATTTTTTTTTTAAAATAATTAGCGCTTTGCTGTTTTTTAATATGGAGAGGTGAGAGATTGAACCTTTAACCTCTTGGTTTTTTTTTTTTTTTTTTTAAAGCAACCTTTAACCTCTTAGTTGTGATAGAAATTTTATGTCAGTTGAGTCATGCTCTCGATGACAATAATGTTTTTTTGTGTTTGATTCTTTAATGTATTTTGTGAAATGATTGGTTGCACCTATACATAATGAAGAAAATGTCTAGCACGTTAATGTTACAGGTAAAATTGGAAAAGATAATGCTGATTTTTTTAAAGTGAATAATTATGCCTTTTTTTTTTTAAGAACTATTACTATGTATGTTTTTTTTTAAAGGTCAAATAAACCATTAATCTACCTGCTTTTCAGTTGTTTAGTAGAACATTAAAATTGTACTTCTTCTCAAAAAAAAAAAATTAAAATTGTACTTAATATTTAACTTAATTTTATAAATCTATTTATATATTTTTAAATCACAAAACTCGTTACAATGAAAAAAATATTAAATTTCTTCGAATAAACAAATAAATAAATTGTTTTCAACTTCTATCTTATATTCCCAACTTATAAATATCTTTTGCATTAACCAATCACACGTGAAGAATGATCTTCACCACAAAATAAATTTACTGGTTTTCTTGATATAAAATATTATTCGATTTTGACATGTAAAAATATTTAGGGATTTAACATACAATCTTCATAAAGACTTTCTTCATAACTTCAAGGTAACACTTGTCTGCCAATCTTTTTTAATGTAACAGAGCAGACGATTATGGACACATTATAGAACTTCTATTTTGAAAAAAAATCTAAATTTTAGTCTATGAACTGTTTCACACAGAAATGGAATATTATTACTGTTTAACAGATAGAAATTTTGTAATTGCCCAATTGACAAAAAGTTCCCTATATTATAGCTATGGAAGCATATTTTTAAGCACCGTGATAAATTTTGTTGACAATGTAACTTGCATTAGATCTATTACAGAATCCGAGAAATGAAACGAGAATAAAAAATAAACAAACAGCGTCGAAAAATGATGTTATCTGATCTTCTGTTTGTGTATCTGCCTTCATCTTTTTACCTGTCTTTGTTCACCACCATGATCTGATCTGCTTCCCTTTGGTACCATTTTCTTAGAATCTGACTTGCTCAAGGACTTGCTTTCCTTGCTTATCTCTCTGGTTCTACTACTCTTCACTGACTTCACATCAAGTTCTGATTTATCATCTTTTATTTCCTTCTCAAGTGGCAGCTTCATATCTGTTCTTCTTGTTCTATGTCCATCCCTCTCACTGCTTTCAGAGAAGGCCTTTCTTTCTCTTACTTCTTTGTCGACGCTGTTGTCGATATCTGGTTTTAGCTTACTGTGAGTGTCACTGGTGATTGTCGCCTGTTTTTCGACAGAAATCAGCTGTTTTGCTGTGGGTGTGAAACTTGTAACCTTCGAGCCTTTCTCTTGATCAAAGAACAGGACCTGCACGACAGTTCTCAATGGTAATCGCTCATTCTTAACAGCATGGGCACGGACTTCTGATGATAACTTTTGGCAGTCTAGAATTCGACAAAGGCGCTTTTTATCTGCCTTGCTCAAATCAGGGTGTTCCTGCTTGCCATAAAAACATGTTTTACCAATCAATGAAATACGAGATATAATAAAATATTAAGTTATATCGTACCTTGAGATACATGTTTATTGCCTTGTACAGATCGTCGTGGTTTGGGCGAGCAATATCTGGCAGGGCTTCAGCAAGTTGTATCACTTTAGATACAGGCATATTGATATCCATCACAACCACCCGAAGATATGAATCGACAAGCTTCCCTACTTTTCTAATATATCTCAAGAAATGACTATTTTCTGTAGCCCCAGAGTATTGCCTCCGCCACAGTGCTCGAAGACATTCCAACACCGCCACAACCGAGTCAACATCATAGAAGTGTGCATTGGAGGTTGACTGTGAAGGAAAGAGTAAGTCACTCACTCTTGCCTCCTCAAACTGCAGACTAGATCTCCGAATTATTTCAGTTTTTGTCATCGATGACACGGCTAGATAGTTTGCTATGTTAAGAAGCCTGAGCAAGAAGCCAACTGAAACTGATCCCCGATCTGAAGGAATCATACTGACTATTTTTTCGAGAATTTGTCGACTCTTTTCCAGATCTTCTTTGCTCTCAGTAATTTTAGTCTCCGAAGGCTTGACCTTTGCAGTGTCAGGTAGCCAGCGGCAGGCATAGACATGCAGGGCTTCTCCAATAAGTTGTGGTGGTAGAATGTACGTAGATCTAACAGCCAAAATTATACAGCGGAACAATTCAATGTCTAGATCTGACAAATCCTCAGTCCACCAATCTTTTGGGACACTTTGGTTGTTCTTTTTTGTGTAACCTGGTCTTGTATAAGTGTAGGACCATGATACCTGCAAGGAATCATCTTATGTCAGTAGCTAAATTCCAAGAAGAATGGATCCTAGAGGACCCAATCTGTGCTAAGTCAATTCCTCTCTCATTGTCATTTTAATATCAAGAGTCTGAATACTAATTCTTGAACTTCTCAACGAATGTATCATTCGAACTCAAATGTGAAGGATGTATTAAGAATAAACTAATGATTGAATTTGTCCTAATTCAATAACTTTGAATTTTGGGATCAATGGTCCTTCAGGATTAAGAAAGTAAGAATGTTAAACCTTCGAATGTGGCGTTAGGATTTTCTCGACAATCGAATCAATGCACTTTCTGACAATTCCAACATTCTCGGACCACTCAGGTAACTTTGCGGTGCTTTGTAGGGTAACAATGGAATCCTTCCAGCCAACAAGAATGCACGAGTGGAGGAAAGCCTCGAGCTTCAGAACAAGATTTCCCTTCTCCACTACTTCAGTCATGCGGAGGAACTTAGCAGCACAGAATGCGTGTACGAGATTATGGGCACTGATATTAATGGTCATTCCATAACAAAACTTGGCACACAGTTCAAAAGCTTCTGCACCTCCAGGAACGTCATGAAGCTCAATAGTGGTAATGCTAGAATCACCCAAGTCAGGGCAGAGATGTTGCAAGAGACCACACTTGGGCAGAAGCTGAAACTGAAACCAAAGCAGCAAATAAGAAATCCCGGTAGAGAGGAAATCCTATCTTTATTATTTGGATACTCTGCAGCCTATGTTCACAAAAAGGAGATCCCTTTGTCTTTGATTACCCATTTCATCTTTTCCCAATCTAATAATGATTTACAACCCTAAACTTCTAAATTTGAAGTTAAAGGTCATATCAAAAAGAAAAAGGTATATAATGAGGGAAATGCATCTGTATAATAGCTTAGATATGTCATCCTCAATTATGAAACAGAACAAGAAATAGACAGTGTCAAGGCTTTACCTTGTGAAGAAGGTAACTGATGTTGTCAATGCATATGACAATATTTCCGGGGACATCGGAAATAACCGTCCTGCAGAGTAATTCATACATGTTTAGTCAACCAGTTTTCAGGGTTCGTTTTTGGAGGGTGATTCTAATATGGTACCTGGTAGCTGCTTCTGTGTAGAAGGAATCAGGCCTGGTTCCCAATTTCATAAACTTCATTTCTACAATTGCCTCTTCTTTTCATGGGTCTTCAGTATCAAATTGTGGAGCCCCTTTCATACACAAAAAGCTACATTCAACTCTCAGCTACGTTGGCTGAATGAGGTACAATTAAAAAGAACAGCCTACAACAGCTTGCTATTGCAGTTGTCTGTGCTCTACAGTACAAAATGTATAGAATAATTGAATAGAACAATCCGTGTATTATCTAAACTGTTCTAAACCAACTAGATTCATTGGCATATACTGCAAAATAAATGCTAGAGTGAAAAATAGTGGTTGTGTGCAGCGTATATCACCTTTTTCTACAGAAATGTTAGCTAACATTAAGTAAAGAAGAAAAAAAAACATGTGGATTTAAGAAATCCATATATAAAAAACAGAAACTAAAACAAATTAAAAAATCAATTGGAAAGACAATGGCCAGAAACTTCCAACTTGGAAGAAGTCACAATGGAGAAAAATGAGGGAGGACAATGACTTTATTGATGCAGGAACATTGCATTAAGAATCAAACAACAAACATCAATCGGACCAAACATAAAAATAGAAGAAACGAGACTTCAACACTTACAAAAAGAAGAGAAGATAAGAGAGGAAAAAGGAGGATGACCGAATTGAAGTTGCAAAAAGGAATATGGGCTTTAAGCAAGAGAAAAGGAGAATGGTAATACAAAAAAAAAAAAAAAAAAAAAGTGAAAAACTACTGTTGCTCCTGGTGGAAAAGAATCCAGTATCTTTGTTACAACCTATAAGACAAGAGAAAATGCCTTCCCACAATTGATTGTTCTCAATTTGACGTAGCAATAAATCATGGATTGCGTTTTCACAGACAAATGGTGCTAAACAGAGGGTTACAGAGAGCTATCTCGTTACTTTTCCAGAAGGAAAAGATCTCTGAGGTTCTTCTCTCAAGGGAAATACAGTGATATATGGAATATGCGCGTTGTAAGTCCATATTTTTCTTTTCTTTACTTTCCAATGTTGATTTGCTAGATTCTCGACATGGTTTTGATTTGTTCTTTTTGTCCATATTCTATTGGAAGCATTCTGAAAACGTCCACACCAAGCATAGTGAGGTTAAAAGTATTCTTCTGTGTAAAACAGAAGAGAAATGGAAGGTATCTCAGTTTAATTGAAGATTCATCTAAGATATTCCTTATTAAAGTAAATGGGTTTTGTTTATTTTCACAAGTCAAAAACCCATTTACTTTACTAATCGACAAAATTACCACTATAACTGAGGCATTCAAATAAATTCAAGCGCTTCTGCACAAATTAAAACTGGTAAAGAAGAGGGGAGTGAGAAAATTTACCACGGAGACGCATAAAAATTGCGGTTGACACAGTCCGATTCCAGAAAAAAAAAAAGGGGGGGGGGGGGGGGGGAATGGGAAAAAGCTGCAGAGACACCAAACAGAGCCCCAAGTGATCGGACGAAACAACTGAAAAGGCTTCTCTGATTCAGATTCAACAACACAGCGCCATATATTATGATAAGAACGCAATGCAGAAGATGAGAAAGCTTTAATGGTGAAAAGGGTTTGGAAATCACAAGCTAATTTATTCAGATTTTATGATGGAAAAAATGGGTGTTAAAAATCTACTGGTGAGGCACGCCAAGTAAAGGCAAATTGGGTATTGAGTGCATGGGGACAAGGAGAGGGACATGGGTTTGGAATCTCCTGATTAGTCAACCTAGTAATAATCTAAAGCAACGCTATCATAAACCGCTTGAAGATATACAGAAGGGAAATGTAATGGAAAAGTTAAAGCAGGCAGTCTTTTGACAAAATGGTGTTCTAATCTATGATTGAATCCCCAAATGAATCATGCATAATCAAGAACAAGAAAATTGATATGCACTGAAAAATATTTCACATATACAGTCAATAGCTCCACATAAACATTAAAGAAATGGTTGATCTATAAAAAGTTCGCCAAAGGAATTAAGTTGAAGTTCACCAAAAGTCAAATTTGAAACAGGGATCGAGATTATACAGTGAGACGGGAAAAACAAAAACAAAAACAAATTTCAGAGGTGGGGTTAGGGCTAGGGTTTAATGCTCTATAGCTAAGATGAGGAAAAGGGGCTTTACTGGGTCCCTGTGATTCTCGAGATTGAAAGATCGCCAATGGCAGCCTTCATCATGATTCCCCCCACTAACTCCGCTGATTCTTCTTCCATTAATCGTTGGTTGGTTCTTCTTGATCTGCATGTCGGCCACGTGTCGCCGGCTGTATCACTCTGACGTTGGATTACTCTTCTTTTTGTTGGTGGTTTCGGAGGCCAATCGCAGACAACTCTCTCTCTTTCTTTTCAACTTGTGTCGCCTAATTTATCCATGCGCGAGCGGGACTGCCGCTCCGCCGCCGCCGCCGACGGCGATTTTCCGGCGGCGGCGTAAGCTTCCTCTCCGAGCGGTAGCGTGAGCTTCGTGCAGAACAAACCCTTTTCATCGTCGTCTTTCTTACAATTTCATCATTGATTTGATTGCTCAAAATCATGGAAGCGCCAATTCGAATGTTATTTATTTAGTTTATGACCCACCGCTTCTATTTTTACTTTTGTGGTATTTTTTTTTTCTTGGTACATACCTTTGTGATATTTTATTTGTTCTGGATTTTGAGTCTATCCAGATAAATTTCTTTTTTTTTTTTTAACATCAACCTTAAGTTGGGATTCGAATCTCTAACTTCTGAAACTTAAAAAATATATATATATATATATATATATATATTCACAACATGTGAGAGGGGAGAATATATATTTATATACTTGAGGATTGAAACGTCAAACCTTTGAGTTTCAAAAAAAAAAAAATCATATGTGTTATTTGTAAAAAAAAAAAAAATCATATGTTTTATGGTTTTATGTCAACTTAACTATTTTTTTTTTTTTTGAGAATTATGTCAACTTAACTATACTCTATATACTAATACTGATCATAATAATTTATAATATTAGCTTAATCTCAAGCTCAATGTGTGTGTGACAAATTAAAATTTTCAGATGAAGTTTGTTTTTTTTTTTTTTTTCAAACAAGCTAAACCAAACAACTACAAAGCAACAGGCGAATTAATTGGGCAGTCCATTGTGGGACAGACATCCCCATCAATGCCATAGCTAGCCCCTAAATCTTCATAAAGCTTTTCTAGAAACCAAAGCGGAAAAGAGTCACTCCAAAAATCTGACTGCTTCAGGGTTCGAGCTTTTTGGGCCAGGTAGTGGGCCAAATTATTTCTTCTTCTGGAAACATGGGAAATCGCCTGGATCTGAAAATCAACCATCAACGTTTTGGCTTCCTCAATGAACATGGAGAGCTCTGTTTCTTCCTCCTCCTTCCCCGTTAGCAAGCGTACCACCTGCACTGAGTCAAGCTCAATAGCCAACTTAGGGGCGGTGAGAGGAGTCGATTTCAGCCCTTCCACGATGGCGAGAGCTTCCAGCCACGCGACTTTCCATCTTCTCCTAATGAATCTGAACCCCGCAGCAACCGGAGAGCCGTCCCATCGGCGCAGAATCCATCCTAGCCCTCCACATCCCGATCGGTCGCACCACGACGCGTCACTGTTGAGCTTCCAGCAGCCCATCGGCGACTCCAACCAACGCAGCTGAATTCTGTCTTCCCCTGTGATCGTTTCCGTCGAGCACCTCTCAGATTGCCGGTGAGAAATCTTCTCTTTTAAATTAGCACTTAGAGCCTTTTCAATCTGTTGGCCAAGTCGGTCTTGACTGGGATGTTAGTGAGAATGCATAATTTCATTTCTGTAGTTCCAGATCTGCCAGCAAATAATCATACTTCTTTGGATTTGTTGTTCATCAATTCCGACTGTCCTGCTTCCTCTCCAAATCTTTTCGCAAATATCATGGATCGACCAATTTCTCCTGTCCACATCAAAGAAATCATTAGGGATAGATATAAACTTAGCCCACATACCTTTGGTTAGATTGCATTCCCAAAATAGGTGCTTAACTGTCTCCGGTTTGGACCTACATAAAAAACACAAAGGATTAATGCTCATCCCACGGTTAATCAAGTTTGTACAGGTTGGAAGAATGTCATTGAGCATCTTCCAACTACAAACTTTGATTTTGGCGGTATTTTTGCCTTCCAGAGGCTTTTCTAGAATGCCTCATTGTAATGATGAGATGAGGGAAAGGCCTCGGCCGCGCCTTGGATCTGAGTCCCCAATCTATAGGCACTTCGCACCGAGAAAAGACCTTTTGGGTCGTAGTGCCACATAATTTCGTCCGTTTTGACTCTCGGATTGATCGGGATATCAAGGATTGTCCTAACATCCTCCTCCATGAACAACTCTCTAAGAAGCTCTTCTTTCCAAACGCCAGACAGGTGAATGAGTTGGGCAACCGTGTATCGCGAGGCATTGCTGCTGATTGGGATTGGGTTGGGGGAACTCTCTAAGAAGCTCTTTTTTTTGCGCGCATTTTGAGAAGGAAATCCCAGGTACTGCCCCAAGCTGGCTGTGTGATTAACCTGCAAAATACCTTTGATCTCTTGGACCAAGACCACATTAGTATTAGGGCTAGTCATAAAGTTAGACTTATCAAAGTTAACAGTTTGGCCAGACGCCTTCTCATAAGTATTAAGGATATCATTAATAGCTAAGCAATCAGATTTGGAAGCTTCAAAAAATAACAGACAGTCATCATCATAGAATAAATGTGTAATACTAGGACAATGCTTGTTAATACGCAAACTTGTCACTTCCCTGTGAGCTTTTGCATGGTTAAGGAGTCTCGAAAGTCCTTCTGCACATATGAGGAAGAGATAGGGGGAGAGAGGATCCCCTTGTCGGAGCCCTCTGTTAGGTGTAAACGCAGTTTTGGGGCTCCCATTAAGTAATACCTGATAGCTAACCGATTCAACACATTTCATAATTAGATCAATCCAGCGACTGCAGAATCCGATTAAAGATGAAGTTTGTTTAGTATATAAATATAGTAGTAATAATAAATTTTATGTTTTTATCACCCCACGAAATAAACATATTTGATTTCAAATTAATATTTTTTTTTCAACTTTTTTGGTTCTAAACAAAAATGGGTCTGAGTTTTTTTTTTTTTTTTTTTTTTTTTTTTTTTTTTTTTTTTTTTTTTGTTGTTACAACATGGGAATGGGGAGATGAGTTTGAGATAAAACTTGATCTTCTCTGAAATTTTTAATTTATCACATTTAAACTTGAGATTACACAAATACTACAATTTTCGCTCTTGATTCAAATTATGTCAAATTTATCCACTATTTTTGACAAAATAGCAAATATAATTTTTTTTCTATTCATCCATTTCGGTATGGAAATTTAAAAAATCTGAATATTTATAAATTTCAACAAAAATCTTCTTCTAATTATTTTTTTCTCTAAATTATAATTTACTTCTTATTGTACATATGTTGTGGGATTCAAATGAAAATCAATACAAAGGTAAAAATTGCAGTATTTATAGGTTTAGTGTAAGAATTACAACACTAAAACCTTTTCTATTTTTCAGTATAATAATTACAATACTATCCGGGTTTAGTGATCTAAGATCTAAGTGAAAGTTGTGAAAATTAATATAATCCTTTAAGTTTAGGAATAAAAAAATAATTATTTTTCTATTTTTAATTCGAAATAACGTGATAAATCAAACTTTTCTTAAATTGTTTTTTTTTTCAAGGCAAAAAGGGCAGCAGCCAAGCCTTTTTCATTTTCCATTATTCAATTGGATTATTGCTAACCTAGGTGATAGCCTGAAATTCATAGGCAATTAGGCTTTATAGTTTGACTCAATTCTCTCTCATTTCGTAATACTTTATAATTTGTATGATTTGGCCTCTTCAAGAAATTATTAAAGCATCATCAACCCAAATGTATCAAAATTTACCGACATTAATATATTTTGCAACATATGATGTTATTTTTATTCTAACATGTTGGAAGATCATTTAAAAGAATTTGATAACAACCTCCCATTTTGGGATGAACATGACCTTTGATATTTTAAAATTTTAAATTTAATTATAAGTATTTTTTTTTTCAGATGTTAATATTATTTTAGTTCAACAAAATGTATAGATGGAAATTTGGACTTCTGATTTTTTTTATACATATGTTATAATACCTCGATTAATTGAGTTATGCTTAGGTGGTCCTCACACACCAAGATAAGAAATATTAAAATATTTAGATTTAAAAATAAATACGGATATTTAATAAGTACTTTATTTTATTCATTCAATTTTAATGATATATAAACATTAAACAAAGAAAACCAAATTGGTCCTTATAATTACTATTTCTGCTTAAAAAAAAAAAAAAAAAAAAAAAGTTTTGTTCCACCTGGTTCTCATAAATTTTGTTTCTGTGATTATTATTTTTTAAACGGTTTGTTTTAATCGTTTAATTTTAATGATACTTAAACCCCTGAGATCAAGGGGGAAAGAAAACCAAGTTGATTTTTTTTTTTTTAATAATCAAGGTGATCCTTGGAATTACTATATCTGTGTTTAAAAAAATGGTTCCACTTGTTTCCCATGTCATAATTATTGTTTCACATTAATGAGAATTTGATTTAACATATGTATAATGATTTGGCTCTGCTGATGTTGTTTTTTTAATTAATTATTTAAAATATTTTGTACATCGCTTTTTTTAATGTATATTAGAACTCCATGTCAGTAAATAATATTAATAAATTTATCGTGTCACGTAAAACTAATTATATGAGTAAAGTCGTATCCTCTTTTATATGCTCATTTAAATCGGCAAGTTGGCAGTTAGCACACATGCATTTCGCACAAATTTTTAATGCTTAAAAAATAATCATTGGGAGTAAAATTTAAAAAAAATTATTCAAGTGAACATGAAAGATAAAAATGTAAATATGGTTTTCAAATCGTACTAATAATAATTTAGAAATAAAAATAAATTATTGGTTGTTAAAAATTAAAATTATCTAACTATAGTAGCATGAGTAAAAAAAAAAACATAGAAAGGGATAAATATATTGTAAAATTTAAATAATTAACATAGTTAAATGTTTTCAAATAATGCATGCTTTTGCCTATACCTTATTTACGCCAACATAAATAATATCCAAAATCAAATTTGTAGATTTTATAATAATAAGAAAATAGCACACCATATTTTTCCAAAAAAATAAAAAAAGAAAATAGTGCACCATATGTTTAGAAAATAATTGGTCTAATTTGTGAAGTTTAAACATCATATTAATTCTTAACCCAAATTGAGTACCTGCAAAATGAGCACGCAAGGAGGGAGTCGATGACTCCGTATAAAAATGATTTTCAATTTTCATGTTAACATTCATTATTTCCGGTCAATTTTTGTTTTTCATTTTTTACAATATTTGTTACTTATAAGTTTTTTTTTTCTTTTAAATAATAAATTTAAGAATATGATCTGCTTATAAGTTATATAATTTAGTATGCTAATTGACATATACATCCTACAAAACAAACTTATATGATACTTAATTCTCCTCATTCTCTTCATCACACTTAGTTTAGTTTAAATAAATAAAATATGGTTTTTTTTTTTACAATATGTGGGGTGGGAGACTCGAACTACAGACCTTGTGGTCATTAGTATAACTTTATGCCAGTTGAGTTATGTTATTGTTGGCAAATAAATAAATTATGGTTAGTACTTAAATATATATCACATAATATCAAGGTTGGTGTTTTTTTTTTTTTTAATACAACAAATGTGACGAAATAAATTTAAACATCTAACCTCTAATCAAATGTGGGACTAACTTTTAAAATACGTATATAAATTTGTTCATTTCAAAATTTTAACTCATGCACCGATTTATTACTTTGTCTATTAGTTATTTGAATGTCTGAGATTGAGACTTAATTTTCAACATCTTAAAAATCTTACCATAAAGTTGTCAGGAATAGGATATACAAAACTATCAAATATTATAACAAATACATTTGCTCATTTCCATGGCATATGTCAAATTTATTATTATTATTATTATTATTTATTATTATTTAAACGATCAAACCAAAACACTTAAAGGGAAAAAAGAAAAAAGGAATATTTTGATGAGATTGGGAATTAATGATAAGGGTAGTCAAACTCAGCTCCAAATAATGATGAGTTTATTGATAATTTGGTATGTAAAATAATAAATAAAGCAAACAGAATTTGATTGGTGGGGGGGGCAACCACATAACAATGTCTGGCTCATTGGGGAATCACTTTGGTTCACAAATTGGAATTTGATGCTTCAACTTTAAGAGAGAAAAAAGGGGCCCTTCCCCAACAACTCCAAACCAAAGTAATTAAAGTGAGATTATATTTGGTTTGCTTTAAAGCTTTATTAACAAGGTGCTGCCTAATTAATTAGTGCAACCTAATGATGTTCCCAAATAGTGATTGCTTGCCCTAATTGGCCAATCTCTAGTACACATCACCGAATTCGTAATGACTTTTGTGCCTCTATTTCAAGCAATGACATACAAAAGAACCCTTTAAAGATATTTTGGATGAAGATTTGAATTTTGAGTTTTGGTGAATTTGATTTAAGATGTCGAGAATATGTTTATCTATTGTGGAAATAGAAGGATTGAGCAAATTAATTCTTTGTTTTTTTTTTTATTTGTAATTTGATAGTTTAATTAACACAATATGTTATAGGTAATTTTGGATCACTTTGATGTACAAGGAGCTAACGAGGACATTTCAAAAAAAAAAAAAAAGGGAGCTAACGAAGACAACCCGACATGAGTCCATAAATAGGACCGGAAGATGGACCCCAGAGGCGAAACAGGCCAAAAGGTCGGGCCAAGGTCGGAGGGACTGGGCCTTGGCCCTACCCATATGGTCGGTCTCGGCCCGAGGCCGAGTCCGTTAGCCTCCGTTCGGTCCCTGCTGCCCCTGGTCGCATCGGTTCCACTTGGTTTAGCCCGAATCGCCTTCGAATGCCTAAAAGCCCTAGAGAGCAGGAACAAGTATTTCAACCCTTTTTCATCACTGAAAAAATGATCCCGAACTCTATTCTCTACTATCTCCTCTTGCTCTCTTGCTCTCCTCCTTCTGATTTCTGACTTAAGTATCAGAGGCGGTGTGGCAAACACTACACCGGTGTGCAGGTTTTTCTGTCTTGCAGGCCACGTCTTCCCCCCTCTCAAACAAATTTACCGTTGGTGACATGTGAAGGTCAGATGAGTTCCTCACGTCTAGATTTTGCCATCAACACAATATTTAACTATACACAAATTTATTAGAATGGTGTTGGTTAATTTTAATTTTCGCTCGACTAGTTAAAGCACTCAAGACTCAACAAAAAATTAGAGATTCGAATCCTCACCTAAACATTATTGAACTAGAAAAATAACATGATAACAATAATTTACCACTTGAAGTACATTTTCTCCCACACACTTAGGTCTTTCTTTTATTTTATTTTATTACAGCCATCATTTTTTCTTTTTTGGGATAACATGCCATCTCTAAATTCATATCAGTAGGTTGACTTTTTCCTATTCATTTTGAATAAAATTTTATATATTTCATAGCAACAATGCAGTTAATGATGGACAAACAACGTAGCCTGACCATTAGCAATTAGCTAGCAATTAAGCTTTGGAGAGATTAAAAACCAGAATTTCGTCTCCTCAAGAGTTGTTCTTCATGAGGTTTTGACCAAACTTGTGGTGTTTTGACCAAACTTCCACTAAATTTGACTAAATTCGTGGTTTGGAGAGTTACAAACCTAAGGTTCATCCTCTAGAAAGTTTTGGTTTAAAATGAAAGGTTAGTTTCTTAAATATTACTTGAGTCTTTAATTAGAAGAAAAATAAGACTTAAAATTTTCTTATAGATGATTTTTATACTTAATAAAAGAATGTTGAGCACAACTTTAGCTTTATTATTATTATTATTACTATTATTGCTATACGTATATTTTTTAGTTAAACGTGAGAATTTAAAATTTTAACCTTTGGATTGAGGATGACATATATTCAAATTGACAATATTATCAAATATTCAATAATGCAGAATTTTCCAAGTATGGATATTGTGGACGAATTGCCGCGGCATCAGTAATAAAAATATTACTAAGAGTATAATAATTTTTTTTAAAAACATGAGATACAAAAATTCATGAGTAAAGTAAACAAAAGCCGTGGTTCAGTGGTTGGTTTGGGTCCGAAGGCATATCAGCAAATGGAGATTCTCATGCCGTTGATGTTAATGATAATAGTTAAAGTGAATCAATTGTTACTGAATTCTTTCTGGAGAAGATTAATCCAATGATCAAATTTGATCATCTTCAAGAGGCGCGCAGCACTTGATTTTACGAAATATTTTCGCAACAGCCCTCTTTTTCTATTTTTTTTTCTTTATTATGTTTCTAAAAAGTCCCATCATTCCAAGAGCTTATCTAGATTTTCGACAATAGTATTTTCGAAACATTTTTAACTGTTTTAACGGTTTCCATAAAAAAATTAACTGCAAGGGTATTTTTGAAACGTTTTGTAAAGTTTATGGGTATTTTTGAAACTTTTTCAAGTTTAGTGACATTTTTAAATAAATTCTATAGTTCAGGGGTATTTTTTTTTATAATTTAGGATTTTCAAAATAAAGTTATTTATTATTTAGTTAAACCAGAAAACTTTTCTGACGTCAGAAATAGCAATTTCCCGGTTCCTTCGTCCGTTGTCCACGACGGAACTTCGGTAGTAAGAAAATGAAAATATCTCCACGCAATTGCAAATTTTAAATTAGACGAACCAATCACCGAATATTCCTCCAAGAACACTACAGCCATTCAATCGCCCCTCCTATTCCGTGCCCGGAGACTGTCGTCCGGCGGGAGGTATGAGTTCAGTCAAACAGACTTCCGAACCCCAGTTGCTTTCCTCCGGCAATGCCCAGAATCTGATCGATTCCGTCGAGGCCTTTCTCTTTGATTGCGACGGTATTCGACATTTTCCTTTTCGCCATTTTCCATTTCCGCTTGCTTCATCGTTAATGTTTTCTCGACTGCATATTTTTTATGGGTTAGGTGTTATTTGGAAGGCCAATAAGCTGATTGATGGCGTCGCAGATACGCTTGAAATGCTTCGGTCTAAGGTACACTTCTCATAATCTTATTATGATCATTTGAACCATGAATTATTGTTTCCGACTACAACCGTCGTCCATTTGTAGGGGAAGAAGTTGGTTTTTGTCACCAACAATTCGTCGAAATCAAGAAGGCAATATGCTAAGAAGTTCCATTCCCTTGGGATCTCTGTTTCAGAGGTCAGTCTCGTCGATTAGAACTTGAAATGCTCTCTCCTAGTGTTGGGAAGGAAACTATATTTCTAATCTAAACCGTTGTCCTCATGGCTTCTTTGTAGGATGAAATATTTTCCTCCTCTTTTGCAGCTGCCATGTTCTTGAAAGTCAATAATTTCTCTCCAGAAAAGAAGGTCTGTCTTCCCCCCATAGTGCTTCTCGTATTCTTTTCTGGGCTTGATAAATTTACAAAAGGAACGATGCTTAAAACTGTTATTGGGTGGAAGATTGTACCAAACATATCAACTATGTATTTCTTAACTACCATGGATTTGGCTAGTGGTCGACGAGGCTATGAAAATAAAAAAGGCTAAGAAGGAATATGTTCAAGCCATGTTGGTTACCTGGGAAGGATTTAATATCCTACGAGTTACATTGACAACCAAATATAGTAGAGTTAGATGGTTGTCCTATGAGAATAGTTGTAGTGCGTGTAAGTTGGTCCAAACACTCGTGTACATTCAAAATAAAACTTCATATTTCTTATGTATTGATTTGATTGCAATAACTAAAGTTGCGTTTGAGAGAAACAACAGCGTGTGGTAGGATAGAAAATTTGTTGATCATATTTACAGAATTCATTCCCCAATTCCTGATTTTAATCCTTCAAGATTTCTCATTTGTACCCCTGGAGTTCGGCCAAGTATGGTAGGACTTGGCTGCTGTCGCGTTTTAAATGCCTTCTTGGTGGTCAGCTAGTCTTAGTAAGTGGAGTATCTTTTTTCTCTGTGCAGGTTTATGTCATAGGCGAAGAAGGTATCATGGAAGAGCTTCAGCTTGCAGGATTCACAGGTCTTGGTGGTCCAGTAAGTAGATAAGATAACTCTCAATTGATGGTTCATAAATTTCCTCGTATCTGACTTGAGAGTACTGTACCACCTGTGAAAAATATTTACTCACCTTGACTGAAGAAATTAACATTATGTGGGTCTTTACGAGTAATGCTCAAATGACTTTAATTTACCTCTTACAAGGTCTAGCAATTGGAATTGAGTATTTCCGAATATCTTGTTTGAGTAACGCTCAACAACTTTAGTTATCCTTTTCATGATCTTGCAATTAGCTTTCAGTATTCATTAGTTTTGTTCTCTTTATTGGCATTCAGAGTAGTTGGAAACTTGACTGCAATTTGTTTCAAAATTGTAGTGAGATCTTTGTTGGGTTGTACTTTGCATAGTAGTGGAGGTGGAGGTGGCTTCCTCTTAACTTTAGGAAGCACAAATTTTATCATATCTTCTCCTTTAAATAATTGAATTTGATCAAACCTTGCTATGCCTTTCAACTTTGGGTGCAGGAAGATGCCAAAAAAACTGCAGATCTTTATCTAGATCGTCCAATTGATCACGACAAAAGTGTAACATGACATACTGGCCATACTCTAATGAGCTCTTGCTTGTATTTTGTACATATGATTTATATCTGCCATGTGATGTACCAGGTTGGAGCAGTCGTGGTTGGAATAGATCGGTGTATAAATTATTACAAGCTTCAGTAAGGACGTTTAAATCCAGCTTATTTTTCCCTAGTCCTATCTTCTTCTTGTTGATCTCTACAGATTTTCTTATATGCCTTCGAAAATGCAGAATCATAAACTATTCTAATTTAACGAATGGACATGTCCAACTTGCGAAGATTTCTAAACTCTGTTAATTTTCAATGACCCATTTTTTATAATGAAATTTTTTCATCATAGTATATTGGGTAAACCGGTAAAGACTAGATTATATCTTGTGCTTTCCGACAGAAGCTTTCAATATGCAGTCAATAAGTGCACTTGCTTCCTTGTTGCTATTCAGTTTCATATACATGGCATCTACATTATTACTCAATTATGGAGTTCTATTTCATCATCAGGTACGCTACGCTTTGCATTCGTGAGAATCCGGGATGCCTCTTTATTGCTACTAACCGTGATGCAGTGGGGCATTTTACTGAATCTCAAGAATCCCCTGGTTCATTTCTTCAAGCCCCCTCTCTCGATTCTGTCAATCAACTTGATTGAAGTGCTATTTCGCACTGGTTGGCTCATTAACTTTAATGATCTTTTGCTCTAGGTGCTGGTTGCATGGTCGCAGCAGTGTGTGGATCATGTCAAAGGGAGCCCATTATGGTCGGGAAACCATCAACATTCATGATGGACTTTTTACTGAAAAAGTAAGGAAATATAAACTGTCTTGCTCTATAATTCTTTTCTGATGAATCAACACTCGTGGCCTTGTCGTTGGAGCTGCTCGAATCTCAAATTGTCTGATCAGTTTGCAATCACGATCGTTCATGACTCAATGTTAATGTGCTTAAAAATGGATATGGAAGAAAAAGACTTGGAAGAAGACTATATGTGATCCATTGTTTGTTTTGTTTTTCAGATTTCAGTTTGATTGCTCTAAAATGTGTATGGTGGGTGATAGATTGGACACAGACATTCTATTTGGCCAGAGCACAGGCTGCAAAACACTTCTTGTTTTTTCAGGTTTGGAATTTAGATTTCTGTCCCATTTTTTTTGTCAATGAACTGTAAGAAAAAAAAGAACCTTATTCATGAGTACTACAACAATCACAGGGGTGACAACTCAATCCAGTCTTCAAGACCCTTCCAATGATATTCAACCAGATTACTACACAGCCAAGGTGTCTGACTTGTTGGAATTATTGGGACCATGAGATGATGGTTGTTACTGCACCAAAACTCCTTAGTTCTTAGTAGATCATTCATAATAAAGCCATTACATCTTTTAATGGTTAGATGCATGGTTAACTTAAATATACAATTCGTTTTGTGAATCTAACATTATAAAATTTGTAGCCATTGGAGCCCTTGATGGACTTGTGGGGTTGGCCAAATCTATTTTTTCCCCACCTCCCATTGAATAAATAATTATGGTGTATCATTACTCTGTATATGTTCCCTCTCATCTGCTGATTTTACTTGCTGCATGTGGCCCAAGTAAAATTTTGATTGCTGGTATCATATTTTGATATATTGAGGAGGATTTATATACAAGTGGCTTGAAAGTGTTAAATATATGAATATATGATTAATCATTGATGTTAAATAATTGATTTATCCAATAAATTGGTAAATTTTGTTGTTGGGAAAGTAGATATTCTCGACTAAGAGTTAGGTTTGAATCCCTTCACCCCATGTGTTGTTTAACTAAAAAAATGTTTAGTTGTTTTTCTTTTTAGAAAAATTATAATTAATAATAAAATCTGATGCTATAATTATATAAATAACATCTATTACTTGTAATGTCAGTATACAACAATCAACATAATGGATTCTATCTTATAAGTTATTGAATAATTTGTTTTTATGAGGTCAACCATTGCAGTTGCAAAGATGAGAATCAAACTATTGAGTTTTGGGATGATAATTAGTGTTTTATTTACTAAGCTATGTTCATATTGAAGAATAATATATCCAATTCTAATAAATAAAATATGATATTTAATAAATAAAATATGATATTAAATATATTTTTTCATAGGTATGGAATTTACTCAATTAATTAACACTCTTTTTTACTTTAAGAATCAAAATGATGTGTGATGTATCATTAATTTGACAGTCGTATTAGCATAATGTATTTCAATAATTATTAGATTTTCTTTGAAAAGAATAATTATTAGATTTATACTTAATTATTATAACTGTATTATTGAGGAGAATTCGAAACAACGTTTTACAAAACTTTGTAAATTAAAAAATAGTTGTACATAAATAATAATTTTTAAAATTGGCGCGTTTTTCTTCCGCTCTCCACAATCATCATCCTGTGGGGAAGAAGAAAAGGAAGAACGAATTCCGGACCTCAGCTACTTTCCCTGCACCAGCGATGACAGAGATTTGTTCGACTTTTTCGAGACGTGTTTCTCTTCGATTGCAAGCGTATTCGGTATTTTCATATTCGCTTTTCAACTTTCTTTTATCTTCCACTCATAATCATCGTTTTCAATTTCTTAATCTCTAGAGATTTCTCATTTGCATAATCGATAGAGTAGATGTTCGTCGTAATGACGATAAGTTGATTGATGGCGTCGCGGACACGATTGAAATATTGTTATTCTTGGAATCGTTAATTCCCGTTTCCCGCCCTTAGCTTTCATTTCTAGGGAAAGATGTCAAACTTTTGTCCCTAACAATTCGTTGAAATCAAGATGGTTAGATGCAAATTAGATTCAGACCATCGGAATCTCTGTTTCAGAGGTCAGTCACTGAGTCAAAATTCTTTCTGCAAGTGATGGGAACAAACTATACCTATCTCATATAAATTGTTTGTCCGCAGGGCTTGCTCTCCCTGGCGGTTTTGTATTTTAGGACGAATATTTTCGTTTTTCCGGCTACCGAGTTATTGAGGATCAATTTCTTTCTCATAAAAGGTTTTTTTTATCCCCCCAGTATGCTTTTTATATGATTTCTATCACCCTCAATGAATCTAACTGATTAGAGGACTAATTTGGAAGTTGTTATGTGCTGCAAAACATTTTATATCAAAATTGTCTTCCACCAGATCAGTGATCTTTGAAATCTAACCAACTACAGGACGGATTTGAAAGTTGTTAATTGTTATGTGCTGGAAGAATATTTCGTATCAAATTTATGTTCCACTAGATCAGTATCTTTGAGTACAGTAATTTTAATGGTATTCAAGAGAAAAGGTTAAAAGTCACTGTGACGTGCTTACAAAGTTCATTTCCTTCTTGCACGTCAAACTTTCTAACCCTTCAAGGCGAGAAAGGAATCATAGAAAGCTGCTGCTTGCTGGATCCGTGGGTCTTGGAGATCTAGTAAGTTGATAACTGTCAAGACTGACAACTCATAATTTCCTCTGATAACTCCAAGGTATGATACAACTATACAGTCACTTTTAATGATTTTCTTTTTTGTGTTCACCCTTCTTACTAAGTTTCATCTAAACGGTTTTGTGTCTATATTGCTTTTAATGAGTAATCCTCTTTTGCACGTCAAATTTTGAACCCTTAAGGCGAGGAAGGAAACCTAAAAAGGCTGCAGCTAGCTGGATTCTTGGGTCTTGGTGATCCATTAATCTTCTCAAATACAATTTCAAGGTACGGTACAATTATACAGTTTTTTTTTTCATTCAAACTTCATTCTTGCTAATGTTGGATGAAAACAATTTTGGGTCTCCATTGGTTTTAGTGAGTAATCTTCATTGACTCAAATTTACCTCTTTCCTCATTTAGCAGCTAGTGCTAAAGGTCCCATTACTTGGAATGAGAGAGAAGAAATGATAATTCCCTTCGTGATTATACAAAATTAGGAACAATTCTTAATGCTTAGGTCTCTCATACTTGAAGTAAGAATGAGATTCCTAAAAAAAGAGGTAAAAAAATCCCATTCCAATTCATTAGCTCCACAACTTTTATTTTATTGGTACTATCTTTTTTATCTCTAACTTTACAAACATTTAGGCTACATGGATTAGAACTCTAAATGAGTTGTCAATATGAACATAGCTTGATCGGTATGAAGGTTGTACTAATGATCAAGAAGCCTATGGTTCGAATCTCCATGCTCCCCACATGTTGTAAAAAAAAAAAAAAAAAAAACTCTAAATGAGTCAATCATGATACACCTTATCCGATCTTTCTTTTTCTTTTTCAGTTTGAGATAGGTTAACATCTTATTCGAAATCAAATTTCTATATACTTAATTTTTGTTTCATTATATTTAATATTTGATTTTTACTGAGGATTTTTATTATAGTTAAACAAATAAATAATCTTATTTTGAATAGAAGCTAAATGATAAAATCACTTGCACTACACTTGTCAAATATGAATAGTATGCTCAGAATGACGGATCAAAAGTGGAGCGCAGGCCTGCCACTGCCAAGAATATCCATTCAAAATAAAGTTCTCATAGGTACAAGTCTGTGCCTGTATCTTCCAAATAAATCCATTCCATAAGGCTAACACCTGAACAACCATCTTCTCCCATTTCTCTCATCATCTTTCTGACTCTTGCTACATCATTCCACCTCCCTGATGCTGCATAAAGATTTGACATCAACACAAAAAATCCCCCATTTCTACAGTTTGAGAAAAGCAACTTTTTCGCCACAGATTCCCCAAGCTTAACTTCATGGTGGATGCAACAAGCACTAAGCAATGCTCCCCACACTGCAGAATCTGGATTAATTTCCATGTTCTTGATAAATACAATTGCCTCTTCAAACAAGCCTGCCCGACCAAGCAGGCCAACCATGGATGCACAATGTTGAGATTCGGGCACTATACCAAATTCTTTCTTCATGATTTTGAAGTATGTTCTACCTTCTTCAACAAGTCCTCCATGAGTACAAGCAGCTAGAATTCCTGAGAAAGTGATTTTATTGGGTTTTATCCCCTTCTCCATCATTTTAGTATAACAGAGGAGTGCATGACTGTCAAATCCAAATAAACCACAACCAGAGATCATTGAGTTCCATGAAGCTAAACATGGCTCTTTCATGCTCTTAAACACCCTTTCAGCAAAGTCCATTCTTCCACACTTGACATACATGTCTATAAGAGCAGTTCCAACAAAACCCTCCAAGTCCAGATTGTTTCTTAGAATATAGCAATGAAGTCTCTCCCCAAAATGCAAATTCCCATTTTGGCAACAAGCAGATAGTAAACTAGCAAGTGTAATTGAATCTGGCCCATAACCCGACAACTTCATTTGGGAAAACAAAGCCATGGCATCAATTGATCTTCCTGCCTGTGCACAGCTAGATATCACAGAATTCCAGCTGCTCAGTGACTTTTCATGCATCTCTTGAAATAAAAAAAACACTGCATCAATATCATCGAACTTCGAATACATGCTTATGAAACCATTTGCAACCAAACAATCAATAATTAACCCACTCTTTAGCCCATAACCGTGGAAAGCAAGTCCAATTCCAAAGTGATCAGGATACGTAATTCCTTGGATTATGCCCAACATTGCAACAGCATCTAGTTTCATGTCTAGGTGGTGCAGTTGGGAATGCAACTTCACCACAGATTCCATGTCTCCTTTCTCAGCATAGCTTGAAATAATTGCAGTTAATGAAACCAAGTTTTTCTGGAGTTGTGACACATAAATCAGTTCTGCTAAACGTATGTTTCCACATCTTACGTAAGAGCAAACTAGAGAGGTCACCACGGAAACATTTTCCACAAGACCAGTTTTGGTAGCATAACAATGGATAGATCCTGGATTTGCATTTGCAGACAAGATACTCACCACCGTCACCGAGTTAGCATTGACACTTTCCTCAAGCATTTGCTTGAAAACAAGCATTGCCTCCACAAAGAACCCATTTTGGCCAAATGCCCCAATCATGGTATTCCAAGAAACTACGCTTTTTTCAACAGTTTCTCCAAATAAGAGTTCCACCCCTTCTAAGTCTGCACATTTACCATACATCGATGCAAGAGCATTTTTCACTTGAGAGTCCAAATCAAAGCCAGCCTTAATAGCTAACGCATGGATGGATTTTCCTTGGACGAATAATTGTTGACTACCACATGAAGGAATCAAACTCACCACCGTCCTCTGACAAGGGTCAAAGCCTCTTGTGCGCATTTCGACAAATAGTTCGAAGGCATCATGGCTATATCCACTTCGTGAGTACCCAGAAATCAAGGCATTCCACGAGACTACATCTTTTTCAGGAAAATCATCAAACAAACGTCGAGCAGCTTTTACAAAACCCAATTTTGAATACAAGTCGAGAAAAGCAGTACTAACATACAAAAATCGGTCGAATCCCCATTTAATGAGGTGGGTTTGGAGCTGATGGGCCTCAGCTCTTGCATCCTCAGAATAGGATGCTGGAGCAAAAGATGAAGATGAAGACGAAACAACGAAGGCTTTGATGAGTAAGGAGAAGGTAGAATCATTGGGTTTAATCCGATACCTTAGCAACTGACGGAAAAGCAACAAGGGGGAGGTAGAAATTTTGCCTTCGATGTAAGATTTGAATGTAGAATGGAATGTAGAGAGCGAGAGATTTGCAAGGTGACCTACCGAAGATGGAAATCGCATAGTACTGGGCGCCCGTTTTGGCGGTTCCGCACCTATGGAATGTGCATGGTTTTCTGGTTTTACATGTGTTATTCGCGCACACATATGTATTAGTGGGATATTCGGTACATTGGTCTAAAATTAGATGCAAATAATTAAAATATTCTTTACAAATAGAGGATTGTTTCGTTCACTTACCTATCCGGGTCATTTTACTTTAAAGATGGTCTGAATTAAGTTACAGTTTAATATGGTAAAAGCTGCTTGATGAAAGCCAAAATAGTTTATTGTGAAGCTGTGAGGTATGGCCCAGTTTTGCAGTTTCAGTGCATTGAAAATCATCATGAATTGAACAATTGGAACAAGGTTATGTAATACAATGTGTATTTTGTAATTCAGATTTCAGTTCAGTTGGTGGATG
Source organism: Luffa aegyptiaca (assembly GCA_017139565.1). Taxonomy (NCBI): domain Eukaryota; kingdom Viridiplantae; phylum Streptophyta; class Magnoliopsida; order Cucurbitales; family Cucurbitaceae; genus Luffa; species Luffa aegyptiaca. Next base: position 51,275,932 of record CM029398.1, read on the forward strand.
CACTGGGTGGTAGATTGGACATATCGGCATTTTGTTCGGACAGATCGCAGGCTATGAAACACTCCCTTGCTGTTTCAGCCTTTCAGGTGCCTAATTCTGATCTCTAGTTTTTGTCAATGAACCTATGTGCTTTATTTATCTAAATCAATATTTTGAATCTCTCAATTGTTGTTATTTAAAACATATCAAAACTTACCACCTATGTAGAAGGCGCAGGCGTAGTTTGGGATGAATTGGTTTGGTTCTATATGCTTGGGACACCATGAATTAGGGTAGGAAGAGATGGAAATAGAGAAATGGAAATGGGTCTGAATTGAAACTAATATTTGGACATTTCTGTTCAATTACAAGTTTAGTCCCTGAATTTTTAGGGTTGTGTGAATTTGGTTCTTAAACTTTAAAAAGTTTCAACTAGGTCCTCAAACTTTCAATTTTGTGTCCAATAGGTCCCTGAACTTTAAAAAGCATCTAATAGATTCTTAAATTCTTACTTTTGTGTCCAATAGGTCCCTCAACTTTCAATTTTGTGTCTATTAAGTCTTTGATCTATTCGATATTTTTTAAAATTTACAAGTCTATTAGATACAAAATTGAAAATTTATGGTTCCAATAGGCATAAAATTCAATTTTATATCCAGTAGACTGGTTAATTTTTAAAAATCTTGAATATGTCGAGGATTTATTGGATACAAAATTGAAAGTTGAAAGACTTATTAGACATTTTTAAACTTTTGGGATCTATTAGGAAAGTTCATGAACCTATTAGACACTTTTTAAAGTTCAGGAACCAAATTGACACAACTCTCAAAGTTTAGGGACTAAACTTAGTAATTTAATCCCCTCCATGTATATTATCAATATAGGCTAGATAATGTTAATTTAATCCTTAAATTTCAACCACTTGAACTAATTCCAGATGATTGGTTGAATTAATATTTTTTAAAATTAAATTAGAAAATTCTTCCCAAACCAATTAAGAAATAATATAAAATTCACCAAAAAAAAACAAGTTAAACTTTAAAATTAATTAAACCACTCAAATTTAGCCTAAGTAAATTCAAACTCAAACTCAATAAAAACATATATACCAGCCAAAGTGAGCATAGTTCAATGGTAATTGACATGTACCCTTAACTAAGAGGTCGGAGGTTCGAATCTTCCACCCCTAAATGTTATTGTACTAAAAAAACATATATACCAAGTTCAAAAGCATTTGACAGGACGAAAAGAGTCATTATTGCCAAAAAGTAATCTCATGCAACCATTAAAACAAATATTGCTAGTCACAAACCTTTAAGAAGAATTTTGCAAAGAAAACCTTTAGAAAATTGAAATTTAGTTAATTGATGATATTAATTTTAACTTTAATTCAAGTTTATGATTGAATGTAAAATTGGAAGTTGCAAAAATTTGCCCATAAAGCTAAGTATACAAGAAAAACAATAAAAAAAAATTTAGGGAAAAAAAAATAAAATTTATCAAATTACATCTTAAACTTGGATAAATATTGTCATGTTTACATTAAGTTCGAATGAGTGTAGCAAATTTAAGATAGTTTTTCATTTGAAGTATTCTCATGTTTATATTTTGTCACGATCATTTTCAATTTGGTGCAAAATTATATATATATATATATAACTAATTTTTATTAAAATGAGTGGATGAATTAACAACCATTGAATTAAAAGATAAAAATTGCGGCACTTACATAAGTTTAGAATCCAATTGGTTCTGAAATTCTAGTGTGGAAATGGATACAACTTTAGCTTTACCAAGTTTAAATTAAAAACTAGTTTTCTCCCCTTTATATCCGTAATAATTGGCTATGAGAAATCGACAGGCTGTCGGTTTGGTAGAAAGGCTCTGGGCCGGGCTTATGGCTAGAGCCCATGAACGTAAGGGGAGCAAGCAACCCACGACGTTTAACCTCCGTCTTAGCCTGTCTCTGTGTCTTTATTCATCTGCCTCTCTCTCCCTCTCTGCTTTTTTTTCCCCATTGCTAAGTAATTCCGTAGCCTTTTCCCTAACCTAAGAATTACATTTGAAAGCTTCAAGCTCTTTTATTTCATATGGCTATCCCACTACCTTTAGCCCCTAAGTCTTATAACTCCCTTTCCAACAAAAGATGCCCACTTCATTTTGTAATGGAAAAGCTTTCTAAAGTCATGAAACATGGGAAAAAAAAGTTTGACTCAATTAATAGGAGCATAGGTATTTAAAATTATATTTAAAGGCGAAACTGAAATTCAATCCTTTATTTATTTGATCATGAACGTGATGAGTGCATTTTTTTACACAATAATAATAATAATAATTGCTGAGAACTCAGAAGTGAAAACTGTATCCTTAGAATAGATATTTTAATAAAGCCATAATAGTTGATTGTTAATGCTAAAGAAAAATAGTTAAAACTAACTTCAAACCATAACAAAGAACAGAAATACAAGCCCCAGCCCGGCAGCCCGCCATTGCTTGCTTGTCTTTCAAATTTCAAAACAGGGTACCTTTGATTTTACTGTATTGAAGCATCCAAGACACTTCGAATAGTGTAGCCTTTGAGCAGATCGAAAGGGGGGAAGCATCTAAGTTTAGCTGAGGAATATATTCCATTGTCATTTTTTTAAAACTGAAGATTCAATTACTTTATTAATCAGGCAGATGATGCCAAGTGTCTCCATCTGATTTTACATCCCTTTGTCTTCTTTAAGCTACTTGGTATTATCAAATAATCAGATGTGATGAGGACCACCATTGCACTGCTTAAAAACTGGCAAACTGCCCCTAACTTTTCTTTTCTTTTTTTTTAGCCCCCCTTACATTACATTTTCAAAATGAAGCCTAGGCACGTGGGACAGGCTGAACAGCTCGCACCTCTAAGCATGGAGCTGTGTGATTCTTAAAAACTTTATTTAATTTATATGTGAATTTGAATTTGAATTGCTAAAAACAATGTTCATTTTGTAATAAATTGGCACAGATACGAAGAAAGGAGTGCATAAGCAGCCGGATGAGAAAGCTTTCAATTTGATTGGTTCAAAGCAACTGGGATTATTATATGTACAGTTGGTAGTAAAAACAATAAGTTACCAATAGATAAGGTAAGAATTGAGATTGCCCTTTATTTTTGTTCAAGTTAGTTTCAAACTCATTTTATTGCTTTCCCATCTTTTTTAAAAGACATTTTCTACTTTTCTCTCTGCAAATTAGCTCAATTGAATATTATGTCCTCTGACACGAGATTAACAGAAAAAAGTAATATAAAAGGAGAGAAAAAATGGAAGAAAAAAAAATGGAAGAAAAATGACTAGAAAGAAGTTGTTCCTTAGCCAAAGTATGGAAGCTTTAGTTAAGATGTAGATTAGAACATGGTCAGGTCAAGTCAAACCCCACTAATAATTTTTCCTTTTCGCGTCCAATGTGATTTTCAGTGGGACTGAATTGTGACTTGAATCGGTAACGCTGTCCACGACCAAGAAGAAACAAACGGAAGTGGGCATCAAAAGTTGATTTGTTGTCTTTTTTTGTTCTGTGTTACTTGATTAAATTGAAAATATATAAACCATTTTAATGCTTTCCCAAATCCCACTTTACATTAATAAATATTTCTACCTAAAATTGTAGTGAAAATTCATCAAAACCAGTCCAATAATGTCGACAGGGACATGCTTAATTATATTACCTGAAATAAAGATGGAGACATGTTTTTGAAATTAATTAATGCTGTTAGACTAATTATATTTAGTATCTTTTTTTGGGTGGTCTTGATTATGATTGTACAATTCCAATTATGCACTTTGCTTCTGTAAGCAGGCACTGGGGAAAAAAGTTGCAGGAATTTTGGACTATTGCTCTAATTTTCTGAGTCAAATCAGAATTTTCCAACGCATCCTGGCTTGATTTTGGAGGCAAACAACTATTCTTTGTTGACAAACATGATGAATATATTCGAAAAAAACAACAAAAAGTAAGTTTGCCAAATCCATATTTTATGGAGAAATATACTTTATCTCTACATGAAGTTATTCCTTTTTATTTACACTAGCTGAAAAATACCCTTTTTTTTCAACCAGGCTTGTTAAAAAAATCTAAATCAGACGACGTCTGTTTGTTTTTTCCCCTTATAATATATGCAAGGAAAAATGATTACAGGTGAAAAAATTTGTATGGGAGAGTTAAAGAAAAGAGAGAATACTCTATTAATGAACTTGAAAATGAAAGGATTTTGTGTAAAGGCGTGATAGACAGTGCGGGGCCTGAGAAAGGAGTGTTTGGTGACTTGAAATTATTTTTGTTATAGTTCAAATAACCAATAAAAATTTGGAGTACAAAGAGCTTAACTTTATGGCTTTGACCGCTCACCCTCTCTCTACCTCTCCTCCTTCTAATCCACCAGAACCAGAGCTAAATCCATTTTTATTACTCTCTTCTCCCACCCTTTGCCTGCCCTCTCTCTCTCATTTCGCCCAGGACTGAGCTATTTGGAGACATCTTTCTACAGCACTCCTTTTACGCTGCCAAGAAAAGCAGCGCCGCTCAACTCCAGTCCTTGAAATTTTCTTCTTTTTTTTTTTGGGTATACTTTTCGGCTTCTCTCGCTTTGCTTTTTGGTTTCTTGTCTTTGTTCTTCAAGGGTCTGCATCGCCTTATCTTCTGGTTTTGTTTCTCGCATCTGGGTCGCGACCTGGCTTTGGATCTGTGATGAGGTTTCACTGAAAACTGTGGTTTAGTGAGAAAGATCTGGCTTTTTTGGCTCTTTAAGTTCATTTTACTCGTCGATCATGTTTATGGAGTACGTTTAGTAATTTTGATTCAGTTTCGACCAGTTGAAATTGTACTCAGAAACTGCATTTACAATTTGCTATGTTGCTCGACTGATGCTTCGATTTGGTGGTCATTACATCTGTTGCTTTTTCCGTCAAATTTCTCGTTGCTTTTGTTTTTCACTTTTCAAACATCTTATTTGCCTCTGCCTATTTTTTCCCCTCCGTAATGCTTCTGTTCCGTTTGTGTGGGTCATTTAATTCATTTTTCATGTTTTTTCATAGATCAATCGTTGCTTTCGGTGGACCCGAAGAGGAATTAGGATGGGCTGTTAATGGGAGCTAGAATGGTCCGGAGAACAGCTGCTGAGTATGGACCCTTGCAATCTGATTCATTCTAAGATTGTTTAGTAGCCTTATGGCCTCAATTGCTGGTTCCAAAGCTTCCTCAAATCAGCCACAAAGAACAGCCAATGGTGAAATGGCTAATGGGAAGGATGCCGGGCCCTTGCCTCCGCAGATTTCAAAGTTAAGTAAACCTGAATCAGTTACTTCTGACCAGTCTAAATCAGTAAAGAGTATCTCAAAGCAGGATAAGGAAATTTCTTCCGACAAAAAGTTACCAGTATCGAATCAAAATGGATCTGCTAAGTCGTTGACTGAGAAATTTAACTTCAGCATTTCGTCACCTGGTCTGAAACAAACATCAACTGAAGTAGATTCCCCTCACAATGAAGCTAAATGCTCACCTGGAAGCTCACTAGATCAAGAGAAGAAAACATCAGAATATGGAAGTGTAAAGAGCAGTTCTTTTTCCGCCAAAGTAAGTGATGGGACTAGCAGCCTTGCCAAGACCAGTGGAAGCGCCAAGGTTAGCGACCATGGTAACTTTGTTGAGAGTGGCAAGAGCAGTATATGTAGAGGGAGCACGAGCAGTGATGTAAGCGATGAGAGCTCTTGCAGTAGTTTTAGTAGTAGTATCAGTAAACCTCACAAAGCAAATGATTTGAGATGGGAGGCCATTCAAGTTGTTCGTGCAAAAGATGGGGCCATGGGATTAGGTCATTTTAGACTTCTGAAGAAGTTGGGTTGTGGGGATATTGGGAGTGTTTATCTCTCTGAGTTAAGTGGAACCAAATGCCATTTTGCAATGAAGGTTATGGATAAAAATACTCTAGCGAGTCGTAAAAAATTGCTTCGTGCACAGACAGAAAGAGAAATACTTCAGTCTCTTGATCACCCCTTCCTTCCAACGTTATACACCCACTTTGAGACAGAAAAATTCTCATGCTTGGTGATGGAGTTCTGCCCTGGAGGAGACTTGCACACTCTAAGGCAGAGGCAACCAGGGAAGCATTTTCCTGAGCAGGCAGTGAAGTATGTTAAGAGCACTTATATATTAAAGTCAATTATACATCCTTTTATTGATACTTACCATTCTTGCAGCTTATGCTTGCTAATGATATGCTTGAGTTCACTGTCCTGGATCTGACTTGATATATCTTGCAGGAGAATGTTGCACTTAGGAATGATACCCTAGGCTTCATGTTTTATTCTGATTATCTGTTCCATACATCTCCTGTCTTTTTGTTTGATATGGACAATTCAAACAAATAAGTTTTTCTGTACTTTTCTGCCAGTATCACAAACATTTAAATAGTTTTTGCCCATTCCATTTGCACCTAACGAGTTTTTGCTAAAAAATATATTAACTTCTCCTCACTGGATGAACTACCTCAACAACCATTAGGTTGTCTGATGAACAATGGGGTGCAAATGCAATGGTGTAAATTACCGATTTTCTTGCTGAAAGTTCCTAGAATTTATATACCTTCTTAACCAAAATAAAGGTTAAGTTATTCTGGGTCTAGAAGAAAAGGTTTGTCCAGGTGCATTTAGGACTCTCAATGTTTTCTACTCAATTTTTCACTTAAAATACTAAGGACATTCACCAAGAACAAAAACAAACGTCACACCACATGCTTATTTGTCATACCGTCATAAGAGCAGTATAGTATTTTGAGTAGCAGGTTTAGAATGGCTTCATATATGCAGCAAGAGTGGTTTTCTGTGTGAAAAAGAAACGGTATTGCTACCTTCTGATTCATCTTTTGGGTAATTACTATAGGAATGAAAAGGCATGAAAAGTAGTTCATGTTTATGTAGATGTACCATTGTGTTTAATCGTTTATTTTCAAGTTTTTGCTTGCTGCATGATTGTATAACTTCTTTTCAGATAAGAAATAATATGCCACTATAAAAAATACAATCAAGAAAAGAAGGCAATGAGGATTATTATCCTCCTAAAACCAGTAGCCTGGAATTACATGAACGTATCAGGACCTTTATATAGATGATTTCATGAGGTTTATGTTATATTTCCTCGGTCTCTTCTCTGGTTGAGAGGTCTCGGCTAATTTTATCTTCTTTCTTCCCTTGTTTTTTGTACTTCAATTTTCAGAAGTCTAAGCAGGATTACAGCCATAGATACTACTGAAGTTGGATCATCTTATATATGATGGTAGTACTTCTACCTGGTCCTGGCTTAAATTTATGTTTTTTTAGGGTATGAGTAACTCTATGATAGCCGCCTACCTAGAATATTATAGTCTTAAAATTTTTTTTACCAAATATTGTAGGAACAAGTTAGATTGTCTCATGAGATTAGTCGAGGTGTATGTAAATTGGTTGGGACACTCACGATATAAAACAAAAAAGTGTCTTTAGCAAATATGTTCTCCAACATACACCGCACCTAATCTCTTTCCATTTCTTAGAAATAATAGAAAGTGACATTCATATTGCATTCCAGTCATTAGATTACCTGTTATTACTCGTAGTTTTGTGTTTTCTTCATTGGCATCTATCAACTAGACTTTTGGTACTTAATGAATCAGGAAAGGTTGTTGCCTTATCGTTTCCTGATAGATGTGTTGTTTAAGAATTGAACAGCAGTAGTAATACTGTAATAGAATGTCCCTCCTTCACTGGACCTGATCTTCCAGACAAAAGCAGAATGGCTCAAGGACTATACCCTTATTGTGCTTGTCGTGTTGAATTATTATTTGTTGTCTAATATCGCCTTATTTGCATACATACGTTAACAATGATACTGAAATTTTCCTCTTTGTTTGATAATGCAGATTCTATGTAGCAGAGGTTCTTCTTGCACTGGAATACCTGCATATGCTTGGGATTGTGTACCGTGATCTTAAGCCAGAAAATGTCCTTGTGAGGGAAGATGGCCACATAATGCTTTCAGATTTTGACCTATCTCTCCGTTGTGCTGTTAGTCCGACACTTGTCAAAAATCTCTCTGCAGAGTCTGAGGCTTTAAGAAAGAACACAGGTTACTGCGTGCAGCCTGCTTGCATTGAGCCTTCCTGCATCCAACCATCTTGTGTAGTTCCTACAACCTGCTTCTCACCACGCCTCTTTTCTAGCAAGTCAAAGAAGGAACGGAAACCCAAAACTGAAATGGGAAATCAAGTCAGCCCATTGCCTGAGCTCATTGCAGAACCAACTGATGCCCGATCCATGTCTTTTGTTGGAACTCATGAGTACTTGGCACCTGAGATCATCAAGGGTGAAGGCCATGGAAGTGCTGTAGATTGGTGGACTTTTGGAATTTTTCTATATGAGCTACTATTTGGTAAAACTCCTTTTAAGGGGTCTGGAAATCGAGCTACGCTATTCAACATTGTCGGTCAGCCACTAAGGTTTCCAGATGCACCAGTTGTGAGTTTTGCTGCAAAGGATCTGATAAGGGGATTGCTAGTGAAGGAGCCTCAACACAGATTGGCTTATAAACGTGGAGCAACTGAGATCAAGCAGCATCCTTTCTTTGAAGGTGTGAACTGGGCATTAATACGTTGTGCTACACCTCCCGAAATCCCAAGGCCAGTTGAGATTGAGAGAATACCACATGCAGTGGCATCAACCAGTGAAAAGGCCGCTGCTGTTGCAGCAGCTGCAGATAAAAAAGCTTCCGATAATTATCTCGAGTTCGATTTCTTTTAGAGAGAAATCCGTACACGTTATAGAGGTTGTTTATCATTGAAAGCCTGCCTAAAACATTCCTGTATATGGCAGCGGGACTAGTGAGGAAGAAGCATATTGATAGATGATGAAACACCGTAAGTTTGTTGTTGTCTGTTGACACTTTCAAATTGATGTTGCACGCGTATTGAATGGATTCTTTGCTTTCCTCTAAAGGTTTGAACTCTTTAGAATGTATATCGTCAGCTATTTTCAGCATCAGGATCCAAACTATCTTCCCAGTCTTCATAGGAATATCAATCTTTTGCATTCATCTAATATCATTAAAGTTCATTTACATAGAAATCAAAATACAAACTTTGATCCTTTATAGGTGGAAGAAACTGAAAAAAGTCAATCTCTATCATGTAAGCTACAGAATATTAGGGTCAAGGGAGCCCTTAATGTATTCGATGTATGCGTTTGCTCAGACAAACTTAGTTTTGAAACACATGCAAGAAACTGAATCGTTTTGTTGTTCTTCAGCCACTTTAATGCCGGAATTAGATTCACGACTCTTGGAGTTGTCATCTTGGTAGCGAGGAGAAGAGAGAGCAGAGGGCGATCCACCGAGTTGGCTCGTTTCTTTCCCTTCACAAACAACCTTAACCTCGCAAAATCCCGGAGCTTTCTGAAGTATCTCATTGGTTATTCCACTTCCCCCTCGAGATCTCAACTTCCTAATGATTTCCAGGAAATAATGAAACAAAAACTTGAGTATGTTGAGTTGATGAGTTTGCCTTGACATCTAGGAAAAAGGTACCTGGATTTGTTGACTCCAAGAACTAGCTTCCTTATGTTGAGAATTGGTATAACATCCAAAATAGCCCTGGCCACCATGTCGCTCTCAATCAGCACAGTATCTGCCTTGACCTGTTCCATTAATAAGTGAGAATGAAAATAAATCACATATTCATTAAAGCCATTCTGTTTTGTTACCTTAGCAGCAGAACAGGAGTCAATGAAATTCTGAAGAAAATCCTTCCTTTTGCTTTCTTCTTGGGCTACATGGATAGCCACTTGTTCTTTACTCACCTGATTAATTGGAATCTTTCCCACTGTCATCACAGAAACAAACACAGATTACTCGATAATAATTAAGCCAAACAATTTCATGACTTTTCTGAATAGATTTCACTTCAATCAAGACAAAAATCAACCTTCTGGAGTTTCTGTCTATCGATATTGTGTCACAGTTCTCAAAAATTAACAACAAACACTCATCCTCTGTTCAAGTTCAACAGAACCCAGAAAAAAGTTCCACTTGTCAAGAAGAAATAGAGTTCAAACTTTTTCCCTCTCAAACACAAAGAAACTGTAGAACATACGCACGCGCACAGACCAATAAAGAAGAAGAAGAATCTGAAACAAAAGTGTCAAATACAACAACAGGAGAGCAGAGATTCTCTGCAAGCAGTAAATCGTCTCAGAGCCATTCCCACCATGCCAAATGGCCACTTTCTAACGTAAAGGTAAAGGTCCAGACATTAGGCTTTGACCACATCTACTCCACCATAAAGAAGAGAAGAGAAAGAAAAAGAGATAGCCTATGGGGCTTTGACCAAAACTTTCCAATCAAAAAACAAAAAGAAGATAATCAGAGAAACAGAGAGTTCAGAAGTTACATGGGCTTGGAATGTAACGTATCTCAGGGAAGACATGTAAGAGATAAACAACAGTGGTGGAACTTGTAATGGCGTTCTTGATCGTCCATTGAAGCGCATCAACACTAGAATCGCTTTTTCCCACTCCAACATAAACACAATCCTCCCATTTCAGAGCGTCCGACGAGAACGAACACCCACCACTGTAATCTTCCCTAATGCTCTCCAAGGCGGCCGCCGGCGACACCGTTTGCCGTTTGATCTCAAAAGTCTCGGCCGAATCGTCTTCCTCTATCTCGCTCGTGCTGCTGCTGTACCTGTAATTGCTGAACTCGCTTCCGAGCCCTTCATCGGAGTGAAAATGCCCGGGCTCCGCCGGAGACGGCAACGCCGACATGGGGGATGAAAATCAGGGAGTGTGATTTGATTGAGATGAGAATCAGAGAAATCCTGTGGTGCAGCGGATTTGGGGAAGAAGAAAGGAGGCTCAGAATTGGGTTTAGAACAGAAATGGAATCAAAGTTAGAGAGATTGAGAAAAAAGGAAAAATCAGAAAGGTAATGTGGGCAGCGTATTAGCTTTCTTGTTGGCTCTGATTTCCGCTGTGTGTTGCAGATTTCCAACTTCTTCGAGTGATGTTTTTGGACGGAGGCTATGGAAATATAGGCGGTAGTGGACTCTTGAATGAGGGGTTTGGTTCATTTCTTTGGTTTGACTTTTTTGGTACGGTCCCCTCCACTCTATATATATATATGTGTGTATGCATGTATTTGGAGTAACACGTGGGACGTGGAGATTTAAACACAAACCGGGAAAATTTCTAGTACTACAGTAGTACCTATTCCCTCCATTCAACATTTGACACGTCATTTAATGAGCATTTAATGATATAATATTTTATTCTATGGGTCCCACACAATTCTTAGATACTTCTTTCATGACAAACAATAAATAGAGGTAGTAAATTTTCCATACTATCGTAGTACTAGAAATTTTCCATACTATCGTAGTACTAGAAATTTTCCATACTATCGTAGTACTAGAAATTTTCTCAACACAAACCTTTTGTTTAGATGTGTTTAGATGTGTTTAGATGTTAGTTAAGCTATGTCCATGTTGACAATATTAATGAAACAACGAGATTTGTGTATATTGTTACTAAGTTAAAAGAGGTTTTTCGAATTATTTTTTTCGAATATAGTTTAATTAATTGAGATATTATATTTAACATAAATAACTTAATTGAGAAGATAAAAATCCCTTTTAGAAGTTAAAATCTTTTCACCTCCATTTATAAAACTTGACACCTAACATTTTATATGGAGTTTCAAATATTTGACATATTAGGTGAAAGAACAACACATATATTTATGCCAAATTTTGTTAAATGATTTATTAAAAATTTAATAGTAAAAATTATATATTTTCTATGTTAAATATAAATTATAATGTTTGAAAGGTCAATGATTAAGATAGAATAAAGATGAAAGTTTGAGAGTGGAATATAATTTATCATATTATCATGTTTTTGAGGTGATGTGTGTGGCCTAAGAAGGAAATACCTATAGAATGGGTTTTTCTATATATATAAAAAAAATGTATACGAAGAGAAACTCTTTTTATTTTTTAGAAAATAGTTTGTAAAAGTATAATAAGCAAATAACAATTAATGGTGCTCATGAAGATTGTAAAAGCATTATCTAGTTTTTTTTTTTTTTTTTTTCTTTTTTTTATAAGATAGAAATTAAGTTGAATTATATAAAAATTTCGTTACTGTAAATTTGTAATACGTTTTGAAAACCTATTTCGTCGAATATGTAATTTTCAAAGCAAATAAAAATGTATATAAAAAAAAATTGGTAGATGAAATTTTAGGTTTAAATTAAAATTTAATATTCTCTTGTACTTTCCCTTTTATACTACCTTAGTCTTTATACTTCTTAAATAACTTAATTTGATTTTCTTTTACCACATGTGAAAGGAGAGGATTTGATTTTTTTTTTTTTTTTCAGTACATCAACATTTGGAAGTTGGGGGATTCGAACCTCTGACCTCTTGGTCGAGAGTACATGTCAATTACCGCTGAGCTTGCTCGCTTTGGTAGAAGATTTGAACCTATTGGTCAAGGATACAAGCTTTATGCCAAAGTTTTGCTCTTGTTGACAACTTAATTTAATTTATATACTTAGATAAAGTTTACAAATAGTCATTTTGCAGATACCACATGAATATTTACAATAGCATCACATGATTCACATATTAATTGATCAAAGAGTGAGTTTAGAATAGCAATAAAGCTTAAAATAGAGAGTATCTTAAAGTGTTAAAACATACCTCCTAAACAAAAAGATGGATGTTTAAACCCACAATCTCATAGGTTGTTAAATTAAAATAAAAGTTATTTAACCAATATTTTTCTTTGAAAAAATTCTTAAAACCCAAGGCACACCCCCTAGATCCTTAAAATGTATATTTCTCTCGAAGTAAATAGGTCAAGGTTCAAATGTTTTTTCATTTAGGCCCCGTTTGATAACCATTTAATTTTTGGTTTTTTGTTTTTAAAAATTAAGCCTATAAACACTAATTCCACCTACAAATTTCTTTGTTTTCGTAATACATTCTTTTTTCCATGTTTTCAAAAACCAAGCCAATTTTTGAAAACTAAAAAAAAAAAAAAGTAGTTTTCAAAAACTTGTTTTTGTTTTTAGAATTTGGCTAGGAATTCAAATGTACCCTTGACAAACATGAAAACCATGGTAGGAAAATTGGGAGAAAACCAGCATAATTTTCAAAAACCAAATGGTTATCAAACGGGGCCTTAATGATTTAGTTTTTTTGAGGATCCCTCATTATTTTATTGATTTACATATATAACTCCATTGAACCTTAACCATCTTTTTTTTTTTTTTTTTTTGAAAATGAATCTTAACCATATCTTTTAATGGTGTAGAGACTAAATTGTTATCAATTTTAAAGTTTAAAGATTAAATTGTTATTTGAAGGTATAGAGATTAAATTGTTACAAACTAAAGTTTAAAGACTAAATTTTTACTTTAATGAGAATCCATGAACCAAAAGTTTTTAATCAAAATTTTATAATAATGACTTTTTTTAATGTAGAAAATGAGAATTTAAAGTGTACACATATATGGAATAGCTTTTTTCCTCAACATGAACATAATTCAACTCGCATAAAGTATGTTTTTTTAACCAAAATGTTAGATATTGTTGAACTAAAAAAAGAGTAGTTCTTTTAATAAATTAATTATAAGCTGCCGTACCAAAATTTATAACCAGGAATTATATATAGTCCACAGGTGTAGATGGTTGTCAAAGTTGACATGGTAGCAAAATACCATTGGAATATTCGAATATGTAATAATTGTCATTTTTTAATATTTTGATATATATATATATATATATATATTTGACAACAAATATTTTGATACATTTTTTAAAATCAACGTATTGATTTAGTTTTTAATATATATATTCTAAATCAAACACTTTGTCGAGACTTCTCCATGTGTGACTTAATTGGTTAAGACATTATATATTGTTTTACTCCATATTCTTGAACAAAAAGAAAAAAAAAAACCTTTATTGAGACATGATATTAAAAAAAAAAAAACACTATTAAATATATGTTTTAATCTATAATATTTGAGTATTTGTCTCTTATGTTTTACTATTTTTCAATTTAGTTCCTCACAAATTGATGAATGTTGTTAAAATTAGATGATTGATAAACTTATTGACACAATGGACGAAAAAAGATTGTTTAGTAGATAAAAGTTTCTAGTTCCTCCAAATTTTTAAGAAATTGATAGATTGTATTTTCTTTTCCTAAATAATATTTTCTTCTTTTCTAAATTTCCACCGATATACGAAGTATTATGCCATGTGAATTTATCATCAATCAATTTTAACTTTCACCAACGTTGAGGGATTAAATTGAAAAATTTTAATACATAAAAGACTAAATTGCAACTTTTTAAAGAATAGAGACCAAATTAAAAATGTAATAAACCCTCTAAGGTATATTTGAAACAAGTGGAGAGAAGGAAAATGAGAAAAACATTCATCACAACACACTAAGGCATCAATCACATTAAAATAGCATAAAGAGACCAATAGGTAACACAATTAATAAGCGAACATATAACACAAAAACCATTACCAGAAAAGGATAATTTTTTTTTTTAAAATTAAGCAAATAATAAAGAACACAATAACTTAGATGTAAATATTTATCCCAAAATTTTCTTTTTGTTTGATATTTACGAAAGTTCTTATTTTCGTTAATAATCACTTGTGGTTAACAAATTACTCTTAGAAATAGTCACAGAATTCTGAAATTTTGATTAAGCTAGTTCTAACTTCTAATTCGACAGATAAATCGTATGAATCATCTTCAATTATTATTATTATTATTATTATTTTTTTTTTTTTGAGAAGAAATGAATCATCTTCAATTTGAGTAGAAAATAGATTAATGTTATGAATATTCATTATAATTTCAATACAATGTTAAATAACCAAAATGAATAAGTAATTGTTTTTTTTTTTTTTTTGGATATTTCTTTTCAGCTATTTGTCACAATTTCCGAACTCAATATAATATATATATATATATATATATATATATATATATATATATATATATATATATTTGTCACAATTTCCCATCCCAATTTCTGGAGAGACCCATAAATTCGAGAAGCCCAAGTGGAATATGCGGGCCACTATGTGTGGGCTTTTCATGAAGCCCAATTTGAAAGGAATTGTAAAGCCCTATAAGGGACCGGCCCAATAATGTTGGGTAATAGTAAATCTATGTATTTAAAAAAGAGAATATTCAGAAATGATGGTATACATATAACTAAATTATTTTCCAAAATATGTAATAAAAAGTTGTGCTAAAATAGTTAATTTTACAAGTCGTACGAGAAAACGAATATTCTTACAAGAAAAAAAATCTTAACAATTAATTATCATAAATGTTTTAAAAAAAAAATTCCTAGAACTTGATTTGTTTTTTAAGTAAAAATTTAGTTTAAAAATTGAGAGAACAGCAAATAAACAATAAATAATTGTTATCAAACACAAATATATATTTTAATTTAAAAAAAAAAAGAGAACAAACGGAAAGTAGGAACTACATTTTTTTTTTTTTTTGATTTTGAGATTAAAAAAAAATTCAAAACAACAAGCCAAAATCAAGAATGAAATTGTTACCCAAACATGTTCTAAAAAGACGATTCTCAAAAAAGACGTACCGTTATATTCTCATCTATACCGACCATTGAATACGATATATGGAGTAATATATTATCCACTCATTTTAATAGGAATGTTTAGTCGTTAATGGATATTAATTTGTTTGATATTTGTTAAGATAAGAAAATTATATTTGATTGAATTATTCGATGATCTTTTAAAATGATAGTACATAGTTTTAGTTGGCACAAAATTGGATGAGATTCATAAGGCTCATTTACCAATCCTTTCAAAAGTGTTTGTATACCTAAACCACTTGGTTACAAATAGCCTTATAGGTTCCTTTCGGTCTATGATAAGATTAAAAAAAAAAAAAAAAAAAAAAAAAAAAAAAGTTACTTTCGGTTTGGTCTACTTTTCATTTTTTTAAATATTGCACTTGTTTATTACATATTTGTACTTTTATTTTTCAAGTCTTAAAAAGCACATTTAGAATTGTAGTTAAATTTTAAAAAACTAGAATTTTTATTTTATTTTATTTTATTTTTATGTTTGCTATAGGAAAATGGAATATGTGAATTTGTTTTTCTGATTGTTTATAATAAAGTACTTTTAAAAGAATCTATATTAAATATTTTCATATTGTTTTCCTTAACTAATTAGTTTATGATATCATAAAAAATGAAAAGGAAATAATTTGCATATTGATTAAAAGAAACTACATTAAATGTTATCAGATTATTTTGCATAATAGATTTTTCTTTTTTTTTTTTTACAATATGTGGAGGTGGGAGATTCGAACCACTAACCTTTTGTCATAAGTACAACTTTATTGCAGTTGAACTACACTCTTGTTGGCATTTTGCATAATAGATTAGTGAATAATATCTTGGAAAAAGAAATTGTCAAATAAAATATTTTCTTCTTAGGATTACAAAACCCATGGATATCCATGATCCTTAGAGCTTAAGGACCAAAGATAAATTATCAAATTAAAACGATGATTTTGTTTAATTATAAGTATGAGGTCCACCATTAACTAAAAAGAGGGGAAAGAAAAAGAAAAAGAAAAAGAAAAATGAAAAAGGTATAGGTCCACCAATAGAGAGCAACCCAGAAATCAAAAGAAGGTCGCAAACGGTTAAAATGAGAATCTTTTAAGTTTGACATCAGTAAGAGATCAAACTGCATATAATATTGCATATTTTTGTCAAAGTGTTTTTTAATTTTTAATTTAAGTTTTATTGTTTTTTTTTTTTTTTTTTTTTTTTTTAATTTAGCATCTTAAAGTTTAACTTTTTTTTTTTCCCTTTTCATTTATACCATTTTTATTTGTGAATGTTAAATCTAGTGAGTTGACAGAAGTTTAAATTAGACCACTTAAGGAAAAAAAAAGTTTGTAGTTCTATCTAATTTCTTAGAAACTTTTCTCTCTGTGGACAATTGTTCCTCAAACTTTTTTACAACTCATTCAATATTATGATATGGAGATTGAAAAATGTTAAAATTACATTTCTTAGAAACTTTTAGTCAAGTAAGCTTATCATCAACCAATAGCAATATCTACTAATAAAAAATGTATAATTGAAAAATGATATCTTTTAAACAATAGGGACTACATCGAAACCACCAAAATATTAGAGACTAAAACATATATTTATGCATGAAGAATTAAAAGAAATAAAAATCTCAAAACCTAACATTAAGTTACCAAACATGTGAGATGTCATGACTCAGCAATTTCTTTAAAACTCAACAAAACTTACCTCCAAAGAATACAAAACACAACATCAAAAAGTCCACTACTGATGTTTAGCTCACAAGTTAGGTTTATGAAACCCAAAGTTAAGAACTAAACCTATATTTAGTAATTAGGTTTATTTATCATAAACCACGAATTCGTTAATATCATAGACTACATCAATCTCATATTGTATCATAATTCTAATACACAAATATAGATTGCAAAGTGACAAGTTTCCCTAACAACACAAAATCGTTCATGAATCAACGTCCCTAATTGATTTAAGAATCCAAGAATAACAAACCCTTTCATACTCCGAAACATCTCCACGAAGTTTTCTCAAACATATTTGTCAGCAAAGTTAACAAATTTCCTGACTTTAGGATCCAACAAGTAAGGGAATAGGCATTTTCCTTGCACTTTTACTTTCCAAGAAAATTCCCACTGTTTTCCTTTCCACAATTAACTGGCCACAGGGTTTGGGAATCAAAAGAAAACAACCCGAAATCAAATGGTGAAGGGTACATGTAACGACCAGTTGGACGACCGAGATTGAATGTTTGTGGTGTATATTTATTAGTGGAGAATATTGAAAAAGAATAACGGAAGCGAAAACTGGAAACAAACCAGAGCCAGCAACTTCGACACGAAGAACCCCATTCAGAATGTTAGCTCCTTTTTCCTCTTCTTCGCTTCATTTTTTTAAGGGTCACTTTGAGATTCCGACATACGCTTTCCTGCTTTTCCCAATCGAGGAAAAAGACAATGACTTTTGCGTCAGTTCCACAGCCATTGAGAAGGACAGAGTCATAGAGAAGGGTGAGTCGGTGTGAGACCCTTTAGTATTTAAACAGCACCTTGGCCTCTAAAGATTGTGACTTGTGAGATCTTTGGTTCACTTTCTTGTCCGGACTCTTCTTCTGAGAGAGACTGTTGTATTCTAGCATTGTCATTCTCGTACTTGAGCTGTTTTCAAGCTTGAGTTTGAAGTTCTGCAAAGAGAGAGAGAGAGAGAGAGAGAAAAGTAGAAACTTTAGCTAGTAGCATTTCATCTTTTGTTTAATTTCTTTTCTTCTTGAGATCGACGAAATGGGTATCAATCCTCAGGAGGCAATCAGGAAGCTCAAAGCTCTGATGGATCAAGGTCAGACGATCAACTCTGTTTTCTTACTTCATTTTCAGTTTTGGAAACTTCATTCGCTAATACCCATTTGATCTTTGTCTTTTTGATTTGGAAAATTGCAGTTGATCAGCCATTGAAGAAATCCTTTCAGGTTCGCCAGCTTTCTTCTTCTTTCTTCCATCTCCTTCTGTACACGACCTGTTTTCTGACTGCATGTTCTAAGAGCTTAAAATGCTGTTAGTTCCGCTAGTACGATGATCTCTTATGAAACTTCTTGTAAATGACATCGAATGATCTATTCGCAGAATCTTCATCAAGGATTCTTAACAGAAACGCTGGAGCGTTTCCTAAAGGCACGAGAGTACGATGTCAGCAAAGCCCATAAAATGGTTAGAAACATGTTTTTTCTATAAACATCAAACTTCATATGCATTACTAAGATATCCCCTTATATGCTGACAAATCATCCCTCTCTGATGTCCCAGCTGGTGGATTGTTTAAAATGGAGGGTGGAAAATAATATTGACAAGATATTAAGGGTAAGTGTTTCAACAGCTTGTTCACTGCGATTGCCCCAAATTCTTTTGTTGACATCTTTCTATTGTCTGCAGAAGCCTATATTTCCAGCTGATGTCTACAGAACAGTGAGAGATTCACAGCTCGTAGGACTTTCAGGTCACTCGAAACAGGTCTGAGTTTGTTCATCAATGTCTATCTCGTTTAACCAGAAATCTTACTTTGAATAAAACATTTCCCTATAATCCTAGGCTGCCTTGTTCTAATGAAACTTGTCTGTTTCACTACAGGGCCTTCCCATTTTTGCCATTGGTGTTGGGCTCAGCACATTAGACAAAGCAAATGTAAGTATTCTGGTTCAGTGTCTAACGTTCCATACAAATAATCGTCTCTTTCTGTGAATTCCGATGCCATGAATTAAAATCTGTACTTCAAAACCCGGTGAGAAATGTGAGAAGCTTGTTAAGTTTACTAACCGATGTTCTGAACTCTTCACAGGTGCACGACTATGTGCAGTCGCACATACAAATCAATGAGTATCGGGATCGTGTTATTCTGGTAAGTTACCGAATTCTGGGATTCAACAGAAGCTCCTCTATTCAGTATCATTAACACGTATATTTTTGCTGTAGCCTTCTGCATCAAAAAAGTATGGACGGCCTATCACCACCTGTGTGAAGATCTTAGATATGACTGGTCTGAAGCTTTCGGCACTTGGCCACATAAAGGTATTCTCTCTTTTCCTACAATTTTCTCCAAGAGTGGTCAGTGCAAGTTAAATTTCTCTATGTAAATCTGATTCCATTTCTTGTGGTTCTGATTTGTCTAAATTAATGACAAATCTGCACGATAAGATCACAAAGTTATTTTCTTTTGTTGAAGTGTTGGATTCTTGTCGGTTTGAATCCCTGCCTCACAATTCAATTTCAAATTAGACTACGTGAGATTTTGAGGAAAGGAAAAGAGGAAAAAAGAAAGAAAGAAAAAGAAAAGATTCAAAGAATTAAATTTCATTTATAAAATCTGTTGTCCGGAGGAATTTCTTTCTGACCATTATTTTAAAGCAAGACCATAGTGAGGGACATATTCTCCATAATAAACTACAGGAAGTGGAAAGAAGACTTATGATGTGTTTTGATACCTTAAATATGCAATTTATGACAAGCAAATCAAGGATTTCCCGAATCTCTATGATGTTCATTCAACCGCTCCTGTTTCATGTTTCTGCAGTTATTGACAATTTTATCAACCATTGATGATCTAAACTACCCAGAGAGGACAACTGCTTACTACATCGTAAATGCACCTTACGTCTTTTCATCCTGTTGGAAGGTGAGCCATTAAAGATATTGATCTTGGTTGGTTTTGTTCCTTGTCTGTTGTAATAATTTTGCCTTGAACACCTGTCTGATGTGCAAAATCATATAATCTTTTTGACATTGCAGGTTGTCAAGCCTCTGTTACATGAAAGGACAAGGAAAAAAGTTCAAGTGTTACCAGGCTGTGGGAGAGATGAGCTGCTGAAGGTAACGCCTGCATTATTTAAAGAATGTCAAAATGGCTCTCTTATAAAAAAGAAAAATTCTTTTGTGACCTGCTTGATTATACTATAAAAGAAAGGGACCACTACATGCTTTTTTATATAAAAAGTTTTGACATTTGGGTTGACAATGGAAGCTAGAATCAAGTTTTTCCGAAATTTTCCATTGAAAAAAAAATACAGTAGTGGGGAATATAACCGAGTAGTATGCCATACCGAGTGTATAAAGCAAGGTACATATGCTATTGTTAGACAATTAAGAGTGGCAAGAGTAATGTTAAATACTAGTGGGAAAATACAATAATCAAGGAATGGGATTCCCTATCATATACAGATGATGATGCTCAAATTATTTTCTATTTCTTGTAGATAATGGATTATACATCTCTTCCACATTTCTGCAAAAGAGAGAGCTCATTGTCCTCCCGATCATCGGCTCAGCAAGGAGGCCAAAATTGCTATTCCTTGGACCACCCTTTTCATCAACAGCTATACAACTACATCAAGCAGCAATCCTTGATCACTGAACCTGTTGAGCCAATTAGAAAAGGATCTTTCCATGTGAATCTTCACGTGCCCGCATCAAAAAGCAAAGGGGCAGCTAAAACTATTGAATCCGAACTACGGAAATATGGGAGTGGTCTCTCTGAAACACTGATTGAACTCGAAATAATGTAGTTATTTTGGCAAAGGAAACTTTTGAGATGGATTTCTTTCATTAATGGGTGCATATTCCTTCATTGAGGAGATGGTGGAAAGGAAAATCTGATTTCATTGATCCTAACACTAAAGCCCTTTATGGACAGTCCCAGTTTCATGATTGCGACATCCAAAGTCTTGTTGAATTCACAAATAGAGCAATTGAGAGGCATATCTATGATGTATCTTGAAATATGCCTGGTCAATATATAAAGTTCGCTTCTAATATATAGGCTTTTCATGACTAATTTTTAGATTTCTCACTTGATATTATCTGAATCATTAACGACATAATTACTCGAGTTCAAAGCTTCTAGTTCCAAATTTTAAGCTATTCAATTACCATTTATAGCGATTAGAGTGGCATATTGGGTGATGAATTTTATACCTGATGGTTGTGGGCTATAGTTGAAATTGAACAATCAGTAAGCATATAAAATACATTGAGAGACAGGGAAGTAAATATAATAGATGAGCCAAGTTAGAAACTGGAGCTCCTCCACCTTACATTGATCTATGAAAAAAATATACACCATAAAGAAGGAAAAAACATACCAAAACCAATGGAGGCCCACTCCAAGATACAGCCACTTGGAAAGATGAGAGATGTTCCTATGATAATCCTGTATTACTATTAACTTAAAAATCAATCAACAACAACGTGCCTGAAAGTAAGGTTGATGCGGGTTGCCTCTGCCCTGAGGCGCTTAGGCACTGAATGCATCCAATCTCGTTGAGTGTAGCCTTTCATAACCAAAAGTGAACCATGCTTTAGTACAAATGAGTGTGTATCAGCCACACTGCTTTTCTTTGATTTCTTGCTTGGAGGTTCCTCTTCATTTCGTCCTGCAGCCACATCAAATAAACCATAAAATGGCGGAACTTTTTGAAGTGACGAAAGCAATTGAGCAACATAGTGAAGATTTGAGAAAAGGGCTTTTCAAAATCAGAACAGAAACAACAAAAACAGATGAAATAGACGGAATACGTTGAGAAGTTTTGTTGGACTTCTTTTTCAACAAGAAATCTCGCTCACATCCAAGTGATACAGAAGCAATCTCCTGGTTCAATGCATATAGTTTCTCATCATCAGAATGCCAGCCCACATAATCGTTGCCACCTTTATACCTGTTCAAGAGTAAGCTATTAAAACTACTCCCTGGAAGAGCTTCGTGGACCTTCACAGAGAAAATTGAAGAACACATTAGGAGCCACTGGTAAAGAGAACTTGTAGTTTAAAAGGCCAAAATACCCTGATAGTGAAAGATCGAAACAAAAAGTCTTACAGCATTCAAAATGTCCATAAGAGGAGGAAAATCATCCCAAGTATAGGCATGAGGTTTATACCCACTATAAGTTAATGTCGTCAATCCAGGACTCGCAACGTAGCAAGTATCTCTGGGCTGCATAAGCAAATTAAAACTTAAATGTTAGCCTCAATCGCGTGAAAAATGCTATGGTTCTTCAGAGATAACGCAAAACCCCAATTCTAAGAATGGCGGGAAAGAAGAAAAAATCATCTAAGACAACCAACGGTCAATCGTTGAACCATCAATTTCTAATTAGCACGACAACAAACTGAAAAGAGATAAGAGAATCGAGAAAGGGAAAGACCTGGACGACGGAGCGACCGAAGACGCGAATGGTCGGCCTGGTCCAAGGAATGCGTTGATTGAGGAAATCGAACCACGTCCAAGCCTGATCGGAGGGCACGAACTTGCTAATGTAGACGATTTCGCTTCCATTTCCGAGATCCAACGTCTGTCGCCTTCCTGAATCGATAGGACGAGGGATCGTCGTCTCCGATTCTGAATTGGCCACTTCTTTAAACCTCAAAGTCATTCTGCCAACTTCTTTTGTAGTTTACGACACTGATTATGTTTACAATTTATATATATATATATTTGATGTGTGAGATTATGGTTACTAGTACAACTTTATGTCAATTAAACTATGTTTTTGTCTGCATGTTTACAATTTATATAGTCCATGCTTGAACTCACAAAATAATGATAATCATTAAAATATATATAATATTATTTACTTTCCTACTCTACTAAGTACTATCCTTCATCTCAAAATATTTTCCAACAAAAATCAAAATGTTTTTTTTTTAGGAAATAAAAATCAAAATGTTTAGGCATATTAATTTTTTTTTTTTTTTTGAAATAAAGGCATATTAAAATTTATTAAGCCAATTATATATATATATATATATATATATATATATATATATATATATTAAGCCTACCTAAATGGATCATAAATACAAATTGTAAGTATGAATTAGATACTAAAATAAAAAATGATTGGACTGTTCTTATAAAATTCAATTATATAATTCTATCACATATATTAAATATTGAAAAAAATTTAGTTCAATAAGATGTGGAAATGAAGATTTCAATCTTTATATAGGTATCTTAACTGTTAAGTTAGATTTATCGTAAAAAAAATCATATTACCCATAAAACACTAACCTAAACATAACTCTATCGATTTTTTATATAAAAATTATGAATGGCAAGTCGAAGGACTCTTGTCTATTAGGGTAGTAAATTTCATTAATACTTTACCAAAAGTCATCTCCATTAGTTTACAAAATCATTGATCTCCATCCCTCCCAACGAGCATGTATATCAATTTACTAAGACTAAATATTGGATTGATATGTCAATATGACCATGGTTCAACTGACATAAAACTTGTATTTTTTTTTTTTTTTTTTGACCTGACGTAAAGCTTGTACTAATAACCAAAAGATTAATGATTTAATCTCCCACGTGTGCGTGATTGATGTTAAAGATTTAATTAAGACTAATCACCATGCATGAGTCATAATCCTCATTCATTAGGAAGAGGGACCCACCAAAGAAAGAAAAAGAAGATCCTTAGTGTGGAAGAGGTTGGCCCCATCCGACAAACAACTGTTACCTAGTACCTATGCATAAATTTTTCAAGATGTCACTTGAATTCAATCCCACCACCGTGCCTAGTTCCAGTTGCTTTCATTCGACTTTCCAGCTTTGCTCAACTCCTTCGTTCTACTAAATAATTTTTCCAAGCACAGATATGGAATGGAAGAACCAAATTCCCAATTCAACTCCAACAGACTAACCGCCGTCTTAATTGGTGTTCTTGCCATCACTTTCTTCCGTCTTCTTTTCCAAAAACTCGCCGCCGCCGCCGCCGCATCAAAGGGTCCAAAACCGCCCATAGTAGCCGGCGCGTGGCCTATAATTGGCCACCTCCCTCTCCTCGGAGGATCCGAACTGCCCCACATAAAACTGGGCGCTTTGGCTGATAAATACGGCCCGATCTTCTCCATCCGATTGGGAATCCACTCAGCCGTCGTGATCAACAGTTGGGAGGCAGCAAAACAATGCTTCACAACCCACGATCTCGCCGTCTCTTCCCGCCCACAAATCCTCGGCGGCAAACTCTTGGGCTATAACCACGCCATGTTTGCTTTCGCACCCTACGGCTCTTACTGGCGCAACATGCGTAAAATAGCCACACTCGAGCTTCTATCCAGCCGAAGGCTCGAGCTGCTGAGAGAAGTTCGAGCCTCAGAAGCGAACCAAGCCATAACAGAGCTGTTCCAACTTTGGAATGGAAGAAAAGGCGAGCCGGGCCAGGGCCAGGGCTTGGTGGATATGAAGCGGTGGTTTGAGGACTTGGCTATGAACCTGATTCTTCGAATCGTGGCTGGGAAATGGTACTTTGGAGCTACGGCAATGGTAGAAGAAGAAGAGGCGCGGCGATGCCAGAAAGCATTAAAAGAGTTCTTACGTTTGATGGGTCTTTTCATATTGGGTGATGCCGTTCCTTATTTAGGATGGTTGGATGTCGGCGGCCATGTGAAGGCCATGAAGAGAACTTCGAAAGTGTTGGATGGAATGTTGACTCAATGGCTGGAGGAGCACAAGAAGGACAGAGCCTCTGGCATACCCAACAAAAAAGATAAGGACTTTATGGATGTGATGCTTTCCGTTTTAGAGGAGACGACAGATGGCTTGGATGCTGATACAATTATCAAAGCTACATGTTTGGTATCTATCGAAATTAATTGTATGTTGTATTCAATAATGAAGTGCTCTGACATTGTTTTCATATGTATAGACAATGGTTTTGGCGGGGAGTGAATCAACCGCAGTGGTTTCGACATGGGCACTCTCACTGCTGTTGAACGATCGTCCTGCCTTGAGAAAAGTGCAAGAAGAACTCGATGCGCGTATTGGTCGAGACAGAGGATTGAAGGAATCAGACATTGGTAAGTTAGTGTATTTGCAAGCTGTTGTGAAGGAGACAATGAGGCTATATGGAGCGGCAGACTTGTTTGTTCGTCAAACCTCGGAGGATTTCACTATGGATGATTTCCATATCGAGAAAGGGACTCGGGTGGTATTCAACCTGTGGAAGATCCATCGAGATGAAATGGTGTGGGCTGAGCCAATGGAGTTCAAACCAGAGAGGTTTCTGACAACCCACAAAGATTTTGATATGAAGGGTCAGCAATTTGAACTCATTCCTTTTGGGGGAGGGAGGAGAGTGTGCCCTGGATTGTCTTTTGGGCTCCAAATGGTGCATCTTATTTTGGGTAGGCTACTTCATGCTTTCGATATCTCGACGCCGAATGATGCGACTGTCGATATGACCGCAACGATTGGATTGACAAACATGAAGGCCACTCCATTGAAAGTGATCATCAGGCCACGCTTGCCTCATTCACTCTATAAATGACATTCTTTGTTGTGTCATGTGTGGAGTTAGCAACTGAAATGTGCTATGTTTTGATCTTCAATAACTGTAGTGTAAAGTTTGGATTTTGTTTGTAAATAAATAAGAAATATATATTAACTGAAAAAATGATTAAATATGAGTTATTCTTCATTCTCCACCCCTTCACTTCAAATAGTAGCCGACACTGGCAGCTGGCCTCTGATTGGCTATGTTCATTTTCAGCCCCTACAACTCTTACTTACGCAAAATGCGTAAAATAGTCCCGCTCGAGCTTCTATCCAACCGTAGGCTCAAGCTCCAGGACGGCACAGCCTTAAAAGAGTTGCACCAAATTTGGAAAGTAAGAGTAGAGATGTACGTGGGGATGGGGAATGCATTCCCTGTCCCTATCCTCATTTAGCTCACAGTGAATTTTTTTCTTACCGTTTCCTCTCTCATTCCCCATCTAAACGAGTATTCTCCACCCCATTAGGGGTAGGTCTCTGTGGAACCCCGTCCTCACGGGACAAATGGACAACCCAGCTAAGAAAGAAAAGATTGACGGGACCAAGTTTCAATGGAAATGAATGGTTGGCTTGGGGACTTGATGAATGATTGGTTTGGGGAGTTGATTATGGACTTGGTTTTGTTAGTGTCTTTTATATGCATTGATTAAAATTAGTTGACATAATGACGATGCACTATTCATTTCATAGACTTGAAATTTAATAATTTACTTGAGTCAAAATTTGCTTGCTGTTATGGAATATTGATTCATTAAAATGCTAGAATACTAATAATTGACAAGTTCATATAATTTGCCATTTAAAATTACATATGGTTATTCTTTTGTTTATAATGATTATAAAGACTTGAAAAACTTCATATGTATAGACCATGGTTTTAGGAGGGAGTGAGACAACCCTACTGTTGAATAGTCGTCATGCCTTTTCGATCAAGATACAAAACTGAAAGAATCTGATATCGGTAAGCTGGTGTATTTGCAGGCTGTAGTAAAAAATAGAGGCATCAAACCACATTTGTCGCGATTGGTTGGTGAATTGAAATCATAAATTTGAAAACAAAAGATTCAATGACAATCAGAATTGTATCTCGTATTTTCGGATTCATGTTTAGCAATTTTAGAAACTAGATCTTAATTTAACAATATTCAAGATGTGTTTCATAATATATTTATAAATCATAAAAATAGTTCCAGTTACCAACTAAATATTGGATTGAATCTCAACTATTATTGATTAATTTAACTTTGTTTAACACTAAATGAATATTGATTTAACTAAAATTATGCAACCTCATGTTCATAATGTTATCCATGTCTATAATATAAATACGAGAATGGACACTCCATTCCAATTCCAAGCCTATTCTCTGTCCATTCCCATGAAAAAACCACCAACCAAACACAGCAACACAAGCTTCCAATTTAGCTTCAGACAGCAAAAGCTTTCAACCTAAACCAGCCTCATTCTACCGTAATCACTTATAACAGTAGGCTGCAGACACATTAAAACTATGAAAGTTGAAGCAAATTTACAGGCTACTCCATATTCAAGGCCTAAAATTGCATATAATCTTTATCTAGATGATCGACCAGGATGGTCGATGAACTTGATCTTTAGCTCTAGTTCGCCAGATTCTACATCACGGAGCCTCAACCAAACACTCTGTGTTACATCCCCTCCATCTATGCAACTAATGCTGCTGTCCCTGGCTAAGCAGTTGTCAATGGCTGGAGTAACTTTTCTTAACATTGTTGCCCCCATCGAAACTCCAAGAACCCGTCTTAATCTAGCAGCCGAAACTATTGGTTTAAGACTCAGCTCTGCATGTCCCATCTTGTCATCTGACTTGAACCGATCTTTGTCAAACACTTCCTGCAGAAAGAACACAAGTTTTTGGTAGTTTAGAGCTGATTCTTGGACGAGTGTGTATTAATTACTCCCACAAAAGAAGTGATTCATATTTTTTGCAAATACAATTTAATGAGTCTGTTTTATCTTTCCGAAACAAGAAATGATCAGACATCGTTCTCATCTCATTTCTTGTACTTCAGTTCCAGAAATAGAACAGAATACAGGGCTATAGAATATGAACGATAGACTAGAAAACTAGAAGCAAAGACAAATGAACAATCAAGAACTTGGACTTTGATAACACAAACATCAGATAGCCTAGCTAGCAAAACAATATGCACTCTTTCACTGATCACAATCAGTTTGATACTTGTAATGGTATTAAGGAGTTCCTATATTGTAATAACTAATAAGGCATCATATCTGCACTTTTTTTCATAACCATAATGGTTACTAAGTCATTACAGCCTGATGTAGACAATCTGTATGATTCATCACGGCCTAGTGGAATATGACAACACAAAGCTCTGCAACTTTGGAGAAAGAAAGAAATGGATAAACAACAGAGAAGTTAACAACATGGACTATCTCAACGAACACAGACAATATGTCAAAAAACTGATGAGCAGAATCTTACGAATGTCAGATCTTTGACAGGTTGGGTGAGGGTGAAGCTTAACTCTTCATTCCAAACAGGGTTAAGGCAGCTATTGATAACTTTGGTCTTTGCTGTCTGAAAAAAACATGGTAATAAAATGAAATTACTTAACAAAGCCAAATCAGAACATGAGGGTGTCCAAAGAAAAAATGAACACTATAGAAGAAGGCAGGATGAGAAATGACCTGATTGCCCAGCTTGACAATAACATAAGGATCACTGCTCTTGAAATCACGAATTACTAGTTTCTTCCCTTGAATCACAAGCACCTTAAGCAATCCCAACGGCTCGCTAGTTGAATCACTATCCATAGCAATGGCCGCATCCAACTACGCAAAAAAGAAGGTGGGTGCAGGGTAGCTTGAAAAGCTGCAATTACAAGGATGGGAGAGGAATCAAGAGCCAAGACGATGAATTCTGAAGTGAAATATACAAACTTTTGCTGATCGAACAGATAAAATAAACGACCAAACTTTTGGACACATAAAACCAAACGACCAGAGAACCACACTCCAACCACCCTAATTGTCCACTTTTTACATCTCCACAAAGGGATCCGTTTACATCAACACAAGATCACAGAAAAAAGAAAAGGGCAAAACCCAGAAATAAAAACGGAAGTAATGAATATACCACTCAGAGTTAGAGGCAGAGCTCGAGAGGGGGTTAACCGTGAACCAGGAGAGTGAAGTTTGAGAGAAAAATAAAGGGGTTGGTGGAGGTGTTATTTCATCGAACAGTTTGAGGGCAGAATGATAAAGAGAGCCAATTTCAAACAGAAGGGGAAAATTATAGTGTCTGGGAGAGCGAGATTTGACGAGAAACAGTCATGGTTGGTGACTTTGACGGGAGTAAATGCTTTGGACAAACATGTTGAAAAAGTAAAATTCATGCTAAATTAAAGAGAGATTATGAAAGATTCTTTTATGGGTGTACCTGTCATTGCTGCCATGTGGGAGGCGATTAGAAAAGGAAAAGATAGATGGGCGTGGGTGGAGAGAGACAGACAGTCAATAAAGGGATGTCCATTGTCCAGCATGTCTGCCTTGAAGTTTGAATAAATCGAAATTGCAAAGAGTAAAGAATGAGGGCACCGCACGGCCAGGGCCAAGAAGAAAGAAGAAGAAGAGACACACGTGTGCTTACACGTAGACGTAGGGTTTTAGGGGATTAATGTTGGAAATGAGGATTTTTTTTTTAAATAATAATATTGCTTTAAAAAATAATCATTTTTATTAATCTTCTTTTTTTTTTTTTAGGATCAGGACTACAAGTTCAAATCTTCCTGTTGATCGAGAGTTTATGTCAATTAATGCTCTCACTTTAGCTACTAATCATGTACTTAATATTTGTATTAATTGTTACATAAATAAGAGTGATATCAAATCTTGATATATGACAAATAATAGTAGACACCAAAGTGAGTATAGCTTGATGATGATTGACATGTACTCTTGATCAAGAGTATGATATTTTCATTCACTAACGATAAATCTAAGAACTTTTGTCCACTAGGATAGACAGTTATATTAATTACATTTAATAAATAAATAAATTACATAAGTATTAATACTTTACTAAAACTCATTCTCATCTCAGTTGAAGATGTTGTATATCAATTTATTAAGACTAAATATTAGATTGATATTAAGAGTTAGTATGAAATAAACTACCATGTATTGATTTAATAACGAAAATGAAGCTCGACCGATAAGAAACTTGAGGAGAGTAAAAGTTTAAATTCAATAGTGACTACCCATCTAAGATAAAATAAAAACTTTAGTGTTGTAAGTTAGTCCAATTATTTCCCGTGAAGTTACAATAACATCCTTTCGAAGTTGTATATTGAAATCCCATCTCATTCATTTGAATGGAAAAGAAGACATAAATCATATACTCATTAAGAGGAGGAACCCACCAAAGAAAGAAAAAGAAGATAATTTGAGAAAGAACATACTAATCAATTTGGCCCATCCCTTTCAAATATAATTGCTTAGCTTTGCTACCTTTGCAGTGTGGATTCACTTATTAAGGATATGTATTGGTTTAACTTTGAAAAAAAAAATCATTTTGAAACATATTCTAATGTTTTGTAATCACTCAAAATGACTTATTAAGAGATGAAATTGAGAAATAAACCATTTTTAAAATAAACACTCTAAAACAATTTTTTTTAAAAGAGTTTTTAAGTATATAATTACGGGTGCGTTTGGAATACCTTTTAATTTAAATGTTTTTAAAGAATGCATTATATTATAAACATTTTGCATAAAAATGGTTTAAAATTTAAACACTCATATGTTTGGTTACACTTGTTCATAAGTGTTTTTATACCCAAGTTACTATATGCTTAACAACTTTTTTTAAAAAAGTTGCTTTCAAGTGTTTCTTTCAAAATGTATTATTTCTCAATCTCATTTTTCAATAAGTCATTTTTAGTGGTTGCCAAACACTATAATTTCTTTCAAAATGATTTTTTTTTCAAAATCAAACACTTGAAAAGTTAAACCAAACACACCCTACTTGTGTGTATAAAAACACTTATGACGAAATGTAACCGAACATATGAGTGTGTTAATTATAAACAATTTTTATATAAAATGTTTAAAATTAAAATGCATGATTGAAAAACATTTAAATTAAAAGATATTCCAAACGGGCCTTAAATCCTACCATCGTGCTTTGCTTCAATCATTATTCCAAGTACATTAATGGAACAACTAACCACCGATTTAGTGTATGTTTAAAAACATTTTTTACACTTAAAAACACTTTTTTAAACCTTCAAGTTATTCGAAACAGATCCTTAATTGGTGTTTTTGCTGTCACTTTCTTTTGCCTCTGCATCAGAGGTCCAAAACCACCAATGGTTGCCGATGGGTGGCCTCTAAGGGGGTTGGGGACTTGACTAAGAACCTGAGATTCTCCGAGTCGTGGCTGGGAAAAGGTACTTTGGAACTACGACAATTGTTTGGGGACTTGATTAATTTAAGCCTTTAATTTTGAGTTCTAAGTCTGTCAATACTTTTTGTGATGTACCTATGTTTGCCCACAGCTAAGTTTATAAGACAATTTGCTTCAACATTACTGCTTTTTTTTTTTTTTTTTAATTCAACGACAATTAAGATGGTACATATCAATTACCGCTGAGTTACACTTACTTTGTCACACGTTACTATTAAATTTAGTGCTTCCAAACTCTCTCTCACGTTTCACATCCACTTGGGAACCTTTTCATACTCATTAACAATATACAAACAAAACCCCCTTTCAATTTTTTTTCCCTTAAACTTTAAAATACATATATCTTTTTAGTTCTTTTTTCTTTATTTATTATACTTTTAACCAAAGGAGAATGACAAAACTAGCTATGTTATTTGTAAATTTGCTACATCAAATAATAATTTGTTAATATGATATTTTTTTTCTCTTGTATGTCACTAATATATCATTTTTGTATAATTGATTAAGTATATCATTGATATACCTAATATAAGATCCATCGTTGATATATAGGTTGCATATTTATCAATTCACAAATATTTTATCATGTGACAGATTTAATATTATTTAGATCAAATATGCTATTATTTCAAGAATCCTTTTAACATCTTGATAATTTAGATTTGAGTATGTACATTAATATACTAGAATGAGACACGACTTGATTGAGGCAAGTATTGGGTTAGTGATTTTTTTTTTTTCCTTTCTAACGATGTTAGAAAATGATTTATTTAATTCTAAAGTAGTATGAAAATGATCCTAGAGGGTCCAATCATTGAAAACATTCACAATAATCTTATTGTAATTTGAAAAGTATACAAATTTGTTAATGTGAGCATAGCTCAACTAGCATAAAACTTGTATCACTACTCATGAATTATCTTATCCCCATTCGAAACTTTTCATCCATATGTCTGAGGTATGATTGAAGCCAGCTACATAGATCACGAGTATTTTTAATAATTTAACTTATTTCATAATTGAGTTAAGTTAGAATCCATTGTTTAATTAGAATTAAAATTTCCACACCAACTACCCCATGACTTACTTATCAAATATCAACTTTTTTCAACCCAAAAAAAAAAAAAGTTGAATAACCAACTACAATTTTTTTTCAGGTGTGGGGTCCGTTGAGCCAACGTGGCCACCCGGCAGCCTCTTAGATTTGGGGATTACATTGCAGTTAAGTAAAAGAGTCATTAATTATTATTATTATTTTTTTTTTGAAAGTTCATTTATTTTTACTGTCTTTTATTGACATCAATCAAAAGCAATACGGCAATACAGTCCAAACTCAAAATCCAACTGCCATTCCATTGAAGTATTGAAAAAAATCGAGGGATTGAAGGGATTGCAAGCGGGTGCACTGGCGTAGCCTAAACCTTCATCTACAACCACAGCGCTGAGGCTTCATGATCAGATCCCTTTTGTTTTCTTCCTCTTTTATGCCCATTTTCAGAATCACTCTCACTGCCCCCTCCTGTTTTCCTGGATTTCAACGCTTCCCCGTCTCTTCTTTCACTGTTCGCTTCACACCCATCTCTATTCTTCATTGCCCAGGTTCTGATTTTCAACTTTCTGTCCCTCCCCACCAATTTACTCATGTCAATGGGCCTGAAAATTTGAGATGATTTGCTAATGCTTCTTGTGTTCTTCTAGTGTGCGAATTTGGAATTTACTCGATCTTTGATTCTTCGTTGCGAACTTGCTGGTGGGGTTGATTAGAAATGTTAATGCGATATTGATTTTTGCTAGTTATGTAGGAGTGGAGGTTCTGCTACTTCGATTCTTAATGTGTCGTGTTTCTGTTTCCTCACTTGGCTAATTTGTAGTTCACTCTCAGTCTCGCTTATGTCAATGAGTTAAAATGTTTTTTTTTTGTTTTCATTTGTTTATTTTTGCGATACCCATCTCGGAGTTGTAATTTTGAATCGAGGTCGGTTAATTTGTGGGATATGACACTCGACCAGCTTCTGTTTTTTCACAATTGGCTTTGTGGTTTCTGGTATGATTATAAATAGTAAATGAGAATCCACTGAACTGTTACTCTAATTGGAGAATTTAGCATGAAACTAATTGTGGCTTGTATTCTTAGGCATTGGGGTAGGGAATTCAGCTTCTTTTTGCAGTAAATCCTTGTCAGTTTCTGCTAAGTCACCATTTTTTATGGAGCAAGCCCCAGCTGCAAATGAGGTTCAACAGGTTGAACTACTTGATGCAACTGACGATGACCATGGAGGCGTTATTGTGGAAATGGATAAACCTATGGACTCTGAGGTCTTTGCGCCCATCCTTAGAGCTTCAATTTCACACTGGAAACAACAGGTGGTCATTCTTATATTGATTAGTTCAATAGTAAAATTTTCTGACCCTTTTGCTTAGCACGCACATTTGAATAATATAAGATCATATTTACACGAACCTAAACATAATTCAACTGGTTAAGACATTAAAATCTCGACTTTGGTTAGAGGTTCAAATCCCTACTAGATTGTAGGCAAGCTTTTGCTTTCATCCGCAATTTTAAATGCCACTGTAAAATGTAATTAATTCCTGTTCAGCGTTTTGTTGCATTTGACATTTCTTTTGGCTTCATTCTTGAGCATGTGATCTCCGGCATCCAGCTTCTTAATTAAACTTAAAAATTTTCCAAAATCCTTCTCATGATGTAGTAGATAACTTTGTCAACTAGTAGTTACCAGTATCAATGCATTGAAATGTGATGACTGCATTTTCACCTTGCCTCTAGTGTTGAAAATTACCCTCTTTACTTAAGATTTCAGTGTTCTTTTGCTCCAATGCTGGTTTATATCATTTGCATGAAGTCATTTCTGGGAATGCTCTGTCGCTGGGCTGTGTTGTTATTAAGTCAATTCATATTTTCTCCTTTTTGTATTCATGATGAGCAAATCTTTTGCAGGGCAAGAAAGGTGTTTGGCTGAAACTGCCTATTGATTTTGCTAATCTAGTCGAAGCTGTTGTTAAGGTGATATTCTGATCAAGTTTTTTAGATCGTTTTGATAGTAGATTCTGGAACTTGCACTGTCAAGTGCTACAAGTAATTGTGTTTATTTTGTACAATTCTTTGATCAAACATTGTCCTTTGTTTAGGAGGGATTCTGGTACCACCACGCGGAGCCAAAGTATTTGATGCTTGTGTACTGGATACCTGAAGGTGCTCATACTCTTCCTGTAAACGCTACCCATCGAGTTGGCGTTGGTGCCTTTGTCTTGAACGACAACAACGAGGTACATTTCCATGCTTTATTAATGCAGTGCACTGATGAAGCTTTTTAAGGGTGGATGAACTCAATTTTTTAAAAATTGTCATGCTTAGGATTTCACTAATAATTATGTCAAATTTTTTTTGTTCAAATTGAAGGCTAGAGCTGAGACAATCAGGATAAGTAACGTAGTGGCAATTTGTGGAAGATTTAGGATTTGAGAAATAGAAGAATGTTTTATGAAAAATATGGTGATTAGAGTGCATTTAGGTTGAACTTATCTTGTGGTTTAATTACAGTCCTCAATCATACTCAAGCTGTGTTATCAACCTTTTTCAGTTATTGATAAAATGAATCTCTCTCTCTGTCTAAATAAAGATTGTTTCTTATTTTCATGAAATAAAACATAGTCGATTTCTAGAGTCAGTTCTTGCTTCATTAGATTTTGCATAACTTCATTTTTTTAGAATCATGCTTCCCTAGTTAATTTAAATCAACCGAATGATTAGGCCATTATTTTCTATTGGCAGATGGTCATTGTGGATATTACTTGCTACTAGTGGCTAATATCATTAATCATCAAATGCTCAAGACATGATTGGATATCTATATGGAATTTAAATCGTAATTAAACTGGTCAGTTCTTAAAATGAATGACAGAGGGACAACAAATTTTATTCTTTAGTGTTACAATGCATCACATATATCTAGTAGCACTTGTTTTTGTTTGAAAAACAAAAATTGTTGTATGCTTTTACTTTCTTCTGTTTTTCATGTTTGAATTTTAATCTTCTATATGCATTCATTTCAAGAAGAACAAATGTTCCTGAAGTGTCTTCTTGTGTTGGTTGTTCCTAGTCCGAGTCTGTGGTGTAATTTGTTGAAAAATTTTGTTTTAGGTACTCGTGGTTCAGGAAAAGAGTGGAATGCTCAGAGGGACTGGTTTATGGAAGTTTCCCACTGGAGTTGTGGACGAGGTAAATAGTTTCGGATACGCTCTGATTCCATATCTGCATATAAATATCTTTAAATTCTTCCAATTACTTCATTTGATTATATCAAGGGAGAAGATATATGCAAAGCTGCAGAGAGAGAAGTTAGAGAAGAGACTGGCGTAAGTTGAATAAGTTACATGATCAGATAAGGTGTATTGTCTGGTCATCAGTTGTTTATCATGTTAGTCCCAATAAGAAGTTATCCTAAAGTTTCCAGGCTTATGCTTCTACAGATCGACACAGAATTCATTGAAGTTATAGCCTTCAGGTAAGGAACTACACTTAAAGTACATTCTGAATGGTCCATTAGGAATGCGATTTTTCTGCACTCTACGTATGTAGAATTTGGCTAGCATTTAAAGCCATAGGTTCTTCTTTTAACCTCTTAAGATTGCATGTTCTATGTCTGCAAAGACAAAGAGGATATTGTTCAATTCTTTTTCTCTCATTGAAGTTTATTGTTCTTTTAATTATTTTGTATCCCAATCAAATTTTTGCAGACAGACTCACCAAGCATTCTTTGGAAAATCAGATTTGTTCTTCGTTTGCATGTTGAAACCACTAACCTTTGAAATTAGCAAGCAAGAAGCGGAGATAGAGGATGCACAGGTGAGTCCAGGTTTACTAGGCAATACAAATAACATAAAACTGAAATACTTTACATCAACATGTCATGCAACAGAACGAATCGGCTCCTAGTGATCATAAGCTAGAAACATGATGCACACATCATAGTAAATGTTGAATCAGTTGCCTCAAAAACTTTCAGACCTGTCTGAATGTTCTACCATCTTTTCTAGTTGAATTTTGGTTCAGTTCAATTGCAATGCTGATTAATCCTTACAGTTGTATCTGATGAAAAAGAACAGCATGTAAGAGTTACAACAATAGCTGCCGATTTTTACTTGTGTAATTATTGGAACTGTTGTCGTCGCAGTGGATGAAACTCGAGGACTACTCCACTCAACCGTTGCTCGAAAAATACGAAGTATTGAGGTATATCAACAACATTTGTGTCACAAAGATTCAGAAGCAGTATTCTGGATTTTCTCCTGTGCCAACTTCCGCGGCATTTTCAAGAAAAAGTTACTTATTGTATCTTAACAAAAACGACCTGAACAGGCAGTGCAATGAGGTCTCGTAATCGGTCCTCGATCGATACCATACTTGAACTGCACTAAGATTACCATTTGATTCATAATGTACACATTTGCTAAGTAGCATGAATCTTGTTTCTTTGCTGCTTCATTTTTAAGCTATTGGACTAGACCCTTTGTTTCTAACACAGGAAAGTTTTTCTGCTTCACAATGGACTCTGGATGAAAATAAGAGGACACCAATTTTTAATCTGATGATTTTAATGTCTGAGCTCTATTAGAAATAGAATCAGTTTCACATAACTCTCTCCTCCTACTCTGATTTGTCTCTCTATCCTTTATATTTATTCATCCAGAATTTTTAGTGATTTCAATTCCCAAAAAGTTTCACATGAACTTGATGGTTTGTTATCACCTCTCATAGATTTCACAAATTTTCATAGAATTTAAAGTATACATCTTACTTTAACCTTGTTATATTTGAACTTTCTATTAATAAGTGGAGATTTAAAAAGTTATATAAGTGAACTTTTTATTTTCTTTCTTATGTGCAAAGATCCAATGAAATAATTTAACTACATTCATTTGAAACAATTCCCATAAACCAAATTCCAAAAGAGGGTAAATTCCCATAAACCAAGAAAAAAAAAAGGTAGTATGGGGATAAAAAAAGCAAAGAGAAATAAGGTTGTGGAATAAAATGTGTCACTGTCACTGGAAAACTGTGTTGGGTCCAATGTGCAAAGATGTGATTTTGATGAGTAAAATGAAAGGAAGAGGGAAATATTACTGTAGCCGATAGGGAAGTTAGAACGTGGCATCCACGATAGAGGAAAAGAAAAGAAAGCATCAGAGAGAAGGGAAGGGAAGCTGTAAAATAGCAAAAATGGAGGCGAGGGGTGGGATGGGATCAGGACTTTGTCAACCATGACGTGACGATGATTCCTGTTATCCTTAAAGCCCATCATCCTTGGGCCACCATTCGATCTTCCTAACTCATCGGAGAAAAGAAAAGATTAATCTTTTGCTTCGTTTTTCCAATCTTCTTCTCTTTACTCTGTTTACAGTTTCTCCTTTCGAATTCCTCCTCGTAAAAACTCATACCCATCTATCTATTTCTCTGTTTGTTTCTTTGATTTTATCCCCTTTTGATTTCCTTGCAATTCTGTAACACGAACTATGAAGCTTAGGCTTACGAGGGTTTCTCTTTGATGTGGTCCCTAATCACTTGATTTTTCTTTTTTCTGTGGAGAATCGTTTTTTTCGCCCTTTTTCTTTCTTTTTCGCCCCCCCACAAAGGATTCTACAAGTGGGTTTTTTTATTTACTTTCCATTTATTCTTGTTCGTATTAATGGGGAATGTGAACGGGAGAGAAGATGAGGACGGTAACCCATCTGGGGCTGAAGAAGAAGATGAGGAAGTCGGTGGAGGCCAGAGGAGTTTGCCGGATGGCCTGGCGGCGCCGCCCGATGCCCACCTTGGCTACCACGCCGGCGATCCGCCTGCAGAGCTGATGGGTCATTCTCCTCCTCGTAGCCCGCGCGCCATTCCATCTCCATTGATGTTTACTCCCCAAGTGAGTTAGTTCCCTTCACTTTGCCTTGGTTCTGAAATTCTCTAGTTCAATGAAATTGATATCTGGTGGGGATGTTTGGTGTTGTATGTAATTGGAAATGCCTTTTGTTTCCTTTTTCGATAAGCTTCTTCGAGGAATCTTGGCCTTTTCGTGTCCTTACTTTACCTGCACAGTATATGTTTGATGTTAGTCCAACAGGAATAGATGGACGATTTGGTGAATCTACAGGGCTATTATTACTACAATTCTTAGTGCAAATTCGATCGGCTGCCTTTTTCTTTAGTTTTCTCATTGCAGTATTGTGTTGTATAAGCTTACTGGAATCTTTGTACAGAAGGCATCTCGATTTAAGGATCCATTTTACCTTGGAGATGAAATTTGTTTATTAGGAAGGTGAAAAAATCACCCTGTCATCCTCTCAATCTGAGATGGAGAGAGGTGACTGACTGGGAATAAAATGATAGAAAATTGTATTTCTTTTAACTTATCTGACTTGCAATTCACTTTGAATGCCTAGAAAGTTACCCATTTTGGGTTCTGGAAAACAGTCAGTGATACTGTTGAACCAAACCACAATATTCCTCTTTCGTTTATATCATTGATATTGCTGTAGGTTGGGCTGTGGAATATTCTGTGATCTCTGTACTGGTTTCTTTTCTTCAGAGTCTGCACCTTCCGAGCTTTGTCTTTGTGAGCCACGATCTTGAGTTCTTCTATCTGTCTAACAGGTACCGGTTGTTCCACTGCCAAGACCTGATGAGGTGCACAACTCAAGCCAGTCTTGGATGCATAACAGTTCATGGTTTGACGACGTTAGCAGTGAACAAGGAATCCCAACAATGATTACGTGGAGTCATGGAGGCAAGGAAGTAGCTGTTGAGGGATCTTGGGATAACTGGAAAATGAAGTTTGTTGCTCTGTTCTCTTGTTTCACAGTTCGGTTCCTACTCAATTGATTGCCATCTGATACCTTACTTCTTCTTCCTGATCAGAATACCCTTGCAGAGATCTGGGAAGGACTTCACGATTATGAAGGTGCTGCCTTCTGGTGTTTACCAGTATAGGTTTATTGCTGATGGACAATGGAGATATGCTCCTGACTTGCCTTGGGCCCAAGATGATGCAGGCAATGCTTACAATATCTTGGACTTGCAGGTAAATATCTCTTTTTTGCCAACCACTGCTTATGAATGGAAGTAGGACAAACCTTTTAGAATTCTAGGACAGTTGCACAACCTATAGAATAGATTCTGTTCAAGAAAGGTCGTAGTAGGACAAAACTTTTTCTATTAGTGATTTTACAGTTGGGACCGAGATGGAAGATTTTCAATGAAACTAGGTTTTTTGAGCTGCATCAAAGTTCATCATTTTGATTGTTTTTATTTAAAATTACCAACGCTGTTGTATGGAGTTTTCTGATCTGGAACTCAGGAATGAGAGTCACATTCCTCTCATTCTGGGACTAACTTGGTTATGATGCTAATCGTTTTTTAAAATCCAAACTATCTAGTTTCAAGAGAGCTAAGCACTTTGTAAATTCCTTGTAGAAAAAAAACTAAGCTTGTATCTTTATCATCATGGATGACTCTCATTTTAGCCAATAA
This sequence comes from Luffa aegyptiaca, assembly GCA_017139565.1. Taxonomy (NCBI): domain Eukaryota; kingdom Viridiplantae; phylum Streptophyta; class Magnoliopsida; order Cucurbitales; family Cucurbitaceae; genus Luffa; species Luffa aegyptiaca. Next base: position 51,315,933 of record CM029398.1, read on the forward strand.
ACTTGATAATCAACTGATGTGAAATATGATTGCAAACATATTCGTGTTTTTCCATATCAGTGTTTTAATTGGGTCAAACCTTACTTTGAGGCAACATTTAATATCTTTCTAATCTTCCATTTTTTATTTCAAAATGATCGTATGAGTGGAGATTGACACATTTGGCCTCTAATAGAAATTAGAATGAGGATTCTTTTAATCCATACACAAAAATGGATGTGTGGAGACCTGTCATTCTGGTGTTGTATTTGGAAATCTATGCAAGTCATTGAGTCACACCTTTTTTGTTTTGCCTTTTGGGCATGCCACAACAGGATCCCTGGAGAATGGCTCTTGTTGGTGGCAGTAACTTTGAAATAGAAGCTTATAGAACTTTTTTTAATTGATGAATGTTGCAGGACTATGTCCCAGAAGACATTGAAAGCATTTCCAGCTTCGAACCTCCTCAGTCCCCGGAGTCAAGTTACAACAGTTTGCAGCTTGGATCTGAAGATTATTCAAAGGAGCCACCACTAGCTCCTCCGCACTTGAAAACCACATTGCTCGACATGCCTTGCCCATACAATGAGATTTTACCTCCTTTATCAAGACCTCAGCATGTAGTGCTGAACCATCTTTACATGCAAAAGGAAAGGGGCGGCCCCTCCGTCGTGGCACTCGGGATGACTCACCGGTTCCTAGCGAAGTACGTAACCGTGGTTCTCTATAAATCCTTGCAGAGATAACGTAGTATAGGCATCTTGTGTAATGAAATTCAAAATCTAAAGCCATTTTTCCTTACTGTAGCTTTATATGGTGTTGATGCCATTTCATTTTAACACTTCTGAGTCAACCAGGAAGTCTGATTGGATCGTTCTTCAAGACTGTACCTTACATAATGCCATCTCTTTTTGTTCTGCCGTGCATTTTAGCCATTTAGCAACTTTTCCCCATCATTGTGGTGGCAGGATCTCATTCATCTCACTCCCTCTCTATCTCATTTTCTCTCATAACATTGTAACTTTAGCTAGTGAATCAAATCTATTCGGAATGTGAATATTGTCTTAACCCATGGACATGATATTAAACCGTTGTGTAAATATAGAGAGATTTGTTGTTCAAGTAGAATGGGGTTGAAAATATGAAGCCATGGGAGAGATTAACATATAATGCGTTAACACAGATACAAAGTATCTCAGAAGGTACAAAACGGCAAATTCAGCCAACTACAAAGTAGAATTGCAGTGAGATACTACATTATTGAACAGCCATTTGGGTTCTCGTCGCTGAAAATCCGCTCAGTGTAAAAATATGCATACTCAGTGTAATGTTTGGTTGGTGGTGGCCAGTACTCAAACCTTTTGATGTCAAACTTCTTATCATCTTCTTCCTTTTCTTCTTCCTGGGTCTCTTTCTTATCCTCTGGTTTCTCTTCAGCTGCTGGTTTTTCCTCTTCCTTCTTCTCCTCTTCCTTCTTCTCTTCCTCCTTCACTACTATGGAAGCTGACCTTCTGGATCCCTTGTTGACATGGGCGACCAGCGTCGTAGGATCTATAACCCCTTTTACGATCACCTGATTGTTGGCCAGTTCTGTTTCCACAGACTCCACACCTGCAACAAAACAACCTCCATTTTTCTTACATGTTCTTCTCACCATTCAACAGTGTCTTCTGTTCTTCTAATTCATTGATGTATGAGAAAAAGATTGTACCTTTCACCTTCCTTATTCGCTTCCTTAAACGTTGAGCACAAGCCTCGCAGTGCATCTGGACATTCAGTACCACTGTTACCACTGCTGGAGGTGGAGGAGCCTGCAACAAATTTCAAATATTTCATTGGAAAAACTACAGTAAAAAAATTACGAGACGGGCCGAGGTAAGGACGAGGAACATATTCCCCATCTCTGACTCCAAAAACAAGTTGGGGGGGAATTTTGTTTTCCCCTCACGTCTCTGTTTCCATCCCCATTTTAAACGAGTTGGTCCCCGCAGATCGGATCTTGTCCACAGATCCAACGTATCATTTTGTATGCAGATTTGTTTCAAAATGAATTGAGTGAAGAGAAGAAACAAAAAAGAAAGAAACATAAAAAAGACCCGTGAGTAGAGGGCAATGGGTGTGGGGTCAAAGGGGTTTGGAGGCCATAAATAAGAGCAACAGCAACATCCAATCCACCTCTGTTCTTGTGTAATGTGCATTTCTGTGGAACCAAAGAGAGAGCCTCAGACAGAAACAGAGAGGGCTGAGAGTGAAGTGAGGTGGAGTGGGGTCTCCATTTTCTGGCCTTTTCTTTTGTTTTGTTGTTTTCATTGTCAGTTCACCCAATTCCCACTCACTCCCTCCTCTTCTCTTTCTCTTCATTTCCAACTTTGAATTTTTCCTTCACTTCCAATTTCAACTTCCCAATTCTCTTCCCATATTCAATCTCTCAATTCATTTCTCTGACAAGAACAGAGGACACAATTATGAACCCAGAGAAGAACAATGCTTGAGGCAATTGGCTCCTCTTAATTTATCTTAAATTTTAAAGATTCTCCCCCTTTTCAATCAATTTTTTTGTCTTTGCACTTGGAAAGTGGTTGAAAATCTTCAATTTTCCAAGTATAATGAATTTGCATTACAATTAATTAACATATAAGCATGAATCTCATCCTTTCTTGTTTGTCTACTTTGCAAATCATACTCTTCTATTAAATTTCATTATTAATTCTAAAACACGATTAGTGTAAGTTGTTCATTAAATAGGTAAACAAAGAGGATGTGTGATTAGCAATTATCTCCATCACTAATTAAAACATGACAACATACATAGGGACCTAACTTTCAACTTCAGCCACCCTTTTGGCTCATTTTTTCTTCTCTCTTTTCTTTCCTTTTTGAAAGTTATAAAAAAGTGAGTGGTATTTGCATATATGCATGGATGAAATGGAGGGTAAAGTGAAAGTTAAAACTTAAAAGGATGTGTGTGTGAACAGTTGAAATTTCCTTTTTCCTTTGCATAAAATTGATAACTTTACCTCTTCCTTTTTCTCTTCCTTTGGCTGTTTGTCTTCTTCTTTAGGTTGTTCCTCAGGAGGCTTAGGCAATGGCGAGATTAGCTCCACTTTTCTCCCACTTTTCTTCTGTAATCTCTCACACACTTTCAAAGGGTCTGCCCCTTTCCCTTTCACCACCACCTTCCCTGCTCTGCTATCCGTTGTCACAGTCTCCACTCCTTTAACCAAAATTTAAAACACCCTTTTACTCAAAATCACATTTTCAATGTTCGTCGAACGTATGTTCAACGGTGTAAGACTGTCAGTCACATTGTTTCAGAAAAAAAACTGACCTTGGAAGCCTCTGAGGGTTCTGGCAACTTTTCTGGCACAGGCTTCACAATGCATATCCACTTTGAGGACAATTTCTGGAGGTGGTTCTTCTTCATTTTTCTTACTGTCTTGTTTCTTTTCTTCTTCTGTTGTTGCTGGTGCTGCTGCTGCTGCTGCTGATTCACTTTGTTCCTTTTTCTCTTGTTTGGTTTCTTCCTTCTTTTGATCTTCTCCTTCTTCCTTCTTCATTTCCTGTAAAGGGTGTCCAAAAAAAACAATTTTTTCCAAAGGGTTTTAGTGCATGCTCTTTAATGATTGAATGGAACTGGGAAAGTGAGAGAAATTGGAGTAGAGAAAGATGAAATGTGTAAGGAAAGTGAGAGAAATTTGCTTACTTCACCCATGGCTGAGACTAATGGGTTTTGGAATTGGAATTGAAGCTCCAAATTCAAGCAATGTGGAGTTGGGTTTTGGCTTTCACTTCTTTCTCTTTTTCTCTGTTTCTGTTTCTGTTTGTGTGTGTGAGAGAGAGTGTGTGGATTTATGGGTGTGGAGTAAGGGGTTTGAAAGGTAGGAAATCTGCAAATCTGACGTGGAGGAATTTAATGCAGCCTACCCATATGTCCCTTTTTACCTCACTCAATCTTCCAATTTTGCCCTTCACTTTCTTCGTAATTACGAGACTTTATCAATCCGCACACGTGGTACATCGATGTTAGGATCGATCGATAATTTTAATGTATGGTAAGAATATTCATAAAGTATGAAAAATGTCAACAAATATGTCACATTAATGTACTGGTGAGACCATCAACCAAAAGTTCCAAACATAGTTTACCTTAAAGTTGAAGATTTGATCTCCAACTACGAAAATGTAAATAATTATATTTTTCTTAGTATGTGTATGCTTAACAAAAAAAAAAAAAATTAAGGGTTCAAATCTCCATCCCGTGTTGTTGAATTGAATGGAAAAAAAAAAAAACTTAGTTAAAAGGTAAAATACTAAAATATTTACTGAAAATCATTTATATGATTTTATTTTCTATTTTCTTAACTTTTTTAAATAATCATTTGTTGAGGTTGATATTTTTGTTCACTATCCTACACTTAATGACATTGATATTTTTGTGGAAATTGATATTTCAATCTTTGTAAAATATTTGTGATGGATCAAATTCTAACCTAATTTTTCAAAGGGTAAAGTTGTCCAATAAAATTTACTTAATTAAATAAAATTCATGTCTACAAGATACATAAATAAAGACAAAACTCTAAAGTCAATGTGTTTATATCCACGAGTCCTTAATAAATTTTGCTTAACCATTTTTTTTTTTTCTTGTAATCATAGCTCAACAATTCAAGCATGATTATACAAGTTGTCTATTAAAAACTTTGTAGGTAGGTTATCTATTTAAATTGATGCAATATTCTAAAAAATTAACGATTCAATGATATGATTGATTTTAATCTAAACAAAATATTACAGGTCAATAATTTTAATGATGAGTTAATGAGAAGATTAAATCCAATAATAATAAATAAATAAATTATTTTTTACCTTCAAAATTCTTGAGGATTTGTTGCTAATTTTGGGCTGAGATTTGTATGAGTAGTAGTTTTTGTGGCTATATAAAAAGTTTGTTTTGGCTAGAGTTTTAACATATTTTCTATCAGGTTTGGCTCTTTTAGGTTGCCTTGGTTGTTTGAGAGTTGAGATTTTTATATTTTTTGGTTGACTTGAAATTATTTTTGGTCGAATTTTTTGGTAATTTGTTGGGTTCAATTTGGGGTTAATTGGGAAAAAAATAGATTTTTTTTTTAAATGGGCCAAATCAAGGTGTTTTGAAAAAAATTGGCAAAAGCGAGTTGTTTTTTTGTTTTTATTGTGTTCCGTGGCTTCAACCCACGGAACACTCTTCACGCCAGCCAAATCTTTTATTTTTTAAAGTTTCTTCTTTTTTTTTTTTTGTTTTTTTTTTAATTTTTATTTTCTTGTTGATGGATGTTATGACTTATGATTTTATTATTATTATTTTTTTAATTTTCAATTGCATGCAATTTTCTTATCATGTATCATATTTTTTCAAACAAATTTAATTTGAATAAATATATTCAAAATAGAGATTAAACAATTAAAGATAAAATTAAAGTAATGTTTCAATTCCAAATGTTAGAGATAAATTCTTATATTAGCTTAATTTCTTAAAAAAAAAATAGTTAGTAAAAATTATGAATTGAAATGTGAAGTGATTGAAAATATTACTAGCTTTAGTGCGACAATTAAATATTAAATACAATAAAATATTAAACTATTTACTGTTGAAAGTGAATTCAGGAACCAATGTACTAAATTTTATGCTACTTGTTCCTTTTCATTTTCATTTTTGTTCCAAAATGGTTAATAATTAATTTCCTTTGCTAACTGATCCTTGCGTAAGTTTTGTTGGTCTGCGTTATAAATTTGAACATTTGAAATTATAATTTTTTTTTTTAAAATGAAACATTATACCTTTTGGTTTTTGAGATTTAACTTAATGTTTCATTTTAAAATTCATCCGTTCAATGTGTCAACTATATTCTTAAATTTTCACTCACAACATCCTTTCGTTTAGCTGTAACAACGCAATATGTAATAAATCTTAGAGCATTAATTATATAATAAAAAAATTACATTACGTACTTTAGAATATGTATCAGATGATTTTTTTTTTACAAACATATGAAGTGAGAGATTCGAATCTCTGACCTCTTCGTCAAGAGTATCAAATGATTATTAAGAGTATTATAAATTTTTTAATCGTGGGTTGAAGTCACGGAACCCAATATTTAATCGGGTATTATAATTTTAAAATGAAACATTGATTTTATTGTATTTAATATTTAATCGTCACATCAAAGCTAGCTATATTTTCAATTCATAATTTCTTTTTTAAGAAATTAAGCTTATATAAGAATTTATCTCTAACAGAATTGAAACATTACTTTAATTTTATCTTTAATTGTTTAAACTCTATTTTGAATATATTTATTTAAATTAAATTTGGTTGAAAAATATGATACATGATTCGAAAATTGCATGCAATTGAAAATTAAAAAAAAAAAATCATAACATCCATCAATCAGAAAATAAAATAAAAAAAAAAACAAAACAAAAAAGAAGAAGAAATAATGGAAAACAATGCAAAAAAGCTTAAAAAAATAAAAGATTTGGCTGGCGTGAACAGTGTTCCGTGGGTTGAAGCCACGGAACCCAATAAAAACAAAAAAACAACTCGTTTTTGCCCATTTTTTTCAAAACACCCTGATTTGGCCAATTTTTTTTAAAAAATCTATTTTTTTCCCAATTAACCCGTTCAATTTGGGTAATTTCTATCTTTTTTAAATAAAAAAAAAATCTTTTTGCAGAGTATTAATTTTACTGTTTATTTAAATTTGAAGTTCCCAATGAAATGGAATATTAAAAAAAAAAAAAAAAAAAAGACAAGACAAGCAATCAATTTTGTGTATTTATGCAGAGGGGTCAGTCCAATATAGGTTTAATCATTTACTATGGATGTAGTAAAAGCAATGCACCATTAAGGATCATCCAAGGTTTTTTTCTTTTAATTTTTTTTACCCTTTTTTATTTTAAGTTTTTTTTTATATAATATTATATTTCAAGTTGTAAACAATCATTTTGATTGATTAATATTAATGAATGGTTCAACTATCATATTAAAAAGATTTTATATTGGATTCTATGGCATTAAATATTAAAAAGCTATCTGATATTTCAAATTTGGACAGACTACAATCTTTCAAATTTTAGATGAAAATAAATTTAGACAATCTTTTCGTGTATAATTTTCTATTATTTCCACGTCGGACGGATTGTCTTTTTCCAATTTTAGGTGAAACTAAAATTACCATCTCTCTCTCAAGACCTTTTTTTTTTTTTTTTTTTTGACAATCCCTCTCAAGACCTTTTAATGGTATGTTAAATGCCATGATAAAATAATATAATTATAGATTTTATTTTTTAAAAAAATCAGTTTTTACTTCTAAACTCATGAGTTATATCAATTTTAAATTTTGATTTCATTAGACTAAACCCTAGACTTAGATGAGTGTTACAATTTCTACTAATTTACCCACTAATTAAAAAAGGGATGTAAAAATCTTCTTAATTCACTAATTTCAATAAAAATCAATCATTACAAAAAAAAAAAGTTTGAATAATATACAAATTAATCATCAAATAATTGTCAAAACTTAGTTACAATGTCTTTTTCTTTGAAATTCCATCAATTTTGAATACATGCTTTATAATTCTCTAAAATTACACATAAAAATACATTTGTAACCATCTTTCAAACGAAAACCTCTCAAAGAGTAAATACTGCATCACTCATCTAAGTTTGAAGTGCAAGTTCATGAAATTAAAAGTTTAGGATCAAAATTAATACAACTGGACAAATTTAGAGGTAAATTTTGATTTGTTTTTTCTTTCTATATTTTATAAGAATTGCACTCCCTGTGTTTTTCTAACTTTATTTTGGCACTACAATTTAAAAAAAAAAAAAAAAAAAAAAAAAAAAAAAAAAAAAAAAAAACTTTATTTTGGCACTATAAATCATAATAGCTATTTATTCACAAATTTCAATAAAAGAAAATATCGAATTTTAATAAATAGCAGAACCTTTTATAATCTGTGGGTTTAAAAAGCGAATAGCAAGTATAGCAAGGGTGTAAAGAAAAAAATGGGTATAAAAATGCTAATGAAAAAAAAAAGGTATATGTTGTATAAAGAGATATCAATGAGTACGAATTTATGTAAAAAGAAAAAAAAGTGTCACAAGTTAGTCAAATGATAATAATAATAATTTGTAGCAACATAAGAGAAAGTGTACAAGAAGATCTATATAAATGCTAATTTCTTTTTTGGTGCAAATGAACTTTAAGAATCATTTAGACGGAGATGGCAAAAGAGACATTAATTTTTATCATTTTATTTTATTTTATTTTATTTTATTTATTTATTTTATTTTATTTTATTTTTTGAGAAGTTTACCATTTTAATTTTGAGGAATAGTTAATTGAAGAAAAAATGTAGACATAACACTCGTCTCTAGAAATTCGAAGAACATAATATTTAAAGAAAAAACAATGTAAAAACAATTTTCATGAGTGAATCAATTTAGACCACCCATTAGGATTTTGTTTTAAAATCATTGGTGCATAAAGGTTCACATGTGTATAAGACTTCTTTAAATGCAAAGATTAACATAATATTAGAGAGAAAAATTGGAATTGAATAGATAGTAGTTGTTTTTCATTAATATGAGTGATTTTTCATCTTCTCTTATTATTTTTTTATTTTTCTCTACTTATTTAAGAACAATTATGTGATCATTTTTCTGGCTACTTTGGTAGGATTTTGGAAAAAAAACTAATTTTATTTTAGTTATTTTGAGTACATTTTAAATGGAATCAAGTGAAAAAAGATATAAATAACTAATGGATGGTCTAAATTATATAAAAATTTTAGGATTTAAATTGATACAATTATAAATTGAGATTTTAATTGGTCCAACCTAAATGTATAAATTGGTTACTTTTTCCCATAATTTTTCTAGTTTTGAAGAATTGGTAAAGATTTCATGGACATTTTTAAAAGAAAAAGAAAGACAGTATATTAAGCAAACTTCCTTTTAGAAAGAAAATAAAAATGCGGTAATCAAACAAGTTCTATAATGATTAAATTAGACGGGCTCATCATTTTTTAACCTTTTGTTTTTACCCCAATTTTATTTTTAAAAAACAAGAAAATATCAATTTAAAAAAAATAATTAAAAAATTTAACAATGTTTATTTTTAAAAAATAATAATAATAATTGAAGGCACAACTTGAGTAAAAAAAAAATCCATCTGTCATGAAAAAGTAATAATTTTGATTTAAGTATGATTTTAATGAAGGAGGGCTTTTTCTCCTAAAAAGGGGAATGTAACTCCCCAATTTGTAGACAGACAGTTGAATACAAAAATCACCTCATCATGAAAATGAAATCCATCCACTAACCAAATTATTGAACCACAAATAAAACTACTCCCCAACATAAAGAGAAAAATGAATGGGTTGTAAAGTGAAAGGAGAAATGTTTTTTTCCTTGAAAAAAGAGAGATCAATTTTTTTTATTTTTTATTTTTTTTTTTTAAAAAGGGAAGAAAAAAAGGTGTGAATTTGGGAAAAGTTATAAAGCCATTTTTGGGTAGGGTTGGTGGATGGAGATTAAATTGCATAATGATAAGAAAATGGAGCCCACCAACATATTAGATTCCAAGCCCAAGCCACAACCACAACCACGCCTTTCATTTGGGTCGGCCCGCCCAACGCCCCCTTTTCTTTTAACCGGTTCGGTACCTGGCAGAGGATTTATGGACCCCACTTGCACACTCAGCGACACGTGTCCTGATAAGTTTTGCACTCCAATGGAATCACACCTCATTCATCTCTTTTCCTCTCTCATACTTTTTTTTTTTTTTTTTTAAATTAAGTCTCTATATCTAACAAGTCATTGTCCTATTGACATTTTTTTTAAATTTGTTATAGGCAATTTTGGACCGCCCGACGCACAAGGAGATGACGAGGACGTCCGGGCAAAAATAGGGCTAGGAGTCCGACCCAGAGGAAGAACCGACCAAAGGGCCGGGCCAACTTGGCCCGACCCATATGGTCGGCCTCGACCCAAGGCCGAGGCCGACCATTCGGCCCGCGCAACCCAGCTCGGTCCCTGATGCCTCTAGCCGCCCCGTTTTCGCCTGGTTGGTCCCGAAACGCCTCCGAATTCCTAAAAACCCTAGGAGCATGAGCAGATATTTATACCCCTCTTCGCCACTGAAGAAGGGGACCCGAACTCTATTCTCGACTCTCTTTCCCTTGCTCTGTAGCTCTCCCTTTCGTTTTCTGACTTAAGCATCGGAGGTGTGCAGGTTTTCCCTTTTGCAGGCCACGTCTTCCCCCTCATCTACAAATTTACCGTTGGTGGCACGTGAAGGTCAGGTGAGTTTCCTCTGACCAAAATCGACCATCAACAAAATTTACAGACCTATTAAATATAAAAATTAAGATCCCGTTTGATAATCATTTGGGCTCCGTTTGATAACCATTTGGTTTTTGGTTTTTAAGCTTATAAACACCACTTCCAACTCTAGGTTCTTTGGCTTTTCACTTACCTTCTTCCCATGTTTTAAAAAACCAAGCCAATTTTTGAAAACTAAAAAAAATAGTTTTCAAAAACTTGTTTTTGTTTTTAGAATTTGGTTAGGAACTCAAGTGTGTCTTTAACAAAAATGAAAACCATGGTGAGGAAATTTAAAGAAAACAAGCCTAATTTTCAAAAACCAAAAACCAAAAATCAAATGGTTATCAAACGGGGCCTTGGTTTTTGGTTTTTGGTTTTTGAAAATTAAGCTTATACACACATATTTCTACTTATAAGTTTCTTGGTTTTAGTATCATTCTTATACCTTGTTTTTAAAAATCAAGTCCAATTTTGGAAATAGAAAAAAAAAAATAGTTTTCAAAAACTTGTTTTTGTTTTTAAAATTTGGCTAGGAATTCAAATGCAATTCTAACTAGGATGAAATTCATGGTAGGAAATCTAGGAGAAAACAAACACAAATTTTCAAAAACAAAATAGTTATCAAATGGAGCCTAAAAGTTCATAATTCTATTAAACATGAAATCCATATCTAATAGATTAGTTCATTTTTACAAGACGTATTTGAAAGTTTAGAGAATATTACACATTTGCAAAGGTCATAGACCTATTATAATCACAAAATTGAAAGTTTAGGAACCTATTTAAAGTTGAGTGAGATACAAATTTACAAAAACTTATAATTTAATATTTTAGAAATGAAGTGATGGGGGAGAAAGTGAAAATGGATTTATATGGGAAAAAAGAGGAGAAAAGGAAAGATGAGGGGAAAAAGAAGGGGAAAAAAAGGATTTTATGGGGGTGGAAGGGGAAATGAAATGACAGGCTTTTTCGAAAATGGGGGGAAAAAGGTGGGATTCTGAGGCTTAAAAAATCTAACAACATCCCATACACCAAAGACATTGTATATTCCAAAATTCCCAAAAAGCCACACTCAAGCTTCGCGTTTCGTCTTCTTCTCTGTCGTTTCGTCACTCTATCATTCTCATCTTTACGGCCCACGTACGGCCCGGCCCAGCCCACACGGCCCCCTGCCATTCATTTTTTATTCCTTTACAGATGGGTCCCACTGTTCATCTGTTTGAGTGTATATAGTAGAAATCAAATTACTGTTGTTTATTTGCACTCCGTATTTAAATATTAATTCTGATATAAAGTTATTGATTTAGATTATTTTTTTTTATAATATTGCTGTTTAAGAAATCAGATTCATTAAACATTGTGATTTGCCACATTGGAAACCGTTTTTTAGTCAAACATCATTTATTGAAGAGGTAGTCAATTGGTGGTATGATTTAGTGGTAATTATATAGGAGAGTTTCAAGTTTGATCCCAAAAAATAATTTATGTATCTTTTATTTCTTATTTTGAATATATATATATATATATATATATATTTTTTTTATTGAACTCCATAAAGAAGCCACATTGATGAAACCAACTAAAAAAGCTATGCTTTATTTAACACAATTCATTAAAACCATTGTGCTGAAAAAATAGTTTTAAAAACTGCATTATTTTAAAAATAATTATTGTTAAAATAACTTTTAAAAACAATAATGTACAATTTTATTTTCCATCCCTCTAAAAATGGGGATTTTCAACCACATTTTAGTATGAGACCTATACGTTAAATTATAAATTTGATCGTTCTAATCTAGAGAAAATCATAATTTAGTCCTACCCTTAGAAGTGGAATACATGGTTGTTAGTGGCCACTAACAAATTTAGTCCCTATCATTTTAAGAGTTAGATTTCGTTAAAACATTATAAATAGTTGTTAGTGGCCACTAACGCACGTGACAAATAACTGATTAGTGATTTTATGAGGTTTTTAAAATTCTAACATTTTCTAAACTAAAGAAACTACATTTGTAGTCAACGTGAGCATAATTTAACTGGTATAGTGCTTATACTAATGATCAAAACATTTGTGGTTTGAATCTTTCATTTCCTATGTTGTAAAAAAAAAAAAACTAAATTTATATTTTAACCTAAATTTTATAATCACTAATTACTTCTCTCACCCAAATTCTTATTCTTATCGGTTAAAAGTTAAAACTCATAAGCAAGTCATCTCTTTTTTACATTTCCACTCAATCATATTAGCTAAAGCCGTAAAACTAATCAGTGGGGTGGGGCCAATGGCATTCTTTTTTTTCTTTACCATCCCTAATTACATTTCCACTCAATCCTTATCCGCTAGATTTTATTTAAGAAAAAATAAAATCTAGATGTATTGTATTAGACTGGAAAAAAAAAAGTAATTTAGCAAACAGAAGAACCCAAGTAATTTTTAAACTGAAAGTGATTTTTTTTTAAAGAACAAAAACGAAAGAAATATAAGATTAATTTTTTTCTTAAGTTGTGTAGATATGTGACCGGTTTGTTAAAAAAATTACAAAAATATCAAGCATCAAAATAAATAATGATAAAAATAAAAGGAACTGAACGTTTGTTTAGTTTAAAGAACAAAAGGTAGTATAAAAATGGAGAAAGAAAATGGAAAATATTATATTTTTAGATTTAGAATCATTAATTAAACAATCGGGTAAAATGGTACATAATGAGTAATTAAGAATTATTAATGTGCACTTAGACGTCTATAGAAGTTTATCGTGTCGTGCTTTTCCGGTTGCTGTATAATAAAAAATTAATTATGCTATTAACTCTTTAGTTGTAATTAGAAACAATAATAGTATATTTCTTCAAAAAGAAAAAAAAAAAAAAAAAAGAAGAAAAAGAAACAATAATAGTAAATCATATTAGAATTTGATATAACTGCAACTGCAAGCTGGCACAAAACAAACTAAAAAGGCCCTATTTTCAAGCCCGAATTCCAGCCGCCAGCTGCCCAGCTAGATGGCTAGAAAAAAAGACGCCATTAAGTTTTTTGGCTAAAAACATTTCATATTTTTGTTTGTGGCTACCGTAAATCAAGGGACCTGCAGACGGGAGGTGTTTTTCCATTTTTACCCCTGAGTATATCCGTGCATATACAGACGTCGTTTACTGCACCGTTACATGTACAACATTTTTTTTGTTCCACATTTTATGGGATCCTCTCATTTCATATAACTGATTTCACCAGATCCCGTTTTCTTCTCCATCTAACAGCAAAAATCGTGGTTTTGTTGGTATGTTCAATTTGTACAAAAATCTCCAAGCCCTCTCTCAATTAATTAAAATATATAGCTTATTCTAGGTCTTCTTTATACCACGGGGTGGAATAGTGTTTGGTATATTTTTTTTCGAAAATTTTACCATTAACACAAAATGGCTGGACATCAAATCATGATTTTGTTCGGGGGTGTTTGGGATGTGGCGGGAGTCTACAGTGGGTTCAAGTCCGGCATTGTGACATGTCCCTGTGATGCCAACCTCTCTCAACTAAAGGTATGTGCTGCGAACTTCCTCAATTTGGCTGACAGTAGTAGTATCTGCAGGTTGACACTCTTTAGGAATTGGTCAAGCAACCCGATAAATATAGTATTTTCAGAAGATAGGGATGTCTTTTGGATGGTAAACGGGTTTCAGAATGGCACGTATAGGGACTGTTGTGTAGTTGTCGACGTGCAGGGGTAGATACTGGTATACACAATGGGGGGGGGGCAGTTGCAAGTTCATCCCGGGGGAGAAAAATTTTGAGTTTGTCAACTCAGATGGGATTGATGCATTGACTGACATAGTATCTGTATCGGAGGGGTGCGTATTTTCATCCAAAGAACATCTCAAGAAGGTAATCTCTTCACTGGCTCTGAAAGGGAGTTTCCAATTCAAGACAATTAAATCCAATAGCAAACAGTATACAGTGGCATGCATAGACGACTCATGCAATGGTATATGCGCGCATCTACCTATTGCACGGGGCAGTTGTGGATTGTGAGGAAGTTTATCAACGACCACACTTGTTCTTTCGATGTCGTTCAGAATGATCACAGGCAAGCGACAGCGAGTGTTGCATGTGAGTATGCGAAGACTATAATGAGGATAACTAACAGGATGCACTGTACACCTCGGGACATAATAGAGTATGCTAGGAAAACGCACGGGATCAATATCAGTTATGACAAAGCATGGAGGGGTAGAGAAAAGGCCGTTAAATGAGTTGAAGGGATCTCCTTAAGAGTCTTATGCGCAAATTCCGTCGTTTGCTGCCAGGTTGATCGAAAGGAATCCAGGTATTTACCATCTGTACTGTCATTTTATAACATTCTGTCATAGTATATAATGATATTTACTACCTAAAATTACAAGTACGTACACCGCCCAGGAAGTTGATTCAAATGACAGGTTCAATACATGCAATTACTGGTATACACGTCGTTTGCTTATTTGACATGCAATAAATGAGGTGAGATTTAAATTCATATTTTTAAATACCTACATTGAGTATTCATTTTTTCATACTACACATGAGAATTAAGCTAAAAGTTCAATTTCGTGGGGTAATTCCATGTAAATACGTTATTGAGTGTTTCATTATGTGTATTCCGTTATCCCATTTTATTGTCTACTCATTCTTATTTTTTGTTTTTTTGTGAACGATGTGTTTATTTAAACGGGGGCATGATTTTATTTTTTTCCCAGATGGTAGATTTTGCCATAGGAAATTCAAAATAGGTTGTTAGGGTGTTGCAATCTTATATTTCTCTCTCTTCCTAATAAATCTCCAACTTTTTAGTTGTAGGTCTCTCTCCTAATATTTGATTTAAACGATAGGAAGTTCTTAGACGTTTTGTTAGGGGCAATTCTGTCCTCTTAATTTAGGAAATTATTAATTAAAATCACATTAGTCATTTAGTTAGTTTTGAAACCTTTTTAGTTATTTTTCAAATCTCACCTATTTATTTTAGTCATATATCTCGTTGCCCCAATATAATTTGGACCATATATTCCTTTATTAAAGGTTCTTCACAATATAATCTGTCTATTTATTCTTAAAAAATTGATCAGTCTAATTATGTCTATTTTTCCCATTTTCATAAAAGTTATAATTTGAAACATTATTATTGGTGATGATTTTCCATTAGGTGACGTCTTATCATATCACCTAACCAAAAGAATGGATATTTGGTGAAGATTTCTTCTTCTTTGCTATGTATATTTGTGATTTTTCAATTTAAACCCAACCTATCACTTAAGGTATTAGTGACCTTTTTTTTTTATTACCCTTTTCTATAAGTTAGTGACGTGGATTTAACTATATTTAAAAAAAAAAATCTATAAATGTTCTGTAAATTATAATAATATCAAGTTTACTTATACATGTCAAAGTGAGTATAGTTCAATCGTAATGGATATATATGTTTAACTAAGAGGTAAAAAAAACCTACTTATATATATATTTTTTAACACGTTACCTACCGTAAAGAGTACAAATGGGTAATATAATGAATCACGCAAGTAAAATCACTGCAAAATTGGGAAATGGGTTAAAATAGTACTTTACACTTTAAGGATGATTTTCTTTTTAAAAAGCAGATCAAATGTCATATTATTGAGGTCTTTATTTATTTAATTAATTAAAAAGAATTTAGCAGGCTGTATGGAATATGGATAACTTTGTATTGACGACAGTGCCTTCGCAAGAATACAAGAGGACAGTTCTTAGCCGTCGTCATATATGACATCAGATAATTAAAGATAATTATTTATTTCATAATTATGTTTCATCCCACTATCATTATAAAAAGAGTCGTGTGAAATTTTAATTTTGGACTTATATTGGTATGGTGCAGTTAAATCCATATTTAAATTACATAAATAATGGTAAAGTTAGTGAAGGATATAAAACCAAAGTAATGTTGACTATTTAAATGAAGGTATTTATGGGATTCATTAAGCTAATCATTATCACATATGAAAAATGTCATGAAACATATGATTTTCTTCTTGTTTAAGAATGTTAGGAAACGAAGAATTGGATAATTGACTTTTGAAATGATAATTGATGTTTTATTCATTGAACTATATTTGAATTGATTTGTTTTAGACATGTGTTGTTATATTGAAACCCTATTGTACTAAATTTGCCGTGAATGAAGATTCACATGGTATGACTGGGAAAACTTTAAAAAACCATATATGATGAATATGTCAGATCATTGGCATGATCTTTTAAAATTTTGTTTCATACAAAAGGAAAGCTACATGATGTGGAGAGAGTATCCTATGGGAACAAAACTCTCTTTCATTGATTAGAGAAAATTATAAGATCATGCTCCTTTGATGTCTACTTGAAATAGCTAGCTCGTCATGTGTGACAAAATATATCTTAACCAATCTTGTTGTTTAAGTAATATATTGCTTAGGTTATTAAGAAGCCATCATGTGCTCCTAACAAACGTGGTTGTCTTGACTTGATCATAAAAAATTGTGTGAATTAATATATAATAAGCGAATTAATAAAATCTTGTAGGGGTAAAAAAGTAAAAAGTAGAATATTGATTTGAAATAGAATTGTTTTTAGGTTCCGTTTGATAATCATTTGGTTTTTAAAAATTAAGCCTACAAACTCTACTTTCACCTATAAGTTTCTATGGTAGATAATCAGTTTTCTAAAACTTGTTTTTTTTTTTAGAAATTAGCTAGGAATGCAAATGTATATTTAACTAAGATGAAATCCAGTGTAAGGAAATTGAAATAAAACAACTATAATTTTTAAAAACCAAATAGTTATCAAACGAGACCATAGTGAAAAGATATATAAGGTTGAATATTAAATAAGTTATAAATTATTTGTTAATGAAATAAGAATGTAGCACTAAGATGATTCAGAGTAATTGGAAATCCTTTTGGGTGAGATGGAAAGCGGAAGGGCCCACAAAGTGCATTGGGTGACCAAATTAGAATTAGAAGTAGAAACAGACAAGTTTGCCTTAACCTTTCCGAAGCTCCGAGAATTAACTAGCCGCCGGTTTACGACTCCGAACCGTGTAACATTTGTGCACATGATTCCGTGTCGGTGGCTTCGGTGTGATCATGATGGACAAAATTAAAACCTTTGAAAATTCTTCGCTCTTACATCTATATCCTAATACTATACAAGAAAGTGACTCTAGCCAAAAAAAATTTCTCCCCATTTTGTCTCCCTTCTTTTGTTCTAATTCATTTTTAATAGTTTTTCTTTTTTCATTTTACTTTTGTACTTAAATTAAATAAATATATTAGTATTCTTCCATACAACCTAATTTATTGTATTATTTTACTTTTTTTTTTTTTTTTTTAGTACATCAACATTTAGGAGTGGGGGATTCAAACCTCTGACCTCATGGTCGAGGGTACATGTCAATTACCGTTGAGCTCGTTTTGACATTGTATTCTTTTTTTGAAAAGAAATAATGTATTATTACGCCACATGGGCAAAAGAAACACGAGATTCATTAATATTGAAAATTCTTGCTCTCCTAGCTATAACATCTGCTACCTTATTACAATGCCTAGGAATATAGCAGAAATCTATTTCAGAGAAAAGTGCAGACATACTCCAAATCTCCTCCACAGTGGCTTCCACATCAAACCATACTTCAGCTTTTTTATTAATAAAATTTGTTGATGATCAAATTTCGCTAGGTAAATTACATTCGCTCCACGTGATAATCGACAGTGAATTTGTTTGAGAGCGGGGGAAGACGTGGCCTGCAAAAGAGAAAACCTGCACACCGGTGTGATGCTAGCCACACCGCCTCCGATGCTTAAGTCAGAAAACGGAAGGGAGAGCTAGAGAGCAAGAGAAAGAGAGTCGAGAATAGAGAGTTCGGGTCCCCTTCTTCAGTGGCGAAGAGGGGTATAAATACTTGCTCATGCTTCTAGGGTTTTTAGGAATTCGGAGGCGTTTCGGGACAAACCAGTCGGAACCGGGACAGCCAGAAGCAGGAGGGACCGAGCGGAGGCAAACGGACTCGGCCCGTGCAAGCGGACCGAGTGGTCGGCCTCGGCCTTGGACCGAGGCTGACCATTATGCTCGGCCTCGGCCCAAGGCCGAGGCCGACAGTACGGGTCGGGCCACGTTGGCCTGGCCCATTGGTCCGACCTTCCTCTGGGTCGTCTCTTGGTCCTCTCTCCGCCCGGTTGTCCTCGTCAGCTCCTTGTACACCATGGTGGTCCAGAATTACCTATAACAAAATTGATTGCCAAGGCTGAGTCAGACTCCACTTTTAACTTTAAGCACCCCAGAGAGATTGCCATTTTCATTCCTTCAACAATAGCTTTTAATTCGACCAAATGAACTTTTGAAAAAACATTTGAAGAAAAACCAGAGGCAGTCATAATCCTTCCTTCAACATTTCTTAAAATCGATCCCAAACTGGTCTTTGGAGGCGAAGAGAAGCATGCATCATCAGCATTTAGTTTCCAGAATCCACGCGGGGGAGGAGACCAACATGCATGTGTATTCGAGATCGAAGAATCCATCTGATTTCTTCCAACGTCTTTGGGGAATGAAACATTATTAGCTCGACGGAAGTTCTCCAAGTATTCTTTTATCCATCTGCTCTTGATATTTGCAGGAGAGATTGATTCCTCATGAACTAATTTGTTCCGATCATTCCAAATGGCCCAACAGGAGACCGCAATCAGCTCCATCTCCCTCTGCGAAGAATCCTACAATTTTTTCTTATTAAAAAACTATAACATACTTTATTTCCTATATATATATATATACGATTTTGGCTTCATTATATTTACTTTTTATTTTTTTATATTGTATTGCATAATTTTTTTTTTTAATTTTATAATCAAAGATTATTTTAAAGCATTAAAAAAAACACATGCATTGTGGCTATTGTTACCTAGTGTAATTAAATTGATGAAATATTAAAGATACCATGATTTTAAAAAGTTTATTATAAAAATACTGTAGCTTTGAAATTATTTATAATAAAAATATTGTTGATCTAATCCTAACTCAATTGGTTAAGACAATAAGTTCCAATTCCGATGTCTACACAAGACAGAACTCAAAAGGAAAAAGCCAAAGCGAGCATAGCTCAGCGGTAATTGGCATGTACCCTCGACCACGAGGTCAGAGGTTCGAATCCCCCCACCTCCAATGTTGATGTATTCAAAAAAAAAAAAAAAAAAAAAAAAACTCAAAAGGAAAAAATATAATGAAAATGCTAATTTTAAAACAGTTACGAGTATATTTAATTTACTTTTGAATGAAACGATTTCAAGTATATTTAATTTACTTTTTAAAGTCAACGAGAATTTAATTTATGTCCTAGTAATCACGTCTTTTTGCAGATTATGGCGTCAGCAAAACTATCGGATTCTTTCAAATACTTCTAGAAAGTACTGATTAAATAGTATTATAATAAGTATTAAAAATACATATTTCTATAAAAATTATTAAAACAAAATATTAAAATTTAAAAATTCGTTAAACTGAGGATTAAATTTTAATCGGAGTTTTTTTTTTGGGGAGGTGAGGAGTGTTAATCAAAGCCAGCACATGGGGACGAGAATCGAACCAAAATAAATAAATAAATAAAACCCTTCAAAATTTTCAAACCAACGCCTGAAATTCAACGCCCAATTCTCCACCAGTCCACATGGCTAAACCTCATTGGCCATCTCTAAATAAAATACAAACCCAACCCATTTTTATAAACTCCCTTTTTCTTTTCTCTTCCTATCAGTTCTGTTTCCAGGTCTCTTCCTTTTTTAATCATCCCAATTAACACCACTCCTATTTCACCATCGTTTTCACATCATTTTAGCTCAGTTTCAGATCAGAGCTTCTTCTAACGAGCTTCAGCCATGGAAGAAAAGGTTCCTTCTTCCTCTTCCTTCCACTTCGATCTCCTTCCCCATCTCATTGATTTTCATTCTCTCTTCTAAAATCTCTCTCTTTTTTTCTTGCAGATGGTGCTTATGGTGTTGAAAGTTGACCTCGAGTGCGATCGTTGCTACAAGAAAGTCAAGAAAGTTCTCGGCAAATTTCCTCGTATGTATCTCTCTGTTCTTCCCCTGTTTTTAATTCAAGATAAAACTTCAAAATCTGGATTTCTCTGTAGTTTGTTTTGATGGGTTTTTCTTTTTTGGTTGATAGAAATTCGAGACCAGGTTTATAATGAGAAGCAAGGGATGGTGATAATCAAAGTGGTGTGCTGTCAGCCTGAAAAGATCATGAAGAAAATTTGCTGCAAAGGCGACGGATCCATTAAGAGCATCGAGATCAAAGAGCCTGAAAAAAAGAAAGAAGAAAAGAAAGAAGAAAAGAAAGAGGAAAAGAAAGAGGAGAAGAAGAAAGAAGAGAAGAAAGAAGAAAAGAAAGAGGAGAAGAAGAAAGAAGAGAAGAAAGAAGAAAAGAAGGAGGAGAAGAAGAAGGAAGAGAAGAAAGAGGAGAAAAAAGAAGAGAAAAAGAAAGAAGAAAAGAAAGAGGAGAAAAAGGAAGAGAACAAACCAAAATTACTGGCACAACCGGTTCAAGGTTATCCGCCGCCGCCGTACGCGGTTGGCTGCGGTTTATGTTACGAGGGTCGGCCGTGTTACCACCACTACCACGGCTACGGGATACCGGCGGCGCCACCGTGCTACGTGGGACGGCCGATTTACGACAGCTACGGCGGCGGGTACGGCGGCGGAAGGGGATATTATGTGGGGCAGTCTTCTGATTACTACAACCCAGAAAATCCAACGGGGTGCTCTGTCATGTGAATGCTACTGCTGTGAGATGAGGCTCATGTTCGTAATTGTGATCCTGATGGTAAATTATGAACAATGTTGAAAATTTGTGTCCTTTTTGTTCTTTTGTGTTGAAAGTTGAAACTAGAAGCGTTTCTTTTAAGAAAAAATAAGAGGGGAAATGGAATGGAGGGGTTTATTTTGTTTGTTTGATTATATGTGTATAAATTATAAAGTTTGTCCTCATTATAGATTCTCTCGATCAAGAAATATTGTTCTTTTAATTAAGAACATAATGTTATATTGATTTAGTTAAAAGAAAAGTAGTAGTTTTAACAAACATGAATCGTATGAGCCATCGTCACTTAAAGTCAAGAATATGATTAGGACATAACAACTAGATTTCATCAAAGCTTGACTACAGCATATACGTGTACCAAAAGATGCTTTTATTGTGTTTTTTATTATTTGTTTTTTTTTTAAATTTATTATTAATTTCTTTAATTTTTTTTAGTATAAGATGGTAAAGAATCTACTTATTATTTGAGGCCTAAATTGATTATCTTTCAAGGGCAAGAGAACTTCCTTTAAGGAGGGAGCTTCTACTTCTATACATTTTTATTTGATGAAAAATATATATTAATAGACTTCATATAAAAGGATAAATAGAAATTTCTTCTAGAGGGAAGAAAGTTGCAACTTTAAAGCTATTAGTCTACTCAATTTTAAGTGGGAAAAATGTATTTAATATCTAGATGGACTTTTGAAAATAAGAAAACAAAAAATTCAATAACTTTGCTTGAAAAATTTAAATAAAAGACATTTTTCTAAAATTATAAATTTATGAATAAAGATTTTTATGTATACAGTTGGCAAATCATCCCAATCACAATTTTCAACAAAAATAATATATATATATTCCTAAAAAAAAATCCACCACCAAAGAAAACAACCATTACAAATCACACATTGGCTATGTGGAATTAGAAAGAGGCACCCATTTCATTTTCCACCAATAAAACAGTGGAAAATTTTGGATATTGAATGCCTACTTGTCCTTAAACCAAAGGCCCACTACAAATTTAAGTATTTGATTAATGCATCTTCAAAACAAAACAAAAATGAAACAAAAAGTCCACTATTTAGATTTCTAATTACATGATTGGCTAGCACGTTGAACAAACTCAAATCCAATGAATGGCACACTAAATATTTGCAACAGAGCCAAGCCCAAGCCGAATTCATTCACATTGACACAATGGGAAATTGCATCGACAAATCCCATTTCCTACCACTGCAAAAGATCAAAGATTTCGTTTGCTGTGAGGGAGAAGACTTCAATTTGGCTTTGCCAATTGAAAAGATAGCTTGTGGGGCTTATGAAGGCCTAAAGCTAACAAGTCAAGCCTTTACAACTTCGAGTGCTGTGCTAGAAGTTGGGCGTGGGGCTCCTCCACTGCCTGTTCGTGTTGATGATGCTATTCTCAAGCCTGCAGATTTGTGCAAACTTCGCAAGGCTACAATTGTGGTCAGCAAAGAACAGCTTGAGTTGCTTTTGAGAAACTCCAAAAAGTTTGGCTCCAAAGGCATTGCTGTTCAGTTCTCTGATACTTTCCAGTTCGACGAACCATGCCCCAGATGGCGCCCGGCCTTGCCCACGATTCCGGAGGTTCACAATTTTTAGTTTTGTTTTCATCGAGCAAATTGGGTTGAATTACAAGTTTGGTAGCTGAACTTTCAAAGTTGGCGCTTGTTTAGTCTCTACTCTCTAGTATTTTAAAAAAATTTTAGTAGATGCTTAAACTTTCACGGGTGACTAAATAGACATTCTTGAAAGTTCAAGACCAACTTATAATTTGACCGAAAATTTTTGTATAGTTTTGTTTTACCAATGGGTGATTAGATTTTAGCCTAGTCAGCATCATCCAGAAATGTTTGGTTACAAAAGACCCTCTTTTTCCTTTTTCTTTTTTGTGGGAAAACAAGAATTCTTATGGGTATTGTTCTGAGTATATAACATGACATCGATTATTTACTAAAAAAGCTCAAGCAAATGACATTAATGTGTGTACATAGCAGGGAAAATATTGCTAAAACAAACTTATTCCTGAGAAACTGGTCATAAGTACACTGTAATTTTGTATCTACATAAGAACAAGAACAAGAATTGATTGATATAATCAAGTCTGCATCTGGATCATTTTCTTTCTTCAATGCATTTCCTCTCTGCAGTTATCAAGTTGATAGCCTACGGCTATGACAAAAGGAATCGATGAGTTCATGAATGATGAATTGAAAGAAAGAAATTGAATAGAAGTTTGAACTAGAAATGATGCTATTTAGAACCTTTTGGGGTAAAGGGTCCTGGTGTTTCTCTTTTCCTCTAATTTCCCTGCTGTTGCTGCTGCTGCTGCTTCCTTTTCTTTGACTGCTGCCTCTCTCTTCATTTTCTTGGACTCTACTTCCATGGCCTTTGTTAGTGCATCAACCTTTTTCATGAGCATCTGCCAAGAAGTTCATCTTATTCAAGAGAAAGCAAAGGTAGAGATATATATGGAGAGAAAGAGAGATGTTGGATGATTGACCTTTATTTCTTCATCTTTTGCAACCAAGTTACCATCTTTCACTTCACATATCTTCCTCAGATTGATGACATCCTTCTGTATTTTGTCATACAGAAAACCTGAGACTGTGTCTTCGTTTTCGAGGTTGTTCGGTTCTTTATTGTGCAATCCTTCACCATCATTGGTTTTGTCTTTGGTTTCTTCAGAGGCTGTTATGATAGCATCTCTGTTTTCTTTGTTTCCCCTGATTTCATTACCTTCCTTTTCACCAATATCAACCACTCTACTTCTACCAGAAGTCCACATGCTCTTTTTCATCACATTCTCGCGAGCCGAGGCATATTTCTTCTTCAGGCTGTTCGATCGATTTAACTCGGGTGCAGTGGCCTTTTCGTTTTCTGCATTTGGTTGCACAAGAATGTTGGAGCTTTTGGTGATGGATGAAGGCCTTGAAAGTGAAGTTGACCTCTTCCTTCCATTGCTTGTTAAGAAGCCTAAGATGTTACTGGATCTTTCTGTTTTAGGGGATCCACAAAATGCATTGCTATTCACAGGGGAAATTGGGATTTGCTTTAACCCTTCTTCCAACGTTTTCAACCTCAGCTTGAATTTTTCCTGCAATTTGGTAAAACTTCAGCAAAAAATGAGAGAATGTCCCTTTGTTTATAAAAAAGAAAAAGTGACATTTATGTATTCACCACCTTGAGTTGTGCTTCTGCCTTGGCTGTTCTTTCAGACACAGCTAACTTCTCTTTCATTCTTTGCAACTCCGCCTATGATTTGTCAAAAACGAAGTCAAGCCATAAAATTGCAAAACTTTTGGTCAAGAACTGTGAGAAAACACAAACCAAACTCATGTTTTGCAAGTACCTGCAACAGCTTTCTCTCTTCCAGCCATTGCTTGACAGGCATAACTCTGTCGTTTTCATCCTTCCACTCATTAGCCACCACGGTAGCGACACGGTGTGCGGAGACTTTAGCTCTTGCCAATTCTCTCTCAAGAGTCCTCTTCTCTTCCTGATAATTTGTTCAAATCCAGATCAATGAACTGACCCTTGATAGAGCATGAAAGAACTGTTAGGCCATTCCATAAACTTACATGTAATTCTTCAATCTGTCGCTTGTAATCTCGAACCATGTTGGCTGTGGCTCCTCCAGCTAGAATGGCCTCCTCTAGATCCTCAATGGTTTGGCCAAGCCTTTCTACTTCAATCACCTTTTGGCGATTGGTTTTCTCCAGGATCCTGTTCTCTTCCTGCTTGTAAAGTGTAAACCAATGACATGATTAGTTTTTCACAAATAGCCTTTGAGAAACCCAATCGAATTATGTAAAATGTATCATTGCCTGACAAATTTCAATCTGTCTCTTCAGCTCAAAGTTGTGGTTTTGCACTTCCTCAACAATGAGAGCTCTTTCGAGTGCGCTTCGCAGAATCCTCTCCGCTTCGAGCAGTGCCGCTTCCTTCGACTTCGTGAGACGCTCCAAAGCTTTCTTATCCTCTTGCAGTAAAGCAACCTGAAATCCACAAACCAAAACAACTTAAACTTTCTTAGACATGTATACATTTTGGTCACATGGGATGCAAAAATAGTTCATGACAAGTTTCATTGTCCACCTCATTCTTGTACATTTTGATTTCGGCTTCGAGAGGAGCGACGATGGATGCAAGAGTAAGAGAATCATCATCTTTCTGATTTGCATATACCCTTCTGAGAGTAGCTTCAACAGCATATTGTGCAGCTACTGCATCTTTCTTCTCAGTTGTTAGTCTCTTGATGTCAAGGTTCTGCATATTCATAACTTCTATTATGAGCCTAAAATATCAGGAAAGATTTAATAAACTCCAAAGGCTAAGCACCAACCTTGTGTTCAAGAAGATTTTCAGTGGCTCTAAGCTTGTCATCAAGTTTATCAACTTCACTATTCAGCTGAGAATCATAAGTTGAAAACGCAGTTAAAAGTTAAAAACATGTTAAAAATTCATTCCCTATAAGTAAATTAATGCGATTACAGATGCTTCAAGCAGTAACCTCTTCTAGAGCTTTATCTTTCTGAGCTTCAGTGGCTCTCAAGGCCTTGATTTCACTTTGAGCAGCTCCCAGTTCCCTGTTCTTCTCTGTCCATTTTGAAGAAAATGTCCATGAGAAGTGTAAGCTAAGACTGAAAAATAAATAAATAACACTGATATTGTATTCATCTCCCTCAACTAGTATCTAATGACAAACATGCCCCTCTTAATATCCTAAATAGTACCTTTAATTTTTCCCTAATGATTTTTGAAATTCTTTTGGAAAGATACACAATTCTGGTAGTGGTTGCTAATGGATATCTAACAAATCATTACCAGAATTGGTATACGCTTTAAAGGCAATACTAATGATGAATTGCAACCTTAAAATCAATAAAAAGAAAAGGAAAAAAAAAAGAAGATAAAATTACAGAAAATTGATTTTCCCCATTACAATCCATTATCTAAAATCAACTAGAAAGTCATAGTTGAGAGAACAATCCCATTGATTTTTATATAAACAAAATGAAACTCAGATTAAACAACCAGAATCGACTGATTCAATTGCCTAAGTATCACAAGTTCACCAGTGCGTGCCACCAACGATTAGAGAAACGAAAAATAATCACTTCATGAAAGTCAAAAGCACTTGGCAAGCTCTCCACTTCCACTTAAAAAACAGAGCAACCCATGTATATAAAAGAAAAACAGGGGAGACCCATAAGTGCAAATGAATTTAACAATTCTTCTCATAGAAAAAGAATGAATTTATCTTGTAAAAATGAAAGACAATAATGGGGTCGCTTCCATAAAAAAGAAAGCAATGTGAGAAGAAGAAGAAGAACCTGCGAGAAGGTTCTGCAAACGGTTGAGCTCCAACACAACAGGATCAGGATGGAGAACAGAAACCTCTTCACGGGCGACATGTTCCTCGTAACTCACCATGTTTCTCTTATAAGAATTCAAACCACACGATTTCCAAGACAGCAGAAAAAGAAAAGGTTGGATTTTTATGTAATGGGATAACAGAGGAAGAAGAATAGAAAAGTGGGGTGGAACTGGAAATGGAAGAGAAAGGCAGTGAGGTTTTTATTGGGAAAAAAGAAGAGTCCAATGGCTTAAGGAATTGGGCGTAAAGAGAGGAAGAAGAAATGGGGTTTTGAATTTCCTTTTTTCCAGTTAAGCAAAAATTTGAAAATTGCAAATTCATAGCCGGCAAAGCCGGCTTCTTCTTCTTCCCCCGCCTTCACAGTAACGGTCACTTTCTTTTCTTCCTTGATATGAATATATTTAAATAGAGAAGAAAGATTTTGGTTTTAGAATCTCCAACCGCTAATCTAGTTGATTACAAAAACTAATTATGATTTAAACTCTTGGGGAAAACGCATCTTTTCATTTAATGTGATCGGTAACAACAACAGCAATCTTATCAGGATTGCTACATTTAACCTTGTTTTGTACTTTTTTCACAAGTCCTTATGTTTTTCGTTTTGAACTTAGGATCATCTTATTTCCAATATTCTTCTCAAGAAAAAAAAAAAAAAAAAAAAATCTTATTTCCAATACTCATTTACCTAACCTATGACAATGATTGGCATTTGGACTATCCAATGTGATTAAAAAAAGGGTTAAAATACCATCTTTTGTGTTTAGTAAGATTGATTGTTAATGAATTACGAGAATCACTTTTTAAAATGCACGTCAAACTTTTAAAAAGTGATTCTTGTAATTCATTAACAATCAATCTTGCAGGGTTCTCAGATTAAACAGTGTACCATACTTGTTTAGGTTTAAAATTACCAAACACTAATTTACTTCATATTACAATTAAATTTCTAAAAGCACAATTGCCAACAAATTATTTTAAAATGTACAACAATCCCAAATTAAGCCTTAATTATGTACCTTCAAATGTTCAATTTTTTTTTTTAAAAGAAGGTTCAAATTTAGTCCTTGTATTTTCAATAAATCTTAAAACTAATTTTTACGGCTAGTTTTTGATTAACGTTTCCAAAAAAATATTGTCTCTATTAGTCTACCCACTATAAATTTTGAAAACATGTTCATATTCTTGGTTTGCCAAGCTCGATAGAAATTAACTTCAAATAAACAACAATGAACAATTTTGATATATTTTAAAATTACAAGACTAAATTTACACATATGAAATAAAAGGGAACAAGTCCCAAATTGGAAAAAATCTTGGTGGGTGCATAAATCTTGTGCAATAAGAACACCATTATTTCATGTTTTGATCTTGAGACAAGTGTGATGATTTTGGTTCAAAATGAATTGACATTTTCTAATGAAGGGATAAGAATGGGGTGGTCAAGTCTCTTGTTGTGCTAATGGAAAGCTATGGGTTTAGAAACATTAGAGTTGCTTCAGCGCTAAAATTTGCTTAAAGTAAGCCTTTTTAAGCATTAAAAGGAAGGAATTCACACAGAAAAGTTAATGTCATTTATATGATATTTGAAATAATAATGGAGAGACTAAGTTTAAGGAAAAAACTTGGAAATGACAGGGACAAACCTAAAGTGGCTTGGAAGATTAAACATTTTTTTTTAGAAAAATAAAAATAAAAAACCTTAATATTGGATTACAAAGTCATTCATTAATTAACTCTTCTTTGCTTGAAAGTATAATAATTATATTAAAACTCAGAGGAAAAGTGAAGACTTAAGAGTAGACATTTGGCAATGGATTTGTTTATTAGGGTTATGCGACAAAGGGAAGAGTTGTTCAACAACAACCATTATCTTTAACACCACAAACCTAACTTTGGAGCTATGAAATATACCAACAAATTCCATGTCTGTATTAATTTGGAGACTTTAACATTGTTTTAGAAGTGTTCAACAAAAATTTGGCTATTTTCAATATGCGTTTTTTACTAAAAACAAAAGGCGTTGTCCTTTCTTATATGTAAAACTGCGATTTCTCAAAAACGGTATTTGACTTCCATGTATAAGTTCGACTTTGGAATATGAGAGAATGACATGACGTTAACCTAAAAAATATGCAGTGTTATAGATAGATTGATTTTTTTATGACAAATTCATAGCCAAAGCACACTGTATCTTATACTATATCAAGATTTCGTTATAATTTGGAAAGAATAATAATATACTTTTTATGCACCTATTTAGTTGAGTGAATCAAATTTTAATCATAAAGTTTTTATTTTATCAAATTGAACTCTAAATATAAAAAAAAATGGAATTAATAACATATATCAATTTTTTTTTTTTTTTGGAAGAACTAATAACATATATCAATTGAACTCGAAAAAAAAAAAAACCCTAAAAAATATTTAAGGAAAGAAATTATTAATAGGTCGAGGTGTTTCTAAGACTAGGCAAAGTTATGTTGTTTGTAAGTATTTAATTTTTTGGTTGTGACTTGTGAGGCAAAAGAATACCTAATCAACCATTAGTTTTTTCAAAAAGTTTTTTTTGGTTTAGAATTTAGAGGGGTAATTATTAAAATATGAAATTCATAAGTTTATTTGTTGTTAGTAACTATAGAAATTCTTATAGTTTAAAAGTTAGATGGTGAATTTTTGAGTTCCAATGATAGAGTTAAGTGGACAGATTATTTACAAAAATTTTAGAATTTTGAAGAAACGATTGCTCAAATAAAAATTTCGAAAACAGATTTGTAACGATTCATTTTATGTTCAAAGATTAATTCTTACCGATAGAAGTTGAAGATAAAAGCATTTTTCTTGTTTATGGGGCTTTCCCCTCTTACATAATAATTAATATATGGAATGATGTGTAATATTCATATAATCTATGAATTGAAGACCCACTTAGAGGTTGCTTGGGATGGAAATAATGTTGTCAATAACACTCAATGTCATCTATTAAGTGACAGTTGATATTGATATGACAATTTTATTGTTTGATTTTCTTGACATCTCTAAAAGCTATTTTCTAATCTTTTATACTATTTAATTTTTTTTTTGAGATTTAAATTTTATTATCAAAATTTTACATTAGGAGTTGAACTTATTTCTAGGTCAATATTCAATCTTGCAATGTCAACCATACAATAGGGTCCGAAGCGAGCTTAGCTTAGCGGTAATTGGCATGTACTCTCGACTATGAGGTCAAAGGTTCGAATTCCCCCACCCCAAATGTTGATGTACTAAAAAAAAGGGTCCTCTAAACAGAATGTTCATAAGATTCACCATACATACAAAGTAGAATAAAATTTTATTTCATTTAAAAAAAAGACCTAATGCATTTATGATTCAGCTGAAATTATTTCCAAATTTATCTAAAGCTAACTATTTGAAAATTTATTAAAGAATTATTTAATTTAATTGAAATTAGAAAAAAAGGAAAAAATAAACGGAAAGTAGGGTGAGGGTGGGGGTGGAGGACAGAGGAGCTATCTCCGTCTCTATCTCACCCCGTGAACATCCCTAAACATATCAAATATTAATTATGATTATTTATAACTTATTTATGAACCATTAAATTTCTTTTATTAATATAAACACTATGCACATTTGTTTGATCTTTGTATTCTTTTGAAATTCAGGAAACGCATTATTTTAAAAATAATAATAATAAATAAATAAAATAAAATAAAAAATCAGGAAACGCATTTTTCAATTTTTAAAGGAAAAATATTTTTCATTAAATTGAAATGTTAGTTCCTAAACTTTCACAATGGTATCTCATAAGCTTTTTAATTTTAAAAAGTATTTTGTAGTTTCTAAACTTGAATTTTATAAATTACATCTAATATGTTTCTAAATCTTGAAAAGTGTCTAATAAATTTATAAAAATTCTTAATCTTTTAAAACTTGTGGAGTGGAGATTTAAACCTCTAATCTTCTTAGTTGAGGGTATAAACTGAAAATTTGGAATATTAAGAAAAGACAGATACACTATTTCCAACGTGTTATGAAAAGACCTAGATTAAACTATATATTTGAACAAGGTTTAAACACTAATTGAGAGAGAGAAAAACCTTTTTGACGGTTGGAGAAGGAGAAGAAAATGGGAATATAAAGAAAATCGTTTTTGATTGTTAGAATGGAGAAGAAAACGGAATCTATGGAATTCAGTTGGAGACCAAAACGGCAAGGATCCCATGAAATTTGGAAAAGGATCGGGCATGTAACGGTGTTATAAACGGTGTCTATATATACACGTATATACCGGGGGTAAAATGGGAAGAAAAATTGGTTGGTCGTTCCTTGATTTGCGGCAGTCACAACCGAGAATACGAAAGTTTTTTAGCCAAAAAAAACTGAATGGCTTATTTTTTTCTAGCCATCTAGCACAATTTCTAAAAAAAAAACCTATTAAGTACACAATTTGTAATGCATTCAAACTTGTGACAGAGAGCTGCCTGAACTCTAGTAAAGGGTCAACGTGTTCTTACAGGCCCAACAAACGGTAAAGCCCAAAACTTCAAACTTGGGTTGGGCGAACGCTTGAACTCTACTGTTCGGTGCAATCATCCAGAGGAGTAAAGGAAAAACTCAGGAGGAAGATGAGCAGGCGGATTTGAACTGAAGAGGAATGAGGGTTTAATCATCCATCGTCTATGGTACGTAAATCATTCTGGGTTTGCAAGTTTTAGCTCAATTCAGCTTCAAATCCACTAAATCATTCTTCTCTTTTCTTGGACGTAAATTCTTGTCATGTCTGCACATGAGGGTCATCAATAGATTTAAGTTTTGCACTGCAAATTCCACCTCAATCTTGAGAAATTTGATGTGCTATTAAAATTGTTAGCCACTGTTCGCCAATGACATCCATCCCGTCGAAAAGCGTATGGATTCGACGGCAGCAATGCCCTTGTGGGGATTGGAAATGTTATGTTTCGTACGAAGGAGAGGGCGAAGAAACTTCTGTTGCAGCCCAGTTAGTGAAGTCCGAAAGGGTTTCATCTGAAGCCATGGTTGCCCCTTATGTGGGAATGGTGTTTAAGAGTGACAATGATGCGTTTGAGTATTATGGGAATTTCGCTAGGAAGAATGGGTTTTCCATTAGGAAAGAGCGATCGAGACTTAGCCCGCAATTGGGTGTCTATAAACGAGACTTTGTTTGTTATCGTTCGGGATTTGCACCTGCTAAGAAAAAGCCCATTGGGGAGCATCATAGAGATAGAAAATCAGTGCGTTGTGGGTGTGATGCTAAGATGTATTTGTCCAAGGAAGTCAGTGAAGGAGTTGCACAGTGGTTTGTAGTGCAATTCAGCAATGTACATAACCATGAACTTCTTGAAGATGACCAAGTTCGACTACTTCCCGCGTATCGCAAAATTCACGAGGCCGACCAAGAGCGTATACTTCTGCTTTCCAAAGCTGGGTTTCCCATTCATCGTATAGTGAAGGTATTGGAATTGGAAAAGGGCATTCATGGAGGTCAATTGCCTTTTTTGGAGAGAGATGTTAGAAATTTTGTTCAAAATCGCAAGAAGATTGTTCAAGAACACGATGCATTGCTAAATGAAAAACGAGAGATTGATACAATGGAGCTTCTAGAGGCTTGCAAAGCCACTAAAGAATCAGATGAAGAATTTGTTTATGACTTTACTGTTGATGCAAATGATAAGGTTGAACATGTTGCTTGGTCATATGGGGACTCTGTTAATGCTTATGGCATGTTTGGGGATGTAGTCTATTTTGACGCTACTTATTCTTCAATCACATATGGGTTACTATTGGGAGTGTGGCTTGGCATCGATAACCATGGTAGGACTATTTTCTTTGGTTGTGTTTTGTTGCAAGATGAAACGTCTCGTTCGTTTGCCTGGGCTTTGCAGGTATATAGTACAGTATATTTCTCTCTTTGTTGTCCTTTTTCATGTTAGTTTATGCTATTCTGAGCATCGGTACATCTTCGCCTTAAAATTGCAGACCTTTATTCGTTTCATGAGAGGAACATTCCCGCAGACAATTTTGACTGAACTTGATCCAGGGCTTAGAGATGCAATAAGAAGTGAATTACCGGGCACTAAGCATATAATTCCTAGATGGAATATTTTGTCAAAGGTATCTAGTTGGTTTTCTCTTCATCTTGGATCTCGTTATGCCGAGTTCAAATCCGAATTTGATTTGCTGTATTCTGTGGAGAGTACAGAGGATTTTGAAATTCGATGGGATCAAATGGTATCGATGTTTGGCCTTGTTTCGGACAAGCACATTGATTTACTAATTTCTTTTCGAGAATATTGGGTACCATCGTACATAAGAGGTTGTCTTTTAGCTCAAATGGCAACACCGGCCTATTTCAAGTCTGTCGATACATTCTTGAAAGGAATTTTTAGTGCACAGACGTGTTTGCGTAGCTTTTTTGAGCAGGTAACTTTCTGGGGAAATTGAATACTTCCCTTGTGAAAATATTTTATTTTACAGTCCTTGGATTTTTCATTTTTGTTCTTTCATATTCTTTCAGGTTGGTATTTCAGCCAACTTCCAAAGCCATGAGCATCAGGAGATGCAGTATTTGCAAGTTAAGACAAATATACCGATTGAAGAACATGCACGAAGCATTCTCACCCCCTTTGCCTTCAATGCTTTGCAGCATGAATTAGTGTTAGCCATGCAGTATGCTGCATCTGAAATGGCCGATGGATCATATCTCATACGCCACTTCAAGAAGATGGATGGAGAGCGTCTTGTGATGTGGATTGCAGACAGTGAACAGATTCACTGCTCTTGTAAGGAATTTGAATCCTCAGGCTTGCTATGCAGACATGCTTTACGCATATTCATTATAAAGAATTACTTTCAGCTTCCTGATAAATATTATTTAAGTAGATGGAGACAGGAAAGCTCTCTAGGCTTAAGCGATGGTCATGGTATCGAGCGTAACGACAGGGATTGGTTTCATGAATATCAGCGCCTTACTGAGGCTCTTTTCGCAGAATCTTCCATTACCAAGGAACGTTGCGAGCATGTCCGTAGGGAACTAATGAAAGAGATCACAAGGCTACTTAACGAGGTTAGGAGAATGCCCGAGAGTGATGGGAGTGCAGCTATGGATTTGACTGAATCACCAAATGGTTAATGCTCTCTGCAAAGGAATTGCTACGAATTTGACATTCTCCCCCAACTTATTGTTCTTAAAGTGGAGATCGCTGGGATGGTTGTTTATCGGACTTCCATCTGTAGTTGTCTGAATCAATACCTCATATTTGAGGCAAACATTCAAATTGGCAGAAGATGGTGATAGATAATGACGTCAAGTTCATTTGTGTTGATATTTTGAGCCTTCATATTTGGAGTTCTAATGGTTGTCCAAGCTGTTTAAGTCATTGTTATATGTTCTGTACATAAAAACGCGCCTGGCTAGAATATTCAAGAGATGCAGGATTATGGTCGGAGACGGTCCAGTGCTGTATGTTATCACAAGCATCTGGACAATTCAGCATACATGATTTTGATTCGTAGAAGAATGATTTATATCAATCTCTGTATGAACATCAATCCTGAGCTTATCTGGACCTACACCATTCGATCTTGGCTGCTTAATAGAACTTGTACTGAATGTTTTGGTCATAGTTAGATGAATGGGGCAGCATTCTTTCTTGAAATTTGTACGTATAAAATGAGTGTTGAATTGTAGAAAACCAGAGATTAATTTGGGACCTCCCTCAGTATCAGAAAGCTACCTCTTTTTATTTTTCCTTGACATTGGAGCACTTAAAATAAGAGGAGGCTCCTTTCATTCATTGTTTAGGGTGGACCCAAAACAAAACAAAACAGCCTTCTTTTCTGTCAAAAGAAACACCAAATAATAATATGTCAGTGGTTGAACCACGTCTTGCAATCTTCTTTTTCTATTACAAATA
The DNA here is from genome assembly GCA_017139565.1 of Luffa aegyptiaca. Taxonomy (NCBI): domain Eukaryota; kingdom Viridiplantae; phylum Streptophyta; class Magnoliopsida; order Cucurbitales; family Cucurbitaceae; genus Luffa; species Luffa aegyptiaca. The sequence goes on from CM029398.1 coordinate 51,350,444, forward strand.
ATGAAATTTCTTCAACCTGCCTCCTTGAATCTCGCCATGGTTGTCTTGCTTGCATCATCGAAGTTCTACTTGTACATGTTTGTCATTCTCAGTTACTAAAACTTTGAAGATGCTTTCAGTTATTATATATTTCACAACAGTCAATTTCCACCATTGCATAGCAGGAAAAAAGAAAGACAGAAAGAAAGAAAGGTAGAGAGAAACAAGAAAGTCTTGCCCTTATTATACAGAAAAATGATCATACTCTATCAAACAGGAACAGAAAGAGAACATCTGAAAGAGAACATGTGAAACTATGTTGAATTAGTAGAAAATTGGATATTCCATTGCATATGAACATTACATTTAAACAGGCACCAACACCATTAGTTCATTCCAAGTACTGGCTGAGCTGAACGACAAAACTCTCTAGAAAACACAGAGGACAGGACAGAGCAGAACAAACTCGAATCTTTATTTTGAAAGAGACGATAGCCATTAATACTGATCAGGCCATATAAACGTCCCCATTGCAAAGGCCCTCTTCTCCTCCAAACTTCCATGAAAACTCAACCCATATTCCTTGAGAAGCAGATCCACCTTCCATTCCTCCATCTTCTGGTAATCTGCCTTGCTGTAGCGAGGGTAATGAAGAGGCATTTGAAACCCAGAATTGCATATTTCTCCATAACCCTTTTTCCATTTTGAACTTCTCTCTTCATCTAATATCTTCGCGTCTCCATTACCATAACCATGGCTCTCGTTTGGGTTTCCAAGAAGATGACATGTTGAATGAAGCAGCCATCTTAAAGCCATGGCCATCTCTATTTCAAAGGAAGAAACAGAGAGAAACAGAGAGAAGGGAAATGTTTGAGTCAAGAGGCAAGAGGCTGTGTATGGAAAGCAAGCATATTTATAGCAAGGGAAAACGAAAAAATTACAAAAGTAAGCTGGTTTTGTGCAGGGAAATCGCTATTAATTAATGGTTGGTTTTGTTTGGAAGGCTAGTAATAGCTGATGATTCCGTGAAGTAATTTTGTTTTTGAATAGAATTTGAAATGAACATTGAGAGGGGAGTTGGGTAATTGGATTCAAACTGGGACGTCATTGTTCAATAATGGCAAGTGGCTTGTGGTTGAAGACAGTGAAGAAATTAAGGTCAGTTGTTTTGACAGAAAAGGTTGGGACTTGCCGTTAGGCTTAGGTGGAGAGAAAAGAAGGAATTAAGGTTGGCGTTAGGGCTTTGGAGTTTGATTCTAAGTGGAATCCTTCACATATTGAATGTGAATCTGGTGAGTGGTGAACCAAAACCAGCAGTCTACAGAACCAACAAGACACAGACATGGATGAAACCTAAACCAGACAGCCATTGTCGAGGTTCTATTGGTGCTTCGATCATTCTTGTTTTTTCTAGAATTGACAACTTTGTGGTGGAGATCAAAGGGAAGTTTTTCAGGGTTTCTAGTTAATAAGTTTATTTTGTAGAAAAGATTTAGAAATATGATAATAATTCATCCCTTAATTTTCATTCTTAATTTTTTTGTAAAAAAAATCATTATTTAAATTTGGGGAGTAGTTCGACTAAGTTATTTAGTAGATTATTTTTTTAAAAAAAAAAGTTATTTAGTAGAACAAATTTTGAAATAGGTTAAGAGGTTTGAACCTATTAGTCGAGACATACTCAAGTTCAAATTGGCATAATAGTATCACACTATGTTTTGCTAAATGTATTTTTTTAATAAAAAGAAAATTATATATTAACAATACTTCTTCTTGTTTATTATCATTTTTTTTTTTTGTCATAGGTGCATGTTTGAGAGAAATTTTGAAATAACTAAAATCACTTTTGTTAGATCTAAAATCACCCTGAAACATATTTTTAATTATTCAAAATCAATTTCGATTTTACACTTTTAAACGCGATTTACCAATACAAAAATTGATTTTGAGTTATTAAAGACATGTTTCGAGGTGATTTCGAATATGAAAAAAGTGATTTTAATCATTTCAAAATCATTTCCAAACATGCACTAATTTGAATATATTCAAGTGTTTCATTTATTCTAGAGGTAAAATGTTCAAATTCTTATTATCAATTTTTTTAAAAAAAAAAATCAATATATATATATGTTTGTGTGTGTGTCATGTAATACTAAAACTAAAAGGAAACTATTATTAAAAAAAAGGGGAAAATACACTTTTGGTCCCTGATGTTTGGTTTAAGTTTCGTTTTGGTCCCTGAGATTTCAAACTCAACATTTTAGTCCCTGAGATTTGCATTTAGTAGCATTTTGGTCCCTCCATCCATTTTTCCGTTAAAAACTAACGGTTTGCTGACGTGGCACTAATTTTTTATTTAAAAATTTTATCTTTTAAATTTTAAAATATAAATATATTAAAATACTAAAAATAATATTATTTTATATTTTTTATTTATTTCTTCTTCTTCCTCGTCCAGCAACCATCGGCGCCGGTGCCTGCAACCGCTGGCAAGCTCTTTTTTTTCCGTTTCTTTTTCTCCTTCTTTTCTTCCCCCTCGTCTATGTGTTTTTCGACCATTTGTGTATTTTCAGACTGCCGGCGACCCACATCCTCTTTCCTCTGTGTGTTTTCCGGCGAGAAGACCCACGCCGTCTGCTCCCTCACTGCCGTCGCCGTCCGTCGCTCTCCCCCGTCTCTCTTTTTTGCCAGCAAGTGCAAAGTTAAAAAAAATATTGAAGGGGTTTCCCCCTCCATTTATTATTTTTTTTTTTAACTTTTCAACTGTTAGCGGAGGGAGGGAGAGAACCAGCAGAAGAGCAGCGACGGTTGGAGGTTAACGGCGGCACACTGACAGAGAGAAAAAAAAAACGAAAATGGGGTGGGTTTCATGACCGGCTGGAAGAACAGAGAATAAGAGGGAGGTCGTCGACGGAAAAAAGAAGGAGAAAAAGAAACCAAAAAAAAAAAAAAGCTCGCCGACGGTGATGGCCGGCGCCGACACCGGCGCCGATAGCTGCTGGACGAGGAAGAAGAAGAATAAGAAGAGGGAAAAAAAGAAAAAGAAGAAGAAAAAGGTGGTAGAGAGAGAAAGAATGAATAAATTAATTAAAATATATATATATATATTTTAAAAAATAAAAAAAAATTAAAAAATCAACGTCACGTCAGCAATCCGTTAAATACTAACTGAAAATTGGATGGAAGGACCAAATTGCAACTAAAATCAAACCTCAGGGACTAAATTGTTGAGTTTGAAACCTTAGAGACCAAAATGAAACCTAACTCCGTCAAGCACCAAAAATGTATTTTTTCCTTAAAAAAAATGTATGCCATGAATTCCGTCTCTCAAAATGGTATGCGAGTAAATTAGGGTGAAAAGGGAAGAACGCGTCCTAGATTTTTTTTTTTTTTTTTTTTTTTTTTTTTTTAATTTATTTTATTTTTGAGTATCATGTTCTAGAAATGATAACGTGGAAGGCAAGAAAGATGGAGGAGAATATGCGTAATTAATATACACCTCAACTTTCGTGCTATTTACCTAAAAAAAAAAATTAAAAAAAACTTTGATGCTATTTTGAAATTTGTCACAAATAGGTTTAGGTGGCAACTATTTAATACCATGCATTTAATGCATCATCACTAAATTCTTTTTAACCATTTATGACAACTTCCTCTTCGTAATTTTAACTTTAATTGAAAATTTTTCAAATGTAATTAATACAAATTAGGGACTTTCTTTTTCTCTCTTTCTTTTTCTTTCGAGGCAAAATGACCCTTCCTTAATTCTTTTTCTTTTTTCTTTTTCAACATCTTGGTTTTCCTAAATTAAGGGGATTTTTTTTATAAGAAAAATGATTTATAGGATCTTATAAAGTTATACCACATCATTTTATATATTTTTCACTAAACTATAGCCGAATTATCACTCTTCATCTTTCTAGTGAAATATTTTTTTTTGACAATATGTGAGGTGGGAGATTCAAACCACAGATCTCGTGGTCATCAGTACAACTTTATGCCAGTTAAGCTATGCTCTTATTGGCTTCCTAGTGGAATATGTGACTTGTGACATAGCTTGCCATCATAACAGTCCATATCGAGTCATGCCTCCATCTTAGAGGTTCCATCTTAGAGGTTAGTAGCCTTATGGCTCCTTCCCACCATCCCACTAGAAGGCTTCCTCAACCATCTTGGCATTTCACTTTTATTCAAGTAATGACATTTGATGGTTGATGTGGCTCTCATCTTATCCTAGGAGAAATATATGGCACTCCTCAATATCTTTTTGAAAATGATATGAAGTCCACCAACATTAAGAAACATTTATAAAAGTAAAAGTATAGTGTGAACTAAGGAAGTATGGTACTTCAATAGGACGAGAAAGTTTCCTTTATTGTAACAGAAAAATTTCTATTCTAAGAGTATGAATTCTTATTTCATTCACACTATGTCTATGAATACTTATTCCATTCACACTAACATTTATGTCGTCATCATTTTAAATATAATACGAATTTCTAGTCTATTATAAGAGTATGAATTCTTATTCCATTCATGTCGTCATTATTTTAAATATAATACGAGGTCCACCAACATTGCAAAATTTATATATAAAAACAAAACCTCTGAGAACAAATGACATAGATACTCTTCCTAGCATGAGAAATTATACTAAAAACAAATGAACTTTGGTTTCACTTTCATTAAAAAGTGGTGGCTGATGATCATCTCCTCTCCTGTCCTAGGTTGTGTTGTCTTTAATGGCTTGAGAAGCGGTTCTGTGCAAATTCAAAGTCCAAACTACTCTTCTCCCAAGAGCTTCTTTACAACCCATCTTCCCCATTGGCCCTCATATCACAGACACACAGACAGACAACTAAATAAATAACGCCGCACATCAAAAGCCGACATCCCCTGCTTTTGGCGGCGGCTGTGTGGGCCAAAAAGGAAAAACCTTTCCCCTTCCCCACCCTCTCCCTTTCTGAATTTCATCACCCAGTTTAAGCTTTAAACACGCCCTCTTCGACCAGACGCCATTAATGGCGAACATCCACAGCCGACTCTGCTTTTACAACTAGCCATCCAGGTTTAGCGGATGGAGCTGGAGCCTCTGTTTTCTTTTTATTCCCTGTCTCTTTTCTTTTCATCGGAATCGGCACCAACTCCTAGACATTGCTAACTTGGTCAACGAGGTAGGAGACAGCACAATATTGACTGATTGAAACCATTTTGGTTACACGTGTGCTCACTCCACTGATGTTATTTTGAAAAATGAAAAAGAAAACCATCGTTTTTAAATTCCCCTGTACTCCCTCCTCCACGTAGCCTCTTTTGCACACGCTTTTATATAGTCCCAATTTGAAGCTAATTCAGAAAGAAGGTGAACAGCCATGAAAGGTGGTGCTTTTCACAGATTTTGCCTCTGTTTTTGGCTTACATGGCTTCTTGGTAACTCTCTTTACTTTAATCTATTCTGTTCTGTTGCTTCTTCTTGCCCATCTGACTCTTTTTGGTGAGGAATTCAGCGTTCAAGTTGGTTCATTTGAGAGTTGTTCAGGCGGCGGCAAGAGGAAAAGGCAGTGGAATTGCTTGGATGTCACTTCAATCTACGGCAAGTGGTAAGAAAGTCATACTTATAATTCTTCGAAACCGATAGACGCCATCATTAGATGACCAATGAAAATGTTATCATTTACTTATATATACTATGAATCTCATTGTGAATAGGTAGAGAGATGAATCGCATCGGATCAGAATGTTCAAAAGACGATGTACTTGTATTTCAAGGCCAAACAGCTCCACTTCCCGAAGGGATTCCAGCATACATAGTTCAGATCTTAAATTCCTGCGCTTCAGGCTGCAGTATCTCCAACATTCATGCCAAATGTGGGTGGTTCAGCTCGGCAAAATTGGTGAATCCCAGAGTATTTCGGCGAGTCAACTATGATGACTGCCTTATCAACAATGGCGAGGCTCTTGGTCCTGGTCAAACTCTGTCTTTTCAGTATGCTAATACTTTCCCTTACCCTCTTTCTGTATCTTCTGTAACTTGTTCTTCTTAACTCAACAAGCCTATGAACAAACAGCCCATAAGAATTGTCTATGATCATTTTGTTTTCTAGTAATTCCATATTCTAGATGATATATTATATGGTTGAGATATGAATCCATATTCTTCTCACATTATATCATTTGATCATCGTGAAGTTCACTTTCCAAAGATCAAACCTTCTGGTTACTATCTCTTACACTCTATTCTCTGTCAATTCTCAGATTTTTGAGTAAAGAACGTGTTTTTTGTTCCACTATAACGAGTTTATCACAACAATTCATTCATTTATAGACAGCCAATTATTCAGGGATAGAGCTAGAAGTTTTCTTAGTAACTAGTTAGAGTTAGATTGTTCTAACTAATTATTATTAAACAATCAGTTTTAACATTTCTGTTCGTTTCATATCCACTAAGGATCAACTTGCCGATCTATTCACGAAAGCACTATCTACTCAAACCTTTTTAACCTTAAGAGGCAGACTTATGACTTCTCTTCAGCCATAATTTTGTACATTAAGAGTTGATTGTTGTAACTATTCATTGACAATGAATCAGTTTTACATCACTGTTAGTTCTGTAAAGCTCTATTTAAATGAGCATTCGGTAACTTTTCGTGGAGTTGAATAAATGATGAAATCACAAAGTTTTGCTTTGCTCATTCTCTTCCTTCGTTTCTTTAGTAACAAGCAAAACATAACCTTCCAACTTTTTATTTTGAAACCTTGTAACTTTCTAACATATGGTTTTTTTAATCTAAGATGAACTTTGACTCGTTCTCCGGCCAAATTCATTCAGAGTGTGCTCTAAACATTACAACCATGAATGATTTGATTTATGGGATTTCTCAAACATAGAGCATAGTCAAGCTGCATAAATAAAAATGAATCTTTTTAGGATAAAAGAAAGCAACATAGCCACCCGTTGAGACCCTCGATTCATTTGCAGACACAGTGGGATATAATCTTAAAGGCCAGGCAAGCTGATTCCAAGCGAGTGGACAAAACTTTAGCACAATGAAATGTACAATATTCCAATCGTATGGAGGCAATTGCTAGAAAAAAGAAGCAAACAAGATTGAAAATTGGCCAGAAACTTCATTTCATCAGTCAGTAAGAATAATCATAAGAAAACTCAGTGACACCAACCATAGCAGAAAGCACTTGAGAGATAATGAAAATGGAACCCCCAAAAATAGCCAAAACAAGAACAGCAGTAATGGGGTTCTTCAGCAGCTCCAAAATGGGCAGAAAGATAGTGTAAAGAGCACCAGTACTCACAGTAACGGCGTAAATCGCATATCTTCTAACGTTGTCCCAAAATTCCTCCACCAACGGCCCTTCAGGGCCCAAAGCCAGAGCCCTTTCGCCGTCGCACCCCATCAGAAACAGGGCAACGCCCACTGAAACGGCTCCGATGATCAGAAACCTTGAGTTCTCACTTGGGGTTGCTTCGATTGGCTTGAAATCCGACGGGTGAGGAATCTTTAGTGATTTGGCCGGCGATTGCGACGGAGAGACCGGCGGCGAAGAGGACGCGAGTGGCCGGAAACGGCTTCTGAGAGGGGAATGGGCGTTGATTGGAATTGAAGGGAGAGAAACTGAAGGGTTTTTGAAAGTGGGGAAGATTGGGAAGTGGATTCGAGTTCTGAAAGAGGCAGCCATTGTTGTTGAGTTTGTGGATCGAGTTGGAGCTGAAGCTCAGGCCATAGTGTTGGAAGAAGGAGATGTTATCCTGTTTTGTAGAGAGGATTAAAGTAAGTGATAATGGAGGATTAGTATGTTAATTTGGTAAGTTAAGACCTTATCGTTTCAGTTCTAAATTGGGAATTTATGGCTGAGAGTGAGAGAACTAGAAGAGCCGTAGCCTATCATTTTGGAACAAATATTTGGATATTTGGAACTCTCTGGGAGCTACTTTTCAAAACAGAGCGCTGTGTTTACCTTTGTATTCTCCAAGGAAAGAAAAGGAGAATGATGATTGAAAGAGAAGTAGAAAATAGAAGCATTTATTTTCTTTTGTTTGGTTTCTTAAATGGATTGTGGATGTTTTTCCTCAAAAAATAAATAAATAAATAATGATATTAAACATTAACTATTTTTTTTAAATTTAAACTTTGAAAGGTCAGATTACAAATTTGGTACTTATTTGGAGAAAGTTAGATTTTAGTTCCTATAATTTTAAAATTAGAAGTTTATAATGTTTATAATGTTTGATGAAAATGAAAGTTTTTTTTTAATATATTAACTATATAATTTAATTAAGATTAAAACTCTATTCTTTTCTTACCTTGAATTTTTAGATTTATCTTGTTTTAGTCGACCTTTAATTATTTTTTCTATTTTTTTCATTGGGTTGTTGCAATGAAAAAACCTAAATCTTAAACTCAATTTGAATATAATTTAGTGGATAAATGATGCTCTTATTATCTTTTATAACGTTAAACATTCCTTTTCCATTTCGCATTTTGTATTTCGCATTTATTGAACTAAAAAAAGACATGTACAAGCCAAATTGAGCTTAGCTCACACGTATCCTAGACCAAAAGGTTAGAAGTTCGAATTTTCCCATACTGAAACAAAAAAAAAAAGATGTCCAAGGTGGTAGGCCTAATATAACTAGTTTCGGGTCATTTTTCAAAGTTTTACAGTCCTAAATTGAATATCGATTCTGGGCTAGAGACAGCTCAAGGCCCAGTATTATATGGGCCATTGCCGTTGCCCAATTTTATCTACAATGGGCAGTTTGGTAATTCCGTTGGACTCGTGGTATGACAGAACAGGCAGCCGTTAACTTGATTGCAATTCACAACATAACCCCTTCTTTCTTCTCCTTGTTTAAAAAAAAATAAAATCACAAGATAACCAATTCATAGTAATTCCAAATAAAATTAAAGTTTTTATGTATTGATATGAATTTGACTATTTTCTTAGGCCGAAACTCATGTATCGACAGGAATCTCGACATTTGATTTTTTTTTTTTTTAAATTTAAATCTTTGACTTTAAGAGAGATAGTCGATTGTATATATAAAGAAAATTTGATTGTGTATGTTGTGAGTAGAGTTTATACCATGAATAAACGATGAAGTTTTGAATCTACCATCTCATGGGAGATTTAGGGATACCTAACTATTCAAGTGTAATCAAGTTGGCGAACTCTCTTATTAATATATATTTGTTATTTTGTGATATTTTATTATTACAATTACTTTGTCAAAAAAAAAAAAAAAGTAAAAGTCTACGTCTAATGGGAGGTATGACAAAATTTCGGGCATGACCAGCCCAACACATTAATGATAGAAGGGATTTCTCCATTTAATTGAAAATAGCTAGGATAATAGAAAGCAATCTTCATTTGGTTTCTTTCATTTTTCTCTTTAATTATTATTACTATTTTTGTTAGAATCAAAATAATTTTGATCCTCGTCTTACACTAATAAAAAAAATAATAAAATATTATTATTTTGATTAAATTACAATTTCAATCCCTTAATTTTAGGGAGATGTGTCTAGTAAATTCTTAAACCTCTAAAAGTATATCCAATAAATTCTTCAATTTTATCTCTATAATGAGTCCTTGAATGGTACTATGTGTTTAATAGGTCATAAAAAATTAAAACTTTAGATATCTATTTAGAAACAAAAAGTATCTTTTAACATATTATATTAAACGTATTTCAATAATATATTGATTCTAAATATATGAAAAAAAAAATTGCTCCTTTAGTTAACTACATTTTGATTGTGATGATGGACATGAAATCATCTCTATTTCACTAATGGTGATCGAGGAAGAAAGACTATAATTAGTTATGACAACACCTGAACATATAGTTCAATTAGTTAAAGTATATACTTGAGATGAAAGAGATTAGAAGTTTAAATGCTGGCTTAAAAAAAGGAAAAAGAAAGGGTGAGAGATGATGTTTAATTAAATCCACGTTCCTGCCACTAAGTTTTGAGGCATTTTCTCAATGGTCGCATTCCAATCCCTTTTACTTTAAACGTGGTGGTCCAAGTTGGAGGAGCAACAATCACAAAGCCATTACCGGCGGGTGCTATGTAGCTTCTAGTGTGGTTGGCAGTCAAATTAAAGACACACAATAATAACCTTAGTTGGACTTTAGGTATTAGTTGTGTTTAATGAGTAAAGGGGTGTGAATATATATATAATGGAGAGAGAATATGAACAAACATTGTATTTGTTGGGTTTAGGGAAAAATATTATAAGGAAAAGAGGCAAAAGAGAGGAAAAGGGGAGCGGAAATTTTGGGGAAATAATCCAATTAAGTGCATGTGAAAGAGAAAAATGATTGGTTCAAGTGTGTTTGATTATTTGTGGTGGGGACTGGGGTATTAATTCTTCTCATTCTCTGATATATCCTCAATATCATCATCATCATCTTCTTTCATTTTTCACGTGCCTTTCTAAACCCTAAAACTCCCAAACATATACAAATTATTCCCTCACGCACCAACTAAATAATTACCTAACTTCCACATTCTCCATACATATTTATATATATATAACTTCTTCTCCACCAATATCTCTCTCTCTCTCTCTCTCCCTCTTCGAGTTGTTTTTTAATGGCTACCAACTACGTTGGATCCTACTATCCAATTCATCTTTCTGTCTCTATTCCTTCCTCCTCACGTTTCAAGTTATAAACACATAAATATTCAGTGGGTTTCTTCAAAAAATATCATTTAGCTAGGTTATGAAACACACAAGGAGGCTCGAATCGTTTTCAAATGATTTCTTAATAATTATTTCTACTGCCATGCCAACTGATCACTATCATCGACCTTGCCACTCTTCAAGATTGATTGGTATCAAGGCAGAGTGAAGGAAGAATGAGACAACAATTGTTTCTTCTTTTGGATAAAAAGGTAAAATTTTGTTCCTTTTTATAAAGTGGTAGCTAGGTTGTTGCATGGTTGCGAGCTGCATACTGGTATGCAACCAAGTATTATTCATCTTACTATTGAATGAGGAGGATAGATTTGAAGAATATATAACACAAGACTAAGTGATGATGATTTAATAATTAATTAACCTAGTAGAAGAAGGTTGGATGAAGAGAGAGTTTGATGTTTACAAGTGAAGAGAAGTATCAACATCGGTATCAGAGTCAGACTCACGATCATCATCATCTACTTTACTAATCAATGACGACACAACGCTATCACAACAAGTACTACTACTCCTATCACTCGTCGGCCATAAGTTCATCAACGGCGGCACGTCAACGCTAACGCCGAGCTTCTTGCCTTGTGATGGCGACGTAGGCCAGAGAGATAGAGATGTCTGAGGCAACGTTAACATGGTCGTCGGAGTCGGTGGTAGCATCATCATGAACTCAGGATGGGAAAGAAACCTTGCAACGGATGGGTCAAAGAGGACACAATTAGTATTGAAGGAGGCATGTTTTTTGGGGTTGGAAAGAGAGAGCAATCTCACGAGCTCTCTCTCCTCTCTCATCTCTTTCACTTTCTGAAGCTGTCTGAATCTCTCTTGAAGTAGAGCAATGGAAGAGTGAACAACAACGTTAGAATCTTGCCTACCCATCATAGAAAAATATATATAAGAAAGAAAGAAAGAAGCAAGAAGAAGAAGAGAAAAGGTTTGGAGGAGTTGGGGTTTGGTTGGGAGTATATATATAGGGGAAATGAAAGGGTATTATGATTGAGAGTGTGTCGGATTGGGGTGAATGAAAGTAAAATTGAGTGGTTGAATGAAAATGTAAATGATTAGAGAAAAGGGAAAGAGAGAATCGGGAGAGAAGGGGGAAAAGAACAAGAAGAAAAGGGTTAAAAAAAATCTTAGAGTGGGGAAAGTGAAAAAGGGTATGGAGGAAAAAACAAGAGAATGTTGTTAAATAGCACATGGAAGGGTGTGTTTGGAGGAATAATAGGTTTTGGTGATGCTCTGTCACTTTGTCTCCAAAAAGCTATCTTTTTTTTCTTTTTCTTTTTTCTTTTTCTTTAACTTTGGAGATGATGGCGACCCTTTTGCTGGCTGCCTATTATAATTGGCTTTATTATTGTTTAGTGGGGTTTGGAGGTGTGATTTGTTGGTAAAGAGTTTGGGAAGAAAACGAATGAGATGGGGCGGTGCAAGGAGCTATATATGTAGCTAAAGGACACACACCTATACATACTCTATGGGAGATGAGAATGAATGAGAACTACTTCCAACTTGGAGCTTCCAAGGGATATATTTTGAGGGAATAATATATTTTGAGCTTCCAAGTTAAAAGTTTAGGCCCGTTTGATAACCATTTGGTTTTTGAAAAATATGCTTGTTTTCTTTTAAATTTCTTACCATAACTTTCATTTTTTGTTAAGGAACCATTTGAATTCCTAGTCAAATTATTAAAAAAAAAAAAATTCAAAATTGAACTTGGTTTTTTAAAACAAGGAAGAAGATTGATACTAAAACAAAAAAACTTATATATGGAAGTAAGCGTGTATAAACTTAATTTTCAAAAACCAAAAGCCAAATGGTTATCAAACAGTGCCTTAGAGACGTGTTAATTACCAACCTTTTATCCGAATGGCAACTAAATAAAAACACAACACAACACAAAAAGTTAAATAAGCAAAAATATAAAATAGAATTAAAAAAAAAAGAAAAAAAAAAGAAAAAGAAAATGGATTTGTGCATATATAGATGGTTTGATTGAACAATAATGTATGACAAAGACAAACATACCACCAACATTCGAATTTCTCTCTCTGTGTGTATGTGTGTTTGATTTGTGAATGTGAAGGGTGGTTTGTTTGTGTCTCAGAATACGTGTTTTTGTCTGCAAGCATTTGGCTGAGAATGGCATGCTTAAGCCAAAGCTGCAGATACCCACACAAGCTGGTGGATTAGATGCTTCTTTTCTGAAACCACTTTCAAACTTTCAAAAGCAAACCAAAGCAAAGCTAAGCCAAGCCCTCATCCCCAGCCCCAGCCCCAGCCCCCACTCTATTCTTTTTTCTCTTTTCTCTTTTCTCTTTTCTCTTTTCTCTTTTCTCTTTTCTTTGGGCTTCGTATTCCGATAGATTGAAAAGAAATAAAGGACTTTTTGTGTTTTTTCATACACAAGGCGTGCCCATGCATTCTTTCTTTCCTTTTTCTTTTTTTACCATATCCATTTGTATTGGGCATTACACCCTTTAATTTATTTAATTATTACACCCCTTCATTTTTTATTTCTTCTTCTTATTATTATTATTATTGCTGTTTTTTTTTTTCTTTTTAAGCTGGAATGAGAATATTAATTATGAATCCAAACAACATCGTCCCCTAATTAAGGATGGTTCTATGTAACTGCCACTCAACGACTCTTACTATATAGGGATAGTCTTAATCAACTTGGTATTATTTTTTTCTTAATCATATTATCTCGTTTTCTAATGTTTTTAATTCATCTTTTTTTTTTTTAATTATTATTATTATTCATTGTTGCAGAGGGTGGACCATGGAGGAGCCAAAGGGGGCAAATATTGTTGGGGTTTTCTTTTTCTTTTTTTTCTTTTCAAATTCTTGAGTTTCAGTTGTCAATATCATGCATTTTCATGTTTTATTCAGCTTTGTGTAAGTTCCCTTTAGAGTACTCTTTTTCGCTGGTTTTTTTTCTCTCTATAATTTGACTACAATTCAAACTATTGCTATTCTTTGCTGTAGCCCATTTGTAGAAATAATTGTGTAAGAAAGTGATTTTGATAGATTTGAAGGCCTCTTCAATTTTTCAATTTTTTTGCCTTTTACAAATATTATTTAAGTTCAGAATGAAGATTTATGGATTTTTAAATTAAGGGTGACATCTCTATATTGATATATATGGAGTCTTCTTGGTGATGTACTCAAAGTAAAGTCACTAATATAATACTTTGTGTTCAAAGGAAGGATTTGATACATGTCCTTAATTATTTACAAATTATACTAGAACGAAGAGTAAAAAAGTCTATCCCGACCTTTTATATATGCATCCCCTCCCATAAGTCATGATTTGTTGCACATATTATACCTCTTGAGTTTCCATAATTATCCGAGTAGCAAATATCCTCAAACAATTTATAACTTATTTGATGAGTCATTCACACTTTCACAATTTGGAGTAGTTCATATATACTTGATGTACACATACATAACAATATTATATCATTATGGAAAAATGTAAATTATGTTAAATGTTCTTGAGTTAAGTTTTCTTCTTAAAAAGATAGGGTCTTCCAGATGTCTATATGCAATAATCTTAATATTTATAATGTAATATCATCATAAGTTTAAATAATATATATTTTTTAAAAGAAATATGTATTATTACGCCACTTGGACTAAATTTGGATGATCTAACTCGACCCAACTACAAAGCCACCTTGGGAATTTTCCAACCCAAGTTTAAGTTTAAATAATATTTTTTTTATAAGAAAATAAAACCCTTTACAATAGCCACTATTTTGAAAATAATAATAAAAAATATATATATTTTCTAAGGGTATATTTAGCTTATAGGATTAAGTTTGTGTAAAGTTAGAAAAATTTAGCTAGGCTATGTTTGATATGCAAGTTTACTTATTCTAGGATTCTAGCTAGGTTTAGTAGATTGGTTTCACAATCCCAAATGTTATAGGCAATTTTGGACCGCCCGACGCACAAGGAGCTGACGAGGACGTCCGGGCGAAAATAGGGCTGGGAAACCGACCCAGAGGAGGAACCGACCAAAGGGCCGGGCCAACTTGGCCCGACCCAAATGGTCGGCCCGCTTGCACGGGCCGAGCTCGGTCACCTCCTCTCGGTCCCCGGTGCTTCCAGCCGCCCCGATTTCGCCTGGTTTGACCCGAAACGCCTCCGAATTCCTAAAAACCCTAGGAGCCCGATCAGGTATTTATACCCCTCTTCGCCACTGAAGAAAGGGACCCGAACTCAATTCTCGACTCCCTTCTCTTACTCTCTAGCTCTCCCTTCCGATTTCTGACTTAAGCATCGGAGGCGGTGTGGCTAGCACCGTCACACCGGTGTGCAGGTTTTCTCTTTTGCAGGCCACGTCTTCCCCCTCATCTACAAATTTACCGTTGGTGGCACGTGAAGGTCAGGTGAGTTTCCTCTGACCAAAATCGACCATCAACACCAAATATGCTACATGAATTCAAACTTTTATTTCAGAATATATAATATCACAAACACAGAGAAAGTGGATTCAAAACATTTATTTATATGTATGTGTGTATATATATATATATATATATATATATATATATGTTACACCAATCTAAAATTCACAACTTTAGGTTTCATATAAACTCAGTCCCATTTTAATTTTGTGAACCAAACATTTCTTAGAATAGGGTGTAAAAAACCCAGTGGTTACTAAAAAATTCACATACTTCACATAATAATTTCACCTATAAAAGCTTTATTATTATGGCTAAGTTTAAACTTTGTGATGATTATTCATGATAGTATGCTTAAATTTACAAAAAGTAATGAAATACAAGAAAATATAATTAAAAAAATCCTTCTATTAGAAAAGTAATAACAAATTACCCATACAAAAAAATAGTTTAAATTAATAATGAAACTGACTTGAAGAGGCAGTCTCAATCAACCAAATTGAAGATTGGGATTTGCTGCAAAGAAAGAAAAATGATAATTTGAAGGGCACTTTAGCAAGGATATATGGGTTGTTTGTGACACAACTAGGGATTTTCATCACCAATAAAATGCAAATCCATTTTTTTATATGGTAAAAAGTAGAAAAAAAGAGAGGTAATATGTAAATTATATATGGTATATATATATATGAAAGTGAAGTTAATGTTGTCACACCAAATCATAGAAAAATGCATGTAATGACAAGTGGAAAATTCAGTAGCTAGACAACCTACCAAATCTGTCCAACCACACTTTGTTGAGGATTTGTTTGTACATTTAACAGACAAATAATAGCAGCCAAATTTTAAGATACATGAACAGCTAGATCAAGTCTTTATTTGGAGATCTTAAATAGTAACATTTTGTTTCAAATTTTGGTGTTCAAAAATAGTTTTTCTTTTTTTTTTTTTTAATTGTTATTAATATAACTTTCCAAAACTGTGTTGAAAATCACCACGAGGGTTTATTAAACTATACAAGAAAATCTAAAAATTCAATATTCAAATATAATTAATTATTTATCTAATTAATATCGTATCTAAAATCATCCTGATTTAGTTTCATTTATTAATATGAAGAAGGGGTAAAATAGGAACAATACAAATACAGAAAATAATAAAAATATATCAAATGACCATCTAATATAATGTTCTTTCAAAAGTGTGACTATTTCGTAAATGATATCTCGAACTGTGGCTATTCATGACATATTGCAGCTTTTTTAAAATAACATTGATGTTGTTTATAAGACTAGAATCTTTACTATACTTCTGAAAACTTTTTCAAAAGACTTTGTCGAATTTCGCTCTTTTTTTTTTCTTTTAAATAATGAAGTACCAAAAAACAAAGTAGAGGTTTTTTGGGTGTTATTTCATTAAACAGTTTTTTTCGTTTTTTAGAATCAAAGTTCATTAAAACATCATTCAGTCGATGTATTGTTCTAAAAGATCTCTTTTTTTTTTTTTTTTTTTTTTTTTTTGTTATTAATAACCTTTTTTTATCATAACTAAATTCGTTTTTTTTATATATTTATGTATAGGAGAGCAATTTATTCTCATATATAAATCATTATTTGAGGATTCTTCATTAATTTTATCACACTTTTGTTAATGGTCAAATTTGGTCGGATAGAACTCACCTGACCTTCATGTGTCACCAACGATAAATTTGTTTGAGATGGGGGAAGACGTGGCCTGCAAGATAGAGAAACCTGCACACCGGTGTGGTGCTTGCGACACTGCCTCCAATGCTTAAATCAGAAAACGGAAGGAGAGCAAGAGAGCAAGAGGAGAGAGAGTAGAGAATAGAGTTCGAATCCCCCCATCTCTTCAGTGATGAAGAGAGGTTTAAATACCTGCTCATGCCCCTAGGGTTTTTAGGATTTCTGAGAAGATTCAGGGCTGAACCAGGTGGAAACGGGGCGTCCAGAAGCATCGGGGACCAAATGGAGTCGAAGGAACTCGGCCCGAGGCCGAGCAAGGGGTCGGGCCAAAAGCCCGATCCCTTCGACCTTGGCCCGACCCATTGGCCCGTTTCGCCTCCGGTCCTATTTTTGGACTCGTGTCGGATTGTCCTCGCCAGCTCCTTGTACATCGGAGTGGTCCAAAATTACTTATAATACTTTAATTTTGAATAAAATTATAGTACATCGTTCTTTATAGCATGTTATAATTATACTGCATTACAAGTTTTGTTATTTATTCATTTAAAATTTGTTTATTCGTTTAAATATTTAATTTCTTTTCAGAATATATAATTATTATCGGCACAATTCTTAATTTGGTTTTTTTTTTTTTTTTTTTTTTTTTTTTTGTGTGGTATGTTTTTCATTATGATTTATGAAACATGTAAAATATTATATAAATTTATCTCTCTTAAATAAACCTAAAAAAAAAAAAAAAAAAGCATTTTCCATTTTTCCCCCCTAATCTTTTAACAACAATCTATCTTAGAATTTAATGAATGGGTAGTTATTTCCATAGAAATAAAAACTATAACTTTTTTTTTTTTTTTTTGAAATAAGGATCAACAAGTGGCCTTTTTTCTTTTTTCTTTTTTTTCTTTTTTGAGAAAAACAAGTGGCCATTCATGTTAATAACATTTTTTTTAAAATATTGTGGGGTCTAACAATATTAACGAATTATTTATAAAGAAAAACTTATTATGTAAACAGAGAGAATAAGTATTAGAAAAACTTATTGTGTCTTCTCTTTGTTTTCTCTCCCTCGATAGATTAATTAATAATTAATAATAATTTATTAAGGATACAATCATTAACTTACAATTGATAATTTATGGGAAAAAGGCACTTATAATCGAAAATAAAATATTGATTAAGGTAAATGATTATTAAGAAGAGAATCCAGTAATTTGCGTTTTTGGGCTACGGCCCACACAGATAGTAGGAAATGTTTGGGAGTTGGACCACAACAATTGTGGCGTGGGAACCAAAATGGACTTGGATTGAAGTTTTGGGATTGGTCCTATCGGATTAATCAACCTTCGCCCAAATCAAACTTTGGAAGATTTTTATCATTAACTTTTAATTTCATCAAATTAAATTATACTTTAAATTTAAATAAATATGGTAAATTTTACCTTATTGAAGGTTTGCATTTGAATAATTGTTCAAATTAATATTCTCATGTGCATCCATCAAATTATAAAACATATAGGTATGAAATTGATGGGATTTAAACGAAAACAACATTAGGGCT
This sequence comes from Luffa aegyptiaca, assembly GCA_017139565.1. Taxonomy (NCBI): domain Eukaryota; kingdom Viridiplantae; phylum Streptophyta; class Magnoliopsida; order Cucurbitales; family Cucurbitaceae; genus Luffa; species Luffa aegyptiaca. The sequence goes on from CM029398.1 coordinate 51,368,821, forward strand.
TTTTGTTCAAATTTCCAAGTTTTATGGAGTTATTTGATGGTCAATTTTGTGCCAAATTTAGGGTCCGTTTGGAATACATTTTAGTTTAAGTGTTTTCCAAGAATGCATTTTCTTTTAAACATTTTGTATAAAAATAGTTTATAATTTAAACACTCATATGTTTGGTTACATTTCCTCATAAGGTGTTTTTATACATAAGTTATATATACTTAAAAACTCTTTTTAAAAATTTTTCTTTCAAGTGTTTCTCTCAAAATGGTTTATTTCTCAATCTCATTTTTTAACAAGTCATTTTTAGTGGTTGCCAAACATTATAATTTTTTTCAAAATGATTTTTTTGTCAAAATTAAACACTTGAAAAGTTAAGGGTGTGTTTGGTTTAACTTTTCAAGTGTTTAATTTTGAAAATAAATCATTTTGAAAAAATTTCTAGTGTTTGGCAACCACTAAACATGACTTATTAGAAAATGAGATTGATAAATAAACCATTTTGAGGGAAACACTTGAAACCAACTTTTTTAAAAAGACTTTTTAAGTATACAACCACTTGTGTATAAAAACACTTGTGAGGAAATGCAACCAAACATATGAGTGTTTAAATTCTGAACAATTTTTATACAAAATGTTTTTTAAAAAATACATTCTTGAAAAACATTTAAATTAAAATGTATTCCAAACGGACCCTAAATCAAACACACCCTTAATTTCATTGAACTAATGAGTTTTTGGAGTTTTTTTTTTTTTTTTTTTTTTTTTTTTTTTATTTTTTGTTAAAATTAGAGGGTAAAAATTACAATAGGGGAAGAAAATTAAGGTCATTTGGAATACATTTTAATTTAAGTGTTTTTCAAGATTGCAGTTTCTTTTAAACATTTTGTATAAAAATTGTTTAGAATTTAAACACTTATATGTTTGGTTACATTTTTTCATTATTGTTTTTATAAATAAGTTATTATATACTTAAAAACCTTTTAAAAAATTGCTTTCAAGTGTTTCTCTATAAATTGTTTATTTCTCAATCTCAATTTTTAATAATTCATTTTTAGTGGTTGGTCAAACACTATAATTTTTTTTTTCAAAATGTCTTTTTTTTTTTTCAAAATTAAACACATGAAAAGTTAAACCAAACATACCTAAATTCAAAGAACAAAAGAAAAGGTTACTTATATGAATGTGCACTATTTTAAAACCTATTGTTTTTTCTTTTAAGAAAGGAACGAAAGCTCGATGAGTATGCTACTTCGTGCGAGAATGCATTCTAATGGTTTGTCATGTTCCTACTCCCTGCGATAATGGCCCTGTTTTCTCGTAAAATAAAATTGGTTGGATTGCCTTTTGCACCTCAAATATCTATTTTCGAATCTGTAAGGTTGAAAGGTAAAAACAACTTTAAATATTTTTAAAAATAGGTGATATGTGAAAGCAAATTAAATAAAAATAAACTATTTTTTCTTTTCAAAAAGTCACTTGAGCATATATTTTTTTTCCCTTAGGAAATAAAAAAGTCATTTTGAAAACAGTCTCTTAAACAAATTCTCTCAGTAGAATATTTAAATAACTATTTTTAGGGTCCGTCTGGAATACATTTTAATTTAAATGTTTTTCAAGAATGTATTTTTTAAAAAACATTTTGTATAAAAATTGTTTATAATTTAAACACCCCTATGTTTGGTTACACTTCCTCATAAGTGTTTTTATGCTCAAGTTCTTGTATACTTAAAAACTCTTTTTAGAAAAGTTGGTTTCAAGTGTTTCTCTTAAAATGGTTTATTTCTCAATCTCATTCTCTAATAAGTTATTTTTAGTGGTTGCCAAACACTATAAATTTTTTCAAAATGATTTATTTTCAAAATTAAACACTTGAAAAGTTAAACCAAACACACCCTTACATTTTTAGGTTTAAATCTCTATCTTTGGTAATTAAATTTAATATATATTCAATTTTAAAATATGTATTTTAATAACTAATTTGAAGAAAAAAATATATATATATACATTGTTTGGTTTTTGTTAAACTTGTGCCACATAATATTTATCCATCTAATATTCATCTCATTCAACTTATGTGATTCTTTTTTTTTTTAAATGAACTTATGTGAGTATATTAATACACACATTTGAAGACACATTATTTGATTCTCAAACAATCGATAGCAAACTAATAGCATAACTATAAGGTTTATGGACTAAAATAAATATTTTAAAGACTTAAAATTAATATCGAAAATAAATATTTAGAAAACTCACAGACTAAAATACAATTTTAACCAAAAAGATTGTTTACTCATGATTCAAAATTTATTTATTGATTATAGTTCGTAAATTAAAAATAATACTTGCCTACACATCAATTAGAACAAATTTCTACCGACTTTGGCTTATTCTTAGTGATCTATTTCTCTTTCATTTGATAGAGAAGTAGATCTCTCTAGATGGTTGTGTTAGGAAATATGGAAGATAATTTTATTTATTTATTTTTTTTTAAAAAAAAAGGTTAAAAGTTAGGAAGATTATCCTTAGAATTTGTGGGACGTTAAAGTCACTATCTTCTTTAAGATGGTGGAAGAAACGGTGGGATTGATTTCATTTTCATCCCCACATCCATTGTATGCTTTTTGTTACTCACAATCCTTTTTTTTTTTTTTTTTTTTTTTTTTTTTCTTTTTTCTTCTCCCAAAGAAAAAACAAAGGCAAAGGCAAAAGATAGTTCCACACACGTTTGCAAGTTAAAAAAAGCACTGAGAAATTGTCACAAAGTCCATAGATTTGGGTGCAGCATGACGACAACTCTATAACTTCCACCTCCTCCCTTTCTCTTTCCAATCTCCCCAAGATTAAATTGGACCCCCCATTTTTTAACCCCTTCCCATTTCTTTATTCCCATTCCCCAACAATCTCAACAATTTTAAACAATCATTATTCATTCTCTTTTATCTCTTTCTTAATTTTTAATTACCCACGAGTTGATTTCTCAATCCAATTGGAATATTTGAATTTTGAATTACACACCTGGTCTTCGCACGTGCTTTCCCTTCCATCCATACATGACGTGGACGGATGACTCGTGTGGCGCCACCTTCAGGATCGATATCACATCCCACGTCACAACGTATGCCACATCACTTTAAATTCTTTTTTAGTTTTTAGTTTTTACCCCAATTTTTTTTTTTTTTAAAAAAAAAGAAAACTACAGAAAATGCCCATATTATATAACCACGATTGGAGCAAATAAACCCTTTTCTTTTTCTCTTTGTTACCGATTCCCGCAGAAAGCTGCCGTCGCCGACCAATTGCTATCGCTACAGTTTGGAGTGGGGCCACTGGCTTTTAACGATATTATAAAATTCCATTACACGATTTATTACAACCTAAAGCGCTGGCCCATAGTTCAGTATCCTTATCATCTCAAAACCTCATCCACAAACTCATCTGTCGGTAATTCTCAACCAACATTCTGAATCCAAAATTTTAAAGAAAAAAAATCTTCACAAGTAAAAAAATTAAGTTTAAAGAGTTTGAGATTTTTTTTTTTTTTCTCTAAAAATACTGTGGATTTAGGGATAGTGCGTCGGTGGTGACGAAAATCAATTTACAACGCGGACGTGGCATGATTTTATTGGTGGGTGTCTAAATCCTATGAATGCGTACGGAAGCGGTGACGGGTTTTTGGTGACTGACGGTGATGGGTGGTTGTGTGGTTGTGCTGAGTTGGATTTCTTATTATCGTTGGTCAGTGTCATTTGACAGAACGCCGTTATGACGTCACCGTTACCGCGTAGAGTTCTGTAGTATTAACGTACAACATGAACCACCAGATCCCTGCTCCGCGGAAATGTGTCTGAACCTTCGGAAATGCCACGTCGTTAATTAAAACTAAAAGAAATCCTAGGAAAATAGGAATATTAATATAAAAACGAAATTGCATGCTGCTTCTTTGCAGATCCCTAGGCGCGTCTACCCTTCTCTTCTAGGTTGGAGAGTTTTTTAAATAAATACCCAAAATTAGGTCATTAATTTCGACAATGCCATTCTTTGAAACCGTGTCAAGCCCCTGGTTTTGTCGCTTTCAGTTTCAGCCATCTCCCTATCCCTATCCGCCGTCGAATCACGACTGAGACCCTCCATACGCTGTCGTTTTGTTCTGCCCAGTCTAATTCGAATTTTCTAATTATTATTTCTTTTTTTTTTTTTTCAAATACAAATATTTGGAAATTATTCTCTGTTTGAAATTTCTCATTCTCATTTCTATTTTATAAAAACGTTTTTCAAAATTAAACAACAAAATCTAGGGTTTTTTTTTTTTTTTTATTATTTTATATTTATCGTTCTCATTTCATTTTCTAGTTTTTTCATACACGTGAATGAAGTAGTATTTTATTATTATTTTTATCTATAAAATAGCTGATATATATTTTAAATATATATATATATATATACAACATAATAATTTTAAGGCTAAATATACTAAATCATCCCTAATCTTGTTAGAAATTCTCTGTTCCTTTTCAATTTTAATGCTAATGTATTGAAAATTCTCAATTACATATCTTTAAGATTTCTTTTGTTAAAATTTGTTAACAAAAAAAACTTATGTCTCATTACATGATTATTTTAAAAATTTATTTGAACAATTGGACTTGCCACAAAAAAAAAAGTTGTTAATGAGATGAGTTAAATTTTAGGATTTGTGAGCTAGATATCATGTGTCCAAATAACATTCAAATAAAGTGTTTATATGATTAAATATGTTAATAAAACAATAAAGTAAAGGTCAATCAACTTTTTTTTTAACAACCTTTAATAAAATGATCTAATTGAAAATTTTGAAAGTACAAAATTTAGATTTTGAAAAGATTAAAAACCAAATTAAGAATAATATAAAAGACCAAAGACAGATCATATGTATTTTGCTTAATTGTAAATAGTTCATTTAAAAGAAAAAAATTTATGCAAAACATTTATTTTTCTTATGGGACAAAAAAAAAAGTCCACACACGTCCAAGATAAGACTCCGTTTGATAATCATTTGGTTTTTGGTTTTTGGTTTTTGAAAATTAAGCTTATACACACATTTTTTCTTGGTTTTAGTATCAATTTTCTATCTTGTTTTCAAAAGCCAAGTCCAATTTTGAAAAAAAAAATAGTTTTCAAAAACTTGTTTTTGTTTTTAAAATTTGCATAGGAATTCAAATGCAACCTTAACTAGGATGAAAGTCATGATAGGGAATTTAGGAGAAAACAAACATAATTTTCAAAAACCAAATGGTTATCAAACGGTGCCTAAACAATTTTCAAACACGATTTTGTTTAATAAAAAATAAAAAACAAGAAGACAAAATAAATAAATAAACGAGTTACCGATTTTTTTTTTTTTTTTTTTTTTGACAACCAACGAGTTACCGTACTTTCTTAACCTGCCCATGCCCGACGTATAAACTGGCCACTAATTGTAATTGGAGTCAATTTCAATAATTAATGGAATGGAAAGCAAAGCCTTTGGAGACCATATTCAAACTTCTTCAGCTTTTATTTAGAAAGCAAACTTTGAAGTCGCCCTTTTAAAATCTTTGATTCCAAGACCACAACCCAAAAAACAAAAAAAAAAATGCATTTAAAATCCCCAGTCGCTTAGCTAAATAATTCCATTAAACTATAGTTGTATTATTTTGAACGGTAGTAACAATACACATCACTATCGCTTACAATATCATATATTATAAACACAATTAATTAAATAGCGTTGCTTTTTGGAGGTTAGTTGAAATTGAACGTACATTTTAGAAATGGATAGTGCAATTAACATTTAATGAAATCACCATTACAAAAAAGAAAAAAATAATAATTTAATGAAATCAGTGGGCACTAGAATTCCAATCTCTGACCAAACAACTTTTCCCAATTTTTCTTCCCATTCCATCTTTTTCTCTCACTTCCAATTTTTTTCTTTGACCAACGTTTTTTCTTTTCATTTTTTTTCTCCCAAGAATCATATCCCAACTATAATGTCTAAAGTGGAATTAAACAAAACAAACATTTCATTAATTTCCTATAATTTCGTCATTTAAATCTCAAGTCAACCTTTTAATTGATTAATATGCGTTGAAACAATAAACTAATCTTAATTTTGTTTTAACTCGTTTTCTTGAGTTTATCATATGAAAATCTTTGTTTGTATTTGGTTTGTAATTAGTTTAAATAATAAATAAATTGAATAAACTGCATGTGGTGTTATTTTATCTAATCTAAAAATAGAAACAACTTTTAAAATGCTAATAATTGTTGGGAATAATTCATATTTAAATTATAGTTTTAGTCTTTGTGTGTTTTAATTTTGATTTCAATTTCAACTTGATCTATTATAGAGATTTTGAATTTTACTATCGTCTTTATATTTTAAATAAAGAAAAAGTTTGTGCGAAAAATTATGATCAGCCCTAATTGTTAGGATTTTCAAAAAAAAAAAAAAAATCAAATTTGACTAGAATTCACATTTTTCAATTATTACGACTTCTAGCCTCACATCCTCCATATAAATATATATACGTAAATACATATGGACAAAGACAAACATGTGTAGCCACTTTTAGTATAATTAATATTTCTTATTTCAGAAAGAATAATTCCAATTTCTTATAATTTTAACCATTTTGAATGAAATCATAACTTCTTCTTTTCTGAAACAGAATAAAATCATAACTATTATGAAATGAAATGTTGAACATTTAGGGTCCGTTTGGTAACGTTTCCGTTTCTTGTTTCTGAAACAAAAACAAGAAATTCTTACCAAAAATTATTTTGTATTTCCTTTTAAATTTGCTATGCATGGAAAAATTCTACTATCCTGTTTACCTTAATTTTTTTTTAATGTAATATGAATATCACAAGGTAATTATTGTTATTGTTATTATAGTAATAATAATAACAGTAATTATTATTATTATTTTGATCGATCAGTAGAAATATTAATTGCAATTGGTTGGTTAGTCTGAAAGAATGTCACATGGCCAAAATTGCCCTTGACTAAAATAATAGAAGCTTAATCCTTTGCTTCAAATGTCTCTAATTTGACCAATTATTTACAAATCATTTTTCACAAATTATAAGATAATGTGACATCAATAAGAAGTAAGAACTTTCGTCATGAGGATGACAATTGGTAGTTGGCTTTGGCTATAAGAAATTTTTATATTTGATAGAAGCAAAAATCTCTACTTGAATAATGGACCTAATGAGCACACAACAACTAAACTAATTGTTCCAATAATATTCATGATTGAATCAATTTTTATTTTGCAGATTTTTTTTTTCTGAGTGGGGAAGTTGAAAAATATATCCTTGGATTTGTGATATACTTGTAGTTTAGAATAAAATAAATTCATGTGTCAAATATAGGTTTGATTTCTTAATCCTAAATTACACCAACCTTTTTTTTAAAGAGTAAATTACACCAACTTTAACTATAAGTCAAAGGATCAGACATGAAATACCTTTATGGTAATACTTCAAATATAATTTGGAAATCCTCCCTTAAAATAGAAGTGAACACTAACTATATATAGAAGCTTCTTGGATAGATATGTGAAATATTAAATATATTATAACTCTCTAGACTTATGTTGAAGATTGTAAGTAAATATCTCAAAAGAAAGACTCTAGAAATATCTTTTGTCTTTCCTAAGGCTCCAAAGAATCTTTTAGATAAAGATGAGACGAAAGTATCAAAAGTGAAAATAAGTGAGCGAGTGAGAGAGACTTCTCTAGAAAGTGTCCATCTTTATACTTTCTAAATAAAAATTTATTTATTCAAAGTGTATGTCTCTCTTTTTCTGTTCTAATTTCTTCAAAGTATTACATTTTAAAAAACTAAACCAAAAGTCATTTTCAAAAATTTGATTTTATTTTTGAATTTTGGTTTAGAATTCAAATGTGTTTTCAAGGAAGGTTAAAAGCTAAAAATACATATATAAGAAATCAACCAGCATAATTTAAAAAACAAAAAATCAAACAATAAAATGGTTGTCTAATATAATCCTTAGAGATCAAAATAAAATATAAATAAGAAATGATTTGTTATATGGACTTCCCACTATGAGACGCCACGTGGCGTAGCCAATTTGAGATTGCACAATGTGAAGGATATATACCTTCTCACAAGTCACTAAACTCATAGGAGGATATTGAACGAAATACTTGTCGAATATCAAAATACAAATGGATTTCACATCCTGACTAGCCCATTTTGATTCCCAATAAACTAGTGGGATCATCTCGTACCCAGCCATGCAAAAATCATTTTCTATTATCTCAACATTACCTCTAACCTACACTAACTTAGACAGTGGAGTGTGATTGATAGATTGTCATATGGATGCAAGTTCAATGTACAAGTATACCTTCCGTAGCTAAACTTATTATTCTTTGAACGTGACATCAACTATAAGTCATTTTTATGCAACTACATAGATAAATAAAATATAAGCCAATTCCACTGTTTTCTTCTCTAGTTGAAATTGTCATTGAATTGGTCCATTAATTAAAAATCAAGCTCAATAAAAATTGAATAATATGAACTCAAATAAGGAATAATATTTACTTATATCTTAACTATAGCTTGACATAAATTTTCAATTATTCAAACCAACTACAATTTGATGGATTAGATTTATCCTTTATATATTTATTATATCAACTATGATCTCGAAATTGTAAAAAGTTAAAAATCAAAACTAAGGTTTTTTTTTTCTTCTAAAAAAAATCAATCATAAAGGAACCACATGGGAGGTGCACATGAGGTAGTTGAAACAGAATAGTTATTAAAGAATTAAAATTAAAATTAAAAAAAAAAAAAAAAAAAAAAAAAAAAAAAAAAAAAACCTACAGAGTGTCAAGCATTTATTATCCTAGTCAAGAAAAAAGTATAAAATATTATAATTATCACTTATTAATTAATATCTTTTTTTTTTTTGAAATAATTAATTAATATCTTAATCTTTATAAACATTTGACATGTAATAGATTACGTACGAAGGGAGAGAAAAAAGAAATGTTGAATTTTGTCTCTTGAAATAAGGACGGGAGGGGCATAGATTCCTCAAGAAGCAACCAACCAAAAAAAAAAAAGAAAAAGAAAAAGAAATTCGGAGTAAACAGTCCAAGGAAATATTTCCATCTTATCAAGGGCATTTTCGTAAATACGTTACCATCGTAGGGGCAGGCCTTTCATTTGCTATTACAAGAGGCCTGGTGAACCGCCATATAAAGGCCGACGGCACTCGGCGGGCTTCTTTATTTGTCATTGCCTTCTCCAGATGTTCTTAACAATTCCATTTCCATAACTTGCGCTACAAGCGTTTGAGTTTTTGAGCCCTCTTCGATCAAGGTACACAGAGATTTTCTTCACTTCTCAACTGAATCTGGCTTCTAATTCTCTCTTTTCAACTTTTACTGCTTATCTGGCGGCCGGCCGGAGATTCTGGCGGTCGCCATCACTCTCTTCCTGGAGTTCTTTTTTATTTTCATTTGATAATTATGGATAACTATTTGCGGTTGGTGTTGATTTGTGAGTTTGACTTCTAATTTGGTGTCCGGTGAGCTGTTTTTGATTAAGATCTTCTTCTTCTTCTTCTTCTTTGGTTTCACGATGAGTTCTTTGCTTGGTTCGAAATTCGACCAACCGTTCTTCTTTTCCTTTCGGATTTGTAACTTTACTGCGCACCTTGGTTGCTTTCTGGAGTTTATTGAAAAACGCGTGATGTATTTGTTTTCTCCTTTTTCCGATTTTTGTTACTTCTGTTTGATCATTTTTTAATTTCGTAGAACGCGCTGGCTTCAAGGTAGTACTGATTGACGAGGTTTTTTTAGCTTTTTGAGTTTGAGAAACTGAAATCTCGAAATCAATTTTTTTTGCCTTCTGTGCTAATGTACTTGATCTGCAAAACCGGCTTAACAAATTATTTTTTTTGTGGTTTATTTCCGTTGTTTAGCTTTCAGTTGAGCTGTGGCTATTTCATGGAGTATTCTGCGTATTATTTTTTCTGGTATGATCAATGTGTTTTATGTGAAGCACTAGTGACTCGAGTGAAAAGCCACGCACTTATTCAAATATCTGTGTGATTCATTCGGCTGTGTGGTGGTTGAAATGAAACAGATATTCTATCTTTTATCCATTTTTAGTTAGCACGATGGCTTTTTTTTTTCCCGTAATTGTTGAAGGAAATACTGGAAACTTCATCATTTTTCTCTGGCTTAGATCTTCAAATATATGCACCGAATATGTTGAAACGCGGTATTATGGTTTTGACTCTGTATTTTGTGTAGGCTCTAATTTGTTTTAAATGTGGTTTCACTTGTGAATTCCTTTATTAAGCGTTTCTTTTTCCTGGCTTTATTATTTGGTTCAACAATTTTAATTCTGTAGTATTGATTTTTGATCTGTTCTCTGCAGATTTGGGGATTCTTCGATTCCACTTTTTACCGTAAAGAAAGCAATTTGTTTTAACAGCTGCTCCTAGAAGATTTCTGAGTCCTAAAACATCTGACTAGAAGTTCGTAGAAACTCACTACTGAAGGACACAACATATGTTGGACTAGACTCTATCGAACCAAGTCCTGGAAACTCTTGCAATACCAACTGCCAGTGGCGAAGATCTTCCTGCCGTGGGCTCATTTCTTATTCTTAATGCAAGCATCTCAGAATCGCCAGTCTTCATCTGTGATCCATGAGATGTATCAACAGTCTGTGCAAGACATAGATCCCTACTATTTGTCTCATTTCCACGTATTGGAAAACAATGTCTCTCCTGATGCAGGCAGTCAGGGAAACAGTGTTAACTTTTCTTCCTATAAGGATCAGTTCTTTACTCTGGAATCGTTCCCAGCTACTGCTGATCTGAGTGCGTGTAATTCCCCTTCTGCTGTTAGTGTTCTGTCTTCCAGGAGCCCTTTCTCGCCTCAAGGTTCTCAATCCTACTCTTCAGATCAACATCATTCGTTTGACAACACATGCGGATCACCACTAAGTGGATGCTCAGTAACTGATGATGACAATGAACTGAAGCACAAGCTGAAGGAATTAGAAATTTCTTTACTGGGGCCTGAATCTGATATTGTGGACAGCTGCTACTGTTCTTTCAGGGGTGGGGCGCATCGAGATGCCTCAGCAGCAAGGTGGAACTGGAATCAAGTGGTTGAAATGATTCCTAGACTAAATCTTCGTGACACACTTATCCATTGTGCCCAAGCAATTCATGAGGCTGATCTAAATGTGGCAACATTATTTATGGATGTCTTAGGGCAGATGGTTTCGGTCTCTGGTGATCCAGCCCAGAGGTTGGGAGCTTATTTGTTGGAAGGGCTAAGAGCAAGGTTGGAACGATCTGGCAGTGCAATATACAAGGCCCTAAGGTGCGAAGAGCCGACAAGCTCTGAATTAATGTCCTATATGTCTATTCTATTCCAGATCTGCCCATACTTCAAATTTGCTTATGCTTCTGCCAATGCTTTCATTTGGGAGGCCATGGTAAATGAACCCGTAATCCACATTATTGATTTTCAAATCGCACAGGGTAGTCAGTATATACCTCTAATTCAGGATCTTGCCAATCGGCCCGGTGGACCCCCATTTCTTCTTCGCATTACAGGTGTGGATGATTCCCAATCAGCTCATGCTCGGGGAGGGGGACTTCAAATTGTGGGACAGAAGCTAGCTCAGCTGGCTCAGTCTAATGGAATTCCCTTTCAATTTCATGCTGCAGCAATGTCTGGTTGTGAGGTGGAACGAAGTAATCTTAGAATACAACCTGGAGAAGCGTTGGCCGTAAATTTTCCATACGTATTGCACCACATGCCAGATGAGAGTGTGAGCACAGAGAATCATCGAGACAGGCTTCTAAGGCTGGTGAAAAGTCTGTCACCGAAAGTAGTAACTATTGTTGAGCAGGAATCCAACACCAACACATCCCCATTCCTTCTACGTTTTGTCGAGACGCTGGATTATTATACTGCTATGTTCGAATCAATAGACGTAGCTCGTTCAAGAGACGACAAGCAGCGAATCAGGGCAGAGCAGCACTGTGTTGCCCGAGACATAGTGAACATGGTAGCTTGTGAGGGGTTCGAAAGGGTAGAACGCCATGAACTCCTTGGCAAGTGGAGGATGAGAATGAAGATGGCTGGTTTTACTCCATATCCAATGAGCTCCTCTGTAACTGGAGCCGTCAAGAATTTGTTGAGGGAGTTCAATGAGAACTACAGATTCCAAGAAGCGAATGACGCTATCTACCTTGGCTGGAAAAACAGAGCAATGGCAACCTCCTCTGCATGGAGGTGAAAACCTGAAACTGTGAATCCAATTGCTTATTAGATGCTGTAAAATTTCGCTCTCGAGCTTTTCTTTAAAACATTTCAGAGCATCGAGCGACGATGACCCATATAGGTATATTATAGAATGTGAGGTTAACGCTCTTACTGTTTGTAGGGCATTTAGAGACAGGAACCCAAATCTTGAAACTTGCTGTAAATTTTCTAACTTTGGTGAAAGAATTTTGTCCTCGAGTATTACCTGCTATATCGTTTTCTTTGTCCTAAACACCATAATTACAAAGATAACTCGCATTATAATATCTGATTACATTAATCAATCTACTAATTGCCAGGGAGGCGTATCTAAATCTAAGGAATGCTTATTAATATCGAAACGCGAAGATTCGATGCGTTTCGTTCGGATTTCCTAAGAAACCTCTCTCTCTCTCTCTCTCTCTCTAATTATGCACAACATACGTACGATAAAAACAACTGCTGTTTAGGTGTCGAAAGCTGATTCGATAAATCTTTGCCGTAAATTGGTCTGACAGTTCTATCGTTTTCCATTTATGTAAAAAAAAATGCAACCTTGGTGTTCGTCTTTTTTCATTCCCTTCCAATTTTCCTAAAATCAGGTGCAATCAAAGCCAGATTCTTTAAATTCCTGTGCTGATTGGTTCATCTCCACGTCGATAGTTACGTTCCTGATCAATTCAGCTTTGTTAATTCTGTTCTGTTTCGTTTCAAATTGTTTGATTCTGTTCGTTCTTCACCTTCCATATGATTCTTGAACTCCGAAATTGGCCACCGTTTTTCAAATTCGAAGATGCCATTCTGGAAACAATGAAGCTGGTTGGAATCGATCGAGCTGATCCTTAGATTTATTTCAGAGGAATTGATTAATTTCTGAGGTTGAAGATGGAAGAATCACCGTCGCAGAGGGAGAAAGAGAGAGAACGCCGCCGTATAAGGGACAGGGAGAGAAGATCATCGATGACAATAGAACAAAGAGAACGGCATCTCGCAAGACGCCGACGAAACTATCAACTGCGAAGACTGAGATCTCGAAACGTGAGAACGGCGAATCCGCTTTTCGAACAACCAAGCTTTTCCTCACCAATCGAAATGGCCGAATCCAATTCACATCTGGAAGTCGCAGCAACTTCCATTGCAGAACTCGATCTGCAACAAAATGGCTTGACACTCATCGGTTTCAACCACGAACAAGAAGCCCTAAATCCAGACTCCACAAGATCTTCCGGTAAGCAGAATCTGTTCTTCAAGATATTCAAACGCTGAGATAATTTCTGAGTTAATTCCTTTGCGAATTCCTTCGACAGGTTCTGAAACTTTGGACCCTAAAGCTACAAATCTCCACGGGAGTGTTCGTTTGAGCCATGTTCGGCGAGTTGCGCGTTCGATTATCCCTAAAAGTTGTGAGCAAATTGGGATTCACCAAATTTTAGCTCAGGTGGGTTCGGTGGAAGAATCAAATTACAATTGCAAGCCTGAATTCATAACTTCAATTGTAACAGATATGCAAATTGGGGAATACGATCCAAGTAGATCGAAAAAAGCATTACGGCTAAATCGTGTGAAGCATCTGGCGAGGATGATGAATTCTTCTATGAATGCATCTGCTGATTCACAACATCAAACTAGCATTGCAGGTAGGTACTAATCCTTAAGCTCCATCTCTGTTTTCAAATTTCTTTTGTATTGATTTTAAACAACTCGATGGTTCACAACATTTCAGGATAAGAATTTGTCCTACGGCGGAAGTGGATGATTGAACAAACAAACGGTGGAGGATTTGTTCATAAGCATCATCGGTCTTGATCGGTGAAATGTGAGTCAGCTGCTTTATGTTCTGTCAATTTCTAATGAACCCTCTTTAATTAATTGTTGTAATGTTGACTTTAGATGAATACATTTTGTTTTGGTGGTAGAATTTGAAGTGGGTTAAGTTTAGTTTGTGCTGCAAATACAAATGTGGCCACAACAAAGAACAGAGGAGGCTGGATTGATCCTCATGTTGCTCAACTGCAGCAGATTGTTTGAGGGTTTGGCCTTCATAAATCACAGCAAGAGGGGAAGAAGATGATGATGTAATTATTATGTGTGTATATATTTTTTCTAGAGAGAAGAAATGGGTCAGAGGCTTTGAGAATTTTAGTTTCATGTTTTGTATAGTTTTGTGAGAGGAAAAATGATGTAGAGAATTGGAGCCATTGTTAGAGGAAAATTATTAAGAAAGAAGGATGTTGTTGTTGAAAGATGAAAATCCAGAGTTGTTGTGTTTGTGTTTTTTGTTGCAGAAATTATGGAACAGTTATAGATGGTGTTTGATTTTGAATGAAGACCGGAGAATGAGATGTTGATGGTTTGGAAAAGTTGAATTTTGATGTCTCATGTAAATTGATTAAGAAAACTAAAGTCCCGTTTGATAACCATTTGATTTTTGGTTTTTTGTTTTTGAAAATGAAGTCTATAAACACTACTTCCACCTACAAATTTTTTTGTTTTCCTAATACATTCTTTCCATGTTTAGTCAAATTTTGAAAACTAAAAAAAATAGTTTTCAAAAACTTGTTTTTGTTTTTGGAATTTGGCTAGGAATTCAAATGTGCCCTTGACAAGGATGAAAACGAAAATTGAGGAAAACAAGCATAATTTTCAAAAACAAAAAACCAAATAGTTATGAATCGGGGCCTAAATTACTAGGGAAAGTTGATAATTACAAACACAAACTAGAGAAATGAGCATTGCATGACTGAAAAAAAAAAGGACAAGATTGCATGAAGAACAAGATAGAGAGTGTCAAATTTCTTATGAGCATTTGCACCAAAAACAATAGACTCCATCTATTTCTTGCGTTTAAGTAAAAGATAGAAGGGGTATGTCAAAAAAAAATAATAATAATCTATAATCTATAATATATTAAAAAGCAAGGATCTGTGAAAAACATTTTTAGACTAAAATACCCCTTTAAATTTAAGATAATTACTTTAGTTAAAATCTAATTATTTTAATTAAAAAAAATAAAATATACAAAAATTTAAAAGTGGTAATCTATAAAAAATAAAAAAAAATTAAAAATCGAATATGAAATTTTGAAATCTATAATATATATATATATATATATATATATATTAAAAAGCAAGGATCCGTGAAAAACATTTTTAGACTAAAATACCCCTTTAAATTTAAGATAATTACTTTAGTTAAAATCTAATTATTTTAATTAAAAAAATAAAAGATACAAAAATTTAAAAGTGGTAATCTATAAAAAAAAAAAAAAAAAAAAAAAAAAAAAAAATTAAAAATCGAATATGAAATTTTGAAAAAAAATATTTCCCTATAAAAAAATGATTAAGAAAATTAAAAAAAAAAAATCCGTAATCCCTACAAAATTTAAAAAACCAATATGAAATTTTGAAAAAAAAAAATCTTTTCCTATAAAAATATAGGAAAAAAATAAGAAAAAAACAACGTATTTATGATTAAAACGAATTCTGTTTGTTTTTTTTTTCTTTTTTAATAAAAACAAATAGAGTATTTTTTTTTAACTTTTATTTTTTTAATCTATAATATATTTAAATTAATTAGATTTTTGAAATCAAATTTCGTAATTGTTTTAATTAAAAAAAAAATAAAAATAAAAAATAATTATTTTAATTAAAAAAGAAAAGAAAAAAATAATTATTTTAATTTAAAAAAGATTAAAAAAGTAAATTTCATAATTATTTTAATTAATTAATTAGAAAAAGAAAAAATATAAAAATTTCATAATTATTTTAATTAATTAATTAGAAAAAAAAATATAAAAAAATTAGATTTTTTAATTTTTTAATTAATTAATTAAAAAAGATTAAAAAATAAATTCTGTAACCGTTTTAATTAAAAATATAAAAAAAAATTTAAAAAGATTTAAAAATTAATTTTCGTAATTATTTTAATTAATTAATTATAAAAAGAAAAAATATAAAAAAAAAAATTAGATTTTGTAATTTTTTAATTAATTAATTGAAAAGAATAAAAAATAAAATCTGTAACCGTTTTAATTAAAAAGTATATATAAAAAAAGAAAGAAATAAAGGAAATTTTTTTAATTGTCAAAATCTAACATTATTTTTTTGAAAAAAATAAAATTTAATAACCTAGAATAATATCTTATGGTCTCTAGATTAAATTTTGCTTTTTATTCTTTTGTTTTCTTTGTTTTGCTTAAAATTCTTTTTATCTTATCAAATTTAATAACCTAGAATAATATCTTATGGTCTCTAGATTAAATTTTGCTTTTTTTTCTTTTTTTTACTTAATATTCTTTTTATCTTATGAAATTTAATAACATAGATTAATATTATAGTCTATATATCTTATTTTATGGTCTGTAGATTTGATCCAAAATCTAATCAAATTTGAATTTGAATCTAAATTTCGTTTATAAATATTTCACGTTCTTTCATTGGTTTTCACATTGAGGAAACTTTACAAACATGGTGAAACTCTTGCAACTTCTTCGTCTAGAGTCGCTGGTATTTACCTCCCACACTCAAATACCTTTGTATTTGATTTCTCACACTTTAATTTTGTTATGTGATTTTATATTCAAAATATCCTGATGTATATATTTTAAATTTTTAAACATAAATGTATATTTTTTTTTTTAGATTTGCCATTTTTTTTTTTGCAGCAGTTAATGTCTAATCACCTCTATTGTTTCTTTTGTCGATTTTCATCACCTCCTTGCTCAATCCACTAACAAGTTTTAAATACCGGACATCTAGGTAATATAGGACTCTCCACTTTTTGAAGCTAAGACAATCTACTATCAAATTTAAGTACGCTATACTTTTTATATTGCATTTACATGGTTAAATCAAATTTTGTAATTAAAACTGGTGGACAATGAGTGATCAATGTTAGGGACGAAGTGTTGCAGGGAAGGATGAGAAAGAGTATTGTGAGATTTCAATGGAGAATATAAAAAATAGAAATAGTTAATTATGAGTTCGATGTAGATA
Organism: Luffa aegyptiaca; assembly: GCA_017139565.1. Classification (NCBI taxonomy): domain Eukaryota; kingdom Viridiplantae; phylum Streptophyta; class Magnoliopsida; order Cucurbitales; family Cucurbitaceae; genus Luffa; species Luffa aegyptiaca. Next base: position 51,386,148 of record CM029398.1, read on the forward strand.
TGTAGCAAAAATAGTTGCAATTTCTTAGGATTATATTATAAGCATTTCCTCTATAATTTTTACCAAGCCCCTCCATTATTGATCTCACTTTTGCTTGACTCAAATTTATTTTCCTAATCCTTGATTCCATCACTGTTCTTCCAATATCCCCATGCTTGAATATCATATGAAAGTTTGATTTTGAAAAATATTCAAATTTAAGGTTTTTTTCCCTCTAAATTCTAAAGTTTAATTATCTCATAATTTATATAGTTGAGTTGTGTTGATTTGATTTATTGATTGGTTTTAAAATTTTTAGGATTTTTATATGTTTTTAAATACACCATAATGTTAGGATTTAGTTGGGATGATATTTTAACCGATTAGATTATCTCAATTAATTTTTCAATATATACTTCAATTTTGAATGAGTTTAACTGATTTGGTTGTTTTAGTTTGATTTTTTTATATGTTTTTTTAAATATGTCATGATTTTAGGATTTTTCTTTTTCGATATGTTTTAAATACATCCTAATTTTAGGATTTGGTTATCTGATTTGGTAGGAGGGTATTTTAGTCAATTATATTATCTCAATTAATCTATTTATTTATTAGTTATCCCATCATAAATTCATTCTCATTCACACCCTCCCATTCTTATATACCCCTATCAATCCTTAAGAATTTGGTTTTCATAACTATTTTTTTATGTTTTTTTTTTTTAAGTTATTGAAGATTGATAACATTTGTTAGACTTATTTCAATAATATAAGATTATGATTGCTTTGTGATTATGTTGGACTCAATTACTTGCTGAACTTGAGTAAACTTAGGTTTCCAAAACATATATTATATGCCATGATGATTATGGAAAACAATAATTTTTTTTAAAAAAAAAAAACAATTCATACCATTAAACTTTAGAGTGGTATAACTTAAAACTCCAAACTAATAATAAGTGTATAAAAAAAATAGCTTAACTATTTTCATGTTAATTTATATCTTAATAGCTAAACTATTTTAATATTTTGATTTTCCAATTAATTAATTCTAGTTATATAATAAAATAAAGTTTAATATATCAATCACATATTACATTCATTCTCCATACATATAAACTTTACATATATTATTGTGTTATTTCCTATAAATTGGATTGTTTAAGTTAAATAGTTTCACAAATACAGTTATCCTACTATTTTTTTTAAAATAATTAATTAATTTCTATAAATTTTGTTAGCAAGGAAATATGGACGTTGATAGAAAAAGAAAACTATATTTGCCTCCCAAATGATGTTGACATTACACAGGTGAAAGCGAAGATGATGTAATATTAAAATTATTGAATATTGTTTATCCTGATCTTGGAAAAAATGCTACTTCGACAAAGTACATAACAAATAGGACAATTCTTTCAACCACAAATGAATATGTTGATCAAATGAATGAGAAAATGATTAATCTATATCCTATAAAAATAGAAGAATTTGTGAGTTTTGATGAGGCAATTGACGACTCACATAATTACTACCAAAAAGAATTCCTCAATTCATTATTGGCAAATGGTGTTCCTCCTCACAAATTGATATTGAAAACATTGTCCAATCATGTTATTGAGAAACGACCCACCAAATGACCTATGTAATGGAACTCGAATGGTTTGTCATGAATTTCACAAAAACGTCATTTATGCAGAAATCGCAGCTGGACAACATGCAAGAAAGAAAGTTTTTCTTCCACACATACCAATTATTTATTATATTATTATTTTTCTTTTACTTTTTTGTTTCCGTATTCTTCTTTAATTTTTAATTTCTGTTTTTTAATTTATGATTTTGTTTTCAAAAACAATAAATACATAATATTTCAAAAATATTATCTTTAATTCAATGCTTTGTTTTTTTCAAAAAGGTATTAAGTGTTTTTTCCCCTAAAAGTTGACATACCTAAAATTCTTTGCTTAAAAATTCTATGAATTTATAAGTTGTGGTATTGTTAGACTCCATATTTTTGTTTGACTATTTTGTTTTTTCTTATTTTATTTTATTTAATTCTGAGTCTAACAATTTTACAAGTTGTATTTTGTTTAAAATAAATTACTAAGTAAATTTACAAAAAAAAAAAAAAAAACAGTTACAATAATTCCATTCAATTGCACAAAAAAAAAAAAAAATATTGGAATTATTGTGTAATTACGAGTTATTGTGTAATTTATTTCTAAATTGACCAATGTAATTATAGAATGAAACTATTGTAATTAAATTTTGTAACTCACTTAGTAATTTATTTTAAAGAACAAACACTATCAAAATTAAATAAAACAAAATATGTAAAATCAAAATAATCAAGCAAAAATATGGAATCTAACTTAGGTTTTAAAATTCATAATTAAAAACTAAAGAAAAATTTTATGACTACAACTTATAGAATTATAGAATTTTTAAGCAAAAAAAAAAAAAAAAAAATTAGGTATGTCAACTTTTAGGATAAAAAAACACTTAAGTACCTTTTTCAGAAAGCAAAGCATTAAAGATGAAATAAGTTTTTTTAAATGTCAATGTATTTATCATTTTCTAAAACAAAATCATAGATTAAAAAGCATAAATTAAAAATTAACAAAGAATATGAAAACGAAAAAATAAAAAATAAACGAAAACATAAAAATAAATAAATAAAATAAAGAATAAATATGCCAATAGAAATTAAAAATTAAAGAAGAAAATGTAATAAAAAATAAAAAATAAAAATAAAAAAAGAAAACATAACTTGAATCTGCCACATGCGGATTGTCATTTAAAAAAAATATTTAAAAGAAAATCATGAATCTGCGTGTGTGAGATGCAAATATTCATGTCTGAATCTGCCTTTTGCACGCATGAATTGTAATAAAGCTAACGAATCAGTTTGGTTTTCCAAAATCTTTTCAAATGCATCTATTTTTCCAAATTTCTTTTTTCAAAAAATACAATAACTATCTAATTAACCCGTACTCTTTTCTTTCAAATAATTGGAACAGTGTAAATTTTGTGGTTTGGATGAGCTATAAAACGAAGAATGATCAACAAATAAATAAAAAATAATATAATGTAAATAAACCCAAATTGAGGTGCAACATACAAATACAACAAAAGAGATAGTGTTTAATTGAACAAAATAGATAATTACTCAACTTTTTCAAGGTTGGAGTTAAGTAGAGTAAGAGTGGGCGATTGAAAAGATGGAAATGGCCTAGGGAGAGATGTAGGAAGTAGTCGGATTGGACAAAGGATAGAGAGAGAGTAGAGAGAGAAAGAGAAATTGACTAAAATAGATCAAATTTTTATATTTTGATAGTTTGAGTGTTTAATTTTAAATTTATCATATAGTTTATGAGGGTTTAATTTTTTTAAAGAAGTTTTGACTTTATAAACCAATTTATTTAACATGTATTTTTATTATTATTATTTAGCATAATTATTGTTACTCCATTTGCTATGATAAGTTACATATATATTATATTATATTAAAATTAGTTATATTAGAAAATAAAAAAATCATCATAGAAGTAGAAAAAACAAAACTAATATAAGAATGTATATACAATCTTAATTAATTTTAAATTAATTTTACTTCATAATAACTTAGTCAAATTATTACACGTGCATCGCACGTGGTAAAAATCTAGTAATAATAAAGGATAGAATGGTGAAGAAAAATGGTTGTCATCTTTTATATCTTACAAAAATAAAAGATTAGAAGTAGGAAAGAAATATATGTGTGCATTTATTTTATATATATATAATTTTTTTTATTTTAATTTTTTTAAAAAGTTATTTGGCAAAATAATTTGTTATAATCATTTTACATTATTTAAAATTTAAAATTAGAAATGTTTGAATCCTGGCGTTCGTTTATTATTTAACTTATATATATATATACATACACAGAAGGACTTAATAGATGTTTTTTCTGCCAAGTTTTCTTTTAAGTGTGTGTTTATGATAACTTTTGAAAAAAAGATGTATTTTTTTTATAAAATTATTTCTGGCATAAATACGTTTATATCTAGTATAGCTTCTTAAAGAATTTTTTTTTTTTTTTTTTTTTTTTGAGCATCAGAACGCATCAACCTATCATAATGCCAAGAGAACCGCTCAGAGAGCAACAAAACAAAGGTACATCAGATAAACCCACACCCTCCACACACGGAGGGGCAGATTCAAAAGGTTTGGCCAAAGTCACCAACCATTGTGCAGAACTCTTCCCCACATGAAAAAACGTGCGTCCCAATCTAAAAGGACAACATATAACTTTATCTGCAACTCAGCTAGCTCCCAACTCCTCGATCATTTTCACCCCAAGCCAGCCATTTAGAATTTTCAGACTATCCAACTCAAAGGCGGGCCCTGATCTCAATAACCAGACCTGCAAACAATATTACCATCAGAAAACATCTTTGCACATAACCCAATAGAGAAATTAGGGAGGAACTAAACATTAACCAAACTCTATCCAATCCCCAAAAACTCCCCTACACCTAGATCAAGTCTACCACTCTATAGTATGCCTGGCCGAGATTCACATGTTAACATTTATCATGCTAGAAGCCAAGAGCTACATATGCTAAGCCCTTTGCCTGTGAGAAGCTATTGCAAGCTAACCAAAACAAGACAGATCAAACTTCCCAAGGAAAACTCGCGAGTGTGTGTGTACAGCCTCACCTAAAGCAGCCCCTACTAGCCCAGAACTAATTTATAAGGCCCTCCACCCATCTTCCTCCTACACTGGAAACAAAGCCCCACATGAAACAAAACAGCCAAAGAGAATGCTATCCCATTACTTAGGAGCCAGGCCAAAAAAATTATTTTTTCAACACACCAAAAGCTTTTTTTTTTTTTTTTTTTTTTTAGGTTTTATTTGCAGGGTACTAGCTTTCACACAACAATGCAGGGACCCAAACCCAAGATTAACCCTTGGATGGCCTACCTGATCACACTAAAGGTAGCTCTTTTTACCCCTAAAACCGCACTCACTTGTAAACCACCCCAACTCTTTTGGCAGGCATATATTCTTTTCTTTCCCTAAGCAAGCCTCACATACTAATTAGCAAGAATTATTCCACACAGAAACCTTGATCCTATCGAGGTGACAACAGACTTATGAAACTCATAAAACCGCCCTAGCCATTCAAGACAACTAAGGGAGACCCTGTGCTCACACATGCAAGAAAGACCTCAAAGGAAGCTTAAAATCTCAAGATTAGCTGCACACGCCTCATTTTAACACAAGCAAAAGAAACATATAAGCACATAAGAACCTTAACATGCTTAAACATCCCAACACCTCATCTCAGCCATTAAAGCTTAGAGATTTAAAACATTGCCCCAACAAAAATAGGACCCCTGCTCAGATGCATGGCCTCCAACCAATCGTAACAGGCAACATACTAACGAAAAACATATATAAGAGTAGACTGATGCTCAGGTGCATCCAGCCTCAACCTAGGATCCACTAAGATGAAAGCATACACAGACCACAAAGTAACCTACACATGCAAAACACATGGGACTGATGCTCAGGTGCATCAAGCATCAACCTAGGATCCACTAACCATGCAAGTGCCCACACTTTAAACCTAAACATACACAGCCCAGAAAAGGACACTAAACCTACACAACATAGGTTCAAGAGTAAGGGGAACAGAAACCTCCCCTGATATCTGCACGCCGGTAATGGGTAGTGACTACCGCATCTCAGTCTGATCACCTTCCAGCTTAGATGGTTCTCTAGTCCGTTTTCCATTCTCGATCTTCGCTGGCTCGACCACCACCTACCTGACAATAGCACACAGGAAGAAAGAGTTACAGGGATAAAATATCCTCCTCAGCTGGAAGATAGGCACACGCAGGGACCGATTCCATCCAATACTCACAGCCCCTCTCCCTCAAAGCAAAGTGGGCTAACTCATGGGTGACACGATTTCCTTCCCTTCTTGTAAAGCTGAAATCGAGCTGAAAATGCGCAGGCACCTCCTTTCTAGCCTCAGAAACCAGCACACCGAACTCAGACAGATCCACCATCGTAGGCTCTTGCAGCAGCGAGAAAACCCGCATAGAGTCAGTCTCAAGGGTTACCGGAGCTAAACCCATATCCACCACAAGCCTCATCACGTCCACCACCGCCAGGCCCTCTGCCAAATCTGAATTCCCCACATGATCATGGCTAACAGCAGCTGACAACATGACTCGCCCAACCTCATCCCGAACAACAACTCCAGCACCCGCCTGAGACAGATCCTCACAATATGCAGCATCCACGTTCACCTTATACCATCCCTCCTCTGGCGGGAGCCATTTTACTGAACTCCGAGGCACCCCTCTAATCACCTCACAATAAGTCCGAGAGGCCACTCGAAAAAGAGCAAGATAATTCACCGCCCAATCCACAAGCCCTACTGAAGGAACTCGCCCTTTAAACTTCTGCTGGTTTCGACAACACCACACTGCCCACAGCACCACAACAAGCTCTTCAAACTTAGCCCAATCGACCTTGTCCTTCACATCCCTAAGCAGATTAAGCATAGAGTTCGCCTGGACACCCTGCAACAGAACCTCCCACTTCGCGAAAAAACCTCGTGGGGACTAAAGTGATGCCGAAGGAGTTCCTCATTCCACTGGCCCGAGACAGTAAGAAGATCAGCCACTCGAGTATCCAGATCCAAAGTAATCGGGGACCGTACCTTAAGGCAGACCCTGTGCTCACACATGCAAGAAAGACCTCAAAGGAAGCTTAAAATCTCAAGATTAGCTGCACACGCCTCATTTTAACACGCCTTAAGGCAGACCCTGTGCTCACACATGCTAGAAAGACCTCAAAGGAAGCTTAAAGAATTTAAAATGACTAAAATAATTTTTTGAAAAAAAAAACACTTTAGAGATATAATTATCCGACAAAGCAATAGAGCAAAAATCACTCGAAAGTATCTGGTAGAATCACCTAAAAAACATATATTTATGATGAGAGAATCACTTTTAAGGGAAATCAAACAAATACAAATTTGTTATAAAATCATCTAAAAGAAGGGTAAGAATTTGTTTTAAAAAAAAAAAAAAAAAAAAAAAAAAAAAAAAAAAAAAAAGGGTAAGAATTTAGTTAAAAATATGGCAATTGCTCAGGGTAATTGACAAAAATAGGACAAAAAAGATACCATTAAAGAGATATAGGAATGGTTTTAAAATGAAAGATTAATAGGATTTTTTAGGCAGTGAAATTACAAAATTACCCTTACTAAAATCCCCAAAAGATTTACCCTAACTTTCACTTTTACATCTCACGCTTCTCACTCTTCTCCCTCCCTTCACGCACGCAGACAAGGAACGAAGAAGACGTCAACCAAGGCACGACGACGGCGACCAAGAGGCGAAGAGCAGGCGATGACGAAGATGATCAAGTCATTTTATATATGTTACATTAAATGTCGAGATATTTTTTGTGTCTTGCAATGTGCAATTGCAAGAAACAAGGCAACAAGTCATTTTAAGTCGTGTTTTTTTTTTTAAGAAATAATTTGAGCTACTGATACTCCAAATAACGTGAAACTTAAATATATGTTATATTAAGTGTCGAGATGTTTGTGGCGTTGCTTACTCTACAGGGATTAGTGATGAGGAATAAAATTACAGGGGATTATTCCTAAATGTCGAGATGTTTATGAAACTTAAATAATTGTTATTGTTATATTAAATGGTGAGAAAAAAATTAAAATTTTCTCGCAGTCTCGCAATAAAACAGCAATCACCAAAACGAACTAAAACACGAACTTGAGTCAAACTTAAGACAAACAAAATAACAACCAAATATTCATAATCAAATACCTAAAAAAAAAAAACAAACTACTTACATTTTGTTCCTCAAGCAACAAAGTAAAAGTGAAGAAGCAAATTTTTTCATCAACAAAGAGTATAAAATTGTGAAGAAAGTTTCTCAACCCTACCCAAAGAGGAAGATTTCAAGGTTGATGTGGAGCTTCAATCACTTGGAGTGATAGTGGGTGAAGGAGAAATGTGCATGAAGGAAGAGAAAGTTGCGTGAGAGGCTAAAAAGAGGTGAAGTTAGGGATTTTTCTAGGAAGGGCAACATGGTAATTTCATACCCTCGAAAGTCCTACTACTCTATAAAAATAAAAATTATCCTAAATCTCTTTAACCCCCATCATTTTGTTCTATTTTTGACAATTTCCCAATTGCTTATTAAAAAAAAATAAATAAATAAAAACTCAAACAGCTCAAGCAAGCACTAGTTCACTTTGAAGTTGAACCTGGGCGTTGTCGAGTCTCGAATGGCAATGATTTGCAGATTGGATCCTTCGTCTCTCGCATCAACTCAGCCGCTAGAGCTTCTCTTATTTCTATTGCCGTCTTCCCTTTAGCCATTGCCTCAATTTTCTGCAACCCCAACTTGGCAATGGCAATGGCAATCCCCTGAATTTCCCATCTCAAACCTCTCTTCTTCTGTTTCTTCGAAATGCTCAAATGCGCGTCTGTACTCGGCCTCATTCATCTGTTCTCCAAGTCGATTGTGGCCGCTGCAACCCCGACCATTAGTCGTCGCCATAAATCTGAATGCGTTAACCGCAGGTTTCCAGCTTTCCCTCTTCATTTCTTCTTAATTCTTTCTTATACGTGACTATATGTATAATTTTACATGCTCCCCAGACATATTCTCCTGTTTGACATGTCAATAATTTCCTGCTTGGTGCTGATATTAGGATTCTAATGCTTCCTTTGTAATTTAGGGTTTTGGGGTTGTGTAGTTTCCTTTCATTTTTCTCAAGAATAGCCTGGTTTATCATATAAAGAGAGTGTGTATTTTGGGGGAATAGCCTTCTTTTGCTCTAATTTGACAAGTCTGCATTTACTCTTTCACATCCCAATGATTTGATTTAAGTATCTATCCTTAGAAATTCCCAGGTTTCAGGTCAAGCCACATCAGAAAGATACCTCCTTCTGGGATAAAACATTTAGGGGCCTATGTTTAACGGGGAGATTGTCAGAAGCTGTTGCCCTTTTGTGCTGTATGGCCTTGCAATTTCACTCCAAAACTTACTGTCTTCTGTTACAAGAATGCATTTTCAGGAAAGAGTATATGAAAGGAAAAAGAATCCATGCCCAAATGGTTGTTGTTGGACATGTACCCAATGAATATCTGAACACCAAGCTACTGATATTATATGCCAAATCAGGTGACTTAGAAACTGCATATATTCTTCATGACAAATTGCTAGAGAAAAGTCTGGTTTCATGGAATGCTATGATTGCTGGGTATGTACAGAAGGGGCTTGGAGAAGTTGGATTGGAGTTTTATTTTAAGATGAGACAAAGTGGCCTGATACCTGATCAGTATTCCTTTGCATCAGTTTTCAGAGCCTGTGCTACTTTGGCTTCTTTGGAACATGGAAAGAGAGCGCATGGAGTTATGATTAAGTGTCAAATTGGTGACAATGTTGTTGTGGCTAGTGCCCTTGTGGATATGTACTTCAAATGCAGTAGCTTATCTGATGGGCACAAGGTATTTAACAAATCTTCAAATAGGAATGTGATTACATGGACTGCTTTAATATCTGGGTATGGCCAGCATGGAAGAGTTTTCGAGGTTTTGGAATCCTTTAATAGTATGATAAATGAAGGTTTCCGACCAAATTATGTTACTTTCCTTGCGGTTCTTGCTGCTTGTGGTCGTGGAGGTTTTGTATCCGAAGCATGGAGATATTTTTCATTGATGACGACGAGCTATGGAATTGAACCAAGAGGACAACACTATGCTGCCATGGCTGATCTTCTGGCGCGGGCTGGGAGGTTGCGAGAGGCCTATAATTTTGTTCTCGACGCCCCTTGCAAGGAGCACTCTGTCATATGGGGTGCTTTGGTTGGGGGTTGCAAGGTTCACGAAGACATAGATTTGATGAAATATGCAGCAGCAAATTACTTCGCATTAGATCCTGAAAACTCTGGGAAGTATGTGGTTTTAGCAAATGCTTTTGCCGCATCTGGGCTGTGGGACAACGTTGCGGAGATTAGAGGTATGATGAAGAAATCAGGAATGAGTAAAGATCCTGGTTACAGCAGAATTGAGATTCAAAGGGAGTTTCATTTCTTTGTCAAGAGCGACAAATCTCACAAACAAACTGAGGAGATTTATAAAACCATTAACACAATAACTCCAATTTTGAAGGATGCAGGTTATATTCCTCAAGTACAGAAACTAATTGTAGAGAGTTGATAACTTCGGTGCCAAGAGTGCTAATACTATTTGCATAGGAAGGTCAAAATTCTGAGTGGAAATGTACATTAGTAACATCATAAGAGTTAAGCTCCACTCTGCTCGAACAGAGAATACTATACTTCGAAATAAATTGAGTCTCCCAAATTTCAATTTGTTACCAAAAAGATGAAAAGTTATGACGCAGAACTCTTTGATTTCTAAACACGTGCTACCAAGATTACTGTCTTAAAGGGATGGGTAACATTTTAGTTTACACTCTTGGGGAAAAAAAACTTGTTCATATATTCGTAACATTTAATATGAGATAATTGAACATCGAAATTTCTTGCATGACTTGTAAAAGATTAGGAATTTGAATAAACATGAAAATGAGTTTATGAGATTATATCAATTTAGTTTTTCTTGTTCTTCCCAGCCTGCAAATGTCACTTTTCAAAATTCTCTTTCCCGATTAGCTACTGGATGTAAAAATGTTGAACCTTTAACCGTGAGTTCATAAAGATGATTAATTAAATGAAATATACGACTTCACGTTTGTAGTGAATTTCATTGTCGATGATACCCAGAAGATAAAAAACAACTTGTTTCTACGTGCAAACTGAATTAGGATAAAGATGGATCCACAAATGAAAGAAAGCAAGTAAAAATCTCATTAACTTTCCAAAATCAATAATTTACATCAGCTTAAGCTTGGTAGAGATCGTAATAATGTACATTATAACTCCTTGAGTACAGCTTTCCACTGCGGAAGATAAAAGCTACAAAGATGATAACAACCACTTGCTGCTACAAATATCTTCAAACAATGAAAACTAGGCACTTCTCCTTCTCCATTCACTCCCGAGATTAATAATCTGCAAAACAGAGAATTGCTTGCATACACATCTAATAGATAATATTCGAACTTCTCATCAAATAAGACTTTTAAAAAACGAAACAAAAAAATGAAAACAATCTCTGGTCTATTCTATAAATGACGATTTTATAAAACCATGGTAAGGAACTGATCGAAAAAGAAATTCACAAAGAGATGCCTCAGAATTGCGGATTGACAGCAAGGCTTAAAAAGCCATTCAGTCCCGAAAGATGGTATTTTGTTAAGCGATATCATCATTGGCAAAGGGAATTTTGCTTGAAGATTAAAAATATAAGAGATACAAAGTTTGAATCAACAAACAATGTTGGTCTCATGGCCGATCCCAGGTAGTAAAGGCAGCAACGCCGCTCCACAGGGTGATGGAATATGAGACCACCAGCCGACGGAGGCTCCAAAGCGGAGCCATCAACGTCAGCGGGGTTTACTTTGTGACGTTAACTTTGGAAATATACAAACATAACAGGTTCGCTCCAAATCTAGTAAGGGATTGGATCTATAATCCCCCGTCACACAACAAAGACAATTAAACAACACCATTAATAAATACTGAAACACAAACTAATTCAGAAAAATAATGTATGTCTCACGGCCAATCCCAGGTGGTAATGGCAGCGACGCCGCTCCACAAGGCAATGGAATGTGAGACCAACCATGACGAATGAACTCCTTAAAAAGGAGGACGATCAACATCATTAGGAATTTTTATTCGACGTTTACTCGGAACTGTGCAGACATATGACTAGTCTGCCTCCTCGTAAGTAAGAGACCTCCTCGCAGAAGTTTCCCGTCGAATTTAAACATTTATAGAGACAACAACTCAAACCAAGGAATTACGCAAAGAAATCAGAAAAGAACATCTAAGAAAAAGATTTGCTTCTATCAACATTGTAAGTATGAAAAAGAAAATGAATCTGAAGACGAAATAGATGAAAAGATGTAAACAATGGAAGAGAAAAGTTGAGAGTTCACCAATTGGTCTGCAGCAAAAACCCTAAGCCGGAGTTCGCGAGAGGAAGAGGGCGGTGCGATAGATGCTTACGAATGAAGAGAAAGTGCCGTGTAGGGTGAATATAAAGGAAAGGCTGAAAATTGTAAACCGTTGGATTGTTATAGTAATAAATCTTGGCCTTTGGTTTTTGAATTGTCTAGGGCTACGCACAACCGGGAGGTGGGGGTATAATCGTCAATCCGAGTTTTAATATAATTAGTAAACATTTTGAATTGAAATTGTACTTAAATTTGAAATTAAGGATTTCCTTTTTTTAGGTTAAAATGGGAGTATAATCGTCCATCCGAGTTAATATAATTAGTTTTTTTTTTTTTTTTTTTTTTTTTTTTTTTTGAAAAGAGTATAATTAGTTTTTCTTGAATAGAATTTTGGAAAATAAATAATTGGTTAAATTACAAGTTTAGTCCTAGAACTTTCAAGATTATATCGATTTGGTTCCTAAACTTTAAAGAATGTCAAATAGGTCCTCGAACTTTCAATTTTATGTCCAAAGATCCTTCAATTTTCAACTTGTATCTAATAAGTTCTTAACCTATTTGATATATATTTTTTTTAATTCACAGGCATACTAGATACAAAATTAGAAGTTTAAGGTCTAAGTAAGCATAAAATTCAATTTTATATATAATAGATTGATTAATTTTTAAAAATCTCGAATGTGTTACGAACCTATTAGGTACAAAATTGAGAATTCAATGACTGATTAGACACTTTTAAAGTTTATGGAGCTATTAGACACAGAATTGAAAATTTAAGGACCTATGAGACACTGTTTAAAACTTAGGGACCTAATTGATACGACGCTGAAAGTTCAGGGATTAAACTTGTAATAAAACCTAAATAATTTCATTTAGTCAATTAGGAGTAGATTTCAAATTCATTCGAGTGGTTGTGTAGAAAAAAAAAATGGTGATAATGGTTATGGAAATATTCGTTTTTGGATGTCCCATATTACCAACCACTCCCCTATTTGGCTTCACTTTTGAATTAAGCCAACTTGAATAGTTGCATCTTCTATTCTCTCCCTGGATATGTATTCTTTTTTTAAAGAAGGTTATCCAAGTACATTAAAAAAAATAATAATAATACATTAGCATATAATATAAAAAAGTATTCCAACATTTCTCTCAAATATATCATTGATATTCCAAAGAAGTATATACATGAAAACTGAAGGAGAATTTAATTCATACAATTATTCGCTTACACATGTGAGAACTGTTATTTTCTTTCTAAAAAACCTCAAAATTTACTCACTCGTGGAATTTTGGAGATTTAATTTCTATCATCTTAAGCATAGTTCAGCGGTAATTGGCATGTGGACCAAGAGGTAATTCGAATCTCCCACCCCAAATGTTGTTGAACTAAACAAAAATAATAATATATTATTTTTTACAAACATTTTAAATTTTAATTTATTCAGCCTATAAAGTTTATGAGTATAAATTGATTTTTCTGGCATAGTGAGTATAGTTTTCGTGGTAATTGACATTTATATCAAGAGGTTAGAGATTCGAATAATCTATCCCAAATATTGTTGCACTTAAAAAAGGAAAAAAAAAAAGTCATGCCAAAGTGAGCACAACTCAATTATAATGGTTCCTAAAAAAACCTCAATTATAATGGACATGTACCATTGACCAAAAAGTCAAGATACGAATTCTCTCATCTCCAAATGTTGTCAAACTAAAAAAAAAAAACTCAATTGTGTACCATTATGTGATGTTAAAAATATATTAGAATTTGATGAGAACTTGTCAACCTTAGCATAACTTAATAATAGATGCATTTCTATTTTCTCAAGAGATGTTCATGAGTTGGATTGAGTTTTTGTGATATTTCTAGGACATGCTCAATAATTCAAGTTGTAGATTCCTAAAATCCAAATAACTCTATCAAGTTGTGAACTCAACTCAATGCAACTCATAAAAATGGTCAACGATTACAAGGTTGGGATTGTACTATCAACCTTTGAGATGATAATAGATGTCTTATCAATGAACTGCACTTGATAAAAAAAAATTATATATATAAAAAAAAAGGCTTGAGTTTATCCATTCACTTTCAATGAAAATTATCACCTCAAAATTATTTAGTAAAGCTACGTAACTTTCAAATATATGTCCTTAACTAAAGGTGTTAGAGCTTTACATTAATATAGTTCAACCACTTAAAGACATATACCTACAACTAAGAGGGGCTAGAGATTTGGAATGTTTAGAATGTTTAAATAAATAATTAAAAAAAAAAAAAACATTTCTCATACACTTTAGGTATGGGTTTAAAACTATTTTAGGTTAAAAATAGAAATTGATATAGTTTTCAAACATAACTTCTTTTTCCGGAATTTTTTTTTTTATTTTTTTTTATTTATTTAAATGGAACCCCTATTCTTTAATTGAATATCTCACCTCATATTTATGATGTGATTATAAAAAGATGATGAAACTTAATAATAAACCATTTAAATAGATTGTGGACAGGACACATATTACCATTTCAAATTTCAAAGGTCAATTCTTCTATCATCCACTTACAATTGTTCAACTCATTTAGTCAATATGATGGATCATAACTTAGTAAATAATATGCAATTATCGCATTCACTGAAACTTATCTCTCACCATCCCCATTTGTTAAACTAAAAAAAAAAGATTATTCCAAATAAATCTCATATTTGGAAGGTGATTGTAAAAAATACAAAAAAAAATAAAAAAACACACACACCACTTATAATTTAATATATATTTTAGATATGGAATAAGCTCATGTGACCAAAAAAAAAAAAAAAAAACCATGTGTTAAAAGTTTGTAGAATATTAGTAGTCATTTATAATGTGAATTTAAATGGTGAAGATGCCATTACACACAATTACACTATAATTAATACATATACACACTCCAAAACGAGCATAGTTAAACGATAATTGACATATATCCTCGATCAAGAGGTCAGAGGTTCGAATCCCCCCACCTCCAAATGTCGATGTACTCAAAAAAAAAAAAAAAAAAAAAAAAAAAAAACTAATACATATACACACATTTACATTGAAATCCAAATATCAGAAAAATCCTATTTTATTTTATAAAATAATTAAAGATATTAAAAAAGAATGAAAAATTGCTCCATCTCATATGTATGCCCAGATAAACATCAGAACAAACGGTACACACCACTTTTGCTTTAACCCTTTCAAAAGATTGTTTGTAATACACCAATTATCACTTCAACAAATATTAAATAAAACTATAATTCAATTTTTTTATAAAAAAAAAGTTCAAAACATTAACAAAATTCAAGACAGAAAATGAAGCAAAAGCCAAAACCCATTCAACAATCAGGCGAAGCGAAAGAGACAATTCAAAATACCAACACCAGAAATTAAAATAAAATTAAAAAAAATTATCCAAACTATTCGATTCTGAATAACCGGAAATTGCTCCATTCAAACAAACTGTGAGGAAGATAAATTCTTCTCTGCGTCATCCGTCGAAGAAGGGTTGTTTCGAATGAAAGCATTTCAAAAACAAACTTCCCATTCCACCATGCATTTATATTCTATCTTGAGTTAATTGCTGGAGAATTTAAAGGCCGTTTCCTAATTAAAATAGAAAACAAATTATTAGCCGCAGATAAACTTCATCTCTATTTCTGGCTTCCTTTTTATATACTTCACACAAGCTTCGAAGAAGAAGACCCACTTCAACTCTGTCTCTCTAATTCAACTCTCTGTTCTGTAAAATCGGTAAGATTCATTTCCTCTGCTTCTGTTCTTCATCTTCTCAGAGATTTTCAATTGTTTTTATCCCAATTAAACGTGCCTTTCATCTCATGAATTTTTCCTACACGTATTGGATAACTTATATCTTACACTGTTTGGATAACTCTGATCGTATTTTCCAATTTTGGATATAAGGAAATTCAATTCTCTTGCATTTAATGCTTATTATTATTTTTTTAAGTGTCCAAAAACTTCTTAGGAATCTTAACCCAGTTGGGAAATTACATATTTACACCTATCTTTCGTCCTTATAAATCTCCATTGTTGATTGAATCGATAAACCTCGGGACAGAGTAGATCAGAAAGAAAACCCACATGCACTGAAGCTCTATGAAATAAGATTACATTGAAAAGGTGATGCCTTTTTATTGTTTTGTTTTTCATTCAGTGTGGTTCAGTTTTCTGCATCATTTCATCGTCTGTAAGAACAGAAATCGTTGATGGGTGCTGATGTTTTCAACAATGGAAGAAATTTACCCTTTCTTTTAGTTTTTCTTTCCATTTTTTCCCATGGTTTCCCTTTTTGGAATCGAAATATTGTTTGATCATTCAAAGAAAACGAGTTTTTATCAGTGTTGCTGTTGTTTCTTCTGGTTTCGACATTGATTTTTGTTTTGCTTTCATCATTGTGTGAGTTTTGGCGTTCGATTAAGAATTGGATTCACTGAAGAGATCATGACAGATTTGATTCTTTTTTACGGTTGGCTAAGGAATCTGTTTTGATTTTGAATTCAAATCAAAATGTCAATCCTGGATAAACAATAATTTGAATATTAGATGATATAGATTTGATTTTTGTTTGTTTTGTTTGTTTCTTTAACGGTTGCAAAGAACTCGATTTATTTTAATTTTAAATTCAAACATGGTCTCGATCCTCGAAAAGCGATCTTAGAGGTTCATGCAATTTGTTGTTATTAAAGATTGATGTTTTTCTTTTGGCTGTTTCCCCTGCAGATTGTTTTTAAAAGTATTAAGGTTTCCCCCATCTGTTACAAACCTCTAGAGTGAGTTAAAAACTCTAAAACCATTTGAAGAGAGTCATTCAAAATGGTAGAAGGAGGTGCTGCAAAGGCAGACAAGGCACAGTTTTTAGAATGTTGGCAGACAACATGGAAGACACCTTACATCATGCGCCTTGCTCTGTCTGCTGGAATCGGCGGTCTCCTTTTCGGATACGACACCGGTAATTCCCGACCCGACCTCGACCCTGACGTCGTTGTTGAAATCTTTATGAGGAAAATGATGTTATTTATCATTTGTTTGCAATGTAGGTGTGATCTCTGGGGCTATGCTCTACATCAGAGAGGACTTTGAAAGTGTTGACAGGAAAACATGGCTACAGGCAAGTTATCTTTAGGCCTAAGTTATTACTGGTCTGTGTCTCTTTTAAGTTGTTCTTCATTTCACCATTTGGTTCATTGATTATATATACAGGAAACCATTGTAAGTATGGCCGTAGCAGGTGCTATTGTGGGTGCTGCAATTGGTGGCTGGATGAATGATAAATTTGGTCGAAAAAGGTCGATTTTAGTTGCCGATGTTGTGTTCTTCGTCGGTGCCATTGTCATGGCTGTTGCTCCCTTTCCCGGATTCATTATCGTCGGCAGACTTATAGTTGGATTCGGGGTCGGGATGGCATCCATGACAGCTCCTCTTTACATATCAGAAGCTTCCCCTGCTAGAATTAGGGGTGCTCTTGTTAGCACTAATGGGTTGCTAATCACTGGAGGACAATTCCTTTCCTATCTAATCAACTTGGCCTTCACCAATGTAAAATGGACCTTCCTTTTTGATGGTTGAAGTTAAAGATTATGAATTTTATGTTCTTATCTTTAACTTCGAGTTCGTATCGATCTGTGTTGCAGACCAAGTTAACATGGCGTCTGATGCTTGGAGTAGCAGGACTGCCAGCGGTGGTACAGTTTGTTCTAATGTTATCTCTGCCTGAGTCTCCTAGGTGGCTTTACAGAAGGGTAAAGTTTGAAAAATGTTACAATTTCTTTCCTATGAGTTTATCAAACAAGACTCAAGAGTACTAGTAAACTGTTTAGAGTAAAGTTTCTCACGTCCATTTGTGTTTACTGCTTATCAGTGCGTATTAGTCTATTAGAAGTGTCTGTGAGTGAAACATACTCTACAAAAGCATTTTGAAAGAAAATTAGACTGTTTCTTAAGCGTTTAAGTGCATTTTTTTATAACCAAACACTGACAGTTTTTTTTTTTTTTTTTTTTTTTTTAAAAAAAAAAAGGAAATGCTTTTAATTGTTTATAAGCACTTTAGATTCAAATTCTAATCTTCCAAGCTTGTTTTTTTGTCAGAGCTGTATGTGCACTGGCTCTTATAGATATGCTTCAACAAGAGTATGAACCAAAGTAACACATTGAAGATTGTTGTTGTTTTTTCCCCTCTTTGCTTCTAGCAACTCTGTTTTTATTTCTCGATTCGAGAATGGAACCTTGTTCACTTCAGGGGGAATGAATAAAGTGCATTTTGATGAACGTTTCTCTTTTGAGAGTTAACACAGGTAGTTACCATCAAACTAACTGATATGTATTTTCCCTGATGATCAGGACAAAGTAGATGAAGCAAGAGCCATACTGGAGAAGATATATCCTGCTGATCAAGTTGAGGAAGAGATGAGATTGTTGCATGAATCTGTGGAAACTGAAAAGGCAGAAGAAGGAGCAATTGGAGATGGCAGTATAATAGCCAAAGTTAGAGGTGCTTTGAGCAGCCAAGTCGTCCGAAGGGGGCTCTGCGCGGGTATTGTCGTCCAAGTAGCTCAACAGTTCTGTGGTATCAACACTGTCATGTACTACAGCCCAACCATCATCCAGTTTGCAGGATTTGCTTCTAATACAACAGCCATGGCACTTTCTCTTGTTACTTCATTTCTCAACGCTGTCGGTTCCGTTGTCAGCATGTTATTCGTCGACAGATACGGAAGAAGACGACTTATGATCATCTCGATGATTGGGATTATCATTTGCCTTGTGGTTTTGGCCGGAGTGTTCTTCCAATCGGCTAGCCATGCTCCACCCGTCAACGCCTTGGAGTCTACTCACTTTGGAAGCAACTCCACCTGCTCAGCTTATGTCTCAGCTCCAGATGCATCTTCATGGAACTGCATGTCATGTTTGAAGCTAAAATGTGGGTTCTGTGCCAATGGTGACAGTGAGGTAAAGTATCATCTTCCTTTCTTTTGTTATTGGTTTAAACTTCATTCCAACAACAGTGACAACTGACAGACACTCATAAGTCCTAATGAAATATCAGTTTCTTCCTGGAGCATGCTTGGATTTGTCAAAGGACGTGAGGGGTTCGTGTAGGTCGAAGCACCGGGTATGGTTCACGGAAGGCTGCCCGAGCAAAATAGGCTTCTTGGCTGTGGTGGTGATGGGGCTTTACATCATTACATATGCACCTGGAATGGGAACAGTTCCATGGGTGTTGAACTCTGAGATTTACCCACTCAGATACAGAGGAACTGGAGGAGGAATTGCTGCAGTTTCAAACTGGGTTTCAAATCTGATCGTGAGTCAAACATTTTTGACATTGGTGGAGGCTCTTGGGGCTGCTGGTACATTCCTGCTCTTTGCAGGATTCTCATTTCTTGGACTGGTTGGTATATATTTCTTGGTACCTGAAACTAAAGGATTGCAATTCGAAGAGGTTGAAGAGCTGCTCAAGCAAGGGAAGAAGCATAAGGACAGCAAAGGCCAGAAGGAATTTTCTGCACAATGATTCCTTCCTTTTGTTTCAGTATTTAAATTAACTATCAGCAGAACTGACGTGAAATTTGATTTAACTACACTTGATGTTTCTTTTGGTGTTCCTTATGAGAAACTTTCAGTAAGTTGGAATAAATTGTGGACGACAACAATGCATGATTGGTTATTATTTACTTACCCATTTGCAACTCTTGCTTTATTGTCTTGTCTAGTTACTGTGCTTTAGTTGAACTTCTGTTGATAAAGATTCATATAAATCCAAACTCAAGTTTCTCCCTGGAAAATAACCGAGGTTCATTATTCTTTTACTTTAGTTGGGGAACAAAATAGTGAAATGGAGAAAAAGATGAAACGTCATTAAATGAACTCAATAAAAATGAAAAGGAAAGAATTGAAAGCATAACGGCGAAACCTTTGTTTGCTTTAGATGAAAGAAAGGAAAGAAAAAAAAAAGGGAAGGCCGTTCAAATACAGCTCAACTAACGTTGAGGAAATAAAAAAATAATAACAACTCACACAGAGAGATGAGAGACTTTGTAGGGGTACCCCTTCAGCCGAAGGACACCGACACTTTGGGTCATGTAAAAAACTGCTTTTTAATAGAGGGATTTTGAATAGAAATAGCAATGATCCACAGCACAGAAAGCAGCGGCAGGACAAAAACATACCTGCTCTGCCAGCTAATAATTCACCCCTAAACGACAAGACGCAGTAAGAGACTGAAACCCTACAAAATATTTCTAAATCTATGGTGGGGCATCCACAGCACAGCTTCTGGCCTTCTCCAAAGATGATGTTCTTGTTCATGCAATTGCAAGTAGGCAAGAAGGAGAGATATTTCTTACCAAATTCAACGCCCTACCAGTTACCCATCTCATCATCTTCTTCAATCATCTTGGATATACACATCATTTTCCTTCCCTCCGCCTAAAATTTCAAACTTCTCTAAAATTTTCAACATACACGAGGGGGATTTTTCTTCTTTTGTGTTTTATCTGTTATGTCATATTCGTGTAAGAATAGAACTTCCCAAGCTTCTCAGACCACTGAACCCAGTGAAGTTTCAAGCAATTCAAGGAGGACAAGGAGAGATATTAACTTGGGCTGAGTATACAACACACTAAAAAATACAAAATTTGTGCAATTCCCAGCTTTAATATGTAAAACAAGATATGATCAGTTCCACAGAACTTAGGTTCCACCCACAAACAAGACACAACCCAATCAGAATTTCATCAAATCCCCAAACCCAGAAAACCAAACCAAGTGATATTCTACTATTAGCAAAACGGAATGTCATTAAAAAGATATCCCAGAACCTAGTTAAAAATCATACATCTTGTTCTCTAACCGTCAGTTTTTGGCTTTACTAACTGCACTACTTACTCCCTTCTACGATCATCATTCTTCCAACATCCTCAACCACGCTGTACAAACCATCAAAAAAACCACTCCCTATTTACAGCAACCACGATACCACTACTAAATAATACAATTACCTCCTAAAAAAACCCATCTCAGACCTTCTGTTTTAAGGACTTGATGAGGATGCTTCTTGTCTTGGTTCTCTTAAATACCCCAGAAGCGTTTCCGCCTGCAAAAATTAGCAAATTCCCATCAACAAGGCGTTCATTTCATAGAATCAGTTAAAGAGAATGGTGTAATAACTGGTGAATGATCAGTTTTTGGTAATCACCTTGTGCTTTGCTCGAACGCTTCCAGTCTGTGAAAGTGCAACCAGAGGTGGAATTCCACCTTCCCTTACGAGCAACCCTCTATTTCTCACACTCTCAACACACAATTGCAAGAGTGTCAATACCGCAAACTCTTTCCCTTTCACCGACCCATCTTCAATTGCTTCCACTAGCGCAGCAATTCCACCCTCTTCCACGATCGCATCCTTCCCCTCTTGAATCCCAGCCAGGCTACTCAGAACCACCATCGCTTTCTCTGCCAAACCCGTCCCTTGCTCCGCTACCAGCGCCACCAATGGCTTCACCGCTCCGGCAGTAACAGCCCGCTCCTTGTTCGGCCTGATCGAGCAAAGCTTGTAGAGCGTCGTGAGCGCGTCCTTTTTCCCCCTATTCGATCCATTCAATAATAAAGATACCAGTGGTGGAATGGCCCCGCAAACCCCAATCGAAGTCTTGTTTTCCTCCAACAAAGCGAGGCTCATCAAAGCACACGCCGCATTCTGTTTCGAAGTTTCAGTGCCGGTTTTGAGCGCATAAACCAGCGACTTTATGGCTCCAGCATTCGTGATGATAGACTTGTTAGACTCATGGAGTGAGAGATTCAGCAGTGCGGTAACAGCGTGCTCTTGTGTCCATGGATCGGCAGATCGAAGCAGAGGAATTAAAGCAGGAACGGCGCCGGACTCCCCAATGAGTACCCGATTATCAGACCGATTCTTCGCCAGAAGCCTCAGCTTGGCCGCCGCAGATCGCTTCACTGCAATTGACGACGACTGGAGCCCATCGATGCAGATCTTGACAGTCGGCTGCAGATCTTCGGGCGAAATACTCTCAATAATCTCAGTGGAGAAATTCTCCCTCTGCAGAAACCCTAAGCACGGCTCGGGCTCGGGCTCGGCATCTACACCTTCCCTTTTAGGAACAACCGCCATGGACGGTAAACTGGCAAGTCTCTGCAACTCACCCGAAATATCACTGCTACAAGCAGAGAAATCACTGAAAGCATGAGAAAGTTCAAGAAAATCCTCCTCCTGTTCAGACGATTGCTTAGCCCATTTAGGGCTGCGCGATGCCAACTCGCCAAGCCTGAGGTCTATGACAGAATCAGTGAGATTCTCAGAGATACATCCCGATTTTCCGGCCACCGACCCATTAAACGTACAACTATTATCATCTTGAAAGAAATTGGAACGAATAGTGCGCATAGAACGGCCAATGTTCCTGCTAATTTTACTGGAAGTGGTAGAAGACGGACTGTAACAATTTCTGGCCAAAGGAAACCGATTAGAACTGGAATGAGAATCCTCGAGCGACACCATTTCCAAAAGCGGAAACAAAAATCTCAGTTGAAAACCCCCAAAATTCAATTTATAGAAAAGACTGCGAGAAATTCAGTTTGTTTCTCAGGAAAATTTCAATTTCATGGCCGGAAAAAGAGAGAGAAAGAAAGGAATCTGGTGGCGGAAGGGAACAGGTATATTTGCTTTGTGTGAGTGTGCGTTGTAGAGTGGTTTTACTCGACCTTAGGCATCTGGGTTTCGATAGAGCTACAAGGCTTTGTATGGTTCTAATCGTCACAGGCCATTTTAATAACTGATCGCTGGGCCAGCTCTTATCTGATCGGACCCATCTCGGCCATCCATTTGTGCAAAGACGAGGGTTTGATGTGACAACGGTCACAGCTCCGTGGCCTGGTTTCATCTTTCGCTTAGACAGCTCTCTGGTGGGGTATGGCTTGCGTGTGTGGGACCGTCGGCAAGTCACCAAAACGCCGTCGTTTCAGCTGGGGGAGCTTTCTTGATCTCAAATTACAAAAATGTCCTTCTTGATATTAGCTTTCGTTTTGGACCCTACGAGAGAGCTACGGGCTACGGTGACGGGTTCACACAGTTAGTGTGTGTGTGTGGGTATAACGTGGCAGAATCGCGTATGGGAGTTTACGACAATAGTCAGCATACAGCTGTAACTTTAACACGTGTTGGTTTCTCCATGCGCCGTACCGGATCCACGCCTTCGTTTAGTTTGTGTACTCTTCGATTTTTATTTTTTATTTTTTTTAACGTGCACACGTGCCGAGGAGTGTCTACGCGCACGTGCCTGGCGGCGGAAGGAATTTCCAAAGTCATACTACGATTTCAATGGATAAGGGGGGGGGGGGCGTAGGCGTCCCGGAATTGCTCGTTTACCACCGGCATGGACTGGGGTAACTTTTTTCCAAACCAAGGAATCAAATATGTGAATATGGACAAAAGTATGGGTACAAATAGAAGTTCCCAATAAATAAATTTTAAAATTTCACACTTGCTTAGGTAAGAATGGAGAAATTGCTGTAAATTTATTTGCAAAGTTACTGGTGATATTATATATACATGTGTGGACAGAAAAAGCTTAGGAAATATCTGATTCATTCGATGTTATTTAGAAAATGGATAGAAATAAATTTAAGGGAGAAGTTGTATGGATGTGACTTGAGAAAAATGAAATTAGAGTTATAAAATATAAAGAAATAAATATGGATATAGGTTTATTGTTTTTTTTATATGGTATTTCTTAATAATATTTGTAATAATGTCGTTTTTTTCACGTATTTTAAAAAACAAATGTATTTGTTAAAAGGTATTTATAACAATATGATAGTTTTGGTGATGTGGCAATCTGTATGACAAAATTATTGTACCTTCAATACATAATTTCTAAGGCATAAATTATATATGTATTGACAACTTTTTTAATTTCACATCATATCAAATATGTAAGAGACTTATGATTCAATAATTTGATTCTTATGGTCCATTGTTATTTATTTTCACTATGTGATAAAAATAAATTACAAGTTATACTCAATATCGAAATTTTGTACATAGTTCCAAAATTATCATTTTTATTGTAAATAATTTCAGAAGTACGATATATTTAGAATTGTTTTTAACGGTATAATATATTTAGCCTGTGAATAAATGTTGGGTTTAAATTATATGGAGATCTACTGCACGTGTGAGGAAGAAGAGAAAGGAAATAAAAGTAAACTTGCAATAAAATAATGAGAATTGAGTAACAATTTGAGGTGGTATGTGGGGAGAGATCAAAATAAAAATGCATGTGATTTTGTCCACTTTTCTTTAATGACTGTAATCTAATTCTTGTCGAAAAAAAAAATCAAGATTAAATGCAATTAGACTTTGTAGCTTATGATAAACATATTTGATCTAAGATTAGTTTATTAATCTATCATTGTAAGAAAATTTATTAAATATTTTAAAGTACAAAGACTAAATTGTTACATATGAAAGTTTAGAGACTAAATTGTTACAAAATTAAAAGTATAGAAACTAAATTGTTACTTCTATGAATGTAGAAAAATCAATCTATAGAAAATTATCAGAAATCAATTATGAAATTAATAAAGGCCGTACGATGTAGAAAATCAAGTATGAAATTAATAAAGTTGTACTTTAATCATGTAGTGTGTTGCTGAGGTGTATTTTATATATAATCATTTGTTATAACTATTTCATACAACTATATCTGCTTGAAAATAAATAATTGTTCATGAGGTGTACGCTGTTTCCAGACTATTCATTATTCGTGTTGTTATTTCTTTAAAGTATTTTTAAAAATAATAAGTAAAAAAGATTTTTCAAGTCAAAGATAATTTAAAGAACTGAATTGAAAGCATCTAAAAGAGAGAGACTATTTTTTTTTTTTCCAAAAAAGAAAATGTAGTATTCATATATATTTTGATATTAAAAAAGTAACTTTTCTTTAATTGGACTTTAGTTAAGACACTCTCCTAAGCATTAAAAAAGAAAAAGTGGTTTCTTCCGACTTCCATGAAGCTTCTGAATTCCGACCATTTTTTAAGCTCTACAACGATTTGTATAAAAAATAATATCCAAAAATAAAACACGCTAGTCTCTTGAATTTAATCAATATGCATACGAATTGGCCAAAAATCAGTAAATATTATATCAACTTATTGATTTAATTAATTGATTTAAAGCCAAACTAACTGATAAAAATTAATCATAATACTTTTTTCAAAAAAAAAAATAAAATCATAATACTTATAATATATTTTTTTAGTTTTGTTTTATTCACCTAAAACTTTCATTTTCAATATGTATGTTTAATGTATCAATCAATTTCAATCAAATTGTTGAATTAAAAAATTTGTAATAATATGGAATTTCTATTTTCATTCTCTCAACTTGTAGTTTAAATTCCAACTTTTTTTAATATAAATATAAATATACATTTAGAGATCAATGGAAGGAAAAGCTTCAAAGTCAACTATCTATTGGATATAGAAATCAAATTTTATTTTTTATTTTCATATTCACGGAATCAAATTGATTCTACGGTGCGAGGTAAATTTATTTTTTAAGATACTTTTTTAAATTAAGTCGTCTGTGAAAATTATGAAAATATTACTTTATGTTATCAGTATTTATAGATTTTAAATTTGAAATTGGAAAACATAAAATGATGTTAAAGAGAGGATAAAAACTTTTGATAAATATACTATTTAATGTCATAAACTCTTTTTTTTTTTTTTTTTATGGTGTAAAATAATAATGATATGAAAGTTATAACAAAAAAAAAAAAAAAACATGTTAATAAATTTATTAATAATGTATAAATTTAATTAAATAGTTAGTCGCCAACTATGACTAGTTTTATTATTTATGAGTTTATTACTAAACACAGTTTGAACAACTTCTACTAACCTGAACACAACTCAATTCATCAACGTTTCCTTTAATTGGTATTTCAAATGAATTTCCTACCAACATGTTATTAAAATATTAAAAATAAAAATATAACTCTATTTTTTTTGAACCACTTTTATATATATATATATATATATATATATGTGGGTAAGTTTTGGCTCTCAAATAATAATTGGATAGAATATGAGAAGTTGAAGTGAGGTACGTGGCATGTAGACGACCGAATTGTTCATTTATTATTTCATATGGGAGAGATTTTAAGTCATTAAATAGATATATCCACTCCACTTCATATAATAAATGCATATTTTGGTGTCTCTGTCACATCATATATTTTTCTAACATGCTTTTATTTTGTTGACGAAATAATTTATAAAAATAAAGTAGAAAAAAGCTATAAATATTAAAGACCGATAAAATAGAGGATTGAGGGTGAAATCAGGGAGGGCTGGTTTCCCAACAAAGGGCATGTATGATGTATCCTCCATTTAATTAATTTCCATTTATTCTCCAAAATAAATAATCGATAAATATGCTTTTCAATAAAATAGAAATAATAAGTAAAGATCTCTCCACCATTAATATAAACCAAAGGTTAGGTGGGGTTACAAAAAAAAAAAAAAAACTAATATATTTATTTTCATGACGTTAAGAGAGAAAATAAAAAAAAAAGGGTTTTATTTAGAAGAAAAAAGAAATGGTTGGTGATATGGATTTCTTAAGACGTACGCTTCCATGGTGGTGAATGTGATATAATCAATGGGGACATTAAATATAAATTGTGTCCGTTTCAGATTAGCAAAAGAAAAATAGAACAAGCACCACCAACAACAACACAACAGTACTGTGCAAATTAATTATTGTAATTAAGTGGTTTAATTTAATTTCTTTCATGTGGTATCGCCCAACATGCTTAGTTGTCAATCGCCCTAATTGCACTCTGATTAAAGGACACTTTTCTAAGTTATCAACATTTAATTTACTATATTAAGATACTATTTGCTTTGATTATTATTGGATCATATAATACGTCCATCAAATTTGCATATCAGATTTTCAATCTTTGCATTGAATAAAGAACTACCATCATTATAATTATTATTTTCTTCCTTCAACTTTTAGTTCTTTTTAACGTTTTAAATATTTGTTTTAATTTTAAATTCAAAAACCATATATTTTAATTCTCATCTTAATTTTCTTCTTAATGTATTAGGATTCGTTTGGAATACATTTGGATTTAAATGTTTTTCAAGAATGCATTTTTTAAAAAACAATTTGTATAAAAATTGTTTAGAATTTAAACACACATATGCTTGGTTGCATTTCCTCATAGGTGTTTTTATACACAAGTTATTGTATATTTAAAACTCTTTTGTAAAAAGTTGGTTTAAAGTGTTTCTTTCAAAATGGTTTATTTATCAATCTCATTTTCTAATAAGTCATTTTAAGTGGTTGCCAAACACTATAAATTTTTTCAAAATGATTTTTTTTTTTCAAAAGTAAACACTTGAAAAGTTAAACCAAACACACCCTTATGTAATCATGTAGCAAAGTCATATACATTAGTTAAGGTAGAAGAGAAAATGAGTTATTTAAAAAATAAAAATAAAAAAGTCCACATTGGACCCAAAACCGAAAACCGATCCATTGGACAAACCGAACCGAAGAAAAACCGAACCATTGGACATGTCTCATATTGGACATTGGTTTGGTTCAGAGTTTTGTAAAACTGACTGGATCGGTTCGGTTCGCGGTTTGGTCAAAAACCGACAAAACCGAACCGAGTATCACCCCTAGGTAAAGCGTATCTGTTTTATGCTTGTTTCTCCAAAATGACTTATCTTTGTTGAGTTTTATGTGCATAAAGCTTTATTTGACGATAGTATTGGTGCAGGTCTAAACTATGAGCTTGGGGTCCGAGTAGAGTTGAAGACGGGATAGTCCGGGCCAAACTAGTAGCTAGCTTGGAGTTAAGATGATCGAAGGATGGAGAAGATAGTTGAATGGCAGATAAATCAATTGGTTGTTTTTGCGCGGCTGGTGAGGTTGGCTTTGAGTGAGGATGTATCAAGGGCTTGGATCGTGACTATCCCTTAGGGTGGGTAGGATTTGGTTTTCTCTGACTTTATCATTATATAATGTTGCTCTTTGTGTGTTTCTTGGTGATGAATTAAAGGTTGATATTTTGGCGAAAAAAAAAATGGATTAAAATTTTAAAGTTATATATATATATATATATATATATATATATGAAAACGAAATAAATCATTTAAATATATATTATAAGGATGGTCAATCATCAAAGTGAATAGTTGTGTAGGGTTCTTGAATTAAATGTCTTCTCTCCATTTCCGAGACAGGGGTGGAAGCCTTAAAATTTTATGTACACAATATTTTGAGTTCTAAAATTTAGAAAAGGCAAATTAACAATTCTTTTCTTATTAATTTATTTCTGGCTCCGATTCTATTAAAATGCAATGAACACGCATACTCAAATTATAGTGTAATAAATTATGATAAATATTATATTTTCTTCCCTATAAACCTTTATACATGGCCAAAAATCATTCTTTTAATATCTTTAAATCAATATTCGTATTTGTTTTATACTACAACTTGGCTGGTTGGCCTTTCAATTATTGGTTGCTGAGCACTTTAATGTTTAAAAAAAAAAAAAAAAAAAAGAAAGAAAGAAAAAAGAAAAAAGATTTTTTGTTTTTCAATGATTGTTTTTATTAGGGAAGATGTGAATTTAGTAGGAAGAAAATGTGAAAATCACAATTTCAAACAATAGATGCATATTTAAAAATTTGTTTGTACCCTTGCGAGAGAATAAAAGATTATCGTTCAAATATCATTTTATTTTTTATACCTTTAAATTTGTTCTATTTTAATTTTTGTATTTTTAGATATTTAAATTTAAATTTTATAATTTCAATAAATCTAAAAATTAGTTAATAGTGTTAGTGGTTGACTCATGATTAGGCTTTCCTATATAAATTTTGAAAATATATTCACATGGGATACTTTCATGAATGAAAATTATTCTTATTATTTCACTAAAATACAGAATTCACCAAACTCAAATAGCAAAACCAATCGTTACAAAAATGGAGCTAACTTAGAGGCTCACCTACCGCCAAATGTGTCTTTGACTTAGAATTAAAGACATTAAAGATTAATATAAAAGCTCAATATTGGTTATCTCTTAAGGGCGCATTTATAAGAAAAAAACACTTGAAAATAAAACGAGGAACGTAACTATAAAGTAGCGTGGAGAGTTTAGGTAAAAGCCTTAATTATCAAACTTTAATTTACACCACAAGGAATATTCAATTATGACTCCCATATACTTTAGTGATTTCATTTATAAAAAAGACATCTTTTTTTTAATATAAAGTTGAGAGTAAAATCTAGAATACTAAGTTTTGGAGTCCACTATCCACAATGATTAGACAAGAATTTGAGCAAATATATTATGTATACAATATTCAAATAACCAACCATGTGCATACATGACAATATTAATTTGTAAATATTTTATTGGTTTGGCAAACTCCAAACCAAACATTTTTTAATGTTGGTAAAAATCTTCAATTATTTTGTTTTTTTTTTTTACTTTTCAACTCTTCAATTGACCATATGGTTAGATAAGCAAAAGGATAAATATATTCAAATGGGGGGCTCCAAAAGTCTTGGGTTTGTTCAATGCCACTTTGGAACTTTGGTTGATTTTTTTGTTCTAGATCTTTCAATACTTCTAGAAATCATTGATGGGTCGGGTGAATTCGGAAAATTCTAACCTCGTTTTATTTATTTTTAATATTATCTTCATTTTTATTCTGATATATGTGAATGTTACTTCATTAACTTTTTGAAAAATAAAATTAACCACCAACACAATTATTTTCTCAAAATTGAAAATGAGAAGTGGAAAATAGAGAACATGAATGTTGGAATAGGAACCTTCTGAACATTTTGAATGATTATATGCATATATTTGTAATTATATTGTATGAGTTAGTACCAGAAATCATGATGAGACAGGTGGAGTTTGAAAACATTTTTTTTTTAAATTTAATTTTGTTGACAAGAAGTGGATTTCTCACTTTTTTTTTCTTACTTTATTTCCTTTTTCTTTTTAAATTAAAAGTGGATTTATCACTTCTAGTTCTAACTAAACTTTTTTTTTTCTTTTTTAAAATCACTTATAACTAAACTCGTTTCTACGTATGTATGTGCTATAATATAAATACATCGAAAAAAGTATAATTCAAAAAAAATGAAAGGTTTGACTAGTTGAACTATGTTTAAATTGATTATTTGATACTAGACACATCAAATATGTTAACGTCTAGTAATAATATATAAATATAATGAAGGGTAGTGATGAATATAAACATAACTCAACATATTAAAAAATTATTCAATTATAAAAGTTGATCAAACTATAACCATCAAATCAAAACTTTCAAAATCATGAACACTATAGAAGATTTTGATATAATTAAATTTACCGTAACTCATTAGTTTAAACTTTTGAGTTGAGTGAAGATTAATTAACATGGTATCAGAGTAAGGTGTCCAATATTCGAAATTAAATTGGAACTAAAATCCAAATCTCTCTTTTTTATACCATTGTTTTCCCTATCCCTAATCTGCCAACCCCACCTTGGGGGTCTCTTTATGCTTTTTCACACCTGTGATTAGAAAAAGAGGCATTGGCTTGTTGTTGTTTACTTGTTCCTCCTCTCCCAGCCCCCTTCTTGGCTCTCAAATAATCCAACAAAAACTCAGCCCCCCTCATCAACAATCACCTACAAATTCAATCGCTCTTCCTTTATTCTCCTCACCTTCACGTCCCATTAAAATTCACGAATGTATTTATTAAATACATAGAAATAATAGAGAGAAATTGGGCCATGAAGAAAAATCATTTAATGTGATTGTTCTTGTAACTGTTTGATATAAGTTTAAAATATATGTACTCTAATGACCACTTAATTTAAGTTTCAAATTGTACTTTTAAACCGTGTAGAATCGTCAATCATTGATTCAATATGAGACAAAAGAGATTAAAAAAGTGAAAGGAGAAAAGAGGAAAGATGAGATAGTAAATAAGCTTTTTTAGTTTTTTTTTTTCTTTGCTATGTCAATGTGTAAAACACATATTAAATTGAGTTAATAATTAACATATTAGTTTAAAAAATAATAGTAATAACTAAATATAATGTAATTCGTCGAGATATTAATAAATTAAAGAGTGATCAAGATATTAAAAGTATTATTAAGGTCATGCTCGCCAATTTAAATATAGTTCAAATGGTTAACGTATTTGTACTATTTTTAAGAGATTGTATATGTTTTAATTTTCATACTCTACATATATAAATTTTTGTCAAATAAATTTCATTTCCCATTACTTATTATAAACATTTTTTATGTACTTTTGTGGAAACTTTATAGACGGAAAAAGAATATCTATCTTATATTGTACAACCTTCAAATTGAAAAACTATCGTCAAATATTCCCAGCATACATTGCATATTAAAAACCATAAAAATCTCCAATAACATTTTTTTTTCTATATTTCTTGTCCCCAAAAAAAAAAAAAAAAAAAACAGTTTTTCTATATTTTATTGCATTTAAAAGATGAAGCAGACTCTGTGTTCCTTTCATTGGAGAACATAAATATACGATCATAAACAATATATTTTTTAAAATTCCTTTTTGACTAAAAGAAGATAAATAACAAAGAACAAAAGGAAAAGGCAATTTCAAAAAGTGATTCTCTTTTGAAAATAAAATAAAATAAAAGAAGCAAAAGACAAGATATGAAAAGAAACTTTATCCAATGAAACTTTTAATTTTCTTGTTTCTTTTCTTTTTTAAAAAAGAAAAATCTAATGGCACTTAAAACCAATACTAAGATTAAGAGGAAGCTCACACCACAAATTATAAAATAAATACTTTCTTTTTCCTTTTATTTTAAATGGTAAAGCAGTCGGTGAGTAAGTAAGAGTAATGTTTGGCTCTGCTTTTTCTTCTTCAACCTAATTATTTTTATTCTCCCAAAATTATAACTTTCCCTTTCTCATTTAATATTGAGTTGTTCAACTCTCTCCCTTCTACCATTTAATTCTTCTCCTAAAGTCAACCTCACTTTTTTTTCTCATTTAATTATTCACATTTCTCCCTCAACTTCAATTCAACCTTCATTTTCATTATTCTTACCCATTTTAATTTCTCACCCACATTTTATATTCTCAACTCTGCATAGTTGTTGTATCTTTTATCTCCGTTAGATCTTGAATCATATATTTCATTGAAACATTATAAAGTTAATATATGACATGATCTATTAATCTTAATTTGTATTAAGAATAAAATGAGAAAATGACTAAAATGTTTTTGTTTCAATATCAGTTGTAGCAACTTTGTCTGGGTTGTGTTTATTAATACAAGTGATATAAATTTGAATTCTACATTTTAATATTGTAAAAAGTAACACATATGCATGATATCTTCTCATCTTAATTTATATTTTTAAAATATAGAGGAGAAAATGACTAAGATTTTTTTTTTTTTTTTTTTTTTTTTTTTTTTTTTTTAATTTCAAGCAGCAATGAAATGGGCTAAGGAGTTGCTACATATTTTTGTTTGATATTAAATTGTGTATCTTCATACTCTTAATAATTCTCTTGGTTTTTTTTGAAAAAAGAATAAATAAAAATAATTCTCTTGGTTGGCATTGGGGTCCACCTCCAACTATCCTACCTCTTCTAGCCCCCTACATTTAGCAAGAAATGTCATATCCATCATCCATCTATGTGAAGGAATTTCATTTTAAGTTTTTCTATGAATATTTTTAACATAGTATTATTGTTAAGATTTCTTTTTTATTTTTTATTATGTCTCAAAAACCAAAGTATAGGTTTTCTTTAAAAAAAAAAAAAACCAAAGTATAGGTTTTCTTTAAAAAAAAAAACCAAAGTATAGGTGTCTTAAACATTACATTTGAAATGATCTCTTGAGTCACCATTTGGAATTTAATTAGTAATTTATTTTAGTTTTAGAAGATGGGATTGAATTAGAATTACTTTTAATGCAAAGAGTGGTTTTCAAATTAATTAAAAGTTTGAAATGGGGTGGTAGCCCTTAGCCACTTCCCTTTCTGCCGTTCTACAAGACTTGGATTACTCGGCCCATTTATCCAAGCCCATTGGGCTTCTCTTTTCCATCAACCCCATTTTCACTTCGCACAAATTCGATTCAAAAGCTTGAACATACGTTACATACAACTAATCTTTAGTATAAGGGGCAATTGCACCAAATTAATAGCAAATATAACACAGTTGCAAACTAATTGCAAACATAGCAAAATTAATTGTATAAGACCAAAAAGTTGTCGTCAAATTCTATCTGTATCTATCATTGATAGACTCTGATTATTCAAAGTCTATCGGTGTCTATCGTTGACAGACTCCGATTAATCAAAATCTATTGGTGACTATCACTGATAGAATTTGATTAATTAAAGTTTATCAATGATATTCACTGATAGATTTCGATTAACTGGAGTCTATCAGCAATAGACACTGATAAACTCTGATTAATCAAAATCTATCAGTAGACTGATAGATTTTGATTAATTAGAGTCTATCGTTGATAAACTCTAATAATCAAAGTCTATCAGATAGATTCTAATTAACCAGAACATCAGTGTCTATTAGTAATATACTCTGATAAATTTTGCTATATTTGCAATTTTTTTACATTGTGCTATATTTGCAATTATATATTTCTTATTTGCCACCCACGGCAAATTCTCTCAGAATAACTTAATTCTTCATTAATTGAAAAACTACAATAATATTTGTTTCATAGTAGAAAAGGTCAATAAAAATAAATTAGTTAATATTTTTTTTTAATTTTTTATTTTATTTGAGAGAGAGAGAGAGAAGTATGGCATTGTTGACATTGAAATATAAGACATCGTTGATATCAAATCTTTATCCTTATTCTTCTTATAAAAATATTGTTAACTCCAATTTTATCAGATTGAGAAAATCAAACATGGCGGTTTCTTCTACACATTATGATAGAGATGGTTTATAAGTCAATTAAAAAAATATCCCACTTGAAGGCTGTGAAATTAAATGTTTGCTAATTCTTTTTTAACAAGGGTTTTGAAATCTACAAAAGTCAAGACACTTTCAAGTTTCTACTCAAAGATTGAATTTTTAATCATTCTAGAATTTCTAGACTGCCCATTACATGAGGCCTAATCAAGTGTGGACAGACTACTAGATAATTGATTCAAATCTATATCAAATTATAATTCACTAATCATAAATTATCAACTAACTAACAACTAGTATATTCAATTTAACATGTTGATTGCCTAGAAAGAGTAATTCAAATCTATCATGCCAATGCAGGCAATCTTTGTCCCTTTCAATACACACTTGAGAGGATTGAACATGAGAATGAGTCATTCTCATGCTTACTGTATGTTTAGGTAGGTAGCCATCATGGATTGAATCCATTCTCTTTTAAGTCATTTATTTTTCACCCACTAGACCAACCAATGTTTTTTTTTTTTAATTATTATTAATTAATCAATTAAAATTATCCCTTATTATTCATGATCAATTAATGGAAATATGAGTTCATTAATGAATGCATCATAATTATATAAAATTAAAATTACTCTCCTAACAAACAAAAATATTATTTATTTCTATAAAAGTTAGGATTTTCAAGTGTACAACCAAACAGACATTTTATTCCTAGGCATCCATGATCCTGGCAATCTTATTCCAAGACAAATAAAAACCTTAAATCAAGTGACCTCTTAAAGGATGTGTCAAAGCTTTAACAAAAACCTCCTTGATAAGTGGATTAGAAGCAGCAATTCTTGTAGTTGTAATATCAAATTCTCTACCAGATCTGAAGCAAAAACTACATCCATTAGAACCTAAAACAGAAAAGTCAATTCCCTTTTGATAATCATTTCGGCTTTTGAAAATTAGGCTTATTTTTTCCTAGTTTCCTTGCAATATTTTTCATTTTTGTTGAAGACGCATTTAAATTCTTAGCCAAATTCCAAAATCAAAAACAAGTTTTTGAAAACTATTTTTTTTTTCAAAATTTGACTTGGGTTTTTGAAAACATAGAAAGGGGGTAGATTACAAAATAAATAAACTTATGGGAGGAAGTAGTGTTTATAAGCTTAATTTTCAAAACCCAAAATGAAATGATTATCAAACGGGATCAAGTTTCTCAGCTCTGTGGTTAATGTTGTAGAAAGTAAAAGACAGCATATAAACAAATTCCCTGTGATAACTTACGGGTCATAGACGAGTCCTCCAGCTTCGGTGACAATTACAGCGCCAGCAGCTACATCCCAAGGACCTCCATAGCCATTTAGATAAAATAGATCGGTTCTTCCACACGCAATATCGCAAAGATCCAATGCACACGATCCGCTTATCCTTAGGGATCTCACCTACAAGCACAATAGACAAAGATTGATGACAATAACCAAAGTCATTTTGAATTAAGAAGATGGCTTGCAAATGAGCTTAAAAGCCAAGTGCAAGTGCACCTTAAAGAGAAGGCTGTTAATTCTGCCAGTAACAGCATCTATTGTCGATTTATCACGCGTTGTTCCACTCTGTTCATCCAGCATTCGAGAGTTGAGATTGGTTTTTCATGTTATTCAAATTTGTCTATTCAAAACAATGAAGTCTGCCATAAGTTCTTCATTTGAATGCCCATTTTTACCTCAGTTGCCAGAAGAGATTTGATAAGTTCATCTCGGGAGGATACTGCGAAATGTAGAAACTCATTTCAGGAAAAAAATGCAAGACTTTAAGAAAACTGAAGTGACAAGATTAACCATGCCTAGTTTTCGACTTGCAAAGGTAGAAGTTAAAGGATCACAAAAACTCACCTTTTATGGCTTTTCCATTGAGATAAGCACCTTGTCCACGAACACCAGTAAAAAGCTACACATGATAAGAACATGATTGAATAAAACTATAGATGACT
This sequence comes from Luffa aegyptiaca, assembly GCA_017139565.1. NCBI lineage: Eukaryota > Viridiplantae > Streptophyta > Magnoliopsida > Cucurbitales > Cucurbitaceae > Luffa > Luffa aegyptiaca. Next base: position 51,422,268 of record CM029398.1, read on the forward strand.
TCAGCCAATAAAAGTTTATATGATAGTCATTATTAGAAGTATAAAGATTAACCAAAACAAGTGTGAAATGTTAGACATTATAGAGTATAATTCAAACTATATTGTTCTAACAGTCATACATGTCTGGATTTGTCTACGCATAGCTAGACTTGATGCTTGAAAGAGTTGGAAGCTGTGGAGCCAAGATTTCCTCACCTCATCAATGATTGGATTGTAAACGACACCAACTGTTGGAGCTTTGTCAATAGTTAAACCAATTGAGACACAAACAAAGGGAAACCTGACAAAAATTTGAAAAGTTATTGAGATTTTATAAATAAGATATGAGATTGGATAAGCACAGAGCATAGATAAATTAAATCAGCACCCATGAACAAAGTTAGTAGTTCCATCAATGGGATCAACTATCCATGTGGGCTCGTCAGTCAGCTCCACAGCACCATAAGCAGCAGTAGTTTCCTCTCCAATAAACTATAACAACAATGAACAATTGAACCCAATAAAATCACATACCACTCAACATGACAGAATTTTCCCAAGAAGAAACAGACTAAAACTTAACCTTGTGCGAAGGGAAAAGCTGCTTGAGATGACTGAATATGAGATCTTCACAAGCTTTGTCAGTTTCAGTGACCAAATCCACCTACATTCCAAGAGAAAACGTAGTAGAATCGAGAAACAAAAACAAGGCATTCAAAATTTATTAATTAGCCAGATTATAATAAAGGGTACCTCGCCTTTGTGTTCGACATGTTTGGTTTGATAGAATTTCTCACGAATTAACTACAAGAGAGGAAATCAAAATTAAAATCAGAGAAAACCCAAATTAGAATTAAAAAAAAAAAAAAAAAACGCGGTGGAATCGAATTGGAAAGCGAAATGAGTACGGGCACGAAAACAAGAACAAGGACAGACCTGACCGGCTTTCTTGGCGGCATCCACAGCGGCGGCAAGGAAGTTCTGGAGCGAATCTAAAATCTCAGACGAATTATGGACAGAAACGATTAAAATGGGCGCTTGGGGATGATATAAAAATTGAAACGTATTTGATTGAGAAATCGAGTGGGAATCGAAGTGATGGATTCATTACTCACCATTTCCCGGCATTGTTGTTGCTTTGTGTGGAGAAATCAGAAATGCGATGGCGAAATCGGGAATAAGGGAGTTAAAAATGTAGAGTGTTGTTGGATTGGATCATATGGTGGAGAAGAAAACATTCAAATGTGCAGCGTAAGCAAGAAGGAACGAAGCCCAAACAGATGCATACAGCATATGCTTAAGAACTTAGAAATAGATGCGTTCAAAAAAAAAAAAAAAAAGAACTTAGAAATAGAACCTTATCTAATCGGCCCTCACCATGTTACCCAACTAGCGTATTCAATTAACTCAAAATAAAAGAGTAGCGTATGCAATAAGCAGACGTGTTATCACTTGTTTTCATCGTTATAATTTAGATTTTTTTTTTCCTACAACAAATATACGTGGATTTTGGACACATAACCCAACTAATAAGTCGTGAATTAGGCTAACAAGAGCTTATCAAATGACATAAAGTTGTACAAATCCCCGCGGTAGGGGCCGGGAATCCCCAGTTTTAGTATCTTGTCCCATCCCGAATAATTTTTTAATTTATTTTTTAAAAATATATATTATAATTATTTACAATAATAATATTATTCTTATATTACTAATAACATTCAATAAAGATTTTTTTTTTTTAATTCTTAAGTTTTGGTTTATTGTATTGTTTAGTTTATATTTTTTTCTTTTCTTTTTTTATTTAATTTAGGTGTTTAAATTTATAATAAAACGTGTTGAATATTATAAAAATTAATTAAATAAATAAATATAATACTAACATTAAAGTATGTATACTTTTAATATATATCTTAATTTTGATTATTTGTTGTTAAAAAAAATAATGAAAAAGCAGGGTTTTTTCTCGCGGAGACCCGATCCCCGAACGGGGATTCGAATCCCCAACCCGATTCTTCGAAACGGGGAATGGGGCAAGGGGGGCGGGGATGGGGAGTGCATCCCAGCCCGGCCCCGTTGCCATCCCTTTTGCCTCAAGATACAAAGAACAAATTTTTTACATGAGGTCAAACACTCCACTAAATAGGATAATCAATATTTGAATGTTCTTAACATGCAACTCAAGATATAAAGTTGATATCTTAGATTTCGTTTGATAATTATTTGGGCCCCGTTTGATAACCATTTGATTTTTGGTTTTTGGTTTTTAAGCTTATAAACACCACTTCTAACTCTAAGTTTCTTTGGCTTTTCACAAACCTTCTTCCAATGTTTTCAAAAACCAAACCAATTTTTGATAACTAAAAAAAGTAGTTTTCAAAAACTTGTTTTTGTTTTTAGAATTTGGTTAGAAATTCAAGTGTGTCTTTAACAAAAATGAAAACCATGGTGTGGAAATTTAAAGAAAACAAGCCTGATTTTCAAAAACCAAAAACCAAAAACCAAATGGTTATCAAACGGGGCCTTGATTTTTGGTTTTTGGTTTTTTGAATATTAAGTTTATAGACTCTATTATCACCTATAAGTTTCTTTATTTTCAAAAACCAAGCCAATTTTTGAAAACTAAAAGAAATATGCTTATTTGATAACCATTTTGTTTTTTGTTTTTGGTTTTCAAAAATTGACTTGGTTTTTTAAAACATGGAAAGGAAGTAGGTAACAAAACAAAGAAAACAAAAGTAATATTTTTAAGTTTAATTTTCAAAAACCAAAAACCAAATGGTTATGAGTCTTAATTTTTGGATTTTTTATTTTTGAAACAATGTAGGTCTGTCTCGACTATTTCTTCAATTGATGTTCTCAAATGGATTTTATTTGTGTCTATTAATTATATATATATTTTCCTTGCATAATGATTTATCGCGAGTATTACAACCTTATGCCTGTGAGAGTGACATTCAATTTATATACGTATATTACTTGTATCGAGACAAATTATTCTATATATATATATATATATCGAGACAAATTATATTTATTATTTCTTAATGTTTTGTCCCCCACGAAGCTATCAATATTTTTTCCTTTGGCAAAAAAACAAGATTTGTACCACCAATTAAATTATATATAATGAATAGTTTTCTTTCCAAAGTGATGGGTCAAATTTGATCATTTAACTGATTAAAATAGTTTAAATGCTTCCCTTCCGCGTGTTGAAATAAAGAAAAAAAATATATAGTAATTATATTTATTTTAGGAGACTTTTTCTCTTTTTGAAGTTTTATTTCATAAAACTTGAATTATGTTTCAATCATTTTTTTTTTATATAAAATGTTAGCTGGATTATTAAAAATATAACAATTTTTTTTATTTAGTTCGTCGGAGTTACAAAACCGACAAAAATCGACTGACCGACTGTGAGTTCAGTCGATCGGTGTCACCAACCTCTAGAAAACCTACGAAAACGAAAACCGACCAACCAATATGTCGGTGGTTGGCATCTGTTTTAGCCCAAAACCGACTGCGACCGACCAATGAACACCCCTACTTTTTAATGTCAATGTGAGTATAGTTCAACGGTAATTGACATAATAATCACGGGTTGAAATAAAATTATATCAACCTAGTCAATGGCGGACCTATGTAGGACTCTGAGGACTCGTCCCCCTCAACTTAAAATTTGTTTAGTAGTTATATTAAGTGCCACAAAATTTTACCAATTTTGTTGCTCAACTTAGTGGGGTTAGCCCCCTACAATGGCCTACACATGTATTGAACGCATTTTCGTGTTTATAAGTGGATGTAATAAAAGAATAACTCAATGAGATTTTTGTACAGTTGACCCACTAAAATAGGCAGAAATGATAAAGGACACAATTTCAAAACAAGGGTATATGCCCTTTTGTCTGTGTCAACATCCTAGTAAAATTACCATTTTACCCTCTACTATAACCTTGTTCTATCTCGCTACTCTCGATATCTCTCCAATTTCTCTCTCCAAATCTCTTCCTCTCTCTCCAATCTCGCTCTCTCTCCTCTCTCTCCAATCTCGTTATCTCACTTTCACTCTCACTCTCGCTCTTAATTCTAGTTCTCGCCAACCTCTCGCTCTCAAATGTCTTAAATGCACGTTTTCATATAGGGAGTAAAATGGTAATTTTGCTATGATGACCTAAGCAAAATGACATATATCCTTATTATGAAAATGTAGGGCATTTTTCATTATGGCCTATCAAAATGGATCATCCACGCAATTGTTTCTAACTCGATATGAATTTTGTTTTTTTATAAGAGAAATTTATTAGTAGTGTAAATAATAAGATTGAGAAAAAAAAAAGTTGCAAAATAATTAGAGTAATCCTTGTAAATGACAAAAAAAAAACAAAAAAAAAAGAGGAAAATGACCAAAATGTGGTTTCTGCTTTTTCTTTCTTCTCTGCTATATAGAGAGGGAAGTGGGGAGGCGATTTTTCCGGCGGCGGGATGGTGGTTGTGGGACAATTGGGGTCGCCGGCGGGGAGAAAAAGAGAGAGGAGGTGGGGGATGAGGGGCGGCAGCGGGAGAAGAACGGAGGGAAGTGGGAAGAAGAGGGGGGAGTGAGGAAAGAGGAGAGAGAAAATATTTTTTAATAATTATTTTTATTATTATTATATTTTAATAATAATAATAATAATTTTATTCTTTTATTATTATATTATTATTATTTTAATTAAAAATCAATATTTTATTATTTTAAATTGCCACGTCAGCCCTAGAGGGATTCAATAGATACATTTCCGGAAGACTTGATTGTCCGATTTTGAAAGTTAGGGACCTATTAGAAACTGACTCGAAACATGAAGGACCAAAAAGGTATTTTATCCAAAATTCTACAATTTTCTAAATCCGATTAAATATTCCTATTACTTGATTCTGATTACAAATTCCAGGATTTTGTTATCCAATTTTTAAAATTCTTTTGTATTTTTGGATTTATCAACAACTCCTTTATTTAAGGAAATTTCACGCTGATTTAATTTGACTGCGGATTCTGTCTAACTATAGTTAGGGTGTGTTTGGTAAGTGTTTAATTTTGAAAATAAATCATTTTGAAAGAAATTATAGTGTTTGGCAACCACTAAAAATGACTTATTAAAAAATGAGATTGAGAAATAATACATTTTGAGAGAAACACTTGAAATCAACTTTTTTAAAAAGAGTTGTTAAGGATATAGTAACTTGGGTATAAAAACACTTATGAACAAGTGTAACCAAACATATGAGTGTTTAAATTTTAAACCATTTTTATGCAAAATGTTTATAATATAATGCATTCTTTAAAAACACTTAAATTAAAAGGTATTCCAAACGCACCCTTAGACAAATTGATAATTTGTATTTTTTTTATTCAGAAAACTGATTTAGTCATTTATCTAAATAATATAGATAGTTGCAATTTCTGAAAATGAGTATTTTCTTTTGTTCATTCTCAGTGGCGGATCCATAATTTTTGTTCAGGGGGCTTTACTTAAAATTTGAGACTGGCAAGGTCCTTTATGTGAATATGATCTACGAACTTGGTCTCGAATATTACCATTGTAATCAACAATTCTAATTCTTAAACCGGGATCTGTTGGTAAATCTTCTAAATTTACTTATGTGAAATTTATATTAGAGCTTTTATTAGTTTCTTCAATTGAGATGATGACCCAATCAATTTTCTTTTATAATATCTCTCCATTTAGATTTCGATTTAAATCTACAATAAATTAACAAAAATAAATAAAATAAAGAAACTAAAACCTAAAATAAGAATGATGAAAGTAAATGTATAAAAGTAACAAAAACATGACACTAAATGTATAAAAGTAATTGAAACATGAAAACTAAATGTATAAAAGTAACTTAAACATGAAAGCTAAATGTAACTTATCGAATTAATCTCCAAATTCTCGACTTCTTGAAATTGCCAGCAACAATTAGACTTGAGAGGAATTTCTTTTAGGTTCAAAATATTATGCGGTGGTTACACTACTCAAAGGGTAGTGAAGAACCATGCTTATTTACACTACTCAAAGGGTAGTGAAGAACCATGCTTATTTTAGAAAATTAGAGTTTGAAAATTAGAATATGATTTGAAAATAAAAGGAAAAAATTGAAGATATTATATTTAAAAGAAATTTAGATCATTTAGAATAAAAAATTAATATTTATTTGCAATTAAGGTGAAAGATGGATCATATAATTCCAAATTTAAAATAAATAGTTCAATTTCTTTTTTATATAATAAATATCATGAGAGAGGCAAACCGAATTTTCTATGAATTAAAATTTAATTGAAAACAACAATTTTTGAATTAAATTTAATTGAAAACAAAAATGTTGAAATCAAAGGAGAGGCAAACTGAAAAGTAATTAAATTGAAAAAAAAATAAAATATATCAAGCGTAAGGTTTAAATGTCGGACTTAAGGGGGGCTATTAAGGAAGCTGACCACCAGGGCACCTAATAGTTTTGAAATTTTAACTACAGAAAATATAAATATTATATAGACAAAAAAAATTGAGGGGGAGCTCGAGCCCCCTGGACCTGTACTAAATCCGCCACTGTCCGTTCTTGCAGTTAGCACGGATAATTAATAGAAATGTTATGGGTCTCATCTACGATAGTATGGATACAACTCTCATTTTTCTTTTCTTTTCTTTTAAACAAAAATTGATTGTTATGTTAGTAACCCTTAAAATCATATGAGATCCAACAACATTAAAAAAATATTTACGAAAAGAGAATTCTTCGTGGGAATATAGGTGGTAGGTAAGAGTAGAAAATTTTCCCATAAATGAGAAATGAGGTAGAGTAATTAATGAAAAGATTGTGGAACCCTAAAATAAGAAACAAGAATGAGATTGTCAAAAAAAAAAAAAAAAAAAAAAAAAGATAGATTTTTGTTTTTTAATAAAGGAATGAGAATGAGATGGTGGAGGGTTTTAGCTAGAGAAGGATATGACTACTCTTTTAATAGAGTAGGAATTCCGAAATTCATTATAAATCTCACTTATTGAATTCGAATTTCTTACCTCTTAGTTGATCTCATGGACGATGCACTAATTTTCATCTAAAGATCGATGGTTTGATCTTTCAGTCAATAATTCTTGAACTAAAGGCGGTCAATGGAATATTAATTGCAAAGTTGTGTAGAGTTTAATGGAATGAAATTAAAAGTGCAGAGACGAAAATTGACTGATGATGCCAAGTTAGAGTAAAAGTTCATTGGTTTGATTAAAAATAAATAAAAGAGGATGTAGATTAGTCGGAGTGGCGTAGCGTAATTTTGTATGATAATGGTGATTTATTCTCCGCGCTTTATAAAAGAAAAAGGAATTAAGAGGTAATTTGAAATCCGGGCGGTTAGTTTTGTTGGGGCGATGAACATGAATGGCGGACGTGGAGAGATCAGGGCCATACAGCTATACATTTCGAATACGTTACAGTAAAGTTATCGTGCAACTTGCGCAGCAAACCATTATCCGCTTCTGAATTGGAAAGTTTGTAATTATAATTTGCAGAATTTTGGCAGTGGTTGGTGATGACGCCTCTGACGTGAACCATTTCAATTTTCTTCCCTTTCTCTCCGACCTTCATCCATCGCCGCCCACCCCTCCGCCCGCCGGACCTTCTCTCCTCCACCTCCGACTCTTCCCATGTGCTCTTGCTCTTGAGTCTTGACTTTCATCCTTTTCTTTTACCTGGTGGTGGGTGGCCCACCTTCAATGTCTATCGCCGAATTTCCTGCCACCGTCGACCGCGTCCACGTCAACAGCGGAACCCCCGCCGCCGATCACTGTCAGCTCAATCGCCACCACTCTCAGCCTCATCGTCATCCTTGCGTCTCCTCCAAGCGCAAGTTAGATGACTATGGTCCCAATTTCGACGACGACGACGAGGACCTTCAGTTGTTTGACTTAGTCTCTGTCAGAATGAAGAAGGGTGAAACCTGTGCGATCGACTCCTCTTCTGACGGCCGCCTCGCTGAAGGAACTAGCTCCGACTGTGAGCATCGGGGTTTTGATGCTCCCTCGACCTCTTTGGCGGCAGAAACCTCTCCAAAGCCCATTCTCTCTCCCTACGAGTTGCAATTTTTTGTTAGAACGATCTCCGTCGGGACTACTATGGTTATGCTTGCCAATATTAACGATACTGTGATGTCGCTTCATGAGCGGATTCAAGCTATTACGCGTATACCAGTTTTCGAGCAGAGATTGATATATAGAGGAAGGCAACTCCAGCACGAACAGTCACTCTTCGAGTGTTCGATACAGAATAATGCTGAGCTTCAATTAGTTGGTCGCATGAGAAGCACGGAGCATCCAAAAGCTTGGCAGATTGTTGACGATATGGTTTCCTTGGTCCTGCGACTTTATAGGGGCGAATTTGTGTTTTCTGCTTTGGAAATCATCACTACCTTGATGACCGATTTCTTAAGTTTGGCTACGGAAACGGACTTAGATCCGGCAATTAAGCAACTCCAGGTTTTCTTGTCCCTCTCTGCCCCAGCTGCGCTAGTGATGCTTTATTTATCTCCGATTAAAGGTAATAAAGAGTGTGCTGATAATTTGATTAAGCATTTTATGGATTTGCTTCATCATTCAGTTCCCAAATCGTTACATAAGTGTTGTGCGATTATAGTATTAGAATTTTGTAGTTTGCTTAGGAGAGACACTCCCGAGGACAGTTTATATGTTTTGTGCCGAAGTACTCTGGGCTCATTGATGGAAGCTGATGGCATTACTCGCGGGATGAGATGCTTAGAAAGTGTTAGGGGACCCATCAAAACACCCGAACTTTTTCCGTTTGTTAATGAACTGGCGAATAAATTGTCCATCGACTTGTCCTCAAGTATACGGTCTCCAACAAGTGCAGGGCCTTCTGCAACTGATATTCATGATTTTACAGCATTTTCGCTTCCTTTGCGCAACGCGATTACAGAACAACTGAGTTTTCATGGCTCCAAGCTTGTGCCACTGTATAGAGGAGGTTTTAGAGATCCTTCTTATGGAGAAGAGGGTGAATTTCTTCATAATATATATCTTGGTTTGTTGAAAAAGATGGATATATGCCTTCAAGGAATGGAAGCTTTCTTGGTTGATAAAGGAAAGGGGGAATGTGTACTCCCCTATCCCGGATGGTCTCAGTATCTTCCAATTCTAAAAGAATTGAATAGTATCTCCCTTCTTTTCCACGGTCTTGAAGAAGAATTTTGGGCAACTATGAGGCCAAGGAAATCTTCTATTTGTGAGCTTATTATTAAATTTGCAAAGCGTGCTGATGACTACATGTGGATTCTTTGCCACAAGGATATAACAAATTCTGAATCTAGAAGGCATTTGTCAATGCTTATGTTTCCTGAGCCAACAGAGGATTACGAGGAGTTGCAGGAAATGCTGATTGATAGGTCCCAATTATTGGAAGAATCATTTGAGTACATCACACATGCAAGTGTCGAGGCCCTACGTCATGGACTATTTATGGAATTCAAAAATGAGGAAGCTACGGGTCCTGGTGTCTTGCGAGAGTGGTTTCTGCTGGTCTGCAAAGCTATTTTTAACCCACAAAATGCCCTTTTTGTTGCATGTCCTAATGATAGAAGAAGGTTCTTTCCCAACCCTGGTGAGCTTACTGACATGTTCCTTTGATAGTAGGTTTTATTTGATACTTGTTCTTCTGAATGCAAATGAGTAAAACCATGAATGCCAAGTTGCCTTAATGCATTTTACTTGTGATAAGTTATAGTATTTTTTACCCATCCATCAAAGGGAGGAACCTGCAACGCATGATGCATTTAGATTTCAATTTTCTCGGATAAATAAGAGTGTTGCTATTTAGTTGTTTTTGCTAGGTAGGGCAGGTAGACCAAGTGATTATTAAACTGATATTTTCAACCATACCAATGGACTATATAGGTTAATCATTTATGTGGTTGCATTATACAGAAAACTATTAAAGTTATCCATGATCCATCAGAAGTATATTCTTTATCAATTGTGTGCACGAGAAAGTTATGATGTCATTCACAGAATTGTTTTATTGTTATTTTTAAATTCAAGAGAGTAGTTGATTGCAGTCAGCTTGCTTTTAGCCTTTCGGTCACTGCATCCATGGCAACATTTAGTCTTCAGGTTAATTTTGGCGCTAGATGAATTGGTTAAGTGAGGCAAAACAATGATTTAGGAACTTTATAGGGACATACTTTAGTAATTTTGGTGGCTGTGGGATCTGAAATTAGATCCTCAGGCACTATTCACATAGAGGGAAAAGGCAAAAATTACAAAAACTAGACAGACTGAAAATTTGTCTCATGTATCTTATGAATCCCCCTTTTTAGACTGTCATTTTTTTTTATGAATTTTTGTAGTTTCAAGTCATCAATCCTCAAACTACATAATTTATGTGGGAAAATTGTAGGAAGAAGGTAAAGTTGAAATTGAACTTGGTTGAAAGATCTCTTTTAGGATAAGAGACGCAAGGATTTCATTCCAAAAGATCGAAGATACTGCCAAAGGCAAGGGGATAAGATATCTCCTTCCATTAAAACGTTCCAAAAGATAAACTTGGTTGAAAGGTTGTATCCAAAGAGCAAACAAAGTGCAACTCTGCAAGGAATTCAGCGATCTGCTACTCCTCCCAGTAACCTGTCCCCCACCACTTAACTGCCTTGCTATCGGATAGTTTCTCGTATTCCCAGTCCAGTCATAATGCAGGTGTTAATTTACTTGAAGAATTGAAGAATATGAAGTTTAAAAACTATTCTTGGTTAATAACTAATCTAAACTCAATAGGAAATAAAAAGCAGTTCTTTTAATACAGCAATATAAAGTATGTGGGAAGTAGCATTTATATTTTCATCTGAGACTTTAAGGTGCATAACTGCATTGTGCTTCTAACTCAGTCATGGTGCTGTTTATAAATCGTGTGTGATGCAAACGTTGGGCGCAAGTTATTCTTATCTTTACCAGTACTGCTGACATTGTTGCAGCTTCAAAGGTGGACCCTATGCATCTCAAATATTTCAACTTTTCGGGCCGAGTTATTGCACTAGCTTTGATGCATAAAGTTCAAGTTGGTATTGTCTTTGATCGTGTTTTTTTCTTGCAATTGGCTGGAATGTGTATTTCCTTGGAAGATATACGAGATGCTGATCCATACTTGTATAGTAGCTGTAAGCAGATTCTTGATATGGATGCTGAGCTTGTTGATTCAGATGCTTTAGGACTTACGTTTGTTAGTGATTTCGAGGAGCTAGGAACGAGAAAAATTGTGGAGCTTTGCCCGGGAGGCAAAGACATGGTTGTCAATAGTAAGAATCGTAAGGAATATGTTAAGCTTCTAATAGAGAACCGCTTCATGAAATCTGTCTCCGAGCAGATATCATATTTTGCAAGTGGTTTTACTGATGTACTTTCTGACAAAAGATCATACCAATGCTTTTTCCAAAGCCTCGAGCTTGAGGATCTTGATTGGATGCTATATGGGAGTGAAAGTGCAATCTCTGTTGGAGATTGGAAGGCGCACACCGAATACAATGGCTACAAAGAAACTGATCCTCAGATATCCTGGTTCTGGAAGGTATGCATTTCTAGAATTGGATTTTAGTAACTTTGTCATTAGTTTTTTGCACGGTTTGCCTGCTGTTCCTTCCCATAACTTCACAATTGGTTGACATATCACATTCCTGCTAATCTTTTGCATTATTTACAAAATACTTCATCTCGATTTCTGAATATGAAAGTACATCACCTTTGCAAATAATGTAAAAATCAAAAGATGAACTCCCTACTTTTGATTGGCAGATTGTGTCCAGGATGACGCCGGAGCAGAGAAAGAACCTCCTGTTCTTCTGGACCTCGGTGAAATACCTTCCAGTCCAGGGTTTCAAAGGCTTGGCTTCAAAGCTTTACATTTACAAGTCATCATCTCCATATGATCATCTTCCTTCTTCTCATACGTGCTTTTTCCGGCTGTGCTTCCCTCCTTATCCCTCCAAGTCTATCATGAAAAATCGCCTTCAAATTATCACTCAAGAGCACGTGGGATGTAGCTTCGGTACATGGTAACCCCTTTTGCTTGCAGTAGCATGCGTTCCAGTCCCAGTGAATTGATGGTGTATTGTTGCCTGCACATATTTTTGTTCTCGCCTTGTACAGAATCCACAGATAAGAATTTCATACCTGTGTTTTGTAATCAAACTAAAACTCTATTGTAACTTGTAAGGTCCTAATAGTCCTAGTTAATTTTTAATAAAATGTCCTTCCTGCTTTTGTCAATGTCCAAAATTGTGATAGAGAAGAGGGAAATTATTGTTCTCTAAACTAACTCTTAGGGTGTGTTTGAGGCAAGGGTTTGGGTTTTGGAAGTGGGGGTTTAGGAAATAGGGTGGTTTTGGAAATCTGTGGGTTTTGGAAGTCTGTGTTTGGGGTGCTGATTTCAGAAGTCTGAGTTGGGAAGTCTGTGTTTGGGGTGCTGATTCCTGAAGTCTGAGTTTGGGAAGTCTGTGTTTGGGGTGCTGATTTCAGAAGTCTGTGTTTGGGGTGCTGATTTCAGAAGTTTGAGTTTCTGTTTTTTTTTTTTTTTTTTTTTGTTCCTTTTTTTTATTGATTTAATTTTTTTTAATTCATGTTACACAATTCTTATACAATTAAAAATTTATAACTTTCTTTCCATTAATTGTAAATATGGGACTATAAGACCCAAGTTTCATCACGAAATTGATTATTAAAGAAGAAAATTATAATCAATTTCCCTGCTTCCATTTTTTTTTTTCACAGTTGTTGCATTTTCTATATTTGTTAACTCTGTGTTTTGGAGGTTCAGACCTTGTTTTTAAGAGCAAGCATTTTTCTATTGTTTCTTATTTTTCCTTCATATTAAACAATTGTTATAAAATTATCAATTTAAAATGTTCTTTCCATTAATTGTGAATATGGGAATTTAATACACAATCCTGATCGAACATATAAAATTGAAAAAAAAAATTATCCTTTATTAAATTTCGTTGCACACATTTTGCATTTCCTACATTTCAGTCTGAACCTAATTTTAGACTCTGTTTTTTTTTTTCATTGGTATTTTTTTCTTTTTTCTTTTTTTTTTCTGTTTCTAATTTTCAATGTTATACAATTGTTATAAGATTGAGTAATGAACATGATCATTCTATTAAGTGGGAAATTGGGATAGTAAATTGGGATAGTAAGTCGATTGCTTTCATATATATCAGAAACTAGATGATCAACCCTGTACAAAAAATTCAGAACAGGTTGACTATATTACAGTTCACAAAAAATTATTTAAATATGTCATAGGTACGTAGTTCGTCATTAGAAATCAAAAGTTCCGTCGGAGGAAAGTCTGTTCAGAAGTCACCGGCGTTCATTGAGCAATCCGCGGAGGAAACGAAGCCTCATGGTCGGTGGCACGGACCAAATTATGTGCGCATAATAGGAAAAATAAAACGGAATCAGATCAGCAAAATAAAGGAGAAGGAAAAAATAGGTATGCAACACAGTTTACAAAATAGCATGAAGACATAATTCGAATGTGGGGGGGGGGGGGTCATGTTCTTTGAGAAATCAAAACTACCCAACAGCATGAACAGAAAACAAATTAAACATGGAGTCAAACAAATTTTAACATCATGAACACAACAGACAGAACGAACAAACAAACAGAAGGAAGTAAGAAACGGTAAATCAGAAGGGGAACAAACTACAACAACAAGGCAGATCAGTAAAGAAAAAAAAGGTTTTTGCAAACGGTTGCTTGCTTCCAAAACATCATTGGCCGGTTACCGGACCTTCGGCCCACCCCTCACCATGCCCAATCTACCAAGCGGATACCGATTCATATAGTCGACACCCACGGCAAGTTGAAGCGGCATGGGATGGGTTTCTGTGAAAACGGAAAAAGCAATACATCAACAACATTAAACCGAATAACACAAACAGCAGACAAGTAGAACTGAAATGACCGAATGACGGAAAAAACGTGATTCACGACGACGAAAAAAAAAAAGAACACAAATCCGAACAAAACTTGAAGAAAGAAACAAACACAAATTTCAGCCGAAAAAAAGAAGAACACAAACAGTGGAGTATGATGTTCATATCCGAACAAAACGTGAAGAAAGAACACAAATCCGAGGTCAGATCGTCAAAAAAAAAATATGAAGAACACCGTCACACGGCGGAAAAAAAAAACTTACCCGGTCGTAGATCAGAAAGAAGGGGCAAGGAGGAAACAAACTTCAACCGAGATTCACGACGACGGAGATCACATGCAGTTCATCCAAGACCCGAACACATCATCGGACGGGCGAATGATGTTCAGATCCGAACAAAAAGTGAAGAAAGAACACAAATCAGAGGTCAGATCGGAAAAAAAATCTGAAGAACACCGTCACATGGCGGAAAAATAAAACAAAGAAAAAAAAAAGACGAACAACCTCACCTAACCTTCAGATCTGCTAACCCAGAAGAGGGGAGAAGGAGAGACGGCAAGAACATATGAAGAAGGAAGGAAGAAATGAGGTTAGATACCATCGGGCGAGAGAGAAAACCGGAAGAACGAAGGAAACCGGAGAGAGAAGACGATTGTGTTACCGAAAGCGGAGAGGAAGAGAGCGGCGCAGAAATGAAAGGAAAAGGGGGGTTTGGGAAACCTAATCACCCATTTTCCCAAACCAGCGGCCCAAACACGATTTTTTTAAAATCGGTGGGTTTCTCAAATACGGGCTTCCGAAGTTGGGCCCCCAAACACGCCCTTATGGATTTCTTTGTATAAATTGTACTTGCAACTGAAACTGAACTGAACTGTAAGTATTACTGTGTTCTGTGTACAAGTTTGCAGAAGCTAAGCTGAGTAAGATCCCCTCCTATTATCTCCCACATTTTCTGATTTTATATCCCCCAGCAATTTATGTTTGACAATAGACACCTTTTTTTTCTTAAAATTCTTGATCCATCGTGTCTATTTAAAATTCATGAGCATCATGAAGTTTTTAGCTCTCTGAATTTTTTTATTTATGTCTATTGAATCTCGGTTAACATATAGAGATAGAGATTTGAACTTTTGACATTTTGTTTGATGATATATGTTTTATTGTGTTGCAATGGAATCTAATTCCATTGTTGAGACTGACAAGTTGATTTTGGATGTAATACTTAATAATATGGTTAATGTGTCATGTAAATGTTAAACTAAGTTAACGACAAGTACTTATTATATATAAAGTTTTAAGTCTAAGAATTTATTACAAACTATTCTTACAAGCTTTTAAAGTACATAGATGGATAGTTAGCATGTATCATCGACCAAGAGGTCAAAGATTTGAATCTCCCAACCTCACCTGTTGTAAAAAAAAAAAAAAAGATGGATAGAAATAAACTTATAATTTTTTTTTTGATTTAATGTTTCATTTAAATTTGAAATATTTTTACACAGTCGAAACTTAATAAAATAAAATAACCCCTAATAAATAAAACTCAAAATGTTAATAATTAGGAATCAAGAATTAGTAGATCAAAATGTTAGAACAACCCATGGTAAGATGTTGTCAATTTGAGCATAACTCAACTAATGAGAATATTATGACTTCAACTAAAAAAAAACAGTGGTTTAAATAACAACCAAACATGGTTCAATCAAACTCAAAGTAAATTTAGAAAGAGAGAGAGAGAAAAAAGGAAAACATGGGAAGATGTCCCCCTCCACTCAAAATAAGATGGCTTTCTACAATTGCTTTTTTTCCCATCATGTAGTTATTCTTGGTATTGGTACAGGGTGCAATTTTTCTTTTTTTTACCAAGTTAAAGAAAAAAAAAGGTAAATAAAAAACCTACAATTTAAACAGGAACATTCAATGTTGAACCAATTTGATCTCTTTTAAAACACAAAAAATAGTGAAATATGATTTTATTGAAAGCTAAAGAACAACATATCCAACCACACAAAATAGAGAAATGAAATGACTCCTGTGGGACTGACTTAAATATCCCATATGACACCTCAAATTCCAACTCTGTGTCTTAAACTCCTTGGACTCAGTTGAAAATGCCACTATGAAATACAACATACCCATTCTAACTCCCAACCCTCATGACTTTTGCCTCAAATCCATAAACAAATGACTGAGACAGTAATTAAAAACTAACAGCCCAACCAACTTTTAACTTTCAAACTAAACAACCAACCCTCTTGCAAATATTCTTGCTTCAATTTGCTTCATTCAAACTCACTCTCATTGGCTCTTCTTCATTCCTCTGCTTTTGGCTTCTCTTCCTCTGCTGCTACTGCAGATTCCTCTTTCTCTTCTGACCTCTCTTCAACTGCTTTTTCAGTTTGTTCTTCTTCTGCTTTCTCCACCACTGGCTCCTCTGTTTCCACTTTCACCTCTTCAGCAGCTTCCTCAGCTGGTGCTTCCGGCTCGGCCGGTGCTTCGGGCTCCGAAGCAGCAGGTGCAGCCTCGGCCTCTTCTGGTTCGGGTTCGGCCTTGGCCTCTTCCTCTACCACAACTTCCTTGGTTTCGACCTCCGGTTCGGATGCGACCGGTGCCGGTTCCTCTGCCTCCACAGGTTCAGGGGCAGCTTCTTCCTTTGGCTCCTCTACAGGGGCCTCAGCCGCTGGCTCTTCTACAACTTTCTCCTCGAGCTGCACCACTGGAGCTGCCTCAGGCTCTGGCAATACTACGGGGGCTGAATCAACCTGCAAAACCCAGATCGCACAATTGATGAATGAGATGTAATCTAAGTTGAAAGTTGCTATTTGGCGATGATCAAAGAAAAATACGTTAAAAACAGTGTTCGATGATCATATTCAATATGAATACAGAAAAGGGCATTGGTTTGTTTTTTATCTTATGCTTGAGGAATGTGATCCAATACAGATCATTTCAATGCATTGATGAGAAAAATCCCACATTGCAAGATCAGTAAGAACTAGATCACACTCGCACAAACATTTGGAATATCAAAACAAAAAAGAACTTAAAGGGGGTTGATCTCCATCAAATATTACAAAGCTGAACCCAAAGGCTTGAATTACCTCAATGGTGGCCATTTGGGAAAAGGAAGAGGAAGCAAATAAACAGAAGAAAGAGAATGAAAGAGAAAAACCCAGATGAGTTTTTGAGAGGCAAGTGAGCGAGTTGATTGAAACAAGAAGCAGAGAGGGTTTATATAGGTGTATGAAATATGGTGGATTGTAATAAAATATAATGAGGTTTGGGGAAAGACAGAGAGCCATAAGGACTCTAAAGAATCTTTGGTAATTTTGCCACCTCATTTTGCTGACATTTTTCGAAAGGACATTTATTTTGTCTACCTCTTACTTATTTTCCTTTTAAAACACTCAATAATACACATTTAGTAATGGAAAATTTAAAATATATAACGTAGAAAAATGGTTAGTCTTGAAGTAGCAAAATTATGCACATGCTAATCTGATCTTAGTTCAATTGATTAAGATGTATGATATGATCTAGTATTTGTTTTTATCTTCATAACTTACATATATAGTTCGTTTGATTAAGATATTATTTATTTGTTTTAATTTAACAGTTGTGGAGTGGTAGATTGAACCATCAACATTTGAGATGTGATTAGTTTTTAATCGAAAGAGTTATATTTGGATTAACATTGGTTCAAAATGTTAGATGGGCCAATTTGCTCCCTGGGGTTTCTTTTAGAAAGAAAAAAAAGTATTGAAATAATAAATTGTATTTAATTATGTTGATGAATAGAAAAGGAAATAATATAAAGGATGGTGTGATTGATGTGGTCGCTGACGAGGCAAGAAATAGGAAAGAGAGAGCGTAGGCCGGTGGCTGAAGTGGGGACCGGGGCCACCAAATGCCATCTTGACCGTTGAATGAACATCAGAGTGGGTCCCATGAAACTGAAGGTTTTGCTGGCGTGGCACAGTTTGAGATTTCTGAATACAGCCCTTGCGATTTTGCCTTTTGGGAATGTAACCGCCCTTTCCTCTTGCATGGGACCCACCTCAATATGCTTTCCAGGTCGGACCCTCGTGACCCCGACCCCACCTCCGCTACCCGCCATTTCATTTGCCACGTCATATCTTGCTGATCTATTCAACTTCACATAAAAAATACTCTCCCCTAATAAAATTTTCAAACTTGACTCTCCTAATTTAACCACAATACTTACTATCTACAAATCGGTAGTTTCTTATATTATATTCTTATCGACCAAAATATTAGAGAATGATCCACTTGTCAGTAAAATGTAACAAAAATAGAGTAATAAAAAATATATCACATCAGAAAGTAAGTAGAAACTCCTATTAATTAGTCTTTTAAGAAAAGATTGTTCTCAATATTATGTAATTACTTTTCAATTATACTACCTTTTAAGCAGGAGTGTTCATTGAATAATAAATGTAGATCACTTCGATTTATAAAGTTTAAAAATTTAAAAATGATCCATTGATTGAGTCTAAATAGATTTACTCATTTGGTTTGGTTTAATTTTGATTGATGTAATAGTTGTTTTTTACGATTTCAATAGCTTTGATTAGGAAAACTATTCAATTTCAAAAATCCAATTTTGGCAATAATTTCTTTGGAATTGAGACCCACTTCCTCCACATTTTAAGGGTTCAAATTCTTAGAGCTATTGAGAACACAAATTTTAAAGTTACTAAGTTTTTAGAATGTCACAACAAAATAGTCCTCTCAATATCAGATCCAATGCATAGCATCATTACTCATCACATTTTCTTTATTTTCTAAGTTCATCATCTTCAAAACCTTTGTATTTATTCGATATTTTATTTTTATTAAACCAAAGCCACATCACCACACAACATAATTTCAAATAAAATACTCCAATAAATTTATAGATAATCGAGTAAATCATCTAGACTTTTTTTTAATATATATATATATATATTAATTAAATCATTGTTTAAAAATCAAAGCGATGAAATATAGATCAATACTAAAATTAAAATTAGATCAAAATCTAAAACAATTGTGAATTATCGTCGGGATTAATAAGGGGAATTGAGTAAATAAATTTAAAGGGAAAAAAGAAAAGGTAAAAAATGGGGACAGTAAAAAAGTAAAATAAAATAGAGGGAAATTAGAGGTGTGGATCTCAATACATTTTAGCTATTTGGAATTAAGGCAAGTGGTCAACCGGAAATGCGTGCCATCATGCATTGGCCTTGCCTTCTCTCTATTATTATTATTATTATAATATCGAAAAGATTGATTGACAGCTGGACGGCGGATGATGAGCCTTTTCCACGGGACCCACTCGTGTTCTGTCCTCTCCAATAATTATTCGCCACGTGTAGATTCCTCGCATGGAACGACATACTCATCTGGCGTTTTGTTCCTTTTAAAATCTTTTATAAATAAATTACGTAAATCCTTTTTATTATTTTTGGAGAGGACAATGAGTTACAATGTGAGTGGTTGTAGGGGATTAGGGTAGCACGTAGGCATTGATGATGTGGACCTACTTTCAACGCTTATGTTGTGACGTGGGTCCCATTGGCCAAATCAACTGTTACAAAACCTTAATTATTCTGCAAATTATGCTAATGCAGTAGTGGCTTAAGTCATGTTGTGTGGTACCATTTTATTTTATTTTATTTTTAATTATGTTTGAAATTTTTGTTGCCCACATTTATGATTCAAAAATGATTCCGCTTGTTTAGGGGTTACCCTCTCCCCACATTTATCCCCTAAATATTCAGTGGTTTAATATAGTGTCATCATAGTTAAGTTAAGATGATTGAAAATGTTTCCATCATATTCGTTCTCAATATGCCAACAAGAGCTTAACTCAACTGGCATAAAGCTGTATTGATAACCACAAGATCTGTGGTTCGAATCCCCCTCCCCATATATTATCAAAAAAATATTTGTTCTCAATAATTTAAGAGAGAGAGAGAAAAATTGCATTAGTAACTTAGACATGACTTTATCAAAGTGAGCATAACTCAACGATAATTGACATGTATCTTTGACATAGATCAGAGATTTGAATCCTCCCAAATGTTATTGAACTCAAAAAAAAAAAAAAAAAAAAGGACTATTGGTTAAAGTAGAGATTCAAACTCTCACCATCTCATATTGTTAAACTAAAAAAAATGTAATAATTCGACGTAGTTCAATAGATAAATTACGTTTTAACTTTACTAAAGTGTTACGTTTATTCTTTTTTCTTCATTTTTATAATGTCCTTTTTCTTGTTTAGTAATGTTTTTTAAAGAAAAGTTTACTAAAGTGTATATAACTTTGAGCCAATTTTGACCATGATTTCGTTTTGATCTTTCAACCATATGTTTTAGGATTTCATTTTTAAATATTAGTAAAATAAAAAGTAAAGCTTTTAAAAACTAGTGTCAAGGGAAAAACCAAAAGCAAATGGGAAGGGACAATTAAATTACCACAACACTTGTTTTTTCAAATCAGTGTCAAGGTAATATTGTTGCAGTCCTAATTTATGAGCTCGGGGACCGAGTAGAGGTGGAATCGAGCTAGTCCGGAACAAACTAGTAGCTAGCTTGGAGTTAAGATGATCGAGGAATTGAAAAGTTAGTTGAATGGCAGATAAATCAATTGACTGTTTTGCGTGCTAGCTGGCGAAGTTGGATTTGAGTGAGGATGTATCAAGAGTTTGGATCGTGTGGATGTCCCTCGGTGTGGGGAGGATTTGGTTTTCTCTGATCTTATCATTCTGTAATTCTGCTCTTTGTGTGATTTCCTTGGTTGAATGAAAGGTTGATGTTCCGTTGATTAAAAAAAAAACAGTTTTAAAATAAAATTATTTAATAAAATGAATAACCCCCCTCCAATTTGTTTTGTATGTAAAGAGAGTTTTCTTATTTATTCATATGTGATTATTTGGAAAATATTTAGTAAAATAATATTTTTAATATCTTACTAAAAAAAACACATTAAATGTTATTGGCTTCAATGGTTTTTTTTTTTTTTTTTGAGACTGATATCTTCAACTTCATCCCCCCCAAAAGAAAAAAAGAAAAGAAAGAAAGAACTAATTATTAAATGATAAAGAACTAATTATTAAATGATAAATTTTATTGGGATTGAAGATGAGGTTGGTCAGAAAGTACATTCTCCTTATTCTTATTCCTAAAATTCAACAAATCAATCTACTTTACACAAAATTATTCATTCAGATTACGATTAACAAAAAAAAAAAAAAAAGTTCACATTATCTTATAGAATATTGTTTATACAATGAATGTATAAAATTTTCTTTAGAAATAATATATTTGCATTTTGATCATGTGCCTTTTCACAGCTCATGACATTAGATAAATTGAAATATATGATGGAGTTATTATTAAATGAGGTTCAACAAAACTATAATTTCATTTTTTTTAAAAAAAAATATAATTTCTAATCGTTAATGATAGTTGAACTAAGCTAAATAATACATTTTTAAATTTCTACACTCCTATATATAAATATTTTCTTAAAAAAAAGTATGACGTGGATGGAAGAAATTAATTCAATAAAGTATTAGTATATAGAATTTTAAAATGATAAATAGTAATCGGCGGCATGTAAACACGTCAGATCAAGTTGGCAAAAGGAGAGTCCAACTTGGAAAAACCAGATCAACTTTTGGTTGCTGCCACCAAGTTTATTTATTTATCGCTTGAACACAATTTATGTGTAATTAATTTGCTTTATAAGTATATAATGAGAAAAGTTATAGAAAATTCAACGGCTTTGCCCAAATCTGACTTTATGGAAAAGCTAAACATTATTTATTCGAGAAACTAGGAAGTATGAATCACATCCTAATTTTTCTTTAAAAAAACCACATCTCAAATCTGTAATTCTATATATATAAAAAAAAAAGTCTCACTTTTAATATTTTCCAGCTGAAAAAAGAAAAAGCATCTTACTTTAATGTTGAAACTATATTTTTCTAAATAAGTTGCTTAATCCCCACAATTTCCCCACCACAAAAACAACTTTTCTTTTTCCATGTAGTATTTTGATTGACTGAAAGATTAATTATGATTGGCACTCATGTTTTATCATATTTTAAAGGCTCATGCTTTAACAAGAAGATCTACCTTAACGAACTAGCTCATGAATTAGCAAGAACGAGTTTGAATTCGGGTCTGAATCTATGGTTAATGGGTTTCTAAGTAGGATTACATTAATGGCGTGTAGAGAGACATCATATTTTGTAAATCCAGAGTTGTATCTTCTTCTTAATGAAATTATTTTTTGTTTTTTTTTTTTAAAAAAGAGGTACTAACTACTAAGAAGGTAAAGTCAATCAAAACATAACTCAATTAATCAAGACATTTGACTAAAAGATCAAAGGTAAAAAAGGGAAAAAAAAAAAAAAGGAAATATGGATTTTATTCCTAAAATAGCAAGACATACTAAATTTCATCATAGATATAGCTTAAGTAAGTGTAGATATTTTTATATCTTCTATTCAAATTATGTTTCATTCACCTGTTTATTTAACCCAAGAAAAAAAAAAGATAAAAAGAGCATTTCAAACCTTACTAATTTCCATAAAAGTTAAACCCTGCATAAGGTTAAACTTGGTTCATACACATAATATCTCCCAAAACTTACAAACTACACACTCTAGTGTCTAATCTTGTTGATTTCGTATTAAGAATAACAAAAAAAGTCACAAAAAATTATTCAAATTTAAGGTAAAATATTGCAACACTTATCTAAGTTTAAGATTAAATTAATTTGATGAAATTAAAAATTCAAACCGTCAAATTTAGGGATATTTTTCTTTTTCAAAAGATATGAAGACTTGAGTATTCCATCAACTCGATTCAAACTATATCAACCGTATAATTAGTTTTGGTTGAGTTATTTCTCTTTTAAATTTGTTTTGTTTTAATTAATTTGTCAATATGAGTTTAACTCAGGTAGTTATTGTTGGCTTTCAAATTGAAAGTTCGAACTATCACTTCCACACATTTAGAATATTATATTCTTAAAAGAAAAACTAATTTAAAATTTGGTTTAAATCTCATTTTGGTTCCCGAGCTTTCAAGTTAATTTTATTTTGGTCCCAAAAATTTCTTAATGTAAAATTTAGTATCCAAGCTTTTAGGTTTACTCTATTTTAGACTTTAAACTTTCCTAATGTCCATTTCAGCCCTTGAGATTTGAAAACAATAATAAATCAGTTTTTATCAATATATTTTATTTGAATGGATAATATAGATTTGAGTATGTGTATTAAAATGCTAATGTAGACATGTATTAGAGTTGTAGTGGGACACCAACAAAAACATAGCTCAATTAGCATAAAAATGAGCTGATAACCACAAGGTCTGTGGTTCGAATCCCCCCACCCCATATTGTCAAAAAAAAAAAAAAAAAAAAAAGTCATATAGAGAGACGAGGAACAACTTAATCTAAATATTTTTAAATTAGGTTGGGTGTATACAAATTGCACAGTTCAACAAAAAGTTATCTACTATAATTATCCTTTAAATACAAATTTTGTGAGATTTGTGACAGCTCATCAAGGTCAACGGGTTGGTTGACTCCATGTCATTTATTCTCTGCCTGTGTATGTTAGCTCAACTCAGAGAGTGTTTTTTAATTTGCCAGCTCAGAAATTACTTCCTACCATCTTCTCAAATTCTTCTGCTGTTAAATTAGCAATACGTGCTAGGCTGTAAGAATTTCCTTACCACTGTTCTCAGGTTTGTTATGCTTGGGAAAAAATTATTATATTGACTATTAACTCCATTTGTTTACATATGTTTTTATCTTTATTAATATTCTTTTAATATTGATGGTCCCACATATAATAATTTTTACGATGATAAAGTGACAAAAACATTAAAAAAAAAAAATACTTCACTGTATACTGTCCCTACATCACTATTAAAACCTCAATTACGAGAGACAGCCGAAGCGAGTTTAGCTCAGCAGTAATTGGCATGTACCATCGACCATAAGGTCAGAGGTTCAAATCTCTCCACGCCAAATGTTGATGTACTAAAAAAACAATTAGGAGAGATAAAATAAAATTTTCATTTTCTAAAATTGGTTTTCGAAGTCCGACCGTCCACTTCGATGGGCCCGCGGCCTTGACGGTGTGATTTTCGTAAAGTAACCGAAAGTTTGGTCACTTTGGAAAACGTCCGAAGGCAGCTTCAGGCTTTCAAGCCACCAAGGCCCAACCCCAATTCTATTTTGCAAGGCCCATTCCTCACAATTTCCCTTTTGTTAATCGGATCTATATATACACAGTAGGAGTGCAAGCGAAAACCGAAAAACCGACGAACTGAACCAAAATGAACCGATCCATTGGTTTGGTTCGATTTTTTAGCAAAATAATGGACATCTCGGTTTGATTTTAGAGAAAACCGATTTTTTTTTTCGGTTCGGTTCTTAATTGAAAAAACCAATAAAAAACTGAACCGAACCATTATATATATACCCCTCTTTAAAAAACCCTAATTGCATATATCAGTATCTCACAACTCACATCACTCTCTCTTCACAATTCCAGCCGCACATCAACAATAAATTCTCTCCTTCATGATTCCAGCAGCACAACCTACCCCTCCCAATTGTGTCTTCTCTCACTCTCAGCCTCTATATATTCGCCAGCGCCACCACCTCCCACCGAACACAACCCATAACCTCGCCGTCCACCGTCATCACGATTCCAGTCCCACACACTTTCTCCTTCTTCACGATTCTAGCCGCACAACCCACCCCTCCCAATCGCAGTTTTCTCCCACTCTCAACCTCTGTATATTCGCCGGCGGCACCACCTCCCGTCTTCCGTAACCCATAACCTCGTCATCCATTGTCATCACCTCATCGTCCGGCGCCACCACCTCTGTATTTACACCGGCACCTCTGTATTTTCAAGTTTCAACGACGACTTGGTGTCATGAGCACTGAACAGTCGATTAATTTTGAGAGGGTTGTTTGAGTCTTCGAAGTGAACATTGAGGAGGTGACTGAAAACCGAAAATCGAACCAGTCGATGAACCGAACCGATAGAAAATCAAACCAATGGTTTTGTCCCTAATTGGACATTGGTTCGGTTTATTGTTTTATAAAACCGAATGGTTCGGTTCGGCTCTCGGTTGACCCCAAAACCGAACCGAGTTGCACCCCTAATACACAGTGTATTTTTTTTAATACACAATGGTATTTTTGAAACATTTTTCAAAGTTCAGGGGCATTTTTGAAACTTTTCAAAGTTCAGGGACATTTTTTAAACAAACCCCATAGTTTAGGGGTGTTTTTTATAATTTAGCCTTTATTCAAATGTATAAATATATTTGCATTATTTATGTTTTTGAACATGAGCAAGTAAGATTAAGGCAAAGTGGATTAAACAATCAACCTAAAAATGTTAAATCATTATGCATTTATAGTAAAAGTTAGATAATTGAATTTTCACTAACAAATTATTCAACAAAAAAGAAAAAAATTATTTTAAGAGTTTGATTTTCATGGGAGGGATATTTTAAAGAATATTTTGGACTTATTTTAAGAGTTTGATTTTTATGACAACTCAAGTCATTTTCTATTTCTACTCACCAAATCAAAGACGTTGTCAAAGTGAGTATAGTTCAGTAATTTGCATGAATATTTAATCAAGATATTAGAACTCCTAATGTTGTTGAACTCAAAAAAAAAAAAAAAAAAATCAAAGATAGTTCAATGAATAATACTTATTTACATACTTATTTTCATATTTTTATTGCATTTACTTGATAAATAAATTTCAAGATATTCTTTGACCACTAAAACATAAAAAGTTGGTAGAAGAAAAATTTAGACTCATCTCTTTGGAGCTAAGTACACCTAATTAATGATCTATATATAATCCTGTGGTGGTAGTTCTCAATTTAGTTTTTAATCTTCTAAAAATCTAATTTATCATTGAAATATTGATTGATTTAATATATCCAAACACATGAAAAATTCAAATATTAAAAAAGGACACATTACTCGTTTTAATAATTTACAAACTTATTCTTAGCTATGATAGGAAGAAAGATGGTTGCTTGCAGCGAAACGAAAGACCAAAGTTCCTTATTCCTTTGCAACAATGAGAGAACCCAATTTGTACAATTCAGAAAATTAAAGCATTTCCCGACCCATGTGGCCATAGCCATTGCAACCCAACTTTTTTTCTCTCAATTCCAAACCCATTAATTCCATTTCATCCAAATGGCTTTTTCTTCTCTACCAAATTTCATCCATTTCCCCACCTCAATCTCAATCTCAAATAGTTCCCTTCCGCCCCCGTCACTGCCACCGTCTTCGCCGCTGTCGGCCAAGCGTCGAGGTTCTCTGTGCGTAAAATGCCATGGCGGAGGCCCCGACCCGGAAAAGAAAGATAATGGCCATGAAAAAGACCCTCTCGAAACAATTGCCGAACTTTACAAGGGCATCAAGAACAAAGACGTTGCACACTTGGCTGATGTTATAGATGATCAATATCCCAATGTCGCTCGTTCCATCCCTTTTCTTCGAACTAACCCATATCTCTTCTCTGCAAGAAATTATTAAGAAACAATCTGCGAAAGGAGTTTGAATTTTTTTTTGCTTTTGCAGAAAAAGTCGGATTTCCTATCTAATATCATCAAGGGCTTACAAAATAGTCTAATATTCAACGTGCAGCCAACAACAAAAGATGGATCGATGGTGGGTATTAAATGGAGAGTAGGTACATACTCCAAACGAAAATCCTTTTTTTTTAAAAAAAAAAAAAAGTTTTTAGAACCGAAATTAGTTTTGTTATGTTATGATGGCAGGGTGGAATAAACCCCTGATGGAGTCGGGAAAGGGAGTCCGTATCTATTCTCACCATACCTATGTTGGAAAGTTGCTTATTGGGTACTTTAATTTACTATCTCTTTTTTAACTAATTCTCTTCCATCTCATTTCTTTATTTAATCTTTCATTTTATTTTATGTTTTTTTTTTTTTTTTTTTTTTTTTGAATGAATTGGATTCAGTAACTTGGAGACCATAATCGATCCTCTTCTTCGGCTGGGGCCCAAGACACTTGTGAGTGAGCTCAATATAATACACTACACTTTCTTTGGTTGTGATTGTGAATATATTATATGTGTAGTAATTAATGTGTAGAATTACAAATGTTTTTGGAGCAGAAGAATTGGAATTGGAATTGGGTGCCAAGAAAACAGAGAAAAGTTCCATCGCTGTGTCTGGGATTCTTCCTCCTCGTTCTCTCGCTCTTCTTTTTCCAGTTTTCTGTTCGTTAAAGGCCGGCGTTTGATTTTTAACTGCAGATCAGAAGAAACAAAGGGCAATTGATTAAGGAATATGACATTGTCGTCCCACAATTTCTTATGCATTTTTAACTTAGCTCTTTAAATACACCCACGACTCATTACCCAATTGTTTCAAAATTGCCCTTTCAGCTGACTACAACTGTAGTATAATTGAATTATTATTATTCTTTTGTTTGTTTATATAATAAAGTATAATTGACTTATGACTTGGCAATTATAATCTGTCATTTATGTAAGTTTTACAGAAATGACATGAGTCAATTATTGAGCATATACCATCTCAATATCAAACATTTTGTTGGTGATATATACTAGTGATAAAGACGTACTCGATCAATTATGAATGGAATTATAGTAACAAATCTTTGGAGAATTAACATTTTTCATTACATTTTAACAAAACGTTTGAACTAATGTCCTAATTAATGTTCCATCGTGTGACTAAGATCAATCTAAGTTGGACAAATTTGCATCTTAATCAATTGATTTTGATCTAACAAATCTAATCCTAACCCTAGTCACACACTTCACTCATGATCATACTAAAAGGAAAATATTAAAATTTTAACGATTAAATTGCAAAGATATATAAATTTAATTAAATGTCAGTTAAATATATATTTTAGTCTCTAAGCTGTTTTTTTTTTTCATTTAAATCTTATTATTTTAAAAGTTTTAATTTGGTACAATAGATTGAACATAAATATTTATCAAGGTACCTTTTTAGAGAATAACCTCCTCTTCTTTAGGTTGGAAGAGGATACTGCCATTGTTAACTCTATTAGATGAAACAAGTTGACATTACAACTTGCACAATTACGTATTGTCATTTATATTGTAAATGATTTTGTTTGTTATGTTGAATAATTTGTAACCTTAGGAGTTAAAAGACGTTCAAAACTAAAAAAAAAATAATTAAGGTATTGTTTGATAACTATTTGGTTTTTGGTTTTCGGTTTTTGAAAATTATATTTGTTTTTCCCTAAATTTCCTACCATGACTTTCATCCTTGTTAAGGATCCATTTGAATTCCTAGCCAAATTTTAAATTAAAAAAAAAAAAAAAAAACAAGTTTTTGAAAACTACTTTTTTTTGTTTTCAAAACTGGACTTGGTTTTTGAAAACAAGAAAAAAAATTGATACTAAAACAAAAAAACTTATAGGTAGGAGTAGGTGTGTATAAGCTTAATTTTCAAAAACCAAAAACCTAAAACCAAATGGTTATCAAACGGGACCTAAAAAAACTTGTTTTGTTTTTAGAATTTGGCTAAAAATCTCAATGTTTCTTTAAGAGATGAGGTGAAAACCATAATTAATAAATGGTGAGAAGGCAAACACAATTTTAAAAAACAAACTAAAGATGAATAATTATCAAATGAGACCTATATCTTTTAGAATAAGAAGTTTTCGTGTCCGAATTTCTTTACTTTACATACCATGGATTACTAAAGTTGATATGAAACTTATGTTTCACGCAAGGATGAAAATATTTGTCGATATTTTGACAACTCGGTAAATTGAAGGATTTGACATTGATATTGAAGATTAACTGTTATCTTTTTAAAATAAACATAAAAAATTTTTAAAAAATTATTTATTAACTTCAATATAAATGTAAATACTAATAACAAATTCTATAACTTAGTTCGAAAGAAAAAAAACAACTCAATTATCCATTATCAATTTAAATAGTTTTTTATAAATTTTTATTTACAACCCTTTGCCTTAAAAAACGGAACCATGGAACTAAAAAAAAAAAAAATGGCCCCTAAGTCTATTGTCTCAGCTTGGATATGTACGTTAGAATTTCAACAAAGATTCTTGCTTGCATCTAAATGAAAAAGACTAAGGTTCTTTCCTTGTGGAGCCAAATTTTTAGCACTTGGAGGGAAGAAAGCATCTCCAATGGCAAACTTTATGTCTATTCCAGAAGCCATATCAATCCTCTTGCTCTGCCATTTCACCTTTCCAATGGCCTTTTCTTCCTCAACAAAGTTCCTCCATTTCCCTGCCTCAACCTCAATCTCCCCAAACTCTAACTCTAACAACTACAACTTCACCCCTCTTTACACCACAAGTCGTTACTCGCTGCCATCGACAGCCGAGCGTCGAGGCTATTTGTGCGTAAAATGCAATGGTGGCCCTGAGATGCCACAACAGAGAAAAGACGACGACGACAACGATAACGATGAGACTCTCAAAAGAGTCCGCAAACTTTACGAGGTGGTAAAGGACAAAAACCTCACCAAATTGTCTGATGTAGTAGCAGATGAATGTCCGGATGTCTATAATTCCATCCCTTTGTTACGAATCTTCCGAGCCAAATTGGTAATTTCCACAAATCCCATGTAGCTCTTTTGATCTCTTGGTGGATAATGGTTTATGATCGATCTTGGTTTTATTAATGTCGCAGAAAGTGATGGAATTCTTCTCTCATCTCACCAAAACCTTCGGGAACAACCTAAAATTCACAGCGAAGCCAATGACAAAACATGGATCTATGGTGGGTATTAAATGGAAATTAGGTACACACTTCAAACTAGATCTAAGATTTCCTTGTTTCATTTAAATTTTAACATAAAAAGTCTCGGAAATGAATACAAAGACCTACTTTTTTTATATACCATGTTAAATTACCATTCGAACTCAAAAGTTTAAGTTGATAGATTATGATAAATTTAATCTTATATCGATACTTTTTTTAATGTATGAGACGAAAGATTTGACTGTTTTAGGGCGGTTGTGGTAGGGTGGGACAAAACCCTGATGACGTTGGGAAGAGTGAATATCCATTCTTACCATAGCTACGTAGGAAAGTTGCTTATTGGGTACTTGAAACTGTTTCTTATACACGATCTCTTGCCATTTCTTAATTTAATTTCTTCAAGTTCTCAACTTCCAATAAACTGAACCTTTCATTTTACTGTTTTGTTTGAATGAATTGGATTCAGAAACTTGGAGAGGATAATGGATCCTTTTGTTCAGCCCAAGCCCATGAGACTGGTCAGTTTTTTTTTTTTCCTAATACAATTTGACAGCTTCTTCTTTCTTTCTTTCTTTCTTTCTTTGCTTGTTAAACTTTATATTATCTGAAATGATTTATGTAGCAATTGCTAATGTTTTGGAGCAGATGGATTTGAATTTGGAGCCAAAACAGAGGAGATTAGCATCGTTGTATCTGGGTTTCTTCCTCTTTGTTCTCTCGCTCTTCTTTTTCCAGTTTTCTGTTCGTTGATGCCGGCCTTTGTTCAAATGCACCCATGAATTTATTACTCAATTGTTTCAAAATTGCCTCTTGAGCTCACTACCATTTCAATTCTGATAAATTATTTATATTTTTTACTAAAATGTTAGAGATTCATTTTAGATTCGAATCTCCACCTCTTCACTAAAAAAAATTGTTGAGGTAGGCGAAAACAATCAATTTAGTCCTTTATTTTTAATTATTTTTCTAATCATTCACTAACTTCTTACCAGAATAATAATCTCCAACTGACTGGATCTTGAATAACTTATTCATAATACGAACAAGAGAAGAGAGTGTATAATCATTGAAAAATAAGGAGATAATTACTTAAGTCTATATGATAAAATGATAACTTTATGAATTTGTAACTCATTCTATTAAGAAGCCAACAAGAGCATAGTTCAACTGTACTGATAACCACGAGGTCTGTGGTTCAAATCCCCACTCCATATTGTCCAAAAAAAAAAAAAAAATACTCGTTCTATTAAGAATTAATTTTAAGAAGTTAAATTGCATTGGTTGTAGTTGTAGACAAATTTGAGTTAAATCATATCGATTTGGAATATATTACCTTTGCAAAAAAAAAAAAAAAACATTTCAATCAATCAATAAGCATACTATTTAATTAGTGGTGTTGACGATAAAGACTAGATAGATGTATAGTATTTCATTAATTAAATAAGTATTATAGGCATTCAAATATAAGAAGATGAAAAAATCTAAATCAATAATAGCACAAGTTGAATGGGATTTTATGCTTATCTAGATTTTGGTTGGGTTGAAATGAACTCACTCAAATTTATTAGTTAATTGAGATTTTTTTTCTTATAATCATAAAATTACAGAGGTGTGTGTATATATATACATATTTAACTTCTGTGTTGAATAGTTTTTTTATATTTTAGTCTTTCAATTTTCAAGTTTTTTTTTTTAACTTCTCAAATGTTTAAAATATCTATTTTGATATCTGAATTTAAAAAATAAAAAACAATTATTAGTATTGTGGTCTTTAACTTTATTTTAATTTTAACAAATTAATAACATAATTTCGAGTAGTATATAACATATTAATATGTGCGAGACTAACATTAGCAAATACTTGATGGAAAAATTATATAACAAAGATGAAAATAATTATTTTTAAAAAAATCAAAAATAAAAATAGATATTTTAAAAGTTTTGAGATAAAAAATAAATAAAATTAAAAGTTTTTTTTTTAAAAAAATAAAATAAAATTAAAAGTTTAGATAAATAGTAACTTTATAAACCTTATATTGTATTACGTATTACCATAAAGTTATCGTGGAGCAGAAAAAATAGGGCAATAGGGATTTTTGGGCCATTTTCATTGTTGGGTTGTAAAAATGGGCCCAATTTTGAATTCACTTATTTAGGGACCCCTGATGTTGAGAAAAGACTAAAATGTCCTTGCTCCTAAAAATTTTTCTCCTTCATTCAATTCATCGAAATCAAGCTCTCGACCGTTGGGTTCTTCTCCTCCTCACGACGATTGCTCCATTGCATCACGCTCGACTACATTTTTCCTAGCAAATCTTCAGCAAAATCAAGCTTACAACAACACGAGGTAAGTAACTACTATCATTTTCCATTTTATTAGGGTTTTAATCGCGCGATTTTCTCCTTCGGTAGTTGCATATTTGGGTTTTGTTACAAATCTAGGGTTTTTTGATATTCGTTGGTTTCTGAATAGGTTTTAGGGTTTATTTAAGTGTGTCGGCGGTTTCTGAGGAGGGTAGAGGGAAGAAGAAGACGATTCTGTGGTGTTTATGACTTTGATTTTCTGGAATCGTGATGAATCCCGGCCGGGATTCATCCTCTGTAATTTCTCGGTCAACCGAGAAATATGGCAGACCTCGAAGCCTTCACGGTTGGCCGAGAAATTATAGAGGATGAATCCTGGGCTCGATTTCGACCGGGACTTTCTCGGTCAACCGGGAAATATGGCAGACATCGAAGCCTTTCTCGGTTGGCCGAGAAAATACACGTACCAATCCCAACCCTCGATTTCGACCGGGAATTTCTCGGTCAACCGGGAAATATGGCAGAACTCGAAGCCTTTCTCGGTTGACCGAGAAACTACACATACAAACCCAACCCTCGATTTCGACCGGGAATTCCTGCAGAGTGCTTGTTTTTAGTTTTTTTTTGTTTTTTTTACTTTGTATATATATTTTAAATGTTGAATATGTATTGTTGTAATTTGATAGGTCTAGTATGGAAATCACCGAGAAAATCCCCATCGCTGACCATTTTCCTGCTGCGTTGACATGTTGCTCACACCTAAACAAAACCATTAGCAATATTAAGTCAACCCTAAGTCCTACCCAATTAAACCTCTTTAGGCAAACATGTTTCGGGCCTTTAATAGATGTGAATGTTATTTTTAATGGCCAATTAGTACACTACATCCTCCTTAGGGAAGTAGAGGAGAATAGGGCAAATGTGATGAGCTTTAAATTGTTAGGTCAGAAGGTCTCCTTTGGTAAGAGAGAGTTTGACCTCATAACCGGCCTTCGTCATTCATTTAGACCAATGAGGAGATATATAGATGGCCCTCCCAATAGACTCCTGAGATTATATTTTAGG
Source organism: Luffa aegyptiaca (assembly GCA_017139565.1). Taxonomy (NCBI): domain Eukaryota; kingdom Viridiplantae; phylum Streptophyta; class Magnoliopsida; order Cucurbitales; family Cucurbitaceae; genus Luffa; species Luffa aegyptiaca. Next base: position 51,455,421 of record CM029398.1, read on the forward strand.
GAGAATGTAGGTATGAAGGTGGAGGAGTTAGATAAGTCGTTTCCGACCCTTCAGTTTGAGAACGACGAAGATGCAGTTAAGATCGCATCGTTTTATTTTTTTGAGTTGGCTTTGATGGGGAGGGAACGCAAACAACAAGTAGATGCCAGCACTCTAAACTTGATGGATAACTGGGTTGCATTCTGCAATGAGGACTGGAGTACCATCGTGTTTGACAAGACAATAAAAAGTCTAAAAAAGGCACTGAAGGGGAAGGCTGAGTCGTACAAGCGCAAGGGCGGTGGTCCAAAGAAACAGGAGACATACAGTCTGTACGGTTTCCCGTTTGCTTTTCAGGTTAGTAGATTATTAAACTTTTGAAATGTAATCTTCATATAGTTTGGTACGGTTTCCCATTTTTTTCTTTTATTGTTTATTTACACAGATATGGGCTTACGAGACCGTTTCATCTCTCACTGGACGTGTTGCCAATCGTATAAGTGAGACAGCCATCCCACGCATTCGTCGATGGTCTTGCTCCCACTCCCCATCATACACAATCATTGCTGATGAGGTTTTTGGATCCCGAGCGGTTAGTTATCTCTTCCTCATCATCACCCACAGCTACATCAACCTCTGTGTCCATGTCCTCATCTCCGTAGTCCCCCCAATCTTGGTCACCATAAAGTTCACTACCATAGTCTTCATCATCCCCCAAGTTATATGAAGGAATATTTTTGGATTCATCGCATGGGAAGGATGTAGATGCCGATGGTATATTGTTTGGGACTGATGTTGATGATAAATTCGGCTCCACCTTATTTGGCATGACGCATGGGATGGGAAATGGTCGTGAGGCTTGGTTACTAGGACACTTTGGGATTGTGGATATGTATATGGGTACATCAGAGACCTTATTCCAGGTCAAAAAGGTGTTAAGGCCTTCATCGTTCCTAATAACAAACGCAGGGGCCCTAGACATCAATTGGACTACACATCTTATTCTAAGGTCAAATTCCTCTGAACTTATACTGGTTAATCTATATAATCGACTTAAGAAGTCACTGTATGCAGTACCAATGTCTATGTCGAAACCCATCAACTCTCCACCCTCATATTCATTTTCCCTCTCCTTCCACAGGCCACCATAACAAACCCACACACGAGGCATTATCTGCACGAACATGAAAAAAAATAAATAAATAAAATAATGAAACAGCCAAAATTCCCGGTCGAAATCGATTTTCCCGGTCTCGGTAACGTTTCCCGGTCTCGGTGGCATATGATTCCCGGCCGGGAACAACGAAAATCGACCGAGAATTCGAGCAGCGCGACGCAAAAATAAGTCCCAAACCCACGAACGTACTCTTAAACGTAAAAAATTGAACGATCAAAACTTGAAAGTGTAGTAATCACGTACCTCCTTCAGAAACTCGAATGTCGGAAGTGTTTTGAGTGTGATTGGCCAATCCAAACCGTGATGATGTGGTGAAATCGTGTTGGGACCAAAGAATATTGTATGGGGACAAAAGAACTAGAAGAATTAAGAATGAAAATACGAATAGGAATGGGAATGAGAATAGGAAATTTTTTGTCATTCCAAATTCCTTATTCATTAAGGAAAAATAATGGAAAATTGGTGGGAAATCTATTTTGGTGGTGTAGAAAATTAATTTCCTTTTTTGAAAATTGAAGAAAGGCTATAATGGTCATTTATACCATTGCTGACCTCATTAAAATCAACAAAGGGTCCCCAAATAATAGATTTAAAAAAAGTGGCCCTTTTTTACAAAAACAACAATGAAAAGGGCCCAAAAATCCCTATTGCCCGAAAAATACCCAAAAGGCAAAAACTCAGGGGCCGCGGGCAGCGCTCGTTCATCAAATTAAGAAACAGAGCGCCGAGGCCGTGGTTTATCGGCCGGGAGATGCGAAAACAATGCTTCAGATTCTCAATCTAAACCCTTCAACTCCGATTCTCGCCCTATCGACCTCGATTTCTGATGACCCAATTCGCTCCGGCCTCCCTTTACTTCGCCCTCGAAATGAAACACATAATTGGGCTCGTTTGCAGTCCAAGCTCAAGTGCAACGGCAGATTCTCTTGCCTTTTCTCCGACAACCGAAGAGAGGTGCTGCGATTTTCTTTTATTTATTTGTTCCAACCTTGAACTTATTAGATTTTGTAGCTTGTTCTTTTTTTCCGTTGTGTTCGATGTCGAGAACCAAGAACTAATTCGGATTTGGCTTCAGTGGCTTACTTCTTTTAGGGAAATTTTGAGAAACACGCTGTGGTTGGGTAATTTCTTTAGAGTTAGGATAGGAGATGGGGTGATTTGGAGTTTAACTTAATGCTGTGGACCCTGTTGTTTCTACAACCATTACGAGTATGCCTATTGTTATTCCACAACAAGCATCAAGCGGATGAGGATTCGATAGCTTGGCTCGTATTGCTTGCTATTTTTACATTTATTGGAAAATTTTAGTGGATGCCAATCTTTCTGTACTCAAATTCTTGAACTAAGAAGACCATAGACCGTGTTTTAAAAGAGTATTGAGGCTTACGTCTCGAGCCAAGGTTCTAACATTTAGCCATGAAATTACCTTCTTTGAACCGTAAGAGGCTTATACCTCTTATAGGAGAGACTTACGCCTTTATACAAAAATGCATTGAGGCTTAAAAATCTCTACGCCTCATATAGTAGTTAGTAGAATAGTATTAATTTACTCCATTCTTAAAAATATAAAGGTTTGTGTTGTAACAATTTGAACTATTACTTCTTTTACCACTTGGAATTTACAAACATTGAAGAGAAAAATTTTATAAAATGAGTCAATTCTATTAGCGATAATGGTAATGATGTTACACGGGGTGATCTTTTGTTATACTTTTATATAAAAGTATTATGTTTAGCAATACTTGTTCACACCAATTTGGAATCGTATAATGTTTTTATTTAAAATTCTCAAGGTCACCTTTAGGTTGTTAAAACATTGACCTTAAATATGAGCTTTTCTATGAAAAAAAATCTAGAAGTTTTCTTATTAGGATTTTCCGTACTATTTTTATGGTTTGATGATCATGTAATGTCAGGGAGAATGGTGGTTATATCAACTCTGTTGTTGCTGGATCTTACCTAACCAAGAGGTCAAATGTTTGATTTCCCCATCCCACAGTGTTAAAAGAAAAAAACAAAAAAAGTATCTATCTGCTTTTGCTAAATAAATTTCCTTGGATTTCTTATCACTTATGGGCCATTTTATCCAAAAGAAAAAAAAAAGTCGGCAAATCTAGTAGACTGGCTGCTGAAAAATTTAAGTAGAATTATTCTAATCCTGTTTAAGAGAGGACTTCAACTTGTTTCTATCTGTTTCAAATATTTTGAATCATTCCATGGGAATCGAATCATGAATGACTAACATTATCCTGGCTAGTTGGAGTCGCCCAGCTACTTCATTTCCCTTTCCCCAGGGCAGTGTCATTGTTATTAGATATGCACATCCATCCCTTCCCTTCCACCCAGAAGAAAAAAGAAAACAACAATGAGAAGTAACTTTAAGTTGATGTTGTTTAGATTTTGTGATCCAATGTGCACCTGATATACTACATACTCAAACTTATAGTGCATTCTTCTTCATTATTTGAGTCCAAGAAAGTGTGTTTTGGAGTTGGAACAAAAGAAAATCTTGCTTAAATTTGCCTTCTCTTTGTTGGTAGCAGGAACAGGCAAGGAAGGCATTAGAAAGTGCACTTGGGGGAAAGAAGAATGAATTTGAGAAATGGAACAATGAAATAAAGAAAAGAGAGGAGGCAGGCGGCGGTGGCGGTGGACGAGGAGGTTGGTTCGGCTCTGGTGGATGGTTCGGTTGGTCCGATGAACATTTCTGGCCAGAAGCCCAGCAGACTAGTCTTGCTGTTTTAGGTATAATTGTCATGGTAAGTAGTTTTCCTCATCCATCTTAGATTCTAGTTACACTTGTTTGGATGCAATCTAACTACTCCTTCATTTCACTGGTGCAAATTTTCAATAAAAGTATCTCATAGTTGCAAAAGGTGAACTGTTGCTTGCTGTTGTTTTCAACCCACTACTGTATGCTTTGCGAGGAACAAGAAATGGATTGACTTTTGTTACTTCAAAAATTATGAGAAAGAACTCTGCTGGTAATTATGCTGAGTTTGAGGAGATTTCAAACAAAGAAGCCTCAGGCCAGGTCTCTGCTAAAGAGAAAGTTGCAAGGAAATGGGGAAGCGATTGATCTTTCTTCCCATTTACTTTTAACCTTCCTGTTTCAACAATTCATTAATATTGCTGTGTAATTTTTTGGAAAGTGTTTGTCTCCTAGAATTAGTTTTTCTTTTTTATGTTGATTGCTTAGAGGAGTCTTCCAAAGATTAGCTTCCTTTCAAACTGGATACTTGAGTTTTTGCCCTCTTCAACAAAAACTACCCTACCCCATTCTAAAAGAGAAAAATTGAGTTGCATGAACTAACATATAGTTAAGTTAGTAGTCAATCGTACTGTAAAAAGATAAAATAATTTACTATTTATTATGAATTTTGTCAATAACTAACACGGTTTGTAACAAAGCTTATATTCATAATTGCTCGTTAAATCTTGTTATATTTTTCCTTTATTTTTATAAACATACATGTTTAGTTGTTTACAGATAACAAGCATAATTCTTGTGCAATTCAATGAATGTTTTCATATTGAACATCACATGTATCTTGACTTATCTTTAAAATACGAGAATAAGAAAATAATTATTATTCTATTTATTCATTTTTTTCTTTTTTTAAAAAAAAAAGATTATTCTATTTATTCTTTAGAAATGCAGGAATTGTTCTTCAAATCAACTGTAAAAAAGAAAAGTACAAGAGAATAAAAACTTTATCTTTCTTTGGAATTTGGATTCGAATTCAAGCCGATTCACACGATCCGAGGTTTAGCCGAAAGTGGATTACTTTGGTCTTAGGATTATTATTCGAAGATTCAAACTCAATGTGCAATATTTTTGCTCCGTAACAAAGGAAGCTACTTTTCTCCTCAAATATCGATTAGATAAATAAATATTGCTTTTTAGCAAACTTTTTCTGAAGATTATGTACAAATTATCCGGCGGCATTTTTAAAAATACTTTCAAAGTGAAAAAACAAGAGAAAAGTTCAGATTTTACCCCGTAGTTATGTGAGGAAGTTGATTTTCATCCTAATCTTTCAATTTTATCAATTTAACTTTCTCTCAAACTAAAATTGAAAATTGGTCACGAGCCAACCAAAATCTTGTCAAAGAAATGCCCAAAACTAGCTACAAAATCGAGTGAATAGAAAAACGCTAAAACTTAGCAACAAAATAAAATGCCTATAGCTAGTTAGAATCTTCAAAGAAATGTAAATTTAACCCAAGGGAATTAATGTACAATTTTTCAGGTGTATTGTTTAAAATTCACCCCTTATTCCCAAACATAAAATTTTAAAAGTTCAACACTGAAATCAACTTTTTTCAAAAAAAAAAAAAAAACTCTAAAATCAACTCGCCTACATGAATTAAAATCTAAACTTCTCTCTAAGAAAACAAAATAAGACCTTCGACATATCTTCCAGCTAAGCATGGGATTGAAAATCACTTTCAAGCTTGAAATAACCAGCTATCAACAAGTCATAAATTACAAAAACAGGTTGAAGGAGACGACGACGACGACAACAACAGAAGTTATAAGAATATGAAGAAGTTTGTAGTTGTAGGCGGCAGCAATGAAATTTCGAATAAAAACCAATCATTTGCAGGAATCGTCTCCGCAAGAACAGGTCAAATGGCATCTCTGTTACACTCAATTTCATTTCTGTAGCTGCCCTGTCTTGTCTCATTTCTTCTTCTTCTTCTTCTTCTTCTATTAGCTGAATTTGGAAAAATCCCCCTCGAATCTTGGCCTTCGTGGACCAAACAACAATGCCCTGTGACCTGTAAGTGACCTGCACGATCTCCCCACAATTCTTATTTGCTATTTTTAGGATCACCATACGACCATTTCTCTTCACGTTTCTTCCATCCCCTGTTTTTTTTCTTTGCCCTCACTTTTCTTTCTAATTTCCAAGCCTTATCCTTTTGTGGGTCTCTCCAATTTTGATTCCTCATGCCCTTTCTGGGATTTCTTTGACCAATACTTCAGGGATTATAAAACCCCTCTTTTGTTTTTCATTTTGTTAGTTTCTTTTGGCTGGACCTCCTTGCTCTTAGCTATATCTTTGACTTCTCTATCCATTTTTTCACCTCCTCCTCTGTTTCTCTCTGGTCTTTCTTTTTTCTCTTCCTTTTGGTGGACAGAGTCTATTCTTTTGTCTACCATTTGGGTCTCTCTCTCTCTCTCTCTTTTTTTTTTCTTTTTTTTTTCTTTCTTTGTTCTCAAAGCGTATTGTGAATGGTCCTTTGACTTCTGTGGGCATTGAAGCGAAATGGGTCTTGACAACAAGGAAGATGGAAATGGTTCTCCTGAGACAAAGAAAGTAGGTGGAGTTGAAGAAGAACATGGGGATGGAAGTGTTGGGTTGAGTACAAAAATGAGTGAGCCTTCTATATGTGCAGTAGAGGATGATGAAGATGAAGATGGAAGGAAGATTGAGTTGGGTCCTCAGTGTACCCTGAAAGAACAACTTGAAAAGGATAAGGTTTGATTTTTTCATTGTCCTTTTTTTGGGGTCAAAACCATTTTGGCTTTCTTTTGGTTTTGATCTTGCTCAATTTATAATGCTTCCAAAATGGTTTGTTATAGGATGATGAAAGCCTGAGGAGGTGGAAGGAACAGCTTCTTGGAAGTGTGGATATTGCAGCTGTTGGAGGTAATTCTTATAAACTTTTTTCAATTATAAGTTTGGCCTGATTATAACTTTTTTCAAACACTTGTGTGTCTTTTGTTCTTGTGGTTTTGGTGGGTACAAAAAAAGAAACTTTGGAACCAGAGGTAAAGATTCTGAGCCTTGCGATTAGATCCGAAGGAAGGCCAGACATTGTTCTGCAAGTTCCTGAGAATGGAAATCCAAAAGGACCCTGGTTCACATTGAAAGAAGGTAGCCGTTACAACTTGATCTTCACCTTCCAAGTTAGCAATAACATTGTTGCAGGTCTCAAATACGCCAACACAGTCTGGAAAACTGGTGTCAAAGGTAAACTCTTCTTCTTCTCTCTTTCTACTTTTTTGTCTCATCAACTAAATATCAAAGACTCAGCCCCCTTTCTTTTTTTGTCTCTTTAAAATGTCTATAAACAGTCGATAGTTCAAAAGAAATGCTGGGAACTTTCAGTCCTCAAGAAGAACCTTACACCCACGAAATGCCTGAAGATACAACCCCATCTGGCATGTTTGCTCGTGGATCATATTCAGCTAGAACCAAGGTAATTAAATTTAGTCAAACTTTCAAAAAGTTACTGTTTTTATCCTTGAATACTCACAGCAAGGTTTGAATACATGCCACATCAATTTGTTAAAGGTAAAATAAAAGAGAAAACGAAAATGGAACAAACTTAAATGAGATTTTAACTTCAAATTTATTAAGCTTGAGTTTTTGTCTTGAACATATCATTTTTGTAGTTTAAATGGATGAGAAGTTGGCTCTGTTTGTGGCTTTGCAGTTTTTTGATGATGATGACAAGTGCTACCTGGAAATCAACTACACATTTGATATCAGGAAAGATTGGCAATCATCTTAAAAACATAAAGAGAGAATTAATTGTGAACCCCATTTAATTCTGTGTTAATGATTGGTTTTGCGTTTGATCAAATATCTGTTTTGAAGCTGATTAAGTTTGGTTTTGGTGTCAAAATATTTCATGTACTCTCTTTCTTTTAACTCTTGATCCTTTCATGTACGTGCATGAGACTGATGGCCTCAAATATGCAGCAAATGCATATTGATGAAATTCATTCCGAACTTTTTTGTTCAAGGAAAAGGGTCAATTATTCAATTTCCTAACAGCTTTTGGGTTCCTTTTTTTTATCTATTACAAAAGCAAATTAGGAATGGAAAGGTTTGCTTTTGCATGATCAAACCAAGTGAAAATCATCTCTAATGGGCAGAAGCAGAAATATATATCAAACGATAGTACAAATATCAACTAAATAGTTTATTTATTTATTAAATGTAGTTATTTTGAAAGGTTTAATCAACTTTCTTTAAAAGTTAAAAAAAAAAAAAAGGTGAAAATAAAAGTATAATTCAAATTCTACTGAGGAAATATACAGACATCAAACATCAGGAGAGGTTAGCGATCTGAGCCTTTTTCCCCCTTATTTTTCCATTAAAATTTTGACAAGTAAAAGAAAAAAGATGCAAAAAAAAAAGGGAGAAAGAAAGAATTTTTTTTTCCTTGACAAAATTTCTAATACGATTGTAGTACTTTTTTTTAAGTTGGGATAACTACTCTTTAATCCTTGGATAAGTGATATCATTTTATTTCACGAATCTCACACTAGTTTTAGACAATGCTTGGACGTACAATGAATAAAGTAGTATGGAAAGTTTTTCGTACTGGTAGAAAATTTCCCTTTTCTTCAAAATAATATATAACTGTCAAATTTTTATGACGGCGAACAAGTAATTTTAGGGGTGGTCTTCAAGTAAGTTCCCAGATAACTATGAGGTGAGTAGGTAAAAGTAGATGTTTTCTTTAAAGCGGACAACTTTGGAATCTAGAAAATAGACGGCTCGGAAAGGGAAAAGCGGAGAGAAAGACACTTGAAAACTGGCAAAAGTAACACATTCATTCAACGGACTTTTGATTACTAATTCTAATGAGATCAGATTGTTCCCCACTTGCTACAAAAGCTTATAAAAATTTTATTAAAAGAGAAGAAAAAAAAATGTACACATTCAGGAGCTTTAAGAACGACAGTACATTAGCCTCTAACGGGCTCTATCAATCTTCTTAAGGAGGTGAAGGAATGACCTTTCCGGCGCATGTCCCAAACCCAACAGTGTAACCATTTCCCTGCAATAAAATTGAACATCTCAATCCTTCATACAAATCGAAGCATCATAACATATGGCAGAAGAAGAAACACACGTCCCAACAAATAACTCCGCACAAGGAAAGTTTTCACGGATCAACCTAATCTAAATCAAACTTGCATTTTCCAACGTGAGAATTCTTTTGTAGGTTATTTTATTCATGAAGTCCTATGTAATAAATCTTATCATCTTTAGGTGAAGGCGACTCTTCCTAACTACAGTGCTAGAACCTGCTTGGTCAGGTCAATGTAGGAAGTTCAAAGAACTGGGGCAAAATAAGGATAGGAATCGGCATGGAACATAGGACGATTGCTAAAAACCCTCAGTGGTCAGTACTAACTCCAATGTGCTAACATAACTCAGTAAAGAAGATAAATTTGATATTAAAAAACCAAACCTTGCATTGACCAGTAAAGACGACTTCATCTCCATCTTCCAGAAATTTACGAGGTATCCCATTTAATAACTCCAATGGCTTTTGCCCATTCCATGTTAACTCCAGCAAGCAGCCAAGGGAATCTGGTTCCTGTCTCCAAATCAAAGTGGGGAACACGACGTGAAAATTATTATAAGATTATTCCAAACAAAGATTATTCTTTAAAAAAAAAAAAAAAACAACAACAACAACAAACACACGCACGCACGCCCCTCATGGAATTGTACAAAAACGCAACGTGGATCATGAGTAGAAGTCATACAGGTCCACTTATGGTGCCAGTGCCCATGAGATCACCTGGCTGCAAGTTGCAGCCATTAACAGTATGGTGTGCAAGCTGTTGAGTTAGCGTCCAATACCTACACATTTCAAAAGGAGTAAATAAAGGAAAGACAGAGAAGAACCACACAGACACAGCATGCTTAGTGGAAAATGAAGAAATTGAGAAAGCAAAAACAAGACACCGCACTCCCAAATGAAAATCCATTATAATTACAGTGTGAAAAGAGTTAATGAACTGCTGCATATGAACATGTTAAAGACCCAGAGCAGTCTTGTGGACTATACAATCATCATGCCCGGATTATTAAGAATTTCATCTCTGTCAACTGATTTTTAGTATATTAAAGGACACAGCTTGGTAAATAGATTCCCTGATCCATGGTTTTGGAAGGGAGTAATGAATGACCATCACTTAGTATTTACATATAACATTGAAAGAGTTGTAGTGCCTCCTTACAAATGCTTAAGATTACTTCTTGTCACCACATGTGCATCTTGTTGGCCAGCAGGTCGAATTTGAACCTAGCAATAGGAAGATATATTCATCACTATCTCAAGCAAGAAACCAAACTCTGTCACTAAGAGCATGAGAAATTTTGCATTAGACGCACAAATAAAATGGCAAGGGAGAGAAACAAAATACTGGCTTTTATTAGAAGACATAATAATCAATAGTGTAATAAGAGAAAAAAAAACATGGGCTATAATGCTATATGATAGATTTATATAAGCTGAGTACCTCCAGTGAGATGTCATAGTTCTTGGATGTCTTTTCGGCTAGATATGGCAATGGAGGTGGGTCCTACAACAAAAGCAATGATGGTATTGGTACCTGTAAGAGCTTTTGCACATAGTATGCAAACAGGGCAACAATGGCATTACAATTATCTTTTTCAAAAGAAAAAACAGATGATATGGAATGACGGTACCTGCTTGGGAGCATCACATTTGAATGGCTCTAAGGCTTCCAGTGTAACAATCCATGGAGATATTGTAGTACCTAAAACAGACATCATATAGAAAACTAGGGTAAGGTCCCTGAAATGATTAATAGAGACAGTGAGAGTTAGTAATTCTAACCAAATTAATGCAAACTACATTCTCTAACCAGTAAATGCAATGGTATAAGTGATAACTTCAGCTCCTACTTCCTAGAACTAAAGACGAGAAGAAAAAATGAAATTGTTGTACTTACCAAAACTCTTCCCAAGAAAGGGCCCTAGAGGAACATATTCCCATGCCTGAACGTCTCTAGCTGTGAAAAGACAAGACGAAGTATCAGGTATTGATCAAGCAAGCGATCAGAAGTTTCAAATTAGCAGAGCAAAGTATTCTTACCACTCCAATCATTCATCAGCACCAGGCCAAAAATATGATCTTCTGCTTCATTTATATCTACAGGCTTTCCCAACTTATTTCCAGTACCAACAACAGCAGCCTGTAAGCAACATTAACACTTAATGTTAGAAGTCAAAATTGTACCTATTAAGAAGTAGAATAATATAAAACACTACCAATATCTTGTAAAAAAAAACTGCATGGGCATCTAAATTTAAGACTCTAACCATTTCCAGCTCAAAGTCCAACTTAGCAGACGGGCCAAAATTTGGTGGAGAGTCTCCGACTGGAGCGCTCTGGCCTCTGGAAAAGGTAAAATATACAAGAGAAAAATCCAAAGATAAGAATGAACCCATACTAGAAAGAATGGGAGTATAGTATCAAACCAGCAATAACAAGAGGGTACAGGTGCCTGTTAACTTATAAAGAAACGGTGCAAGAACAAACCCTGACAACAATACAAACAAGCCTATTATTATCGAACCTATAGTTCTTTTTGTAGTTCTTTTTATCTAAAAAGAAGTATGATCGACATCATTAGATTATGAGGCATTAATTAAATGAAAGGAATAACATCCAAGGCCATTATATTTCATCCCGAGTCTAGTTTTCAAAGAGTGATTACCAAAAGATTGGCATATAGATAAGCACCTCTATCTCATTTTACACTTTCTCTACTCTGGTACTAAAAGACTACATATAAAACAAACAAAATAAGGGAAAACTAAAAAAAATCCCATACCGAGGTCGAATAATGTCTGTTCCTGAGATGACAATAGATGATGCACGTCCATGATATGCAATTGGAAGGTGGAACCTATATACATCAACTTAGGATTTTTAACTTTCAGAACTTAAAAAGAAAAGGGACGTCAAAGAGTTTATTTGCTTCACATTCAGTATCCACGAACCAGTTGGGAAGTATCGGGTTCTGAGAACCACGAAATATAGCTCCGCAATTTTTTGCATGATGCATAGACGAAAAGAAGTCCGTGTAGTCCTGAATGGCCACAGGAAGAACCATCTCTGTTCTACTCTGGAAACGTAGACAGCTTATTGACATTAGATAAGCAGAGATCTGAAAGGAAGTTGAACATTCTGAATTTTGCATATTATTACCAGTGGAATAAGTGACTTCGACCTTAAAGCTTGATTGTCACGCAAGGCTGGTTCGGTAGCTGCACCGGAAGAAAACCAGTTAATACACGTAAAAATGATCTTCCAATGAAGAAATAATAAGCACGCAAATAGTAAAACCTTGAATCTTGATACGTCATCCTGCCAATATAATTCTAATTTATTCTTGGGAACTCTTTTTTTTTTTTTTTTTTTTTGAAAGAATATTCTTGGGAACTTTTTCCTCATATTGAATCAAGATTTTGATTCGATAAAGATTAAAAAAAAGAATCAAGATCTTGATTATAAAAGTTATTGTACACATACATGATAGCAGTTTTTGAAGCGTCGCACGAGCCTCCTTCCACGCAGGCCGTCCCAGAGACAGAAACTTGTTTAGATTAGGCTACACCGAAATTAAAAAAGATGAGGCCTCTTGATTGCCAATTTTGCCAGGAAAAAGAAAAAGAAAAGGAAATGGAACAATGATAAACTTGTGAAAGAATGATGTCGTGAAAATGTGAGTTAACCAAGTCATGACGACACGAGTAATTAAACATACACATTTACGCGCACCAACCACTACAGTAGAACTATTAATTGCTAAGTTGAGCGATCAATTTCCATCAATCGGCATTTCAAGAAAGAATAAAACTACGGATTGCAGTCTTGATCTCTGCATCTTTGATTCCATTTACATGCTCCAGAACGACGAACCGGCGGGGTGAATAGCGCAATTTAAAGATCGCCATTAAACAAACGAACATACCTGATGAAAACAGTCGGAGTTCTTGAGGAGAGGCCCGTCGAAGAGGCCAGCGGAGGCGATTTCAGAGAGGTCCAACACGTACTCGCCGATAGCCACACCAGGTCGCGGAACCGAATCAGGTCCAGACTTGAATACTCCGTAGGGCAGGTTCTGAATGGGGAAGTGAGAATCCGGATGAACTTCGATGAAAGACTTCAGAGCCATGTTCTTGGTAAGAGGATGACGTACGCAGTCGATGATTTTCGCGATGAAGAAGAAGAGTTCGAGAAGAGCGAGACTGCGAGAGAGATGAAATTGAGTGAAGACTGCAACTCTGTTTATGTATTTATGGAGGGACCTGAGGATAGAGGGGCCAATAGAATTAATGAAAATTTCTTAGTTAATTTTTTTATTTTTATTTTTTCCGTTAGTTTTTTTTTTTTTTTCTTTAGAAAATAATTTTTTCCGTTAGTTTATTGTTTTAGTAGTTGGCATCCACGGCGTAGGTCATACATTTACCACAACTGTATTCTATTTACATTTACAATATATAATATAATTGGAATGAGTTGGAGACTTGGAGTCGAATGAAAAATTCGTGAATTGGAATTGGAATTGAAATTTATTTTAATAAAATGTTTTTATTAGAAGAAAAATTATTAATAATGCAAATAAAATAATAAAAAAATTTAATTAATTAATAAAAAGGCTCATATGTCTAATCTAAGGGTGTAAAATAATGAAGGAAGATAACATGAACATGTATCTATTTTTTTTAGTTAAAAAATGAGTATGTCAACTACGGCTGAGCTATGCTTTGAATGTATCTTCTCTTTTTTGTTGGAGTTAGATGTTCGAATTCACATTCCGAACGTTTGCTATACTAAAAAAATAATTAATGAAAAGTTGTGGATCCATGAAATAAGAAATGTGAATTTCACTAATGAGAGTTTTACCTTTTATCTTCTATTTTGGAGACAAAAATTTTAGAATGAGACAACAAAATTAAAAAATATAAAATTTTTATTAAAAATTTAAAAATTAGGAAGAAAAACTTTAAAGAGAGGGAAAAAAGAGTTAACAAAAATGGTAAAAAAAAAAATTAGAAAGACAAAAAGTGGAAAAAAAAATTAAAAACATTGGAGAGAGAAAAAAGTGAGAAAAAGAGATAAAAAAAAATTATAAAAACTTTACGCAAGAAAAAATGAGAGAGAAAAATTTTAGAAGAAAAAAAAAATGAACTTTTCACGTCATTTTAAGACATGATGGGGTGAAATATGAGGATTTTTTAAAAATTTGAAATAATAGTCATTTAAAAGCAAAATATTTCCCAATCATTTATTAAAAAAAATCACTTTAGAATCACCCCCGAAAATCACTTAATCTAAGTTTAGATTCTTCCGAAATGGTTTATCTACTATTATCAAGCATCACTGTTTGTTAAATATAAGTGATTTTGGGATGACAAAAGCATTTCAAAATTACTCTCAAACATATTCTTAGGAATACAAATCTAAAGATTTGGGAATTCAAAAGGGTTTATATAAAGATTTCTTTTCTACTTTTTTTTTTTTTTTTCCCCTTCAAACAACCTAAGTTTCTCTTCTTAGAAATAATATTTTTATCTCTCAATTTGTCTATTCACATAAGATTAAAAAAAAAAAAAAATCGTGAGATAAATATAACTTTATTGAATTTGAGGTTTTTACGATCATTGGATTTTTTTTCTCTCTCAAATATATGAACATTTATCCTTGGATTTCTTGATATTTTTGGATCAATTTATAGCTTGTTGATCATCTTGGATCAACTTCTGACGTATTGATCTACTAGGATCAACCTCTAATTTGTTGTTCTTCTTGGATTACCATCTGACTTATTGACCTCCTTTGGATTTGGCAAAGTTGATTTTGATCTTCTTTGTCCTTCTAACTCCTTGTCTTTTTAACAACTATTTTTTTTTTTACTTTTATATCATTCTATTTATTTCCAAATTGATCAAGTACGTTTGTCCTTCTAACTCCTTATCTTTTTAACAACTATTTTTTTTTTTTTTACTTTTATATCATTCTATTTATTTCCAAATTGATCAAGTACGTCATTTTTTAATTTGTAATAGTAATTCTGTGAAAAAACTAGAATATGACTAGCTGATGTATGGAAATTCTTCCTTATTCATTTGTAGATGTTAATCTTTTATTTAATTAGAACTAATAATGAAAAATTAAATATTTGGAAATTCATACGGTTGTGGAATATGACCCATATCAATTGTCAGCCAACATGAGCATAGCTCAACCGACATAAATTAGTATAAACCCTCAACCAAGAGGTTAGATATTCAAATCATCACCCCACATATTGTCACTAGATGACCATGATCCAATTTTGTCATTTTATTATATGACATTTGGTGATTGTCTAAAGGTTAAAACTTATTACTCAACATTGTCCACTAGATTTGTAGTAGTAGCATAGTATATAGTATAGAAGTTTAAGTATCCAAGTTTTTTTTTTAGTATATCAACATTTGGGGGTAGGGAGATTCAAACTTTGGACCTCTTGATCGAATGTATATGTCAATTACCACTAAGCTATGCTCGCTTTGGCAAGTATCCAAGTTGACACGTAAAATAGTGTTATTCATGGTTAGATATCATTGTATCTTAAAAAGTGACATGATCTTCAATATCAATCAGATGAGAAATTTGTCAAGCACGAGTACTCATTTCCTCACTTAGATTTTTGGATTCTTTTCTAAGTGAAGGACTTGATCCCCTAATCTCTTGGTTATAAGTTTTATGCCAACTTAAATTAAACATAGCAAAATAGGAAAATGAAGAAAAATAGGTGGTCTCACCTTAGAGACTTAAGAGGGATTCAAATGGGAGGGAAGGAGTACATGTCAATTACTTTCTTTTTTTTATTATTTACAACATGCCGGGATAAGAGGGTTCAAATGATAGACCTCTTGGTCATTAGTACAATCTTTATACTAGTTGAGCTATATTTATGTTGGCAACTGAGTTATGTTCACTTTGGTCATTATTTTTCATCATTATTTTAGGATGTTATATGATATTAATATGTCACCAAATATGTCTCCCTCAATAAATATGGTTGTAGTTATATGCATTCTTCTAAAATCTTCCTTCTCAAATGACATGTACATTCAAGGGCCACATCTTTTGCCGTGCTTGTTTTAAGTTTATTTATTTATTTATTTTTGTTTGGAAAAAGTTTTAAGTTTATTTAAAGTTTCATGAAAGAATCTTGGCCAAATTATAAAAAATACCCCTGAACTATGGGGTTTGTTTCAAAAACGCCCCTGGACTTTAAGAAGTTTCAAAAATACCCCTAAACTTTGAAAAATATATCAAAAATACCCTTGCCGTTAATTTTGGATGGAAACCGTTAAAGTTTGAGTTTCAAAAATACCCTTGAACTTTAAAAGAAAAATAAAAAATACCCTTATTGAAAAATGCTTCTTTTTTTCCCTTCTCCCACCGTAAATTAACTCTTCTTCAAAAAATTAATGAGAAACTTTACTTATTTGTCATGTATTCATAATCTAGGAGCTTTTTTTCTCTTTCAACACATCCAAAGCACTTGGCTAGATTTTCGTATCGAATATTCAAGATGACTTTTGTTTTGTTCATGAAATTCTACATGTGTTGGTAGTTTTTTCAATATTATTTCCTAACTTTCTCTATATTCCTATTACGAAAAATAAATGAAACTATTGTTGTATAAGGATTCTAACAATTCTTAAATATCAATAAGAACAAAATCATAT
Source organism: Luffa aegyptiaca (assembly GCA_017139565.1). Taxonomy (NCBI): domain Eukaryota; kingdom Viridiplantae; phylum Streptophyta; class Magnoliopsida; order Cucurbitales; family Cucurbitaceae; genus Luffa; species Luffa aegyptiaca. The sequence continues at coordinate 51,472,119 of CM029398.1, forward strand.
ATAGAACTTTTGATTGATTAATCTTATAAATTGGACCAAACTCACCGTCTTATAAACATTTTTTCTTCTTATCATTAAGATACACAAACAAAGAGAGAGCAAAAAATGAAATAATATATATACATATATATGTTGTTTTCTCACACTTATCTTCTTGACGCTTTTTAAAAGAGAAAACTTAATTTCAAAGTCTTTTTTTATTTAGTATTGAGTTGTATACAACCTTTATAAGCAAAGTTTTGCATTAATTTTCATGGAGAAAGAATTTACGGGGAGAGAGGAGGAAAAAAGAAGAATCATTTTTCAATAAGGTTATTTTTTGAATTTTTTTTGAAAGTTCAAGGGTATATTTGAAACTCAAACTTTAACGGTTTCCATCCAAAATTAACCGTAAGGGTATTTTTTGAAACATTCTTCAAAGTTCAGGGGTATTTTTGAAACTTTTGAAAGTTCAGGGGCATTTTTGAAACAAACCCCATAGTTCAGGGGCATTTTTTATAATTTAGCCAAGAATCTTAGAGAATTGCTTATAAACGTTCTATAAAGTCATCAAATAGGCGATTATAAATTTTAAGTAAAATATATTTTTGGTCTATGAGATTTGAATCTAGTTTCTATTTAATCCATCAATTTTCTTTACTAACATTTTTAGTCCTTGAGAATTGAATATAGTATCTATTTGATCATTGAGGTCTCAAAAGTGACATATTAGATCTACACGATTTAAATTTGATTTCTAATTAGTCTTTAAAGTTTGAAATTAGTTTTTGAAGGTCCTTTGAGCAAAAGTGACATATTGTTTGTTTTATTTTTTATTCCTAGGAGACCAATTAGAAACCTAATACAAACATCATGAATCAATTAAAAAGCAAATTCAAACTTCGAAAATAAAACACGTCATTTTTTAAACCTCACGGACTAAATAGAAACTAAATTCAAATTTCAAAAATTGAAAACTCATGGATTAGATAGAAATTAAATAAATAAATATATATATATATTTATTTATTTATTTATTTATATATATAATGTATTGTCTCGGCGATTTGACCATTATCTTAGTGTGGCAAATAATAATCCTCTTTTAAGTTTTCTTTCTATAATAATTTGCATAGACACTATATGAGCATATTTCTAAAATTTATAGAACCAAGACAAATAGAGACTACTTTTTTTAAAGGAAAATTAACAACAAACTCACAACCAATTTTAAACTTTATTAAGGATACATCGATTAAAATTGGACATTTAAAAATACATAGACTAAAATAAAATATCACAAATTACATGAATCAAAATAGTATTTTAACATATTTTTAAATTGCCAACAAGAATATAGCTCAATTGACATAATGCTTAGGATCAAAAGGTCATGAGACTTTTTAACCGAAGGCATGGAATCGTTTTGTTTTTGAACCCTCTCATCTCAAATGTTGTTGGAGTAATTTTTTTTTTTTTTTTTTTTTTTTTAAAACCTATTTTTAAATCTAGAATGGAATCTTTTCAGCTTTGAAATAAAATAATTACTGTTCCATTTCAGACGAGAGAAAGGCGCACGTTAAAAATCCAATTCTAAACAATTAAACAAAAACTTGTTAAAAAGTTACGAGCAGGGGTCCGCCAATGGACAAGAAAAAGAGGCCAACGTGGGGGCAAGAAAAGCGAGCCACGTGTAAAGATGAGAAAGATCCAACGGCCACTGTACGACGAATATATGCCATCCCTACGCCGAAGGAGATATGAAGATAAAAAAGAATTTAAGAAAAATATAACGCAAAGAAAAAATTAGGATTCGAATTCCAACCGTCTTTATACAAGAAATCGATTTGCGTTGCTTTCTCATCCTCAAATTATTCGTATGCACTTCCTCTTTTCTTCTGCTTTCGGTCGTTCTCATATTAAGCAAAACCACACCAGGTTTCTCTCTCAACTCTCTCTCTATTCGATTTTCTGTACTTGTTTTGCTGGAATTGTCTGTGGAGCATACACTTGATTTTCGGAATTTACAGGTACTTTTAGTCTTGTTTTTTGAATTTTGCTTTGGTTCGTGACTGTTTGCTACTAAACTCTGTCGTCTAAGATTTATCTGCAGTACTTAGAAGTGAACTGATAAGCTTGCTTGAAGTAATCTTAACCTTTAGAGTTGAACTGCTTGATTTCAGGAGTGTTCGGTAGTTTCTCTGTGTATTTTAAGGAAATATTATCGAGTATTCGCTTTTTGTTTGTTTGTTTATCCTTTTTTGAATTCGAGCTTTTCGGATGTACGACTTTCGAGCTGAGAACTGCATAACTCTGATTTTCCGGAACTTGTTTTGTGCTAATGTAGCCTTTTTATATGCATCGACTTGCTATGCACATTCATTTATGTACGTTGAAATCAATATTTTCAGTCCCGGATTTATGGTCTTCTTTTGAATTGATGTTTCAGGGAATAGTTTTTGTGCAGCTAATGATTTTTAGGATCCAGTCATAAGTACATTTCTGACCATGATGAACGACAATAGTACCAATAGTCCGTCGATTCCTGGTGGCCGGACTCGACATCGGAGGCGCCCAAGTGATGTGTGACTTCCTCTCCCTCTTTGATGTGTTCCAATTTTATTACGTTTTATTCACTATTATCTCTCTTCCACTTGAAAATACCCCCCACAAATAATCAATTTAAAATGTATTTCGGCATTTAAATTCTTAGTAGTAGTAATAATAGTGTTGCCTAATTGTATAAAGAGCTCCATGCTACAGTTCTTTCCGTCAACTCAAATGCTTTACTTCATTTGTACTACTTTTAGCTATACTCCCTGTCATTGTAGGTGCACACCAATTATGCATTAGGATATTGGCTGCTTTACATTACAAAGTTTATTTTAATCATTTACTTTTAAAATTGATTTGTAGGCAACTTCGGAAGATAGCAAGCCAAATGAAAAAAACCTACTAGTTAATGACCGCAATAAATACAAATCGATGTTGATCCGTGCATACTCAACAATTTGGATGATTGGGGGTTTTGCATTGATTATATACATGGGGCATCTCTATATTACTGCTATGGTTGTGGTTATTCAAGTTTTCATGGCAAAGGAACTATTCAACCTACTCAGGAGAGCTCGAGAAGATACTCGTCTACCTGGATTTCGACTATTGAATTGGTAATGTCACTGCTTGCTTGTATTTTCTTTAGTCTATCCTCTAGTCTCTACATTACCTATTACTTTCTGATTCTGAGCTGCGTGCTTTTACCTTTTTTAGGAGCTTGCATATTATATTTACCAATTGATTAGAACTTAAGTGCAGGCACTTCTTCTTCACAGCAATGCTATTTGTGTATGGTCGCATTTTAAGTCAGCGGCTTGTTAATACGGTCACTTCAGATAAATTTTTATATCAGCTAGTGAGCAGTCTCATCAAGTATCATATGGTTATTTGTTACTCCTTGTACATTGCAGGTTAGTGATTCTCTTTTTAGCGTTCCTATTAAAAATCTCACCATCTTGAAACTTTAACCAGTGCCATCAACGTGATTTCATGGTGTGCAGTTTCCAACTGCATATTTGTGAAAATTTTTATGGTTTTTTTGGTTTAATTTCCATTTATTTTATTCACTTTTGAAATTTTCCTTTGCATGATTATATTAGTTTTTTAAATTGTCTGGAAAATTAAAATTTCTTGACAACTTTGGAACATTATTCCCTTCATTATTTCTCTGCTTCTTGTTGGGTTCAGGTTTTATGTGGTTCATTCTTACTTTGAAGAAGAAGATGTACAAATATCAATTTGGCCAGTATGCATGGACGCATATGATTTTAATTGTCGTTTTTACGCAGTCCTCCTTCACAGTAGCCAATATTTTTGAAGGAATCATCTGGTAATTCTGCCTACTCAAAGGAGAAAATGTTATGTTAAAGAAAATCAAATCTTCTGTGGCTTGAAGTTTACCTTGGAATTTCACTTTTTCCTTATGAACGATAATATTTCTGCAGGTTTCTCCTACCAGCATCACTTATTGTTATCAATGACATTGCTGCCTATATATTTGGTTTCTTCTTTGGAAGAACACCATTGATCAAGTTATCTCCAAAGAAGACTTGGGAGGGATTTATAGGAGCTTCTGTTATGACTATCATATCTGCTTTTGGTGTGAGAAATTTTTTCCTTACATTCTATTTTCCTCACTGGTTTTAATGACTTTCTTATGTCAACCTGTTTTTGATGTTGCTCGAATGTTTATCCACCATTTAGGTGATAGAGCTGCATAGTTTTTGTTTTCAGGATTATGAAGCACTAGTATCACATGTTGCCTGATATTGCCTAAAATAGGGCTTAATTTATTTGTATTGGTGAAGGTGGACACTGATCATTGAACGAATTGGTATATCTATGTAGAATTGCTACATTAGCAATAGCTGGTTTATGTATGTCTGTCATAGATGGTTTCTTGTAGTAATGATTACTTGTTAACGTTCTATATGCAGTTATCTGTACTTAATGGACATGGCATATTCGTTTGTTTTTTCAGCTTGCTAATGTCATGGGTTGTTATCAGTGGCTTACTTGTCCAAGAACGGTAATTGTTTTGCAAAACCACCTTTCTTGCTTTTGAAGAGGCTTGTTCATATTTTGAAGCTTTTTCTGTCATATGGTTCAATAATCTCAGGATTTATCAACTGGTTGGCTTCACTGTGATCCTGGTCCTTTGTTTAAGCCTGAGTATTTCACTTTACCAGGATGGACTCCTGATTGGGTTAGTCAAGACTATAAATTGAATCTTATTTAATATGAATAGTCTATCTCTTATATCCCTTCTAATTCTGGGATACTTTTATTCTTATAGTAAAGTTGTCTCCAATATGTTCGTCTATGTATGTCTTTGACTTGACTTTAGCTGAGGCCATTTTGTCTTGCTAATTTCTGTTCACTTTGCATTTTATTTTTTATTGGGAAAGTTCAGTTTACATTTGTTAGAACTTAGAATTATTGGCCAAGTCAGCAAGTCCATCAGTAGACCATAGACTAGACCTCTAATAAAGGGAGAGAACCGTTGAAAGGTTGGCCTCTGAGCCACTCAAACTTTACATGAGAGGAGTGAGCCATTGGACCTACATAATGAATAAGAGAGAGATGTCTTGAAGGCATTTGGGCTTTAGAAAGCAACCAGGAGACGAGAGAATTGCCGAGGGATCCTCGCTGAGTGGGACAGAGATGAGAGAAGAGAGTAAGATATATACCATGTATAGTGTACAAAGAGTATCTAAGAGAATATTGTATCCGCGAGATGTGTATCTTTTAGATATGTATAGTGGAATATCTATTCAGATTTTGTCATATGGTTTTTTCTTTGAAGGATTTTCTACGTAAGTTGTTGGCATCAATTAATTCTCCATCATCCACTTAAATTACGAGAGAGGAAAGGCAAATCTTGGAAAAACTATTGGCCTATATTGGCCATAGCATGTTTCTACTTTTTATTTTTATTTTTTTATTTTTAAATTTTTATGGAAGAGCAACTTTCATTAAGAACAAAGGAAAGCATACAAGAAGACAATACAACAAAAAGAAAGCCAAAAGGAGCAAGACAAACTGACATAACCTAGAAAAGCAAATTACAGAAATGGGCTCCCATTCAAAAGTAAGAGAGATAAAGGTGGATGTTACTTAACAATGGGTATTAGAGCTTAGTCTGTTGCGTCCCTACAAAAATGTCTATTCTCACCTTTACTTAGCTGGTATGAGGTGAATGTCCTGTATATTGTACTACTTTCTTCAGCTTTTTAAGGTGGATGCTCTAACCATTTTTCTGCCAAATATTGGTTGTTAGAGATCAAACTTTAACTAATAACTTTTATTGAATCTTTAATAAACATGCTTCTTGATGCTGTGGATGACCTTTTTGGCACCCTTGATCTTTCGTTCATCTATTTTCTTTTCCCTCTTTTTTCCAATATTGTTTAGCTTACTGTACTTCATGAAGTTTGTTCAAATTTGTGAGGAACTCACATTTCTATGTTTTCTTTCAGTTTCCATGGAAGAGGGTATGCATATTGCCAGTTCAAGGACATGCATTATGTCTTGGTTTATTTGCATCAATAATTGCTCCTTTTGGAGGTTTCTTTGCGAGTGGTTTCAAAAGAGCTTTCAAAGTCAAGGTTCATTCCGGATATCATCCTAGTGTAGTTTTGCAACATCTCAATTTTGAGATCAGCTATCTTATATTATTTTTGTTTGATGCAGGATTTTGGTGATAGTATTCCTGGACATGGAGGAATTACAGATAGAATGGATTGTCAGGTGAACCACTAAGAACTCTGAACATTGCTGCCTTTAATTAATTTTCCTAAGGAACTCTTGATCAACAATAGTTCTGGAGAAGAACAATAGATTCATACATCATATTAGTATTACAGACCTGAACTTTTACAATTAGGTTCTCCAATTGGAACTTGATAGTGATTCTTAGAGTTAATTGTGACTAGATTTCAAATGATTTCTACTCCGAAAAACCTTGAAGGTTAGGAGTACTAAAATGTGATGGAAATAATCTTCAAAGATCGTGTCCATCTAACCACCGAAATCTTGTAGAGGTCAAACCCTTGATGCAATGGCTATTATTAGAATGGTTCATTTTAGTTCCAAAATTTCCAACTTCTCATCAATTGAATCGTTGAACCTTCTTTGACCTGGATCCTTCCTCTGATTGTATTTTGATAGTTTAAGGCGATCACAATATGTGGGTCCACATGCTTAAGCCTGTCATGATTCGAGTTTTTTCTTCCCCCTCCATTTTATATTGAAACCTACCTTTGGAGATGAGAACGAGTAGTTTTGCGTCTTTGTCCCGGATCTAGGGGGAAGTTCTAGCTGGTTTAGTAGTATGAATATTTTTTTGTTGCACATCAAAATAGTTCTGTTTGTCGCTTATTCAAATAAGTGTTACCCTTCCCTCATTTGTTCACTGCCATAATTGCATGATAATTTGTGTAGATGGTGATGGCTGTATTCGCCTACATATATCATCAATCATTTGTTGTGGCTCAGAGCCTATCTGTCGACACAATCTTGGACCAGGTAGTCTTTTGCTTCATTGTTTCTGTCTATGATTTAAGCTTATCACCAATAATATGTAAAATCACATATCCTGTGTGTATTGCTGCTTTATAGATACTAGTGAATCTCACATTCGAGGAACAAGCAGCTCTTTACATGAAACTTGGACAATTCTTACAACAGCGGATGGTTGGCTAGAAGCTTAGAGCTAAAATCTGATGCCTTCATTCTCGTTGTTTCCGAAAGTTCGGACGTTGTACCTTAATGAAATCAATGAAAATATCATGTAATGATTTATTCTTCTTGTCCTTGTCGTCCCACCTCCCATATGTAGCATGCCTTAGCGATTAATCATAGATGATAACCTTCTTAATAATCTTGTTGGATAGCCTAAATAAATGTGTATGTTTTTAGCTGTGTAATCATAAAATATATTATTTGATTGTATAAGGTTCATATTGTTCATTAACTAAAGAGTATATGCACTGTGATGAAATTGAAAATCTATTACAAACTTTTCAGTCCACGAAAAAAATATCAATTATGGGATGGTTCTTTTCTAGTACGGCGGGTGCAAGTTGAAGATCAAGGTAAACCATTTTAGACAGTGAAGTCATCAGAAAAATTATGGGATGGTTCTTTTCTATTTTAGTCTTTTAATCTCAGCATTTGTTTTTATTTGTTTCCATTGCCTTTGTATTTTTGTATAAACATCTGACGAAAATCATCCAAATAAACTGTGATTTAAACACGGAATCATGATGTGAAGTCTACTTGAAGGGTTCGAGAAGGGTTAAGTTATTGCACCCATTGCAAATTATCGTATGCGTATCTACTTTCAACTCAATTGAGAGCTAAAACAAGGGCTAAATAGATATTTTTACTTTACTCAAATGCGAAAACAAAACAAAACAAATAAAAATAGAACTATGACATTAAAATTAATGTGTTTGTACGCATGTCACTCACATATCAACTATGGGCGCAGAGAAGGTAAAAAACTACAGGGAGTCAAAATGATGAACAAGCTGCAAATTTTTACAGATGTCGCGCAGACGCCTCAGTTCTGTGAAAGAGTCAAGATGCTAAATTACTGTCTGTAACGATAAATCCTCAAGAATCAAGCCCTGATGTCAATTAACAAAAATACATAACTGCTGTTATTTGTACTACAAAAATCTAAGTTTCTATCCGTTCCTTATAGTGAAAAGAAGGAAAAGAAATAACATTGCCCAAAAGATTGCATTTTTTCTCTCTCTACCTCCAAGGAAACACTCAACACAGGTCAAAATTTGTCTTACTTTGTCTTCACATTCGTGTCTTCTTACTGGGTTTTTGGTTTCTCAATCTTCACGTAGGGGAGAATTCCCATTAAATGGAGAACTTTAGGGGCCCACCCTCTTTGCTGCGCCCGGCAAAACATTAGGAATGTGTTAGCAAAATAGGAACTCAAACCCATGAAAACATGCCACAGGGCATGACCTTGAGGATTGATGGTCCAATGTGATATCTTCTCGCAGAAACCCCGGTCGATAACCCAACAGAAAATGCCTAAGAGAAGAGTCAACGAGTACAGCCTTGCGAGCCGCTTAGCCGAGGCATCTTCTGTGTATATGTAATACTTGTACATCCGAGGTATGCAGAGGAGACAGAGAATCACATAGTGCACCTTGAAACCGATGCCATAACGAAGAATCGAGTGAACCACGGCGAAAATTGCTCCATAGAGGAAGAGGAATGTTGGCATTGTACTTCGGTAATGCCAATCTGGTGAATAGAGAATGTACATGTAAAGAAGCATCTCCCAGATCATTGGTGTTTCATCACCTTGCTGCTGCCTGGTTAGAAAACAAAGTGTTGATAATTGATTGTTAAAACTCAGTTGTAAACAAGCATTCAAGACCACAGCTTTCACAAACACCTAAATCAAATCACATTATGTATGTATCTATTTGAACTTACAATTTTTGCAATGTGGCATGGTAGAACATGCTACCAATGGCCAATATCATATTTGATATGTGAAGTACGCTAAATCTCTTCTCAAAACGTTGTCTCAAGGCATTTGCAAGACCGATCAGAGCCAAAAGAATGGTTGGGATGTTTGATATTGTGTTATAAAACTCAGCAATATAAGAAGAATAAGCATAATTCTTCTCACAACACTCTATTGTAGACGTGACAGGACCCCAGAAACTTGATATTCCATCAGCCATCCTCGATGACGTCGCCTTAGATATCGTTAATATTCAGCAAAAGATCCTGAAGTAGAAGGTTGATACAATCATCAAATACTAAACCAACTGCCTGAAGGAAACAAACTAAATGTTCTACTACTTGGAATATATTGGCTTAGCGGGCTCTCTCAGATTCAGATATATACAAACCCGTCCTAAATCCTAATATGGCTCTAATTAACAGTAATCCTATGTCAAAACGGAATTCATAGCATTCAAAACCAATGTTATAGAAGCCATCTAAGACATTAATGCACTCCCAGACCAAAATGTAGAACAACAGAAACAGATCCCAGATTACACATTCCATTCCCTGGATTGGAGTAGCCCTGTTTACCGGTGGAATACAATAAATCACATAAACAATAAGATCTATCACGATTCATGAACGATTGCCCACAGGCCACAACCGAACGTCTAATATTCGGAATCAAACCAACATCAAACACAATCGAAGATTCTCCCTTCCCAGTTCTTGCTAGTTTTGAATATTTGAATCCGAGGTGGAAAAGGGAAATAGAAAACGCAAAAATCAACCAATAGCCGTGGAAATAAGGGAACATTGTACGCTTTGAATTCCATTGACAAGGGGGAGAGAAAACGAACCGTGTCAGCTGATGTAGATGACTTTGTTGTTGTTGTTGTTCATTCTCAGATTTCACCGGGAAACGGATGAGTCTCAGATGACGGATAATCTGTCTTCGCCTTCAAAGGAAGAAATGGACGAAGACCAGCTGCTTTTTCTTTGATTGGAGCTTCGAATTTAAAATAGTTTCTTCTTTCTGAGATTGGTTTTATATAATTTTCTTCAACTTTTCCTCCCCGAATGTGAATTCTCTCCCTTCCCTTGACCGTTCGTTCGTCTTCATTTCGACTTTTTTCCGTGTCTTCTTTTTCATTTATTAAAGCAGGAACGGGAAGTCTCCGGCCGTCGGCTGGGCCTGTGTTTGCCGACAATATTGGCCCAACTCTTTAGCCTCTTTGTAGCCCAAGAAGGTAGCGAGGCCCACCTCTTTCTAGTCCAAGCAGGCAATCGGGCCCAACTATAGCTTTTGACTTGATTTCTATTTAATCATTTTTTCCGACGTGTAAGGGTGGGAATTGAACATTTGACCTCTTAATCAGAGTACTTTATGCCAGTTGAGTCATGCTCTTGTTAGCGATTTCTATTTTATCCTTAATTTCAAGAGTTTCGAGTTAATTTTCATACTTTAGTTGAGCCTCTCAAATGATTTCTTTTGCTTTTTTAGTTTAACAATATATGGGGTGAAAAGATTCGAAGCTTTAACCTACTAGATGAGAGTATATGTTTTAATCATTTGAGTCGTGTTCAAGTTGGCAAATGATTTTTCTTATGATTCTAACGAGGGACATGCAACACATTATTTATTTAGTATTTTCTATTTGATTGTTTATGCTCTGCCAATTAAGTTAAAGGGCTAAGTAAAAAAAATAAAAGGAAATATGAATAGATTTTTAGTTATATAACAAAGTGTTTTAAAGATCATATGTGAGGTTTAACCAAACTAAAACTATAAGAACCCAATTGAATTGAAATCAAATCCAAGACAATAGGAACCAAATAATAATCCACCTAATCTATTACTTTATATCTTTATTCATTTTTTAGTTTTTTTTTTACAATATGTGAAGTGGGAGGATTTGAACTACAGTCCTTTCGATTATTTGTTGTCTAATTAAAACGATGAATATACTGATATTGTGATGTGGTTTTTTTTTTTTTTTAATTTTACTTTTTGTTTTTTTGTCCTATTTTAACTTTAGGCTAAATTATTAAAAAAAAACTTCGGTTTGTTTCAAAAATACCCCTGAACTTTAAAAAATGTTTCAAAAATACCATTGTCGTTAATTTTTGGATGGAAACCATTAAAAATTTCAGTTTCATTAATACTCTTTAACTTTGATTTTAAAAAATACCCTTATTTGAAAATACTTTTTATTTTTCCCTTATCCCACCGTAAATTATTCTTCCATGAAAATTAATGAGGAACTTTACCTATTTTTCATGTATTCATACACTTGGAGTTTTTCTTCTCTTTCAACACATCATCTCAAGAGTTTGATTAAATTTTCGGCATTAGTATTTTCAACGATTTTAACAGTTCTCATCCAAAAATTAACTGTAAGGGTATTTTTGAAACGTTTTGTAAAGTTTAGGGGTATTTTTGAAACTTTTTAAAGTTTAGGGACATTTTTGAAACAAACTCGGTATTTTTTATAATTTAGCCTAACTTTAATATAGAAGTAGAATTTATGATTAGCAACATTTTAGATTTCCAACACATGATGTAAATTAATTGAAGAAAATGTAAATCTCTTCGTCCACAAATTTTAAAGGCTGATACCATGATCATCCAGGATTCAAACAAGAAAAAGAAAATCCACGATTATCCCTATTATTTATTTATTTATTTACTTATTTAAAAGCGACATTAATTAATGATCACTACTGCAAAATCGCCGCCTCACATTCCTGGGAAAAATCGATTGGACTCGATGAACCAAAAAACCAGATTCAATGAATCTGGACACAGGAGATAATTCAAGAAGGATAAGCATTAAGCCAGATTTAGTAATTAATCTAAATAAACATACAAAAAAAAAAAAAAAAAAGGGATAAGGCGAATATAGTGAAAGAATATGCGTATAAGTTGAAAGAAAGCAGCGGCAAATTTCCGCATCCAGCAGAGGAGGGAGGGATGACGTGTAGAAGACGACAAAAAAGGAAAGAGAAAGTTGGTTAATGAAGTGACGTGTTAAGGACAGTATGGTGAGTGAACATGACGCTCGTGGGAAACACGTGGAGACGGATGAGGGTTGCATGTCATCATAGCCCATTCAACTGCTCTCTGCAATTCTCAATAACCTCTCTTTTCAACTAACGCCATTACTGCCGTTAACTCCTCAACCCTACTCTACTCTACAATCTTATGTTGCACATTGCTCTCCTCCTTTTACCATCTAAATCTAAACTTTCCAAATGCACCATATTAGGCAACATTATAATTGTAAATTTTCAACCATTTCATAAGTTTACAATTTCATATGTTGGTGAACTACAAACAAGTTATCGATGCGAAACAAATAATCTCAAAAAAGGAAAGTCTTTTCCTATCTATCAAGTTGTGCTGAAATTGGCAACTACATGTGGAATGAACAAATCTCTTAATTATTAATAAATTTTATGTCAGTTGAACTATGTTTTTTTTTATAAAAAAAATAATAAATTGTATTATTTACGCCAAATGGGCAGAATGAGAACGGTCCATCATGACCTCATTACACAACCATTTAGGGTATTGACCAACCCAAGACTTACAAATACCCGATGATCTAGCAAATTTAGCCACCACATCAGTAGCCTTATTACACAGTCTAGGAATAATAGAACTATGTTTTTATTAGCTAAACATTAAATTGTTTGAAGAGTAGGATAAAAGTTAATCTTACTTTAGTATAATAGCCAAAAATGAATGGTGGTATCTTTATAACTTTTTTAGAATACATTTACAAATGACATAATCTATACATTGAGGCCTTAATTAAAATGAAATGCACATACGTCGTCCGTGTACTCCAATGGTTTATTTCCCGTGAAGAGTTGGTCAAAACAAAACGACTTTCAATTTTTCTGAAAAAAAGGAAAAAACATATTTTATTTTATTTTATTTTTTTTTTGTGTGTGCAAAGACGCCGTCAGCAGAAGGGCATTCACGGCCATGGCTCCATATTTACTCCAATCTTATTTATACAGAGAACTCTGTACCGTACACAACACCATAACTTCATCTTCTCCACACCATGACCACATCTCCCATTTTTCCACACCTTCTTCTTCTTCACCAATAAACATTCAAAACCAAAGCTTAAAATCATCACAGATTTCCCGACCATGCCGAACAAAATGGATAGATTACCCGCAATCTTCCGCCACGGTGCTGATGCCGCCCTCTGGGACACCAGCAGCGGCAGCGACCATTCGCCTGAAAACTCCGCCGCCGACCTCTTCGACCTCGTCAAGTCGTTCATTGAAAGAGATGACTTGGAAATTAAGGAAGGGGAGAACGAAGATGACAGTACGGAAGAATCAGACAGTTTTTCATGTGATTCAGATGCAGGGGTCATCAAGTTACAAAATCTTTTTGGTTCCCTGGAAAATAAGACCGACAACGACGAAATCAGAATCCAAGCGGAGCAAGCACTGAAGAAGATCATCGGAGGAAGATCGTTCCAGTTCCAAGGGATTAAACGACAATTGATGGCACATTTGCGAAGAAAAGGCTTCGATGCCGGTGAGTTTGAGTTTCTTTTTCGCTTTAAATTGAACACTATTTAGAAAAACTTAAACATGGGTTTAATTCAATCGATTCTGGCTCGAACAGGACTTTGCAAATCGAAGGTGGAGAAACTCCGATCGTTTCCGGCAGGGGACCATGAGTACATCGACGTGAATTTTGGTGGAAATCGGTACATAATAGAAATCTTTCTCGCCAGAGAATTTGAAATTGCCCGTCCGACCAGTAAATACACATCATTACTGAACAAATTTCCAGAGATATTCTTGGGAAATTTGGAGGAGCTGAAGCAGGTGGTGAAACTAATGTGCTCTGCCATGAAAGAGTCCATGAAAATGAAGAACATGCATGTGCCTCCATGGAGAAGAAACGGGTACATGCAGGCAAAGTGGTTTGGCTCTTACAAGCGAACCACAAACCATAAAGTCTCAGGATCGGAACAAGCAGAAACTTTGCTGCCCGAAATGAGTTCATCCTGTTTTAAGGCCAACCATTGCAGGGGAGATTTTGGTCGAAACGCAGGTCTGAAAGTTGGAAATTTAACTGCTGAGTTTGGTGGCAATGGGTTGCTGCTTTAGTCATAATAGGTCAATAAATTGTATATAAAATTAGCTTATATTATTGATTGTTTGTGTTGTTAGGGTTGATTCTTTATGTTCTTGTGCATTTTTTGTCCAAAGTTCTGCACCCATGATTTCAGAGCAATCTATCATCACATAAACACCAGGTGTACAGTAAAGATTTTAAAATGGGTCTTTCACTTGATCTCAGCAGCTACAGATTTCATGAGTGTTCTTGTTAAGTAAATCAAATAAGTCTGATCTAGATCTAGATCTCAATTTCAAGTTCTTTTTATCCAACTTCGTCAATGCCCTCAGAATCAATGAATCCTTCAATGGCGCAGGTGAAGCTTAAAATTTTATCCAAAAGAGACCAGTTTAAAATCTCCAAAACAGAGAAAATCGAAAAAATGTAGGCACCGATAGACGCAAGCTACTGGGAAATCAAAGCAGCTTGCCTGGAAGGTGACACAGAAAAATTGATGTGAGAGAAGGTTCTCATGAAAAGGCTACAACCTATGCCATTTCACTCATCTCACCTTCTCATAATCAAACAAATCCAGAAATGAAAGATTCAACCAAAACGGATTAAGAAGGAAAAGACGAACAAAACAAAATAAAATATAAGAAGTTCGGTAAGCAGATTCGTCGACGAAGATCCGATTAGATCTGAAACAACGACCGGCCAGTTAACTTCTCTCGTTCGATTTAGCTGCAGCCTCTTCGGCAGGTCAAGAAAGAGGGCATCGATTGATTTTCACGCCCTTCTCTTGGTACATGCAGCCTCGAGCCGTAGAAAACAAATCATAGAAAACGAAATTCAGAAAGCAAAAGAAAAATGTTTGAGATCGACGAAAATATTGACTGTTGAATGAATCAGGGGAGACGACGAAGATGTGGAGGCTGCGTTGAGGAGTAATGGAAGTGAACCCTAGCGCGGCCATTTAATAGAAAGGTTCAGTGAAGAGCAAAGGCGGATGGGAACGGGAGATCGTGACCGTTGATCTTTCCAGGCGACGAGATAGGGTTTGTTTTTTTGGCTAAAATATTATTTTAGTAATTTTAAAATTGGTTAAACACTTAACTAGTTTTTTTTTTTTTTTTTTTTTTTACCAACAAGAGCTTAGCTCAGTCCACATAAAGTTGTATGTGTAACCACAACATCTGTGGTTCGAATTCTCCTTCCCCACATATTGTCGTAAAAAAAAAAAAAAAACACTTAACTAGTTTTTTTTTTTTTTTTTAAGTTACACTTGCCTAGTTAATTTACATTTTTTTTTACAACATTACATTAACTTACTTAAATTACACGTTTATAAAATATTAACTTGCACAAATCTATTTTAAGCTTGGTTTGAGATTATTATAATTTTTAAATTCATGTTGTCAAATGTACTTAAAATAACAACAGTAAATCCGTAATACGAATCAAATAGAATATTCTGAACATCTAATATTCGGATTTTTTTTTATAAATAATGTAGTTAAAAAACAAAAAAAACAAAAATAATGGAGAGTTGAAACTAATCCCACATGAATCGCGACCCAGTTCACGATTACAGGCTAAATCGCATACATGTACACGATTAGCATAGGTGGCACACCACGTCACTTGACATGTGTGCCGCCATGGAACGCGCGTACGTGGTACGCAATTTCTGTTGAGAAAATCGTGTACCACATACACAATTTAGTGGTCCTTCCGACCCCTTCAATTTTTATTCTCTCTGCGCGATATTTGCCCCTTGTCGTCCAACTGCATTGTTGTGCCGCCGTTTGGGAGTGTGCCACCGACGAAGACTAGGCGAGGGTGGGGGTGCTTCTGGGATAAGCTTCTAAACAATGGAAAGTTTGGAGGATGTGCAAGGTGGAAGCCTTTCTGGAGAAGAAGGATTTGGAATTGGAAGAAGAAGACAAACAACAATGGTGGTCGCGGCGGCTGTGGCTACTTGAATAAGATGAAGATTCTTTTTTGGAAAATTAAATGAGGGAGTTTTTTATTTGTGTAATTTTAACTTCGGAAAATAAAAATAATCTATAGATTTATGTGTCTGGAAAATGGAGATCGAGAACTTCTGTTTCTTTGGTTTGCAAGTAGTATGATTTTTTACAAATTACAGAAAATCGTGTACATGGTGGTACATGATTTCTCTTAGGTTTAATCGTGTCCAATGTACACGATTCTTGTGTATAATCGCGTCCCATGTATGCGATTTCGACATGTCAGCGCCACATCAACGAGACTAAACTCGTGTACATGGTACACGATTTTGGACCACCCTATTTTTGTCAATATTTTTAACTTTCAACCCTAATTTGTAATTTGTTATTTTAAGTACATTATTAAAATTATTATTTTTAAAACTACCTTAATTTTTTCATTTCTTTTTTAAATTACATTATTCAAGAAATTAATCCCTAATATTCGGAATCAAACCAACATCAACACAATTTTTAGGTCATTCATACAAAACACCAAGTAAATAAGTATTTGGTAAAATTTAAACTTAAAACATGAAAAAGTAGGATAAAATAAGTCAATCTCAAAAGCAACTGTAACTAAGATTTTACATGTTCTGCCAAACGCAAACAAGGGTCAAAATATTGTAAAAAAAAAAAAAAAAAAAAAAATTGTCAAAATAGTTTTCATAAACTCCTACCTATAAGTTTCTTTATTACGTTGTCTACCTTCTTAAGATTTCAAAAACTTGTTTCTTTTTTCCTTTTTTTTTTAAATAGTTAAGAATTCAAATATATCTTTAACAAAAATGAAAATTATGGTAAGAAAATTGAGAGAAATTATTTATAATTTTTAAAAACAAAAAATCAAATGATTATCAAACGAAACCTTAGTGATTGAAGTTTATCAAACATCTTTTAATATAAGATAAACATAATATAAACCAAACTTCGCTATTTAAATATTCATGGTCTCATTTGAATCTCCTATAATATATATAAATAATGGTATTTAGAAAAAGGACACTAAAGTTATATTTTGGGGGTAGCTCTTATGTTTAAGAAGTTTATTATTATTATTATTATTTTGATAAATTTAAGAAGTTTATTCAATGGTGGGACCATGACTAGATTTAATTTTATACACTAGTTTTTTTTTCTTTTTGTTGGAATTAGTCTTTTCTCACGTGCCTTGCACGTGGCTCATTCTTTTTAAAACTAAATTTAATAAAAATAAACTATTTAACTATTCTACTTCATGTTATTTCATAGAAAGAAAGAAAAATAAACTATTCAATTTTCATTTTCATTTGATTTCATGTAGTACAATTTGGCTACCATTTAACAAGACACAAATTTCGGAAGTTGTAATTTTTACAACACGTGCAAACTATGCTCTTGTTGGCTAGCACTCTCTTATTTGCATAACTTTAAGTTTTCTTTTAAATTGCAAAACATCAACATTGCATCAAAACACAAACTAAAGATGAATGTTAGATTAAGAAATTGAAAAAAAAAAAAAGGAAAATCAATATAGCAAGACAATGAACAAATGAAGAAAAGCAAACCTTCAAAACACACAATAAGAAAGAAAGAAAACCAAAGAAGAAGAGAAACTCAAATGTTTGTGGGAAAATGTTGAAGAGTGTTCTCTTTATATAGTCATAGAACATAAATAGTTACAAAAGTCTTCAATTTCATCATTAAATAGAATTAAAGTTAAACTCATAAATTTTCAGAATTAATTTATAAAAATAAAGGTACACAACTTTTCATATTCTTTTTTGTTTTTTTTACAACAAAACTTTCGATATTCTAACTCTCATCTCAAATACATATATGTTAATTAAATGATAATTAATAATAAAACAACTAAAAAATAAATAAAAAAGACAATATAGTTTACGTGGGAGTGAGGTGTATTTAATAGTTTTTTTTTTTTTAAATTAAACACAATTTAATAAGGGCTATAGCAATGAATGTTCATAGGATTTTATATCTTAATTAAATGCTAACAAATAATAAAATAATTAAAAAGAATGATAATAAATGAAAAAAAAACCATTAACATTTAGCAACCTTTCAAATAGAAATAATAAACGTGTGTGTGGGAGACTTTATCTTAATGTATTTTTTTTAATAAAAAATAAGGACAATTTAGGTATTTTCACAAAAGTTGAGGTTAATATCGTCCAAAAAAAAGTTTCTTCCACATTCGTACTTTTATATATACTGTATTGTGCAAATGCACTTGTATTTTTTTTAATTAAAATGTTATTAAGTATAATCATTTTTAAAATTAATTATAATTTTTTTTTTTGTTGGTGGTTGAATGTTTTAATATTTAATTACTAAATTTTTGGGATCAATTTTTTAAAATTAAGAACTACTTAAAAAAATTTAGTTAGGATTTATTTTCAAATCTAAGTTAAAAATAAAAATAAAATAAAATAAAAAGAGCATCATGTTTTAAAACATAAACTTAATTATATAAATAATGTTGGTGAAATAGGTTCCAAAATTTCAAAAGTTTTACTCCTTTAGTTGTTTAGCTATTTTTTATATATATCATAAAAATAGGTATGGTTAGAATAAAAGAACATTGAAGAAACCGTTCTACTATATTGATGAGGTTAAAATTTTCTAAATGTTATAAAGTAACTTAAAAACATTCATAGAAGGAATTCATACCCATGTTTGAAATCATTTTAGTTTAAAATTAATTTGAGAAAATTTTGATTTTTTCTTTTTAATATGGATAGTTTTTTTTAGAAGAAATATGGATAGTTAAAAGGTTACTTTTTAGAAACATATAAATTCATCCTATTTTCTTGATGCAAAAAGAAAAAGATGTAACCTTTCTCTCATATCACTTAATGATTGTCCTCATTTTCAATTAATTGAAAATTATGCAATTATTTAAATGAAAACCTCATAAATTAAATATATATATATTTTTTTTTTAACATTGCACGTGGTAGTTTTCATTATTTTATCATATTCCTAGTATATTTTCATTTCATTTTGTTATATATTAATATTATTTGTTTTAAAAAAAGTTAAGTATATATCCGATCTTCGGTTCATTTATATTTACAATAGAATAAATGATTTATTAAGTATTTTACACACTTACAAAGTTTTAAATTATTAAAATTTTGATAAACTTTTAAATTTTAATTAAGGAGAACTTCATAAATTTTATAATTTATTTTTAGGAATAAATTGACAAAAGTTTTAATATTTTAACTTTCATGTTTTTGTATTAAAGAAAAGTAGGAGAGAGTTATTTATATAGTGGCAGAAGATAAACAAAAATACAAAACTTTTAAAATTTTCTTATTCATGGCAATTAAATATAAATTCATAAAATTTTAAGATAATTAAACTCATACATTTTTATAGCTATAGCTACTTAATAAAATAAATGATAAACTTTTCATATTCAAGTTATTCATATTAGAATGTTTCATGTTCTAATGGTTCACATAGTAATAATATTTCTTCTAGCTTCTCTTTTGCATATCCTCAAGTCTTTTCTTAAATTACCAAGGATCAAATATTGCGACAAAAGAAAATCAAGAAGAATGTTAGATTAAGGAATTCAACAAAAGTTATTAGGCAAAGCAAAAACAATGAATAAAAAAATAAAATCAAACATAAATATAAGAGAAAACTCAAAAGCTTGTAAAACAACTTGTTGAAGAGAGCCTCCTCAAAAAAAAAAAAAAAAAATTGTTGAAGAGAGCTTTATACATAGTTATAGGAGATAAAAGTTACAAAACCTTTGGAATTTCACTATTAAACATAATTAAAAATAAGCTCATAAATTTTGAAAAATAAATTATAGAAATAATGATATAGAGCTTCTCATATTCTACCTTTTCACATTCTTATTAATTAATGTTATTAAACGTTAGAATTAAATGACATGCTTAATAAACATAAAAATAGATCAAATAACATAAATGATCCAAAAAAATATATTTTTAAGATTGCAACTTTTTATTTATCAATTTTGTTTTAATTCAACTTTTTATTTATCATGAATCATAGAATATAGATTATGATTAACATAAGCGCTAATCACATTAGATTGATAAGATGATTTTGTTGTTGTTGTTGTTTTTTAATCTAAAATTGAAATTTAAATAATCATAACCATGCATACAACTTTAGAATAAAAACGACAACAAATATTAACTATAAAGTAAACTTGAAAACATTTATCGGAGAAACTGATACCTATGGGTTGCGAGCATTTTTTATGCATATTCGTCTCCCCTCAATACTTTAACACCACGTTGAATTTCATGCAAACTTTGAAATCTTTAATTGAGAGAGAGAAAAACTAATAAGAGGAGACCCAAATTGTTATAGAAAATAGTAGAGGAGAGCTCTTTATATAGTTGTAAGGTATAGGAGTTGAATGATGTTGCAAAACTTTTGAAATTCCCTTAATAATTATAATTGAATGTAAACTCATTAATTTTATAATTAATTTATAGACATTAAATTAACAAAACTTTTTATATTCTAACCTTTTACCTTCTTATATTTTCATTTAAAAAATTATTTTATTAATTTCAATATAAATTATGCATCAAAATATTATATTTAATTAAAATTTTAAAAACTTAATTTAAACTTTGACACTATAATTTATCTAAAAGATTAAGGTTAATAATGTCTAAAAAAAAGTTTCTTCCACATTTAGACTTATATATATATATATATATATAGACTTTTATATATATATATATATATATATATATATATATATATATATAGACTTATATATATATATATTACATTTTATTCTTTTTAAAATGTTGAATGAAAAATATATATGTATTTTCATTTTTTATTTTTAAAAAGTTTTTTTATACTGTATTTGAACTCCTTGTTCTTTCTTATTACTTTGTATTTGTATGTTTATTACAAATTCTAAATATATTTTTTTTTAACTTACTAATTTGATTTCATATTATTATAACTAATTATAGTTAAAGAAAAAATATTTTAACTTCTTGGAGAATAAAGTGAATAAAATGATAAAACACTTTGTATTCCAACTCTTTAAATTCCATACAATTTTTTTTTGTTGATAAATATATTTTAATTCATTATCTATAATTAATTTTTAATTTATTATTGATAATTAATTTACTATTTATAATTAATTGAAAATTTTGTGGGGCATTAAGTTAGACATTTTTTTTTCTCAACAAAAGAAATATAAACTTGTAATTGATGCAATAAAATTCATTTTTCAACAAATATTATTAATAAAAAAACATGAATGATATAAGAAAAATTAAAAAAATGAATAGTAACAAAAAAAATCTTAGATATACACTTATTTCTTAAAATAGATTTGCTCACTTGATAATATATTGATATACAAATACAATTCTTCAACTTCATCAAATTGGAGTTGCAATGTCAAAAGCCTAGGATCTAAGATATAGATTTGACATATGCGCACCTTGCAATTTGAATATACCACCCCTCATGAAACCCTTGCAATTTGAATACACCACACCAACATTTTGAGATGTTTTGAAGATTGAAGAGACTTTGGAGAGCAAAGAAAACAAAGAGAACAAAAATAAAGAAAGAATGAAACTAAGTGTTGGTGAAGAAAATGGTAAAAAAAACTCCATTTTATAGTAGTAGAAGATGAGAGTTACAAAACCTTTTAAATTCTATAACCTATAAAATTTCATTATGACTTATAATTTAAAAAGGTTGTAGGAAAAACTTTTTGCATTCTAACCTTTTAGTAAATCCTACACATTTATTATTGATAAAATTGTAATTAATTAATTAACTATTTATAATTATTCTTTAATGGTAAAATTGTAAATTAGTAAATTAAAGAACGGACAGAAGTGTCTTAAAAAGTTTTTAAAAATTTTAAAAACTTAATTTAAACTTTGACACTATAATATATCTAAAAGATTAAGGTTAATAATGTCTAAAAAAAAGTTTCTTCCACATTTAGACTTATATATATATAGACTTATATATATATATATTACATTTTATTCTTTTTAAAATGTTGAATGAAAAATATATTTAAAAGATTTTTTTAAAAGGGTTAAAACGGTTCTTTTTAAAAGTTACATTAGGAGAGTATGTTTTTTTTGGGCATAATATATTTACGTATTTAAATATCACATTTATAAAAATATATATATAAGGAATGAAAAATAACTCTTTTGTTGTTAATTATTATTTTTATCAATAATCATATACTGCCACATGTTTTTTTGTATATCATAACTTGTTATAACATTTGCTATAACATTGTCAATTTTTTTTTTTTTTTTTAATTTGAGAAGAATTTAAATTGGTAAAGTTAACCCTATATATTTTTTTTAGTACGAATAGTTAAAACTATTACTTTTTTGTAAACTTTTTTTTTTTCTCATTTCAATGACAATCTTATCATTCTCTATTAATTGAAAACCATGCTATTATTTAAATCAAACCCTCATAAATTAAAGTCATTTTTTATAACATTTTTAATTTATCATTCTACTTATTTCAAATTACCTATGGAGTTATGATCGTAACTGATTTAAAATTAAGATTGTTGTTGCAAAATAATTTAAATTGAAAGGGCATAATGAAAACCCCATTTTTTTTTAATTAGATACAGTTTTCTTTTCTTTTCTTTTTTTTTGTGTGTAATACCATCAATTTGTTATTGTAATTATTTTGATGGTTTTATAATTACTAAAGGGCACGATGTTAATTTAACTAAAATTAAGAGAATAGGATGGTGTTCGTCTACCAATGTTTATAAGACCCTTATTTCTTATTTCTTTTATATATATGTATATATAATTTTTTTTTTAAAAAAAAATTAGTGTTTTTTTTGTTTAATACTTGATAATGTTAATTAAGAAAACTAAAATTAAAGAAAATAATATTTATTTTCTAAGATTAGAAGATGATAAATATATATATATATATAATTAATTAATTAATTAATTAATTAATTAATAAGATAAAAAAATATGTAGGAAATAGAATTTAATAAAGGATTTGATTTTCCCAACCGAATTGTTTTGCTTGTCAAAAGGGATTTTCAAGTTGGTAAGATGTTTGTTCTAAATATAATCTCTTCTGAAAAAAAAAATGATCATACATAAACAACAACACTAAGAAAATTATTTATAAAATAATAGGAATAATTTATAAGATATCGATACCTTTGATTCATATGATTATCTGGGAAAAGGTTCACCTTTGATTGGTGTTTGTCATTTGAGATCGAACAATTTTTCCAAGATAAAACGACATCCAATTACTAAAAACACTACTGTGCAAATTCCTACAACTTAACACTACACCAATATGCAATGCAAGCTTCTTAATCTAAAACTATGAGAAGAAACTAACAGATGAAGAAAAACAAATCAAAATGAGAAAGCTATCGTTGTAGAAAAAAGTATGTAATTTTGCTTGTCAAAAGGGATTTTCAGCTTGGTAAGATGTTTGTTCTAAATATAATCTCTTTTGAAAAAAAAAAATGATCATACATAAACAACAAACACTAAGAAAATTATTAATAAAATAAAATGAATAATTTATAAGATATCGATACCTTTGATTCATACGATTATTTGGGAAGAGGTTCACCTTTGATTGGTGTTTGTCATTTGAGATCGAACAATTTTTTCAAGATAAAATCACATCCAATTACTAAAAACACTATTGTGCAAATTCCTACAACTTAACACTACACCAATATGCAATGCAAGCTTCTTAATCTAAATCTAAAACTATGAGAAGAAACTAATAGATGAAGAAAAACAAATCAAAATGAGAATGTCATCGTTGTAGAAAAAAGTAGGAAAGATGCCTTTATATATGGTATGAGATGAATAAGTTGCAAAACCGTTGAGTTCCAAAACCTTTCAAATCTAATTACTAATTTTAATTAAATGTGAGATTAAATTGAATTTATTTCTAGAAATAATTAGGTAACTGAAGCTCTTTATCTTCTTAAATTTTTTAATTTCATTTTAATTAAAGTTATTAAAAATTATAAATGTCATTTTAAATTTGGTAAAAGTAACAACCGTTCCTTAACGTGCAAACCTTAAGTTAGTATTTCTTTTTAATTTTTATTTAAATTTTTAAGTATTTTATAAATAAATTATTAATTATTGATAATAAATAAATAGGTTCTTCACAATGGCATGATTGTAAATTTAGAAATTGAAGTAAGGACATAATAGTCCAAAAATATTTTTTCAAGATCCTCCCTTTTTAATATAAATATATTATAGATTATAGATTATAGATATAGATATTATAGATTATAGATTATAGATTAGTAGTTTATGACCTACTTAACTTAACCTTTTACTTGTTCTATTTGTAAAATAGATATTGAATAGAAGGTAGAAATTGCAACCTTATTTAGGAGTTATTTGATAATTTTTTTTTGAGAAATCATTTGATAAAATTAGAAGTCCAGAATATATACTTTGTCAAGTACCCTTAAGGAGAAAAATTGATTGTGTCTGGAAAAATAAAGGTATTTAATATGAAGAAAAATGAAAAACAATCTAAATCACATAGCATCGAACAATCAATCAAAATTTAGAAGAAAAAAAAGTAAGCTTCAAAAGCATTTTGTAATTGTGTTACACCTGTTCAAAGCTAAAATAGATAATAAATCTATTTTGAACTCATCAAAGGATAAAAATTGGTAATAAATATTTCCTTCATTTGAGAAGGGATAGCATATCCCTTGATTTGAACAACGGTTTTATTGACCAAGTCCAATCTTGTTTTCATGATGGCAATTACCACAAGAATGCAACAACTTAATTAGAATAAACGAATGAAACCGATCACTAAATTTAGGGAGTGGAAACAACTCATTCATTTTCATGGTGGCTCTACTCAACACAATAATATAAATTGAGATTGATTGGCTCGTTTAACTCACCGTTGACTGCACCAAAAAACATAGAAACTTAAAAAAGAGCCATCCACATTAAGAAATGGCAGGCTCAAGCATGAAAATATTGACATTTTGCATGGCTATGATGATGGTGTGCTCATTTGTGGCGGAGACAACGAATGCAACTACAATTTCATATGAGCCTATTTTCGAAGGAGATAGAAATCGAAGACGATGCAGGACGGGTAATTGCCAACCAGTTAATGGTCCTCCAGCCAACGAATATAACAGAGGATGTGAGGCCGGAAAACGATGCAGAGGCGGCCGCTAATCTTTTTTATCTTTATATCTTTATAATAATACATATTACTAAATCTATTAATATATAATATATTCCTCTTCCTAGTCTTCTTTCTTCCTCCAAACCAAGTATATATTAAGAGTTTAATTTCCACCTTGCCTATAATGCTATACTCTAAAAAAAAAAAAAAATAGAATAAAAAATGATGGAAAAAACCAAGATTAGTGAAATTGTCAAATATAAACATTTTTTAAGGTTAAATTATAAATTTAGTCCATAACTTGTAGAGTTAGAATTACAAATAAGTTTTAAACTTTCAATATTGTATTACCTCATAGGTCCTCAAACTAACATTCAATTATGTGTCTAATAGATCTTTATTCGACATTTTTCAACTTATAATTTAACATTTTTAAATATATAATTTAGTTTCTAATTTGAATTTGATTTTTAACTATACAACAAATAAAAAAAGTTTCATTATTCTCATTATTTCTTCTTCTTATCCATGAAAATCTCATTGTTTTTTTTTTCAAGAGCTTGCAATTTCAAACATACAAATAACCCCCTTCAATTCCATCTATTAAAAACCATGAGTTTCACCAAGTTTCTCCTACTTCAACTCCACCATTTCCTTCTACCTTAGTTTAATTTTCAAGCTAATGGAGTTTCCAACCAAAGAAAGAACCCCCCACCCCCACTAGTTTCCAACTTTTAAAAAACGAAACAAAATTCGTTTTTCTTCTTTTTACAAAATCCTTTTTTTCTCCCTAAGTCAAATTGGACTCCAGGAACCGAGTACAAGGAAAGAGATTGAGTCCACAAACTTGGGCTGAGGGTCGACCACGACCAAGGTCGAAGTTAGCCGCCCAATCTCCTCAGGCCTTTGTCTCTCTCGTGTGGTCCGGTTTTCGATTGTATCTCTGGTTGGTGTTGTGTTGGCCTTGTTGGTTCCTTGATTTTTGGGACGATCCAGAATTACATCTTCTTGCCCTCAAAATCGAGCTCTCTTATATTGAATTTTCTCTATTTGCCACACATGAACCCCTACATTATTTATAATACAAATACGCATTAGCACCATATGGCAATGCTTGAGCAACAATTTAAGATTGTATTTGTCTTCTAATACAATATTTGTTGATGATTGAAATTCAAACCTTTTAATTATTCATTATTATCATTGGACTAAAAATTGATATCTTTTAGCTTAAATTATAAAGAATACTCCTGAATATAAAGTTGGTTTCAATTATACCTCTGAATTTTCAAAAGTTTCATTTTAACCATCAAAATTTGAAGTTTGTTTTATAACAACCCTTAGGAAACGTTTTTCGTTAAATTTATGGACGAAAAATGATGTGTTTGCTTTGTTTTTATTGTTTTTTCACGTATATGTTCAAATATGTTCATACATAAGTAACAATACAGATACAAACACATTATTTCTGTCCATAAATTTAACCAAAAAATACCTTCAAGAGTTGTTTTGAAATAAATTTCAAACTTCAATGACTAAAATGAAACTTTTGAAAGTTCAGGATATAATTGAATGAAACCAACTCCATAGTTTATATGTAATTTTGATAATTTAATTAGAACCTGAATTTTGGATATAAAAGAAGAACATGTTAATTATCGTTGAAATATACTAATAATTTACAAAAATAAAACTTGTGTAAAGAGTATTTTGAGATTAAAATAACGAAACTGCAAAATTAATCGGAAAAAAAAAAATTGAATTCCGTTGCCGGGAATCGAACCCGGGTCTCCTGGGTGAAAGCCAGACATCCTAACCGCTGGACGACAACGGATTGATATGAATTGATGCTAACTGAATTTATTTAATAATAATATGTACCGGCTGAATTTGACATTTTAAAGAACATATAAAAAATTGATTAAAATTATATTTTAATTTCTAAAAATTCTTTATTGAGTTTTATGAAGCTTACATATAAATGGTCTAAATTTTCTGTTAAATGCCATGCGTGATATCTAAAATAAGTTTTAAAAAATTACAGAAAATTCTTCTATTTATTTATTTTATTAGTATAACGTTCATATTTGAAATAAGTTTTATCATCACCTCTTGGTAGAGAGTAAATAGCAAATTGTTCGTGGAGGTGATAAATTAGTTCCATTATATTATTATTTAAGAATCTAGTAAAACTCGCATTAATTTAAAATGACTTGAGTTTGTAGGCATTGTTTTGATTGAAAATGAGAAAGAGAGATCCTTTTGAAGTGACCAGAAAAAGCTTAAAGACGCCGACTATTCCTAATCTTTTTAGGTAAAATTATAATTTGCTCCTCGATATTATATTTTATAATTGACGGTTTTATTTTCAATTTTAAAAAGATTTGATACTAAAAAAATGTATTCATTAGGATGTGAGATGAATTAATAGAACTTTATTTTGGACAACTTAATATATTTTGATATTGGTTTGCTTACCAGGAAGTGTATAATTATTCTTTTATATAAATATACAAACAAAAAAAAAAGAGTAAAACTTGAAATAAGCATGAATGGAATGCAATTTTTCTTTTACTTCTTATAAATACAAGAGCATTGATGTTTTCGTTATAAAAAAAAACCTGAAATAATAATTAATATAACTTGTGAACTCTTGATGGAGGATATAATGACAACTACAATTGAACTATGTTCACTTTGACATTTTTGTCTACTTTCCATAAAACACCATTGAGTATCCATTTTATTTTCTTCAACTTTCTTGTGCATACCCAATGTGGATTATTTAATTATAATGATAATTTTTATTTAATTTTATTCATACATCATCTATTCTTTTAAATCCTTCTTCTCCTCCTTGGGAGACTTATTTTATTTTTGCTCAAATTAGTTAGTTGGTAAAGATTTTACCTTTCTGAACTCCAAAAAAAAAAAAAAAAAAAAAAAAAGATTTTACCTTTCTTTTCCGTAAATATATGTATAGGATATCAAGAAAACGAAAAATATCTAGTTTGTAAGCCCATCAAATCTAATTCGTAATTGCGTTAGACTCATTAAAAGCATAAAAATAGATAATAAATCTTGTCCGAACTCATTCAAAGGATAAAAATAGGTAATAAATCTTTCCTTCATTTGTCGAATCCTGTTTTCATGATGACAACCACAAGAATGCAACAACTTAATTAATTATAGCAACGAATGAAACCAATGACTAAAATTAGGTCGTGAAACAACTCATTCATTTTCATTTGTTGTCTTGTTTCGCTTCATTTTTTTTAATTAATATGTCAAAATTTTAAAATTTGTTCTTAAACTACAAATTTGGTTCTCATGGTGAAAGTGAAGTTTTTTTTTTAAGTGGTGAACAAGTTTCAATTTAGTCTCAAATTAGTTTAATCTCTATGGTTTAGACTAAGTTTTGACTTGGTCTCGTTTAAATTTAGTCATGATATAGTTCTAAGAAAATGAAGATAAAAAAGAAGAAAGAAAGGAGAAGAAAATGAAAAAAAAAATAATAAAAATTGTTGTCGCTGCCGTTGGCAGGAGACTGATGGTGGTGTTGAAGAAGAGAGGAGGGAGGAGAAGAAGAGAGAAGAAAAGAAAAAAAAATATTTTAATTTGTTTTTATTTAAATTTTTTTTTTAAAAAATAATTGTTTATATTTGTCGAGTTTGAAAACGACCATAATAAAACATAACTCAAATACCAAAAATGTAGAAGAAATTCTCAGCTAATAAACTTAGAGAGTGGTAAGAGTTCATATAAGAGAGTAATTTGATAAAATTATAAACATACCGAACAATTTGAAAGAAAGCTTTATCAATACTTTATGAAATACTTTTACAAATAAGTTCGCTTGAAGTGTTTAAACTGAGAGCTTTGTAAAATATAATTGCATAAGTAAGAAAACTCATCACTAAATAGGTACCTGCAACTAGCTAAACTAGTCATACTGACATAGAGTAATCTCAACATGCGCAGCAAAGCGACCAGTCATGCTATTTTTCGAGTAATCTCAATGCACATAGTAGTTTTTTGGTTAAATTTATGGACAAAAATAATGTGTTTGTATTTGTATTGTTACTTATGTACGAACATATTTGAACATATACGTGAAAAAACAATAAAAACACAACAAACACACCATTTTTCGTCCATAAATTTAACAAAAATCGTTTCCTAGGGTTGTTATGAAACAAACTTCAAATTTCGATGGTTAAAATGAAACTTTTGAAAGTTCAAAGGTATAATTGAAACCAACCTCATAGTTTAGGGGTATTTTTTTTTATAATTTAAGCTAAAAAAAATCATTTTTTAGTCGAATGATAATAATAAATAATTAAAAGGCTCGAATTTCAATAATGAACAAATATTGTATTAGAAGAAAAATACAATGTTAAATTGTTGCTCAAGCATTGTTATATGGTGCTAATGTGTCTTTGTATTATAAATAATGTAGGGGTATGTGTGGCAAATGGAGGATTCTAGAGAGAGAAAATTCAATATAAGAGAACTCGATTTTGAGGGCAAGAAGATGTAATTCTGGATCGTCCCGAAAATCAAGGAACCAACAAGACCGACACAACACCAACCAGAGATACAATCGAAAATCAGACCACAGGAGAGACAAAGGCCTGAGGAGATTGGGTGGCTAACTTCGACCTTGGTCGTGGCCGACCCTCAGCCCACGTTTGTGGGCTCAATCTCTTTCCTTGTATTTTGTTCCTAGAGTCCTAAAGGAGTCTAATTTGACTTAAGGAGAAAAAAAAGGGGAATTGTGCTAAATAGCTAGAAAAAAAAAGCCTTCTTGTTTTTTGGCTACAAATGTTCAAAATTCGCAGGGGTAGCTACCGCATTTTCAGGAACTGTTTTCTAGATTTTTTTTGACATTTTTACCTCTAGTATAAACGACTATAGACAAACGCCGTTAACAGATTTTTTTTGTTTTCATTCAGTTTCTCCCCCCTTTTTTCGAGATGGATGAATCCCGATTTTTAGGGAGTTCAGTTGGCGGGTTGTGTTCAAGTGTCCAACGGTAAAAAAGATTTTATCCCTCACATTTTGTCCCTCATTATCCATGTTACAAAAGGACAACAATAAAAGTCGTAAGTAGTAGTACACACAGATAGATGACAGTGCATATAAACTACAGCGTATATATAACTCATATGGGGGGTGGGACTGGGGTAAGTATGCATACATGCACACAGGATGCATGCGGAACACGTATGTATGTAATACTATAGACAGATATCAGTTATGGCATTCATCAGGTATTTGCATTCAGGTGAACATGGTATGGGGGGTTATTATGGTTACATATAGCAACACAGACAAAGACAGAGTGTATTTTTATTGGGCATTCCAGACATACACGATACAGGGGGTGATTAACTCAAATACAGAGGGGGATTAAGTGTATACACACACAAGTAGACACATCAGACCATTTCATGGATGTATATAATAGTACAGACAAATCAAAACATTTTTTCTATTAGACATGCCAATGTGTATGCACACATATACATATGAGTATACCACAAGCACACTTTTTCCAGAGAAGTTGCAACAACGATGAAATGGTATTTATCAGTACATACCACTCTGACGGGTTCAACATTTAAGTCAAATCAACACAAACCCTCCACCAAAACCGCCTCCATGCATTTCCTCCCCACGCCCGTGCTTTTTGTCTTACAATAGGCCGGTATAATCGCGGATTGGAAGGAAAAAATGAATCCCGAAAATATACGGTTTCAAAGGGAATAAACTAAATCCCTAAAATCTTGGGATAATGTATTTGTTTGTTGCAAATATAAGGGAAGAGAAATGAAACTGTTACCTAGTTCAAATTTTTTGGTACAGTCCTCGCGTAGGGGGAGAATCGATTGAGCAAGCAAGAGATGGTCGTCGACGCGGCGGATGAAGGTGGTTGGCACGGCGGAGGTGGTTCGTCGGCGTAATATGAGAGGTAGGTAGCGATATACACTCTGTGGTAGCGGTGGGGAATAGTGTGGAATGGGGGTTTCGAGGGTGTGGAATGCTCTCAATGAGAGGTAGTCTTTTTAGGTTATTCAATTTTCTGGGGAAATTAGCAACTTATTCTTATTTTTTGTTTTTTAATTTCTGATCTTCTTAGTTGCAGGTAGTATGTCTTCGGATTGAGAGGACCTTTTTTCCAATTAATGCATTCCGAAGGTGTTTCTCTCTACTGAGGGAGGTTGAACTTTGTACTCCTTCCCCAATAAAGGTATTGACTCCTTTTTCTGGGAAGCAACTTTTTCCAGGAAGCAAATTTTTCCAATAGTTAACAATATGATACACCTAGATTTTCAAACTAGTTTTATTTCTTAGATTTTTTAATTTCAAACTTCCTAAAATGTCTCCAACTTATTTTTAGGGGTATATTTTATCTCTCTTAAACTCTGATTTTGGTTTTAAACGTTAAGAATACGTTAGACAGTTTGTTGGGGGGCATATTTGTCTTTTACAAATAGGTATTTATTAATCATTAAATCATTTAGCCATCTATTTAATTTATAAACGTTTGTAGCTATATTTCAAGCCACCTATTTATTTTTAGCCATATTTCTTGTTGCCCAAAAAAAAAAAAAAAACGAATTTTGTTGGTTTTTTAAAAGTTGGAAACTAAAGAGTGGATTTTTTTTTTTTTTGAGGGGGTCTTTCTTTGGTTGGAAACTCCATTAGCTTGAAAATTAAACTAAGGTAGATGGAAATGGTGGAGTTGAAGTAGGAGAAACTTGGTGAAACTCATGGTTTTTAATAGATGGAATTGAAGGGGGTTATTTGTATGTTTGAAATTGCAAGCTCTTGAAAAAAAAAACAATGAGATTTTCATGGATGAGAAGAATAAATAATGAGAATAATGAAACTTTTTTTTATTTGTTGTATAGTTAAAAATCAAATTCAAATTAGAAACTAAATTATATATTTAAAAATGTTAAATTATAAGTTGAAAAATGCCGAATAGAGATCTATTAGACACATAATTGAATGTTAGTTTGAGAACCTATGAGGTAATACAAAATTGAAAGTTTAAAACTTATTTGTAATTCTAACTCTACAAGTTATGGACTAAATTTATAATTTAACCTTAAAAAATGTTTATATTTGACAATTTCACTAATTTTGGTTTTTTCCATCATTTTTTATTCTTTTTTTTTTTAGAGAATAGCATTATAGGCAAGGTGGAAATTAAACTCTTAATATATACTTGGTTTGGAGGAAGAAAGAAGACTAGGAAGAGGAATATATTATATATT
The DNA here is from genome assembly GCA_017139565.1 of Luffa aegyptiaca. Taxonomy (NCBI): domain Eukaryota; kingdom Viridiplantae; phylum Streptophyta; class Magnoliopsida; order Cucurbitales; family Cucurbitaceae; genus Luffa; species Luffa aegyptiaca. Next base: position 51,504,728 of record CM029398.1, read on the forward strand.
AATAGATTGAGTAATATGTATTATTATAAAGATATAAAGATAAAAAAGATTAGCGGCCGCCTCTGCATCGTTTTCCGGCCTCACATCCTCTGTTATATTCGTTGGCTGGAGGACCATTGACTGGTTGGCAATTACCCGTCCTGCATCGTCTTCGATTTCTATCTCCTTCGAAAATAGGCCCATATGAAATTGGAGTTGCATTCGTTGTCTCTGCCACAAATGAGCACACCATCATCATAGCCATGCAAATTGTCAATATTTTCATGCTCGAGCCTGCCATTTCTTAATGTGGATGGCCCTTTTTTAAGTTTCTATGTTTGTGAGTTAAACGAGCCAATCAATCTCAATTTATATTATTGTGTTGAGTAGAGCCACCATGAAAATGAATGAGTTGTTTCCACTCCCTAAATTTAGTGATTGGTTTCATTCGTTTATTCTAATTAAGTTGTACCATATCCTTCATCATTTTAATCTTAAACTACTAAGTAATTAAAATCGTATATCTAATTTTTGAACTAAAAAAAAAAAAGACCGTATTTCTAAAATAAAATTCCCAATGGACTTCATTGTACCCTTCTCTAAAAAAAAAGGTTTAATTTCCATGAAAAATCTCATTATCTTTCATTTTTCTTCAAGAGCTTGCAATTTCATTGTAAAAATAACTCCTTGACTCACTAAACTGCTCTTCTTTTCAAATAAATATATATATTTAAAATGCAATATAAAGAAAATAAAAAAAAAATATATAATCTAAATCACATAACAACGGACAATAAATCAAAATTGAAGAAAAAAAAAGGACAATTTTTATTAATATTATAATTTTTAAAACTTATTATTAAAATATAGTAGTTTTGAAACTTATTATTTAAATATTGTTCTTTTAATTTTTCAGGTGTAGGTCGTCTCTTGAAGAGACGACCATGACCCGCGTGTCTGCATGTCGTCTCTTCAAGAGATGACATGCAGATGTGGCAATAATTAAAAAAAAAAAAAAATCCCCAGCAGCTGCAATTTTGTAACTTCTTTTTTCTTTTTTGCATTTTGAAAAATGCTAGCAGTTTTTTTTTTTCTTTTTGCACTAATATCGAAATTTATATACTAGACATTTAATGTAGAAATTGTACATTTTTTTTTTGTATATTTTTATTTTTGAAATGTTATTTCACGTAGAAATTGCACATTGTTTTTTTTGTAAATTTTTATTTTTGAAATTTTATTTAATGTAGAAATTGCACTTTTTTTTTTTTTTGTATATTTTTATTTTTGAAATGTTATTTCATGTAGAAATTGCATATTGTTTTTTTGTATTTTTTTTTTGAAATTTTATTTAATGTAGAAATTGCACATTTTTTTTTGTACATTTTTATTTTTGAAATTTAATTTAATGTAGAAATTGCACATTCTTTTTTGTACATTTTTATTTTTGAAATTTAATTTAATTGTGTTACAGTCATTCATAAAGGATAAAAATAGACAATAAATCTTGTCCAAAATCGTTCAAAGATAAAAATAGATAATAAAGCTTGCCCTTGGATAGCACATCCCTTCATTTCAACAACTGTTTTATTGACCAAGTAGAATGCTATTTTTATGATGACAACCACAAGAATGCAACAAATTAATTAGAGTAGGGAACGAAACCAATGGCTAAAATTAGGAAGTGGAAACAACTCATTCATGGTGGTTCTGTCCAACACAATAATATAAATTGAGATTCATTGGCTCGTTTACTTCACCGCTGCTGACTGCACCAAAAAGGATAGAAAAAAAAAAAAAAAGAGACATCCACATAAAAAAATGGCAGGCTCAGGCATGAAGATACTAGCCATTTGCATGGCTATGATGATTGTGTGCTCATTTGTAGTTGAGACAACAAATGCATCTCCAATTTCGTACGGTGCTATTAACGCAGATGGAAAACGAATATGCAGAATGGGTAAATGTGAACCACTCAATGGTGCGCCAGCCAACACATATAATAGAGGATGTGAGGCCGGAGAACGATGCAGAGGCGGTCGCTGATCTTTTTTATCTTTATATATCCAAATTGGATTATTATTTTTTTATTATAACATTTATCATTAAATCTATTTATATATAATCTATCCTCTTCAATTTCCTTCTCTTTTTCTTTTTCCTTTTCCTCCAAAGTATATATTAACAACTGTGTTCCCACTCATACTCATCAAAAGAAAATAAAATCAATCCATATGAAATATAGTTTAGTGAACAAGATTCTCTAAACCAACTAAAATGAGAACTGAAAGTGAAAAAGGATGAAAATGAAACTAATCTTTTAGATAAATTGAAGAATTTCAACAACATTTGCATTATATCGAACAAAAAAATTGATGAAACATAAATATAAAAAAATAATAATAATAAACACCAATGTTTATTTATTAATATATATATGACATACATACGTCGATATTACTTTCATAAAATTGAACCGACATGGACATTTTTTTTTACAACATGTGAAGGTAGAGTTTCGAACTATATACCACTTGATCATTAGTACGGACATTTTTTTTAGAACCATTAGTACAACATTTTAAAACTTGATCTGACATAAAAAAAAATAAAAATTAAAAAAAATGCAAAGCTCGAAAGCAAGCGATATCGGTATATTATACGTTTAGGCTAAATTATAAAAAAATACCTCTGAACTATGGAGTTTGTTTCAAAAATGCCCCTGAACTTTGAAAAGATTCAAAAATACCCCTGAACTTTAAAAAATGTTTTAAAAATACTTTTGTCGTTTATTTTTTTATGGAAACTGTTAAAGTTTGAGTTTCATTAATACCCCTAGACTTTCAAAAAAATTAAAAAATAACCTTATTGGAAAATGCTTCTTTTTTTTTTTATTCTCTCACCGTAAATTCTTCCTACATGAAAATTAGTGAGAAACTTACCTATTTTGTCATGTATATACCCTAGAAGTTTTTCTTTTCTTTCAACACATCATCCCAAGAGCTTGACTAGATGTTCGGCAAGGGTATTTTTTAGACATTTTTAACGGGTTTAACTATTTCCATAAAAAAATTAACGAAAAGGGTATTTTTGAAATATTTTTTTAAAGTTTAGGAGTATTTTTTAAACATCTTAGAGTTGAGGCACATGTTTGAAACAAACCTGATAGTTGATGGATATTTTTTATAATTTAGACGTTTATATTGATATTTGAAACGGTATGTCGGCGTGAAGGAGAAGCCATTTAGGAAAAGTTTCCAACCTCCTCAGTCCCCACTGAGTCTCATTAACTCAAGCGGAGAAAAGCAATGGCCATGGGAGACCAGCAATGGCAACTTCATCTATTCGTAAACAATTAACGAAGTCGATCGCACTTTCTGTAGCCACCCTCGGCGCAACCATTCTCTTTGTTCTATTTCATCGACCCACCGACCCATCTTCTTCAACCTCAGATCCAATGGCGGCTCGAAGCTTCATCCTCTGGCTTCATGGATTGGGAGATTCAGGTCCTGCCAACGAGCCAATTAAGAATCTCTTCACTTCCCCTGAGTTCAAGCGCACTTCCTGGTCTTTCCCCTCTGCTCCTTCCAACCCTGTCACCTGTAATTGTAAGTTTTTATGATTTTATTTTTAGGGTTTTTTCTCTGTCTGCCAATGTCCGTGTAACGGATGTGGAAATGGGTCCTGATTATATTTCTAATTTAGATGAAATTACTTGTAGCGGTTTAATTAATAAGTATGTTCGTGGGTTATCACGTGAATTTTCCTCCCATGTTGTGGGAATGTAGTTTTGTGGGTTTGATTTCTCTGTGTTAATTTACCCCATTTCCGTTTCGAATTAAAGTAATCATATACTTTGTGTGTTGAATTTGAAATGATGAACTTGAATTGCCCTGTTGTCTTGGACTGAGGAAGACAGAACTTGTGCTTGAATGCTTTAGAATGGTATTGGACAAAAGTGCCATGCTTGAAACTTGGTGGGGTGAATGGGTTTCTTACTATTATCGTCCACTTAAGTCTAAAGTTTTACCTTGAGAGATGATTCTGGGCCAGTTCTTGTCTAATGAATGTCTTGGTGAGCCTAGGATGATTTTAACCTGAAAATTAAAAGAGATTTGGGTGACGAAGAACTAAATGCAAATATTTCCACTCATCCTCAAGTGCAAAGCCAAGAATATGATAGGTCTATGATTGCAACCCCTACTGCCACTTGTTGTCTTCAGCATCTTCTCTTTAAAAAAGTGTTTTAATCTTCTTATTCTCCAATTTGCTTATTTCTTTCCACTTGCAGATGGTGCTGTGATGCCCTCATGGTTTGATATGCATGAGATTCCTGTAACTGCTGTAAGTTAAGGCTTTAAACTTTCTTTTTATACTTTTTTTTCCTTCCGGAAAAGGCTGTCCCATGTGAAGAATTTTTCTGTAGCAAAGATAATTTACTATTTTTTAACATTGTTAAAAAGCGTCTAATACCTATCGACAATGGACTATTTGTTGACTGCTTCTGAAGTACCTCCTAAGGGGCTAAGCAAAGAAAAAAGAATCTGAAGAATCAACTAGAGGGGAATGCTGGCTGTTTTTTTTGTTTTGTTTTTTTTTTTTTTCTATTCCTCTCCAAATGAAGGTTTTATAGCATTTTTGTTTAAAGTTTTGCATGCTTTTGTGTACAGGATACTCCAAAGGCTGAAAGCTCTGTGCTTGAAGCAGTACAAAATGTACATGCGAAGATAGACAAGGTGGTAGATGGTGGCATAAGTCCAAATAACATATTTGTATGCGGATTCAGTCAAGGAGGTCTTAGTCTTTCACCTCCCATCTATATTTGCTTTGTGTGTGAATGTAAAGCCATTGTATGATAGTTTCTTCTTGTTGCTGTTAACTCCTTGCAGGTGCCTTGACATTAGCCAGTGTTCTGCTGTATCCAAAGACTCTAGGAGGAGGTGCAGTATTTAGTGGATGGGTTCCTTTCAATTCAACCATTATGGACCGTATACATCCAGATGCAAAAAGGGTACTTCATTCTTTCTATGATTATGTAACCGTAATTTGAAATGGGGGCCAAAAGAATATAGTTTTCTTGAGCATCCTTTAAATTGTTACATGAGCTTATTCTCTCAAGAGTTTCCTTACCAAGTTACTACGGATATTTTATTGGATTATCGTATTTATTTTCATAATTTACATTTTTCATTTATAAAGTTTCTTTGTCGATCATTTTTATGGAATTGAAACATGTAGTTCTCGTTGACTTCTGTACGACTGTGAAACAGTGAAAGCAAATCTTTTTATCAAAACATTTATATCAATTTAACGACTTTGTCAGATTCAAACAGCTCTATCATGAACCAATTGGTTCTGCATTCATTGGCACATCACTATCTCTTAGCTACGGCTCTGTTAAAAAGTTAGAACTATAATGTCATTGAACATCCTCAAACTGTCGCACATCTCTTAGTCCTCTGTATTTATGGAGGGTTCTCTGTCATTTTAGTTGCTTCTGCTGTAAGACTGTGAATGCCACACTGCTTCTGAGATCTGAATGTATGTGCAGACACCAATTTTATGGTCTCATGGAATCGACGATAGAACCGTATTGTTCGAAGCTGGGCAAGCCGGGCCACCCTTCCTCGAGAAGGCAGGATTAAGCTGTGAATTTAAGGTAACGTACTCAACTTCATCTGCAACAAATCTTTACAAAATTTTGACTTCAAAATCTAAAATGGTTCGGCTCATTCTGCAGGCTTATCCCGGTCTTGGCCATTCCATAAGCATGGAGGAGCTCAAACACCTTGAATCATGGATCAAGAGTCGTTTACAAAGTTCTTCCTGAACCCTCTTTCTCTGGATGATATTCATCATTTCTTGATGTGGGAAGATGTTTATGTTATTAGTAACGTCCATAACTTAATAAAACTCTAGTAACGAGTGATATTCATGAATAAATATCATTTTGTTGAACAACTTTGACACGATCTAAAAGAAATTTGTTTGGAAAAGCGTCAGGTAGAGAGTTATGACAAATATTTTGAACCTATCTAAGTTGACCCATAACCACGCAAAGAATGATGATTATTCCACATAAGTTAATATGCTTTTCTCCTCAACTACGTGTTTGGATCACTAATACGTGGATTGCATAAATATCCAAAATATCATTATTGACCAATTCTTTTCTCTCTATCAAACCAAAAGTAGAGTGAGAAATTCAAACTTTCTGAAAATCCAATCTTTTTTTTCGTATTTATAACTAAACTAACATTTTTGGAAGAACCCAAATTAATTTAAAAAAAAAAAGTTGAAAAATTTGCAATGGGCTAAGACTGAGTCGAGGCCCAGTGAGTATGGTTGACTTGGACTTTTTCAGTAGTGTGTGTGTGTGTGTCGCTCTGAAAAATGCTTGACTACAAAACTGATTACACGGAAATAGAGATCTGATGGAGCGATCGTGGAGGGTCCCACTCTGTCTTGTGAGGATCAATCACAACGGTGCGATCAGAAGTACTGAATCAATGGAATTGGAGCACTGTTCAATCGTGTTGTGCGTCGCACGTGAATACTGCCCAATTCACCATCCACACACGTCATCAACTCCAATGCCTCTCCTCTCGGGTTTTTTGGAAACATAACAGAAAAAATGAAAAAATTTAGAAAAAACAAGTACTTTTGAAACTAATTGAAAAAATAGGGTGTCACGCCTCTTCAAGAGGCGTGACATACCTTTTTTTTATTTTATTTTTATTTTTATATTACTTTGTCAAATCAACAATCAATTTTCAATCCATTTTTTAAATTTATTTTATTTTATTTAATGATTATTACAAATTCTTAATCATAACATAATGATTATGTTTTAAAATTTCAAAGTTTGCAATTTTTTTTAAATAACCCTCTATAATTCTTTTAAATATAATTTTTTACATTTTCACATTTTCTAAATTTAAGAAGGTTATGAGGAGTAGGTTCTTCTTGCCCTTGATTAAACAAGCTTTTTTTTTTCTCAATTTCTAATATATTATATATATCTAAACTTTTTATCTTCAATATTATGAACTATTAATTATACATTAATGTTAATCAATAACTAAATTAAGCATATCATTTTACTATTAATTCTTGTCTTTACCTTCTGAATTTGATATCTATACTAATTTATCAAGTATATATGTGTATTATATACATTAAAAAAAAAAACTAATTTTAATGGCTAAATTAAAGACGAGAATTATTTCAAAAAAAAAAAATTAAAGATGAGAATAAAATTTAGGTACTACATGTTTATTTTAATAAGAAATAACAAAAAAAGAGAATGTTATTAAGGATTTTTTTAATTTCTTTTTTCTTCCAAACATGATTGCATTAATAGCGAAATAAGTATTATAATTAAAAGGCATCAAAACCAAATAAAATTTAACTATATGCCACCATTGAAACTATAGTAAATTGAAACGTCTTTCTTGCTAGGGACATCCAACAATATATATTCATTATATATTATTGAAAGCTTACTCAATTAATATCAAGTTATTCGTTAAGAAAATATTTTTATCATCTTTCGCATAGAAATATTCTCAATTCAGCTTAAAAAAAATAATAATAATAATTTTCAGAATTGAAATTTCACATTTCAATTTTAAAAAACAAAAGAAGAAATCACGGTTTAATTTTAAAATTCCTCTCGGTGGGTATATAAAACTGGTTATATATTAACAAAAAAAAAAAAAAACAGCTGAAATGCTTCTCAGACCCACCAAAAAATTTCTCAAAAAAAATGAAGCAGAAAAAAACTTGTTATAAAAACCATGCATGAGCGTTCAAGAAAAAAAAACATAAAAAACGTAGGTTCCTTCAGGAAGTGACCGGACATGACCGGTCACTGACAGATTGGAAGAGTCGCGCCTCTTGAAGAGGCGCGATACATGTATTTTCAGAATAGTTTTAAAAGTACTTGTTTTTTCTAATTTTTTTCATTTTCTTGTTTACTTTTACAAAAAACCCCTCTCCTCTCAGATACCCTTCTTCTTCTTCTTCTCTTCTCTTCTTCTTCTTCTTCTTCTTCTGTGGAGTAGAAAATAAAAACCTCTCAACACCGCTTCCACCAAAACCCCACCCCCCCTCCTCTTCTTCTTCTTCGTTTTTCTCTCTTCTTATTCGGCCATGAAGAAGCTCTGCCGGAAAAGCACCGTCCATCCATCGACGCCGATCATCTCCGACTTCCTTTCGTTTTTGCCGGCCGCCATATTTGCTCTCACGGTCGCGCTCTCCGCCGACGACAAAGAAGTTCTCGCCTATCTCATCTCCTGTTCCAACACCTGCGCCTCTCTCTCCAACTTCTCCTGCAGCCGCAAGCCCGGTCGGAAATTCGCCGGCGGGAAAGCCGGTGTCGATCACCCTCCGCTCTTTGACTGCGATTGTTTCATGTGCTATCGTCGATACTGGGCGAGATGGGACTCGTCGCCCAATCGACAACTTATTCACGAAATAATCGATGCTTATGAAGACGGATTGGCGAAATCCAAAGCCACAGCAACCACGCAGAGGAGTTGCAAGAAAGACAGACGGAGGAAGAATAACGAATCGGCTCCCGATGAGTCGAATCGGTCCGAGTCGAGCCTCGGGAAGGGCAAGATGAACGAGGTGTCGGATTCCGTGCAGCAGGAGACTGGCCGCGACGGTAATGGCGGCGAGAGAAATGAAAAAGAGGAGGAGGAAGAAGAAGGAGAAGAAAGAGGATCGGTGAGAAGGTTTGTGAGTTTTGTAGGCGAGAAAATTTGGAGTGCCTGGGGGTAATCAATTTGAATCTCGAAGGTAGGTTTCTTCATCTTCTTTAATCATCTAACAAGATGAGAAAATAGGGTTGTGCTTTACTTCTCTGTGTTTTGATTTTTGTTTGCTCTGCTCTCTGTAAATTACTTCCCTAATGTAAAAATGATGATATGCAATTCCAGTCAGTTAATCTTCTGGATCTTCCTAGTGATAATCTCGATCCTCTGTTTAGTCTGTGGTTGAAATTGATCAAACACAGGATATTACTGATTAGAAGATAAATTTCGTTAATTGAAGAAGCATAATTGGTGCAATATGGGATGATTTGAGATTCAAGTGAAAAACGATGTCGTTAAGGGAAGATTTAAGTAGGCTAAGCTAAGGCTTGTGCTTGTTGTGACCCACTTGTGTTTCTATACAGATATATAGAGAGAATCGAATGCAAGAGTTGCGGAAACGTGCATGCATGGCCTTTGCAAATTAATTGACACCCATTTTTGCTAGTGCTTTGGGGATTTTGGAGAGTTGGAAAAGGTTTTTGGTGGCTGTCCATCATCAACAGCCAAGTAATTCCCCCACTCCCTAATTGGAGAATGAGGTGGACAGGCAAATTAAATAATCTCAAAAGGGTTCCAACCTAGGAGTGCATTCGGATCCTGTTTTCGATAACATTCCTAATTAGAAAAAATAATCTCACTAGAGGTGAGTGAGAATAAGAATTCGAATCTACTATCTATATGCTTCAACCAGTTCAGTTATGCATAAATTCAATGGTCTACCACACGAATCGATATGTGTTAACATAATGTTTAATATGATAAATAGCATCTAATGTTATTAGATTGAAATGTAGAGATGAAAATGAAATTAAAAAAATAAAATAAACAGGGGTTAATTTTATTTACTTTATACCTTTAGATTGACTTAAATCAATCTTGATTTGTCAAAAAAAAGTTCTATGTAAAAAGTGATGTTTCATTTAAAAGGAAGGTTTTAAACTCTGTGGGTAAAGAAGAATATAGTTTTGAAAAGGAAAGAGCGAAAGAGAGTAGAGATGATCCTCCTCATTCCACACTTGCCCATGTTAATAAATATTTATTTCTTTCTTACAAATAGACAAAAGAGTGCCGGAAAAGTTGGTTAAAAAGTTTGAGATAAAAAGAGTTGGATTAATAACAAAAATGGTTATTTTTAATGCGTTAAAAAGTGTGTAAAGAAGAGGAAAGAAGTGGATGATGGGCATGTGTTGCAATTCATGAAGGTTGTAAGCTAAAAGAGAAGCCAAAAAGGGGAAAAATTAAAGTTGCTATTGAGGACCTAAAAATCTAATTTTTTTTGGAGGGCCCTCCCAATTTGTGGCCCTTTAGGCATGCTTATTTGTAATTTAACCATATGTTTTCTTTTAAAGTCACTATTATAAATTTAATTTTTGTCATAAAGGATCCGTTTGATAACGTTTTCGTTTCTTGTTTCTTGTTTCCAATTTTATTAAGAAATCTAAGTATTTAATAACTATGTATATTTATTGTTTATCATTTTTTAGAAACACTATCAAAATTTGTATAGAACTTTTGGGAACAACTAAGACTAGTTTCTCCTTTTTTGTTTTTGTTTCTAATTTTTTCCAAACATAAATAAGAATATAAGTTTATTATCATTGAATGTGTAGGTGTTAGGGTCATGAAATTCTATTTTTCTTTATTAAAAATGAAGAAACGGAAACAAGAAACGAAAACGTTACCAAACGGGTCCAAAGTATACGTGATATAGCGCTTCCTTTTTTTTTTTTTCAAAAGCATAGCACACCGATGTTGGGGATTTTGGAATTATAATGGATGATTAGTGGATTGTTCACTTGAGTCTCAAAAAGTCACCAACTTTATGTCATCTTGCAATACTTAATTTGAGGTTTATTATTTTGTTTCATCAAAACAAAACAAAACTATATATATGTATGTATAATTTATATATTTATATAGGTCCACAAGTTAAGTTATAGTCAAGCCAATCCCTTAACTGATATTAAATGTCAGGGATGACTTGATTAACTTGGTATGGGTTAACTTAATAGTTAATGTTTTGTTTACCATCTATAACTCCAATAACACCTTTAACTTAGTACATGGTGGAGTGTCTCTCCTTTCACATCATGGCTCTTTGTGTAAACAAATACAAAAATCAACCCAAATTCTTTTTTACAATTTTGCCATCATACACTTAATAATTTGACTGTCAAAGTTCATTGTTCTGACAAACACAACTCCATTCAGCTCATATCCTCAAAATACCTTTTTTTTTTTTTCTTTTTCTTTTTGTTTACAAGCCAATAGACTTGATATCTTACAAAAGGACAATTTAAAAAGTAGAAAAAGAACTATGCTCTTTTTTTTTTTTTTTTTGAAAAGAACTGTACTCTATCTTGAGATGAATGGAAGAGTTACATTAATTATAAGGTAAGATTGCATCCAAACTTGAGCATGTGATGTAACAGAAACCAACTTTTTAACTTTTTCAACTTTAATCATATTAAAAAAAAGAAGGAATATGGGTAAATTTCAATTCCAGCAGCTATCCAACGCTCTGCTCTCTTACTTTTGCATTTTTTTTAATTTAAAAAAATAAATAAATATGATATCTATTCATATATATTTTTTCCAATTCCACACCTAACTATTTGGATATATCAGGCTTCATTTATACGTATGACTCTCAAATCCTATTTGGTCCCTCCAACTTCTAAATTATGTTATCTTTTTCCTACTAAAATGAAAAACAACTAGTATTTTGAGAATGTGCTTCCTGACAATACATTTTTTTTTTTTTTTATTAATTGTCACCAACTTCTATGGGGGTGTGGTAAAAGAGTTCATCTGGTTTAGTTGACAAGCAACTAGTATTTTGAGATAGACCATTATAGATTAGTAGCTTATGAAGTGTGGTGGAATAAGGGATTAATCTGCCCCTAATACATTTTCACTTGAATTTGAAGTACATAATCAACTCCTCAACTCAGGTGTAATTTTGCCTACACAAACTTTGATTTAAACATCGGAGAGTGTTTTAGTAGGCACCAAACTAGTCTATTGTATGTGGCATGAGATATTAGTTAGCTCAAACTAAGACAACATTTTTCCAACCAATGATCTACAAAAACAATCAACATGATACTCTTGTATTCTCAAATATAACATATGTACTGTGTTATTTTATTTTATTTCCCTTAAAAAAAAACTAGGTTAGTACAATAAAACATCCTGAGTTTACTATTTTCTAAATATAGTTTATAATAGGAAATCTTAAGTCAATTTATGTATGGAGTCTTATGAATTAGTCAAATATCTAAATTCAAAGTCATGTTTTTCAAGAGATATGTCTAAATTTTATTTAAAAGTTAATTTGATGACGTTCAAATTTTATCATTTCTTGTTACACAATACTATTTTATTTGATAATTAAGATGGATGGATAATATTCAAATCTAATTCAATAAACCATATACACGTCCCAAGGAAACGAATAAAGAAACGAATGCTTAAGAATTTAAAAATATATCATTCTATGTAAATTATGAAGATTATATGCCCTTGTACAAAGAAAAAATAAAAGGAGAAAAACTTAATTGGTAACCCACTTATAAGAAAAGAAAGTGTCTTTGCCTTTATTCCTTCTCCTTTTTCTATTCAATAAATTCGCTATATTGTACAAGCTTTATTCCCCTTTCCCCTTAATTTGGTACTCTTCACTCCTCTCATATGAATCAAGAAAGAAAGATATGGAGATTTTTTATTTCTCAAAATTTAGTTAAGATGGAAGATTTTTTTTTTTTTTTTTTTGTTATTTTATATATATCACAAATGTGATGTGAATTTAAAAATAGTTATTAATATTTTAAGCCATCGGAGAATTTTATAATAGTTTTATTTATGATCAAGTAGTTTGTTTGGATACATTATGAAATAAAACCATATTTACTTTCTTAAGCTATCATTCATTTAATGCATAATTAAGATTTAAGTACACCTCTTTTTTATGTTTGAATTTCATTACTTAGATATGACACATCAACCTAAATTTAAACAATTACAATAAATGTAATTAAGATGTTGAGGATGATACTATAAATTTGATAATTATTTTTCTAAATAAAATTTTGTATTATTCTTAGAAAATAATAATAAAGTTATTTTTTAAAAAATACAAATGACATGACTGGAGAATTTTTCTTAAAATATGTTTCGTCAAATTGTTCTTAACATAACCCTCATCTTAAAAAGGGTGTCTGAGTATTCTTTTAAACCATAATAATAATAATAATATTAATATATATATATATATATAAAAACCACGAATAATATGAATAATGACCCAATCGTGGGAATTCCCTTTTGAACAACGCCAATTTTACAAAATAGCTCTATTAAATTAAATTTTCGAATAAAGCATGTACTCGAACAACACCAATTTTGAAAATATTTTCTTAGAGTCCAATAAAAATAATAATAAGTGTTATTAATTTTATAAAGGTCATAGGTTAGAGTTGAAGTTGTATGACGTGGATGCTGGATATTTTTACAAATAAATATGAAAGAAAGTTTAAATTCAATTTTTCAAGAGTTTTGAGATGGATTGAAACATCAAATTCAATTTGATGTTTCAATTACAAATTTAACATATGAAAGTTAAATTTGGTGTTATAACTCAATTGAGTTATATTTTTCATATGTTTCAATTTTATTTAAGTTTGTTCTTTGAAGTTACTAAGTTGCTAGCCTATAAATAGCAACTTGTTTCTTCATTTGAATCATCTCATTTCATTTGGAGCATTCTTCCTTCTTTCTTTGTTTCTTTTGATCTTGAGTCGAGTTGAGAGCAAGTATCCAAGAATTCTGCCAGATCCGAGTAGTTCGAGGTTGCTGTTCTACAGGAATTAGTCGTTGTATCCTGTTGAGACGATCGCTGTAGCCAGAGCGAATAATTATCTTCAGGACAGCGCTTTGTAAGCGTGCCTCGACTATTTATTGTCAATATATTTTGCAACATTTATCATATATACAGTGTCTGTATTGTTATTTATACTGTAATTGATGGTATCCAGTTAAGGTGTAATCAATTTGCTAGTGTAACTCAGTTTCTATTCGAGCAAATTTCCAACAGTCGGTTACAACTTTTGTTATAAGTTGATGTGTTTTAAGACCTAACTTCTCTAAATGTTGAATTCTATTCGGATTGATGACATGGTGACTAATTGTTAGCATAATGACATTTAATAGATATATTTTTTTATATAGTTTTTATTTATTTTCGAGATAGAATATACCGTAGATATATTTTTTTTATATAGTTTTGTTAATAGAATGTTGAATATATTTCAAATTTAAAATCAATTTCTAAAATTTATCCAAGATAGTAAGATTTAATTAACAAAAACTAAACTATCAACTTATAACAAGTCAATTAATTCAAGAGAAAAGAGAAGAAAAAAAAAAAAAAAACCTTATAACAAGTCAAAAGACCGGATTGAAAAATAACACAACTTTATAGTAAAAACTCTAAAACTATATGGGCCAGTTTGGGACATGGTTTTGAAATCAAAACCCTGGGAATCAAAATTTTACATGCTAATTTTTTATATATATAATTTTTCAATTCTTAAAAATTGGGAGGACAAATTAGATATAAGTCTTTTTAACCTAAAATATTCTAAGAACGCAATGGTCCACTCATTTTTATTTTTTGGACAACACGTAGAGATTTGAACTTCTGATCTCATGGTCAAAAGTACAAGTTTTATGTCAATTGAGTTATGCTTTTGTTCGCGCACTCATTTTATTTACGGACTTTTTTTATTAATATTATAAATTTTTAAACTTATTAGAGTAATAAATTTACCTGGAAACTTATTCTTTCAATATTGTTGTTTTTATTCCAGCTGGATAGGTCGTCTCTTCAAGAGACGACCTATCCACGTGTCAAGTTTTGGTTCATTTTAAAAAAAAAAAAATAATTTTTTTAGTAGGTCGTCTCTTGAAGAGACGACTTACAAACGAAATTCAAAAAAAAAAAAAACGGTAGCAAAGCAGGTCGTCTCTTGAAGAGACGACCTGCACACAAAAAATTTAAAAGTTTGGATTCGGCACAATGGCAGAGGGGCGCTACTATCATCCATGGGGCGTGGGTTCAAATCTTGTCCAGCGTGAAACTTGTTTTTTTTCCATCTTTTTTGCCTTTGCCTCTCTCTTTTTTTATCTTCATTTTTAATTTTCTTTTCAAAAAATCCTCTTTTATTTTTTTTTAAATCAAATAAAGTAATTCCTTTTTTTTCTTTTATTTGTTTTATAAATCAAATAAATTAGTTACACTTTTTTTTGTTTAATATTTTAAACACATATTAAATATTATATTGTAATTTATTATGTTTTGTTAAATAAATTAAAATTTAATTAAGTGTTAATTATTATATTTTTTTCTTTTTTCACAATTTAATGTTACTTACAGTTTATTTGTTTGAATTTCAATTGAAGAAATTTAAAAAAAAAATAGAAAATGAAAGCATATGAGTAGACTTACTATTCGTCAAATGTCATAAGTATTCTTACAGAAAGTCCACTCATATGTTCCTATTTTCTAATTTATTTAATTGAAGTCATGTTAAAAAGTAAAATGAAATCAAGAAATAAATGTATGAGTAACGGTAATGAAATTAGAATGCTTAAAGAAGAAAATGAAAAAAAAAACCAAATCAAATAAATAAATTACAAGTAACATCAAATTGTGAAAAAATTTAATAATTAGCACTTAATTAAAATTTAATTTATTTTTTTAAAAAATTGCAATATAATATTTAATGTGTTTAAAATATTAAAAAAAATGTAACTAATTTATTTTAAAAAACAAATAAAAGAAGAAAAAGAGGGAAATTACTCTATTTGATTAAAAAAAAACAAAAGAGAAAAAAAAAAGTAGGTTATTTCATTTTTTTGAAAAGAAAATGAAAGGAAAAGAAAAAAAAATAAATGAAGATAAAAAAGAGAGAGGCAAAGAGAAAAAAGAAGGAGGAAAAAGAAGTTTCACGTTGGGCAGGGTTTGAACCCACGCCCCCATGGATGATAGCAGGGCCCCTCTGCCATTGTGCCAAATCCAAACTTTTAAATTTTTTGTGTGCAGGTCGTCTCTTGAGAGACGACGACCTGCTTTGCTACCGTTTTTTTTTTTTTTGAATTTCGAAGAGACGACCTACCAAGAAAATATTTTTTTTTTAAAATGAACCAAAACTTGACACGTGGATAGGTCGTCTCTTCTGAAGAGACGACCTATCCAACTGGAAAAAAAACAACAATATTGAAATAATAAGTTTCCAGATAAATGTATTACTCTAATAAGTTTAAAAATTTATAATATTAATAAAAAAAGTCCTTTTATTTACTCTCCCCTTCCCTACTCTCAAATAAATGTGTGGGGACATATGGACAAAAAAAAAAAAAAAAAAAAAAAAAGGAGAGAGATGAGGTTTGTCGCTTTAGCACTTTATACATCCCTCTCGATCTCAATTATATGTTTTTTTCTTTTTCTTTTTCTTTTTCTTTTTTTTCTGTCAACTACTTACTCATATTTTATTCACTTTGTCTTAGCTTATCTCAAAAGAAATAGGTTTAAAAGAATACACAAAATAGTTCACATTTGAATTATTACATTTGATGTCTACAACAACACACCAAGACAAAAAACACAACGTCCAACAAGAATAATAAGTCCAACCACTAAATTATATTAAGGACTTCATTTTTAACTAATAAGTATTAACATTTAATTTTCATTTCAATTTAACAGTATATATATATATATTTTTTTTTGGGAAGTTAATTTAACATTAAAATTACTTTACTGTAAATATGTTTTTTTTTTTTTGGTTAATTTACAGTAAATATTGTATATGCCATAGTCGATATTAAGATCTTGATAGAAAAGATTAGATTGAAATTAATCAACTGTTCAAAGACCGAGTAAGAAAAAAAAATTAATTAAAAATTTTAGTTTGAAAGATCAAAACTATAATTTAAACCGATTGACTAATTATTAGTGAGCATTGCAGTGGGCTGGGCCAAGGAAGTTGGGCCCTATATTCCATGATCCAGATGTGGACCAAGGATCCACCGCGGGCCCTGTCATTTTACACAGTATTTGATCATCTTCCTTTTTTGCTGGTTAAAATTCACCAAAATGATACCTTTCCGAGTTACGAAGGCTATGGCGGCTCAGGCTCAGGCATGTACAGGTATTGAGGAGCTGGTTGAGGCGCAAGCTTTCAAGCGGTCAATAATGGCGTTTCGGTTTACCAATCTTCTATGGTGTGCAAGTGGAAGACCCTCTTTCACACACTCGTCGTATTTCTCCAAAGCCACCACAATGTCGCTGAAATCCGGCCGCTTCGACGGGTTCGCCGCCCAACACCGCTTTATCAGGTGGGCTAACGCCGGCTGACAACTCGCCGGCAATGGCGGCCTCTCATTCTGCCCAAATCAAAGTAAGACATTTCAACACTCTGAACCCTAACCCTATTCTATTACACATCTTAATCCTTTTAAACAGCGACAAAATTGAGATAGATATCTCTTCAAACAGATAAGTATCAAAATCAGCATTACCGGAGAAAGGGGGAATTTCAAAATTGGTACCTTCTCGGCGACGGCAAAGGCGGCCTGCACGGGGGTCATCCCTTGAAAGGGAAGCAGAGCCGTAGTGAGCTCCCACAGCACAATCCCAAAGCTGTACACATCAACTTTGCGAGTGTAAGGCTTCTCTTTAATCATCTCCGGCGCCATCCATCTGTAAGTTCCCATGTTCCCTTTTGATTCTCGACACTGTGTTTCGAGGCATGAGGTTCCGAAATCTGCTACTTTTACTCTCATTTCATCGTTTAGAAGCAAGTTGTTTGATTTGAGGTCCCTGTGGATTACTCCTTGAGAATGAAGATATTCCATTCCTCTTGATATATCAAGAGCTAACCTCAGTATTGTTTCTGTTGAGAGTGAATATGGCTCTTTCTTGTTAAGATACATCCTCAGAGTTCCTTGTGACATATACTCTGTAATTATGCAGTATACAGGCGGCTTTTTACAGGCTGCAATGAACTGTATAGGAAACAGACGTGAATTTAGCATCCATAACAGTTGTATTTGTCAGTTCATATTTCGGAGAGTGGAAGGCCATAGTTCTGTTATAAGGAATAAATGGGAAGGGAACACGAAGGAAAATTAAAAGAATTAGCATGGCCATGTCACTATGTTTGAAACAATAGAAGGTTGAAATTTTACCTGAACTATGTTGGGATGAAAGAGACGAGAAAGCAAGGCAACTTCAGACTTGAACTGTTGCTCAAGTTTGGCTCTTGTTTCCTCCTTTTGGTTTGGAATCCTCACCATCTTCACAGCAACGGCTCTCTGCTTGTAAATTCCACGGTATATTCGACTGTGAGCACCGGAGGCAAATTTGTTTCCGATGAAGAGCTGAGATAGATCAGCTGTCCACTCCTCCTGATCCTCCTTTGATGTCTCCCAAGTTTCCACATTTTCAGACTCTAGGATCATCGACCACGATTCCAAACTATCAAATCTTCTCCTTTCCATGTTTTCCATTTCAGAATTCATCTGGGATTTCAATGAGGAAGGGGTTGACAAGGGCTTGCTCTTTGATTTCCGAATGCAAAGTGAACCGAAACAAGAGGTCGCCATGAAGATTCTTTACGTGAAATGGACTTTGTTTGTACCAAACAAAGGCTTGTTTTTATGTCGAAGCAAACAATCGTAAGGAATTTTCCTTCTGAAAGTATGAATTGCTTTTAAGAAGTGCATGAACTGATTCAAAAACATGGGTTCTAAAGAAGAATGATAATTCGATATGGGTTTTCATGAATTTATTGAATCAATGATGGAAAGGACAAAGACCCAAAAGAAAACTTTCGCAGAAAAAAATAAACAGAGAACAGTTTTCCGCGTCAAGCATTTGTACCTTTTCTATAGTTAGGCAAATGTTCATGAAAAGAACGAGAATATATCAGAGAAAGAGCCAAACATAAATATAGAACTTGGGACTTCATAGCTTCAGGAAATGGAACCGAAGGAGAAGGAAGAAGAACAGGAAAATTTGCAGGTAAAAGAGAGAAAAGGGTCTGATTTTCACGGTTGTGTATAATGATAAGGAGAAGGATTAGGTCGTTTGGCAGTAGAAAGACAATGAAAAAGGGCAGATATTTCAGGGGCGTCTCGTGATTTAGCCTCTCTTTGTTCAAAAGTTGAACTTTTTAAAGAAGGAACCACTTTATTTGTTCTTCTTTTCTCAACTGAATCCAGCTCCTCTGTTTCTGTTTCATTTCCCATCATCAATGCTAAGTGGCCGAAGTGGCAAAGCCTCAATGGATTAGCTTTCAACTCCTAAAGAAAAAATGGGCATATATGCCAATGCCAATCTTTTTCCCCCAAAAAATTTGAAAGAAAGAAAAAAAACCCCACATTTTTCTACAAGTGGCAGGCACACGTGGGCCAGGCTAAAGTGAAAAAGTGGCCATCTGACCGGAGTCAATAGTGAAGAACATAGTGGTCTCTAGCTTAATGCAATGGACGTTAGATCCTGTGGTTCTTAGTTAGTGCTTGTCAAATCCTTATTCCTTAGTGTTATTGGTTGCAACAAGAGCCGTGATTTGTGTACTTTGATTGGGGTTGCGATTGCAATTTTTGCAATTAGTTGTCTGTTGTTATCGTCGTTTTCTTTTTCTGGGTTATATCATAGTTTTGTACTAAATGTAGTGAAGTTGTTAGTAGACTGACTTAGAATCGCCAAGGTTGTATTTTAATGTCTTGGTTTGAAAATGTTCTCCATAAATTCGCAACTCTTTTTTGTGTTGGGCTGGTTTGATCGTTTGATTGTGGGATACATTTTATTTTGTTTGATAGCTGGTTTTGATCTCTTTCCTTTCAAATTTTTGTTCATTTTAAGTTGAACTCTTGTTCTATTACACTTTTTACACTTTCTTTTGACTGAAAAGTCTTTAAGAGTACACTGCCTTGATAATTCTTTTTCGAATTCAAAGATTTCATCTACGCAGTTGAATTTTTTTAGCCTATTTCTTTTGTCTAATTTTCAATGATTTTATCTACATGGCCTAATATAATGAATAGTTTTTTTTTAACATCAATAGGGTTAGTTCTTTTACTTTATTAAATATTTTGCATGTTTAGACCTACTAAAAAAGATCCTCTCTCTAAAATTTCTCGAAATGAATTGGTAGTGAACTTCAATCACACTCATTTATAGAAATGAGATGAAAGCCAAAGGTTTTGTTCCATTTTTGTAAATGGGAAAATTTTCATAAATCACTTCCTATCTAAAGAGTTGTTACAATAACACCTTCAAACTTTCATCTTGATCAATCACTTCTTTAATCTTATAAAATTGTTGAAACTAAACTTCAAAATATTTTATTGTTCCAAACAAACTCTAGAATTGTAGAATTGTTACGATCAAATTAAAAGGATGTCACTTCAAACTTTTATTTTCTTAAATTGAGATGGAATCTTCACATCAAATTAAAAAGTTTATTTATTTTCCAATGTAATTACATTTGAAAAACATTACTCATGCAATTAGTATAGTATTATATTAAAAGTATGGAATTGAATAATAAATCCGAGAGAAGAGATAATCCAGAGTCCCAATGGCATTGCCGCACTTATAAAAATCCAAAGATGTGTGAATTATTTATTAGGTTTGGGAGTCGGGTCCCGGCTGCATACCGTACAATGCAAGTTGGAAAGTCGAGTCATTGTCTTTCCAAATCGTGGAATGGAGTGTGCCACTGCCAGTTAGTCCACTCACACTCGCACTCTCCAATTCCCTCTTTTGTTTTCACTATTTCAATATCATAACAATTTAGAACAAAGTGTGTTCAAATCTGATTAAAGGGACTTGGGCCTATCTTACAAACCAAGGGATTTGGACCCATTTCTGAAAGCTGGGTGCCCTCATTATAATAAGGTCCAAATCCAAGGTTTTGTAGACACATGACCTTATCTATTCGTTTAGACACACCTTTTCGTTTG
The DNA here is from genome assembly GCA_017139565.1 of Luffa aegyptiaca. Lineage (NCBI taxonomy): Eukaryota > Viridiplantae > Streptophyta > Magnoliopsida > Cucurbitales > Cucurbitaceae > Luffa > Luffa aegyptiaca. The sequence continues at coordinate 51,525,562 of CM029398.1, forward strand.
GTCAAGTTCAATATACATTTGTCAAACTCTTTCATAATACGTTGCCCAGTAAGCCTTTCTTTTATCTTCTGAATTGTTTTGCTTCTTACGTACACATTTGATACTATTGGTTGCAGCTTTATTAGGATTTGTTCAAACTTTTTGCTGAAAATATTCTCTAGTAGTATTAGTAGCCAAGGGGCATTGAATTTGAGTATTGCAAAAATGCCTAGGCCCATGCATATTGAACAACTAGGAATACGAAAGCTCTTTATTTGATTCTTAAATGAAGAATCTTCCTTTAAAAAATAATAGTTGCACATTTGCATTTTACAATAAATATAGAATTCTTTGAAAAGGAATTACAAACTTAGCGCTCTTTTAAATTTATTAATCAGTACACTTTGTTATTAATAATTTGTAAGTTTTAACTCTACGTGTGAATTCTTGATTTACATAATTAAAGATAGATCGTCATCAAGAGCATGGCTCAACTGGCATAAAGTGTGGTCAAATGTTTAAATCTCCCACCCTGCATATTATCAAAAAAAAAAAAAAAAAAATAATAGTAATGATAGATCTAGATGTTGATTGACTATAACTATGACATCAATTTAAGATAATTATTGATTGTGTTTCTTTAAATTAATAAACAATAATAATTGATTGTGATTGTAATGGTTATTAATTAATGTATGCTAAAAAAAGTTATTAATTGAAGTGTGTCCTATGTTTGTTATATTTTATATCAACCATGACTAATTTACATCTCCATAATGTAATTATTTATTTAACATACATTATATTAGTTTTTTTTTTTTTTTTTTTTTTACTTTTTTTACTTTTTATGTCATCCGTAGAAAGTAGCTTAAAAGTCCTCACAATTTATCATCTTTCTCTCTTATGAAAAATAATAGTTAAATTGCTTTCATCAATGTGTAAGAAGGTATTGAAATTGGTGTTCAAACTAATGTAAACAACTCCTATGAAATAAATAGGGAGGACCCAACTCCAAACAAATGCACGTTAACAATCAAAAACCTTGAAATGTTTTTCAACAATAAATTTATAATTCAAGTGTCCTACATTCATATCAATAATATACTATTCTTATTATATGATGTTGATTGAAACCTCAAAATTTTTATAAAAATAATTTCATTCTATAAAAGAAAAAAACCATTCTTCATAACTACTCTTTGATAACATATATATAGTACATGTTCCAAACCCATATTGCAGATTTGCAGTAAACAAAATTTTCTATTTGAGTTATATAGGCCGATATTGATTCATATTTTTCACAGTAAAAATGTATAATTTACATGTCGGTGGTTCATACAAATAAATTAATTTTCGGGGTCAGGAAGGAAGATTAAAAAATTAAAATCAAACCGATATTCAACCGATTGGGTTCAGTTTAGACGTTTCAATCAAAGAAGAAATTGGCGTGGCATGCATCTAACTCCTTGTCCGCTGATCTTTCTACAAAGATCAGAGTTGGCGAAATCCTGACCGTCGGATCGAATCAGGAAGCGTCCACATCCGCAACTAGCGAAATCAAGGGCCCACGGAAAGTCCAGAGAAATTTGGAAGTATTACATTAGGAGTCTGTTACACATAGGTGGGAGGGTGGTGACGTGGACGTGAGATCTACCGCTGCAAAGAACGAAGGGTCCCACGTGGCGCTGATATTTAATTTGGAAAAATCGGAAGATCTGGACCGTGGAAACAAAGTTCAGAGGATGTGATGAAACAATCGGGGAAGATCTCCACTGGGCCCAATATGGAATTAACACAACAAGACGGATTTTAAAATCGGGGGCCCAATTAAAAAAAGCTTTAAAATTCCATTTTTTGAAAAAAGGAAAAAAATTGGAATGGTGTTTAGGCCACATAAGTTCGTCGGCTCGAAGGGGAAAATGAATTAAAGGGGAGTGTTTGGGAGGTGGCCCAGACTCAGAGAGTTGGCTTGGCTATCCATGATATTGAGTTATTCCATTACGGATATAAGGAAGTAGTATTTTGAAGATAAACTGAAAATGATAAGATTAGATGGGGTCGGGGTTAGCCTATTCCAGCCTTGTTCTCCACATTTTTGCTGGAGAGGGAGTGTTTGGATCACGTTCCTCAATTAGTTTTGTTTGGCTATGATTTCTCACATCATACGGACCACCGTCCGATGTTCCTGTTCCTCTCCTCTAACCTCACCACTGTTTTCTAGGTAGGTACAACCCCACTGTTTTTACTTTCTCTCTTTTAACCAATAATATATTGATTTTTACCTCTAAACTCTATCAATACTTAAACATTGCTAAATGTTATCATTCTTACCGTACTCTCTAATAATTGTTTCAGGTTTTACCTTCCGGTAAACTTTTATTTGAAAATTCATTGACAAAAATATTCTTAAGTGTGTTTAATGACTTGCAAAATATATATCACATATAAAATTAATCGAACTTCATATAAAACAATAAGAAAGTTGGATTTTTGTTGAAATTTGTAAATTTTGAAAGAGTTGTTTGATTGTCGATCTTATGCATTAATCAAGTTGAATCTTATGCAAAATTTGTCTTTGTTGATATTCAATGGTCTTAAAAGAAATGTACTTGGTTTTTTTTTTTTAAGTAATTGGTGAATTAGCGAAAATTGAACCACGAGTAAATTTTGAAACTTTATTTAAGCCTATAGTTCAAATTGATGAAATGAAAATTTAGAGTGTAAAGCTATTTTTTCCCATTATTTTAGTATATGATTTATCCTAAATTGAAATGGTATATTTATGAAAAACATTTATTCTTTTTAAATTAAAATTTCAAAGATTCTTAAATAACGTTTATCAAAAGTTTCCATGTTTTAAATAATATTCTAATTACGATTGTTTGTTTGTTTTTAAACATGGTCGTCGCTATTAATTTGCAAACAGCATTTTCATTACATTCCCTTTCTAATTAATAAGTTAATCATTTTTTTAGAACATTAATAAGTTAATCAATGCTTTATTGTACTCAAAACAATATATTGTATGTATAATATAAACTATAAAGGAATGTAAAGTTAAGGTGGATGATGCATTTTGTATCATTCTCAAATCAAATTGAAGACTTTCCACTCTTATTGGGAGAACTTTGTTATCCTTCAAATGAAAACAAGGGAATAAATAATCGAGCATTTAATATCAATTTTCTACCTATAAAAACAAAAGTGTTACTTTTCTTCAACAAAGAAAGAAAGAAAAAAAAAAAAAGTGTTATTTTTGTTCATGCCATTTTTCTCATTTTATTTTGAACAATACTTAGTTGTATAACAGTGTACAGGACCTATTAAAATCTTGACAAGTAAGAAACAGAACCATATAAATTGAGAGAAAAAAAATTGGTTAAATTATCAAAAATACCACTGAACGATAGGATTTGTTTCAATTATGTCCCTGAACTTTCAAAAGTTTCATTTTAACCTTTAAAGTTTGAAGTTTATTTCAAAATGACCATTGAAAGCTTTTTTCATTAAATTCATGGACGAAAAATGATGTGTTTGTATGTGTATTGTTGCTCATGTGAATAAATTTGAACACATGCGTGAAAAAAAAACAATAAAAACACATGCAAACACATCATTTTTTGTCAATAAATTTAACGAAAAATGTCTCCAAGGGTAGATTTGAAACAAACTTCAAACTCCAAGGGCTAAAATGAAACTTTTGAAAGTTAGGGGTATGATTGAAACCGACCTCATAGTTTAGGGGTATATTTGATAATTTAACAAAAAAAAAAAAAATTACCTCGTAGTTGTAAACATTTTAATGGTGATGTGTAGAGAGATACTCATGCATCCATATACAATGAAGAATTGTCCTTTTATTTTACTTAGTTTTTACTATTTGTTTTTCTCATTTGAATCACAGCGTAACTAGTTTGATTAGATCTAACCTTTTTTCCCAACAAAATGACAAATTATAAAACATTGATCACATTTCTGTTTGGCATTTGACAAAAGAAAGGGTTAACATTATTGTCTAAAACTTATATTTTAACCATTTTTACGAATCCCAAACTTATATTTTAACCATTTTTATGAATCCCAACCTCTAACTTCTTAGTCAAAGGTATATGTAAATTACTGCTGAGCTATGCTCGCTTTAATTCAAACTTTCAAATATTCTATTTAAATCTACAAATTTTGTATATTAACTATTATTTCTTATCATAAATTGTATTGATTGACGTTCAATCATATATGATGCCTTTCTTAAAAGCAATAAGTTACATGTTCAATTTCAAAATGATAGTGGGTTTTTCAACACTAGAAAAAAAGAAATTAATAACAAATGATCCAAATAAAATTTTCTGCGAAACTTAAAATTTAAAAGATCACAAAGACACAAACCATGACGGAACATTTGAAAGTTTAGAATAAATATAAAACATAAAAAGTAACACAAAATATGATTTTAATGTTTTTCTTGGTTGAATACAGGAAAGATACATTTATTTAGTACAAATTTAAATTTTGGAACAAAAAATAATAATAAAGAAATCCAATTTTTTACAGCTGTATAATATTCTAAAAGTTAGAATTGAGTTTTTTTTCAAAAAAAAAAAAAAGGGTTAGAATTGAGTCAACAGCTCAAAATTCTCTACGAAAACCCCCTTGTTGGAGAAGGAAAAAAAAAAAAAAAGATAATTATGATTATTGTGTTTTATTTTATTTTTTTTTTTTTTAGTACATCAACATTTGGGGGTGGGGGGATTCGAACCTCTGACCTCATGGTCGAGGGTACATGCCAATTACCGCTGAGCTAAGCTCGCTTTGGTGATTATTGTGTTTTATTCGTGACATGTAGGTGGTAAAATTTAAAAAAAAAAAAAAAAAAAAAAATCAAAACTATACAGTAAACATTTAACATATGATCTAAAAAGAGGAGAGGACAGAATGGTAAATACCGAAAACCGAGCCTCGACCGTCAGAATCTAACCAGCCCGACTCCACAGAGAAATAGAAAAGCCTTCGTTTAATAAACAAAATCATAATTCATCAACTCATCTCCACAGTCGCCAAATTCCAAACTCCCCATTTCGAAACACAAAAATGCACAGTCGAAATAAGGGACTTAAAGGCCATTTACTTAGCAAGAATAGCCCCATTTCCGTCATTTCACATCTCCCCAACCCTCCTCCGCTCTAACTCCATCACTGTGTTCTTCTTCTCCTCTTCCCTTCTCCCTCACCCAACACTCACTACTCCACTTCCACTTCCACTTCCACTTCACTCTCTCCATTTCTCAATCTCATCTCCATTTTCTCCTTCCAATGGGCTCTCGAATTCCATCTCACCAGCTCAGTAGCGGCCTCTATGTCTCCGGCCGCCCCGAGCAGCTCAAGGAGCGCCAGCCGACAATGGGCTCGCGCGCCGTCCCTTACACCGGTGGAGACATCAAGAAATCCGGCGAGCTTGGTAAAATGTTTGACATTCATGTTGTCGACTCCCCAACTTCCGGCCCTCCTCCCTTGAAATCCTCTCGCCCTTCCTCCTCCTCTCAGCACAACAGCGGATCGGTCCGATCCGGCCCCAATTCCGGACCCGTCGGTAAGCACTCCAATTCCGGTCCGATCTCCAAGAAATCTTCCGGCCCGATTTCGCTCCAGCCCACCGGGCTTATCACCTCCGGCCCTATGGGATCCGGTCCCCTTGGATCGTCCGGTAGTGTCGGCGGAGGACGGCGCTCCGGTCCTCTGGACCAGACGGCCTCGTCTGGAAAGACGATGTATGGGTCGGCCGTGACGAGTTTAAGCGAGGATGTGAAAATAGGGTTCAAGGTTTCGAAGGCGGTGGTCTGGGTGTTTCTGGCGGTTTTAGCCACCGGTTTGTTGGTCGGCGCGTTTCTGATGGTGGCGGTGAAGAAGGCGATTATTCTGGTGGCGGCGGCGGGCCTTTTGGTTCCGGCGGTGGTTGCGGTTCTTTGGAATATTGCTTGGGGAAGAAGGGGGCTGGTAGGGTTTGTGCGGAGGTATCCGGACGCTGAGCTCAGAGGTGCTATTGATGGACAGTACGTGAAGGTCACTGGGGTAATTTTCCTCTCTTGCTTTCAGATTATTATAATGAGATTTTTTAGTTTGTTAAGTTAACGAGCTTTTTAATTAAAAGTAATGTCTCATCTATTGATTAATTATTCTATACCTTATGGCTAATCATGAAGCATTTTTCCTTATCAATTTTTATGTAACTTTCCCCCTGTATTGTGCCACAGGATTGAATTAGTCAATACGATGCTGACTGTTTGACAATATTATAGACTTATAGTTTAGCTTTTAATAAAACAAAATTAAAATTGAGGGGTTCTGATTTTGAGGGTGGGTGGTCGGACAAAATCAATCTAAATCTTTGACGAGGAATCCAAATTTGGCCTTTATTATCTTCCCGTAGAATATAATGCATTTTTTTATTTGGGTTTTTATGATTGTTAGTAAGGCTTCATGTAGATCTCCTGGAAATCTGTATTTGTTTTGTATTCTTGCTTCTTTGCACTGTGCCTTTGAATACGATCATTGTTTTTGTCAGTTTTCAATTAAAGGAAACTTCTTTGAGCTTCTGTAATCCGTTTGACCATCATAACATCTAAGATAGATCGATGAAGTGATTTGAACTTTCTTCTCGACGGTTTGAAGAACTGGGTAGTTGAGGATGGTTATTTTAGTACTTGATCAACTGTAATTTTGAATTCTCTTGAGTCTTGAATAAGTTTTGTAGAATTTCAAGAAATGCTTAGTTGAAGTATTTGCTGAAATACTTGCTTACTTTCTGAGCTGACTGAGAAATCCATGTTTGATTTTTCTCTTGCAAATTAGTTATAAACTCTCCTAGCAAGTAAGCACTCTATATTTGTAAAAGTTAAAAGGATTGGTTTAAAGTAATTTTGAACTCCCGACTGTTTTTGGAAAGTTCAAATAGTCTTCTCAGTCCATATCTGGTTGTTGGTCACCATCTGGTGACATTGACGACAAATTATTGAAGACTTAATGATGAAAACAGACCAAAGGAAAAGTCACTTCAAATCATTTACATCACATCAATCACAAATGTTTTCAAATACGCTATAGATCAGTAGATAAGCTTCAGCTGTTACGAAAGTCATCCTGGATCTGCATCAACACCCTGCCATCAGCCATTCATTTACATGCTCCTATGAACCTAAACAAACCTGGTAGGTGATCCTGTAGCCCAACTGATAAAAACCCCAAGTCCATGTCCAACCCAGTCATCTATCAACCAACCCTCCTTCCAATAATAGAAAAGTGAACATTGAGAATTCTTTATGCAAATTTCATGGTAGGTAGGTGGCTTCCTGGCTTCTCTCCCGCTTAGATGCGTTGCTTGGCAATCGGAAAAAACAATTACACAATTTTGGGCTGAAAAGTTGATCAAATATCCTTCTTTTTAAGTAATTATTTGGAAGTAACGATGTGTAGGCTGTTGAAAACTATAATTCAGGTGGCAGCTAGAAGGCTAAAATTTTCTTGGGTATTTATGAACTATTTGTCGTGTTTGACTTAAAATGAAGGGAGATTTCATTTAATGATTTTGATTTTTCTTTCTAAAACTGTGTTCTTTACTTCTTTCCCGATATGGGAATTTGTATTTGTCATTCATCTCACTATTGTATGCTATTCTATTTCTTCAGTTATTGAGTTCTCTCATATGCATGCCTTTCTCTTGTAGGTGGTCACTTGTGGTAGTATTCCTCTAGAATCATCCTACCAGAGAGTACCTAGGTGCGTTTACGTGTCCACAGAGCTGTATGAATATAAAGGATGGGGTGGAAAGCCTGCAAATCCTAAACACCGCTGCTTTTCTTGGGGATCTAGATATTCTGAGGTCAGTTCTCCTCATTCCACTTTGTTTGGAATACTTCACAGAACTTGATGGATGGTTTATGGCTCTATTACTTTCCCACATTGAAGTTTCCCGATCATGTAACACACATTATTTCATCTTTGTTTAAATGCACATTCTTCTGAACAGATATCTGGTAGATAAAATGACGCCTAAATTTATGGATGTGCATAAAATTTTATGATAGCTGAATTGCATACATTTTCTTAGATTCTTCTGGAGTTTGACTTAGCCTTTTCGTTGGGTCGTTGTAACTTTTAACATTACCTTCTTAGTAATATTCATTCATATAGCATGAATACACCATATTCCTCACCATCTCTATTTTGTTTGGAAAGAAATTTGTGTGCATAATGATGAGTTTGTAACTGGATGGTTTTTGCGCATCTTATACAGAGACATGTAGCTGACTTTTACATATCAGACTTCCAATCTGGGTTAAGAGCACTAGTGAAAGCAGGCTATGGAGCCAAGGTTGCTCCATTTGTCAAACCCTCAACCGTTGTCGATGTGACAAAAGAAAACCGAGACTTATCTCCAAGCTTCCTACGCTGGCTAGCTGATCGCAAACTCTCTAGCGACGACCGTGTAATGCGCCTTAAAGAAGGGTATTACCCCAATACCTTCTTTTTCAAATCTCCCTCTTTTTGCCTTCTGCACATTCACTCGCTAGAACATGATCAGAAATGCAACCCATCTGTTACATTCTGATGAAACCCAATATATCATTCACCATTTTTAGGTACATCAAGGAAGGAAGCACCGTGAGTGTCATGGGGGTTGTTCGGCGCCAAGATAATGTGCTCATGGTAGTTCCATCAACCGAGCCCGTATCGACAGGATGTCAATGGGCTCGTTGCCTCCTTCCGACCTACGTCGAAGGTTTAATCATAACATGTGACGATAATCAGAATGCAGATGTGGTTCCTGTGTAGATATGAAATAGTTTCATCTCAAAGTTCCCGAGTAAACAACATCCAAAGGATGCGAAAATGAATTCCACGTACCACAAGATCGTTATATATGCCACTTCTCTTTTCCAGGTTTCAAGTCTATGCATAAAAAAAATGTATGTAAGTTGGCCTAGAAGATGCAAATCAGAAGAATGCAGAAGATCAGATAATAAACAAGCATTATCTGTTCTCTATGGAGTTACTGTGCATTATGTTCGAAGATGCTAATCGAGTCAAGAAGCCAGAAGACTCTTTTCATTAGCATCATCTCATGTATTTTATTTTTGACTGATTATATTATGTACATAAAGCAAATCCCAAGCGAGTCAGTATTTTTAAGCTTTATTTTAGTCACAATTGCCTTAATATTTTTGAGTTTTATTATAAATTTTCTTTAATGTAAAATCGTATCTCCCAGCTGGGCATTGCCTTCATTCTCACCAACTCGTTATAAATTCTAATCGGCATATGGAGATCAGATTCTTAACGTTCCAAAGGCGATTTAAGCATCAGATTCAGCTGAGACACAGCTATAACAAACCAGACCCAGAATGAAAATAGTTTAGAAAATGATGTTTTTGAAGTATCTTGAAGAGATTAGAAATAACAAAATTGAAAACAAAATCCATTGATAGGATTCTCGAAAATGATTTCACAACTGGATGGATCATGAATAACGGAAAGAGCGCATTAGGGCTTGGACCGGCTGAAAAGTTTTACGAGTAAAGAGATATTATCCGGGAATCAAAATCAAGAAAGAGATTTGTTCGAAAACGAGAATGTGGACGAGCAACAATCGAATCGCCAACCGATACAAATGACGACTGAAACGATATCTCGGCCTTCGCTATACCTCGCTGTTCTTCGCGGCACAAGAGACAGTAATCTCAAGCACCATTTCAATTGAGAACAGAGGCTTTCGATCCAGATAATAAAATTTAAAAAAAAAAATGAAAGAAACTTTGAAGAGGAATTTGATGAAGAAGAAATCTGAGAGATTTAACAGAAAAGAAAACGAATTCGAAAGAACAGAAGCGGTAGCCATGGCGCAGACGCAGGACCCTCTGCATTTGTGTTTCTGGTTTCTATTTGGCTGAATCGTGTGAATTTATAGCGGCTTGCTTCGTTCCAACAGCGGCGCCAATTCTAAGTTTCCATTTCCAATTCAAAACCCTAACAAATCTTTCTTTCGTTAATTACCATCGTACCCTTCTTTCATTACGACGAATCGATGATATCGTAACGACATGTCGGCTGCCTCTTTATCCACTATATTCCCTATAATGGACATGGGATTAGCGATCATTTGGTCACTTCCAATTATTTTACATTTTCACTAGTTGATCTTGATTTTCATGTCTTTGTCATTATATTAAAACAAATTTTCAAGACGAGACGATGAATCGTATGAAAATCCGACACAAATGCGGGAAAGTCAAATGGAGGGTGATAATCCCATAATTCATTCTCCTTGATTGATGATGGTTTCATTCCTTAGAACATAGCAATAGAGTTTAGTTTCGGACTAAAAAATAGCAATAGAGTTTAGTTTCGGACTAAAAAATTGTTGAGCTCTAAAAAAAGGAGGTCATTTTTTTAAGGAGCTTAGCTTGCAAAAGTTTGTGAGAAGGAACGTACTTTGATAAAGTACCTTTTTTACAGAATGGTTTTTGGGTTATTTTTCTAATATTCTCCTCTGAAAGTCTGTTATTCTTGTCCTATTAGTTTGTTCCAGGTGGCCTGCTGTTTTAGTTATATATACTGTGGCCTTTTCCCTGTATTTGTTGAGATTATTACATCATTCACAATCTACCAAATTCTTCTCAATTTCTTCAACCTTTTTATGGTATCAGAGCTTTCTTCTTCTCCTCTGCAATGACTATCGAAGAAGGATCCACTTCATCCTCATCTTCCGCTCCTCCGGTCACTCCAGTCGTCACTCCGGTAACTCCAAATACTACTCCTATTGTAACTCCTATCCAAAATGTTGTTCCTCCTCACCAAAATCAACATCAGAATCTGCCTCAAACTCCTCTCATTTCACCTCCTAATCCTACTATTACCAGACCTCCTCAAAATTTTCCCCAACCACAACCTTATTACCCTCAATTTCAGCAACAATTCTACCCTCGTCCCCTGTTTCCCCAATTTCAAGCTGCTCAAACTTTCCCAAATCAGTACCCCCAAATGCCGAATGCTTTGTCTCCAAACCCTTTTCCTATCCTACCTCAACCTCTTGCTGTTAAACTTAATGATAACAACTTTTTACTCTGGAAAAATAAACTACTAAACGCTGTCCTTGCCAACGGTCTATCTGGGTTTCTCGACGGCAGCATTCCAGCCCCCTCTAAGTTTCTTGATCAGAACCAACAGCAGCCGAATCCTGAGTTCTTAAGCTGGGAGAGGTACAATCGTTTTGTTATGTGTTGGATTTATTCATCTCTTTCTGAAGAAAAAATGGGAGAGATTGTTAGTTTAGACTCTGCTGCTGCTATATGGAGTTCTCTTAATCGGTCTTATGATTCGAATACCACTGCGCGTATAATGGGGTTGAAAACTCAATTGCAAAAGATTAAAAAGGATGGACTGTCTGTTACCCAATATCTTGCTAAAATTAAGGAAATAACGGATAAATTTTCTGCCATTGGTGAACCAATATCCTATCGTGATCACCTAGCTCACATTTTGGATGGCTTAGGTAGTGAGTATAACGCTTTTGTTACTACTATACAAAATAGACCGGATAACCCTTCTTTAGAAGATGTGAGGAGTTTATTGCTTGCTTATGAAGCTAGATTAGAGAGGCAAACTTCTGTCGATCAATTGAATATAGCTCAAGCTAATCTAAGTACTCTTTCTCTTCAGCACAATAACCGTCGTTCTTATAATAAGCCTCAGTTCAATCACTTTTCGAGATCTATGTTTACCTATGCTCCTGTTACTTCACAGCCCACTTTCCAGCCTCCAAGCATACTAGGCAAGCCTCAACAACAACCAACTTCTTTTTCTCAAAATAACAACCGGTGGTCTCCTAAACCACAATCAACCTTTTTCCCTTCTGCTCACCCTAGGCCACAATGCCAAATTTGTGGCAAATTTGGCCACACAGCCTTAATCTGCCATCATAGGACAAACTTGGCCTATCAAACCCCTCCCCCTTCTCAGCCTCAGGCCCTCCTTCATACCACTCAACCTTCCTCTTCTCAGCCAGCTTCAGACACTGCCTCGCTTGTTAATTCTGACTACTCTCATCCAGATGAATCATGGTTTTTAGACTCAGGGGCAACTCACCATATGACACCTGATGTTTCCACCTTGTGCAATCCTGTGCCTTACAATGGTGGTGAACAAATCACTATAGGAAATGGTAAGCAAATCCCGATCTCAAATATTGGTTCTACTTCTTTTCATTCCTTTTCAAAGCCTATTGTTTTACACATTGTTCTTCACACTCCATCACTGTCAAAGAAACTTATTAGTGTTGCTAAATTGTGCAAAGATAACCAAGCTTATGTTGAGTTCTATGCTTCCTTTTTTCTTGTCAAGGACTTGCATTCCAAGAAAATCCTTCTCCAGGGCAATCTTAAGGATGGTTTGTACAAGCTGTCTTCTCCAAAGCCCTTGAAGTCTGCTCCTTCACCTGCTGTTTTCTATTCTGTTTTTCCAGATGCTGGCAATTGGCATGTTCGTTTGGGTCACCCAGCTGCTTCCACCTTGAAGCAAATTTTGTCCCTTTGTGGTGTCTCTTGTTCTAGTGTTCATGAGTTTTGTAAGGCCTGCCAATTGGCCAAGAGTCGTCGTTTACCGTTTGATTTAGTAGAAAATAAGTCTTGTGAACCTTTTCAACTTGTTCATTCAGATGTATGGGGGCCTTCCCCTCAAGTTTCTATTAATGGAGCACGTTATTTCTTGTTGTTTGTCGATGACTTCTCTCGTTTCTCTTGGTTATACTTATTAAAATCCAAAGATGAAACTGTTTCTTGCTTTCTCAATTTTAAAAAGTTGGTTGAAAATCAATTTGGCAAGCGTATACAATGTCTTCAAACTGACTGGGGTGGTGAATTTCGCTCTATCTCGTCTTTCCTTTCAACTCTTGGTATCCATCACCGTGTTTCTTGTCCACACACACCTCAACAAAATGGTAGGGTTGAAAGGAAAAACAGACACGTTGTTGAGATTGGGCTTTCCTTATTAGCTCACTCTGGTTTACCACTCTCTTTTTGGAGTTTTGCTTTTCAAACTGCTATATATCTTATAAATCGTTTGCCTACTGCTGTCCTTGATTCTCAGTGTCCTTACTTTATGCTTTACAAACGTATGCCTGATTATCTTTTGCTTCGTTCGTTTGGTTGCTCCTGTTTTCCTTTTCTTCGACCTTATAATGCCCATAAATTATTATTTCGATCAACTGAGTGTATTTTTATTGGTTACAGTGCTAACCACAAGGGCTATCTTTGTTTAGATCCTCATTCTGGTCGTGTCTTTGTGTCTCGCCATGTTGTGTTTAATGAATCCTCTTTCCCTTGTTTAAGTTCTAGGATCATTCTTTTCATAATCCTTCCCCTTTTTTCCTTCCTCCGTTGCCTGATCCTTCTAATCATGCTTCTTCCGCTGCTTCTACTTCTGAGTCTTTGCCTTTCCCTCCTATTTTTGCTCCCCCTTCCCCTAGTGTTGTTCACCACCATTCTCCAGCTCAGGAATCGTCTGTTGCCCCTGGATCTGCAACCAACACCCCTGCATCAACGTCTTCCAGCTCCCTTCAGTCCTCTCCCTCTTCCACACGTTCTTTATCTCCAAATTTAATCTCTCCTTCTGTACCTTCCTTGCCTCCCCTGCCACCTACTGTCCAAAACGTTCACCCTATGGTAACTAGAGCCAAGGATGGCATTTTTAAACCTAAGTGTTGGCTTGTTTCTTCTCCAACTGTGGTTGAACCAACTAATTATAAGGAGGCTGTTAAATGTGCTTAATGGAGAGATGCTATGGATAAGGAGTTTACAGCATTGGTGCAGAACAAAACTTGGACTCTTGTTCCTTTTTCGCCCGAGTATAAATTTGTTAGCTGTAAATGGGTGTATAAATTGAAGCTTAAACCGGATGGATCAATTGAAAGGTATAAGGCTAGGCTTGTTGCTAGGGGCTTTGATCAAACGCATGGCATTGATTATTTTCAGACTTTCAGCCCCGTTATAAAGCCGACAACGATCCGCATTGTGTTATCTTTGGCCGTTCGTTTTAATTGGGTTATTAAACAGCTTGATGTTCACAATGCGTTTCTCAATGGGGATCTACATGAAGATGTATACATGGTCCAACCTCCCGGTTTTATAGATAAGGATAAGCCTCAACATGTGTGCAAGCTTCAAAAAGCTTTATATGGCCTCAAGCAAAGTCCAAGGGAATGGTTTTTAAAACTCAACACTAGTCTTCTTAGTTGGGGTTTTGTTGCTTCTAAATCTGATTCATCTCTGTTTATTCTCAATAAGAATTCTATTTTTGTGGTGGTTTTGGTCTATGTTGATGATATATTAGTGGCTGGTAACGATTCTCTTTTTATAAAGCAATTTATCGCATCCCTCAACAGTTTATTTGCTCTTAAGGATCTTGGTGACATCTCTTATTTTCTGGGCATTGAAATTCATAGGCAAGACAATGCTCTACATCTGTGCCAACATAAGTATTTCACTGACCTTCTTAAAAGAGCTGACATGCTTCTCTGCAAGCCGATGCACACTCCTATGGCTGCTGGCACTTCAATTTCTGCAAGTGATGGTGAGCCTTTTGCTGATCAGACTAAATACCGTAGCCTCGTTGGTGCCTTACAATATTGCACATTGACATGCCCGGATTTAAGTTTTGTTGTAAACAAAGCGTGCCAATATTTACATGCCCCAACGACCAGCCACTGGAATTTGGTTAAAAGAATTCTTCGATATTTAAAGACTACTTGTCATCTTGGTCTTGTTTTTTCAAGTTCCGGTTTCCATTCGTTGACATGCTACACAGACGCTGATTGGGCTAGCTGCCCTGATGATCGTCGAAGTACCAGCGGCTATTGTGTGTTTTTGGGTGATAATCTCATCTCGTGGTCCTCGGCCAAGCAGAAAGTTGTGTCTAGATCGAGCGCCGAGTTTGAGTATCGTGGCCTCTCAAATGCAGCTGCTGAAATTACATGGATTCAATCTCTCTTATCTGAATTGGGCTTTTCTCCTTCTGCCCCGCCTTTAATTTTATGTGACAACATCAACGCTACCTATCTCGCGGCCAACCCAGTACTCCACAGTCGATCTAAACACATAGAGATAGATCATCATTTTGTTCGGGAAAAGGTGCTTCGAAAACAGCTTCTTGTTCGTCATGTTTCGTCAGAAGACCAATTGGCTGACATTTTAACCAAGCCTTTGGCTACTGCTCGCTTTCAGAATCTCAGGAACAAGCTCACGGTCCTTCCTCGGTCAGTTTCGCTTGCGGGGGGATGATAAAGTACCTTTTTTACAGAATGGTTTTTGGGTTATTTTTCTAATATTCTCCTCTGAAAGTCTGTTATTCTTGTCCTATTAGTTTGTTCCAGGTGGCCTGCTGTTTTAGTTATATATACTGTGGCCTTTTCCCTGTATTTGTTGAGATTATTACATCATTCACAATCTATCAAATTCTTCTCAATTTCTTCAACCTTTTTATACTTAAAATTCGATTACATATTTGAAAGTTTTAAAAGTAACTTAATAGACCTATCAAACACATCAATTAAACCTAGCACGACAAGACCTTGTTAAAGAAGAATACAAAGATAATCTATGATGAAAAAAAAAAGTCATATATATGCAAGGAGACCACCACTAAGTAGGAGAAATGATACTAATTCTTCTAGGGGTGGAAAACACGTGAAAAAAGCACATGTACTTTAGAATGTAAAGTAACATCATAATTCTAAAATATCTAAAATAGATCTGATCTCATATGATCTAATCTTCAGAAATGTTATGAAAATGTGTCCTCTTGAGGCAACTTATTCATTTGAGATCATTTTCATCTTTTTTTTTTTTAAAACAATATGTAGGGTAGAGGATTTGAACCTCAAACCTCTTTGTCGAAGGTTCAATTTTATGTTAATTGAGTTACGTTTTTGTTGACAAAGATCATTTCAAAAAACAAAGGTTTGCTGGGTTAGAGTTATCATTAATTATTTGGACAAATAGATGCATTAAAGCATATTATAAATCGCTTGGTTTCTGATTCCTCCATTTCCACTATGTTCTTCAATGTCAGAGCATCCCCAAGGCCTTTAGATTACCTGTAGTCTTATTTTGAGTACTCCAAATTCGTATAATTTTTACTGTTTGGATTATTTTCCAAAAATACCAATAAAGAAATTCTATTTTATCCGATTATTTATCTTGTCCAGAACTTTCCAGGGCCCTGCCAGAGAAACAAATTGTGGGGTTGGTTCAATGTTTTGAACCATGTCTGTGAACAATGCCAGTTCTCTCAATATCTTATTGAAGTTCATTTTGGCTTTTGAGAGAATGAAAGTGGAAAATCTCTGAGCATTTCAGCTCATCGAAAAGACCATTTGATTACTAAATTTAGAAGTAGTGCTGAGCAAAGGATAACGATGAAGTAGTCAGCCACGAATAGGACTGTGCCAAGGGCCCAAATTATTGAGCCGAACATCCTATTTGTATGGAGAAATTATTGGAGGAGTGTAGCTTACAGTTTTTTATCGTTGAATATATGAGAAGTAAATTATTTGGAACATACAGATTTTCGAATTCAAATCTAACTTTGTTAAATGTAGTAATATTATTCCTATTCTCCAAGGTCTAATTTTTAGAATTATTTAGTTTTTGTTTTTGTTTTTTTTTTTTATATTAAACTTGTTTTCTCTTAATTTCATAAGAATGATTTACATATTTGTTAAGGACGCATTTGCATTTCTAGTCAAATTCCAAAAGCAAAAACAAGTTTTTGAAAACTATTTTTTTTAGTTTTCAAGACTTTGGTTGGTTTTTGATAAAACATGGAAATAAGATAGATAACAACACAAAGAAACTTACGAGTGAAAGTTATGTCTATAGACTTTATGTTCAAAAACGAAAAACTAAAAACAAAATGCTTATCTGACCGAATTTATCTTTTTCATTTTTACGCCCTTTCTTGCTACATTATTTTCATCCCATCAATTGGGCTTTCCTTCTTCTTATGGTTTATATATATTTGCTTTTGGTTTATCTGACTTCTTTTTGTGCACTCTCATGAGATTTTTAACAAGGTATTATTTATCTCTTCTACTTTAAGCAGTCAAGGGGGGTATATTTGATGCTTTTTTTTTTTTTTTTATTATTATTGGTTTTAAGTTTGTGGGTTTGGTGTGTAAAAAATGAAAAAAGTAACTAAAACTCAAAATAATGCAAGTTTGTATACAAATAAGTCTATTTTCACTCTCTATTTTCATTGACTGACTCTCAACAAACACACATATTCATTATTTAAACTATTCAACTAGAAGCCTTCATGGCTCCCAAACGGCTATCATCTTTTAAATGAAAAATAAAAATACAGACTGTTCCCCATCCCCAACACCGAAACATAAGCACTAATATACCACTAGATTTTGTTTCTAATAATTATAGTAATAAAATTACCCACAAACCCAAATCCTTTAATTTTATCCCTTTCTTTTTCATTTTTGGGTTGGAAAATGGAGTTGTTCAGTTCAGACAGTTGCAATTGGACCCAGATTCAAGTTGGTGGATTCCATGGCCTTCATGGCCTCAAACCTTGGCTCTTTTGCCTGAAACTTGAGCCCCACGTACAGCTTCATGTAATCGTCGAACACAAATTTTGGGTAAAGTTTGCTCTTTTCTTCCTCTCCCTCCACCAACGCCGGCGCCGGATAGATCACGGCGTCGTCTCCTGGATTGTAGAATGATGCTATCGACATTCTGTTCCCGTCCGTCTGCGCTATCACCCGGTGCATTACACTCTTGTATTTTCCATTTGTAATAACCTATAATAACACAAATAAGTTTTATATATATATATATATACACATGAAATTGGTAAATTAAAGTTGGGTAAATGGCATACTTCGAGCTGGTCGCCTAAGTTGATGACAATGGAGTGATGCATTGGAGGGACATCGACCCATTTGCCGTCCTTAAGGAGCTGAAGGCCACTGACTTTGTCGTCTTGAAACAGGAGAATAAGCCCACCAGCGTCGGTGTGGGCTCTAAGTCCCTTAATAAGCTCGGGCTTCGGGCACGGAGGGTAGTTGCTAACTTTGGTCCCGAAATTGGGGCCCTTGGACCCATAAAAGGCCTTCTTCAAATACCCTTTTTCGAGCCCAAGATTCTCGCACAGCAGCTCCAGAATTCGGTCCGCCAGCTTCTCCAGTTCCACCGCAAATTCCTTCATCACCTTCCTGTACTCCTCGTCCAGATCGGGGATTTCGGACATGTTCGAATTCGGAAGATGGCGTAAAAAGAAAGTGCTTTCCCAATCAGTGTCGTTGATCTCAGAGTCCACGGAATCCAGCCCTTTGCTCGCCACCATCTCTTTGAACCTCTGTTCCATACACTTTCTGTAGTGCTCCTTCGTCAGCTTCTCCACTCTGTCCATCAGCTCGTGCGATATCCCATGATTCACCAACTTCATTCAAAATCAAACAAAACCCATTTGGATAATAACCCATAAGAACTTCTACTAGTGAAGAGACAAGTATTTTGTTTGTTATTTGTTAACATACCTCGAAGAAGCCCCAGTTTTCGCATGCGTCGTTGATCTGCTCCATGGCAGCTCCTCTCTCTTCACCTTTGAGTTTCTCCATGTTGATAACAGGGAAATCCATCTCCATTTTCTCTCTCTAAAACTTGATATACTCTGAGTGAGTGTGTTTCGATGTGGTTTGGTGTTGAAGGTGGTTGCTATTTATAGGCGTGTGGGGGAAAGGGAAAATAAAAGAAAGTCGAAATTTTACGAAAGATGGTGGGAAAGCTTAAGAAAAATATATTTGATTAGTTTAATGAAAAAAAAAAAAAAAAAAAAAAAAAAAAAAGAGGACAAAAACAGTGACGGAATAAATTATAGAAAAAAGGAAAAGAAAAAGTAGTTGGAATTTAAACTAAGCCATTCATGAAAGAGAAGGAAAACGACAGAGAAATGGAACATGCCCTGGAAGTAAAGTCACATGGAATAATAAGGACAAGAGTTAAGAGTAATTTATGGATTAATGGAGTAATCGTTTTTCTCTATATTCTAGGTAACGAATTCGTTTCCGCACGGTCATTTTTAATATTTGTATGTTGCGTTAGATCGTATAATCAATGCGGATTTAAGTAAAGTTTTAATTGATTAGTTATTAGTTAATTAATTAAAGCAAGTTTAGACTTTAGAGAGAGAGAGAGAGAGAGAGAGAGAAAGAAGTGCATCATGTGAGCACATCCTGAAGTGGGGCCCTGGTCTTCTATCTTTGTGTCTTGTGGTCATTAAGGTGGGCCCTGCTTTCATGACTGTTTTTACTTTTTGCCTGTGACTGTCTTTAGTGGGACCCACATTTTTTACCTGTTTCACTTTGACCAATCTCACTTGCATATTTCTTTATTTTCATATTCCTCACACTTATGCTTCGTTTAGCGTATGGAATTAACAAGAAATTATTTTAAATTTCAAGATTTTAAAAGATGGATTTTTTTCAAAAAAAAAAAAAAAGAGTTTAAAAGATGGAAATGATTTCAAATTCTTATTTGTGTTTGGAACCAAATTGATTTGAAATCATTAAAATTAAAATCTCTTATTGTGATGCTCACAATAAATGAAAAGAAGGTATAACATTTTACTGTTATGTCCTTATAAATTTGCAAGAAATAATTTTAATCAATTGCAAAATATTTTAATATCAAATAACAATGTTAAGCACATATAACTATGAAAACGTGTTCTTTTTTTAATAATTTCCTCTTCAATTAATGTATAAAAACATGTATACATACAAATTATGCTATTTATAAAAAGGACCAAGAAAAAAATGTATTATTCACATCCAAATCAATAAAAAGTGGCTTAAGAAGTTGAATAAAGTAACTAAAACGAAAAAAAAAGTTTAAGAAGATGAACACATAAAGGGAAAAAAAAACTTACCTCTAGTATGCTAGGCTATAAAAAAATAAATTCAGGGGTTTCAAACAGGGTTAGATCTTCATTTTTAAAAAAAAATTAAATGAAAATAAAAGGAGAGAGATAGAGATAAAAATGTGTATTATATTACAAGTTTTGTTTTGTTATCTATTTATCTCATTAAATTAAATGATAAGTGATGTTACAACTTGTTTTTGTATTTTGAGATTAGACTTAAAATTTGAATAGGTTTTTTAAGAAAGATAAAAAACATATTAAATAAATTGTGAGGGAGTCAACAAAAATTTTGAAAACTAAAAATAGAATTATTATCGAATAGGGTTTAACTTTAAAGGTTATGTCTAAAAAAATGTTAATATACTGTTGTACTAAAAAAAGTTCTGATGTCGTTATGTTTGTGTCCGATAAGTTTCCAAACTTTACAAAATATCTAATAAGTCAGACTTGTTAAACATAAGATCAAACATTCGAAAATCTATTACATACAAAATTGAAATTTATAAATTCACAAGACACTTCATAAAGTTCAAACAACTAAACATAATATTGAAAGTTTATAGAATCATTACATCTTTTAAAGTTCGAAAGCATATTAGATACAACTTTAAAAGTTTTTAAAAGTATCATTCCACCTAAATTATAATTATTCTTCCATTATGTTAAAAAAAAATTAAAAATGCTAAATATATCTTTTCGACTCTTTAAAGGTTTTAAAGGTATCGTTTGTTGAGCAATAAAATTGAGAATGGACACAAATAGTCCTTTTAATGTCTAATTTTTTTTTAACCTCTTAGTCAATGATACATATCTTAACCAATTGAGTTATACTCGGTTTGACGATATTTATTTAAAATTTAGGCTTGGGGTTGCTGTAGCTTTTAAAATAATTGTTTTTAGCGGTGCTTTTAAGAAAATCAGCTGTATTACGAAGTAAATTAGTGTTTGGTAAATTTTAGCTTTATAGACGAAAAAGAAAAATTAGGTGTTTGGTAAATTAATATTATAAATTATTGCAGCTTAACTATATTTTTCAATAAATAAATTTAATGTTGATATTTAATTTCAAAATTATTTTAAGATAATTATTTTTTTGAAACATATAAGATATAATTGTTTTAAAATTGATATGATTTAAAATATAATCTTATGTTTAACCTAGGAGGTTTTTATATTTTGCTAAGAAATATAATTTGCTACATGTATTGGAAAAAATATTATTTTAATTTAAAAAAAATAAAAACAAATAATTTCAAACGAGTATAAAATAATAAAATAAAAATATGTTAAATTAAAAAAATGATTCACATGAATCAAGTCTACGTTAGTTACATATTAGATTTTTAGAGAAACTAAACGGAAAAGCTACAATTATTAGATTTTGCAAATGAACGTGGTTGAAAAAGTACTTTTATAAAAAATAATTTATAATTTGTTTTACCAAACGCTAAAAACGGTTAAAATTCTTTTTTAATCACTTCAACCACCTCCAAAATCAACGCCAAACGCACCCTTAATCTCACTAAAAAAAACTTATCAACTAGTCATCACATTATAGTTTATATTCATGTATACCCTTAAAAAGTGTATCTCTTGTGATTTTATATATATATATATAAAGTTCATCTCTCATTCCAATACTGTAAACTAATTTAAAAGGAGTGGCAAATATCACCAACAAAGATGACAATGACAATATCTTTTATTCGGCCTAAATTTTGGCAACTTCATTGAATTTATGAACTCGTAGCCTCTTAAGAAGCATAAAATTTGACAGTCTGTCTGATTTGTGTACTTTCTTTTTGGTTGTAAATATCATTTTTCTACATAATTTAACCATATAGAAAGCTACAAGTGGTTGTATCTGCATGACAACCCACCTAACAAAAAAGAAAACACAATATTTTTCGATATATCCATTAATCGAATGATTCAACATCAATAGTGAAAATCAATTCAATATCTCTGTTGTATCTTTTATAAATATCTAATAAATATTATAAAGAAAAAGAAAACTTTTTTTTTATGTTTTTTAACTTAAAAATATTTAGAGTAAGAAGATTTGAATCTTGTTAAAATATTTAGAGTAAGGAGAAAAACAAGCCCTTGGTCAGAAGTTGAATGTCTATTAGAATCAATTTGGGTCTTATTCCCATCTTTTAAAGATATATCTTTTATGTATTTCCCTAGAGGTTGTAATAATGTAGCTGATAGAATAGTTAAATTTGCAAGGATCTCGGAATTATGCTCTACATGGATGGACACGATCCCAGATTGGATTTGTCATTTGGTCGATTTTGATCTTTTTCTCTTGCCCGAGTGGCAGTTTAAAATTTGTCTTTAATTCTCAAATTAAAAAGAAAAATAGCAAGGAGCTATGTTACTCTGAATCTCTGACCTAGAAAAGAAAAAACAATGTTTATAACTGTCCATCTAAATTATTCTAGTCGTTTATAACTGTCCATCTAACTTATTCTAGTCCTATAGTTTTTTTTTTTTTTTTTTTTTTTTTTTTTTTTGAATTTCTTTCGTGGAGCTAATTATCCGTCTCGTGAAAGATTGGAATTCAGCTTTTTAGATATATCAATCAAAGTACTTTTTTTTTTTTTTTACTTTATTTCTGTGTCATTCTTTTCGGTCTTTGTTTTATCTTAGTTTTGGCAAGAAGCCCACTTCCTTATAATATAATAATTTTAAAATCAAAAGTATTACCAATCAAAACTAACGCATGCCCCCCAACCATAATCCAAAAAAGCCACCATTCAACCAAAAAGAAGAACACACAAAGCTTGTTAAAGTTTCTCAACTTATAATCAAACACCTCCTTTTTTTCATTAAAAAAAACTACCTCATAACTATTTTTTTAACCATACTTTTAATATTTGTTTGCAATGTGTTTAGGTTTACTGATGGTATAAAATATGTTTACTTATTTTTTTTATTGTTTCAATCAATGTGCGTGAAAGAATAATTGTAATAATATATTAAGAATAAGCTTGATATTTTTGAAATAGGAAAAAATGTTTTTAACTAAATAAGAATACCTTTTAAATTTTATGGAATGTTTATGGAGTGTTGATTTAGATAACGAAATAATACTATAATTTTTTTCAAAAACATTTTAGTAGTAGTAGAAGATTAAGGGTAAGACGTGCATGTCCGTAATATAAATTATCATTTATAAAAAGTAAGTAAAACTGTACAAGTGGTTTAGTTTAGTTAATAATTTTATGAATTGGGTTTTGGGGAAAAAAAAAAAAAAAAACAAGAAATATGATAAGTGATTGATAACATATTTTTACAGTAATTTCTTGTATTGAATAAAGACAACAGTCTTTTTCAAAAAAAAAAAAAAAAAAGAATAAAGACAACAGTCAACGGTAGATAGTGTGTAGGAGTAGCTTTATGTAGTTTTTTTTTTTTAAAAAAAAGAACTTTAGAGTTACGTGGCGCTCTTGTGATTAATTTTCTTCCATTAATTAAGCCAAACAATGGGCTTATGATTTCAATTATTTCTGTGGGCTTGACCTGAGTCGATTGACAATTAGACCCTTGGAATTGTCCAACAAAAAAAGAAAAAGACATTTAGACCCTTGGTCAAACTGTTGAATTAATTTATTAAAAAAAAAACTGTTGAATTAATTTTAAATTAACTACTCCATTATTTTTCCTTTTTAAATGAAGTAAATACGTTTCACTATCATAACAAACGACCTTGATCACTGTCTGTTACTAATTAAGCTTTGTTGAACTCATTATTAATTGATTATTTGACCAATACAAACCAAAGTTTTGTATTAATTAAATTGAGATCACGGACACAAATTAACCAAATTCATGTGACAAAAATCTCTCTGCTTCTATGGTGTACTCCATACATCTTGAAGTGTTAAATATATTAAACATGATCTAGATCTTTTTAATTTAAATTTAATACTCATATAATCGAATTTATAGATGATCATCTTGGACAACGAACAAATCTAACTCTTTAAAAATCTTTTTTTTTTCAAAGCAAAAAGATCTCCACGTCTATTCTATTCATGATTGAACTCTATAAAATATATGGAAATTTAATTATTTCACAATCTTAGTCAAATAGGTTATTATCTTTTTCAAGAGGACTATCCTTATACATCAATTCAAAAAAAGAAAAAAGAAAAAAAAAAAGCTATGATTAGGATATTTCAAATCTAGCCTAAATTGACAAAAATCCACATGTAATGAAAATATCTCATTAGAATTAATGAAGATACAAAATTTTCATTTAAAACAGGGTCAAGTTATGGACAAGTAAATATATGTGGTCATAATTAGTGAAAATAATGTTTTTCTCTTGATTTGATATTGGATTATGTAGCTTGATTTTGACACCTAAAACTTTAATTATACTAACCTTTTCATAGTTCATTAGAATTAAAGTACTAATTATTTTGTCTTACCTTATTGTCATTCATAATTCCTTTACCTATCACAAAATTATATTTATATAAATAATTTGTTATGCTCCATTATTTCTTTATCTCAATGTTTATTTTCATTTTTATCTAAGTATAAATAAAATTTTAGGTCATTTGTTTGAAGACTAAATTGTAATTCATTTTATAACACATTAATGGGAAAAAATTAACATCTTTGACATTTTAATCAAGATATGACATTGCAATGATTCTAATGTTTAAGGTTTAGTTGATTAAATTATAAAGTTGAAAGAAATTCCACGTAATATACTGCAATGTTAAACATACTATTGACAAGGACGTGGTTGGTTCTCTTTTGGGAAGAAAAAGTCAGGCTTTTCGTGTAAGAATATTTTAATGGAGATTTGGTAATATTAAAATGGTATGCGATTAGGTTTATAGACAATTATCAGTGGTCGAAAATCCAACTTTATGAAAAGAAACTTTTTTTTTTGGGAAACAAGAAAATTATTCCAAGGACGATCAATAGCCATTGTATTTATTATTCATTGAACTTTACGAAATGAGATGGAAAACTATAATTATTATTATTATTCCACTCTCTTTATTCAAACAGATCATTAGCTTTTCCAATGTATTGTATTGCTATTTGAAACAAAAAGGGAGGGGAAAAAATGAAAAATGAAAAATGAAAAAAAAAAAAAAAAGTTGGAAATTAATGATTCAAAGCCATGCTCATGGAAGCCATTTGGACTATTACATTGATGCCAGCACATTAACATTTCTACGTACGTCCTTCCATTCCAAACGAATATTTCTGTGTCCAATAATTATAATTATTCTTGAATATATGAAATCCCACGTCAATTTAATAATTGAAATAAACCCATCTATGTCGTATTCTAATTATTGCCACTAAATAATACAGTATATTCTTAAAAGTAGAAACAGAAAATGTTGGTATTTCGTGAGAGCAACGAAATATTTAATTCACAATTTTAATAAATTTGAGTTCGTTGTAAAATTAATTTGGAGAGTTCAGATTTGTGTGGTTAGTTTTTGAGTTGGAACATCCATATTTATATAAAACCTATACTTATATATCATACTTCTTTTTAGTTCAACAATGTGCATGGATTGGACGGAGATTCAAACATCTACCCTTGTAGTCAAGCTTATAATGTCCCAACAAATTAAAATATGTTTAGATTAGTTACTCATATATATATACCATACTTAAGTTTTCTTTGAACTAAAAAAATGAAACTTAAGTTTTACATGTTAAATGTTTCTATACATTTCTGAATGAATAGTATCACCTCCACAATTTTAAGTCATGTAAATTTGATTATCTTAGGTCAACGATCATAGAATGTATTTTATCATTATTATTTCTGGGTTGTTTTCTCTGTATTTTTCCTTATGTTTTGTCTGTTAGCTTCAGCCTATTAGTGGTCTCCACGTGGCTCTCTTTTTAGGGCTTTTTATGTTGCTTCCTTCTTCTTGTTTTCTTCACTGAACATATCTTTGAATTATCACATCACAGTACCTTTTCCTCTGCTTTCTTCTTCTTTTCCGCTTATGGTATCAGAGCCCTAAGGTTCAAATCATGTCATCTGAAGTCTCTACCTCATCATCTTCTTCCTCGTCTGCACCGATTACCCCACCGATCGTCACTCCCTCCACTCCAACAACTACTCCAGTGGTTTCCCCTATTGCTCAGACCCCTGTTCAACCAACATCCTAGCCGCATCCCACTGTTTATCAAAATCGACCCAATGTCCCTCAAACTCAACCTCCTTTCAATCCTTATCAACAGTCTTTTTATCCATCCTCAACCTTCTTCCAGCCGTTTTACCCATCTTCCTTTCCACGTCCTCAACCATATTTTCAACCATCACAAGTTGCCCAACCCACGACTCCGACCCCCTTCGTCCAACCTGCGACTCCGACCCCCTTTGCTCCAAATCCCTATCCCACTCTTCCTCAACCATTGTCCGTTAAACTTACTGATACAATTTTTTTACTCTGGAAAAATCAGCTTCTAAATGCAGTGTTGGCTAATGGACTCCATGGGTTTCTCGATGGTTCAATCCCTGCTCCACCGAAGTTTCTTGATGCTCAGCAATCTCAACCGAATCCGGATTTCCTTACTTGGGAAAGGTACAATCGCTTCATTATGTGTTGGATGTATTCATCATTTTCCGAAGAAAAGATGGGTGAAATAGTTAGTCTCGAAACAGCCTCTGATATATGGAATTATTTGAAACGTTCCTATGACTCTAAAACTATTGCCAGAATAATGGGTCTTAAAACTCAACTTCAAAGGATTAAGAAAGATGGTCTTACTGTGAGTCAGTATTTGTCTCAGATTAAGGATATAACGGATAAATTTTCTGCTATTGGGGAGCCCATCTCATATAGAGATCATTTGGCTCATATATTGGATGGTCTTGGGAGTGAATATAATGCCTTCGTGACTTCGATACAAAATCGCTCTGATAGTCCAGCTTTAGAGGATGTTCGCAGTCTCCTTCTCGTTTATGAGGCCCGTTTAGAGAAGCAAAATAGTGTTGATCACCTTAACTTAGCTCAAGCGAATTTTGCTAGTCTCAACATTCACAATACTAATCGTCGTCCTTCAACTCGTTCTCCTTCATCCCCTTTTCCTAGAACTCCCTTCAATCCATTATCCTTTTCTTCTTCCCCTACCCCTTCAAATAGTTTTTCTCCAAGCCTCCTTGGTAAGCCTCAATCTCAGCCCCTTCCAAAATGGCCTTCCCGCCCCAATTCCAACAGACCACAATGTCAAATATGTGGCAAATTTGGTCACACCGCACTGACTTGTCACCATAGAACAAATTTGGCCTATCAAACTCCCACCCCTCAAGCTATGTTAACTTCTACCACAGCTCAAGTTCCTTCTCATGATGCTACCTTTAATATTTCTATGGACTCTTATCACCCTGATGAGAATTGGTTCCTTGACTCCGGAGCTACTCATCATATGACACCGGATGCCTCTAGCCTTGCACATTCCATGCCTTATCTTGGTGGTGAACATGTAACTGTTGGAGATGGTAAGCATATTCCTATTTCTCTTGTTGGTTCTAAATTTCTTAATTCTTGTTCTTCTAAGCCTATTTTTCTTGACTCTGTACTTTACACTCCGGCCATTACTAAAAAGCTTTTAAGTGTGGCTCGTTTGTGTAGGGATAATCAAGCCTTTGTTGAGTTTTATGATTATTTTTTTCTTGTCAAGGATCTTCGATCCAAACAGGTTCTTCTCAGGGGAACTCTTGAGGATGGGCTTTACAAAGTGTCACCTACTCATTCCAACCAGCTTTCCCTCATGTCTTCCGCTCCTTCTGGTGTTCAGTCTCGGTCTGCAGCTGCTGTTTTTTTATCTTCGGTTGCTGTCCCTAATTGGCACTTCCGTTTAGGCCACCCGGCAGCCCCAGTTTTGCGTCAAGTCTTGTCTTCTATTCATGTTTCTTGTTCCCATGTTCATGATTTTTGTAATTTTTGTCAAATGGCTAAAAGCCATCGTTTGCCCTTTACTTTAGCTGAAAACAAGTCTTGTAAGCCTTTTGATTTAGTACATTCGGATGTATGGGGTCCTTCCCCAATTCCTAGTATTAATGGTAATCGTTATTTCCTTTTGTTCATTGATGATTTTTCTCGTTTCTCTTGGATGTACCTTCTAAAAACTAAGGATGAGACTCTCTCTTGTTTTATGCATTTTAAAAAGATGGTTGAAACACAATTTGACTGCTCAATAAAGAGCTTACAAACCGATTGGGGTGGTGAATTTCGTAGTGTTTCTACCTTCTTGACAAAACAAGGCATTCATCATCGAGTCTCTTGTCCTTACACTCCTCAACAAAATGGTCGGGTTGAACGTAAAAATAGGCATGTTGTTGAGATGGGATTATCCTTGCTTGCTCATTCTCATTTACCTCTTTCTTTTTGGAGTTACGCTTTTCAAACTGCTATATATCTTATTAATCGATTACCCACTGCTGTTCTTAATTCATTGTGTCCTTATCAAGCCCTTTATAAACGTCCTCCTGATTATTCCCTTCTTCGTGTCTTTGGGTGTGCTTGTTTCCCTTTTCTTAGACCTTATAACTCCCATAAACTTGATTTTCGGTCTAAGGAATGTATCTTTCTGGGTTATAGCTCTAATCATAAAGGCTACTTGTGTCTTGATCCGTCCTCTGGTCGGCTTTATATTTCCCGTCATGTCATTTTTAATGAGTCTAAATTCCCCTGCTCATCTGCTCCTTTTACGTTTGGTTCTATTAAATGCTCTGTGATAACTGCCCAAAAGGTAGTTATTTAGGCCTCATTTATATAAGGATTTGTGTGTCTTTAATGCTTAATAAGGTTGGTTTTAGAGAGATATTACATGATTTAACCCATTTGGAAGAATGGAAGCTTTGGAAATCACTTTGTGCAGATTATGCTGCTGGGCGACTGGAGGGAGCAAATTCTGTGCTGCAGCAAAACTGGGAGCAGAAACTGCCACGTCACAGCTCGTTAGCCAACTTCATGAACCGACTTCTGTTGAGTTATTTTCGGGATAAAGGAGCAAGGAGAGCCTTACACGTGTCCTAGTTGACCTAATTCAAGCCTCCTATCACCTCTATAAAAGGAAGGAGCCGCCCAAGTCCAACTCGTTCCACTTTTGGGAGAAAATATTCCAAGTCTTCCCGTGGAAGCCGTATAGTGTAGAGAGATTGAAGATCATCAAGAACACCATCATCCGCAAGTTGATTAGGGAGTTTATTTTCTTTATTAACTTGTGGTTATGGACATGCATACTCAGATTGTAACTCATATTCCTATGCCTGTTATGAACTAAGTAGCTTAAGGTGTTGGTTAGGAATAATGTGATTACTGTGCTTCATCTCTAATAATATATTGACTATCGCATTTTGGTTAATTGTTGTGCTTATTCTCATTTTACTCCCGCCTGGCCAGCCGGTGTGAATAGCTCTCTCTAGTTTCAGGGATGATTTAGAGAGTGTGTGGCAATTCTCCACACTACGATCATTGTGTATTGGTGAACGCCAGTGACTGAGCTAGGGATAGCCAGTTGCCTAGTGTTTGATCCGTCGTACTTCATTGGGGTTGAAACACATCCCAAAAGATCCGGAGTTCCGGGAGGAATCCGCTAATAATACTGCGAGAAATGCATGATCAATAATATTGCTAGAGCATATTTTATAACAATCACTAAAACCTAACCAGCGTCTGTCTTTAATCTGTCTATCTATTTGTTTACTTATTGTTCTGCCATTTATTTTGCTTCAGCATAATTCAGATAAAACCCAATCATTTTATTATTCTTGAAACCATTAAAAAGTTACGCAAAAATAGGTAGAGTGGAAACTCATTCAGGGCTCGGATTGATAATATTACTTGCTGCAGACTGTGTATACTTGCACAGGAATTCTAGAGTATTTTATACTAAATTTTTACTCACTCTAGGAATCCAACACTCTGCTCCAGATCAAGCTCATTTTTCTGCCTCCCCTTTTCCTATTCTTCCTATCTCGTCTTCCCCTTCTTTTTCTTATTTTCCTTCTTCTAGTTCATTATCCCATTCCCCAGGTTTTACTCCTCCTTCGGTCACTCATGTTCACCAACCAACCCCCACGGCATCTCCTGTGCACATGGCTTCTCCACAACCGCCGCATGCTGTCCCCTCTCCATCACATGCTACGGCCTTGGAGTCACCTTGCACTTCCCCTGTTCCTTCTTTATCTACTGCCCAGCCAACTCCCCCCTCTCCAGAATCTCCTATTTCCTTACCTTCGGCTACTCTTTCCTCTCCCACCGACCCAACCGTTTCTCCCACTTCCCCAGCCACATCTTCTTTGCCCATTACTAATTTTCATCCCATGATTACCCGCGCAAAGGCCGGTATTCACAAGCCTAAGTGCTGGTTATCGGTTTCTTCTCCTATTCACTCTCTTCCTTCTGAACCCTCAAATTTTAAGGCGGCTATTAAGTGTGTTGAGTGGCGTGAGGCTATGCAAAATGAATTTGATGCTTTGGTTAAGAATAACACTTGGTCTCTTGTTCCACCTTCACCAAACTGTAAGGTCATCAATTGTAAATGGGTTTATAAGCTTAAGCTTTGCCCATCTGGGGAGATTGAAAGGTATAAAGCTCGTTTAGTTGCTCGTGGTTTTGATCAAGCATATGGTATAGACTATTTTGAGACCTTTAGTCCGGTGATCAAACCTGCTACCATTCGGTTAGTTTTGTCGCTTGCTGTTCAATTTAATTGGGTGGTTAAACAACTAGATGTTCACAATGCCTTTCTTAATGGTGACCTTCATGAGGATGTATATATGACTCAACCAAAAGGTTTTGTGGATGTTACTAAACCGGATTATGTTTGTAAACTACAAAAGGCTTTATATGGGTTGAAGCAAAGTCCTCGAGAGTGGTTTCTTAAACTTAGTAACTGCCTTCTACAGTGGGGTTTTTCTGCATCGAAATCTGACAGCTCCATGTTTATTTTTCGAAAGAACTCTGTCTTGGTCATCTTCCTAATTTATGTTGATGATATTTTGGTAACAGGTAATAGTTTGGTGTTTATTCAGCAATTTGTTCAGTCCTTGAATGGCTTGTTTGCTTTAAAAGATCTTGGTTCTTTGGCTTATTTTTTGGGTATAGAATTTAAAAGAGACTCCCAGTTGTTACATATGTGCCAAACAAAGTATTTTCTAAACATTCTGAAGCGTGCAGATATGTTGGATTGCAAGTCCATTGACACTCCCATGGCCAGTGGTACGGTTTTGTCTATTAATGATGGTGAACTAATGTCTGAACCTAAGAAATACCGGAGTATTGTAGGTGCGCTTCAGTATTGCACTCTCACTCGTCCGGATCTAAGTTTTGCGGTTAACAAGGTATGCCAGTTTCTTCATGCTCCAACTAATATTCATTGGAATGCTGTTAAACGTATACTTAGATATTTGAAAGCTACATTGTCTCTTGGTGTTTCGTTTTCTTCATCTGGTCATCAATCTTTGGTTTGTTATACTGATGCGGATTGGGCTAATTGTCCTGATGATCGTCGAAGTACGAGTGGGTATTGTGTCTTTCTTGGAAATAATTTGATTTCTTGGTCTTCTGCCAAACAAAAAGTTGTTTCTCGCTCTAGTGCCGAATCTGAGTATAGAGGGATGTCTAATGCTACTGCTGAAATTATCTGGCTTCAATCTGTGTTGTCTGAAATTGGATTTCCCTCAGCTTCGCCTCTGTTGTTGTGTGACAATATTAGCGCAACGTATTTGGCTGCTAATCCAGTTCTCCATAATCGATCTAAACATATTGAGATTGATCACCATTTTATTCGAGAACGGGTTTCGCGTCACCAACTTTTAGTTCGGTTTGTAGCTTCTGAAGACCAACTTGCGGATATCATGACAAAGCCACTACCCACTGTTCGTTTTCAACATTTGCGAACCAAGCTCTCTGTTCATGGATGTCCAGCTTCGCTTGCGGGGGGATCATAGAATGTATTTTATCATTATTATTTCTGGGTTGTTTTCTCTGTATTTTTCCTTATGTTTTGTCTGTTAGCTTCAGCCTATTAGTGGTCTCCACGTGGCTCTCTTTTTAGGGCTTTTTATGTTGCTTCCTTCTTCTTGTTTTCTTCACTGAACATATCTTTGAATTATCACATCACAGTACCTTTTCCTCTGCTTTCTTCTTCTTTTCCGCTTAAACGATCTATATATTTTCATGATTGTATGATATTTATATAAATATACCTCAATAAAAGGATATTATTCTTGACTTATATACCATGGATCTTCCCGACTTTTAACGAGTGTGGGAGTGTGACGATGGTGGCATCATGGTGTCTGTTTAAGGATGCAAATGGGGAGAATAAAATAAGGAGGGAGAGAGATGGGGTTGAGTTGATGGGGAAAGTGTAGGACCTCAAGGCCATGTTTTGGGGTTGGATCAAGTTTCAGGTTCCATGAATTCTCTTTTCTTTTCTCTTGTCTGCAACTCTCATTCTTTCCCAATATAATGTCCAACCAATTAATTATGACATTTTTAAAAAAAAAATCAAAAAAGAAAAAACTGGCAGCACATCCCACTTGAACAAAGCAAAGCAAAGCCCTTCATGGACACAACAAAATTGTCGTTTAATTTGATGTCTTTTTTGAAACAACTTTTAATTTTTCCTACGTAATTCATCACTATGGCTAGCGGCTGTTTCTTCTGGTTTATTATTATTATTCATAACTTGCCCTCCTAGTGGACTGGATATGCCTGTCTCGTGCAATGCAAATATGCCTGATGGAAATATATGTGGGGATTTTTTTATATAAAAATAAAAAATAAAAAAATTGTATTTATATATTTAAAAAAAAAAATACAAAAAAGTTTTTGAGTGGGTATTTGCTGGGTTGTTTCCTGTTTGGTCTCCGAGAAAATGATTTTCCTTCTGAATCAACTCTGCTTCACCCATTGCTGCACATGACATGTTCCACTCCTTAATTAATACACAATTCTATATATCCTCTTTTCTCTAACCTTCTTCCAAATTGCTATTTAATAATCCAAATATATATTCCTTTTTTAGATTCCAATACTTCATTTTACAAATCATTTAAAAGGTTTGATTTATATTGAAAAAAAAAATATCACTTTTATAGACTTTAATAAATATTACAATTAATACTTCCTCATAAGTAAATAAGAAAATTTTCCAAACTTTATGAGTAACGCATTTTTTGAGGTAAATGTGGTATGTTTATAAAAGAAATTAGAACGAACGGGTATATTTTTTTTGTAATTCCAACATTAATTAAGTCTTCTAATTGTTATAATACACAAACAAGGCTTGAAATTATTATACCTACTTATAAGAATGATTGCACTATTCCTTTAAAAACCTAGTATTCAACGAAGATGCCCTAAACTTGATATGGGAAAAGAAAAGAAGAAACTGGAAGAATAATATGTTGTATTATTACAATATATTGGTTATAGGTTAGTGATAATGGAAATTGGGATGCGCTTTTTGTTGTCGGCAATATTATACCACTTTTGTTAGAAACAAGCTTTGTACATATTCATGCACTTTAAATTAAATATAATCAATTGCTGTTGATAATACCAAAAATAAACAATTAAAAAGCAAACTCCAACTTGCTTGCTTTGCTTTAACCACCATTTACTTTATTTTCCAAAAAAAACAAAAAATAAAAACCGTAATACTTGTATAAAAATGCTTCCTTTTGATTAGGGTTTGCCCCACACATATCTTAACATTCATTCCCTTTCCGCATCATCCTATTTAATTTCCATGCTATATGTATAGCATTATATACAAATCAATTCATAATTAATCGATCAACATCGTCTGCGGTTTGTCAATGTGATGTGAGAATAATGGAATGTTATAACCAAAATATACTAAGCTAATAAAGCATAACATATTTAAAATAAATTAATAAATATTTAATTTGAGCACAACTTAGTGGATGAGATACATATTATCATTTCAAAAGTTGATGGTTCAATTTCTTATCTTGTAATTGTAAAACTCAAAAAATAAACTTTATCTTTCTAAATACAAAATGTTTGGAAAAAATTTGGACACGTTAAATGCTGATCTTCGTGTCGTTGTCTTCTGCTTTTACGTGCTTTATTTAAATAAAATGAATTTGTTTCTAACTATTTGCTCTATTTGTAATTGTAATATATATATATATATATATATATATATATATATATATATATATATATTTAGATACTATATGTAATCTAATTTCCCTCTACAATGTCAAAATTTTTAATTAAGATGTAAAAAGTTACACAACCAACTTTTTTTCTCTAAAAATGATAATATTTTGCTTTTGAGAACATTACATTTCATAGAGGAGAGGATTCGAACTTAGAAACAAAAATATTTTTGTTTAATTTAACAACATATATGGAAATAGGGATGTGGATACCTGACGGCCTCTTGGTTCGAAGATATTATGTGTCTTGACTAGTTGAGCTATGTGGTCAGTTTGATTTGGCAGAAATAAAAATACTTTAACTGCTTCTTTTTTTTTTTTATATAAAGATTATTTTTGTTTTGCTTGATTACTAGTTTCTTCCTAGCTGTAATTATTAGTTATTACTAGTAAATGTCCGGAATGTTCTGTAGGGCTCTACACAGAAAGAAAAATAAAAGATTAAAAAAAAAAACAGCAAAATCAGGATTCAGGAGTCGGAAAATGGATTCCCGGTTGGGCGATCAATCGACCTTAGATTGTGTGGGACCCCCAATGAATTTTGTTTTGTTTTTGTTTTTTTCCCTTACAGATAAATTATTTTAAAGCAGTAAAATAGGTTTTTTTGTTTTTGTTTTTTTGTTTATTTAATGGTGCTAAAAATAAAATAAATCTGTTCCATGGTACGTGCAAACGTCGGGACGATTGGATACCGAAGCGGCAGTATAATTTAACCCAACCACATGTAATTGTAAGACTCTCACGTGCCGACAGAATCTGAATTTCTCAGACTATGAGAATGGCCTATTGCCTTTGTTTTTTTTTTCTTCATATAATTCATTCCATCGTTCGAAAAATACAATTTTAAATATATATTCAAAAAGATAAATTTCAGAAAGTATAAATGCATTTCTTTCATGGTTTTGAAATAAATTCGAAGAATAGAATCCTTCAAATGATATTAGATATTTAAATTCTATTTGGTAACCATTTTGTTTTTTATTTTTATTTTTTGAAAAACAAGTCTATAAACACTACTTCCACTTATACATTTCAAATTTTTTTTCTTTTGTGAAATTTAGCTAAAAATTCAATTGTATCATTAACAAAGATAAAAAGTATGGTAAAGGAAATTGAAAGAAAACAAATATAATTTTAAAAAACCAAATGGTCATCAAATGGTGTCTAAATTATAAAATTCCAATAACTTACATGGAAAAAGAAACAATGC
The DNA here is from genome assembly GCA_017139565.1 of Luffa aegyptiaca. Lineage (NCBI taxonomy): Eukaryota > Viridiplantae > Streptophyta > Magnoliopsida > Cucurbitales > Cucurbitaceae > Luffa > Luffa aegyptiaca. The sequence continues at coordinate 51,560,936 of CM029398.1, forward strand.
TATTAACATACACTTATCTTTTGAAAATTGTATAGGAAAAAGTAGTACAGAAGAAATTCATTTAGACAGCAAAGCTTGGGACATGTGATATATTATCCAATTTAATCAAAGTTTTGGTTGTTAAAGCTAAGATGTGTATTAGTTGAATTGTTATAGTCATTTGTTGTTAAGAAACAAACTCTTCTCTAGTTGTAGTAAAAGGCGTTTAGTGCATCTCCATGGAATTGCATTAAGTATGATTCGGATAGAGTGATATATGGTGTAAGAATAAGAGATTATGTTTAATTTGGATATTATATAGTTGAGTTGGGAGAAATGAAAATGAAGCAATAATTGGAGTAATAAGGAAAGAAAGGGAGAAGGGAAGTTAAATCACTAAAAAGGTAGAAAAGACATGTGATTCCATTGGGGTGTGAAGTTGAAGTGACACTAAATTTTATTCATCTTTCTTTCTTTCTTTCTTTCATTCAGGTTGGTTCCTGTCCTCCACAGCTTTCCATGGATGCTTCTGTCAAAACCACCCTTTCTCTCTACTTCTCTCTAAATGATACCTAAACCCTTTACTACACACCTTTTTTCTTTCACACAAATTAATTGATTTTAGTCTCCCAACTTTCAAGTTTTTGTTAGGTGAATCCTTGGATTGTAAAAGGCCTCTAATAGAACGTACACTCTCAATTTGGTGTGTAATAGGTCTATAAACTTTCAATTTAGTATTTATTAGGTTTTTAAACTTTCAATTTTGTGTATAATAAGCGGTGGACATACATACCCAACAAAGTTTTAGAATTCATGCACGAATCAATTGTATACAAAATTGAAAGCTTAAAGTCCTATTAGATACATATTTTAATTTTATGTTTAATAGAATCATCGATTTTAAATAATATTGAATAAGTTCATGATCTATCAAACACACAATTAGACACTGACCTAAAAATACAGGAATTGAACCTGTAATTTAACGTAATTTCTGATTAATACATCAATGATATTTCCGCAATTGAATATGTCTTCATAGTAATTAGACTTGTAATTTGAATTGGACCGGAATCTAGAGTTTTGGTGAGTGAGCCAATTAAAGAAAAAGAAGAAAGAACTGTTTGATTTGTAAAAAAGAGAGAGAGTGATGAAAAATGTAATGTGAGGGAACAGTGGAACAGTACAGTTTGATGCCACTATTGGAATGGACCAAAATCAAAGCCCACAACCTCCAAGAATCAGCTTCTTTCTTTTCATCTATTCTTTTTTCTTTCTTTATTTATTTTTTTTAACAAATTAAAAACAATTGGAAGTGAGAAAATTGAAATCCATGATAGGTATTTTGATCAATTGCTCATCTGTCTTTACCAATTGAAACGTGTCTTCAAAACAAAGAATTTTCATTGTTTTATTTTAACCATGTGAAAATGTATAATTGTATTGTAATTTCATTGTCGCAGCCTAGAATCATATTCTTCCTCTTTCTTTTGCACCATTTTTTAAATCAAATTTTCCACCTCCAGCAATTTGAAGCAGAATTTGTTCCAATTCCCACTTCAAATACCACCAACTACTATTAATATCAAAGGTGTGAAATTGACATCTTCTCCTTTCTTCTAATAATAGTATTAACAACGTTTTTCTTCTATTATATGTTTTTAAAATGTCAATATTTTATTAATATCTGAGAAATGCTCTAGACCCAATTGAAGGAAAACCCAATTCATGTCATTGGAAATGGATTGTATAACATAGATGTGGATTGCATTCCATATCACGAGAATATTTCATATTTGTGTACAAAATTTAATCCAAGTGAATTTGCATATTGAAGCATTGAAGATTCTTGGTTTGATAATTGGAATGGAATCATATCATCTCTAAAAATAAAATGAATACAAAATTACATGAATCAATCATGTTATAGGGAAAATATCCATGATTAGATACACGAGAATAAGTGGTGTTCAAAAGGTTTTATGAAAATTTTAATTAGCTTAACCTTAGATTATAATTATAAAATTGATTCGAATAAATTCAAATTCGTTAATAAAAAGAAAATGTGTCTTAGTTTCAAAAAAAAAAAATGTGTCTTTTACTAGGACAATATATAACCCAAATAAGAGGATGAGATTCAAAATCTCTTGACCAAACTTGACTCGACCGTCAATGGGAAGCCCAATTCGTGTTTCTTAGTGCAACAACCCGTGGATGGGCCAAAATATTTGAAAAGGCCTTATATTGTCATGGGACAATTTTGGGCCATCTTAAGGGCCCATGACTTTCGTTGGTCCACTAGTGAAATAGGCTGGCCAAGCCCATTAAAATTTACTTCTGTTTTTTTCAATTTAAGCCATGGTTTATGTTTTAATCGAGCTTCTAAGTTGTAGCATGATTTGAATTACTTCTAACTTTCAAATTATCAAAAAATTAAGTGCTTTCCTTCTCGATACCAGATGATAGTTGCAAAAGTCCATTTCCAATTGTAAATTTTGTGCCCATATTTATTAGCGTAATTATGACTTGAGAGTAAAATTTTATTTTGATCGGTTCACCTTTAACATATATGATATGATAGTTGCTGCGGGGTAATTGTCCTCGTTGAATAATTACTTAAAGAGACATTAGATTACACACCGTTTTCGCCATGTCAATGTCCTTTTTTCACAAGCTCCCCCTCTCCCTCTCTCTCATTCAAATAAAAGATTCATCTTTTCTCATTCAAAGAAAAGATTCATCTCTAATCTTATTATTATTATTTTTTTTAAAGTACTTTTAACCGAAATACTTTTGTTTGTCTCTTTTGGAATAAAACTAATCAAATGGTTTACTTTTTTTTTTATTTATTTTTAAAAATTCTCAAAATTAACCTTTTTTTTTTAATGGGCCGAAAGTACTGTTTTAAAAGTTTTAATCCAACTCTATTCTTTTAGAAAAAAAAACACTTGTACGTCTATAAACAAATGCTACTATTTAACTTTTTATATATATATATATATATATTAGTTCAACAATGTTGATATATAAAATCTTTTTAAAAAAAGAGTGTATAATATATTAAATTAAGGTTGTCATAATAATGCAACTAATTGAATGATGTTTTGAATTCCATTAGTCTGATAATAAATAAATAAATAAATAACAAGCTTCTATCTATGTAATTGGAAAGAATGTTTACTCCAATGTTAATGTGGGAATAGCTCAATTGTCAAAACTCAAAAAAGAAAAAATAAAGATTTGAAAATGATATAAAGGTGGAGATATATCTCCACCGTGAGAAATTAAACAAAAGAATTGAAAAGATTAAGGTTCACTAATTATTATTAATGTTTGAAAATTAAAGTGATAATGGCTCCACTTACTCGCGTTATTTTTTTTACTAAAGGTAACGTCCACTTACTCTTGTTATTATTATTGATCATTATTTGAACTCCTTTTTTTTCTACAACTTAGGCATGCTAACAATTTTACTTAAAAAAAAGAAAAAAATAATAATAATAACCCCACACCATCGAGAAAAACGATACATAAATTTCAAAAAATATAACTGTAGTGGAAGGGAGAAAGCAAAAATACGAGCACACACACACCAAAAAAAAAGAAAAAAAATCAAATATACAAATCTTTTTTTAAAATAAAAGAGAAAAAAATCAACCATGAAAGTAGTAGTTGTTGTTCAATCCCATGTATATAAAGTTTGAATTTATGAATTACATCGAAACTATTAATTTATCTTTTTTGTGGGACGTGAAAAAGTTCTCACCCGCATCCACATGTCGCCCAGATACGGCATCGTCCAGTACCGTCCAATGAAAACAGTCTGTCTCGAATCCTGAGGCAAAAGCACTTCCTCTGTTCTCATCCCCATCTCACTTATCATACTCCTTCAAAATATATCAAGAATCTCAACGATCGGACGGTTGCAAAGCGGGCAACATCCTCGATTTAACCACAGCTCCCTCGAGCACACCCTACAAAACGTGTGCCCACATGGGATAAATGCCGCTCCCTTTTTCCTCCCCATGCACACGCAGCACACCGAATCATTTCCCGCCTCTTCTCTCTTTCTTTCCGCCACTCCCAAATTCCCACCACCACCGCCACCGCCGCCCTCTGTTTCTTCCAGCAGCCGCATCAGCGACACCCTCAACGGTGTCCCGTACCCCATCACTCCACCCACTGAGTCGTAATCGTTGTTATTAGATTCCAGAAAACCCCCCTCCGCTCCACGTGGCGACGCTCTCAAACGACGCTCCGCCGCCAGTGCGGTTGCCAAGTTCATACCCGACGCCGCCGGCGACGGTACGGAAAACGGACTCAAGCAACTCCGATCCAAATCGCTCTCCTCCGGTAACCGGCGCGTGTTCATCACCTCCGGCACTCTCCGGTCGTTGTCGTCGTCGTCGTCGCCGCCTCTAACACTCACCGTCGCCTGCCGGAGTCCCCAAGTAGCACCACAACAGCCCATGACCTTAAATCCTAGCCGTTGCTTCAAACTCCGCCGTCGCCGCCCTCCTCCATCGACACCGTCCATTTGGTCGCTCAAGAATCCCCAAATCGTCCTAGCCTCCCTTTCTCGCCTCGCCGCTTCCTGTAAAATCACACTGAGAAGACTCATTTTCGCGATTCGAAAAATTTTCTCTCAAAAATCGAAAATGGTGTAGAAGAAATCAACGCCGTTGGGGGGGAAATGTAAATAGTTGGAATTAGGAATTAAGGATTACCTTTGGGCATGGAGATCTCGTGAGTTTCTTCAAAGATTCTGATGAAATCCACCTCTCTGTTTTTAATTATTCCCGGAGCCCCAAAAAAGAAAAATAAAAGAGTCGTGAAGGTCTTAAATGCAGCTTAATTTTTAAAGAGGAGACTGGAAAATAAATTAAGATGGCAATTAAGAGCGAAGAGAAGAAGATGACAAATGGCTGAGGAAGAAGTGGAGCTACTGCTACTTTACGCTTTACAGAGACTCCCTCTTATTTCTTTGGAAAATGCAGCACCACATTGGACTGCTAAATAATTGAAATACAGTTGATGAAATTGATTAATTAATTTTCCAAATTAACTTAAAGCAGGCGGTTTAAGGAACGATTATATTAATACACATTTTCTTTGATGATTAATGATTTTTTGTTTTTATGCACAGGGTGTTCTTCCTCTTCCTTTTGCCGGCTGTTTAAGTCAACGGCCATTAAGGCCGGCTCGTCGGAGGTCGGGTTCAGGTATGTACCAAATAAATAATGCTGGATTCAGGATTGTAAGGGATAATATTAAGACGTCATGTTTGGATTTAAATATGACCATTTGAAATTAAATTCAAAACGTATTATTGTAATAATATGATTTTTTTTTAATACAATATTCCTAGATGGAGAGGTTAGTTCGAGCCTAGGTCCATTCTAAATGAATAAATAAATAAAAATAAAAGGTTCTAGCCTAGCTCAAACTTAGGTTAGTTGCATGTAACTTTCTTAAGCTGAAATGTGTTATATAAGAATTAAAAAGAAATATAATTATTAGTTATTAGTTTTAAAAATATATATTACAGCTAGATGCGTATGTTGTGACTATTTAACTACTATATCACTATTTCAATTTTAAATTAAAGAAAAAAAAAAACTACTATATCACTATTTCAATTTTAAATTAAAGAAAAAAAAAAACTACATCACTATACAATATTCTGTTAAAAACCTCTATTGGTCAACTAACAATAAAACATGTTCATGAAGAATAAAGGTCAGGTATTTATTAAATAACTTAGTTGTATCTTTTATGGAATTGAAAATATTTACGCTAATTAACATTTTTCCCATATTATAATAACAATATATGTAAAATAGCCAATGTGTGATGTGGGGATAGTTCGAAATGGCAGAGGTCATTCTATTTTGATAGTATGTAACTACTAAATTTAGACATTTAAAAGTATAAAAACTATGAACATGCTTTCTATGGAAAGGATTCAAACCCAGGCATGTGAGGGGGGCTAACGGCATGCATGCTTCCCATTGGAAAGTGGGAGACATCATGTATTATCAAATAATAATAGTATATAGCTTAAAGTTCGAGTAGCTTGAGCCTCTAGGTCTAATGTAGATATGTCGTTGTCTACCACGCTTTTTTTTTTTTTTTTTACCTCATTTTGAAATATGACAAAGTCTTAACTTGAAATATGGTCATATATATTATACTGTATTTATTATATTCCATTTTTATACAGTATCATTCTTGACTTTTTTTCAACAACGTCAATAACTTTAAATTTTTACATGTGAAAAGGATTTTCATTAAAAAAAATATATCATATTCCAACCTCATCTCCTTGTCATGTATATACATTAGAATCACGCTTCAATTATTATTATTAGTTTATAAAATAAGCACAGCATGAACGTCGAAATGAATATATAAATAAATAGCATAGTAATACGGCTCCTTTATATTTTTGCAACTCAATATCACTAAACCATTCAATAAAAATATTACATCATGACATGACAAATAAGATATGATATGAAGTATCATTATCATAAATTAAAAAAAAAAAACATGAATATTATTCATATATATATATATACAATGCTAACTTTTAATTTTTAGTTCATTTTTTGAACTTAAAATAATTGCTAAATTTTAATTAAAATTTATTAAAATATGTTATTATTGAATTTATAGTAAAAAAAATGATTTCTTTTTTTTATAAAGCAAATGGGTTGTTGATACAACAAATGTGATGTAGATTTTGAATATCTTTTTTGTAGATGGAATTTCGAATATCTAATTTCAAGATAATGATGATGGATTAATCCGAGTATATGTTAGTGGATAATATACCAATAATGTGAAGAAAAAAAAAACTATGTATAATAAATGGACGTTGATGATGCCTAAATGATTTTTTAAAATTATTGGAAAAATAATTGATATATATAATTAATAATAAAAATAAAGGATAGCGTTTTTCATGGGAACAATTGTCTCGGATATATGGCCACTTTTAATTATTATTAGTTGTATTTGAGTAATGGGCTTGACATTTTAAACGCGCTGATGGCGCTATATATTTAGGAATATATGTTATTTTTGTAGCAGGGAAAAATGACTGATCAGGCAATCATTAAGACGTGACTGGTTAACAAATTTTTATATTAAAATAAATAATCTGATCTGATGTGCCTAGTTTCTGATGGTTCACACTTCAGACTCATATGAAAATTATAACATTCTAATAGGCTACAAGCTAGCCATATGTTCATTGATCCGTGATTCAATATTTGGTATTTAGAAACTAAATTATGTTCAAAAGAAAAAAAAAAAAGTCAAAAATATTGTCCAATTAAAATACAATATGGATCATGGATCAAAAGGTCAAAAGTTTAAATCATCTACCTCACACATTGTCTAATTAAAAAAAAAAAAAAAATATATATATATATATATATATATATATATATATACTCACCATAGTTTTTAATATTTTCGATTATTTCAAACCTCATGTCTTTAAATTTTTTAATTTCTCAAATTTTCCTTTAGGTGGGGTGAGATGGATCATTCATGACTTGAATGGGTCTTTGATCGGAGGGGGATGCAATCAAATTCACCAAAAAATGGACGATTAAAATTAATTATTAAAGCTAAAGCTATTATCAAAGCCTAGGAAACTTACGTGAGAGTGACTTAGGAAAAGGGATTCAACACCAAACCCCCGATCGTGGTGGAATCTGATTCCAACGAAGCCATAAAGATCCTTATCCGAGAGAATGAAGATCAATAAGAGATTACGCTAATGATTGAAGACATCGACGAGCTTGCTTTGTTAGCTAATGTAGCCTCGTTTTTCCAAATGCTCAAGAGTGGAGAACAAAAGGGCTCATGATTTGTCGTGCACATCAGTTGTGAATGGAGGTTTTTTTTTTTCTGTTTCTTTTTGGCGCAACTGCGCAACTTGTACCTTGTTGTGGGCAATTTGATTTTTTTGTAGGGATATCATTTTCCCTCAATGGTTCTCTTCTGTTTTAAAGAAGAGATTGGTGTACCTAACTCTTTTCGGTTTTTAATATTATGGATGTTAAACAAAAAAAAATAATAAAAAAAAAATAAAAAAAAATAAAAACTTCCATTATTCATCGTATATGTGATGGAAACTAATTTTTGGACTGATAATGAAAATGGCTTGATATTAAAAGTTGTCTCAATTGTTTCATTCACGACTATCAAATGAAATGATTAAATCAACCATTGGATTATTTTTTTCTTTTTTCCCTCAAACATCTCCATTGTTCGATATTGTGTTACATCATTAATTTAAATTAATGGTAAAATAAATTTGGAACAAATTACAAATTCACATGTGTCACTAAATTAAATTAAAAGACATGAAAAATTAACAAATCACATAATGTCACATGTCTATTGTTATTGATCCATCGAATGACATGAGCCAATTCCAATCAAATTATGCTACATGGCAATTGGATCTGAAACTAATATAAGCTGAGATCATTACAAGATATTGGTTAAATTTAAATAATCCAAGCTTGTTAAACAAAGATTTCAAAGCCCAAATAAGTCCAAGCCCAAAAATTGGGTCCAAAGTCAACCAAGCCCAAACCCATATAAGGTCTATCAAACTCTAAGAATAGAGGAGACCACCCATCACTTTATGGATATTCAGATCCAAAGATCCTGACTCATACATTGAGACATTCAAAGAATGTAGAAACTTGAAGTTCAGTAAGAGAATCTAGAAGAGTTAGAAGCCAAAGAATATAGAGAATTTAGAAAGTTTAGAGATTCAGAATTCAAAAGATAAGACTCGAAAGATTTGAAAAGAGATAAAGAACCTTTAGAATCATTTCGATAATATTATATGATCTGATCATGAGGCCACATATTCAAAACATACTACATATAGATCTCTATATTTACATATAATTTAGGCTCACAAAAATTGGCTTAGGAGCATCCTAATAAGAGGTCCTAGAATTACTGTAACTCGGGTTCTTGTTTATCTCAGAAAAAAATATATATATATTTAAGGATTGCAGGAGAAATGTTCGTTTGGAAAATAAATATAAAATACTCAAAACTAGGGAAATTTTGTCTGTATTTTCTAAATTTTTTAAAAGATCATTCTTTCAAGCACATGTTTAAAAATAATAATAATAATAATAATAAAAGATAATTAAAATAATTTTTTTAAAAAATAAGGGAAATTGTGCTAGATGGCTAGAAAAAAATAAGCCATTAAGTTTTTTGGCTAAATAACTTCCATATTTTCATTTGTGGCTGCCGTAAATCAAGGGACCTGCAAACAGGAGGTTTTTTCCATTTTTACCCCTGGGTATATCCGTGCATATACAGACGGCGTTTACTGCACCGTTAAATGTATAACGTCTTTTTTGTTCCACATTTTATGGGATCCGCTCATTTCATATAACTGATTTCACCAGATCCCGTTTTCTGCTCCATCTAACAGCAAAAATCGTGGTTTTGTTGGTATGTTCAATTTGTACAAAAATCTCCAAGCCCTCTCTCAATTAATTCAAATATATAGCTTATTCTATTAAGTTAAGAAACAAAAATCTCCAAGCCCTCTCTCAATGCCATTAACACAAAATGGCTGGACATCAAATTACGATTTTGTTCGGGGGTGTTTGGGATGTGGCGGGAGTCTACAGTGGGTTCAAGTCCGGCATTGTGACATGTCCCTGTGATGCTAACCTCTCCCAACTAAAGGTATGTGCTGCGAACTACCTCAATTTGGCGGACAGTAGTAGTATCTGCAGGTTGACACTCTTTAGGAATTGGTCAAACAACCCAATAAATATAGTCCTCTCAGGAGACAGGGATGTCTTTTGGATGGTAAACGGGTTTCAGAATGGCACGTATAGGGACTGTTGTGTAGTTGTCGACGTGCAGGGGGTAGATACTAATATACACAACGGAAGGGCAGTTGCAAGTTCATCCCGGGGGGAGAAAAATTTTGAGTTTGTCAACTCAGATGGGATTGATGCATTGACCGACATAGTATCCGTAACGGAGGGGTGCGTATTTTCATGCAAAGAACATCTCAAGGAGGTAGTCTCTTCACTGGCTCTGAAAGGGAGTTTCCAATTCAAGACAATTAAATCCAATAGCAAACAGTATACAGTGGCATGCATAGATGACTCATGCCAATGGTATATGCGCGCATCTACCTATTGCACGGGGCAGTTGTGGATTGTGAGGAAGTTTATCAACGACCACACTTGTTCTTTCGATGTCGTTCAGAATGATCACAGGCAAGCGACAGCGAGTGTTGCATGTGAGTATGCGAAGACTATAATGAGGATAACTAACAGGATGCACTGTACACCTCGGGACATAATAGAGTATGCTAGGAAAACGCACGGGATCAATATCAGTTATGACAAATCATGGAGGGGTAGAGAAAAGGCATTAAATGAGTTGAGAGGATCTCCTGAAGAGTCTTATGCTCAAATTCCGTCGTTTGCTGCCAAGTTGATCGAAAGGAATCCAGGTATTTACCATCTGTACTTTCATTTTATAACATTCTGTCACAGTATATAATTATATTTACTGCCTAAAATTACAGGTACGTACACCGCCCAGGAAGTTGATTCAAATGACAGGTTCAAGTTCTTCTTCATGAGTACTGCAGCATCCATAAACGGGTGGAAAAACTGTCTCCCAGTTATTTCGGTAGATGGTACATCTTTAAAGAATAAATTCAGTGGCACCTTTTTGACGGCCTGCACATTTGATGGGAGCTCAAAGATATTTCCGCTGACTTTTTTTATTGTAGATTCTGAAAATGATGCGTCATGGGAGTGGTTTTTTCCAAAACTTGAAAGCAGCATTTGGAGAACCGAATGATTTAGTGATAGTGTCTGACAGGCATAAGAGTATTGGTAAAGGTGTTAAGAAGGTATATACAGCAGCACATCATGGTGTATGTATTTATCACCTGTTAAGGAACATTAAAGAAAATCACAAAGCAAAGGGCATTGATGATTTGTTTTATAAGTGTGCTAAATCGTATACTATCGGGGATTTCGAATACTACATGAGGCAGATGGAACAAATCATTCCTTCTATTAGGGGTGAGCTTGAGGAGGTGGGGTATGCGCGGTGGACTCGTGCATTTTCCACGAGCAAGCGGTACGTGTTGATGACTACCAATATTTCAGAGAGTCTAAATGCTTATCTGAGAGAGGCTCGTGAATTACCTATCATCCCATTGTTGGAGTTTACAAGAGATTTTTTACAACGATGGTTCTACGAGAGGAGGAACCATGCAAGCGTTCAGAGGTGTACCATGACAACATATGCAACTGAAGAAGTACGTGAGGCATTAAAAGCAAGTCGTTCGATGGATGTAAGTTGTCTATATTCTGGTTTAAAGTCGCTTACTTATTTTCATGTGCACAACTCAAATTTGATCGTTGTAATGTTTCACGTAAACATGCAGATATACCCTGTTGATAGAGTGCAGTTCCAAGTCCATGATAAATACAAGCAGTTCGAAGTAAATATCAGCAACCGGAGTTGCACGTGAAGGAGGTGGGATTTAGATCTTATCCCATGTGCCCATGCATGCATGGCTATTCGCCACAAGGGGTTGGGCATCGATTCATTTGTCCATGAGTTTTACCACAACTCAAACCTCCAAAAGATGTACAGTGCAAACGTTCACCCTATTGGATCGATGAGGAATGATTCAGTTTCAGCAACAGCCGAGGTTAACGTAGTTCACCCCCCCAATTCAAAACGTGGTGCTGGGAGGCCGAAAAAGAGGAGGATTAAGCATCATAGTGAAAGGGTGCAGTCTCAAAGGTGTGGACGGTGCGGGCAGGTAGGCCATAATCGTAGGGGATGCAAAAACCCCATCGCTCGATGAGTTGTGCCTTCCTTTTCCATCTTTCCGAATTTTGTGTGGTTTAAGTTTTGTGCAGTGTTAAAATAATTCAATGAAGCTATGAATAATTGTTTATTTATACACACATTTCCATCTATGTACTGGTTTCCGCAACTATCATTAATTTTTTCTTTACACAAGTTTTTTTTTGGAGGATGAGACATTTTGTTTGAAAGTTTATTCCTTATATGGTTCAAGGAATATTAGTGCGACAGGGGGGGTATATTTGGGTATCCACCGGGTGTGATGAGTTCACAGTATACAATTGTTCAAAAGTTAGCATTCATACATAGATGACATCATCGTACTGACTGAATGCAACGAAATGGGGTGAGAAGACCTATTGGTTGAAATTTGTTCGCTATATTATAAAAGAAATACGAGTGCTGCAGAGGGGGTATATTGGGGTATCCACCAGATGGTGGGTTGTTTACAGTATACAATTCTTTAAACAATAGCATACATATGATCTACATTATACCAACCGGATGCACCGAAATTTTCGGCAGCATAACGGCATACATATGACTAAACCAATTTTTTTTTAAACCTGTAGAACAACAAAAACACTTCCATATAACAATCTCAACATTCAAAGTACATTTGCACATCCAAAGAGTAGCAACACATGGGTAGACTATGTTATATCCCAAGCCAACAAACATAATCAGTTTCCAAAGTGATTTTTACATCGCAAGGCAACAAACAAAGAAATCATAACATAGTCTACCCAATCAAGCATCCATATGTTGTCCATAACAAACATAATCAGTTTTTAACAAAAGAAACCCTAACAGATGAAGGTAATTATAACAAACTAAGTAGCAAGGCCTAAAAAACGTTTGTAGCAACAAAACCAGTCTTAACCCTGACTGAGATGAAGATCAAAAGACGGCTGGAAGAATTCTGGCGGTAGGGATTCCCTCGATTCTTTTGTCCACGTGCCCCTCATCGCGTCCACATAAATTCCTGTGGCTTGCAGGCTCCCCACTTCTTCCACACAATCTGAGCGCTTGGCTCCCCCCCGGGTTATGGTACCGTTAACCTGCGCGTTTTAATAGTATGTATATAAAGCGAATTACATACTATGAACAAACAGTTTCAATATATTCAGCATGCATATATACACCTCACGGAGGGGCTGCCTATTTTGAATGAGCAGAGTGGTAGGTTCCTTAATTTTTATTCCCTTGGCCTACAAACACAAAAATAATAGTGAACGTTTTATTTTCTCTAACAATATTCAACTATGGGAGTTCCAATATATAGGGTTGTTTACCTTTACAGACCATCGGGGGCCAAGTTGTTGGTATGGTATGAGGTCCTTCCTGTTGTTAGGGTAGCAAGTCAGGAAGTATATGAATGTGAACAGTTTCAGTTGGAATAAAGTCTCAATTGCTACTTACCACCATAACCGCTTTACCCTTGCGGTCCCTATTAAACTTCTCAATCACCTTGGCCTCATCTATTGACAGTATAGCCTTGTTTATTGTCTCGTCGGCATCATCACAGGCCTGTATATTTTGGGTCAAGTTTCACATAATTTTTCATATCGAATCTAGATGGGATCGTACCTTGGTGCCTTCACCACCTCCTGTTTTCTTTGTCCCGCCATCTCCCGTGCCTTCGCCATCTACACGAGTTTCAGTCCGTACAAGGGTTGTCGGTCCGGGGGTGGTCGGACCCTGTTGCTGTTTCCCACCTGTTGGTCCTCCATCGTCGTCTTCCCTTCGATGAGAAGGATTTTTCTCTAATTCGTGGTCATCTTGATCATCTTTTTCATCATTTTCTTCTTTTTCCTTCAGTTTTAAGTAATAAAAGTTGTAAATACAAGCATCTAATTATTGAAGGGACATGAGGATAAAAAAACTGGCAGTAATTACATATATATACCTCCACATCACCGTCTTTTGTTGTAGGGTCAATACCAGTCCCAACATCTCCTTGCATCTTGAATTTTGAGTTTGGGGGGTCGTCAAGCTTGTGTATCTCCCTCAAAGTGTCCACCAAGGCTCCTAGCATAGAGTAAACTCTGTCAAGCTTTCCAATTATTTCTTGATGGCGTTGTTCCATCACATCCATCTGGCTGGTCATTGAGGGTGCCCCTACTGAGAAGTTCGGCGGGATTCGAACATCGTCGCCGGCCAATCGCCGAGAAGCCAACTCATCTTGCAAGAAAGGTTGGAAGTACGACATCTACATTTCCGTGTCAGTTGGGTCCAATGGTACAACCTCCAACTGAAGAAACAGGTGTATATACTATTACAATTTACATTAGCGCATATAAAACAAACAAAATAGGTGGATACTAACCGATGAGGATTGGAATATCTTGACGTGCAGTTCTCTCCATTCGGGTTGAGCTTCTACCTCCCAATTTATGATGCGGGGGACTGTATTTCTGATCCGTTTTGCGTAGTTGGTCGGTGGCGCGCTCAATGCAGGTATCACTTCGTATGCCCATGCAAGGATGGCATACACTAATCCGCCCATTCCAATACCAACACTGCCCCTACTAACGGATGCTTTATGCATGTAGCTTGTCAATAGTGTGAAGGCGGCGCGCCCCCAAGGGTAGGTGGTGAACAATTCTTGGTCTTCAACCATTAGGACATGTTCCTCTTCAATGTGCACCTTTTCTTGCCTAGGTAACAAAAAGCTCTCCAAACAATACAACTGCGCCATCTTTACGAGGTCTGCCTCGACACCATGCTTCATTGCGTTGAATACTATATTAAGTGTCTTTCTTCTGACACCTTCGTCGTTGGCAAAATACTCATCCTTGAACCTGGATGAATCTTGTAGCCTGTCTGTGTTAATTTGTGGCAATGGGCCACAATTTAGTCCCGTAATTAGTGCGAACTCCCGTAGACCAAACTTTAAGATTTTCCCCCCAATCTTGAAGTAAAGTTCCGATGTCCGTTTGGGTTTGCATTGATGCTGGATCAGGTGCAATAGTAACTGGGAAGACGTCTTTTTGAACGAGAAGTCAAGCAGGTGGCCAAAGCACGTGTTTCTGAAAGCGTCTCTACACCTATCTCCTAAGATGGTGTTGATGGTGTCCATTATTTCTGTTCTGCAACATAGGTTAATCTTTAGGGCCTTACTTCTTTTTGATGGCGACATAAGGTAATCGTCGTCCTGCGTTAAGATACACGGTACAAGTCAATAACGAAACAGGCACGTAGTAGAGTATATATCACTAAATACATGCATGTATCAGTGCCACAGACAAACAAGAAAGGATTTATCATATAAACGGCAATTACATTGCTGAGATAAACATACAACTGAAATTCATAGCACTAGTACAACATAAATGTTAGGACAGACACGGAACAGTATATTAGAACATCGTTAACAAGTCTAAAACCCATGTATACTAGTACAGGCATGCATGTATCAGTGCCGCAGACAAATAAGTCTAAAACCAGTACAGACACGTATGAACGGTACAGACAAGCATGTATTTACATTGCTAGGACAGACTTTAAACAGAGTATTAGAACAATGGTAACAAGTCTAAACCCCGTGTATACCAGTACATACATGCATGTATCAGTGCCACAGACGAATAAGAAAGGGATTATCATATATATAAACGGTATTTACAGTGCCGGGGCAGACATACTACAAAGATTCACAGCACTAGCGCAACTAATATGTATATACTAGTACATACCACTCGGACAGTGTCACCTTCAACCATGGTCTTCAGCTTTTTTCCTTTTTTTCCACCCTTCTGTTTTTTAGGAGGTTCCTGAATGATATGCACAAAAAAAGAAACAACTTATAACAATTTCTAAAGTTGTTGGTTATCAAGTTTGGACGTGGTTCGACTTTATACCTTTTTAGCAATTGTTGTCTTCTTTTTCTCTCGTTCTTCCCCTACGTCATCACTCGAGGAGTTGTCATTCGTCACACTATTAGATTCGGTGTCTTCGGTGTCATTTTTAGCTGTGTCCTCGCTTGTTTCAAGGGCAATCTGTCCGAAATAGTTAGTTAGACAACGTATATAAACAAAAATGCGTTGTAAAATACAGGGGTTGTTAATTGTTAAGGGAATTACCTCTGGTGTCACAGGGCTCGCCTTATCTGTGTCATTTGTCTGTTTCGCTCGCGTTTTCTTCTTATTGCTTCGTGCCCCAGTGGGTTTCTTCTCAATCTTGCAAATTATGAACAAACGGGAATAAACATTTTTACTTTCTATCTAAAGTGGGGGGCGTTTAACTTTCTTTACCTCATCGTTGGTCTTCTTGGTCCGTTCGTGAACTTTTGTTTTCTTTGTTGGAGTTACTTTTTTGCCCGAACCTCCGTCGCCTCTGTCCCTTTTTACCCCTTTCGTCTTCTCGCCAGATCCCTTAGCGACTGAAACTGATGTACTCATGGCGTCTCCAGAATCCTGTTCGCTCCCCAATGTGATTGGGGATGTTTGTTTACGGGGTTTTCTTCCTGGGGTTACTCCTGCAGCCTTCAAACGGTCACTCGCTCTAGTTGGGTGGTTCTTATCCTTGGGCATACCTCTGCGGAAATGGTGGTAAATATGTAAACCGTATATTTGGCAAAACAAATTTTTGTATCCCGAAAATCAAGGGATTTTGTACGAGTTGTTTTCAAATTTAAAAGTATGGGGAAGTGTTGCGAACGAACAAAAGGACCCGAATGGAGACTGCATGAAACGGAGAAAAAATCGGGTGACGAAGACGACTACACGAAACGGGGAAGCCCACCGCGAACGATGGGCTGCAACGGAGAAGACGAATGCAACGGAGGACGACGGGATGCAATGTAGAACCCCACTGCGATTGTGAACGTCGAACGACAAATCTGAACGAGCGGCTAAATCTGAAACGAGCGGCGAAATCTGCAAGCGAAACCGAGCGGCAGTGTGGTTTTCAACGGACGGTCAGCGTGCGAGAGGAGGTCTGTATGAAGGTTGGGTCGCGGGAGGAGGTCTGCACGAAGGCGATGGCGGGAGGTTGGATCGGCGGGAGGTGGGGGTCGGCGGTCTGTACGAAGAAGGACTGGCGTTTGTGGGAAGATGGAGGGTTTTGCTTGTCTTGAAGAAGGCTGAAAGTCGAGGATGATGGCCGTTTGTGGGAGATGGAGGGTTTTGCTGATTTGACATGCAATAAATGAGGTGAGATTTAAATTCATTTTTTTAAATACCTACATTGAGTATTCATTTTTTCATACTACACATGAGAATTAAGTTAAAAGTTCAATTTCGTGGGGTAATTCCATGTAAATACGTTATTGAGTGTTTCATTATGTGTATTCTGTTATCCCATTTTATCGTCTACTCAGTCTTATTTTTTGTTTTTTTTGTGAACGATGTGTTTATTTAAACGGGGACATGGTTTCATTTTTTTGTCCAGATGGTAGATTTTGCCGTAGGAAATTCAAAATAGGTTGTTAGGGTGTTGCAATCTTATATTTCTCTCTCTTCCTAATAAATCTCAAACTTTTTACCTGTAGTTCTCTCTCCTAATATTTGATTTAAACGATAGGAAGTTCTTAGACGTTTTGTTAGGGGCAATTCTGTCCTCTTAATTTGGGAAATTATTAATTAAAATCACGTTAGTCATTTAGTTAGTTTTGAAACCTTTTTAGCTATTCTTCAAATCCCACCTATTTTTTTTAGCCATATATCTCGTTGCCCCAAAAAATAATGAGGTTTATTCCTCAATGGATATGGGTTGTTGCAGCAGGTGTCTGGGCTTGATATTGATCCAGCCCATTAGTTTCTTAAAGCCCGCTGAGCTTCGATGTCTTCTGCTCACAGGCCTATGTAATCTTGTGCGTGCAAATGCAAATATGCATATTATTATGTTAATTTTTGTGATTGAAACTCGTAGTTAAAAAAATTTTCAAAAAAAGAAACTCGTAGTTAAAAAATATTTAAATTACAAGTTTAGTTAGTAAAACTGTCAGATTACGTTTGATAGATCTATAAGTTTTAGAATGTGTTTATTTGCCAAGGTTTTTAAACTTTCAATTTTATATCTAATATGTTTTTTAATTCATAAACTTATATAGATCCTGAATTTTATAAAATGTTAAATAGACTTGAGGCATATTAAACATACAATTTAAAGGTTGAAGATCAATTAGCCATTTTTTGAAGTTTGGAGATCTATTAAATACAATTTTGAAAGTCGTTAAATTTGTAATTTACTTTTTTTCTTAAAAGAAAAATCCATAATAAATGCGAACTTCTTGTTTGCAATACTGAATGGGAACTTGAACATTCCATTGTCTATTTGTTTTTTTTTTTTTTTTTTCGAAATAACATTCCATTGTTTGTTTCTTTGAGAACTAAACAAACATCTAATGACAATGTTAGCTTTTTTTTAAAAAAGAACATTGTTTTAATATTACATCATGCACAAGTGTGGAAATATGAATTTCTATCTCATAAGGAAATATTTTTTTTTTTAAAACATTGTATTTCAATTTCGTTGAATTGATTTTTTTTTTTTTTTTTTTTTTAACTCATCAAATTGAATTTCAAACTTACATGAAATGTTACAATGTAGGTTTTCAATTAGCTTACTATTTGAACTGACATGTTATTAATTTTTTATTTTAGTTACATTGCACGTGAACTGATTTTTTTTTTCATTATTAAAAAAATTATCGGAAAAAAATTGAATCCCAAGAAATAAAAATCAAATTCATTTTTTTTTCGAAAACAAATCAAATTAAAATTTTATTGAGAAAAATGTTGATTTTGAAATCTAGTCGACAAAACATACCGTGTACCTTCGATAGTAGGACTTGCGCGAAACATAGGAATGCGTTCTTCGAAACTTTCCCAATTTTAGATTTGTGTTTCCACAAAAATATAAGTTCGAATTTATGATACCAATCGGTAGTTGTCAACTATCCACCTAACACGTGCATTAAATACGTAAAAGTAAACATGGATCCCCTTTTATAATAAATTATAGATGTATATATATATATTTTTTTAAAGCAGGTCAAATATATAATTTAGGTATAAATTCACTACCTGATACACGAGATTTTATTTTAATTTAGAATCTAACGTTTATGATTTTAATTCTTCAAAAAAAAAAAAAAAAAAACCTTTATAATTTTAGTTTCATTATTTATATATCAATTTTTAGCTAGGTAAAGTAAATCGCTAATTTAAAAAATGACAATATATAAAATATTTATTTTTACAAGATTGTCACTTGTTACTACATGTCAGTTTGAGGTTAGCCCCGTAGAGAGCATTGTGGCATATACCCTCCACCAAGAGGTCAGAGGTTCGAATCCCCCAATGTTGATGTACTCAATAAAAAAAAACTATTGTAATCTTAAAAAATCAGTGGTTGTTAATATATCAACATTTTAGGTACTGTTGGATAACTATAAGTTTATGGACCTATTTGAAGATTTTTAAAGTTTATTGACCAAATTGATACAGTTGTGAAAATTCAAAGACTAAACTTGTAATTGAATCTTCATTTTTTTTTTCCTCCTAATAATTTGGGAAATTGCAATGGGTAGCAAAAAATATTAGGATATTTGCAAATCTAGCTATGATTTTTTAGATTTGCAAACATAGCAAAATTTTAAAAATCTGATTTCCGTTTTTTTTATTATTCCAGTTTTACCCTTGGTATATCAACAGGTACATATGTAGTATATCTGATATACTTTATATTTACTAATATACGAAATATAAAGTATATCAGTTAACGGATATACCAAATTTGATATACTCGAATGAATACAATGATATACCTAATATATACTTGATTTGATAAGCATAACATTTGATATACCTGATTAAATGTTGATATATCAATGATATACTTGATATGTTACTTTCTTTACTTATATTTGTTATGTTTTATTTTCTCTTTATTGAATTATGTTGTGTTATTTACATCTTTTAAATGAAATGTTAGTCTTCTATACCTGTTATGAATGTTGATATACCATTGATATACCTCTTTTTTTTTTCTTTTTGAACTTATCTCATTTTTATACTACTCAAATAATTAATAACATTGATATACCTGATTATGAGTAGCTAAATACATCAATGATAGACTTGTTATTGAAAAAATCACTGATATATATTTTTAATTGTTGGTGTATTATGAAGGTCGTGGAATGCAAAATTTTTTATAAGTATATCAATAAGATGCAATTTTAAGTATATCATTAGTGTATTAGTACTCACTAAAAATGTAATTTAAAGTATATCAATATTGTATCAGTAGTATATTATTAAGATGATGTATAATATATTGATGTCATATTTGCCAACATGAGCATAGCTCAACTAGCATAAGATATACACATTCAACCAAAAGGTTAGAGGTTTAAATCTCCTACCACACATATTGTCCCAAAATAAAGCTAATATATCTAATTCTTTATTGATGAAGTATATCAAAGATATCTAAACTAATGAAAGTTCATGTGTATACTTCATAAATGAAGTATATTATATTCACAAAATATACATCTGATATACTATATATTTAGTATATCAGTTGATTGATATACCCAATATCTAGTATATCAGTACACTAAATAAATGAATGATGTACCTGATATACAGTTTATCAATAACACCATTGATATACTTTTTAAACTTCCAGCGTGTTTTAGGGGTTTTTTTGACTTTTCAACTTTAATGTTTAGGCGGACCCACATTTTTTTGCTATATTTGCAACATTAAAAAACTGATGACATGGTTGCAAATTCCATATTATTTTTTGCTATTCTTGCAACTGCCCCTAATAATTTTGGAAGTTTAAATAGATAACTCCAAAATACTAATGTACACTAAACTTAATGGGTTAAAATATAATACATTTGTGGTAGTTATAGATATTTAAATCTCCATCTCCACATGGTTGAATTAAAGAAAATTTCTAAAATATTTATAAATATTTTGTTTTATTTATTTATTTTTTATATATTTTATTAACTAAATAATTGCAAATATAATTTTTAAAAATCTATTAGGAAACAAAATGATGGTGAACAAAAGTTCACATAGGAAAAAATATCTAGTACTACGATAATACGTACTCCTTCCATTCAGTATTTTTTTGGGCAACTACACAAATGTGTCAATAGTAGCCCATTTATTCCAAAATAGTCTATTTTTTTATAATTTTACATTTCTGGTCAGCTCACAACTAGATATTAAAGAATCCAATTTACGTATTTGCCCTTACTGGTTGACAGAAAAAAAATATAATACTAAAATAGGTTAATAAAATAAGAGTTACCAAATTAAATAAGGGCGTTTAGGGAAGAATAAAAATTGAATTAATGCATAAATTTAGAATATTTAGACAAATTTGAAATTAATAGTTTAAAGAAGCTTATTGACCATACTTTCTGTTTTTTTTTTTAGAATATCTTTTCCTTCAGTATTTGACACGTTATTTAATGATATAATATTTTATTTTATGAGTCCTACCTCATTCATAAATGTTTCTTTCATGACAAACAAAGAAGGTAGTATAAATTTTTTTCTATAATATCATATTACTCGAAATTTCTCCGTTCACATAGAATCATTTTGGAGATGCTATGTTTTCACTGTCAACACAGAAATGTAAAATTAGACAAAAAAATATAAGAAGAAAGTCAATTCTAAAAATAAAAATAAACATGTGGACGCTACAAACCAATATTTTAATAAATACGATTAGATCTATATGTGTGTGTATAATTATAATTTTTTTATAAGCATAAGCGGCACATTACAATTTTATTTTCATTCATTTAGTTGTTAAATTTCTCCAATTTGTAAGAGTTAATATTAGGTTACATGACATGTATAGTCTCTAGACTCTCATGTATGTGTTTAATATTTCATTAAACTTTGTCAACAAGAACATAACTTAATTGCATAAAACTTGTGTTATCAACCAAGAGGTACTAAAAGGTTCAAATCCCCCATCCTACATGTTATAAAAAAAATCGTCGGATGGTTGTTCCGTGAGATTAGTCGAGGTGCGTGTAAGCTAGTTCGGACACTCAGGGATATAAAAAAAAAGGAAAATTAAAAAAAAAATCATTAAACTTTAAAAAGTACCTATTTTTTTTTTAAAGTACCTAACAGAGGGAGAGTATCTAATAGTTTTTGAACATTCAATATTGTGTCTAATAAAACTTTAAACTTATAAAATGTCAAGCATGTTAATAAATTTTCAATTATGAGTCTATCAAGTCATGACACATCCAACATTCTTTAAAATTAACAAATCGACATAAAATTGAATTTTGTGTTTAATAGTCTTGAAGAAAATTGTGTTTAATAGGACATCAAACTTTCAACTTCATGTGTTAATAGAATCGGAAATTTGAAAAACGTATAATGTGTTAAGGACCTACTAGACACAAAATCAAAATTTTATGGACTTATTATACACTTTTAAAGTTTAGTGACATTCTTAACACAAACTTACATGAAGTCGGAAATTTGAAAAACGTATAATGTGTTAAGGACCTACTAGACACAAAATTAAAATTTATGGACTTATTATACACTTTTAAAGTTTAAGAAGAAGAAGAAGAAGAAGAAGAAGAAGAAGAAGAAGAAGAAGAAGAAGAAGAAGAAGAAGAAGAAGAAGAAGAAGAGTCATATCCAAAAATTTTATTTCTCCACAAAAAAGAAACAGTAATAAAAGAAAATTTTCAAAATACAATCTTCGTCTCCATACTGCAGGTTTCATTCCATTTTAGCACTTTCAAATGTCCAAAATGGTCTTTGTACTTTTATAAATTTTAAAACTAGTCTCCACCATTTATTTGAAGTTAATTTTTATTGAATTTGGTTAAATAATAATAATAATTTTCAAGACATAATGTTAATATATTTTCAAAATATATAAAGAAAGGGCTAATATAAAATATTTTATTCTATAGAAAAGTCAACAATAAACTAACTATGAGACCAATTTTAAGCTTTATTGAAAATAAAGAGATTAAATATAGATATTTGAAAATACAATGACTAAATTTATGTGAAACTCAAATTATAGATACCAAAATAGTATTTATGCAAAGAAAAAAAAATATGGAAAGGAGAGATATTTTGCGCATCGCGCCGTGACTTTTCTAACCAATCAAAGCTTGCATACCTATGGAAAAATTTATAACACTAACATAGCACCATACTCTCTTTGTTAGTACTATAATTTTACCTTTATAAATATATTTTTAACGTTGACAGACCTGGAAAAAAATTTTGTACTATCATAGTAGGATACTCCCATTTATTATTTGCCACACCATCATTTAAAAAATAATATAGACTCCACCAACCTTAAAAATATATTTATGAATGTAAAATTATAGTGTGGACAAAGAGAGAGTATAGTATCACGGTAATACTATAAATTTTTCTATAAATTCCACATTATTTTTCAAAATATGACTACGTGTCAAACAATAAAGGGAAAAAGTTAAAAAAAAAAAAAAAAAAAAAAAAAAAAAAAAAAAAAAAAAAAAAGGGAAAAAGTAACTTTAATGGCGATGAAAATTATCCACGCAAATGAAAATGCAATTTTGGGTACCGTGGTGCCAATTATAGAATATTGGTTCTTTTAACTCCCGCAAGTGTATTCTGTATTCATTCATTTCGCGCCTCACATGCTTTGGTTGGCCCGTTTTAAGCTGCCTTCTCTGTATTCTGTACTCTCTGATCTCTCCTAGCCCCGCCACGTGTCCCAATCTCAATCCACCACGTTGCGTGCAACAATCAAACAGCCATTTACTTCCCAAGGTCCAATTTGACCCTCTAAAACAACGACAAGTTGCGGAACAGTCGCGAAGATTAGGGGTAGAATCGTCTTTTGCGCTTCTTTTCGTATTTATTTAATCGTCCCTCTCCTTTGCTAGCGTTTGAAAGATTTTTAAGACGTAGCTGTTGTGTAAGTCCTCGTCTTTCAATCTGTGCTGTGTTTGTTTGTCTGATTTGGGGAAGTAGAGAGAAAAAGAATGGCGTTTGTTTCTCAATTCAATCAACTTCCGTGCAAGACTCTCTCACTGAATCCACCGCAACCTCAGCTGATTTCTAAGCCCTCGGTTTTCCCCATCAGTTCGATTGGGGCCGGCGTCCGATCGGCGGCGGCGGCGGGGAAGGCGGTGGTTTCGGCCAGACCTGCGTTCAAGGTCCGTGCGGTGGAGAACGATGACGAGTGGGGTGCGGAGAAAGTGGAGCCATACGGCGATGGTCCGGCTGTGGCGGTCGCCGAAGAGGAGCCTCTGGAGCCATCGGAGATTTATAAGCTGAAGAAGGCGCTAGTGGACTCGTTTTACGGGACCGATCGTGGATTACGAGCGACTAGCGAAACTAGGGCGGAGATTGTGGAGCTGATTACGCAACTGGAAGCGAAGAATCCCACTCCAGCTCCTACTGAGGCCCTGTCTCTGCTTAACGGCAAATGGATTCTCGCGTAAGTTTCCCCAATCATACACGATTCAACTTGATACTAGTAACCTAGTTGGTTATTTCTCTGATAGTGCAATTTATATTCAATTCTCTCTTTCTACTATATGAATGAACTTCGTAATTGGGAATCGGGACAGAAATCCAGAGTTAACAGTGCCTAGTAATCTTATTTCTTTTCTTTTCTTTTTTGGTTGAATCTAATTTCTTATCTGCTGAGTAATCTCTAATATCAAGAATTTCCTGTGTCCGTTGCAATTTCTAATGCATGTTGATTTCGAAGATCATATTTGGAGTCATATCGACCTTCCATGTGGCGTTGTAACCTCAGCTGCTTCCTGTTTGAGTTAATCACTAGATTGTTATGCATCAGATTCCGACCCCTGGCCTATTTAAGACAATTTTTTGTACTTTTGGTTTATCAGATGGGATTTTAGACTTGGGGTTGAAGTGACTGTAATGCTCCTTACATCTGATTTTGTATTAATTTCTTTGAAGGTGATCGGTTAGCGCAGAAGTTGCTAGACTTGTTATGTTAAATCTTTGCTTTCCACTAAACCTTCAAAAGAAAATTAAGAGAGTCCTTACAGTTGAATATTTGTCATCCTAAGTTTCTTAACATTAATGTTTGGGGCTGTAGGTACACATCCTTCTCGGGTCTGTTCCCGTTGTTGTCTAGGAGTACATTTCCATTGGTCAAAGTGGAAGAAATTTCTCAGACGATTGATTCAGAGGGCTTCACTGTCCAAAACTCCGTCCAGTTTTCTGGCCCTCTGGCCACCACTTCCATTAGTACCAATGCAAAGTTTGAAGTTCGAAGTCCCCAGCGTGTGCAGGTAAGCTAGAATCTGCCTTGGACCTGGTAGTCTGAACATTTGAAAAAAATTGGATTTTCTTGTCTGTTGGGGCAATCTCAACTCTTTGACTTTATAATCAGCTTATATTTATTTTCATACTCAACTATTTTTCCAGATCAAGTTTGAAGAAGGTGTCATTGGGACTCCCCAGCTGACAGATTCAATAGTGATACCAGAAAATGTGGAGTTTCTTGGACAGAAGATTGACCTTTCACCATTCAATGGCATCATATCCTCCATCCAAGACACAGCCTCAAATGTGGCGAAGACGATTTCGAGCCAACCACCAATCAAGTTCTCGATCTCAAACACCAGGGCCGAGTCTTGGTTGCTAACTACTTATCTCGATGAGGATCTTCGAATTTCACGGGGAGATGGCGGTAGCGTGTTTGTACTCATCAAGGAAGGCAGTGCTCTCTTGTCCCTCTAGATACCATTATTCTTCTGATGTTCCTAAGAGAGAATGGAGTTCTATAAACGGTTTATAGGAAACTGAATTATTATTTAAAGATGCTGTAGCAAGTGTTGTAGTTGCACCTCTAGTAGTAAATGGTATTGCCTTCTGTTAAAAGGGCCAGCTTCAATTAGCCATGTCTTCTGTTAAATTATAGTTACTTGAGTAACTTTTGGAAAGAAACAATATTAATATTCTGTACCACACAAAAATTAATGAAAATCAGCTCATTAAAATATCGATCAAAGTAAAACAAAGATGTGAAAAGCTTCTTTGGATTGAAGTGGTAGTGAGACAATTGTTTTAAGAAAAAAAACGTGCCTTCGACGTATTTTTGATGTACACTTCAATTCTGGACGTAATTGCTGAAAATGGAGTTCTCAAAATTGTCAATTTTTGGTTCACCACTTTATTAAACATGCTAGCCAAAGCGGAAAGTGGGTTCAAACTTTCGAACCAATTCAACCGATTATAAAGTAGTACTTTGAGAAAGAAAATCTTTAACTGCTGCCTTGATATTAGCCTTTTCTTTCTGCTCATCTGTTTTACCATCTACTTTTTAGTTGATTAATCTCATAAATCACAACGACTTGGTCAACAATATCGTTACTCATTTGATCATTTCGAGAATGTTCATAAAAGGATCTGAAAATGAAAGAACTGGAAATGGACGATGTTAGTCCATAAAAAAAAAGTCGTTTCTCACTGAAACCCAGAGAGAAAACAAAGCAAGAGAGATTGAAAATGACCCATTTCATAACACCTTCTACATGGACAAAAACGATGTTTCGAAGTCAGCGAATAAGAAAATGGATTCTTCGCGATTAAGTTCGTCAATGAAGCTAACCAGGTAAGATTTTCTGTTAAACCATACGAACCATCCAATCGGCTTTGGATTGTTTTGATCAAGTCATATCAACTTGATTTATTTAATGTTTTAACGAGAGAACTATAATCCATGAGGATTGTAATCCACCCATTGATAGCCACTAACATATCCAGAAGTTTCCAGTTTCCTTTGTGCTCTCTCTGGATTCTTTATGGGGATTCAAAGTCATTTTAAACAAGCAAGATTAAACGTGTGAAAAGAATGGTAAATTTTTCTACCAATGGCGTTTACAAGCCAAAAACAAATTACTGCAAACTTCGTGGAATACCTCTAAAATGACACCATGGCACTCATCGGAGTTCATGGAGATATAATAGTTCAAAAGATTACGTAGATCCTTTGGCTCTTCAATTCGATTGGCCAAAATCATCTCCATCATCGAAACTCTGAAGTCCTCTTTCGGGTCATCAGAGCATTTCTCCATAGCCACCATTACAACAAATTTGGTCTCTTCACTTCTCTGTTTCCTTCTTTCTTTACCATGCCTTATCTCTCGCTGCTTTTCCCTTATCATTTGGTCGAGCCTCTCCTGAACCATGGCGTGGGCAATGCTGGAGACCGACGGGAACCGCTCAGAGCCGAAGCTTTCGGTTTCTTCTGAAGAAGAAAAACTCAGCCTGCAATTGCAAGTGCAACCACAGCACAAGGCTCTGTATGGTCGGCGTTGGCTTGAGCCTGCTGCTTTCATTCTCGCTGCTTTGAAGGGAATTTGAGGCGAAAATAATCATTTATGCACAATTGGCAAAGTGGGTCTGGTTCTTTTGGTATTTAGAATGTTTCAAGTTGAGCTACTTAGAACAGAGAGGGAACAGAGATTGGGAGAAAGTAATGATGGTGCTTAAGTAGACCTCTAATAATTTCCTTTTGAGGGAATGATGAAAATGGCAAGCTTTTTTTGCTTTTGGGTGGGTGGGTATTCAAGAAAGAAACTGTTCGATGCATCTATGGCGACTGAGGGATGTTGATTTCGCCATGTCTCTTGATTTGGATTAAAGAATGGTGATTGATATATATCCACATTTGTGGCATGGGGGGATCTTTTGATTATGATAAAAAGAAAAGGGAGATTTAAAGCTTTTAAAAGAGATGGCAAAAAGAAGGGTTCGGGTTGGCTTCACATGCCTTCTAACTACTACCAAGTTTTAGAGCACTCGATGAATTGTATCAAAAGAACTGAGAGTGAAGTACAAAAGTGAGTGCGATTCCCGAGATATCAACAGGTGGAATTCTGTTGAAAAATGTACTTTTTTAGGCCAAATTGCTTCTTGTTTAACTGAAAAGTTTGAGTTTCGTTCCATAAAGTATGTGCATAATAGTGACTTGATGATCTAGTGCTTTAAGTTTGTGCATAATATTGTACAGTACCCTTGAAATTATGATGGGAGTAAAAACCAGTTGAAAATATTGGGGGAACAAGGCAACAGAATGTGGGGAAAATCTAATTCAAGATTCTATACAGCTGGTGGGAATCTCTTTCCATAAATGTTGTGTCTATTGCTCTCAAAACTTACCACAACAACGTGAATTCTTAGGAAACTCAATGACGACATCACGTTTTTGTTATAATTATCTCTATCCCTAAAGTCTAAAGCAGGACGACACCCCAATATTAAATATTAATTACTATTCACTACTTCAAACCTACGGTGTAGGATAACTCGCACAATCGTTCCGTCCACTCTCAGGCCCAGGTTCAATTAGGATGGGCTCATTGTTGTGGGCTTACTTGATATTTGGGCCGAGAAGGTCGGGCCTGGAGTCGAAGACCCGCACCGCTGAAAGTGAAAAGGCAACCCACAGAATCAAACTCGGTACCCTAAACCAGCCCCAGGTAATTCAACCAATGGTCGAGAGCAAGCACACCAACTCCAGAGTCCAAGCTGAAAGACTATTTTACCCTTTTTCAACCGTGTTTGAATTCAGTGTCGGAATGTCCAATCCGGACAATTCGCTATATTTCAGGGCGTTTAACAAGAAGTGTCGACGATCATAGTCTCAGTTTCTTGCCCCCATCACTTTCCCTAGTGTTCGTGCTTGCTCTAGTTACAATGTCGATTGCTCTCTTCTCCAATGGTGAAGCCGCCGTCAAATCGTTGCCTCCGGCGGTTTCCGGACGGGTCTCCTCAGTGTATAGCGAAGTCCAGTCCAGTCGTATCGACCACAATCTGCCTCTCCCTTCTGTACTCAGAAGTTCCTTCACGATCGTCGATGGACCCCCTAGCTCTGCCGCTGGCAATCCAGGTACTCTATTCTATTGTGTACTCTCGGGATCTATGTATGTATCACTGTTGGTCGATCTTATGGTGTATTCCTTTCGATCCTGGTTGTGAATCAGGAAATGAGTTTTTATCTTTTTCATTTTTAGCAATTTTAAGTGTCTTTTCTTTTTTACTCGATCAAACGGGAGAACAAATGATTGAAGCAGTTGCTTTGGCTTAAGAGTTTTAAGTTCACTTCTATCATATTTTAGTGACTGTTTCTGATCTCACAGATCTTACGTGAATTCTTGCGATATAAGGTGCATGACTCTACAAGAAGGAATATAATTTTGTCGTTTTATTAATTTTCTTTACGTCTGTTTTATCCAGACGAGATAGCCAAGCTATTTCCTAATCTTTTTGGCCAGCCATCTGCAAAATTGGTGCCAAGCGATTCCAACAAAGTCCAACCGGACAAGAAGTTGAAGATTGGTGTCGTGTTGTCTGGAGGCCAGGCCCCCGGAGGACATAATGTGATTTCTGGAATTTTTGGTAATGATTATTTTACATTTACTGAATTATTTCTGATAATTATGCTAATCTACTTCGAATTATGCTTCTTTTAGTGATTTTAAATTTGTGTTGGCGATAGATTACTTGCAGGATCACGTCAAAGGCAGTGTATTATATGGCTTCAGGGGTGGCCCTGCCGGGATTATGAAATGTAAATATGTGGAATTGAACGCAGAATATATTTATCCATACAGAAATCAGGTAAACCTTTAGAGAGCTTCACTACTTTAAACTTTTAAATACTTCTAACATTGTTGAACGCTAATGGATTTCTGTACTCTTATTTACTTGCTAACTTTCACGTGCTTTCAATAATCATCAATATTAAAACTTGGTCATCATATGCTATGTTTCCTGTGTAAAATTATAAGTGAACTGGTGCATGAGCATAATTGAAAAGAAAAATGAGATTATTTATGTTAAAATCAATTAGTAATATTTTCCTTGTTTTCGAGTTCTTTTCAGGGTGGGTTTGATATGATATGTAGTGGGAGGGACAAAATTGAGACTCCAGAGCAGGTGAGACTCTCTTTTGCCTCTCAAGGATGAGACATTATGCCGATGTGACTTTATATATGTTAGGATATGTGAACTTAGTTGAGTGGGCTTAATTTTTCAGTTCAAACAAGCTGAAGAAACAGCAAAAAAGCTTGATTTGGATGGGCTTGTTGTTATTGGTGGAGATGATTCCAATACAAATGCCTGCCTTCTTGCTGAGAACTTCAGGTGTGTAAGAAGATAATGTATCGGAAGTGTCTCCTTAAAACAACATTGGCAGACTTCTCTATTTGACAAAATTTCCCTTTTCGTACATTGTTTTTGTTATATGTTTTGTAAAACAATACCTCTTCTGATCAGGGGTAAAAATTTGAAGACCCGGGTAATTGGTTGCCCCAAAACAATTGATGGAGATCTAAAATGCAAAGAGGTGCCCACAAGTTTTGGATTTGATACAGCTTGCAGGGTAACTAAACCATTTCTCTCGCTGAATTCTTAACATGGGGGTAATGCTTTTGATGTAAAAGTACATAACATTGTCCTATGATTGTTCGACTTCGAATGCTTTTTTCAAGTTTTATCATTGTGAAAGTAGATAGTAGTATCTCGAGTTATTCTTAAAGTCTTAACACATTTCCTTGAACATGTGATTTCTTACGAAGTAGAGCTATTTATTCGTGATATTACTAGTAGAGAGAAGAAAGTTGTTGTCTGGGTTTTAGTGATTTACTAGATTGTATTGGCACTACGTTGTTCATGTACTACTACTAAAGAAGCTTGTGTTTCTATTGTGGCAGATATATGCAGAAATGATTGGTAATGTCATGATTGATGCTAGATCAACTGGAAAATATTATCATTGTAAGTATATCGATATTCAAGTAAGAACCATAGTGTTGTCATTCATCATATCACCATGTTGTGCCACCAAGGAAAATCCATTTTGTTACTGATTGAAGCGGTGGTTCATTCCATGGTTTAAAAGCAGCACCAAATGGATTAGAATAATAATTCCATAATATCACCCACCTGATTCTGCAATTTGATACTACTTTTTTATAATTATCCCAAAACAGTAAGATAGTCATCTATTTTGACCAAATGAATTGTAAAGTATATTCTTTTTAAAAACAAAAATCCGTACGCAGTGCATATTTACATTGTGGATACATTTATTTATCAGCTGTTAAACTGTTTGATGCCTCAAGAAAGAAGCATTATCAGTTTCCATTTAAGTACATATTTCTAAGTGCTGTAGCATGCATGTGGACCATTGAATTGTTTTTACTCTGTCGTGTTTCTCTTAGCATATTTTTTGATATGTGAATCTGCAGTTGTCCGGCTTATGGGGCGTGCTGCTTCACACATCACTCTAGAGTGTGCTTTGCAGACTCATCCAAACATTACTATTATTGGGGAAGAGGTACTATCAACTTTTCATCAGCTGCATTTTTAATTATGCTACTATTTTCGGGGATTATGTGTTTTCACATTCTCTTTTCACACATTGCAAATGATTCTAAATGCTCTACTTGTGGCATCTTTTTACATTTGGAGCCTTTTAAGAAGTTTATGATCGATTCGGAATCTTTGGTCGATATTTATAACTTATAAATTGTGCTGCATGTTCAGTCTACAGTGTTCCTAACTACTGGGGTTTATTTTGCTGTAGGTTTCGGCTCAAAAGCAAACGCTGAAAAGTGTTACAGATTACATTGTAGATGTAGTCTGCAAACGTGCAGAACTTGGTTATAACTATGGTGTTATACTTATTCCTGAAGGTCTGATTGACTTCATCCCAGAGGTATTTTTCTGGCTCATACAATCAGTAATGGCTGTCTTCTTATCTTCATTCTTAGCCGTGTGCTCAATGAAACTGTATGTTGTTCTTGAATGCCTTGCAGGTACAGCAACTTATTGCAGAGCTAAATGAAATTCTGGCCCATGAAATAGTTGATGATGAAGGATTATGGAAAAAGAAACTCGCTAGTCAATCTCTTGAACTTTTTGAGTTTTTGCCCCAAGCAATCCAAGAACAATTGATGCTTGAAAGAGATCCACATGGAAACGTTCAGGTATATATTTTATTTTTCTGTTTTTGTAGTGATCCCCAGGAGTTGGTGTTTCTTGGTTAGATATGACACTTTTCTTCTTTTCTTGTTTAGGTAGCTAAAATAGAAACAGAGAAAATGCTTATTCAGATGGTTGAAACGGAGTTGGAGAAGAGGAAGAGTGAAGGTGTATATAAAGGTCAATTTAAAGGACAATCTCACTTTTTTGGGTAAGAATTCTCCTCTCTATTTGAGAAATGAGAACTGCAATTCTCTTTCTTTCTCTCTTCCTTTTTCTTTTATTGGAGCTCCACAGCAACACTTGTCTGTCAACGGAAAATGAAAAATATTACATTATCCCCTTATATAATTTCTGACTTGCAGCTATGAAGGGAGATGTGGTCTACCAACTAATTTTGATTCCACTTACTGCTATGCATTGGGTTATGGTGCTGGAGCTCTCCTGCAGAGTGGAAAAACTGGACTAATATCATCTGTCAGTCCTGTTCTCTGCTCATTTACCATCAATCTCTTTGCAAACACTTCAATCAAATATCAGTTTCCTGTTATCCCTAATTTTTTTTTTTGTAATGTGTTTTCTCAATAAGTTGTTGGTAAATCTTTGTGCATATTCCGTGTATCTGCCAGGTGGGGAATTTAGCTGCTCCAGTTGAAGAATGGACTGTTGGTGGGACTGCATTGACTTCATTAATGGATGTGGAGAGGAGACATGGTAGACTACAACTCTCTATCTTCATTAGACTATTATCTCTCTCATGCATGGTCTCAACTTTAGCCTTGTCTTCTTGTTGCATTTTTTCCTTCCCTCTCTTCTGCAGGCCCCCTAAAGTAAAGTGGTCTGTCCATTTCCATAAATAATGTGATCTACAACTTCAATCTTCAGAATTGTCCCTTTTTTTAGAACAAGGACGTAGTTGTAAAACCTATAGAACATATTCTGTTCAATGAAGGTCGTAAAATTGTCCTTTTACTGCAATTTATCTTTGATAAAAGTGGTACCAAATGTATACCAGTGGCTATATATAATACAGGTCAAACATGAACAAAATACTTCTGGGTTGGTGTGATCTGCTAGGCATAAATCTGTTATTTCAAATATTTGGCATGTATTGTTCTGCAGCTTTCAACTTAAATAACAGTGATGATACGAAAGCTACTATTTAAATAATATAAACTTTTTTTTTTCTTGGGAAGAAAGGCTAATGACAAAAGTGGGGTATATGTGTGTAATTGGTTTCTTTTTGGTTCATGATAACTTCATTATTAGGGGAAGTGGCTTTTACCTTTTTCCCGGGGGTTCTTGAATCTAAGTTTAAATGTATTTAGCTGTTACGTTCAAATGATTTGATCTTCATGTTTTTGTATTGTTACTGAAGTTGTATTTTTGTGACAGGCAAGTTTAAGCCTGTGATCAAGAAGGCAATGGTCGAGCTTGATGGTAAGGACTGTGAAAGGAAGCGCATGTTTTTTTTGTGTAATATTTGCTAGAATAGTGTCGTCCTGTTTTCATACTGAACAATCACTTTCATGAACTTATCTGCAACTGGAAAAAACTAAGCAATAATGTTTGATTCATGAATTATCAGGTGCGCCTTTCAAGAAGTTCGCGTCATTGAGGGATGAGTGGGCATTCAACAACCGATACATCAGTCCTGGTTAGGAAACATTCAACTTCTATCTTTTTCTGGTTGCCTGTCCGCCCTTAACAAAAGAGAATAATCTCCTTCTTGTCATGTTCTTCTGCTGTCTGCCATTTAATTTGTTTTTCCTTTGCTAATATTTAAATGTGTATGTTGGAAAAAACATGTCAATAATGCCTTAAAAGAAGAGAACAGCATGCAGATTAAATTGTGACATTCTTCCTAATCGAAATTGCAGGTCCTATTCAATTCGTGGGTCCTGCATCAAATGCTGTTAATCATACTCTCCTCCTAGAACTTGGAGCTGGAGCTTGAAGTTAACTCCCGAGCTGTAGTTTTGATCCAAATTTTATTTCTTGAGGAAGCTTTCTGCCTTTGATGGTCGTTTTGTGTGAAATTTTAGGAACAGTTTTCTTCAGCCTGAGTACAACGGCAATTATGTATTTTCTCATAATCATGGAGATGGTAAACTTCAGCTTGATTAGCATTGCTGTCAGTGGTGTAAGGTATTAATTAAAATTGCCACTGTTTTGGGGAATAATAATATTAGTTCTGTTAGTTTGATGGGAACTAAATCTTTCTGACCATTAAAGAATTTTGAAGGATAGGGTTGTTGTCCAAGGACCAAAAGTTAAAATGTCGAAGATTATCTGACTATGACCTCATACCAGATCACCAGTTCAAATCATGGAAATCGCCGAACATTTTGAATAAATTGATTCGACTTTCTCACTTTATAATAAAACAAATCACGATGAGATGACAAGATTTGAAATGGATCTAAATGGGTTTGAATTGAGATTCTTCTCAAATTTCATTTGTTTCTCTCTCTAGTGTATGATGATACCTATCTCTTCCATACACTACTTTTCTGTTTACTGTGGCTTCAATTAAGGAGTGAAGCTGATAAAAAGGTAAAAAGAAGGCATTGATCCAAGTGATTGAACTGAACTGCCTGTTCACAACCCCTAAACTTCCAATCCATTCTCTGAAATAAATCAGAAGTACGACTGTTTTAATTAGCAACTTATTATTGTGGAACTTCATGATTTGAATTGAGACCCTAAAGTCTAAAGTCTGTCCATTTCATCGATTCAGTCTGCTCAAATGGGTCCACATCCTACCCATTAGCAGCTAGCTTCTGTGTAACCTGCAAAATGGTTTAAATCCAAAAGCACAGATTTCCTTTTAGCCTTTTCTGCCCCACCTTTTCTTTTCCTTTTATAAATCCCAAAAAGTAATTTAAAAAAATACATTGAACAAATGTTTGGTATTTGCTTTTGCCATGTTTCGAGTTTCTAACTACTCTTTACTTTTAAGCAAACCCCAAAAGTAAAAGCACTTTATTTTTTTTTTCCCCACCTCGGCTTCAGTCGCTGCACGACTTGTTTTTCTCTCTTTTCAGGTTGTGTAATGTAAAATCCAAAAAGATATCTGAATCACATGTTTTGTTTATTCGACAATTTAATCTTCCACTTAATGAGAAGTTATCACGTGCTTCGCTCCCATTTTGGCATCATGTAATCATGCTTCTCATCACACAGCAACTCCGCATGATTGATCATTGATCCATCCAACAAAACCCAACTCTACAAACAAATCTCTACCATGAATCTTTTGATTAGATAATAATGCAAAGCCTCAAACAAAACCCGTTGATTTCTTCTTTATCCTTTTCAAATATCATCAAATGGGTTATATCAAATATGAAGCAAGCCATTTGATTCTAGCTTTGTTTTCAGAAAATTCAAAGCTAAAAAAGAGGACCCCCACATGTTAAAAAGCCAGCAAAAGAAGAAAAGAATGGGAAAACAATAATTGAATGGACCCGAATAAAGAATTGGAGAGACGAATTGTAGTTAATCATTGAGCAATAAAGAAGACAAATAGGGAAGAATGGAATAGAGTCGTGTATGGCGTAGTGGTGTGCATGTGAGACCAAGTGAAGTGAATAATTGCAGAGTTTTGTTTGAGAGAGTCCAACGTTAATTGAAATGTGAAATTGGAAGGAAAAAGAGGAGAAGAAGAAGAAGAAGAAGAAGAAGAAGAAGAAGAAGAGAAGGGTTTGTTTTTAATTGGATTGAAAAGTCTAAGAGCACAATGATCAAGAATGAAGAAAGGAAATTGAGTGAGGACCAAGTTGTAGTGCTACGAGCTCATGCTTCCAATTAACTGCCGCCACCTCCACTACTACTTTACATTCCCAAATTGATTGCTTTTTTTTAAAAACTTCTTTCACAACGATGTGATATGTCGACACCTATTTCATAATATAAAAATCTAATGTGTTGTTTGGCTCTAGGGTCTCTACAATTCATGATTAACAAGTCAAATTTGTACCATTTAAATCTACATATGTGCTGAGTTATATAAACCAATGTTATTTAAAGGTTTAGTCCCTGCTCAATTTTGTTTCTAATAGATTCCTGAACTTTAAAAAGTATTTCATTGGTCCTTAAACTTTCACTTTTGTGTCCAACTTCTAATTTTATGTCTAATAAATCTTTGACCTATTCAACATTTTTTAAAATTCACAAGCCTAATAGATACAAAATTGAAGTTTAGAGTCTTGATAGACATAAAATTCAATTTTATATATAGTAGATTGATTAATTTTTAAAAATATGAAATATATCAGGAAAAGTATTAGATACAAAATTAAAAGTTTAGGGATCTATTATATGTTTTTAAAGTTTTAGAACCTATTAGAAATAAAATTGAAAGTTCAAGGACCTATTAAAAACTTTTTAAAGTTTTGGGACCTAATTGATATAATCCTGAAAATTCAGGAACTAAATTTGTAATAAAATCTTATTTAAACTAGACTTGCAAAACTTAATTACCACTTGTAAAAAATTTATAAATTATGAACTCATGGACCAGACATGAGTCTTACCCATTCATGGAGATGAAAAATTTTCAACTAGGTTAGGTCCCCACGGGGCCTAGCCCTTGAGAAATGCGATTAAAAACAAAGGTGATTTTTTTTTTTTTTTTTTTTTGGAAATGGAAATGGAAAAAGCATCTTTGATCTCAACCCACCTTCTGTCATCTTTACCAATCCAAGTTTCATTCATAATCTCATATACATATTACATAAACTTTGATTATTATTTACTTGGTTTAATACAATGTATTTTTAGTTTTTTATATTAACTTGGTTTTGAAGAGAGTGTTAATGAAAATACATTTGTAGTAAATTGTATCAACCCGTGCAAGTATGCATGAAGAGTCAAACTTTTTGAATAGAACAATCTCTATGTAATATAATATAATATACATTCTAACAACTCGTCGAAGTAAATATTCAAACATCTTACTTTTTTGTCGAAGTTATAATATTTTAATCAATTGAGATAGGCTTAAGTTAGCAAAAATATCTGCATGTTTGAAACTATTTTATAAAGTTATTTATTAGATCCATCCCATACCCTCACAATTTCTTGC
Source organism: Luffa aegyptiaca (assembly GCA_017139565.1). Classification (NCBI taxonomy): domain Eukaryota; kingdom Viridiplantae; phylum Streptophyta; class Magnoliopsida; order Cucurbitales; family Cucurbitaceae; genus Luffa; species Luffa aegyptiaca. The sequence goes on from CM029398.1 coordinate 51,597,908, forward strand.
TAGTTAGATTAATAATGTCCCAGGGCTATTTTAATTTCTAGGGTCCTTCCAAGTTCCAAAAGAAACTGCCAAAGCGAACATAGTTCAGTTGTAATTGGCATGTACTCTCGACTATGAGATCAGAGGTTCGAATCCTCCATCTCCAAATGTTGATGTACTAAAAAAAAAATTCCAAAGAAACTATCCTGTCCATATATATAATTAACACTTTTTTTAAAAAAGAAAAAACTATATAATTAACACCTAAGCCTTATAGAAAAGTACAAGTCTAATCAAACTAACAAGTTATAAGCAACATTTTCATTTTTGAAGATGTAATCAAATTTGTTTTATATATATATATATATATATATATCTCATTTTTTGTTTTTGTTCTTTTAAAGGATTTTTTTTTTTAGGACTTTGTATGCATTTGACCTGAAAAAATTCTTATTACTTCAATTCAGTATTTGACAAGTCATTTAATGATATAATATTTTAATTCATGGATTCCACGTCATTTTTAAATGTTTTTCAAACCATAAACAATGAATGAAGACAAAATGAATAGCACTATAAATTCTCCCTGATTTTTATTGAAAAACATCACATGTTTTTGTTAGGCCTAGAGCCCTAAACAAGGAATCAAAAGTACTACACTAGAAGAGTGGGCAACTGTATGAGCACTTTTTTTACTTTTGGAATCGAAACTTCCTTCAAGTCAACCTTCTACCCTTCTATTGGGGGAAATTTGTTGCTCAAACAGTTAAATAGGCCGCCTTAGAATAGGGTCATAAATAACCCTATACAATATTTCAAAAAAAGAAAAAAAAAATCTATACAATATTTTATTTTCAGTTTCAATTTATGAAATTTGCTTGGATTAATCAAACATATAAATAAGTCTATATATATATATATTTTGAAATCAAAGTCTATATACAATTTATATTTGATTTGTAAAGTTTATGATTTATAAAAATAAATATGTAATATGAAAATGTATGTTACAGATTAGTGGTTTTTTTTTTTTTAGGTCAATATATGGGATGAGAGATTTGAAATCATGGACCTTGTGATCATTAGTATAACTTTATACCTATTGAACTATGCTCGTGTTGGCTCTAAGGGTAGTTTGTTAACCTTCAAAACCATCATAGTCAAATATTGGAAGTAAGAGAGAGGATTTACAAAGAAACTACTACAAATTTTATTTATCTAAAACTCTGTTTTCTGTGTAGAATTGTAGATCATTTTTTAAAAAAAAACAAAATTACTTAAAATTATATCTCTAAAAAAGATTTCCTTGAATTAAAAATTATTCTGAAATCAACTAGATTACAATAATAATAATAATAAATAAATAAATAAATAATGGTAGGGTGGTCCATAATATACATAGACAAGATCATATGACTCCACTCCTTCCATACTGAACCAGAAAATACTGATTTTTCTTTCTTTTGAGTTACAAAGTAAAAGAAAATATTGTGTTGCCAGCCTTTATTTATTTCCTAATCCAAAAGGAAAAATTATCGATCTGAAAAATACAACTCTAGTTTTTAAACTTTGATTGATGTCTAAACTTTTAAAAAATAATACCAAAAATATTTTTTATTTTAGTTTTACAATTTTTAAAAATAACTATTTTTATTTCATTATTTTTTCTGTCCTATAATCACTCGTATCATATTTATACCTTAATCGATTATGTGAGTGTACTACATATCCATGTTAGTATGTCAATACAAAAGCTACGGCCCCGTTTGATAACCATTTGGTTTTTTGTTTTTGGTTTTTGGTTTTTAAGCTTATAAACACCACTTCCAACTCTAAGTTTCATTGGCTTTTCACCTACCTTCTTCCCATGTTTTCAAAATCCAAACCAATTTTTGAAAACTAAAAAAAGTAGTTTTCAAAAACTTGTTTTTGTTTTTAGAATTTGGTTAGGAATTCAAGTATGTCTTTAACAAAAATGAAAACTATGGTGAGGAAATTTAAAGAAAACAAGCCTAATTTTCAAAAACCAAAAACCAAATGGTTATCAAACGGGGTCTACATTATTCAATTGCTAAATGTATAGTATGAACAATTTTCCTTACTACTATAGTACTATAAATTTTCCCATGATGTAGGTAGGTGACTCTGACTGAGTACAACAATTTTAAAATAAAAGTCAGGTTAAATTTCATAATATTTTTAATTATTTTTTAAAAAGAACAAATATTTAAATTTTTCATCGTTTGGATATATAATTATAAATATTATTTTATTTTTTAAATCGTAAGGTCTCGTTTGATAATATTTCGTTTTTGGTCTTTGGTTTTTGAAAATTGTGCTTGTTTCCTCTCCATATTCTTACAATGGTTTTCATTTTTGTTAAGGAGACATTTGAGTTCCTAACGAAATTCCAAAAACAAAAACAAGTTTTTGAAAACATATTTCTTTTTTTTTTTTTCAAAATTTGGCTTTGTTTTTGAAAATATGGGAAATGAGGTTATAAAAAACAAAAAAGCTTGTGGGTAAAAATAGTGTTTATAGACTTAATTTTCAAAAACCAAAAATCAAAAAACAAGGCTCCGTTTGATAACCATTTGGTTTTTGGTTTTTGGTTTTTGAAAATTAAGCCTAAATACACCTACTTTCACCTATAAGTTTCTTTGTTTTAGTATCAATCTTCTTCCTTGTTTTCAAAAATCAAGTCTAATTTTGAAAAAAAAAAAAAAGTAGTTTTCAAAAACTAGTTTTTGTTTTTAGAATTTGGCTAGGAATTCAAATGAATCCTTAACAATGATGAAAGTCATGGTAGGAATTTAGGGAAAAACAAACATAATTTTCAAAAACCAAAAACCAAAAATCAAATGGTTATCAAACGGGACCTAAATGGTTATCAAACGGTCAGTGTGGTGGCATAACTTTTAAAATAAAATTAGATGGTGTGAATTATGCTGTAAAATTTTGAAACAATTCGTTTTGCTATTTTGTTTTAGAAACCACGTCATGCTCTTTATTCCTTTCTTTCTTTCTTTCTTTTTTTTCCTTCAAACACAAAGCTCGTATTGTCATTTCATTTATTAATAATTAATGTGCCTCGAGATGACCTTATGGTGGTCCGCCGGACCAGTGGATCACTGGAGAAGAATCCTCCTCACCTCTATTTCTAATCTATATATACTTTTCATAATAATTTTAGAAAAACACTATGGCTTGATACTATTGTTATCAAGTAGTCTCTTTCTATGGTGGGGTCTATCTCATTTATGAGATAATACTCTTGTTTACAAAACAGAAAAAAAAAAAAAATTAAAGAAAAAAGAGAAGATAGCTTGCACATGGCTCATCCCTCTGCCTTACAACAAATACCATTACCAAATGGAAAAACAAGTCCTTCTCAATCATTCTCTATCCCTCTCTTCTCTTGTTGCCTTCCTAATTGCCCCTATTAGCCCCACCACTTACCTATTTCAAATGGATCCGTCCGTCTGTATTTTTTCAGTTAAGTTCATATTTAACTAATTGAGTTATATTCAGATCTACGGTTTTTTTTTTTCTTGTTTATTGAGAACACTTCTTATATGTAGTTTTAACTGCATTCAATGATTACATCTCTTTTTCTTCAATTAGGTTGGTTATGCTTTTTCTACTTGTTATTTACCTAACTTCTTCAGCAGCTTACTACTTTGTCAGAATCTTTAAAAAGAGAACTTGCGGTTATGTTGGAGCCATGTCGGGCAAAAAAGTTACTTCTATGGTTAATAACATGTATGGAAGTTTAGCCAAAAAAATAAAGGAAAATTGGACACTGTATCAAGACAAGTGCAAACTTTATTGCTGACTGTCCAAATTATACTCATGCTAATTTGTTTTATTTGGTAACTCATGTACAGTTCACATGAAAACGACATCGTTTAAATGCGCTATGAGCCTATGAAAGTCATAGCTTTGGAGCCATCCTAATATCCGATGAAAAACCTCTGATTTCCAACCGTTGGATCTTCCTTCAGATAATGCTCGGGAGATTGCGGCCCATGTGATTTCGCAAAGGATTAGGCCCAGCTCCATCTCATGACAAATACAAAAGAAATAAACCAGAAAAAAAAAAAGGTTTAATATATACAGCTAAATTATGCAAATAAATTTTAAAATTTTTTGTTTTATGTTCCATTTAAGAATGTATTTTCAGTTATGTACCATAAAGAGAGTATTGCTTTATAAATAAAAGGATACTATCATACTACATTATATAAATCAATAAAATTCAAACCTATGGTGCAATCATACGCCAAAGCGAGCTTAGCTCAACGGTAATTGACATGTACTATTGACCAAAAGGTCAAAGGTTCGAATCCCTCTACCCCAAATGTTGATGTACTAAAAAAAATCAAAGAAAAACATACTTAAAAATTTTTTTTAAAAAAATACTAATGTATCACTTGTTGAGTCATATTTCAAAATCATATATTAAATTTTATGTTCTAGATTTAAATTTTCGTCTCACACTAATAGAGAGAGTATTGTATTGTAAATATATGAATGAAATTCAAACTCGTGAGTCCGTGATACAATCAAGGATAAAAATATTAATGTATGACCCCTCCAAACAAACTCAATGACTATATATTAATCTTTCTTTTAAGTGTTATAGTTCATGATGATGGAGATTTGGAGTAGAAATTTGATTTTTTTTTTTTTTTTTTTTTTTTTTTTGAGGAAGTAGAAATTTGAATCTTCAACTTCAACAGAAGATACAAATATTTTAACTATTGAATTGTGTTCATAATAACCCTAAACTATTAACATTTTTTTTAGTTCAACAATATGAGAATGGTGAACAAAACTTTTAGACTTCATTTGATAATCATTTGGTTTTTTTAAATTGTGCTGATTTGCTTACAAATTCTTTACAATAATTTTCATATTTCTTAAAAAGAAAACATTTGAATTCTTATTCATTTTTTTTTTTAAAAACAAGTTTTTAAAAAACCTTTTTTAAGTTCATAAAACTTAACTTGAATTTTGAAAACATTCGTAAAAACTCGAAAGTAGAAAGCAAAACAATGAAACTCGTAAGTGGAAGTAGTATTTATACACTTAATTTTACAAAAATAAAAAACCAAATGATTAGTGATTTAACCTTTTTGTCAATAATGTATATGCCTCAATCAGTTTTTTTTTTTTTTTTTTTGACAATATGGGGGTGGGGGGATTTGAACCACAAATGGTTATCAGTACAACTTTATGGCTCTTGTTGGCTATATGCCTCAACCAGTTGACCTATACGTAGGTTAGCAACAATAAAATGGAGTTAATGCTAAAGTACACATTGTATGTCACAATATATATATATATATAAATCATATAGTAGCATAATACGTATCTCTAATACATGGGTGGTGGGGCCAGTGATTTAGAAAAATGCCCCGGGGGAGCGGATATTGATTCATCTGGTGTCGCTTTCCTGATCATAATTTAGCAGCGGCTAGAATCTAAAACATCGCAACTAATTTTTTGTGTTTAGAGAGAGAGTGACCAATCGCATTGGCCAGCGCATGTTCGATGGCGCTGACTAACTAAACATGGATATTGGATAATGGATATCAATCCCCTTCTCTGGGTGGGTCCCATCATTGCCCCATTTAGTTACCAATTAATCACTCTTTCTCTTTCTGTTCAAGTTTAACACCTACAATTTCAACTCCCTTTGCATTCTTTTCACTCCCTCACTCTTTTCGTGGGGTAAATCGTAAATTCATGCTTTTATTGTTAACTTTTCAAAAGCCTTTGATTATGACAAAATCAACTCAACTTCCCCTCAATTAAGCCGTCCTACTACTCGAATATGCCATTTTTCATCGAACAAAATTAATATATAATTAGTACATAAAAACTACTCAATTGGTTTGGTTAAAACATATATATCAAACTCAAAAAAGACGTTGTCTTTTATAATAAGCATTATTAACCATATTTCTAGTAATTACTCCATCTAATCAATATCATTTTCCAATCACAGAGGAAAACATCCAATAATATATAATCGTTGATTGACATATGAATGCATTTTTTCCAATAAAGAAAACGTTTATTTGACTAAAGTTTTATATATTTTATATTTCCTTAAATGTATGCACATATATTTCATTGGTGAAATAATATATTATTAAATCAAATTTAATAATTGAGTAAGATTTGACATTTATCTTTTATATGGCTGTATAAAAAAAAGGGAAAAAACACAGAGGTGATAGGATATTTCCAATTTTATTGAAGTGACAAATCATGGAAAAGAAAAGGACCAGCTCATATTTTTAACCCATAGAATATGTCGATGGAAGAATCTTTTAAATTAGTTCTATAATCTCATATGTTTTTTTTTAATTGAAAAAGAAATATGTACCCAAACATTGAATCATAAAAGTGCACTAGTTTGGTCATATTTGGCGTTCACATTTAGAATAAAAAAAAATTAAAAAAGTCGGGTGAACTTATAAAAATAAAGTCATATTTTTATTGGCTAAGAATAGTGAGAATAATTGTGATGGATGAATGTCAACGTTAATATGAATGGCACAAAATCACTTAACCTAAAAATATGTAATATAATACAATTAAAATAATATATAAATAAATAGGATTAAATTATTAAAGTTTCCTATAAAGTCCCACCTGATGTGACATCACTCGCATCTTGGATGATATTCAGATCCGTTTTCTTCTGTAATTTGTTAATCTCTAATTATCTGCTAATCGTGCCACTAGAATTTCGGGTGTGTTTGGCTACGCACTTATAACCCAAAACCAATCCAGTTTAACTTTTTGCATGTGCGGCATACGCATACAACTACACCTACACTTTATTAAAAAAACCAATGTACTTTTTCATTGTTTCTTTATACAATTCGATTTAGAATATTACTAAATTCTTTTTTTCTTTTTTCTTTTTTTGGTCTATTTGTTTGTGTAGATTTGATAAATTTTGTAAATTTATATATTTCTGCATGCGTGCAAGAAATTTATGTATAAGAAGAAAATTTTAACTATTTAATAGATTACTTAACCGAATGAATTTTGAAATTAGAGATGTGATCGAGGTGTCTAACAATATTATATAGATTAACCAATTTCATTCAACTACTAAATTAGGTCAAAGATCCATTTGGACCTCCTATAATCAATGAAATCTTTTGAATAGACTACTTTATTATAATCTATAGTACTAAGATGCTAAATATAGAATTGAATATGACATATCTTCATTGACAAAAACTTGAAAATTATAATGGTAGCTTATTATTATAATCATGGCTGACTTTTAGGACAACTTAAATTAGACGAAACAAACATTACCTGTTGCACAAATTTTTTTAAGCTCTATTCATTTACACATAGTATAGATATATATATATATATATATTTTAAATTTTATACTTCTTATTTTTAAAATATTACACCATAGATATAAAAATACAAGAATTCAAATTTACAGAATATTAAAGAATTTTTTAGCACGGTCTTAACTATTAATCTATATATTTGGTATGAAATATACTTGAAGTGTCATTTGATAGATATTTTATTATTGAAATATATATGTACGTATGTATGTATTGTAGTTTAAACCGGGTCAAGAAATATCACTCAAAATGAAAGATACTAATATTTTGAGTTTTCCTTTTTTAATTGCACAAGTCACTTCAAGAAATTGTCACAATCATACCTTCAAAATTCTAATTGAATCAATCACTCATACAAATTTACGAAACAATTGAAATTAAACCCTTTAATATTGTAATATGCACAAATCATCATTAAACTTGAATACCATGGCAACAAAACTTGTAAACTACGAGGATTGTTACAATCAAAACTCTTTTTTACACCAATCCTTTAACTAAAAAAAATTAACCAAAACATTCTTATATTTTATTTTTATTTTTAGTTCAACCATTTTTTTTTTTGTTTGAGAAATTAGTTCAACCATCTTTATATGGGTGGTTTATGCATTTTGCAATATTTTGATAACGCATTTTGCAATATTTAAAAGAACTTAATCGCACCAAATTATTAAGTTTAAGAGTAGACACGGTTGTTGCCTTTTCTTTCTTTCTCTTTTTTTTTTTTTTTTTTTGGACGTTTAAGTTTGAACTTATTCATTTGAATGTATATCACAAAAGGAAGCAGCTTAATTTTAAAGGACATGATGGGTGACATTACGAGGAAAATAAATTATTTATTTTGCAAACAAATAATTGAAAGAAAAAAAAAGGACTAATTTTTCGGACAGAAATTTGGGAAGTGTGTTGAGAATTTAGATAAAAAGAAAAAACATAAAACCGAAGAAAATATTGCTTAGGCAGAACAGAGCATGCTTCGTCCTCATCGAGTACCCAACCTCTCTCTCTCTCTCTTTCTCTCTCAGTTTTTATTCTGATTTCTTTATTAGACTTTGTAGGGTCCCTTTCCTGAACTCTGAGCTCACTCACCACTCCAAACGAATTAAAGAACCTTCATCTCTCCCTCCTCTTCTCTCAGCCTTCTTCATTTCTCTTCCCTCATGGAGATTCCGTCCAAAAATCCCCAATCTCAACCCTTCTCGCCGCCCAGCAGCGGCAGAAGAAGCGGCAGCTTTCCCACCTCGCCGGAGTTCGAGTTCTGGATGGTCCGAAACCCCTCTTTCCCTCAGCCCAATCTCCTCTCTGCCGACGAGCTCTTCGTCGACGGCGTTCTTCTTCCCCTTCACCTTGTATCCAACCACTGCCTCTCTCAACCCTCCGAGCCTAACCCGAAATCTGACCCGGAACCTCCTCCCTCCGAGCCCGATCCCAGCGACGGCCCCAAATTGACGCCCAATTCGGCGGAATCCGGCTCTTCGTTAACCTCGTCTAAGCGGTGGAGCATTTTCAAGAAGAGCGAGAAGAAGAACGCCTCGAGTAATCAGGAGGATCGAGAGAAGGAGAAGAAGAAAGAGAAGAAGACTGGTAATGGGTCTACATCGGCCGAGTTGAATATCAATATTTGGCCGTTTTCGCGTAGCAGATCCGCCGGCAATGCTTTCACTAGGCCTAAAATGTTTCCCGGCGGCCAACCCGGATCCCGGAAGGTCAACAGTGCGCCGTGTTCTCGCAGCAACTCCGCTGGAGAATCCAAGTCCCGGAAGTGGCCGAGCAGCCCGAGTCGCGCCGGCGTCCATTTGGGCCGGAGTAGCCCGGTTTGGCAGGTCCGGCGCGGCGGATCCGCCGTCAAAACCTCCGAAACCCTCTCTCGCAATGCCGAAAAAGCCGTCCGGAAAGAACCGACGGATACCCACCGGAGCAAGGCCGCCGCCGCTTCCTCTGCCTCAAGAGTTAGAGTTTTGAATTTGAATGTCCCCATGTGTATTGGGTACAGAAACCATTTGAGCTGTAGAAGCGATGAGACCAGTGCACTTGGGGTTGTTGGCAGCGGTGGCGGTGGCAGCAGCAGCGGCGGCATAGTCGGCGGCAGCCATGGTTACGACAACAATGGAGACGGCAGCAGTGTTAGTAATCCTGGAAATTCAAGTAGTAGTGCCAATCTCTTTAGCATAAGAAGCCTTTTCACTAAAAAAGTGCATTAACATTCTCATAAAAAATGAAAAGAAATTTCCGCTTTCAAATGTATTATTGTATAGGAATCTCAACCTAGTCTCAACTTTTTACATCTCTATGTAATTAACCAAAAAGTATTAGCCATCTGAGTTCTGACTGTACTTAATTAATCAGCTCTGTACAGAGTTTTGCTGGCTGCTGCTGTAATTTCAATCAAGTTTTTTCAAAACTCAAATTCCCCCATTTGGATTCATCTCTTTGTTTGAAGCAATTTCGTCTGTGGTTGAATGAATGCCATTCTGAACTTTTCTTTGTCAAGGCTTTATGGGGTTTTCTTTTTCTTCTTTTCTAGCTTCTTCATCATTGTCAGGACCACCAATTGTCACCCTGTTGGAGACTTGCTCTAGAAGATGATAGATTTTCGCTGATATTTTTACAGGCGAGTTTTTGTCCTGTAATCCATGGCTGCTTCTGATTTTGCTAGGGAAAAGAATAGACCAATCCACCTTTATCTTATCTACCTTCTCAAACCATGCCCATAGAATTCTGTACTCAAACTGTAACACTGTAATTCTAGTTTGTTGCCCATAGAAACTAATATGTAAATTTGTTGTCATTGTTCTTTTTTCTCTGGCTATTACTTTCCCCGTGAGTTTCCAGGACATTATCCTGTTCAAGTTTTCCCCAAGTTTTGCTTTCCAGAAGAACAAGACAGTGCCAATCGCACGAGTGTCCTTAGTACTGAGAGTGAGAATTGGGTTAACTCTTTGGTGAATAACTAGTTAAAAATGCTCGACTTCTTTTTGATATGATAAAAGAAAGATGAATTGTTATTGTTTAAACGGAATTGTAAGATTTTCTAGATTTTGATCCAATTGGATGCTGGAAGAGTGGGATGAGAATGAGATAATTTAAGAAGGTTAGATTGGCTTAGGTATTTATCCCTACTTGATTTTTAAAGTTTTAATTATGGCTTTATGACTTTGAGTTTGTTTATCTTTTATATTTGTGGTTGACACTAGTTAACAAAATATAGAATGACACGTTTGTTTTTTTTATAAGATTTGGACGGGGTGGTATCAATTTAGATGAAGTGATCGAAATTTGGATGAAGTGGTGTCGATTTAGATAAAATGATATGATTTGACACTCAAATAAATTGTCTCCTTGAAATGTTGGAGGCCATATGAACTAAATTTGAAAAGAAACATTTGAAGGAATGAGTGCATATAATAAGAAAATTAAGCATACATACAAGTATTTACCCATCCCATTCAACCTTTCCATTCAATTTCCTTAATCGTTATCTCAAATTTAATCGGACCCTAATTGCATGAGGTACCTAATCATTGATTTTTATAGCTCATTAGATTGACTGTTACATCATACTATTTCAACTAAATTTAAACAAATTAGATCACTCTATATTTCAGTAACTCCAGTCAATGACATGAGCAAAGAAATAAATTTTAGATTTAGACATTTGATAAAAACTATACTGAAAACCTAGGGATAATATATGAGTTTAACTATATTTTAGTATAATTAATAAGCTAGAATCATTTTTAAGTTTGATGAATTGGTTTGTTTAGATAGTGGAATATTAGTTTTGTTTAAGTTAACACGGATTTTAGTGCACCGTCCAACTGTTTGACCGAAGGTGAGATTTGCGGAATTGGTCTTTGATCGGCTGACTTGAAAATTGTCTAGTTTCTTAAAAGTAAGGAGATCCATGTCTTCCGGACTGCACTTTTCGTTTCCCTCTGTCTTTCTTGAGGTCAAAGAAAAAGAAAAAAAAAGAAAAAGAAAAAAAAGAACCATACATTGATTTGATCAGAAGCAAATTGTGTATTTGGTCAGTGATGAGGGATTTGAAAACAATAGATTTAATGAAAAATATAATTATAAATTCATATTTTTTGGTGTTTTTAAATATGTGTTTAATATAACATTTGAAATTAGATATCAACTTTAAAAGTTATATTTAGTTGAATTTGAAATATTGTTAATTGATTTATTTACATTTTATGCTATAAATTATGTGTAATTATTATTTTATAATGTTTTATAATTTGTAGACTGTCAAAAACATGTTGTATAATTTATAATATATTATGTTATACATGTTTTAATGCTATTTATAGCATGAAATAATATCTTTATCAGTTGTTTTTCAAATAATTCTACATATTCAACCCGTTTGGCCGGGATCTGAAAACAGAAATTTGAAAACAAGGGATTCAAGGAAAATAGAGTTGCATTTCATGTTTTTCAGATATGTGTTTGGTAGCATATTCAGAAATTTGATTCCAATTTTAAAAATTATTCAAAATCTGTTTGATAATATATTTATAAACCATAAACTATTTGTAGTTATCAACTAAAGTATTAAGTTGGATATAAACTATTATTAATTAATTTATAAACCTTTTATATGTTATAAATTTTGTATAATTATTATTTTATAATATCATATCATTTATAATAGATTATATTATACAAATTTTAATTTCACAAAAATGAATTGAGTTTATAACATGAAAATATTATATTTATTAAAGTTTTTATCATTTTTAATTTAATTATGTATTTAAAAATTTCAAATTTAAAATCTAGATACACTGAAAACATAAAAAAGTTGTTTTCAGAATTTCCAATGTTTGGATTACAGAATCCGAAAACAGTTTTCAAAAACACATCTGCCAAACGCATATTCACTGAATTCATTGAATCTGAAAACATAAAACAGAATCCGGATTGCCTACCAAACAGGCCCTAATTTTTTTTTAATCAATTCTACTAGTTGGATTATAGCAACCAAACTTTTGCATTGATGCATTCTGGGTTGGGCCCGTATAGTGGGCTAAGCATAAGTTCCATGCTCGAGCCCAAGACAACGGCCCCTGGCCCAGCCCACACTTTTGGGAGAAATGGTGAACGTGAACCCTTGCACTCACATTAGGGAGGAATAAGAAAAAATAAAATTAAATTAAAGAGAAAAAAGTACGAACCCGTTCCGTCCGAGTCCTCACCAGTCGCTACGTACTACTCCGACTTGTCAACCCGTCCGCAGAAGGCACTGTCCGATCTCTCGTTCGTCGATCGTTGCTCGTCGCTGTGGTTGATCGGCGTTTCGCCGTGAGCATATGACCTAACTTTGAGCAGGGATATAGAGTTACTGTGTAGTCTATACCAGCGAAGATTTTATGTCGGTTCTGGAGCGGATTGCGAGAACCGCCCGAGCGTGGCGGATAATTGCGTCTTTCAAACTCAAGGATTCTTCGAGCGCATCGCGCAGTTTATATCTCAGTAAGTTTCTGTTCTAACTTCTGGTAATCATCCTTTCTTAACTATTGTTATTCGCGCGGAAATATTTCTATCAGTTTACTTCTATTCCGTGTTACGTTATGCGTATATATTTTATAAGTTGTTCCTTCTCTGTTTGACATGGATATGTAATCTTATTCCTGATCGTAGTTTCTCTAACGGACTGTGTTGAGTTGTTCTCTTTTGGATGTCTATGGTTGTATGATGTTAGTGGGCGGAAGCTGTGGGTTGCTTGATTGGCGATTCTTGTGAATTATAACAATGTTCTTCAGCCTCCGATATTCTATCCTAGAAATAAAACTTCAGTTGTTTAAAATGAATTGGTTTGGCGAGTGAAGGAGGTTGATCATATGTATATGCAGGACATTTTCGGCATCAGACAGGGATTCTAAAACCAGGATCGTTGTTCAATGGACGTGAACCTTGTTTTCTCTATCCAGCTATCATTGCCGGTATGTTTGGAGTTGGGGCAATGGAAATAGCGTATGCAGAAGCTGAAGAGGTACGTCCCTGATGATTAATTCCTTGGGGAGTTGGAGTCTGTCTCTGATTTTTCTCCAAGATATCTGGTTGTCTATAATTGAAATTCAGTTTCTGATAGTACTTAATCCTAATTTTATATCGGTTATTTTTCTATCTGGTCAATTTGTTGATGAATTGATTTAGTGATGACTTTAGCTATCCGCAGTCTGCTGTCACTCCACTACCAGCAAAAGACCTCTCTACCCATGCTGATATGGAGGAAATTGCTAAGAAAGAGAGACAGCGAATTGAACAGTTAATCAGGAACAAAGGAATGAAGTATGGTGCTTGTCCGCGATTTACTGTTGGAGTTAAGGGGCAAAAGGTACTGTATTTTTTTTTTCCTGTTTTTGATTCACCAGCTTTATAGTTGCTCTGTAATAAAATATTTTAGATTCTTGTTGAGTATTTGAGCCAATAATTATATTTGGAAACAATAAACGTACCATCTGAAAATGGAAATTGGTTATACAACCAGTGTTTGAAAAGGCTATTTTACTTCATTTATTATAGGTTTGAGTATGTTACTTGTTAAAAATGTATCTGTAATCATATGTTGAGATAAAATGTTAATTTTTTATATTTTGTGTTGTAAGATACATGCATTTGGAATTATTTTTTAACTCTCCAGAATGAGATGCAGGTTAGTATCAAGTTCCAAGTTCCTTCTAGTTGTGAAGTTTCACATCTGGTTGCAAATCTTGTATCAAATCTTGGACTAAAAGTTGAAGAGCGTGCTGGTGGTTCAGATATGTTGTTGCGTGCTTGGGACAGGTACATGCACCTGAATATTTGAATTTCCATGAATCACTTGGCTGCAATTAGTCAATAGTTATTGATATTGATGTCAAGTAATTCGTAGTTTCTAGGAGGAAGGATTTTTACATTCGTTTCTTCGTTTCTAAAAAATAGTTATTGACATTGATTGCTTTCTTCATTTGTTTTCTCAAGTTCCTTGTTCTTAAATTGCCCACAATTCTTATGAAGTTGTTAATTGTACTGTGTTGTATATCAACTATTGCAGTCCAGTTGCTTGGCAATTAACTCTTACTCGCCCAAAAACTCAGAGAGAAGCTGGAGGAAACGAGGGAAACTCAATAGAAATGGATGCTGAGGATGGAGATCTAAGCATCGTGATATTTCATTCACTTGTTACCTCAGATAAAACTGTCAGTGCTAATATTTAATGAACTGTCAGTTAAAAAATATGTGTTCATTTTTATTTTTAATGTTTTGTTTTATCAATTAACTTGTTCTTCGTGCAAAAATTTGAATAGAAACTTTTCATACTGGTTATTGCAAATTGGTACAGGAAATTGAATTCATAAAGCAGGGAAGCTTGAGCACCAAACAGCTTGATTCTTTGGTTTCTGTTTTACAATTAGCTGGTGGAAGGTTGGGAGAAAGTAAATCCTTTGAAAGCAAATCGAGGGAAGGGTCTACACAGATGCCATCTTCCGAAAAATCTATAACCAGCCTTGAAGCAATGGGTGTGAAAGTTTATGGACGTGATGAACCACCTGTTAATTCCTCTAACAATGAGATATCTTGGGATAATATTGCTGGTTATGATCAACAAAAAAGGTAGGCTCTGCTGTCTGTTGCCTACTTTTGTAGTTCTCGCATTAAGTATAGGATTTATATATGGTTTGACATCGGCAATGGCTATGTACCCTCTTATGCTTCAATAAATTTTGACGTAAAGTTGTAACTTTATATTAAGGTATAAAAGAAATGCAGTCATATCTTCCTGGATGGATGTGAAATGGATTATATGGTTGCTCTTATTTCTCTAAAAATTCCATGAATGTTTTAAAATTAGTCTGTGGATGCTTCTTATCTGTTTCTTTCTTGTTTTCTGATTTCGATGAAAGCATGAGGTTTCAATCATATAATTTATGGTCTCTGCTTCGTGTTTATTGTTTGTAGATATAAATCATCTAGGTTTTGTTGCCAAGAGTAATGTATTCCTCATTTCATTTGCTCTAATCTTATTGTAGAGAAATAGAAGACACAATACTGATGACTCTACATAATCCAGAATTATTTGATGATATTGCTCATGGGACTCGGCGCAAGTTTGAATCAAATAGACCTCGGGCTGTTCTTTTTGAAGGGCCTCCAGGTTGGTTTCTGAATTGAGAATGTCCATGAATATGAATAATGTTTCAGGAAATAGACCTTCTTTACTAGGTTAGGCACATTCCTTATCCTAGCCTGTCTTTCATGTGCTTAAACTCTCATTCTTCGCGTCGTATAGTCGCAACTTCTCGATAGTTAGAATATAAATAGGAGAGAATGAGAATCAACTATACAATTTCATTAAACTTGCAATATTTCTTCTGTGGTTTCTTCTGTCTGGGTTAAGAAACTACCAAGATTGCATTTAGTATTAATATTAACCACATTAAATATTATGAATGTTACATTTAGTTTATAAACAGTGTTAAGTTAACTTTGTTTCTTTTTGTTGTCTTTACTATTTAAAGTTATTTAAATTATAGAGAACGATAGTCCTTTTAGTAAAAGATGCAATTTGTACATTTCAATTTACCGCTGTTTCTTCTCTTTAATTAGATGCGAGAAGGCATTTCAATTTTCATCAACGGAAAGTATTCAGAGAGAATAGGAGATCTTCCAGATCGTACTAGGGAGAGCATCACAAATGCTCTAGTATTTTGTTCTGTCAAATTACCCACAATCCATGCTCTAGTTCCACTTCTGTACTTTTCTCTGTCCCAACTCTTGTCTCTTTCTGAACTATATTCACCCGGGATTAATTTACTTTTCCTGACGCCCAAGTAAAGAAAATGGGTTTGCTGCTCTTAAAATAGGGTGACACGTACTACATTACTATAATAAAATTAAAAGAATCCATTTACTAATATCTTCTTAAGGTTTTTTCTTTTTAATCAAATAATAATCTACTTCCTGTCCAGGATGCAAAGTTTTCTTGTCTTTGGTCTTGGAACAAATCCTACACCACATTTAAACCACTCTGCTTGCTATTGGCATTGAGATTTAGCAGAGTTGTGAGATTCCTGTAGTTGTATTTTGTCTTTCTAGCTTAGAAAAATTGGATAAGTGGTGAGCGCAACTTACTGGTAGCATCTTTGGTTCAGGTACAGGAAAAACATCTTCTGCTCGTGTAATTGCAAATCAAGCAGTAAGTTACTATATGCTTATTGTTATTGGTACTCATGATTGATCGTATATGAATTGGACCCAAAGATGGTTGATAGAGAATACTTGTTAAATTTGTTATCTTCGTTGGTGGCTTTGAGGATGAGATTCCTCATCCTACGACCACTTTATTCCATATACTTTCAAGTTTTCAATTCACGAAAAAAACAGAGTGTAGTTTAAAATTTTGTCATTCATATTGCAATTTGTGTTTGAGCAGGTATTTAAAATATGTTTGGCATTTTGTTTCAAAAAAAAAATGTTTGGCATTTCATCTGATTTTTTATTCCTAGGAAATGATGTCTGCCTGTTTTGCAACATAGCATTTTCTAATCCAATCACGCAAAATAGTCTGGACCTCATAAGCTAATCTCGTGAATTAAGTATGCGATACATTGATGGAACCTAAGAATTTGTACTCTGATATTTTATCTTAGGGCGTCCCGTTGGTGTATGTACCACTTGAGGTTATCATGTCAAAGTACTATGGTGAAAGTGAACGTCTCTTGGGGAAAGTGTTTTCACTTGCTAATGAACTTAGTGCTGGTGCGATCATTTTTCTGGACGAGGTAAAAGGCTTGATCATCAGCTTTTTTTTTTTCCTTTTTAAAATAATGATAATAATAACAATCTTATTATTATTATTATTTTTAAATTATTATTATTATTTTTTAACAATTTTTATCTTCATTTAGATTTAACAATTTGCGATTTCCCTCTGTTTCTTTTCCAATTGCAGGTTGATTCTTTTGCAATTGCTCGTGATAGTGAAATGCATGAAGCTACTCGAAGAGTATTATCAGTGTTATTGCGTCAGGTAAGGGTGAACTTTACATGAATCCATAACTCCCAGAAGTCGTGCCCCAGCGCATCTGTGAATTAACTGAATATTAAATGTTTGACTCAAAAACATTTGCATGCACTCCCAGTGACGTATGAATATATCATGCTTTTTGAGCAACGTAGTTTAATTTACAATTTCTGTGCAGATTGATGGATTTGAGCAGGACAGGAAAGTGGTGGTAATTGCTGCCACGAATAGAAAGCAGGACCTTGATCCTGCTTTAATTAGGTATACGGATCTGTATATTTTTAAATTTATGGGCATTGATTCCGTCTGTGCATGAAAGAACCGAATGCTTGGTTGCTGGGTTTACTGAACTAATTTCTTTTCCTGAATTTTCGTTTAGTCGGTTTGACTTGATGATCACATTTGGCTTACCTGATGAGCGGAACCGTCAGGAAATAGCAGCTCAGTACGCAAAGCAGCTAACGAAACCTGAATTGAACGAGTTTGCAAGAATAACAGAAGGGTAAGTTAATCGTAGGCCCGAAACTACATTTGATTTGTTTTAGTTTTACTCGTCTAGGTATTGTTTTTATTTGTCTGCTATTCTAATGCATACACATACAAAACAAGCCTCCCTCACTACAATAGTTAGTTTTGTCGACGACTTTGTTTCTAGAGCTGTGGTAAAATTTAGTAATCTCTAAATCTACTTTCTTTTTGCTTCACTTCGCATGTTCAGAATGTCTGGAAGGGACATCAGGGATGTTTGTCAGCAAGCCGAGCGGTCATGGGCATCAAAGGCAAACTACCCGTTCCTTTATTTTGTCGATCCCTGATTGCATAGAGTTCCTTTCTGGTGGCTATAACCTCTGTTTCTGGGTTTTTTTGTCTTTTTTTTTTTACAGATAATTCGAGGGAAAGTATCGAAAACTGGAGAACGTGGAATACTTCCACCCTTGCAAGAATATATCGAGTGTGCCATGAGCAGGCGCAAGGCTTTGCAAACTGTTGACGATCACAAAATCAAGGACTCCAATTCTCGCGCAAAGAAAACCCAATTAGCTTGATATCCTAAATCGACTCAGTTAGCTAGTTAGTTTGATTTTTTTTTTTTTTTTTTTTTTTTTGCTTGGCCTTTTGTATGGCAATGAAGTAGTACTAGGATTGAGATAGAAATGGAAAAATATTCAATAATTCGATCAATACCATGCTTCGTTGATCGATACAGTTACATTTATGCCCTCATAGTACTCCTAGGATTCCCGTTCAAATCATAGCAGCTTCAAAAGGTGATCATGTTGAGTTGAATTAGACT
The DNA here is from genome assembly GCA_017139565.1 of Luffa aegyptiaca. Lineage (NCBI taxonomy): Eukaryota > Viridiplantae > Streptophyta > Magnoliopsida > Cucurbitales > Cucurbitaceae > Luffa > Luffa aegyptiaca. The sequence continues at coordinate 51,616,590 of CM029398.1, forward strand.
TAGCAGCAGAGCTCCGTTCCTGTGGCCATCAACAAGATCGTATATCAGTTTCTAACTTCTTGCAGATTAATTACAGAAGGCTTAAGATTCTATTCAATACCTTTCTAAGGAGACTGAGGATGGATCTTCTTCCTGAACTCGCTTTCTCTTCCGGTTGGGACTCTGCCTGGCCGAAAGAAACGAGGCCATCTGCAGCTGACACTGGAGCAGCATCCGAGTCATCTCGGCTTCCGATTCCAGCCTCCTCTTTTCCTCCTCAAGGCGGATGGCCTCCCTCGCCTTGAAAATCTCCATTTCTGCGTGATCCATCGTCAGCAACGACTCTGTTAAGATTTGCAGGCTCTCTGCAAGGCCTGACAACCGTGTCTCCTCGCAGGAGCTTCCCGAACCCTCGCTTGTGGAAATATGGGAATCTTCATCCTCCGGATCTGGAAGAGCATCGGAATTTCCGATCGGAAGCTCGCCGGATGAGAACCCTGCTGCATCACGTCCATATTTTTGACGTTTCTGGTCGTCGCTGCACTTGATCGGTTTGGTTCCACCTGTCTGCTCTTCCATTTCCGGCTTTTTCCAGAACCACCAGCTTTCGGCTAGAAAGGGGAGTTTTGAAAAGCTAAAAGTGAGGTGGCAGCAACCAGTACTTGATAAGATTCCTATATTTTCCACTTGTTCGATTGATCAAATGGAACCTCCCATTTGTTCACCTAATTTATAGTTATGAATAGTCTCTTTCCAGCTCTTGTGAAAGAATTTCCCTTCCGTCGGGAATATCTTCTTTTCCCCACCGCCGCCAGTTCAACTACAAATCTTCAATTTCTTGCCTCCAGTGTTATAGGACAAACTAGATTTTTTCTGATTCCAAAAGTTTTGTATATTGTTAATCATATTTGGGTTTCCTAGGTTAAGACAATATTTTTAATCACATGAAGTTACAGTGCTGAATATCGTTCATGCTACAAGCAAGGAATTCAGGGGGTAAGTGGGCCATGTTCGGAAAGAAAAGCCTGCCGATGAGATTGGAATCGGGTTAACTACACAAATGGCTAAATTAAAATAGTGTTTTTGTTAAATAGCTAAACTTATCAAATATTTCAAATATGGCTACAAGTTAATTATTAAAGTTTATAAATTATTCGATTGGACTAATATACCCTTAAAACAGTCTCTCTCTTGGAAGTAAATTTTGGAAGCTAGAGGAACTTATGGCTAGAAAATAGGAAACAACCAACTCTAAAATAACATTTTTTATAATTAAATATAAAATTTAAAATTTATAAACTTTATCCATAAGATGAAATTGAAAATTGGTAAACGTTAATATAACAGAAACAATTTTTTGTACATTTTCTCAAAAAAAAAAAAAAAAAGTACATTATTCGATAAAAATAAGTAAATTTGATAAAAATATAAGTAAATCTGTGTTTAAATTTTTGAGAAACACGATTGTTAAGATATTCAACATAAAATCTTAAAGATAAATACATTTTTCCATTTAACAACTTGATAAAGATAAAGTATTTAAAGATAAAGTACTCTAAGATACACATATAAACGAGGGTTTCCGTTTTAAATATTTGTAATTTACCCTAATATATTCATACCTCAATTGCACGGTGCCTGGGTTCCAATCGGAATTGCAGCGGTGGAAAAATTTTGAATGACGACAATTTCTGGGTCTAATCATTATTGACGTCGAGCAGCTGTTGGGTTTTATGGCAATTCCTCCTTCAACTGAGTGAAAACCCCACACGTGTGCAGGCTTGGGCAGCGGCAACCTGCAACGGAGTGATAGTCGATTCTGCAGTGGGTATCCTCCAACACGTCGATTCTGCGGTGGGTATCCCCAGCGGTGAGATATTGAAAATCTGATGAGATATTACAAGAATTAATCCCCTATTTATAAACCAAAATTGTTATTATCTTTTATATCATTTAGATGTTTAGATGTTTGTTATTATCCCATATTTAGATTTTTGTTTAAATGAATTAAAAATAATTAAAGTAATTGTGTTTTTTTTTCTTTTTAATTGTGTTGTAATTGTGTTTGTTATATTTAGTATAATTGTTTGTTATATTGATATAGCATCTTTAGGTTATATGGCAAAAACTAAAGATAGTTTGAAGAGGAGAGCTAGCGAGAGACTTAGGACTGCAGTAGTAATACCTAAAGGTAGATCAAACAGAGAAGTATCACCTATTTCTCTTGACAGCGACCATGAGGTACACCATGCTATTATCCTTTTTGTGATGATAGTGAAGTTAGTTATATGGAAGTACAATGTGAATATAAGTATAATTACATTCATTGATAGTTGATTAATTAAACTTATGACATTGATTGATAGGACGTGGAGAATGAAGAAAGTGACGCAGAAATAGAGGAGTCGATGAATAATACAACAACAAAAGAATCAGATAATTCCTCAAATAATGGAGAAGATGAATGCTCGAAACCAAAAAAGAAGAAACAGCTGAGAAAAAAGGTATGAGGTTATATTCTTTTGAACTAGACAATTTTGATTAGTTAATACCTGAGGAATTTATATGCTCTCTTTGAAATGAAGGATAAACGGGAAAATCAAACGGTTAGTTTTAAAAAAGGAGTAAATAGGAGAACTAGTGACTTGGAACATGATGAAGAGGAGGTAAGTCATACTAAACATGAGGTGAAATTTATATTGGTAATTACTTATTTTATAGCTCATAATAAGTTTCTCGTTTGTTGGTGATAATTATTAGGACGAAATTTACTTAATGTTGAAGAGTAAAAGGGCAATGCCGCTGAAAATCAATCTTTACAGCAAAGTCGACGTTATGGAGAAAATAAAATCAAACTTGGGGGGACGTTTGTTGGAGGGTTTTAGGAAAACTTGTTTTGGTCACTTCCTAAATTTTTCCATTACAAAACCTTCATCACAGTTGTTGCTTCATCTGATCCAAAAACAGTGCAAACCTAAGAAGTCGTCTGAGATTAATTTTAATATAGGAGGTAATGTTATAAAATTTGGCCTTAGGGATTTTGCCTTGATTACTGGTCTTAATTGTGGAATTTTGCCACATATTAACAAAGATAGTATTAAAGGCGGTGGGCGTTTTAGAAATATTTACTTTGAAGGAGATAAGGTGGTAACCAGAAAATATCTCAATCTGGCATTTAAGGTGAATAAGAACGCACCCGATGAGGACATGTTGAAAATGTCATTACTTTATTGTTTAGAGAGTTTCTTACTTCCAAGACAAGATACTGTAAATGTGGAGATGGATCATATACTTATGATTGATGATAATGAGTTATTTAACAATTATCCTTGGGGCAAAGTAGCTTTTGATATGTTAGTAGATTATATGAGAAAAGCTACAACTAGTAAATGTTCAGTTGGAATTGGTATGGGAGGCTTTATATATGCTCTTTTAGTGTGGGCATATGAGGTCATCCCTACCCTTAGTACCCCTCCAAATAAATATGCAAGAAGAATTGGAAGTGGAACTCCCAGGATAGTAAATTGGGCAGCAGAACTACAACCAGAATGGAAAGACCTTGAAGCACAAGTATTTCGTTCTCCAAAGGTATGTAGTCTTTTTATGCTTAGATACAAAGGTAATTTCGAATAATTATATCATAATATATTTTGTAAGTAATTTCAATTTTTAGTTGGAGGTTGTTCCCCTGGTGGCAACTATAGAGGAGCTTCAAAAATCATATTTTGCATCATTCCTAGAAGAAGAAGTTGCTTTGCAGATGAGGGAGGAAAAAGTACAAAAAGAGACGGTCCCACACCCTGAAACGATCATTCCAGTGAAAAATGGTGAACCATCAAATTCTTATATCATTAATTTAGGAGAACGTCTTAAAACTATAGAAAAGAATCAAGAAACAATGATTAGACGAATGGATGAATTAGTTAGTACAATCAATCTAATGGTGGACTATATGAGGAATAAAGAAAATAGTGGAGACGAAACGGGAACTGAGGTGGATATGGAACAACGAGATGATATTGTGACAGACTTCCATAAGGTATATAAGGTAATAATTCATAGATAAATAATATTTGACGGTGAATATCTATTAAATACTGATTTTTTGATGTGTCAATATCTTTTAGGAAAAATCAACTTTCACTAAAGAACTAGATAGGTTGGAAAAGGAGCGGAATGAAGGCATAAATGAACAAGGGATTAGTGAAAAAGGGTTGTGTGTTTATAGAAATCATGATGGAGATGGTTCGAGTGGTGGTCGATTTAAGCCTCCAAACCAACATGTTCCCAACATAATTGGAGGGCAGCCATTTGGAGACCTTGGAGACAAACATTTAAATGAAGGGCGAAACAAGGAAGAAATGTCAGCACCAACTAAGGTATGAATATTTTTACTCATAATGTTAGCTTATGATTGTTTTTAAACATGGAGTAATTATGTTAGGTGACAGAAGATATAGACGACGAAATTATACGATCAATTGATGAAGATAAAGTTTATGAAAATTTGAGCAGATTGAAGAAGGGAAAGAACATTACACAGGTTTATTCCTTATGATGTTAAACTTTAGTTCCCACACTTTTTTTTTTTTTTTTTTTGAATAAAACTATAGTTCTCTTTTGTTGTGATACTATATGTGTTGACTAATTTTTAAATCTTGGTAAATTAGGGTGCACTTTTTAACCAAACGAGGAATGTTAGACAACTTGCACCGCGAGCAATGGAAGGGTTGAGAATAAATACTAAATGTAATACATTTTTTGAGGTATATACCTGTTAATCAACTTGATTCATGAAGGTTTTGAAAAATATATTTTTAACTTACTCATCTTGTCTTCTTGCAATCTCAATAAAAAGAAACCAATGGTTACATTCAAACAAAAAGAAAATATGCATCGAAAAAGGGAAGGTGTGCTTAATGAGGTAAACAATCTACTTTTGACAATTAATCAGTGTAAATGTAGCAATATGAAATTTTGATTTTTTATATATACTAATCTATTACATGTAACTTTTGAAGATAAATACAAATATCGATCCCATGCACCAGAAGGATGAGAGAATGGTTGAAAAGGATGTTGGTTCAACTGTAGCTACGACTGGTATTTATATTGAAGCCTTAAAGGGGAACTATAAGCCGCCTCTTCCGACAAAACTTCCTAGAGGATATTTCGAGCCCTCATTCGAACTTTTTAGCCAGCCAGAAGAGTAAATATTTTTAATATTTATGTTTTGTGAGTTTGACTAATATTTATTTTTCGTTTGGCCTATTTTATTCATTTTATGGTTGACTTAAGAAACATAATTATTTACTTTTGGTTGATAATTTATTTGTTAGAATTTATCTATTTGTTTTATGGTTCACCTAAGAATATTGCTTGTTTACTTTTGGTTAACAAATTTTTGGAATGAAATACATTTACACTATTGTGTGTTGGAAATTACGATGTGGTAGGTATGAAATATAAATCAATCCTTATATTTCGGATATAAGGACATTGTAAATGATTAAGAAAACTTAAACAAATTGGGTTTGCGTAGAATTTGATAGATAAGCAAAGGAAACTTGGGGGTGCATAATTTCATAGGTACACTATAATGCAAAAAAAAAAAAAAACATGTTGAATGAGCAACACTACAATTTATTAAAAGATCAAACGTGATTCTAACAAGGGGTGCATAATTGAAAAAGATCAAACATGTTTCCTACCTCAAAATAAACAGAAACCCACAATAAAGAAAAGTTACGAATATAGACTAGATGAAAACAATGAAAGTGGTGTAGGAGGATCAATTCAATCTTGGGTTTTTGCAACACCTCCGGTTATGTCCTGATTGTCCACATCTTCCACATTTTGAAGTAGACTTCCTTTCACCAGTTGATAAAATTCTCCTTTTCCGTGGTCTTCCAGCTGAACGCTTAACATTAGGAGGAGAAATTGGAGTGTCAACAATAGAATGAGGGGTATGTTGAATGCGGCCTATTGGGCGTATATCAGTGCTATACATTTGTTGTAGGGTTGAGATGTGATAAAATTCATTTACGTATCGATGCAAAATCAAACCTCTACGACGTAAGGCCAAACAAGCATGTGCACATGGAATCAAGTCTAACTCCCATCTCCTACATGTGCAAGTACAACTTTGGATGTTGACTTCAAAGTTTTTGTTGCCATCAATGATTTCAAAAGCATATTGATTTATGGGATATACCTAAAAATCAAAAGAAAAAGAGTCAATCAGAAAAGAGATATAAAACAATATACGAATACAAAACACACCACTTACATCCATTGTGCGACAATTCTTCAGGGAAGAGTTTAATTTCTTGCCTGCCCAACGTGTCAAAGTCGTTCTTTGAAAGCTTGAAAAACTTCTACGCTTATAAAACCAATCTTGCATTAAGTCTCTTATGGACTCAAGAAGGCCAATAACAGGTAACTCACGTGCCTCTTTCAGATTGGCATTCAGGCTTTCACAAATATTAGTTGTCATTAATGAATATCGCTTCCTAACAAAAAATGCACGAGCCCATCTAGAGTATCCAACTTCTTCCAGTTCCCTCCTAATGGATGGCACTATATGTTCTAGTTGTCTCATGTAATACTCAAAGTCATCCACAGTATAGGAATTTGCACACTTGTAAAACAATTCATCAATAGGCTTCTTATGATCACTTTTAAGATTCTTTAATAAGTGATAAATACAAATACCGTGATGTGCAGACTCATATACTCGGTGGACTCCTTTGGGTATGCTATGGTGCCTATCAGAGACAATAACTAAATCCTTATGTTCGCCAAATGTAGCTTTAAGATTGCGAAAAAACCACTCCCACGAAGCGTCATTCTCTGAGTCAACAATACAAAAAGCCAATGGATAGTTCTGTGAGTTCCCATCCAACGTACAAGCCGTAAGCAATGTTCCATTAAATTTGTTTTTCAAAGCTGTGCCATCCACGGCGATTATTGGCAAACAGTGTTTCCATCCATTTATGGAAGCGGCAAAGCTGAGAAAAAAATATTTAAAACGACCTTCTTCATCTATGTCGTACGCTGTGTAAGTACCTAATAATGGTAAATACAATTATAGTTAAAAAATATAAATAATGAAATGTAAATAACCACAAATAGAAGTAAATAAACACCATTGAAATATAAATAATTACAATTACACCAAATAACAAACTATGGAGACAAGTAGAATTACATGTAAATAACGATATTTACCTGAGTTTTTTTCAATTAGTCTTGCTGCAAATGATGGGATAAGGGCATAGGATTCTTCTGGGGAGCCCCTAATATCACGTAATGCAATCTCTCGTGCTCTCCATGCTTTACCATAACTAATATTAATGCCATGTTTCTTACGCATGTATTCAATTATGTCACGAGGCCGACATTGCATGTGTGGGGTCACTTTTAGAAGGGCCTTAACACACTCACTCACTATGGATGCTTTGGCCTGAATGTGATCATTTTGGACAATGTCAATAGAGCAATCATGTTCATTGACAAATTTTCTGATAACCCAAAAATCACCTTGTCTATAAGGTGAGGAGCGAAGATACCATTGACAAAGTTCTTCTGTACACCTAACCAGAAATTGTGTTCGATTTGATTTTTCAGTTGTAAACTGAAAGTTTCCCTTTAGAGCAAGACAATAGACAACCTTCTTCAATTCTAATTTGTTTTGAAAAACACAGTTTTCCTCCAACGTAAAATCAGAAGCCATATAGTCTTCAATTGAATCAATGAACTTAAATTCATTCTTTTTACCAACTTCATTGTTCTGTAAACTATTGGTGTTTTGCCCTCTAGAACTTATGGCATCCATATTTTCGTTGTCCACAACGATACAGAAGTCACTACATATATCATTTGATATTACAGACAAAACCCAACTCACATCTCTGTCTTCGCATATCCTATTTATAACAGACTTATTTGCCCCATTTCTATAAAAAGACAATCGGGTAACCTTTTTTCCATCTGTAAATTCGAGCGTGTCTGTGATGTAGTTAATAAGAAATGATAAGGAAGAATTCATGGGAACTAACACTTGACAGGCCTTAAAATCTTTGTAGTGATTTTGTTCATCCCATTTACCATCAAATAGGATAGTGATAGGTTGAGGTGACATTTCCTGTACATAAAAGGAAAAAAAGTTTCATGAGCCAAGAATCGAACCTAACTCTACAATACCATTTTTTAAAAAGGGAAGAAAAATATAGCACAAAAAATAGAGACTCCTACTTGAAGTAACAAATTAGAGATAATGAATGCAATAAACAACCTGCAATGGTGATGGGAGATGTGTACCTTGGTCTTGCTATGAGAATGGAAGAACAGTATCTGAAAAACCAACGTGAAGTGAAAAGGGGAGGGATATCAACAGAGAAAGAGGGAATGGCAGTAAAACGTATAAAATAAAATAAAAAACTATAAGTAGTTATATTTAAAAAAACGGTTGTTAGATTATAAAATGAACAAAAATAAAATAAAATAAACGGTTGAAATTTTACACGGTTAAAATAAAAAATAATTTGTTTTTTAAAAAATGGACAATATTGTTATATTAAAATAAAAAATGATGATACATACCAATATTGTTATAAAATCAATGAATGAAAAAGTTTGGGAGGAGCAAATTATATGAATGGATCATGAAATTTGCTAGTGTTATTAGGTTTATATGAATGGATCATGAAATTTGGATAAAATTAATGGTTGAATTAGGAAAAATGTGACATTTTGAAAACAAATTATAAAAATATTTCTAGTGTTTAAATTTAGAAAGTAACAATAGTTTAAAACAGTATCCATAAGATGTGAATATTTGAGGAAAAAAAAAGATTTGGATTAGATTCTGTTAACTTAATCTCACGTAAAACAAGTGTTCAGTTAGTCAATGACAGTAAATGGTTGAATTTGATAGAAGGGCAATAAAGGAAAACAAAAATATGGAAATTCATCCAAAAATGTAAATTAGCCATTTTTAAAAATCTTATATAGTTATAGCCAAATTTCAAAACTCTTATTTTATTTTAGCTATCTACTACAATTTCCCATTGGAATCATTGGTTTGAGTTTTACGGGAAATGGATTCAACCATTTGAAGAGGTGATATGTTGCATTACTAGCAGTAAATGGGCCTTGAGATGGTTGGAGGCCCGAGCTTTGAACAATTCCATAATTTTACTCTCTCATTCTCTGTCGTTTACTGAATAGAAGTGTATACACATATAGAAACCAAGTACAGTGAATTTTGTACATCTGCGATTGAAGACATCTAGAATGTGGCATCAACCTGCAGATTGAAGCTTCAGTTTATAGACCAAACAAGAAAGATTGAGATTTGCCCTGTAGGACTCTCCTCTCAGTTTATCCATTTTGGTATAGAGAATAAGATTGCATCATCTGATCAACTTCTTGAGTTCTTGTGATTGTACCCAATGGACTATTTAGTTAGCTTTGGCTCTTCTAAGTTTCTATGCCAAGTTGAAGAATTGAATTTCACCATCCATCACTTCCTTCATGGTGGGGATTATCTTGCAGGAACTAAAGAAACAAGAGTCGCTGTGGAAGAAGTTTGTGTTGAGTCCATTTTTCAAATCCTCCTGTAGAGACTGCTCTGATTTGTGGACGAAATAAACATTGCCATCATCCTCGGCTCAGCGTAGGTTGACTGATGCGACACGCATGATACGACATTTTATTTAGCACCGCATGATCAGTGCCATTAGTGCTTTTTCATTTATGTGCTTGTCTGGCCCAGAGGGTGCCATTAAAATTTGAACTGCAGTTTGTGGGATTTCTTGTACGTTCAATCTTTGAATTTCAGCTGTTTGTGCAAATTAACCTGCTCTTTAAAGACCCTATTTCCAGAAAACTGAATCAAAACTTCAGTCAGAGTTGGTTTTGGTTCCTTCCCGTTGACATAGAGAGGAAGAACAAGCTACTTGCTTTAAAAAGAATAGATTTTGACGTATTGATGCGCTGGTTCAGAGGCTTCATGTTCATATTCTGATGAGTTGCAAAAACTGGGACGAAGGAATACGAATACCACACAAAAATTCATCGTAGTGGCAGTAATTAGACAAGAGTCACTTCATTGTCGGCCAACAGAACAATTTGTGGTACCATCTTTATAATCCCCTTTTATCTTTCTCTCTTTGTTTGGAGGGTTTGGTCGAACAAGGGCCCTTTAATATGCCTGAAACCATGTGCTTGCCACTCACTTGAGCAATATACCTTCCAAAATATCAAAGATACGAACAACTCACGCTCACAGTCACAATTCCCTTAATTTCTGATTTTACTTTCTTCCTTTTTTCCAGCCATTTGATACACCTTAAGAAACACTAACACCTTATGGAGAACAGAGTTGACATCAAGCGCAGGGGAGTCTAATCATGGAGAAAAACCAAACATCCACCACAGCCAAAACAACACTGAAACTCACACAAACTAAACCCTCTCTCTCTCTTGTTTCCAAAGAGGCTATATTTAGGTGGAAATGAGAGGACTCAATTATGAAAAAGAAAAAAAAAATCACATCCAGTTTGTGTTTTCCCATCGCACTTTTTTTTTTTTTTCTTTCCATTTTTTAGGCAAGCATGCATCCCAGTTCTCAAGTGATATTCATTAATAAGATGAAGATGATTTGTCATTTGTGTTAATGGAAGATGATGAGATGTGGGGCTTTTCCTTTTCTGTGGTGCACAGAGACAAGCGCAAAAGGAGGAGGAGCTATGACCCACCATATTTCCAACTCTTTTCATTTTGATTTTTTCTTTTTTCCCTCCCTGAATTGTGGCCCTTGAAATGCCTAAAGTATTGATTCAATTATTAAATCATGATCTTCCTCTAGATATGGTATTGTTTTCAAATTGCTCACCAATAAATTCCTATCGCCGGGGAAAAAGAGGAAAGAATGACAGAAACAGTTGAAGTTGGAGGGTGATTTTCAAAGAATGACCTTTTTACTTCACTGTCAATGTCAAAACTTAAAAAAAGAAAAATAAATTCCCTCAAAAGCCTTTGAGCTCAAGTTGAGTTTGTATAACTTTTAATTACATTGAATTATACCCTAAACTTTGACAAGTGTTGCATTTTTTACTTTTAAATAGATATATACATTTCATAAATATATGACATGTCTTGTACAAAATTAATTAAGCTTGAAAAAAGAACGAAACTAAAGTCAAATTTTTGTTGTAATTTGTGAGTTTTGAAATATTTATTTCATTATCAATCTTATATATTAATTGAGCTAATTTTGTGCCAAGCATAAATTTTGTTGAAATGAGTGAGTTTTGAAATGGTTTGATGTTACTTTTTGCTAAAATCAGTAAAAGTTCAATGGGAAGAAATTGAAAATTTACCATACAACTTGATAAGTTCAAGTAAAAATTAATTCTTTCCCTAATCCTTCTACACGAGTTTACTGAGCTTCTAAAATTCAGTTCACGATCCAACACATATTTATACGTATAGGAATTTTTCGAACTGGTAAACCTACTTTTGAACTACGTTTTGCTTTCATTTTTTTTCACAAAATGGAACTGTTCGAAGAAATGGTGCAGTGCTACGTCGCAGGCATAACCATTCTTTACAGCTTATGATGTGAAGTAAAGGTCCATTGGGGCAAGAAAACTCATCATGTTTTTTTTTTCAATTCAATAATTACAAAATGTTAAATTACTAATTTAGTTCCTATAATTTTGATGTGGTTTTGTCTTGGTAGTTATAATTTGGACTTCATTCCAATTTGGTCTCTATAATTTAATAAAATCTCACAAACCGTCTTCTCTAATACCATTTTAGGTAAGTGACTAAGAGCTAATATTCTTAAGTTTACTCAACTATATTAAGGTTTAGGATTAAGTAAAAAATTTGGTGAAATTTCCTGAAAGTAAAAATTAATTTATGGACGGTTCATGAGATTTTAATTTAAGCCTAAAACATATAGAGCAAATCGAATCCTTCAAAACTACAAAGGTGAGGTTTAATTTTATGGTAAATTGGAATATCTCAATGAAAGAGGTTCCTATTTTCATCTCAAAGTTCGAAAATGTAATCTCTCAACGACCACAATTATTTAATTAGAAAGATGGCTCGCTTTTCTAATTTAACCTAAAAAAAGTCAATATATTTATTATTGGTCTCTCTTTTTAACTTCCGTTTTTTGAGTTCATCAATATATTGAGGTGGGAATTTACATTATTTTTAACATTTCAATATCTATAAAAACTGATCCCCATCAACATGGACTCCGTTAATTAGGACAGAATCTCTGAGGAAGTTTGAAATAACATTTTGGGCAAAAGGTGTGGGAGCTCTAAAACAAAAGCAGTGTGAAAAGGGAAGACGAATGGGAAATTAAATTAGCTTACAAAAGCAAAAGGAAAAACCAAATCCAACACAGTGGCGTCTGCAGCCATTTGTTTTTATATAGGCAGTGGCAGTGGTTAAATCAGCCATATATGGACCAAGTTTACAGACGAATGGTTCTAAAACAATTCACCATTTTATCTTATCTTATCTCAACTCCATGACGGATTCTCACTTTGGTCGTATTTCAGAAACAATGGTCCACTAGATCTCACTTAACCTAATCTTCTCAATATATTGCTATGTGTACTTTGTTTCTTTGATCGATACGATCACTCTTTTGAAACTTTTTTTTAAACAACATATTAAGGTGGGAAGATTCGAATCATAGACCACTTGATCATTAGTACAAACTTCATATGAATTGAGTTATGCTTGTCTTTGAAATGTTTTATTTTGTTGGGTAAAGTAATTTTGATTTTTGCTTCTAGTTTTTATAATTTATTGGTGTCTGTAATTGATGAAGTAGTATAGGAAAATTTTCCCTCTTCTTGTTGAGGATCCCACATTGAAAATATTAGTGGAGACCTCACAATTGATAAGCAACAAGAGTCACCTCATTCATTGTCAATTGGTTTTGAGTGGAACCCCATGTAATCTAATACTCCTTCCTCTTCCTAGTCACCCTTACATATTTTTCTATTTTCATACTTTTCTCAGAGCTGTGTTATTTTGTCTCTTCCCCAAAATTTTGTAGGTTCCAAATATTTCCATTACTTTGTTGTTTTTTGGTAATCAACCAAATTCCATTGGCTTAAAGTGTAAAGAATCATTTTTTACCATTTGCAATTCACATTTTCTCATACAACAAAACAAAAATGAAATGAAAAGGAGAAAGAGTATTGTATTAAATGCGTCTTTCTTGTCCACAGTTTCGCATTGCAATTGTTAATTTTATATAACTTTGCTTTCTATGTGTCTACTACAAAGATTGACAACATCAACACTAACAAGCTCTACAACGTTGTTCCAATTCAATTCTATCTCAACCCCTCAGTTCCATTGTCATCACTTTTAGCCTGTTGTACAACGAATTAATTTTGAAGAGTGAAGGGGAGATAGAGCTAGGGAAGAGTTTTTTTTTTTTTTTTTTTTTTTTCTCCTTCCGACCTAAATTACTTGGTTGAATCTCTTAGACCCTAGTTGACAACTATTTGGTTTTTTTATTTTGAAAATTATGTTTGAATCTCAATTTTTATACCATGGTGTTCATCTTTGTCAATGACACATTTGAATTCCTAGTCAAATTCCAAAAATAAAAACAAGTTTATGAAAAAATGACTTTTTTTAGTTTTCAAAAATTAGCTTAGTTTTTAAAAACATGGAAAGAAGGGTATTGGAAAAACAAAGAAAATTGTAGGTGGAAGTAGTGTTTATAAGCTTATTTTTCAAAAAAAAAAAACCAAATGGTTATCAATGGGGTTTTAACTTTTAGGTTTTCATGTCAAATAGAACTTCGAATTCTAAAAAGTATATCTAATAGGTTCATGTGAACTTTCAATTTTGTGTTTTTAATATTCTAATCCCAAAATTTTAAAAGGTGTCCAATAAATTTCAAAACTTTCAATTTTGAGTCTAATTAAGTCTATGACGGAACGCAAAATTGAAAGTTTAATGTCCTACTATTGGACATAAAATTCAATTTTATATCTAATAAATTTGTTAATGGAACATATCAAAGACTTGTTAGATACAAAATTGAAAGTTTGATGCCTATTAAAGACTTTTTTAAAATCCTAGACCTATTAAAAAAATTAAAAGTTTCCAGACTTATTAAATCCTTCCTAATATTTAGGGACCTATTAGACACATACGTGCAAGTTCGGGGGACTAAACTTGTAATTTAAGACCTACTAGGAGTAGGTAGACTAAATTTGGATAATTTCAAAAATATAATAAATAAATTAAACAACCATCGAATTACATAAACCACAATAGTATTTTAAACTCTTTTTTTTTTTTGAAATAACAATAGTATTTTAAACATTTTTTTAGTCTAGTAACCATTCAATTATGCACTAATAGGTAGAGATGCCTTAACTAAAATATTTGAGGTTTACATATTTCAATTAGGTTGTATTTCATAGTGAAATTTAAGAAGTGATAAAATTGTTACTTATTTTCCAAAATAAATTCGATAACTATAAAAAGATGAAATCAATTAGTCTCTTGAAACTTAGTTAAAAAGGTTGAGTTTATTATTAAAAAAAAAAAAAAAAGATGTTGAGTTTAACGGGAAAAAGAAACAAAATAAAAAAGATTGAACACTTGCACACAAAAAAGAAAGAAATCATTGAAAAGGTATCCTCACAATATGGGGTCATTCTCACATTTAGATGCGTGGTTAAAAAATACATTTTTTTTTTAAAATCAAAGTTTAAAAAAAAAAAAAAAAAAAAAAAAAAAAAAAAAAAAAAAAAAACTTGTAACTCTCTCTGTTATACATTCAATAACTATAAGATAGCAACCAGTGAGATAAATTAATAAAATTATCAAATAGGTACTTAAACCCAATCACAAAAATTATTTATTAAAAAAAAAAAAATCAATCACAAAATCAGTTAGGAAAAAAGTAACCTTGCTTTACAAGAAGAAGCTAGTGTCATACATGGTCACCAAATTTAAAATACAACTCAACATAATGGGTGTTAATTTCCCCATATAATCTGTAATCCATAGGTTATGTACTGTCTATACAATTATAGACACACCAAATTATTCTCCAATAAATTTGATCTCACAATCCAAAATGAGTGGATATTAACAGGGTTCATTTTTGCGTAAAGAAGGATAATTTAATTAATTTTCTCCCTTAATCATGGTTTCTTTGCCAAATGGCCATCTTTACATTTCATAATGTCAACTCTTAGTCAATTTTTTAATATATATATATATATATTAGAAAAATAAAAAAGTATAGTCAAAAGAGGGTCAAATCAGCTTTATTTTATTGGACACAACAGAAATGCGTCGAATCAACTGGGAGAAAGCGATTGAAAAAATAATAATCGACCAAAATTGGGGTTTACTTTTCCTTAAAAAAACTGGTTTAAGGGGAAGGATAGTGTGCTCTCAACTTTAATTATTATTATTATTTGTTATTTTTTGATAAACTCTCAACTTTAATTATTGACTAACCATTTGTACCTAAAAGTTGAAACAAATAAAAGTAAAAGATACTTTCAGAATATTAGTTATTTGTTCCTATGCATGTAAAACCTTTTTTTTATTATTATTATTTTGAACTTTTGACTGTTTTTTTTATTATAATTTTTTATTGAAAATCTGTACTTTAAATTATTGAAACAAATATTTTATATCCTATATCCGTAAAAAAAAAAATTATTGAATAAAAGATGTCGAAATCTATGGTTGTACTTTAGATCCTTGACATATGTATATATATTACATGGGTTAAAAAGTTTGAGTTGTCTTCATTTAATCCATTTTTTACGGACAAGAAGTTATCTTTTAGATCAACCATGGTCATAAGTCATAACAGACCTTTTAACAAATTAGAAAGTGTGATGTGCATATAAGAACTTTTTAGTTTGATTATTAGAGTGGACGTGGACTAGGATTTAAGTAGATAAAAGTGGAATAGATGGAATAATCAAAGTATTTTTACTTTGGAATATAATACGTCTTCTTCATATAATATGAAGTCTGACTCAAAAAATTATCACCCTATATAACTATGCAATGTATTGTAACATCCAAGCAAAATAGATAGGACTAACTCCAATAAAAAATGGTGTGATTAGTATTAGGTTCCAAATAGTAGTGAAAATTAAACTTTATAGCCTAGTATGATTTTAGTTAAATGATATTTTTTATCCCTATACTTTAATGCAACCATTTTTCATCAAACGAGTTTTAATCTTATAGAACAACAAAATCTCCATTCAGAATCTAAGTCTTCGTGACTTCACCTATCTAACTATGAAAGGAGACTATTAAACCTTCCCTCAAATAGTTTGTGATTTGTCTATATTAATGTTTTTCTTGTGTTATAGGTAATTTTGGACCACTCCGATGTACAATGAGTTGACGAGGACAACCCGACAAGAGCCCAGAAGTAGGATCGGAAAATGGACTCTGGAGGCGAAACGGGCCTTGGCCAGACCCATATGGTCAGAGGGATCGGGCATTGGCACAAGGCCGAGGCTGAGTTCGAGTCCTTCCGCCTCCGTTCGGTCCCTGCTGCCCCTGGCCGTCCCAGTTCCATCTAGTTCAGCCCGAATCGCCTCCCAATGTCTAAAAAACCGTAGAGCAGAAACATGTATTTAAATCTCTTCTTCATCACTGAAAAGGGGATCCCGAACTCTATTCTCTACTCTCTCCTCTTGCTCTCTTGCTCTCTTCCTTTCACTTTCTAACTTAAGCATCGGAGGCGGTGTGGCAAGCACCACACCGGTGTACAGGTTTTTCTGTCTTGCAGGCCACGTCTCTCCCCCTCCCCTCTGAAACAAATTTATCGTCGGTGGCACGTGAAAGTCAGGTGAGTTCTCCCTGTCCAGATTTTGCCATCAACATCTTATATCACTCAAAAAGATTAGTACTAATTGAGATATTTTCTTTTATCATATATTATGAATATTTTTTTTTTCAAAATTACTCCATGAGACTACCACAACATAGCTAGTAATAACATGCAGTTTTTCACTATTACGACAATCTTATTGAATAATTTGTCGGAAGACTAAATTGGCATCTCTAAGATGATTAAAAAATATATATAAATAAAAATGATAAAAGTGAAAAGAAAAAAGGAGAAAAGAAGGATGAAGATATGGAGGGAGAAAGATAAATGATAATAATGGAGGCAATATATTTAAGTTGATGGGGTTGGTGGCGTTATTGATTGGAAGGCTTTTGAGTTGAGACCATACCACGCCCTATGCAACAAGTATCATGCTGCTGTACATGGAAATGACTTAAAGTGAATCAGCAAAAATAAAAATAATAAAAAAAAAAAGTGCTTCTCAGCTTGTGCTTGTTTGAAGAACAGAACAGAACAGAACAAGAACCCTATCTAATGTAGGGCTTTTCTCTGTGCTCCACATTTTCATACCACTGACGTCTCTCATACTCTCTCTCTCGTTTATTCTTACGCTGTTGTGACGGATTCGCGTACTATATTTATGCTCTTATTCTCTCTCTCTCTCTCTTCAAACCCTAACCCTAATTCCCTAATTCTGGCCCTAACCCTAATTTCAATTTCAATTTCAATTTCAATTTCTGTTGTCTACTCCGATGAGATAAGATTGGGGATTCACCATCAGTGAGGTGAGAGTGAGATTAAAAACAAAAGGGAAACTGACTGATTTCAAAAGACGTGTGACTCTATTTTTATTTTTTTATTTTTTATTTTTATTATTTTAGCTGTCGTTGATGGATTTGTTCATGGTGTGGTGTACGGTCAGATGATTTCGTGTGTACCTGTAGGACCCCTTTTTCATTGTACTCTCTACATTTTTAAAATTATTATTATTTTTGCTTACGTATATTATTCTCCCGACTTTCTCTGTCTCCCTCGTAGAAACCAATTTGCAAATTGGGAGCTGATTGTTCTTACGTTTTTCTAGAATTAGCTTAGTTTAGTCTATTGTCTAATTCTATATATATATTTTTTTTATTCACATTTTTAACTTCTAGTTCAGGTATTTACCCTTTTTATGTAAATATACTTGTTGTAATTGAATCTTCTTGTTGTTGTTGGGGGTGTGGTAGTCTTTTTACATATTTGTTATTATTTTTTTTTCTTTTAAGGTTGGAATTGTATTAATATTTTGTAGGTTTTTATTAAAAATACACTCAAATCGGGTTTGGCTTCAATCATAAACTTTCAAAATTTTCATTTTAACCTTTGAAGTTTGTTTCAAAACGACCTTTTGGAGAGTAATTTTAAAGTAAAAAGTTAAAATGAAACTTTTTTAAAGTTTATAGGTATAATTAAAACCAACCTCAAGAATGTTTTTAATAATTTAACTGTATTTTTGTATTTAAAAGAAAAGGAAGAATAAATACTTTGTAGGGGGATGTGCTTGGTTGGAGTCATGTTGCCTTCAAACATGACGATGCATCTTTCATAGTTGGAGCTAACCCTGTAAAATAAGGCTCGCTCTTCCGCTAGCTACTAAACTTTGTACATTTCAATATAATTGTGTTCTTTTGATTCAATTGTATCTATCTTGTGAACATTGTTAACTAAATTGCCATATAGTATACCTATCCGATGAAACATTTAGATGATTTGATATGTGATAAGGGCAACTTAAAAGACGAAAATAAATGGTTAAACAAAATACAATTTCATAGTTTATAAAAAGGTTTGATATGTTGCTTCAAATAAAGAGTGAACTGCACGTTACACTTTAAAGAAAATAGTAAAATTTTAATATTTACTCGCTAAGATGTGACAAATGTAAAGTTTCTTTATATGGAGAGTTAGAAATTCCAACTACCAAAGGAACATCCTCGTTTGAGTAAAGTTCTTTGGTGAAATGAAAAGTTATATTGGAAAGGAATTGTGATGCCAATCAAGTTGGCAATCGAGCGATGGATGACTCGTTTATATGATTTGTAAAGATAATGTGTCACATGTCACACTTCAAAGAAAATAGTAAAGTTTGAATACATCTACATGCCAAAATGTGATAAAAGATAAAGGTTCTCCACATAGAGTTAGAAATTTGAGTTGCCAATGAAATGTCCTCATGTGAGCAAAGTTCCACAAAAGTTATCTTGCAAAGGAATCATGATGTCAATCAAATTGTCAATAGAGCAATGGATGATTCATGTATGTGACTTGTAAAAACAAAACAATTGATCAAAATGGAGCCCTCTTGGTGAATATAAGACATCTTGGCTGAATTAGGAAGAGCTAATCACGCGTGAAACATAGCTTTTATCGTGTGAGTTACGGTTCTTTGTAAGATGAAAAGTTATCTTGAGAATGAAATTCGACTCTGATCAAATTAAAGATATAAATAAAGAAGATTTTTTGTCGATGAATCAGTGGATGCTCGATCATTTGCAAGGACACGAAAATCCCATTGGTCAAAATGAAAATTCGAAAAGAGTGGACATGATGGTGGGAGTTGGGAGCTTAGAATTTGAACATGAGATGTTGAGTAGTTTTGTGTCAAATATATATACCTATGTGCGTGAGAGGAGGAATATGTCTCACTCAATTCATCTTATAATTGCTGGTACATATATATCTATCAATGCTGGGGAGGGTTAAATTTCACCATCATAAATCAAGACACTTTGATTGATCTCATGCCAAGCCTTTAATTTTAAGGTTGGTAATAATTTTGACATCTTACTTGTACCTTAGTGAAAAGTAGCACTTTTATTGGTACTAGTTTTTATTCTTCTTTTAGCAAATTAAAGATGCTTCCCAAAGTGGTGGGCTTCCAATTTTGATGAGTTTTCTTTTAACTCACATTTATGTTCGAGGAGTTGAATTATCCTATAAAGCAATATTTACACATTAGTAAATTCAATTAAGAAATGATTGTATGATAAATTGATATAATAAAATCACAGTGCACAATGTATGTTTTTTGTTCTAAAAATAGTAATTATTTTTTTTTATAATTTATTTTTATTTATTGTTTAATATGCTTCAAAAAGATGTCTATGAAATTCTAGCTAACTTTTAAACATTAAAAGATATATAGATTTCAAAAGCTATGTTTTAAAAGGGGGATTAGAAATTTCAAAAGTGTTTTTTAGTGAGCGAAATACCAAAAAAAATATATGCCCAAGTAATTTTTATTTTCTTGATTTTAAAGACAAAAAATAAAATTGTTATCAAAATTTAGAAGGAACAATATATTTTCACCTGCTTTATATATATTATATAGGAAATATTTGGAAATATAAAGTATCGTTTTCTTCGTTATTATTTTATATCAGAAATCCATCTTATTCAGTTTTAGCCGTTAAAATATCACGCATTCTGTACTACAAACTATATTAACACATGTCATGTGGTGTTTGTTTAAATTATATATATATATATATATATATAGAAACTTGAAATTGAAAGTCAAGAATCAAAACATTTTGAAAATAAACCGACTTACTTTTAGGGATATTGTAATGAGTGACAATTTAAAGCTTGTTATTTGCAAACATAACGATTTAAAAAAAAATGCAATCATCGATGATGATTGACATCTATCGTTAATAGACTTCAATCACAATGCATGTAGTCTATCAGTGATAAGATACAATAGTCCATCAACAATAATTGTAATTGTGATTGAAGTTTATAGTTGACAGACTTCTATTGGTGATAGCTGATATACTTCAATTTTGTTATATTTACAAATAGTTTTAGATTTTGCTATATTTACAATTACTTTAGTCTATTTGCTATTTGGGTAAACAACACTTACTTTTATATTCAAGTTTGCTGCGCAGATATTAAAAATAATTATCCAACTCGTGTAATACATTATTTATTTTAAAAATCACATTCAAATTCTGTTAGTTTGTTTTATGTCGTCCCTTAATAAAATTTTAGTTTATTTTTAATTTTTTAAACAATTTTAATTTCTTTTTAGAAAATTGCCATTCTGACAAATCTATGAGAAAATTTTAGACAAAAAAAAAAAAAAAAAAAAAAAAAAAAACTAAAAATAAGTAAATAAGTCAATTCTATAGTTAAAGAAATTAACGTATGTTTTAATGATATTCTTTGTAGATTAGTAAATAAGTCATCAATTATCATCCTAAGTTAATGGTTTGATTCTTTGCTGAACTAAAAAAATAATTGATTTATATTATCACAATTACCAATCACTTTATAAAAAATTACAATTGATTTACATTATCACAGTTACTAATCACTTTGTTGAGGAACCTAAAGGTACCTCCAGTCTTTGAAGAATGGAAATATAAATCATTATTGAAAGCCAGCCAAAAAGTAAAATAAAATATATAATTTCATATTTAAGTGATTTTTAGCAGCAACTTTAACTAATTTTAACTCCATATCAACATTAAAGTTAATAATTTAAAAAAAAAATGAAATCAACCAAAATTCAGTCAGGATGATATCTAGAATCAGCCACCAAAAAAAGAAGAAAAAAAAATTCATCAGATTAAATGTCTTTTTTTTTTAAGCATGTCAAAATTTTACTGCCATGATAAATAGAATCTAATTCAATACAACTTAAAATACCATAGTCTTTTTGCTTCTTTTTTTTTCCCCGGGTCTTTTGAATGTTATTTTATTCTTTATATTCTCAGCTTATTCTCACAAATAACTTCTTCCTTTCAAAACTATGAATTAACATCAATTTTTACAAACAATTTAATTGAAATTCCTAAAATGAAAACAATTTAATTTTCAAACAACACTTCGTCTTCTTGGAGGCCTCTATCATAACAACATTTCAAATATAAAATAATGAGCATTGAAATTTAGACGTGGTTGAATTCCACATCAGGAATGTCTTGAAACTTACTGGCCTCTAGACTCATCTCCCCCTTCAGTCTAAACTATTTTACCCATTCAAATTGATTACACATTTTTGACCATCCAAGACAGTAAAAATTAAAATAAAAAATAAAACAGGTCTAGTTATTTATGACATCTCATCGAGCAGTAATATTTGAATGAGAAAGTATAGAATTGGACTTGTTGTTCATATAGAAAAATGTCAATATGATGGATAAAGACAGAAACGAAGGCCATGCAGTTGAAGAAAGGCTAAATCATAAAAATAACAATAAAAAAAGGAAAAAAAGAAAGGGAACAAAACGTTAAAACATTGAATGGGCACTGTTCCACAGAGATCTAGGCAGGATTTTATAAAAAGAGCTTTTCTCCACGACCTTCAATGGAGATTGGAAAGAAAGTTGCTTATTGCAAAGAGCTATGGAGGAGAGAGAGAAAGAGTAGCAGCTAGCTAAGCTCAGTAGAGTGAAAGAGAAGAAGCGACATTCGGACTGTCCCACTAACTTTACCAGCTTTTTTTTTTTTTTTTAAACTCTTCTTTTTTCCATGGCAAATTATTAGCAGATTAGATGGGGTGACTCAGACCATAATTACTCTTTTTTTTTTTTTTTTTTTCTTCTTTTTCTTTATGCCCAATATTAAATTAACCTTTTTACGTGATTCAAACTCAATTAAGTTTTTTTCAAAAAAAAAAAAAGAAGAAAAAAACTCAATTAAGTTGAGGGAGAGAGAGAGATGAAGTGGTAAGTTTGAGTTGAGTTGAGGAGGTTGTTCAAGTTAAACCCTTTTTCACTTTATTTATAACTGAAGTGATATATATGCAAAGGGCTTAAAAAAAAACAATAAATCTTAAAACCGTGTGGGAAATGAAAAGGGAAATTGCAATGGGTAGCAAAAAATATTAGGATATTTGCAAATCTAGCTATGATTTTTTAGGTTTGCAAACATAGCAAAATTTTAAAAATCTGATTTCCGTTTTTTTTATTATTCCAGTTTTACCCTTGTTGGTATATCAACAGGTATATTAGTAGTATATCTGATATACTTTATATTTACTGATATACGAAATATAATGTATATCAGTGAACTAATATACCAAATTTGATATACTTGAATGAATACAATGATATACCTAATATATACTTGATAGGATAAGCATAACATTTGATATACTTGATTAAATGTTGATATATCAATGATATACTTAATATGTTACTTTCTTTACTTATATTTGTTATGATTTCTTTTCTCTTTATTGAATTATGTTGTGTTATTTACATCTTTTAAAATGAAATGTCCTGTTATGAATGTTGATATACCATTGATATACCTCATTCGTTTTTTGTTTTTTTTAACTTACCTCATTTTTTTATACTAAAATAATTAATAACATTGATATACCTGATTAGGAGTAGCTAAATACATCAATGATAGACTTGTTATTAAGAAAAAAACCACTGATATATATTTTTAATTTTTGGTGTATTATGAAGGTCATGGAATGCAAAATTTGTTATAAGTATATCAATAAGATGCAATTTTAAGTATATCATTAGTGTATTAGTAGTCACTAAAAATGTAATTTAAAGTATATCATTAGTGTATCGGTAGTATATTATTAAGATGATGTATAATATATTGATGACATATTTGCCAAACATGAGCATAACTCAACTAGCATAAGATATACACATTCAACCAAGACGTTAGAGGTTTAAATCCCCTACCACACATATTGTGTCCAAATAAAACTAATATTTCTAATTCTTTATTGATGAAGTATATCAAAGATATCTAAAAAAAGCTCATGTGTATACTTCATAAATGAAGTATATTATATTCATAAAATATACATATGATATACTTTATATTTAGTATATCAGTTGATTGATATACCCAATATCTAGTATATCAGAACACTAAATAAATGAATGATGTACCTGATATACAGTATATCAATAACACCATTGATATACTTTTTAAAATTCCAGCGTGTTTTAGGGGTTTTTTTGACTTTTCAACTTTAATGCTTAGGCGGGCCCACGTTTTTTTGCTATATTTGCAACATTAAAAAACTGATGACATGGTTGCAAATTCCATATTATTTTTTGCTATTCTTGCAACTGCCCCAAATGAAAAGGGGAAGAGAGAGAGAGAGAATAGGGTTTTGGAGGAAGAAGAGAAGAAGAGGACAAAGAAAGTGCGAATATTAAATGAGTGGACAGATTGCAATCAAGGTCCAGTACTACTCGCAAGTAATTAATAACAACCAAAAATAAATATCATCTCCACCGAAATTTATGGATAAAAAATATAAATTATTATTTTTAGTTTCTCTCCAAAAATATCAGTCACATTTTAACATTACGAGATGATTTTTTACTACTCTACTAAACAAGAAAGAAGAAAGAAGAAAAAATGGGCCTTCGTTTCGTGTTCATCTAATTATTTGTTAAAGAATTGGTGGTGGACAACGAAAATATTTTATTCAGTAAGGTCGACTTTTTAATAAGAAAATACATACTTAGTCACCTGTTAGCAAGAATCTTTCGTTAACCATCATTAAGTTTAAGTATAAGAGATAAATGACCAATTTAAATGCTCCCTAAAGAATATATCTTTGATCAAAAGGTAAGAGATTTCATTTTTTTTTTTTTAAACAAAAGAGATTTGAATTTTCTACTTCATATGAAGTACTAAAAAAAGGAAAGAAAGAAATGAAAAAAGTTTTATTTAGATAAATTAAAGAGTTTCAAAAGTTTAATAATGGTTGGGTAGGAGACCATCGAAAAGGTAAAGATTATTCTTTAGAAAAAACTTGGTTGCATATTAGTACGTAGGTATGTGGGGACACTATTAAAATATTGACAATTATGAGAGATAAAAAAGTTTTTCATTTTATACCTTTTTCTTTGTTAGTTGTCAATAGTGTATGTAGGAAGATCTATACACACCGGTATGCAGTCAAGTTTTGTTTTTATTATTGTTTTTTTCCAAATACTCTTTAAACAAAAATTATATTAGGTAGAGTCAAGTTTACATTTATTTTTATTATATTCAATAAATAAATATATGCTATGTTATGGGTAACTCTAGACTATCTTGAAAATGAAGGAACTAATCATGACCAACCTGAGTATACAACCAGGAAGCGAGAATATCGGAGGAGAGAAAGACTGGAGGGATTGAGCCAAACCTGGTCCAATCACCATGCCCTTGCCCGAGGTCAACCCTCGGACCATGTTCGTGGAGTGATTCGCCTTTCTCATGTTGGATTCTAAGAGTTCCTGGATTGTTTGGTTCGATGTGGTTTGACCCGAATCTATCCTGGAACGAGAGAAAATCCTAAAAACGAGAGAATGTATATAAACCCTTATTTAACTTTGAAGAAGGCATATAAACCCTACTTTATGAACTCTCTTTTCTCCCTATGCTCTCTTACTTACTCCTTGTTTCTCCTTATTAACTTAAGCATCAAAGTCGGTTGGTGCGTGCAAGTTTACTTTTTGTAGGTCATGTCTGTCCAAATTTTGACATCAACATTTAATATATCAAATATTCATGGACATGTCAACATTTTGATTGATATTTTAAATGTAATATGATTATAATATTTATAATAAATATTATACTTGCTTTTTTTTTTTTTGAAATAATATTATACTTGCTTAAGAAGGGTAAAACATTTATTTATCATATTGATCAATTTCTATAAATATTTTCATAAAATTGAGATCACCAAAGTTTTAAATTAGAAAAAAAAAAGGTTAGTGGCTACATCAGTCGAATGGAAGTGTGTACGCTATTATTGTTGAGCAAAGAAAAACATTAGAGTAGAGAGAGAGAGAATTTCGCGGCCCGAGAAGAGAAGTGAGAACACTACACTTTTCCCCCCTCTTTTCTCCCTCCTGGCGTCCATCCATCGCCACTGCTAAGTTTAGCTTACTGCCTTGGTTTTCCATCTGTGTGCCGTGCGCTGCCCCTCTTCTCTCTTCCCTTTCCCCTCTTCCTCGATTTGATCGTTCCCCTCTCTCTCTCTCTCTCTCATTCTTTTTGCCAGTAATGGCAGTGCCTCATCAGTGCCACTGCAACAAAAGAGAAGAGGTAGAAGGAGAGTTTTCATCGGGAAGGTAAAAAACTAAATTAAAAATCTAAACTTTGCCACCCCCCCACCTAAACACTTCCACGTTACACTCATTTCTCTTAACCCCTCCCCTTCTCCATCTTCCTCTCTCAAAAACCTAAACCAAACACAACCCACAGAAACAAAAACAAAAACAGAGAACATGCCATAACTTCGTTTGTTACAAACAATTAGCATGAACGCCAGGCTTTTCCAGTTTCTTTAGCCCAAAAAACCCCCCCTTCCTTCTGAATCACGCAGATATTTGTTACATGCCCCACTGTTTCTTCAGCCTGAACTTTTCGAAGCTAAAATCCCGGGAGTGCCCAACTGAGTTAAAATCGAAAAAGTGGATTTAATAGGAGAGAGAAAGTAATTGCTAATATCACACACACTCACACACAAACTCGCATTAAACATTCGAGTTCTCGTTCGAGTTGTTGTTGTTGTTGTATTCAATGGATGGTCCTAGTGGAAGTTCTTCTGGTATGATGAATTTTGGAGATCAAAACAATAATGGGTTGTGTTCCATGATGATGATGATGCCTTTAATGTCCTCTCACCAACACCAAAACCACCACGATGGAGATGCATGTAGTTCATTTCTTCCTCTTCCTCCTCCTCCTAATTACAACAACAACAACAACAACAACACTTCTAACCCTATTTGTTACTTCATGGACGAGAACAACAACAACAACAACGAGGGTAATAATGCAAATTCTTCTTCTTCTTCTTCTTCTGAAGTGAAGGCTAAAATCATGGCTCATCCCCACTACCATCGCCTTCTCGCTGCCTACGTCAATTGCCGTAAGGTAACGACAAGGAAAAGAAAAAAAAGAAATGATTTTTGGAGCGACCATAGGTTTAGATCTGAAGCTTTATTTTTTGGAGTTGGTTTTTTCACTTTTTGGCAGGTGGGGGCGCCGCCGGAAGTGGTGGCGAGGCTTGAAGAAGCGTGTGCATCTGCAGCATCGATGAATGGTACGTCTTGTACGGGCTGTATTGGTGAAGATCCGGCGCTTGATCAGTTCATGGAAGCTTATTGTGAGATGCTCACCAAATATGAACAAGAACTTTCTAAACCCTTTAGGGATGCCATGCTTTTTCTTCAACGAATCGAGTGCCAATTCAAAGCCCTCTCTATTTCCTCCTCCGATGCTGGTGAATTTCTAACATGTTTTTACTTTTTTTTTTTTTTTGAAGCCGTCGTTCATGCATGTTTTTTCGCTGTGTTTCCTTTCTTGCACGTAGCTTGGTTTATAATTAGTTTATTAATGCTTATTATTATGTGAAGATCCCAAAAGTCGATGGATGCCTCTTTCTCACTACTTTTTTCTACTTGATTTTTTCGTCTGCCTAATTTCTTTCATGTGTAACGCTTACCTAACCAATTAAAAGTTTTTTTTTTCTTTTTTTAATCTTCCTTTCTAGCTAGGGCATCTATGAATGAAGCATTTTTTATTTCCACAGTCTATGTGTTTGTTAATATTATTTATTTATTTGCTGCCTGGCCAATTTCTTTCATTTTCATGCTTTAAAATTAATATGTGGGTACTAGAACTGAGTTTTTTTTAGCCATCATAAGAGTATTTTGTTCATAGGGTTTATTTCGTTTATCGACCCGGAGTTGGTACTTTTTTTTCGAAGCAATTAGCGATAAGTCTGGGAAAATACATTTGTTTTGATACTTGGTATATATATTTTTAATGTAATGTATGTATAATGATTTTTTTTTTTTTTGCATTACCAGAAATTAGTTAAACTTTGTTGTTCATAAGCTTCATCTAGATGTTTGTGCCAACTGTCAAGTAGAAATGCAGGAATCTATCTGTGTACGGTTGCTTGAGATCTAACATGCCTCTGGAGCGATTCCTTTCACCGATCTGTTGAATTCAAACCATCAATTCACAGTGTCCATTGCAATTTGGAAGTAATCTTTTTAGTCATTTTCTTGGGTCTTTGCTCTTTCATTCATGGCTATTGGAATCTGCATTGTGTCTACACGATCATCTATCTTTTTGGTTATCTTTCTATCTCGAAATGCGATGCTTTCGAAATTGTTTTGGTATTTGAAGTGGGCATTCAAATTTTATAGAGATGTTTTCATTTCTTGGATTTTTGAATACCATATTTAACTCTCTCTTGTTTTTGTGTCAATCAATTGCAACATCACTTGTGACATTTTTTTAAAATGATAACTATGTCTATGATAATTGGCTAGTCTAACTTTAGCATTGATATTTGATGTGTAACTTTGTATGGTTAACATAGTGGATCATGACTATAAATTTGTGAGAAATAGAGTGATACAGGCTCTATAACTGGCTTTGAGTTTGCATGGATGAACATATAGCTACACTCATATCCTTTTATGTTGCTTTGAAAATACAGGATCCTTTTTGTGTTTGTTTTACAGTATTATAAATCTGTTCCATAGAATCATTGCCCTAAACTGAATTTCCTAGTATTTTGAATTGAAATTCAGTATGAAAGTACACATTTCTTTTTGTTTTATTTGCTGCCTATTACTTTTTGTTTATATTTGTTTCAAATGTCTATGCAGTCACTTTTAATAAAAAACATGGAAACACCTAAAATACTGTCTATGTTGTCATTTTCTTCTGAAAAATAATTTTGTCTTTCTCATTCTGAAAGAGGCCCCCCTTCAAACCACAAACCTGGGTGACACACTGCATAAATTATGCATCTTTTTTCCCTATATTTGGGATATCCTGTAACCCATAAATGTTTAAAAAGCTGACTTCAAAAAACTATATCTAATTTCAGCCCAACTCTTTCCTGTCATTTTCTACAACAAGCTTGTGTACTTGATAAAATTAGGCTAAACCCAATACACATTTACCCAACCATGAAAGCCCCTTACTGGATTTGTATGAGTATATAGTCATATTCAAGAATGCCAAACTTTAATTAGTTGTGTAGTTGTTGCGACTAAACCAAACGATGCGTTGCAAATTATATTAATTGAGACTTCATTTATGTTGTGATGATCATATGTGCATCTGAAACCTAGCTTACACAGCTTGTAAATTGTGATCATGTGGGAAATGAGGAAAGATTAAGGTTTTGGATTCGAATGGATTTATTTTAGGATTGATTAACTTTGTTGCTTCATGTTCGTATGTTTTCTTGTTCGATCGTCGGCTGACATATCGTACCTACTACCCAGCTTGTGGTGAGGCGTTCGATAGGAATGGATCGTCTGAAGAGGAAGTTGACATCAATGGCCACTCCATCGACCCTCAAGCCGAAGATCGTGAACTGAAAGGTCAGCTCCTCCGCAAATACAGCGGATACTTGGGCAGTCTCAAGCAAGAATTCATGAAGAAAAGGAAGAAAGGAAAGCTACCTAAGGAGGCCAGACAACAGCTCCTGGATTGGTGGAGCAGACATTACAAATGGCCTTATCCATCTGTATGTACCCTCTTCATTTCTAGATTCTTTTGACATACATTCATATCGATAGATCTAAGTATCATTTTAAAACTCGACACGCATCGTTAACATAGAACCATTTTTGTATAGTTGGTAGCATGGTAGGGTTTTAATTTTACATGGCAACAGGAGTCTCAGAAGCTAGCTTTAGCTCAATCAACTGGGTTAGATCAAAAGCAAATCAACAACTGGTTCATCAACCAAAGAAAAAGACACTGGAAACCATCAGAAGATATGCAATTTGTGGTGATGGATGCTGCTCATCCACAGTATTACATGGACACGGTCTTGGGCAATCCTTTTCCCTTGGATATCTCTCCCACTCTACTCTAATAAATTACTTTGCAAATTGTTGTGATTTTAATATAATGTCATATATATGATGATGGCCTTTTTTCTTTTTGTTTATCAATGTTGTGGAATGTTCCAACTGGTTTGACAGAACATATATGCTTTTTATTATTTCATATTATATTTGCCAACGGAGAAGTTGGAAATTGAACATGTTTTATTATTAAGTCCTAGGAATGTTGTGCATGAATTGATTTTATTTATGTGTATGTAGTACTCGTGTACTTTGAATTTGTGTGTATTTCAAAGGTTGGTATATGTACGTGTGTGGACTTGAATATTGGAATGGTTGAATCAGATTTGAGGGATATGATGTCTGCAGTAGTGAAATTTTCTGCTTTGTCATGTGATGCAATTTTATTGGTGTTTGCAGGATCTGCTTGAAACTTACAACTCCAAAGAAAGTTGGTTTATAATTTAGTTCCAAATTACTAAATATGAATGAAGTTGAAAAACTTTTTCACGTTTGTCAAGTTGAATCAATTTGCATCCTAAAAATTTGAGTTCTGAACATAGAAAGTATTTCTCTTTACGTTGACGAACTAATTTTAATAATAAAAGAATAAAAGAAAAATATCTGTGAAATTAATTTCAACAGAATGAAGCTTATCCAATTAAGATAAAGATTATATTAACTGTGCCCTAAATTTATAACACTGATCAAAATGATAATTGAATAAATCTTTAGACTCCTTAAATGTACCTTTAAAATGAAAGTTTATTAGATGATAAAAGAACACTTATCCAACTTTAGTGTAACAATTGCAGCAATGTTCAAAGTCTAAGGTGCAATTTGATCTTTTGATAATCAATAATGATATTGACGTTGAAGAATTAAGCACTAAATTAACATGACATAAAATATATCAAAAGATAATTCATATATATATATATTTAAAGATTGACACGTCTTAGACCGAGTTGTGAAATTGGATGTACCATATGTCATTCTATTTCTAATAGAAGATGGTTTTTTTAAATAGAAAATATTATTACATAGGTCCTAAGTTTAATATTTGAGGACAAAGTAAACTTTTTTTTTTTTTTTTTTTTTTTTAAGAGTAGGACAAAGTAAACTTAGCGCAATGGTAATTGATATGTCAACCAAAGGTCAGAAATTTGAATATTCCACTCATAATTGTTGTTAAACTAAAAATAAAATAAATATTTGAGAAGTGGTATAAAAGATTGTATTGGAATTATTATTTTGCCATTTCTAAACACTTTCTCTCTACTTGATCAAAAGAAAAGAAAAAGGAAAAACCATTTTTTTTTCTTCTAGCTATGGCACTCGTTTTGTTTCTCTTTGATGGAAGAAAAAACCAAAATTAATTAATGAATGCGACTTATGTCTGGTTAGATAAATATTTGGTATTTTATTTTTAAAAATTGTATTTGTTTTGTCTCTTGTTTTTTACAATGAGTTTCAATCTTAAAATGAGTTTTATCTTTCTTAAGAAAGTATTTGAATTCTTAGTGAAATTCAAAAAACAAGTTTTTCTTTGATTTTTGAAAACATCTATAAAAAGTAGACAAGAAAATAATGAAACCTATAGGTAGAATTAGGAGTAGTGTTTGTAAACCTAATTTTTAAAAATGGCATAAAATAAATTTAGAGTATATATGTCCAAACATTTCATTAGACTATATATCATTTTAAATATTTTTGATAGATAGTATAGATTTTACAATTACCCTTAAATTTATGTTTGACTTTCTAGGTCCGTTTGGAATACATTTTAATTTAAAACAATATGTAGGGTGAAGGATTCGAACCACAAACCTCTTGGTTATGAGTGTAAAAAAACAATATGTTGCTCTTTAGTTCTAGATTTATCCTTTTTTAAAAAAAAAAGAATATATATATATATATATATATATACTAGATTTTCCATACGTGCATTGCACGTGGTTTTTCATGTTTTTCACATTGATTTAAATATGTAATTTGAATACATAATGGAGAAAGAATGATGAATGTTATTTGGTTCCAACCTAGTTATAACTATCCATATGTATATGAATAGTTAATTAAGTAAGAAAATAAAAAAGGTTAACACGTGGTATTTCCATTCACCTGGTTTTTTAACACGTGCCTTGCACGTGGTATTTCTAATTATTTTAAAATATTGATAGTATTTTCTTTTTATTTAATCATATATATAAGAATAATTTTATAAAAAATGTTGCATATGTATCTGACACTCTCACTTATACTTACAATAGAATAAAAGAATTATAAAGTAGTGTATAATTTTTCAAACAACAATTTTTTAGAACATAGAAGAGACAACAAAAAAAAAATAATGTGTAAAAAAAAAAAAGAGGAAAGAGTTCTTTATATGGTTGTAGAAGTTCAAAATTATTCAAAATTATTCAATGAATATATTCATGTACTATAAATTAAGCTTAAAAAATCATAGAATATAAACAAAAAATCACAACAATTATCATTATTATTTAAAAGAAGTTAAATACATTTATAAAAGAGAGAATAATTGTGCACTTAACTTAAAAACATCAAGTTTTTTTTTTTTAAAAAAAAAACTTTAAAACATCATTATTTTTTTTTTAAAAAAAAAAAAAAACTTAAAAACATCATTAGGTTTGACTTCAATTGACATTATATCATTTTTAAGCTTCCCTAGTTGCATATCTCCAAATCTTCTCTTAAATTACAAAATATTAGCATTGCAACACAAAAGTAAAGTTAAAGAAAAAGGTTAAACTAAGCAATCTAATAAAAGTTATAAGGCAAAGCAAGACAATAAATAAAATAAGAAAAAAAAAAAAACTAAGTAGAAGAGAATGCTCAAGTGTTTGTAAAAAAAAAAAAGTTGAAGAGGGTTCTTTATATAGTTTTTTTTTTTTTTTTTTTTTTTTTTTTTATGCCCGAGGATAGGAGGGATACATGAATGAATCGAGACAACATCCGAATAAGAGAAATCCTGAGGACATGAAAGTATGGTCAAGATAAACTTAAAAGAATTTATAGTAACTACCTATATATATATCAACACCTTCCTTTTTGGTAGTTCAATCATAGGAACTGCAAAGTTTAAACGTGCTTGGCTTGGAGACGTTCTATGTTGGGTGACTTTTGGGGAATTTTCCTACCAAGCATGTGAGTGAGGACAAAACATCATAAGGATAAAATGGTCCAAATATGATACATCCTCGTTAGTCACTTTTTAAAATAGTAAGATAAGATACATAGTCTAAAATTTATTTTTCTTACTTCTTGAGATCCAAATTTATGTATTAATTTTGAACGATATAATTATCTACTATTTTTGTTTCATCTTTTGATTTGTCTATACCTATCTTTAGCCACAAAACCTTAAAATAAAGTCATAAATGTTTTAAATAGATTAACAATTTTATAATTAAAATTTGAATTTATTAATTTTGGAAATATTCTTTTAGAGAGGGATAATTTGTTTGAGGAGAAAAAATAAAAAATCAATGTAGGGAGAGATTTTTTTTTTACTATGGAAGAGAAATTTGAATGGGTTAAAGATGGTGGAAGAGAGAGAAATGTATTAAAGAGGGAGGACGTATTGTTGAGAGAGAGAAACTAATAAATTGGGTAGAAGAGAGGGACATGTAGAGTTAAATTGGTGGGGGAGAGAAATGTAGAATTAAGATAGATATAAATACTTAAATGAAACTTTTCCGGGACAACTAAGTCATTTTTAAAAAAATCAAGGT
Source organism: Luffa aegyptiaca (assembly GCA_017139565.1). NCBI lineage: Eukaryota > Viridiplantae > Streptophyta > Magnoliopsida > Cucurbitales > Cucurbitaceae > Luffa > Luffa aegyptiaca. Next base: position 51,650,090 of record CM029398.1, read on the forward strand.
TAATATTGTCCAAAATAAGTTTCTTCCTCATTCGTACTGTTATATATATATAGATTATAGATTATAGATTATAGATATAGATTATAGATAGATTATAGATATAGATTATAGATATATATATTAGCCAAAAACGAGCTTAACTCAGTGGTAATTGGCATGCACTCTTGACCACTCTAAATGTTGATGTACTCAAAAAAAAAAAAAAAAAAAAAAAAAAAATATATATATATATATATATATATATATATATATATATATATATATTCGTCCCTGCCCGGCTGCCCGCTATAATAAAAAAGAAATCGGTCGTCCAAAAAGTTCAGACGCTACGCCACAAAGAAAGGCCGAACTTGAATTTGAATTGTTCGTGAAGATTGGAGGTGGCCCAAAATGAGGTATCTTCATCCAGTCCGGCCCATTATTGCCTTCGGCTTCCTCATCCCTTTTTGTTCTTCTCCTCCCTCGCAAAGCCCTGCGCATTCTTATTCGCTGAACCTGCATATCACACTCGTTATTCTCTTTGCTAAGGGTACCTGAGAGTTTGCAGATCTTTCATTCTCAACTTCTTCGCTCAATTCAGGTTTCTATATTCTTCGAGCTTTTACCGTCATTTTATTCCTCTTTTTTCAGTTCGGAATTTCATCAAGCACCTTAAAGTCATTGCTAAAATCTTCGCGGTGCGAATTTAAGTTGAATATTTCTATGGATTTGAAGTTCTCTGGAACTTCTGGCTCACCTTCCCCATCTCTATCAGTTATTTCCTCACTGACTGGGGAATCGAATGCCTACAAAATAGTGTAGCCTCCCTAATCATTATATATGGCGCATTACATGATTTGTTAGTGACGGGATTGTATATGTTAGTTACTATTGGAGCTTACTTTAGTACATTAAGTGATCTTTATTTTAGTTAGTTATGATGTAGTTTTCTTGTGAACTTAGATTGAGGCATATTGCTAAGATTTCAGAGAACTTACTCTTGTAGATGAATAGGTAGCTGTCTGATTGTTGCAATACCACTGCGCCGGCTCTTTTAGTGGTTCGACTGTAAATATGGCAATCTCAGTGTCGAGAAGGCTGTTGCGCTCTATGGGCTCCTTATCAACATTTGGGCAATGTAATTCTTCGTGTACTATGAGTCAGTCATTTTATAATTCCCATGGTAACGCATTCTCATTTCCTCCTGATTTCTAATTTTTTACTCGCTCATAGATGTTTTCCTTTAATTCATTAATTTTTATCATATGTTTGAGTAGACATTTATGGCCGTGTTAATGGGAGTAGCTCTATGTTTGCGGGCTGTTCTACCCTTTTGAAGGTACTCTCTCGACATGTACTGTCTGTCTGTTCAAGGTTCTATCGTTTACTCAAGGGACATGATATTGAAGATTGTAGAATATGGATTAAAATCACATTCACATTCACAAATTTATTTATTTTTAACCATTGTGTATGATACAGGCTGGATCCTTTCTTGCTTCCCGAGGGCTATCCTCAATTTTGACTCCTGATTCGAGCAATGCTGCTTTCCCTTCTGATTTACTGTCTGCTAAACCAGTGGTATTAGAAGAAGAGCGCAAGATAGGTAGCAATACTTTTCCTCATTTTGCACCCTTTATAAGATTGCAGTCGATATTCTGTTCTACTTCATTATGGCTAGAAGAATTGGTATTTAGATCTCTTTTGTGGTTAATAAATTATGTTACATCATTAGGACTTCTTCAGGATCTGATGATTCCCGTGACAAATTTTCAAAATGAAGACAAAGGCTTCATGCTCTTGGCTGGAGATGTTTTTGACGTTCCAATCAGGAAGGACATCATTCATCGGGTCGTTAGATGGCAACTTGCAAAGAGACAACAGGTATTGTGTTGCATCTTCACGCACTAGAGCCCAAGACTTGATGAATGATTGAATAGAAACAGCGTCTATTAAGGGATTCATTTTTCTTTATTAGTATCTGTGTGTGCATTTCTATTTATTTGATCAACATTTCTTAATTATTTGCATCAGAGCATAATATTATAAGGATTAGCCACATAGTGCCTTTCAATCTTGCATTTTAATTTTTTTTAGAATGAATCTAATATACTTGTACAAAGAAGGAGACAAATCTTGGAACTTTCATAAACATATAGGTACTTGCATTGGAGTGGTTTCTGAAACAGAAAAAACTCGTTTTGTCTAATTATATTGCTATTCTTATGTATAGAAGTTAGTTATCTATTATATTAAGTGTAAGTGTATGAGAAGGTAGTTAATTTGCAAGATGCTAATTGTCGGTTAGTTTTTAGTAGTGGTCATTAATTACTAAGCATCTTGAGTGATGACAGGGAACACATTCGACAAAAACCATTAGTGAGGTTAGTGGAACAGGGAAAAAGCCATGGCGACAAAAGGGTACTGGTAGAGCAAGGCATGGATCACTGCGTGGTCCCCAGGTAGCTAAGAATTTACTTTGAATTATGATATTCAGAATTCTGTAGATATTATACAATAGTTCTAATGAACTGGATGATGATTATAGTTCAGAGGTGGTGCAGCAATGCATGGGCCTAAACCGCGAAGTCATGCTTTCAAGCTTAATAAGAAAGTTCGTCGCCTGGGTTTGAAGATCGCTCTTTCAGCTCGTGCTGCAGAAGGAAAGGCAGGTCTTTCTTTCTTGCATTAGTTTTAGTGGGTTGATACTGGACACAAGCTGAAAGCCTGAAAATGTGGGACGGATTGTTTTCTACAATCCTTTGGCTCAGTCGCACATTCTAACAAACACGTCATGCTTTCTTCCACATGCTTCCAAAACCTCACATTGGAAATTTTTTTGACTCACAGCTTCTGATATTTGATAATTTGGACGTTCCTTCACATAAGACGAAGTATATTGTGAACTATGTCAATGAAATGGAGAACGCTAAAAAACTACTTCTAGTTGATGGTGGACCCATAGATGAGAAGCTGAAGTTGGCGACGCAAAACCTTCATTACGTCAATGTTTTGCCTTCTATAGTGAGTCTGCTCAATTGCTTCCCTCTTTTTTTAGTTTCATAATAAATAAATTTGCATTGAAGTTTCTTATAAAAGCCCCTGGCCCTAGCATATATCTATCTGTTATTACCCGGCTTTGAATATTGCAATTTAGGATCTCCATACCAACTTCTCTCTGATGAAGTCAAATTTCAAGAGATTCTCAAAATTCTAAAATGTCTTATATTTTTCCGCATCATTTATGCATTCTTGGTCTTTCACGAGGATCTTCCACTTGGTGTTAGAATTTATCAAGAAGAAAATATTTCATTTTTGTACTATCTTACTAATTTTCATGAATTTCTAGATGATCCTCTTGTTCTTTCTCACTTGCATTGTTACCCTGAACATATTAGATTTCTTTGAGATTCATATCTTTGCTAAGATGCAAATATTGGCTACCATCGACGTTGACTTGTCTCAAGTGTTTCAATCCATTGTCTTGATTCTTGACTTGTTTCTCAATTTTATTCTATAGGGTTTGAACGTTTACAGCATTCTTCTACATGATACTCTTGTGATGTCTCGTGATGCTGTAGAAAGAATTGTTACCCGGATGCACACTCCAATCAATCGCTGAAGGCACAGTGCGTGATACCTGAATTATATGTTCAACTTCAGTTTTAGCTTAGATCACTAATAACCTTTATATTTTCCCCCTTTTGTTGCAGGAAGGGGAGAAAACCTGTATGTTGTTTCCGTTAAAATATTGATCTCACTGGAGTTTGAAATTTCCCATCTATTGGTTAACACTTGAAGGAATCGGATACTAAGTTTTGTAGCAGTAGTTTGTGGTGCTCGAAAACAACAAAAAGAACAATTCTTACAGGCCGATTTCTCTGAGACTACGGTTCTCGTATTTTGCAAATCTTTCCTTTATATCTCAATTATTCTGTTTGATATGATGATAAGATGGATGATATACAATTTACTAAAAATCGCGGAAACAAAACTAAAGAAATTGGATGGATAGAGATGGAAGAAGAATATTCATTGCTCTTCCGAGTCCATCTATAGACTATGTGAAGATTCTAACCGTACTGGATTCTACGTTGGCCAACGACTGATTCCCCAACCCCATCACTTTTAATTATGTAGATTATAATTGTTTACAAAAGTTAAGTTTGCAAAAATCCTGTGCATTAGCTTCTGCTGTTAGCCAAAGCATTTCTGAATTCACTGTCTCTACCCAATTGAGGTCTGCGTCTGAAATACGTTGCATTCTCATTCACTCCATATTTTCGTTCTCACACATCTTGATTCTTATTGATCCTCTGGTTTCTTTTAAGCATATTATATAGTCTACCGTATTATTTATCTACATGCAAACCGCAAGACAATGATTCAGACTGGAGCTGATTCAATTTTCTGAAATTTGAGGTGAGGTGTCCTTAATCACTTGGCAACGGGTGAGTACTTTGAAAACTTTGCAACATTTGAGTAATCTAAATCGTGATAGGTATTGTTTTGTTGCTCGCAAGAAGAATTCAGAATGAATGTCTCTATATATATTTCTATTATTGGGCTCGTCAATTTTTGTTTGGTATAAAGCCCTGACAAGCTGAGTTGCACAATGTTCTCTCATATCATACTATAAACACAATGAATTTATATATCCTCTCCTATATAACTGCAAAAAGAGAAGAAGGTGCAGAATTTTGTCACTTCTCAGTATCCGATGGACTTGTCTCTGTGACATATTCCCTCATCAGTCTCGTGTTGGATTCATCAACCATCTGTAAAATAATGAATCTCAGTAGGGGGTAGCAAACAACTGAACATGATGCTGTTAGGAAAATTTTAGAGAAAGAGACCAATTTTCTTACTTTGAAAGCTAATCGCTTGAGGTTGTCCCATTCGAAATCGTTTTTGCAGTATGCAGATCGAACCTGGAATCAGTGATTTGCTTACTTATGAGTGTTTTTCACTGGGAAGCATTAATCAACTCTCAAGTGTACAGAACTCACCTCTAGTATGCGCAATGCTGCCCCAGCCATTTGTTAGACCATGATTTGAAGGCTCATTGTTAGAACAGGACACGAGAGTCAAAGCACAAACATGAAACTTGATCAACAATAAACTTCATTTCTCTTCATTCTTGACTAAATTAGTATCTATTAACACTTGGCTTCCCTTGCTGATGACAGGGTTTGGCTCAAGGAAACCAAGAAGAACACCGGAATGAAGATCATGCATTTCATTCCTCTTTCTGTATATTCCTAAAGAATCTATTTTTGTGCATGTTGTTCCCTAACAAGTTCATATTGTTTATTTAGGCCAAGCTACAGAAATAGAATAGATTTGGGTTTTACCAAGACTCTTATGCCTCGACGATTCCCGCATCAAACTGGCCAGGAACTTGTCCCCATCATTCAGTGAATGTCTATCAAGAAACTCCATTAACTCTGTGTACGCCTCTAGATTATAGCTCTGCTCTACCAGAACAAGAATGAATACCAATGAAAATCCACACAACATGACAGAACAATTAAAACAAAGAAATTGAAGAGCGACCTCAAGCTGCGCAGTCACGATCCTAACAGCAACATACGTGAAGAAATTGTGCAGATTTTTGGCTGCCTTTGCTTCAGGTGACGCTTCTCCAAACCCTAAATTTCAACATAAATGAAAAAATTTGTATCCCAAATACAAAGACAGAAAGAAAGAGAGAGAGAGAAATAGAACCCACCGGGGACATACATCTTATTGCAATGCAAGCGCATAGACTTGGAGGCTTTCGGCTTTTTTGGCCAAACTGGAGACAAATTGCTTCTGTTCGAATTGGGTAGTGGGAAAAGAGAAGGGAATTGAGTAGGGGAAAGAATCCTTGCAGATGATTCCATAGATAATCTCGAGCTTTATCTAATTGCTTCAGAAGAAAACTGGAACCAGAGAGAGAGAGCTCTAAATCTTATGCTTTCTGTACGAATTGGAAAATATCTTTTACATCCACCTCAAGCATTTCAAATATCTCTCTAGTGTCTAGGACAAGTGAAGTTCTCACTATCACTATGTCAAATTACATCAGCTGTCTACCGTGAACATACTTCAGCAGTAATTGACATGTATCTTTGATTAAGAGGTCAGAAGTTTGAATCCCTCCAACCTAAATCTTGGTGTAATAAAAAAATATATATATATGGATACCCCAAATCTTGATCTAATAAAAAAAAAAATGAATGTGGGGATTTTTGACCTCCAAAAATAGAAAAAGAGAAGAAATGTTTCTAGGCTACTTTTTCCCATCATTAGGTTTCATGTGATAATAAAATATAGTTAGTTAAATTATCCTGAGTTGACTTAGTCCTCGATGAGGACCATGAGAACTACTTACTCAAATGAGTTCAATCTATAACAGTTATTTGCTTAGGATTTAATATTTTACCAGTTCTTTGACAACTAAATATAATAAAAAAAAGTTTAAATTGTCAAAGTGAATATATTGTAGTGGTAATTGAAATGCACCATCGAAAAAACTTAAGTTTGACAACTGTTACTTTTGTGAAAGTTCCAAATTAAAAACGTTTTTTAATCGTATCATTTCACTTTCTTTCCCGCTATTTTCACAAATAACCGCTCAAAATTTCAGGCCATTACTGAAATTAGCCCAGTTAATACAAATCAGGCCCACTTGATTCGGCCCAAAATGGAAATCCAACGAACTGAAGTTACAGAACGAGGCTTTAACCGCGAAAAGTACCAAATCCTATCATCTCACTCTTCCTGCCCGCTCAATCTTCTGCCGTTGGTCTCTGCGGTATCCATTTTCTTCTTCTTCTTCTTCTCATGCGAAATGAACGTGCAGGCATTGCATTCATCTATACATGGCCAATTCGAAGCTTCTTCGGTTCGTCCATTTCGATTGTTTTCTTTCTCTTCCCCCTCAGTTGGACTTTCCAGGAAATTCTCCACTTCAGCTTATAGAAGAAAGTCTTCTGCTGGTCGTTTCTATGGTAGTAGCTTGAGCTGTGGCATTCGTTTTACTCATGATAGAATCAGAAGTGCCTTAACGGGGGAACTAAACGAAGTTGAGGAGCTGAAGCAGCAAGAGGTGAGGAGGGCTTATCCCTTCCATGAAATAGAGCCCAAATGGCAACGTTATTGGGAGGAAAATCGAACTTTCCGAACTCCTGATGAAATCGATACATCTAAGCCTAAGTTCTACGTGCTTGATATGTTCCCTTATCCCAGGTTTCTTTTTGCTCTCTATTGGATTCCGTGTCATTGGTTATTTTCTTTTGTCACCTTAGCTTGAGCTTATACTGACAGGTATCGAGTCAATTCGTGTTAGGAATCGAGAATTGATGGCCATTTTATTTTGTTTTGCGTGAATATGTGGCGCCTTTCAAAAGTTCATACAGTCTTTTCGACGTGTTTTTGTAGTGGATCAGGGTTACATGTTGGTCATCCTCTAGGTTATACTGCTACAGACATTCTTGCTAGATTCAAACGGATGCAAGGTTACAATGTTTTGCACCCAATGGGCTGGGATGCATTTGGATTGCCTGCGGAACAATATGCTATTGAGGTTTGGTCCCCCAGCTTCCAGTTAGCTTACAGTGTACGAAGCATGAACTGCTATTATGGTCAGTCTTTAATATCAACATGTACTACCTTTTGCCCCGCAGACCGGAACTCACCCCAAAATCACTACTTTGAGGAATATTAATCGCTTCCGCTCCCAGGTCCTGCTGTGTTTTTTTTCCCCCTTTTGTCTCTTTTCTGTCTTTCTTTCTTTTTTTTTTTTTTTGGAAATGATTTCAGCTACACTAGTTTACTACGAATGAATTAGAATACTATTTTTTATTTTCCCTCCTTTTCCTTTTAGGTTTTGATTTTTATGATCTGAACTTCAAGCTAAAGCACATTAGAAGGGCTCTATCAATAGTATATTTGGAATACATTATGCAAATTTCATGTTGTAAAGTTAAATATAAGGAATAATTTGTCTCTTTTGGTTCAATTCATAACTTCCGAGGCTTGTTGTTATGAGCTTTACCATGATTTTAGTTGTTTTTCAATTCTGAAGAATAGCAAATGAAGTCAGACTTTTGGTTGCTAGTATGGTGACCCTGACAGAGAAATCAGGAATTGGTAATTGTTCCCTAGTTAGCGTTTGAGACTGCTTACAGTTTGATATTATGACTGGTCATGTAATTGTGGAAATTTCAAGTAACATATGTACTTTCAATTTTACTTGATATTACAGCTCAAATCATTGGGTTTTTCATATGACTGGGATCGTGAAATTTCCACAATTGAACCAGATTATTATAAATGGACTCAGTGGATTTTTCTTCAACTATTGAAGAGAGGATTAGCATACCAGGTCATGACTATATCAAGTCTTCTTGGTTTCCCAGCTATTCCAGCTAACAAAAAGATCTTACTGTTAATTCCTATACATTCAGGCTGAAGTACCAGTTAACTGGTGCCCTGCTCTTGGCACGGTCTTGGCCAACGAAGAGGTAGTTGATGGTGTCAGCGAGCGTGGGGGTCATCCAGTTATAAGGAAGGTTGGTTGTTTTTGTTTTTGTTAAACACATTTGACTATATTATTATTTTTACAATCATGTGATGTTGCTTATTGTTTTGTTAACTACATTAACTATATTATTATTTTCAAGATCATGTAATGTTGTTTAAACTAATCTTTTGTCCAATTCATTAAACTCTTTGCTTAGTTCAAAACTCTTGGATGGTTTTACAATTTTACAGTGTCATTATTTGTTGCCAAGCAGCCAATGCGGCAATGGATGCTCAAGATTACTGCATATGCGGATCGTCTTCTTGATGATCTAGATGATCTTGACTGGCCAGAAAGTATAAAAGACATGCAAAGAAACTGGATTGGGAGATCAGAAGGTGCTGAGATTGAATTTTGTGTTCTTGACAGTAATGGAAAAGATAGCGACCTCAAAATTACAGTTTATACTACCAGACCAGATACCCTCTTTGGAGCAACGTACTGATAGCACACTTAACTTCTATCCAAGTTAAATGAATTTCATTGACAAAATGTTCTTGTACTTGCAGGAAAATTTATCGATGCTGTTTTTTGATGTAGGTATTTGGTTGTTGCTCCAGAGTACTCCTTATTGTCATCTATAACATCTCCAACAGAAAGCAAAAAGGTAAACTATTTGTTCTTTGCCAACTTTATCTCATTTTTCTCTAAAAAAAAATAAAAATAAAGAATAAATAAACAAGAAGGCTTAGATTTAAACTCAGGTGGAGGATTACAAAAATCTTGCTTCAAGGAAAAGTGACCTTGAGAGGACTGAGCTCCAGAAGGAAAAAACTGGGGTTTTCTCTGGTTGCTATGCTAGAAATCCAGTTAATGGGGAAGCTGTCCCAATATGGGTTGCAGATTATGTCTTAGGGAGGTTAGTACGGGTTTATGCCTTATACCTGTGGTTCTTTTTCATTGTTTATCATTTTGCAGAGCATGAACATTGAAATTTAATGTTCAGAAGTGTATACTAAAATGAAAGGCATGCATCATTTGACTATGTGGTAAGTCTAGTTGACAGCTTCATTAAAATTTGATTGATCTTAATATTTTGATAGGTCTGCAATAGTTCATACTTACATAAGATGAAGTATAAAGGGAAAGTTAGGTTAGTCAGAGTTAGAGGAGAGATAATGTATCAAAAGGGAGGTGTGGAGAGGTGAGAGGTAGTAGGGAGGTAGAGAGGAACTATTGGAGAGTGGCCCTCTCATATGGCCATGTATGCCTCTTTGAGTTCTTGCTTGTGCCGATACAGCATTCAACTAATACATATATAAACTACTGTTCACTAATTCTATTTAGTTCAAAACCTATCATATCTTTATATTTAGATAATTCTAATTTGGTATTTTACAGTTATGGAACTGGGGCGATTATGGCTGTACCTGCACATGATTCTCGTGATTATGAATTTGCCACAAAATATGATATTCCCATAGTGGTTGTTGTTGTGCCAGAGGATGGAAGTCTTAGTGATTCAAGTAAGGCATTTTCAGGAGTAGGTATTATTACCAATTCATCGAGTTCAATATCCGGGCTTGACATCAATGGGCTCTTAAGCAAGGAAGCAGCTTCCAAAGTCATTGAGTGGGCTGAGAAAACGGGGAATGGGAAGAATAAGGTCTTTTCTAAATATATGTCTGGGTCATACATAGTTTGCACGTAAGGTGTCATTACTTATCAGTGCCTGCTTCAACTTACAACAGGTAAACTACAAACTGAGGGATTGGCTTTTTGCTAGACAACGTTATTGGGGGGAGCCCATCCCTGTACTTTTTCTGGATGATACTGGTGAGAGTACTCCCCTTTCTGAAAACGAATTGCCCCTTACATTGCCTGAATTAGATGATTTTACACCCACGGGGACAGGGGAACCTCCACTTTCAAAAGCAGAGTCCTGGGTATTTCTCTATATCCTTATCATTAATTTATTGACTTTGTAATGTTGCATTGTTTTATTTCCTATTTTGTGTGGATTCGTAGGTTTTCAAGATTTGCATGATAATCTGTGCTAGTATTGAAGTGAGAAGAGATTTATTCACTCATATGTGCACATACACAACACACAAATATAACGTGAATGCAGGATTTGTTTATCTTTTACCTTTTTGCAAAAAAAAAAACAAAATTCTGTTTGAAGAGAATATGGCTTTTTTAAAAAACTTTTTAAAAAACTATTATCATTATTATTTTTATTTCAGTTCTTAGAAATTCATATTCTTGAGTTTGCTTCACTGTTTGGAAGCTAGATTAGTATACAACCTCAATATCCTTGTTAGTGCTTCAGATTGAACTGGTTGCTTAAAAGTTATTGTTCTACTCACATTTTTAAGCAGTGTAACATATAATGGTCAAATGATACTGGTGAAAGGAGAACTGCCTGTGCACCTTTTTGAGTAGTTATTCTTCTTTACTGGCCAGGAGCTTCTTTTATATTCATATATATTGCCAGATAAAGTATTATAGTTATGTGATTGTGAACATGTTTTTGGAATAAGGTCTGTATATAGTCTGTGGACTACTTATTGAGGGTCAACTATAGGGGTGAGCACTGGAAATTTCATAGGAATATAGTCTAACTAATGTACCCTATCTTCTCATCTGTTTTTCCCCTCTTTTCTATTAAGCTGATAATGTTTCAACTAATGACTTTCAGGTTAAAGCCACTGATTCCCTGTCTGGAAAACCTGCCAGACGAGAAACAAGTACTATGCCACAGTGGGCTGGTTCATGCTGGTATTATTTCTTCTTGCCTGAATTTACTATTTGTTCTTTTCTTGCTGGAACAAAGAGGCCTGCTGATTTTGATTAAAGACACATGAGAGGAATAATAACATAGGGCATAATTAATGTTGTCATTCATACTTCTATTGTTTGCAATTTTTTAAGAATATGATTAATCTTATTAGTTTTGTCAGATTTGTATGCACACCTTACTCGAAAATCTTTTTAGTATCAGAAATGTTCATCTTATTGATTTGATTTTCAGGTACTACTTAAGATTTATGGATCCGAAGAATTCCAAAGAACTTGTTGGGAAAATGAAGGAAATGTAAGAGCTGCTGTGTATGGATAAGCATAGAATTTCTGTATACCTTTTTCCTTGACTAATTCTCTAATTGATTCAAGTCCAATCCATACATTGATAACTGCTTTTTCATTTGTGCTTATTCAGGTATTGGAGCCCAGTTGATGTCTACGTTGGTGGGGCTGAGCATGCTGTTCTCCACTTACTTTATTCTCGGTTCTGGCACAAGGTTTGAGAGTTGATCCCTAGTTCCATATGATAGGAATTTTACTTTTAGTTTTCTATTTTTAAAAAATCAGTGTTTATAATGATTTATTTATTTTATTTTCTACATTTTGAAAATAATTTTGAAATATTGGTCCATGTCGCTTAGGTGATTTCACTTGCAACTGGCAACAGCCTGATTATGCAATAGCCGTTTGTTTTGACACGATGATAACTGAACTACTGGCCTATTTCTGTTCTGGATGTTTTGTCCTATCTTTTCTGCTACACTATTCATCCGGTTGAACCTCTCTGATTCAGGTTCTCTATGATATGGGCGTTGTATCCACCAAAGAACCCTTCAAGTGTGTCATAAACCAAGGAATTATACTTGGGGAAGTAAGTATTCTTTCTCAAAATAAGATGATATTTCTTCTAGACATATTTTTTATGTAGTAATTTTTTTAAATGGCAGGTTCAATATACAGCTTTAAAAGATCCAGATGGGAATCTAGTGTCTGCAGATTCCGTTGATGTTTTGAGTGAATATAATCAAGAAAGAATCCCCGAGGAAAAGGTTTATGCTCTCTATGCCTTAGCCTGGTGTATCTTTGTATCCTTGACTTGTATGCCTTATTAAAATTGCAGATTATGTTGCAAAAAATATTTCTTCTGGTTTGAAGTAGTTAATCATATCCATGACTGAAAAACACAGTATTGTTGTTTGTTTTTAATTCCAGGTCTTCTCAACTGAATTTCTTCTTATGTTGGAGTCTTCTCAACTGAATTTCTTCTTATGCAGGTCATGAAATCTGGAGATTATTTTGTATTGAAAGACAGTCCTGATATCCGATTGACTGCTCGAGCTCACAAAATGAGCAAGAGTAGAGGAAATGTTGTCAATCCTGACGATGTTGTTTCTGAGTATGGTGCAGATTCTCTTCGCTTGTATGAAATGTTTATGGGTCCTCTTAGGTAGCTCTGATCTATAACTTTCAAAACTAAAATATCAAGCAATTTCTATTCGATCTATGTGACTGGTCTTTTCTTGATCAGTCGGATAAGGGGCATATATTATTTTTCTTAGTTATCTCGCCGTCTCATTTTTCTTCCAGAGACTCAAAACAGTGGAATACCAGCGGTATTGAAGGTGTCCATAGATTCTTGGGAAGAACTTGGAGACTAATTGTTGGACCGCCTTCAGCTGATGGTACATTTAATGATGGAACTGTGGCAACTGATGAGGAACCCACTCTAGAACAACTTCGTTCACTCCATAAGTGCATTATGAAGGTAATATATTATTTGAGCTTTGTCTCCCTCACTTTCCTTTCAAGTGTTATTTAAGTTGTGGTAATGAACTAAGAAGACATGTGTTACTATATTCTTTGCTTGTTTTGCCTAGATATATGATTGTCTTGTCTATTGGGTAGTTCTGGGAACGCTTTGGTATATGTTGTCACTGAAGAGTGAGGATCAACTGCTGGTAAATAGACATGTAATTAGGAGATAATGACTAAAGATATTAAGAAAAGGTCCAAAAGGAGGAAAGCATTGCAATATGATGCGAGTCACCCAAATTATAGTTTGTTCCTAGCTCCAATATATATATATATATTTTGGTAAGAAACAGGGAACTATATTAAAGGAAAAAGAGAAACCAAGACAGCCCTTCGGCCCTGAGGAAGAGGGAACTCTGAGCCTAAATGGAGGAATAGGCCTCCAATCGAAGTTCATAAAGAACGACAGTATTACAAAAAGATTTATGAAAGACACTCCAACTAGAAGTATAGGTCCTATACTGACAGTGACACAATTACAATTTTTTTTTCTAAAAAACTAACTTATCTGAAAAGGATCTTGGGTCTCTCTTTCCAAAGAAGCCAAAGGAGAGGCCCATAAGCATTTGACCAAAGAACTTTCCTTTATCCCTTAACCACCACCCTGGACGCAATTCAAGCAGAACATTCCACTCTCTTGGGGGAGCACCAAGCAAAATCAAAAGTATTGAAGATGAAGCTCCAAGTTTAGGAGATAGAGCTATATTCAGGTTCCTCATTTGGACTTTGTCTGCGGCGTTAATACTGCCATGCACTAAAGGCCAAATAAAGAATTTTTTATTTTGAGGACTACGACTACCAGATTAATTTGCTAAGCTTCTGATCCTAGTAGGATGGCCCAAAATGAACATTGTGTGCAGAATTTACCGAGAAAGACAGATGCGTCAGGTCAGGTGTCCACTAGTGCTTTCTGCAACTTGATTAGGGTGCACATTTTGGAGTAAAATAATCAGATTTTTCTATTCACCTCTCTAATCAAAGACTAGAAGGAGAGTCCAAGCTTCATTGGACTCTCACACAGCTGTGGATATAATAAGACTTTGAGTTAACGATAACATATTGGGAAGGGAAAAACATATGGCAGCTGGTGAAGATCCAGGATTTTTTTTTTTTTTTTTTTTTTTTTTTGAGAAGAGAAACAATTTCATTGATGAATGAAATAATGGTGGAAAAACTCCCAACACCTAAAGGTGAAATGCAAGAAAGTTCTCCAATTTGAATTCAAAGATGTAAGATTGTAATCAGAAAAATGGTGTTTACATTTACACCAATACATAGCATGAAAGAGAACTAAATCCATAAAACTATGGAAAGTAGAGAAAGAGTCCTTGAAAATTCTGGATTCTTCCAAAAATCTGATTTTCCTTTCATTTCCAAGATAAAAGCTGGATTTTCCTAAAAAAGGATCTAGTTTTGTTGATATCCTTCCAAGGGTTACAAAAGCCTTTCACCCTACCCTATATTGGTTTGGGATCCAAACACTGTTAGCTCGACCATATTTGCTTCTAGTAACAGCCTTCCATAACCCTTGTCCTCTTGAGAGAATCTCTGCAGCCATTTGACTAGGAGGGCCTTGTTTCCCTTTCTGTATTTCCCTCTGACAAGGATGCCATCATCTTTGACCAGCTGACTAGGTGACTTCCACTGTCGTTGTTAGCTCAAGGCCTCAATGCCAAAGGAAATCCCTTGAGATTTATCCAAAATGTTGCTAATTTTACCTGGCAATGCATCTGAAAGTGGAAAGAATATCAACAAAACTATAATTACACGGGCATTAAAGTTTTCCTTCCGAGGCTGCATGAATAGGTTTAGATTCCACATAAATGACCCGTTTGATGGGTTATATTAACTAGTATAAATGTCATATTGAAGTTGTGTTTTGTAGATACCGTAGTTCCCTTGACTAAACGATGATTCAATTTCCAGGTAACCGAAGAAGTTGAAGGGACACGGTTCAACACAGGAATCTCAGCTATGATGGAGTTCGTTAATGTGGCATATAAGGTTAGTGGAAAATGTGCATTAGTTAGTTGGTCCTTGCCTAAATTTCATGCTATTTGGGTTGAAGGGCATGTCGTTGTTTCTGTTTCAAACTAATGAAACTTAAAGTCAGCCAATTGATTATATTAGTATTAGGGTTTGACTTGCATCTTTTTTTTTTCCCCTTTTCTTTAAAGGATCCTTCCCTCCAATTGAAATGGTTCTTTATTTCCCATTTATTTCTCAATGTTGTATGCCATCAAGTTGACTTTATTATATAGTAGAAAACTTTTTTTTTTTTTAATACAATATTGTATAAAACTTAAATAGCCCTTTACTAAAAGAAAAAAATAACCCTTGAAAAGTTGTGTTGGTCCTTTTTTTTTAAAAAAAAAAAATTCAACATTATGGGGTTGGGGGATTCGAACCTATGACCAAGGTCATAAGTATGTACTTTATGCTAGTTGAGCTATGCCATTTTTGATGGGTTGATCTCTAATTTAAATCTCTAATTAGAGAATAAAATACCGTGGGATTAAAAAGCTTGATATCTTGCTTTATCTTTGATCCCATTTTGAAAAAAAAAATATTACATTTGGATATTAATGTTTAAGAGCGTGCCTCTTAGTCAATTCACATTATTTCTTTGGCATGCTCCCTCTCTTCCAATCAGACTGATGCCATTTTCTAGTTAATTAATTTCATCTTATAGCCTTTTCTGTCTTTTATCATTGTCCTATTTTCAGTGGGATAGATACCCAAGGTCTATTGTTGAAGCATTCACTTTGTTGCTTTCACCGTACGCACCTCACTTGGCTGAGGAACTTTGGTCTCGGTTAGGACACTTGGAATCATTGGCATATGAGCCCTTCCCCAAGGTTTGACTTCTTATCCCCCTTCCCTCGCTTGAGTACTTGCATATTTTGTCCATACGGTCGAATAATTTTAGAGGCTTTATGTTTATCCGATACCTTCTTGCATTTACAAGGTTTGCAACGGGTGTGCTAGCCACTTGAGTCCTTGTGAAGAATTATATCAACATTGAATGTAATTCTGCGTCTTGGTGAATCTTTGGAATAAACTTCACATTATTTTTTGCGTTCTTCAGTGAACTTAGGTAAACAGTTCAGAAGTAGGATCTGTGGAAAATCACTTTCAGTTTGTCTTGTTGGTATGTCAAGGATTTTTTTGCTATAAGAAATAATCTATTTGAAAATGGTAGAAAGAAAATAACTTCCATGTCTTCTCACCGAGACAAATACCTCCACATGTCTCTGTCAGCTTGTGGATGGATGTTGACGAATCCTCAACATGGTATTGGATGATACTCTCGCTGGGAAATAGAAAATACCTCACTACCGGTTACAATCTAGATCACCTATTTTTTGAAGAGTAGAAAAAACGGTACATAATTGCATTAAATTTTGAAAGCAAATTAAGATATCGGGATTTAATAGGTTTGTTTTGCTTTTACTTCAAATATAAAGCAAATTTAGAATAGAAATATAATTCACCTTCAAATAGGAAAAATGTTGCTTCGTAACTACGTCAGGAAAGGATACAAAACAGTGGACAGAACTTGTTATAATTGATTGCATTGAAGACTGACGCCTTGAGAAAGCTTAGTTTGCAAGAGATTCCGCCAAAAAAATGTCTTGAAGAAATATAATTGCTGAATCTCTTAATTTTTTTTTCTCAATTACAGGCCAACCCTGTTTACTTGAAGGACTCCACAATTGTCCTACCAGTTCAGATCAATGGTAAAACTAGGGGTACCATCCAGGTTGAGGAAACATGTACAGAGGAGGATGCTTTCCAGCTAGCAGAGCAGGATGAAAAACTCTCCAAATATTTAACAGGGCAGTCAATCAAAAAGCGAATCTTTGTTCCTGGCAAGATCTTGAATGTTATATTGGATCGTCAAAGCTCCAAAGTGGCCCGCTGATAGTATGCAACTTTGCTTCAATGACAGTAATCTCTTCTAGACGATATTAGCCGATCGACGTGTACAACAGATTTTCAATATAATCTTGTGCATTAATCAGAATGATTCAGCTTAATGGATGAGAAAAGAAAAGTTCCAGCTACTATAAGTCAATCATCAAGACAGGAAATCTGCAGCTATTCAAGAAGTTTGGCAACGGCATTTGAGGTCCTGTATTGGCATTCTGACTGTTCCATCAGTTTTTCCACAGTTTGTTATTAGGAAATTTGTTGATACAACAATCTGTAAACTCGTCTGTCATTCATTGTAACAGCGATGCCATGCCCTTCAAGGAGGGTAATTATCCCCAATATGGGAATAGCATTTAATGGATAATGCTTTTTTTTTTTGGCTGTGTAGTGAGATCACATTTGTCACCTGAGTTAAAATTATACGTGTTAACATTAAAAGAAAACCGATTATTTAAGTTAATTAAAAATTAAAAATTAATTGGAACACTCTGACTTTATAATTTCTAAATATCTGCTGATAGAAGTGGTTTAACCTTTTATTTAATGTATATATAAAGTTCATTCTAGAGTGATTTGGATTAGTGGAAGAAAACTTTTCCAAGAAAAAAAATGCTAATTTATAATCGTGACGTATATCAATTATCACATAATTCTTTTAATACGTTAACATAATAATATTGTTTTAAATATATTTGTCAACGGGGGTGGAGCTGCAACTTATATTTGATAAAAGTTTCTCAAAATATGCCCTCCTTTGATCTCTAAAATTATAAAAATAAAAATATACAAAAAATTTTCAAAACTTATCCTTTGATTTTTTTTATTTTTTTATTTTTTTTAATTTTCTTATCCAATTTCATTTCAAAACTGATCCCACAAGTTCATGTTGACAAAAACACCTCACAAGAATAAATTTTGTCTTATATAGAAGAAAAAGACACACATATATTTTTAAATTTTATTTATAATTTAATTTTATATTTCGAAATAAGTTATTCAAATAAATTATTCTTTTAATAATTAAAATAGTAGTATTTTGTGAATGTAACTGCAACAAATTTGTCGGGGGCCCACAAGGCCGGGTAGCCAGCTACGTCCTTCCCGCCATCTGCCCTGTCCTGGCAGATCGCAGCCCAGAAGGCCCATTCAACAAACTCAGCCGTACGACGACGTATTGGTGTTGTTCTTCATGGAATTCCCGAGAAGTCTTTCAAAATACTCCAAATTCCGTTCACATTTCGCTACCGTCATCCCTTCTCTGATGCGTTTTTCTTTATTAATTCTCTCTCCGGCGAAACCGCCACCTCTTCCATGTATTCTCTTCTCTCTCTCTGCTTTGTTTTCCTCTGGTTTCTCTCCGATTCATTGCATGAAAGTTCTTTTGATCATTTCCAGGAAGAACAATGAGGAAGAAGGCTCCTCTATCACCAGGCCGCAGCCTTCTCTGGTTCAGCTGGAAGCTTGTCATCACCTTCTCTCTTGCACTTTGCATTCTCGCTCTTATCAGGCTTCATTCGTCTTCTCGGAGCAATCTCGCCTCTGCCTCATTATCTCGCCGATTGCGTCGTCCTCCTGATTCATTTCCGGGCCGCCCTAAGATTGCCTTCTTGTTTCTCACTCGTCGAAACCTCCCTCTTGATTTTCTTTGGGGAAGCTTCTTCGAGGTGTTTTAAAGTTTCTACTCTCTCAAAAAGTATCTTCGATTAGGCATTGTCTCGGAGATGGGAAAATAATTTGCAATTTTCTATTCCAGAATGGCGACGTTGCGAACTTCTCGATTTATATTCACTCGGCGCCTGGATTTGTGTTCGATGAATCGACGACTAGGTCGCATTTCTTTTTTGGACGGCAATTGACGAATAGCATACAGGTAACGTGATGTGTGTTCTGATCAAACGGAGTTTTTATATTTTTCCATAGCGTCCGTGTATCTGTATGCTTACCATCAAACTGGGGAATAATGGAAAATAGTCGCTTGTTCACTTGTTCTTTACCCTGTGTAGTGTGTGGAGTTATTTAGAAGTATGAAAGGACCAACTTTTCAACTAATATGATCTTTTGAACAAGTTAAGATTATTTGATTGGCATATCTTTGAATGGGCAGCTTATTATTTTCTTTATCTACACTCTCCTTGGCTGCTGATGTTATCTCGATGTATATATTGTCTAGGTTTACTGCAAACATAGCTTAGTACTAGTTGAGAATTTCAAGTGATTACAGATTCCATCAACACTTATTCCTAATACTAGTTGTCCCAATTCTGGGGGGAGGAAACCTAATAGGCCTAGTATAGTACCTGTACTTGATATAAAATGCTATCATTTGCCTCATAGCACTCCAAAATTGGCAGAGATCTTCTCGGAACCGTAAAGGCCTCATTAGCACCACTATGGAACGGGGAGGCCATCGTTATGGGTGTCGTTTCTGGAGAATTACGTGCCTATGCTTCACCTACCAATAATACAGCGTAGAGCAATCAAGCCTATCCTTCCTGACCCACAAAACTTAGCACATCAAGATGAGCGCTGGAGTCTAACAAGGAAGGTCCTCATCCATGAAGAGTAGATAGGATGAACACACTAGACTTTGAATGATAGGTGCACATTCTTGGAAGATAAGAAGAAATGTAACTTTATAGAGGCATGACAAGGCCTAAACTCATCTCAAAGTGTCCTGTTTCCTTTGTATTAAATTGAGGAGCACAGTAGGCTATTCTCCAATCAGTAGTAGACTCAGAGCTCAAATAAGTCTAACCTTAATCAAGGTGAGAGAACAACCTCTGTAAATACTTCACCCTAGCTAGTGAAAGGATGACAATGTCCTAGACACAGGTGTATTGTTCTCTATAGCTTGGTACTATAATTATGATGAAATTATCAATTACCCTCCATTTTAAAATAGTGGGGGTGAATTCATGATGAGGCATGCAATATTTTCCTTTTATTCAACTCACCACACTGCTGCTCAGTTTTTCTCCTATGCATGCATTCTTTAGCCTTTATTATCTTTCCTTCAACATTTCTGTTGTACTTTGGAAATTGATTGCAGTAAAGTGATATCATGTTGCAGGTGGCCTGGGGAAAGTCAAGTATGATTGCTGCAGAGAGGTTGTTACTTGAAGCAGCGCTTGAGGATCCTGCCAACCAGAGATTTGTTCTTCTATCAGACAGGTGTTCTTCTTCTATCAGACATTTTAATCTATGAAGTTGAGGTGTTTCACAACTTCGCTTACTATTTGGCTTCTGATGCTGCAGTTGTGTTCCACTATACAATTTTAGCAATATATACAGCTATCTCATGGCTTCTCCAAGGAGTTTCGTGGACAGGTAGATGGAGGGCTTTGACTCTGAGGTGCCTAGCACTGATTCTTTGTTGACCACTTGGTGCCAAAACTTAGATACTTGTCAAATTTCAAAGCTTTCAGAGTGAAATTTTTATGTATGCCAACCTAAACAGTTCAATATTTAGATTCTCATTTTTTATTGTAGTTTTCTTGATGCAAAGGAGGGTCGCTATAACCCAAAAATGTCACCTACTATACCTAAGGGCAAATGGAGAAAAGGGTCACAGGTCATCCATCATAATTCTCATTAATTTTTTCATGGGTCTTTTGTTTTGTTTATATTTTTGGTCTTTTTGCCTGGTTATCTAGATTCAACTATGAGACTTGGGTTTTGTATATATGTTTTGTGTTTCAGTAGTTATTATTTTCATTTTTAGTCGTTATGCCCTTCCATGTACCTGAAGGAAATAAGCAAAAGCATGTCCTATTTATTGCTACACAATACTACACAATATAGTTTCCACTCTTGTGGGTGTAGGTGCCTGTGAGTTGAATTCTAAACAATCATGATGAGTGCAATTTTCTTGTTCTATTTTTAAATTGCAGTGGATCAGTTTGATTCGTAGTCATGCAGAAGTAGTTGTGGATGATGATATTATATTTCCAATCTTCGGATTATTCTGCAAGGTATGTGTTATGCAGAAAATTCCTTCTTCATTTGTCAACCACTAATCAAGTGCAGTTATTTATTTCTGCTGTGTGAAGATACTATCATTCATACACACATACCACATATAAACATAATATGTTGGTCATGTTTTCCCCAAATATGTCATCTTTAAATTGAATGGCATATAGCTGGAATTCCCTTCACCTAGACACATTCTTAAGATTTTTATGAAGAAAAAATTTCACTTCTTTCGGTATTGCATTATTAAATTTATACTTTTTCTTAACTACAGCGAAGGCCACCTGTGGATGCCAGCAAAGGAAATATGAATATTGTAAGTGATCATTTGAATATATGAAGAAATTTGATTCTGAGGGCAACAAATATGCATGTTATCAAGAAATAGTTTATTCATTTTTCTGGTTGATGTCTACTAAGATTGTTCTGTATACTACTGCTATGGATATCGCTTCTGTCATACTAGAAATCATCCGTAATAAAAACTGCATCGATAACCTGGGCTAAATTCTGATTGTAGAAACTTCAAAAGCAGCACAACTGTATTCCAGATGAACACTACGTCCAGACATTGCTTGCTGTGAGTAGAGATTTGTCTTCTGAGGCCATGATATCTTTTCCTTCTCCATTGTTTTCCCTCACTTTGTTTCCTTGTTCCCATTTTCGGGGATGATGAGTTTGTAACTCTTTCCAGTGACTGTAAAATTGTTGTCTGGAGTTTCACAGATACTTTACATTGTAACATTCTTTTCTTTTGTTTGCTCTGTAGTTAAATGAACTTGAAGGTGAACTTGAACGAAGAACATTGACTTACACGCTATGGAATCAGTCAACCACTAAAATGGAGAACAAGGGGTGGCATCCTATTACTTTTAACTATGCTAATGCTGGACCTCGGCAGATTAAGGAAATAAAGGTTATTACATTGCTTTATCTCTCTCTCGTGTGTTTGTTTCTTTAAGTGGGTGGGAGGACGGGTGGATGGACTTGGTTTCTTATGAAATGAAATGTTTTAGTTTCTATTTAATGCAATCATGCTCTTTTTTACATTGTTTGTTGGACTACTTGGCTTAATTATGATGCTATTAGGGTTGATGTCTTTTCTATATGTCAATACCGACCCTGTTTGGAATTACTCTATTGGTAATTCTGTGGCCTTTTTTTTTTTTTTTTTTTTTATATATATATATTTTATTATTTTTTATTTTATATATTTTTTTTTACAGTAAATCTATGGCATTGATTGGTCAATCTGGGTTTCTTTTTATGAATTTATGCATTGTCCAGTGTCTGCTATGTTGTTTGACGTGTATTGTTTTGACAGGGAATCAGCCATGTCTACTATGAAACTGAATTCAGGACGGAATGGTGTCAAAATAATTCAACTTTTGTTCCTTGTTTTCTATTTGCCAGAAAATTTTCTCAGGGAGCTGCTATGCGATTATTAAGTGACGGAGTTGTGAGTCAATTTGATGCCTCAGCATTATTAGATAAAAAGGTCAACTAACTTGAACTATAATCACCTAGTTAAAATATTAAAAATTCTATAAATTTTTTTAACTATAAGTGATTTAGGGTGAGTATCTCTTGAAATTAGTTTAAAGAAAAAACCAAGCTTTATAGTTCAATCACATTTCATGGTACCTATCTTTGTCCATCTAACTTGACTTGTTGGTCCATATTTTCATGAACTGTATCTTTAAATGAAAAAATGGATCGTTCAAGCAAGTCACTCTGTTCATGATCTGCCTACATTGTCAGTCAATTTATAAGAGGCTTTCGAAGAACCGGTCTGTACATGTCAGAAAAGATGGATACCATACTTTTAATTTTGATGCTGATGTAATATAGAGTTGCCTTGTACTTTATACACTGGTTATTTATTTTAGTGGCTTCTTTGTTGGCATTATTTTTGGGTTCGAGAACAATACATCATTCAAATAAATTTTGATAGCATATGATGTTACTGATATATTTTGAGTTAAAATGAGATGATGTCACATATTTTATAATTTTTACTTCAATTGCCCCATCAAATTTCATTGGTGTAGAAACTCTTTCTTTATGGATTCTTTAAACAATTTAAAAGATAAATAGTTGGAATGAAAATCTTTTAGTCTAAAGACATTAAAATCTATACAAAAGTATAATTTGACCTTGTTGATGGATTCTAGGCTGTTACAACAGGATAGGTCGGACGGTTGATTTTATTATTATTTTTCAGTAAAATTGATAGGTTGGTGATTTCAACGTAGATGCGTGAACTCACATTGGTCAATAAAGGATTAAATATATACAATTTTTTTATTAAAAATATACTTTAAAAAACCCTTTTATAAAACATTTATCACCAAAATATTTTATTAAAACAAATAAATCATAGTCAAATGAAAAATATTGTAAAATTATACCTTACCTAATAAAATGTTGACAGTGACCATTTTATAGCATCTTTGAAATCACAACAATAAAATATATTTTAAAATTTACAGACCAAATTGAATTTTCTGACGACCGAAGTAAAAGTATTCAAATAACCATTTAAATCATTAAAAAAAACGTTTACAGTTATTCCAAATCATAATGTTCACCTTTTCAAAAAAAAAATCATAATGTTCAGTGCAATCCATCTCAATTTATCATCAGATGGGTAGGATGCTTTCAGTGTTCCGCAAACTAATAAATTACTGGATTAGGATGCTTTCTTTAATGACATTTTATTCAAAGATCGGTAAGTGTTAGACAAAATTAATTCATCAAAACAGTTACCACAAGAAGCTCATAGATTTCTTTCAAAAAAAAAAAAAAAAAAAAAAGAAGCTCATAGATCTTCTAGTTCTAGTGTATGCAAGATTCACTTTTTATTGGGATATTCCCTCGCCCCAAATATGGTAGATCCGACCCTCACATTTGTACTTCCCATTTGAACCTGCAAAACATGCAGGATAAGAGAGTTAATTGTATAATTCTCTGTCTAAAGAAACGAGAAACGCTTGGAACTTTAGAAGAGCAGCAACCAATTTTCTCAAGTTTATTAAGCAATGGTTTAGGCCAAGTTTAAATACATCCCGTTAAGCAGATATACATTATAATGATAATGATTCTTACAGCTTGCTCGAAGTCTGCTGACATGCCCATTGATAGCTCACATTGCTCTTCTGATATTTCCAGTGCCTTGCAAACCTCAGTTCTACAGTTAGCCAATAACTGCAACCAACATATACCAATTAGAAAGAGCAAAGTTTCTCATAACAGAGGAATGGTGGGAAGGTGAGGTTGGAGTGAAAGGTTTTATCACCTTGAAGTTTTCCGGAGTGGATGTATAATCTAACATTCCAATTGTCATTAGCCCAGAAAACTGAAGATTTGGGCAGTTCAAACTAACGTATTTAGCAAGCTCCACACACCCAGAGGGCTCCACACCTGATTTTGCTGCACTTCAATACGGAAAAACATTATATTCGAAGCTTTAACGACTGGAATGACTCAAACAAGTTTACTATATAACAAGGAATGGATTGCAACATTTAATGATTAAGTTAAAAACTAGCGCAATAAAGTTGTTTAGCGTACTAATAGATGACAGCGGCAGTCACCTTAAAGATGCACCATCAACAATCTAATTTTAAAAAATGTCCCAATATCACGCTAAGGTCACTAGCAGATCAAAGAACTTTAGACATATGGTTAACGCTTAACGGTATAAAAAAACTGGACAAGCTTTGCCATGAATTCTGATCTTGAAAATCCTCGCAAGAAAAGGTTAGTGCTCTGTAGTAAAGGAATCTTTATGTCTAAATGTATGCTGAAATCAGATGGCATAAGGAAACTGAGGAACATAATTGTCCGTAGTGCACAGCTTAAATGCTTCAGGTAGATAATAGGGAATTTGTTCCAGAGGTAGGGATTCAAAAAGCAATATAATCGTACTGTAAAAAGAATTTCATGATTATGAGAACAGGCCAGCTGGACTCTCTAGATGTCCAGAAGCACAGGAATTTTTAACAAACTATTTTCCAAAGAATTACGTATTTGAAAAGAATAATTAGAGCACGCTTCATGCAAACAATTATAACACTGTTGCCTAATCCTGCAGGTCAATTAAGTGGTGACCATCAATTTAAGAAACAGAAACTTATAGTCGTCGCAAGTAATAATAACATACATTCTTCTCCACTTGTATTCACTTGGATAAACACCTTAAGAGGCTTCCTCCCAATACTTGCAACCACCCGATCCAAACGATTCGCAATCTGAGAAAAGAGTTTAAGCAAATTGAGAAGGAAGTTATAGTGTAAAGCATAAAATAACAAAGTTAACCATTTGAATAATATAGATATATTTTTTTAAAGAAGGCACTGTGTTAAGCATGATCCAATGAAACAAGAGAAGGCACGCCTGAATCCAAAATTGATGGAAAATGATCATCCACACAAATACAGATTCAAAATTTCTTGAGAATGGTCCCACGTTAGTTGCTTCAGTTAGTAAAAC
The DNA here is from genome assembly GCA_017139565.1 of Luffa aegyptiaca. NCBI lineage: Eukaryota > Viridiplantae > Streptophyta > Magnoliopsida > Cucurbitales > Cucurbitaceae > Luffa > Luffa aegyptiaca. The sequence goes on from CM029398.1 coordinate 51,675,597, forward strand.
AGAATCACCTAGTTCAATTACCATTCAGTGACATAAGTGTTTCTACGTGCTATAAACCAAATTCAACTGAACCCAAGGAAAGATAATTAATCACTGCATATTTAAAGTAAAATATTGAAAAGTGATATTAAGAACTTCCATTTTAACTTTTGAGGTAAATCGAGATTCAAAACAAGGAATTCGAGAAAACTAATAAGAAGTGTACCTTTTCATCATCCACACTCTCAACAACTGCAAGGTTTGGGACGCCAGCTGTATGGTTCTTGGAAAAGTGACAGTTAATGAAGGAACAAAAGCAGATGAAAAGAAGCTACTAAAAAGGTCTTAAAACCATATGCTGATTGGATCAAGTGCCACAATACAATAATTTATAGTCTGACTAACCAACTCATTGTCCAATTTAATTCTTTTTTTTATAAGAATTTAATTCTTTTTTAGGTAAGGAAAAAAAACAAAAAAATAAAAAGGGAAAGAAAATGACCCAACTTAACACCACATTTTACAATTGTTGGTCGATAATGCATTTGGTTAGCTTTAGTTGAGTGTATTGTTTGCTGTAAATTTGAGCTTATCGAATGCTCCTAGAATGGCTTACTGTTGTATTGATATGAATAGAATAATAAAATTCCTCCTAAATTACAAAGTTGAGTTTGTAAAGTTGGCTAAAAAAAAAAAGGTAAAGTTTTTGGGAGCAACAGAAAAGTGAGGGTATGACCTACTCAGTTAATTTGTAATGGTGAGGCTTCATGACAATTTTCTTCCTTTACAAATGCTAGACGCTATCAGTGATTCACAACTTCGGGTTAGAAATTTACATTGATGGAAGAACCAGTCCTCCAGACAAATATATTTCTGCCGACCAATGGCAATTTTCATGCTTACCCATGTTCTGTGTAGATGACTCTTAGATAGGAAGACAATATAAGCTTCTCTCCTCCCAACTTTCTAACTAAACCACTTGTGGCAGAAGTGAAATATTGTCAGTTTGCAAGTGTGCTATGAATCTTGACAAAATCCTCATGAGAAATATGGCAAGCGTGTTGCAGAGCTTGAAGAAAGGGGGAATTACCATGCGAAGCATTTAAGCAAGATGAAGACTTGTGCTGATATCACAGCCTATTTTAAGTTACAAGGTCTTTGATACTGACAGCTTATGTGTATACGCTATCTGGCTTAGGTTTTAAGTACAATTTGGTTGTCTACGAAATAGATTCAAGGTTAAATCCTTTGGAGTATGCTTTACTTACACCAAAACATGCTATAATTTAAAGAAATTTGGTCAAACTGCACTCTACCTACAGCAAATTCAACTGTTCAAGCTCAACAAAATAAAGCAAATAGCAACGATGGAAACTAATGGAAATACTGGACTGAAGCTTGCAAATCAAGAAAATGATTTCTCTTAAAGCAATGTAAAAATAAGTCAAAATTCAAGAAGTGGTGGATCTTGAAATGGAGGCAACAAACCTCACTATCAGACTATCAGTTCTATGAAAAGTTTGGCATTCTATGGTCAAATGCTATTTTTGTTTTTAGCAAAATTTCCATGGTTTCAAGTTTTAAAAAACGATTCAGGACCTAGACATGTGTAAAGTACTAATCAGGGCTATGAGAACACCTCCCCAACAATGTCCACTATGGTAGAGCTTCCACTAAACTCCTACAGACAGCAACTAGTATCTGGACTCAGGGACAACAATTCATGTTCAAGACGATTTGGAAGTCCCTCTCTTACCATCACGTGACTGAGAAGCAAGGACCTTTATGTTGTTTCTGTCCTCTTAGTTTATATTAGTTTCAATTTTTTCCCTAATATTTTGAAAGTTTCAATTTTACCTTCTTAGAACTCAAGGACAGAGATGTACAACCTATAGAACAGATCCTGTTCAAGCAAGTTGGAAGTTTCAATTTTACCTTCGAAGTACGAAAAGTTTTCAATCAAATCCTTTTTAACAACCCCATAGTAATTGTATATAGGAATAGTAACAAGTCATTTAAAAATATTATGTTCTCTGAGCTTACATTATGAGTTTATGTCTTTTAGATGTTAAATATCAACTTCATCTTACCCAATTTAGAATCCAACTTGACCCTATTTAAATTTTTTAACCTAACAGGGTGTTTATGTCCTACTAATATTTAGAAAATGACAAGACCAAAGTTAGTTTATGTCCTACTAATATTTTTAGAACTCCAAAGTCCAAATATCAACTTGACCCTACTTAAATTTGGGTCTTGTTATTCACCCAGAAACAATCTCACTTTGGTCTGTTGTTCTACTACCAAAGCTATTTGGACTTTGGAGTTCTAAAAATATTAGTAGGGCTTCCCTTGATTTTGTTGTTCGCTCTGGTGGCCTCTTTTTCCTCTGAAAAGATTCTTCTATTTTGATTGAGGAAGATATAGGAGGTTCTTTCTCTCTCACGGTCAATATAGTATACTTGGCTTACGGGGACATACCATCCTTCCTCTACCAGCCAAAGGTCTCCAGTGGAGAGAACTTGAAAATGTTGGTGGTCTTTGCTCTGATTTTTGGATTTTGAGTGGAGATTTCAATGTCTAAAGTGCAGTTGGGAAAATTTTTCTTGTCCAAAATTGACCTTAAATTTGCAGTTATTTTGACTGAATTTTTATTACAATATATAATGAAAACTATTCCAAATTAATCCTCATGCCTACATCACTTTCTTATAGATTCTTAGCTTCTCAAGATTGGATATCTAAGTTCAAGAGCTCTAGGATATCTAGACTGAAGAGGCAAGAAGCTGCTAAATTCAAATGGATCCCTCCCTTACGTGGAAAGTTGAAAGTATTCTGCCATTAGAATCTAAGTGAAATGAAATTTATCCACAAATCTTTCAAGGCTTCCCTGAAGAAATGGACTCAAGAGTTTGACCATATTCGCTCCACTAAAATCAGCATCATTACTGAGATTAAATCTTTAGATGACTTGAAAGACTTCTTTCCTCTACTCCAGCAAAAATGTTCTTAGAGGCTTCCTTAAATATCACCTCCATGATGTCGCTCTTAAATGACAGTTTTTGGAGTCCAAGGTGCAGGTTTAAATAGCTTTAGTAAGGAGATGATGAAAAACACAAATTTCTTCAATTTTGTGGTCAATTATAGCAGGAAAAATTCTCTTATAATAAGATTGTGAATGCTCTACTGAAGAAATATGGTGAATAACAAAGATATAGAATGTAACAGGAACGAGAAGTGAAAACATATCAATCGAAGCTTAACTCCTAAAAGAGCATGTCACGAAGCCTCTCGAAATTTGATTGAGAATGGAAAGCCAAGGAGAAAAATACCAGCCTCTAGGAGTATTAGACAAGCAATCCCCTCAAAACTTTACTTATGACCCTAGACTCTAGTAGTGGATTGTCTTAGCAAACTTCTCTCCAAATACCTTGATTTGGGCTTAGCTAATGGCGTCAATGTGAAAAATAATAACCTCGTCTTCATGTTATATTCAATGGTAAAAAGTTCCCCTATGAGTCAAATTTGCAGTGTTGATTTCCCTTATTGATCTTGGCTGCAAGGGAAGTGTAAATGACATGGAAGCACATAATGGATTTACATCATGGATTTGCTACAAATACTTGTCCTTGTTCTAATCAAGATAAGTGGCTTTGGCTTAGCAACCATACATGTATTTTTAGTTGTAAATTGCAATTGAAGGATGTCTTCAATAGCGCTCCCATGTTCTAGACAAGGACCTTTTAAGTCAATTTAGAAGGGGCTCTTATCCTTAAAAAGTGAAAATCTTTATTTAGGCACTCATAATGTACAAACTAGTTATGAAGTTCCTACAAGAAGAATCTCAATAGCTGCGTATTTCGTAGTTAATGAAATATGCGCCAGTAACAAAACTCGACACCATCTTTTCATCAGATACTTTCTAGCCTCTTGATTTTAGCAGACATTTCTAGCATGTTTAAATGGTCAACCACATTTCCAAGCAACACCAAAAACCTCCTTCGTCTTTGTTTTGGAGCACATCCCTTTGAAGCTGAACCTAAAATTTAAGACTCAATTTCATCCAAGATTTTTAGTGGACATGTGGGAATTTTGGGAGGGAAGATATATTGTCTTGTTTTTTCTGTGATTATATTGTTTTTTGAAGCTTTGACTTCGTACAGATTGTTCTAACCTTTATGTAACTATGACATATCAAATCTTCGTACTTGGAAATTTTCTATTGCAACTTCAATAGCATGGGTTCAGGCTCTCCTCCCTTTTTCTATAATTATGACAGATTTCATTATCTCAACGACATCATTTCTTATTCCCCCCACCACCACAAAAAAAGACTCGTCCTATAGCATAGGCTTCCACCGAAGGCCTGATGTATATCATTTTCAGATTTTCAATTTGACTGTTGAAGCAAGTACAATGCTTGGTTTTCCTTCTATTGGCTTTTATAATGCCTAGCATGAAGTAGCTCGCTATTTATATTTTAGCAAGCTTATTGGAGCTACCGGCTTCAATTGTGCAGTCAATCATTAGTTTCGCTGAGTTAGTCAATCGGTTTCATTCGGCTGCTTAGTTCAGTTAGGCTGTCATGTATTTAGTTAGCCTTAGTGTTGAACAGGATCTGTTCTATACGTTGTACATGCGTGTCTTTGAGATCTAAGGAGGGTAGCGAGCTCTCTATAAATAGAATTACTGCACTGTTTTAATGATATGAACACAGCACAATATTCTTTTGCGATTACCGAGTAAGCTGAATCGTATATTCGTATCATAAGCAAACTTATGTAAATAAATTTCTGAAAGAATGCCTTCAGACTGCACTAAAAATACTTTCAAGAAAATAGATTTAATCATACTCAGAAGTGGTTTCACTTTGTTGCTCTGCAAATTCCCGATGAAATGCCATTCGATATCCTCCGGAAGCTGCAATTTCCAATGATCGTCAAAGTTAAGTAGTTCCAGTTCGAATCATCGACAACGAATTACTTTCAAAATTCCAATAATTCTCGTACAATTGAAAGACTTCAACTCAATAGCTAAATATGGATTCGTTGCGAAATTGAACAAGACAAAGAAGAAACCTGAGGAGCTTTTTCAACGAGTTCCTGAACGTAATTCTCGCCAAAGCATCGGTGGCCAGCATCGTAGACTTGACGAATGACGGAGACCGGCTTGGTCTTGCTAACAGCCACGACTCGGATCTGCTGAGGCCCACGACCGGACCGTTCGGCGGCTAGATGCACGCGCTGAAGCACGGACCTGAGCGCCGCCGCCGCGGTGCCGTCCATGGTGGCTGAGGAGGCCATGTCCGCAACAGAATCTACCTGGTCCAGATTGTTCTTTACTCGGAGAGTACAAAACAACGAAACGAAGGTCTGAGCTCTCAGCGTTCCAGTTAAGCAATCGAGAAACAGAAAGGCAACGCCAAATGGCTGAAACGGCGTCGTCGTCGTCAAGATTCCCCTTCCCATAACTCAAGAGGTGAAATCCCATCGCAAATCGGAATTCGTATATTTTCTTCATTTTCCATAATTTAAAAAATAAATATATCAATTTCTCTATTTCAAAGTCAAAAGGTCAAAAAAAAAAAAAAAAAACAGAGAGAGAGAACCGATCTCCAACACAAGGAGTCGAAATAAATTGCAGTAAAATAATTAACCTTAATTTTAAAGAAAGGCCAATAAAATTAAACAGGTCATTTCCCCCATAGGCCATAGCACAGGCAAAGGCATCGATCTCATCTCAGAAGGTAAAAACGAATCAAACTTATTTTGAATAACAAAATTAACCAAAACGAAGAAATAATATGAAATGATTACTTGAAAAATACAGGAAAGAAAATGAAATGAAAAAATTGGGACATTGTGCATCAAGTAGAGGGAGAATACATATTGGCATTGAATTTGATAGCCTGTTTGAAGAGTTTAAGCTTGATGCATTTGTGGAGCTCCAAGGCCGCAGCCACAACGGCAAGAGCTAAGAGAATTCCAAGGTAAGCCCATCGCCACTTGTTTGGATGGCGCTGGGTATTGATGCCTTCGAATATATCTGCTATTATCAGTGCCAATATCACATATCCCATGACATGGTGATACATTTCCCACCTCCGCCGCCAACCGCTCTCCTTTTTTGGTTGCATACATATGGCAAACATCTGCACACAAACCAATATTGGAAGTTTCTTACATTGTCTTATTTTATGTTGTTTAATATTCTCATCAAAATAAAATATTAGAAGATTCTTATATTTTTAATTGTGTATAATAATTTTTTTAAAATTTGATTATGTGTCTAATAAATCCACAAACTGTACTTTTATATGTTTAATAGTTTTTTAAAATTTCAATTTTGTGTTTACATATTCACAAGTTATAATTTTGTATCAGATAGAGTATGAACTAAAAATGTGTATATAATAAGTTTTTAAGCTTTGTTAATCCAAATATAGTTCAATAGAGATAAGACATCAATTATCATTCTAAATATGAATGGTTCGATCCTCCATTCCACCATGGTTAAACTATGAATAGAAAAAAAAAAATCTTAAACTTTTCAGCCAAACTTACTTGAATGGTTGATAGGACGATGACGAGAATGCCGAGAAGTAAGAAAGATAGATGAGAGCGTTTTGAAGAGTTAGCAATTGAGATTCCAAAGCCCCATCCGACAATGCCCATAATGTACCCACAAGTTTGGCACACAGCGTGAGCGGAATACCATCGCTCGCAGCTCATGGGGAATTCCTTAAAGTATCTCGCAATCATGATCCCAATGGGCATGAAAGTTCCCCATCCTATGATATTCAAAACCCCATGAATCTGCATGCATGCACTTACCTTAAATAATAATTCTCATTACTACAAAATAAATTTACATAAAAATGTGATATAATATATTGTGCTCTTCTTACGTGTCTTAAAAGAGTGGTGTATGGCAAACCGGGGCTCTTCCATATTTTTGGAGCTGACGTTACTTTGGTATCTGGGGTGTGGAGGCCGGAGGTCGTGTTTGCCTGTTGCTCCGCCCTGGCTTCCGCCGCATCTTCAATTTCAACTCTTCTTCCAACTTTTGTCGGAGACTTACAGTGCTCGTTTTGGGTAGAAGAATTGCACGGGGTCGAGTAACCCAATGAAGAGAGAGCAAAAACTAGGCTGAGAATTAGAAACAACTGGGGACGCCAATTAGCCATTTTCTTTCTCTCTCAGATGCGAGCCCAAGCTTAATTTGATAAAGAAAGCTACAAATTCAAAAGCAAAATTGGCAGCTAGGAGCCTAGCTGGGTGGCTTTAATTTAACAAGTATTAATCAAGTTTGCTTATTGATTTTGCTAAATAATTACACATGTGAGAAACTTATAAGTCCTTAACTTGGACAAGTTGTTCTAGCGATCCGAAGTGACTAGAATTTGGAATAACTTTTGAAAGGAGTGATTTCAAATTAAATTATTTTTTCTCTCAACATTTTTGGACAAAACACTAACTAAATTCTTCCTAAAAAACAAGTTTTTAGCAAAATTTTGAAATTTTGAAATTTGCTTTTGATTATTAAAAAAAAATAGTTTTTAACGGGTTTAGAGTAATTTTCACATTTTCAAAAGTCATTCCAAATTTAATGTGAGACTCATATGAATATATAGACATGTTTGGAATAATTTAGAATAACCAAAATCACTTTTGTCATGTCAAAAATCATTGAAAAAAACAGGACTCTCAGACATGCCTTATGTCAAAAAATAAAATTAAAAAAATAAAAAAAAAAAGTTTTCGATCTATAGAGGGAATATGTGCTTTTCTTCCAAAACTAGAGAATAAATCATTTCCAAGCAGATTTGATATTTTAGGGAACAATCGGAATCATTTGATATGCATATATAAAATATATATTTTGTTCTTTTACAGTCCCTTTTTTTGCTATGCAGTTTCACAGAAGCTAGAGATGTTAACATTACAGGGTTCGCTTTTTCTTTACTCTGAGTTTTTCTTTTTGGCTAAAGAAATTAAAGGGGAGAGAGTTGTAAATCAATGTTTCATTCATCATCCAGCTAAAATTCACGTAGCCATCCAACTTTTCTGCTGTTCTTTATATATACATACGCACACATATTTCGTTGATTTCTTTCAATATTTAAATTAAAGTGGAATAGCCAAATTATTAGACTTCATAAAATGTACAAAGCGTATTTTTAGTATGTGCTTTTGAACTCTATATACATTAGCTAGCTATGGAATATTTATTAATATATAAACAATCACATAAAGTGAGATACAAAATTAATATATCAATTACATAAATTAACCTAAACAATTAATTTAACTAGTTAATTAGGCGTCAATCTGAACATAGTTTTTAGTCAAAGCAAGCATTACTCAATAATAATTGTCATGTATCCTTCAACCAAGAGGTCAGAGGTTCGAATCACCCCACCCCCAAATGTTGATGTACTAAAAAAAACCCAAACATAGTTTAACTGGGGTTTTTTTTTTTAATAACACGTGGAGCTTTACATCAGTTGAACTATGTTTATGTTGACATAGTTTAACTGATTAAGACATTATATATATTATTGACTAGAAAATTAGATGTTTAAATTCTCACTCTCATGTTATTAAACTCAAACAAAGAGGAAAAATTTTAACTATTTAAGACATTTATAACTTTTTTTTTTTTCAAAAGTTCCGGGTGAATCAATAATATGCATATCCACTTCACTTTTTGTTTGAACTAAAAAACAAATTAAAAATTAAAAATTAAAAACAAAACGTGAGTATGTAGTGAAAATTATTTTTATGAAGTTAAATTTGAAGGTTTATAGGTAAATCAACGTGTATAGGTTTAAAAAGTTCAACTTCTCAAAAAATAAAAATAAAAAACTAATAATAAAATAAAAGTTCAAAATTTTCAATAGTTAATTTTAAGGGGAATTTTCTTTTTAATTAATCCAGGTAGATGGTGGGAAGGTTTTGATTTGATTAAATTAAACATTTTTTTACTACATGTGGGGCAAGAGATTCGAACCACAAACTTTCTCGTCATTGGTACAAGTTTTATGTTAGTGACAATTAAATTTGTATAAATAGCAAAATCAATATTTTTAAGCCACCCAAAAATTTACTACATTTCAATTCAAAAATGTTCAAACATTAGTTAAAAAAAAAAAAACCAAATACAAGTTTAAGTGCAAGATTCATTCTCAAATCTTCACAGTTAAATTGATTCAAACAACTAATAAATACAAGTTTATAAAATAAATTTCCCCCAAATTATAACATATTATTAAATGTAAAATATGATTCTTTCCTTAAAACTATCTATCTGTATTGGGGCGTTATTCTTAGATACTTCTTGGGTGAAATCAAAGTTTTTTTTTTTTTGGAAAAGGGGTGAAATCAAAGTTGTGATAATAACAAAGATGATTCTTTTCAAAAAAAAAAAAAAAAAAAAAACAAACAAACAAAGAATGATTAAAATGGTGTATACTCATTTAATTTGCACGTCAAGCTCTTGGCCGGTCATCCTCAAAAGCTGAGCCTTTGAACTTGTGAGAAAAGATTTAGTTGTCCTAACCTTGTTATAGATTCAAATTTAACTTCAAACTATTCGATTTTGTGACAAGAATGAGAGATATGCAAGCAATTGGATTATGTTGTGGATATATTCAAGAAATTGTTCAAGTATTATTTTACCTGATCAATTACTTTCTTGCATGTTGGCCTCAAGTTGAACAAAGTGTTGAGGATCCCACATTGAAAAGATTAGTAGAGACCTCACAATATATAAGCTACAAGGGTCACTCCACTCATTGCCAATTGGTTTTGAGATGGAACACCCCATGTTATCTAATATGGTATCAGAGCCCATCCAAGAATGGTGAACCCAAAGAGGCACCATCTTGAGAGCTACAAGGGTCACTCCACTCATTGTCAATTGATTTTGAGAAACCTCTTCTGACCTCTTAATCAGAAACCTCCAAGATTTATATCAGTTGAGTCATGCTCTTATTAGCACAATTATAATTTTCCTATGAACACACAATTGTACAATTACCTTCAAATGGATTATAATTATCATTGTAATTAAATATTGTCGTTATATTATCTTTCTTATATCAATCCCACACCAAATAACCAAAGTCGCGCATATTTTAAAAAGACAAAAATTCTATTTAAATCCATAATCCAAGACATGGAGGAATATTTATCCCTCTCAATAAGGGCCTTTTTGGCAAGATATAATAGCTACAAAATATGAAAGCTCTTTCAACAAAACATATATCAACCCTAACTCGATCATTTCAGAAAATAACATTCTCAATTACAAAGACCACATCTCTAATCACCAAGTCCTGTTTCATTAGTATTTGTCTTTTCAAAACTAAACTTAATTATAAACATTAAAATGAGTAGTTTTCAAAAACTTGTTTTTGTTTTTGAAATGGTAGCTAAGAATTCAAGTGTTTCCTTAACAAAAGAAGAAAATAGTATAATTTTCAAAAACTAAAAACTAAGCATCCGTTTGATAACCATTTCGTTTTTTGTTTTTGGTTTTTGAAAATTAAGCTTATAAATACTTCTTCCCCTATCCATTTCTTTGGTTTGAACCCCCATCATTCCCATGTTTTTTAAAACCAAGTCAAATTTTGAAACAAAAAAAAAAATTAGTAGTTTTCAAAAACTTGTTTTTGTTTTTAGATTTTGACTAAGAACTCTAATGTTTCTTAACCAAAATGAAAACCAAAGTAAGGAAGTTGAGAGAAAACAAACATAATTTTAAAAAATCAAATAAACAATGTTTCATCCCATCCCAAACTGAGATAAAGTGCACAATTAATTCTAAAAATCACAAGAAATCAAACAAACTAGAAGTTCTACATATACAATCATATATATATATAAATATAAAACAAGGTGGTGCAAGTGTAACCACGTTTTACACCATATATAAAAACACACACAATATATACACAACACCAACCAATAAAATTTATACACACAGCACCAAATCTCTACCAAAATCTGGGCTTTAGACTCCCAACCCCAATATCGTGTGTTCCACTAGCTAATTAAATTAATCTCTCACAACTCACACCCTCCCTATAATTCACTCCTAAATTTCTCAAAACTCACCCAAATGGCCATGGCTTTCCTATTCCTGATCTTCTTCCTACCCACAATCATAATCCCTTCACATTCCATGCCCTACCCCTACCCCTACCCCAACAAGAGACTAGCCCTCAACCCCATCGACGCCTGCTGGCGTACTAACCCCAACTGGGCCGCCAACCGCCGCGCCTTGGCCAACTGCGCAGTCGGGTACGGCAAAGACGCCATCGGAGGCAAATTCGGGTCAATCTACGTCGTCACCGACCCGTCCGACGACCCGGAATATCCGGAGCCTGGAACGCTGCGTTACGGGGTGATCCAAACGCAGCCGTTATGGATTGTATTTGCAAAGGACATGGTGATCACGCCCAAAAGAGAGCTGATGGTGAACAGCTTCAAGACCATCGACGGGCGAGGGGCCAAAGTGGAGATTGCCAATGGGCCATGCATTACTATACAAAACGTGAGCCATGTCATAATTCATGGGATCAGCATCCATGACTGCAAGCCTGGGAAGCCTGGGCGCGTGAGGAGCAGCGTGAACCACTGCGGTGAGCGCCAAGTGTCTGATGGAGACGCCATTTCTATATTCAGTTCTTCGCATATTTGGATCGACCATTGCTCTTTGGCTCGCTGCACTGATGGGCTGATCGACGTCATTCATGCTTCCACTGCTGTCACCATTTCCAACAATTACTTCACTCAACATGACAAAGTAGGCTCCCCAAATTCATAATAATCTAACATAATATAAATTTTTTGCGTTTTAAATCTATCTTTAATACGTGAAATGGTTTGCCCTAAAGTACTGACTAAGTATATCACACTGTTTTGAAATTTAAAAGAAAAAAAAAAAAAAAAAGAAACTCGTAATTGAAACTAGTGTTTATAACTTTAATTTTATAAAACAAAATAGTTATTGAATTAATGCTACTGCTCTTAGGTGATCCTTCTTGGGCACAATGACAAATATACAGCTGATAGAATCATGAGAGTCACAGTAGCTTTCAATCGTTTTGGCGATGGACTTGTTCAAAGAATGCCCAGGTAATTAATTAAAGACAATATTTGACTTTATACAGATCTCTCTATATACTATCATTAAAATCTTGATAATTAGGAGAGTGATTCTTTTTTTTCCCATTTTTAGTTTTTAAGATTTTAATGAAGTAAATCGGAAGATCTTTACATACCACTCAAGTAGTATTCATTAATTAAACAATATAAGAACAAAGATAAGGCTCTTTGATGATAAAAAATCAATAAAATCCTTAAATTGTTTGATAAATTGCAGAGTGAGACATGGGTATGCCCATGTTGCCAATAATTGGTACAACAAATGGCAAATGTACGCTGTGGGTGGCAGTGCAGATCCAACAATCTTCAGCCAAGGAAACTACTTCATGGCTCCTGATGATGCAGTCTCAAAGCAGGTAAATTAGTAAAAATAAGTTTAAATATAGTTTTGATCTCTCGACGACGATTACGATAACGGAGTCCGATTCGTTCGTCGCTAAATATGTTGTAGGTTACAAAGAGAGAGGTTTATGCGAGTGGATGGAAGAATTGGAAATGGAGGTCTTCAAATGATGTGTTTTTGAATGGGGCTTATTTTATCCCATCTGGTTGGGGAACTTGTACGCCATTCTACACTCGAGCTCAGTCATTTGCTGTGGCTCATGGCTCTTTGGTTCCTCTTTTGACTAATAGCGCTGGCGCTTTGAGTTGTGCTGTTGGTAAAGCTTGTTGATTTCTACACTTTCAATGTGAGATATCATTACATTTTATTCTCATCAACTTTGTTTTGGTTTTAAGAGTTCAGACATTCACTTTTGTAATAAAGAAAATGTTCAATTTGTAACTTTGTTTTTCAATGTCTAGAGTTGTGTCTTTTTTAAATGGTTTCGCTTAGATCCTTCAACTTTTGAGCTTTCATGTGAGTTAGTCTTTTTAGTACTTAGAATGAATATTCTAATAGATCTCATTTTTCTTTTTTTCTAGCTACTAGTTTCATGGTATCAATCTCTCAATGTAAGTGAAGAAGTCAAGGACACAAGATGATTTAGATACAATTTTAAAAGTTGACTTATTAAATATTAAGAACATAAATTAGAAACATCCTAAAATACAGGGTTATTTGAATAGACAAAATAATCTCTACTATTTTAAGAAATTTTTAATATTTTTCAAATTTTCAAATTTACTTCTAATGTATGATTTTCTAAATTAGGTCCTTCTATTAAAATTTTTTGAAATTTTGCTAACAAATTGGTGTATAAGTAAAACGTTGTTTATAACATATTTGGATATAGTGAATAAGTCACTTTAGATGTCATTTAGCAAATGAAGAAACTCAACTTTGTTCATTAGTAAATTTCAACTCCCACATCGAAAAAATTCATTTCTTTAAAATAACATAAACAAAGTGTTACTTGAAAATAATTTAACAATTTTGTATGAAATAACTTAATTAACAATTTTGTATGAAATAACTTAATTGATAATTGTTATAAATTAAAGATAAACTTAAAAAATAAAAAATTAAGAAACAATGATTAAAAAGCACATAACACAGAAATCTAGGAAACGGTTTTAAAACTAATGTTCTCTTTTTCTTGTAAGATTGTCGTTTGCCATGGACATGGACTAATGGAAAAGTCAGAGTTCCAAGCTTAGAATTAGTAGCAAAAATGGTGGATATCTGTGGTAAAATATTTAAATGCTTTTCGAAAAACAGAAAAAGAAAGAAGATTGTATGGTGTAGGAGAGAGAAGAAAGCAAAGAGACAGAGAGAAAGTGAAAGGGAAGAAGTGTCATCAAAAAAGTCTATTCTCATTTGTTTGAACCCCGCATGTCACGGGTGCTTTGGCCTTCAGTTTCTTCAAGAACAAGATACCTGCTGCAATTCCCAACGCCCCAGCTGCTGAAACTGCACTCACTGTCCCTAAAAAGTGATAACCCATCCAATTTTAGAATCACAAAACAGGAAAAATACAATAATTAAAGCTAAGACCTCTATATATATATATACATGCATCTACCTGCAATTATCCGGTGCTTATGGCTAGCATCTGACATGCTTGGATCTGCACAGCCAAAACCCAGTTACTTTAAACTAAAAACCAATCATTTTCTCCCAAAAATTTCATCAAATCGTTAAGAATTGAAGAAATCAACCATCAAAGTAGAATTAAATGATAATTTTACTCTTGAAGAGAGTACATTGGTATCTTATCTAGATTCAATCTTTTAAATTCATTCAATCAAATAAATTCATAAAGTATCATGACTGTATTTGAATTATGTGACTCAAAAAGTAAAAATTTTGAAATCAATATCCATATTTTCTAGGCTTTTAGATACATGTTCAAAATTCAAAATTATGAAGAAAAAATTGAATTCCACTTTATTTTCTACTAAAATCTCTTATTTTGAAATTTTTATTTTTGAATCAGCAACTAAATGCACAATATATTATTAATGTTATATTTATAATCTCGTATTTTAAAAGTTTTTCATAAATAAAATTTTTAAATTGTAAAAAAAAAAATTAACGGAGTCTTTAACTACAAAGATTAAATAGACATAATCTTACCGGTTTTTAAATATACGATACTCCAATGAACTCAAAAGTTTAAGCTAATGCTTTTCGGAGTTCAAACACATGACCTCCTACTATGATATTATATAAAGTTACTAATGAACCCAAAAACTCTTTTTTTTTTTTTTTTTTTGTTTTGAGTTCAACAACAATTGGGGTTAGGGGAATTCAAACTTCTAACCTCGTAGTCGATGGTACATGCCAATTACTTTTGAGCTATGTTCACTTTGACAATGAACTTTTTTTTTTTTTTTTAGTTCAACAACAAATTGGATGTAGGGAAATTTGAATCTTTGACTTCTTGGTCAGTGAGACATGTCAATTAGCACTTCTATGCTCACTTTGGCATTAACCCAAAAACTTAAGCTAATTGGTAATTGTAAATTTAATTATATGAATGATTTTTTAACTATGACAAACTTTTTAAAGTAATTAAACAGATACCAACTTTAGAAACTCTCAGATACCCAACTCATAATTTAACCTCAAAAGAGCAAGGTTGATTGAATTACCTTCACAGTAAGTAGTGACATTCTTCCCATCACAGATGCACAAGAACTCAAGAGTTTGAACATCAAATCCACACGAGCCACCGCCCTTCAAAACATCCTGACAACGAAGACAAGAAGTAGTAACAAGAATATCAAAATCAATCCGAATCCCATATTCAGGAACCTGATCGTAACTCTCATCAGGCCCGCCAACGCTCCTCCAGTACACACTAGTGTAGCTAGCGCAGTACTTGAGCATCAGCTTCAAACCATCCGTAGCCTTAGGATGAAAAGAGCAGCAAGAACTCCCGCCCAACGCCGTCGCGCACTCCGGCACGTGCGTGCACAGATAACTCGCGCTGTCGCACGAGTCGTCGCACCGGTCCGGGAACCGGCCGCAGAAACCCGGCCTGGGCGCGATCATTACGTTGTCCTCGCTGCAGTTGAAGAAGAGATAGTCGTTGAGAGGGGAAATGGAGAGGTGGGTTTCCGGGTCGAGGGTGAAGGGTCGGGTCGGGCGGAAGTTGTGAGCGTCTTGGCAGGTCCACATGTCCGGGTCGGAGATTAGGATGTAGGGATCGGAGTAGCTTATGGAGGAAACGGGGTATGTTCCGGTGGGCGTTCGGAGTTCGAGTTTGTCGGAGTTAGTGCAGAAAAGGAGGTTGCGGTAGTAGAGGCTGCCGCAGCCGTCGTCGATGCCGAAGGGGTAATGGACTGGGATGTTGCCGCAGGAGGTTCGGCAGGATTTGGTGGGTTGGGCGGCGGCGTTGAGAGAGAGGAATGATGTGAGGATTTGAGTGATTATTAGAAGAAGGCGAGGGCAGAGGGGAATTGGGAATGGCATTTTTGTTTTGTTTGAGAGGAGAGGGAATGGGAATTGGAAGGAGTTGGAGATTTGTGAAATGGGTTATTGACATTGTTAATTAGGAAGTTTGAAGATGAAGATTGAGATGAGTGAAGTTCAAGTTTTTTGTTTTGGGAGGAATCTTCTAATAATCCTTATTGCTTTGAATTTTTTTTTCTCTGTTGCTTTGGTGCTGCTTTTCTCTTTGGTTATTTTTGTTATATATGGATCTACAAATTCATCTTTCTAATGAAAATGTATTGGGGATGTTTTGTGTAGGTTTGTTTTTGTAATTCAAACTTTGAAAGATATTGTATCCGTTTGAAGAATCTCTCTTCACAAAAGCGCCACCTGGTTTGAGTTTGATCTAATAAAGTAATCTCAACTTGAATAGAATAAATATAAGGTTTTTTAGTCGGTGAAGTTAGTGGTTGTCGTCTTTTTTGTTTTCAAAATTTAAAAAAGTAAAGTCTCGTTTGATAACCATTTGATTTTTGGTTTTTGATTTTTGAAAATTAAGTTTATACACACATACTTCCACCCATAAGTTTCTTAGTTTTAGTATCAATCTTCTACCTTGTTTTCAAAAATCAACTTCAATTTTGGAAACAAAAAAAAAGTAGTTTTCAAAAACTTGTTTTTGTTTTTAAAATTTGGCTAGAAATTCAAATGCAACCTTAACTAGAATGGAAACCATGATAGGAAATTTAGGAGAAAACTAACATAATTTTCAAAAACCAAACACAAAAAACCAAATAGTTATCAAACAACGTCTAAACTTTGGTTTATATAAGTTTTGAGAAATAGTTATAAGTAGTCATTGAACTTCTTTAACCGTGTTGAGAAAATGAAAAGTTTTCATTATTAAACTTTATTTGTGGCATTTAGTGTGACTTTTGGTTTTTGTGACTTTTGGCTTTTGGTTTCTTGTAACCAATAGTGACTTTTGAGTTTTGGGAGTTAGGTGAGTTATGGGAGCATTTTATGACATTTAAAAGTTTGAACCATTGGTATTCTATGGTTACTTTTGTAAGCCTATATAAAGGCATGTTTAGTTGAATGAAAAATCATCTCCATTCATACTTGTCTTCCACAATTTTCTAACAAAGTGGTATCAGAGCGAGTAGCAAAAAAAATTGAGAGAAATGGCCAACGGTGGGATGGGTTCGCTTCAACTACCGATGCTTTCCAAGCTCAACTATGACAATTGGAGCATCAAGATAAAAGCGTTACTAGGAGCACAAGATGTGTGGGAGATCGTGGAGAATGGTTTCCAAGAGGCGGAAGCTGGAGCCGATCAAGTGCAAAGAGATGCGTTAAAGGAGACAAGAAAGAAGGACAAGAAGGCCCTCTATATCTTGTACCAATCGGTGGACGAAGACACGTTTGAGACCATCGCCAATGCCGAGACGTCAAAGGCGGCATGGGACAAGCTCCAATCAACTCATAGAGGAGCCGATCGTGTGAAAAAGGTACGGTTGCAAACTTTACGTGGTGAGTTTGAATCTTTACAAATGAAGGAGACGGAGGTGATAGCGGAATATCACACAAGAGTAATGACCGTCGTCAACCAATTGAGACGGAACGGTGAAGAAATCGCCGATGTTCGTGTCATGGAAAAGGTTCTACGGAGCCTAAATACAAAGTTCGAGATTATTGCCACGACAATTGAGGAGACACAGGATCTCGAGATTATGACGATTGAACAATTTATAGGCTCATTGCAAGCCTATGAGGAGAAAAAGAAAAGGAGGATGGAGCAAACAGAGACCGTTGAACAACTTCTCCAACTCAAACTCAAGGAGGAGAATAGTCGTGGACGTGGTGGTCGAGGCCGTGGTGGAAGAGGTGAAACCAACACCGATGTTTCTCAAAATTCGAGTGATTCCTCAAGAGGAAGAGGAGGCCGAGGTCGTGGAAGACGCGGTGGAAGATCTGGGAGAGATAAATCTCAGGTAAAATGTTATAATTGTAATAAGTATGGCCATTATGCAAATGAGTGTTACTCATCTCAATCAGAATCAAGTGATCGGAAGCATCAGGATCAGTCAGCCGCCAGCACATCCAAAGCCCATCAAGGGCAATCTAATTATGCAGAGGAGAATGGAACTTTATTTATGGTTTCAAAGGGAGAAGAAGAGAGTCAAGATAGTATGTGGTATCTTGACACCGGAGCCTCAAACCACATGTGTGGAAAACGCGAGATGTTTGCAGAGTTGAACGAGATGGAGAAAGGTAATATTGCCTTTGGAGACAATTCTTTGGCCGCCATCAAAGGAATAGGTAAAATTCTCATTCGGTTAAAAAATGGAGAAAATCAATATATTACAAATGTTTATTACATTCCCAGTATAAAAAATAATATATTGAGTGTAGGACAATTGTTAGAGAAAGGTTTTGAAGTTCAAATGAAAAACAATTGTTTGTATTTGAGGGATAATCATGAGAGACTTATTGCTAAAGTTTCCATGACAAAAAACCGAATGTTTCCTTTGAATATATGTAATGATGTTCCAAAATGCTTGAAGACGTGTTATGAGGATCTCTCCTGGTTATGGCATCTACGGTTCGGACACCTCAATTTTGGAAGTCTAGAAGACTTGTCGAAGAAGCAGATGGTGCGGGGTTTACCGCACATTCACAAGCCGAACCAAGTGTGTGAAGGATGTCTACTTGGCAAACATCATCGAAGTAGTTTTCCGAAGGAGTCTATGACAAGAGCCAAGAAGCCTCTAGAACTCATCCATGCTGATGTGTGTGGTATGATCAAACCGGAGTCTCATGGTAAAAGTAAATACTTCCTTCTGTTTATTGATGATTTTTCTAGAAAAACATGGGTGTACTTTTTGAAGGAAAAATCGGAAGTATTTGAAATCTTCAAGAAATTTAAGGCATGTGTGGAGAATGAAAGCAATCTTACAATCAAGGCCATGAGAACTGATCGAGGTGGTGAATTCACATCAAATGAGTTCAAACAGTTTTGTGATGAAAAAGGCATCCGACGCCGACGTCCGTTAACAGTGCCAAGGACACCACAACAAAATGGCGTGGTGGAGAGGAAGAATCGGACAATCTTGAATATGGCAAGAAGCATGCTAAAGACAAAGAAAATGCCAAGGGAATTTTGGGCGGAGGCCGTAGCTTGTGCGGTCTATTTGACAAATCGAGCACCAACCAAAAGTGTGCTTGACAAGACGCCTCAAGAAGCATGGAATGGAAGAAAGCCCGGAATTGGTCACTTCAAGGTATTTGGGAGTATTGCATATGCTCATGTGTCAGAGGAAAAGAGGACCAAGCTCGACGATCGAAGTGAGAAACTCATATTCATCGGTTATGATGCAAGTTCAAAGGGTTATCGCCTTTACAATCCTTTGAATGGGAAGGTAATTATTAGTCGTGATGTTGTTTTTGATGAACAAGCATCTTGGGATTGGAATACACAGGAGGAGGAGTATGATTTCCTTCCATATTTTGAAGAAGACGATGAAAATGAGCCAACCAGAGATGAAATGGGTGAAGTTTTGCCTAGTCCAGTGCCATCACATTCAACCGATCGATCGTCATCTGAAGGTTCATCCAGCGATTCTGAGAATGAAATTGGTCCAAGAGGAACCCGAAGTCTACAGGAACTTAATGAGGTAACCGAAAATCAAAATGACATAACTCTCTATTGTCTTTTTGGTGATTGTGAGCCCATTAGTTTCCAAGAAGCCATTGCAAGCAAGAAATGGAAGGATGCAATGGATGAAGAAATTCGAGCGATAGAGAAAAATGACACGTGGGAGTTGACCAAACTTCCAAAAGGGCACAAACCAATCGGAGTGAAGTGGTTATACAAGACAAAGAGAAAGGCCAATGGCGATGTTGAAAGACACAAGGCGAGACTAGTGGTGAAAGGGTATAGTCAACGACATGGCATCGACTATGATGAGGTATTTGCCCCTCAAGTTGGAAACTTTTATCAAAATGATAAGTTTACTTGGTGTGACAAATCAAGTTTAAGGGGGGGTGTTGAGAAAATGAAAAGTTTTCATTATTAAACTTTATTTGTGGCATTTAGTGTGACTTTTGGTTTTTGTGACTTTTGGCTTTTGGTTTCTTGTAACCAATAGTGACTTTTGAGTTTTGGGAGTTAGGTGAGTTATGGGAGCATTTTATGACATTTAAAAGTTTGAACCATTGGTATTCTATGGTTACTTTTGTAAGCCTATATAAAGGCATGTTTAGTTGAATGAAAAATCATCTCCATTCATACTTGTCTTCCACAATTTTCTAACAAACCGGTAGTTAATTAATTGTAAGATAATGTAGCAGTAAAATTTTGTTTTTGTGTGTCATATAATATCACTATTATTTTTATTACTTTTTTTTTTTTGTTGAAAAATATTACTTTTTGTTTGAATAGACATTCACCATTCTCCCTTCTTCATTGATCTCTACCGGCTTCGAAGAACCTTTGTCGTCATCAAAAGAAATGTTGTTTGTCCTTAGTAACGTTGGGAAAAAAAGGAACGATGTTCGTCTTGTACATCAAGAACTCATCGTTCCAAATCTGCAAGAAGGAAAAAATGGTCATTCCTCATTGAAAATTTGGAACGAGGAGGAACCATTCCTCCTCCTTTAGTTTGCATTTGTTCTTCCTTGTTTCGATGTTACCGAACAATGACGTTTCTTTGATATAGTTACCAAATATTGTTCCATTCAATGACGGTGGCAGGGGAGAAGAGATAGAGGGTCCTATCAAAAAAAAAAAAAATTAAAAAAACCATATACTATTAAATTCATTCATTTGCCAAATCAACAAGGTTCATTTATCAGAATTTACTCGTCAAATGATCGTATTATTAATCCATTGACAATCAAAGTAATTAGAGTCCATTTAAAGCTATTTTCCAAATCTCAAGACTAAAATTATCTTTTTTGAATTCTCAATAACTAAATAAATACCAACTTCAAATTGAGGATCTATTGGACACAAAATTGAAAATTCGAGGACCTATTTGAAACATTTTAAAGTTCATGGATCAAATTGATACAACCCTAAAAGTAAAATTACTATGAGCGTACGTTCCTCTAATTTATATTCTTTCTTTTTAAAAAAAAATTGTAATAGACCTTCTAAGTTCTATTGTTTATTGATGCAACCCTAAACCTAGTATTTGGATTCCTTCCCCCCTCCCTCCCTCTCATATAGTTAAAAAAACAAATAAACAAACATGTTGGTCCTTATTATTATTTTTAAAAAAATTATACCTTAGTAATGATAATGACCCAAATTATCTCCGAAACAAATATTAAGAACTAAAATATATTTCAACATTTTAGTAATTAAAATAGAATAAACTTTAGAAAATAAAATCAACATTTTTGAAAGATTATAGACCAACCTAAAATAATTCAAAAAAGTTTTAAGAATCAAAATGTGATTCAATTATTCTCTCCTTTTTGGGAACATAACATATGTCATGTGTGTGTAATTGTATATAATATAATTCCAAGATTTATAGCTGTTGCATTTATAATTAAGCAGAGACATTTTCTTGAAGGTGGCCCACGAAAGCCCAAAATCCGACTCCAATTGATCCATTACGAGTGCAAGCGATGGAGCCCATTTTCGTCGAGGGACACGGCGCCCGTTTATGGGCTGAAGAACCGGGTCCCCCCATAACAAAACAACCAAAACGACGCCGTTTCTTCCCAGAAATCATGGAAGACGAAAATAACCATGAAAACGAAAGGCTCATCCGTTTCAGTTTCATGGCTCTGAACAAAAACAAAACACACGACACGACTACATGTCGGACGTCAGCCGAGAACCAAGCGGACAGAGAAAAACCTACATGTCGTCCAGAGATCAAGCCGAGAGCAATAGGGTAGGCCATGCAAGGTGGTCTCCACTCTCCAGTTTTGAATTTTGATGAACAAACCTAAACCTACCCAGGTAAGGTAAACCATGTGAAGAAACTAGAAACAAAAAAAGTCTGAAACCGCGATCTGTGCAAACGGTTTAGAGGCGAATTCAATGCACAACTAACCAGATTGAGATTTCACGCGAAAAAGTGCAAAAAATTTCAAGGCAGTGAAGGCGCTTACGTAAATTTTCAAAAGCGAAACCCTGATAATAAGGGGAAAAAGGCCCATTGGATCCGCATAAAGCTGTGGGTTTGAAATCAAACTAGACTGTAGGCCAAGGTCTTTTTAGTCATATCCTATTATTTGTTTGCAACTTTTTTGACTAAACGGAGAACATCAGTGTTCATCTTCTCATGCATGCCTACAGATATCTGCCGAAATCTTGGAAGAAATTTTGTCTATTTTCTTTTTTAAAAAATCATATTCGTAATGTCAAATGTAATCAAATTCAAAGCAACCCACATGTTTGTTATTACGTTGGAATACTGGAATTTTATATCACAACTTGATGTCCATTATTCACCTAATCCTCTGAAATATTGTGTTTTGTATTTAATGCAATTATAAAAATAAAAAAAAAACTATTGATAAATTTTAATTTTAATCATAGTGTATATATAGTTATCCAGATCAGTATGTTAGTTAAATGAGGATGTAATGTGCTTATTTGACAAATTTTGATCGACTTGGGGATGTGTAAAAATAGTGGCAAAAATAAAGTAGATTAATTGGTTAAAATAGATAAGATGGGGATCTAAATTTTTAATTCAACTTTATTTTTGTTGCTATTAGTGATTAGAAAGACGACTATTGTTTGGTTAGAAATTTTAATGTTGGATGAAAAGAATGAGTAGGTTATGGGTATTGTAACGCGTGAATTATAGGATGTTTGCAATCATGGATGAGAACCAATAAGTTTGAAAGTATGATCCAAAAAATGGGTGCAATCAAATGGTCAGAAAAGGATGACCTACAATCTTTGACTTGAGGATAGTAGGGGGGACAAACCCAACTTGTTCTTGATGTCTCATGCACCAAGAAATTTCTTCCTTTTATTTTTTCTATGGCTTTTTATTTATTTTCATCCCTACCCAAAAATTAATTAAAGTCTTGGTGGAGAAAGCTACGGAGCAACATTTTTCCATCAAGACGAAGTTGAAAGAAAACAAGTCAAGAGAATCAAGTTGCAGCCATCTCCTTTTCATTCATTTATATTTCACGATCAACATGTTGCGTTAGTTTTCTTGAAAATATTAACATGTTACAATCAATATATGGATTAGTCTAGCTACTCGTGAATCTGGACTTTTTCTAGCTTATTTTCCACCCAAGGTTGGAAATTAGTTTGGCTCAAATATTTTCTTTCGATTTTTTTAAGATATATGAAAATATATATTTTGAAAAAAAAAATTACTAAATACTTGCTTAAATTTTTTTTTTTTTTTAATTCTTTCTATTTTGACCTTATAGCTATTGTAATGAAAAAATTATTTTAAAAGTACTTTTTTGAAACCTACAAATGACATACTATTTTAATCTTGATCTAGAATTTCTAACCTAAGGTGTATATATATCTATGTGTATTTTTTACGAGGAATCTTAGGCTCTTAGCGCAAATTTCTTATTTGTCAAGAAAGTAGGTAAAATATAATAAATAATTCATATCCTATACTTATTAATAATGTATTCCACTTAATTATATAGTTGAAGGTGATTCATCTATTATTATTGATTGTTCATTATATTGTTCAATAGCAATAGGTTTGATTTAATTACTTTAAAATTTCTATCAAGGATATTCCAATATACCCATCCCTACTTGGTACCTTGGTAGGGAATGGTGGAATTTTAAAAATAACAAAATGTGGTACTGAGTTTTTATTATTACTATTATTATTATTTAAATGTATAAACATTTGTTGTGTTTTAATCTTGTATGGTTGTCATTTTTTTCGATTTAATTCTTATTGTTTAAAAAGTTTCAATTTAGTCTGCTATCTATTAACATTTTTTAATTTCATCTCTCAGTAGGTGAATACTAAAATTGTTTGATAATAAACTTAAATGACATAAAATTTAGTAAAATAAAGTCATCTAATACAAGAAAATTCATAATTTCTATCCATTTTTTTAGAAATTTGAAGGAGGAATTATTATTTTTAGTTTGAATCTTTTTTCCTAATCTACCATAATAGTAAAAAACTATTTTGTAGTTAATAATTATTAGTTTTTTTAAAAAAAAATTTTGAATTCAGATTCTAACTTTGACCTCTTGGATTGGCAATTGTTAACATATTTTTAATTATTATTAAATATGATCGAATATAATAATTATTGATACACATTATTCATTATATACATCAAAAGTTTAATATGCCAAATTTATAAAATTGATTGTTTTTATGATTTTTTATTATTAGAAAAGTATTTTATCAACAATTAATGTGTGAGATTCAGTATTTTTTTTTTATAACACATGTGGGGTGGGCTGGGGGATTTTTGGTTTTTTTTTTTTTTTTTTTTTTTTTTTGAGTTCATCAACATTTGGGGTGAATGATTCGAACCTCTAACCTCTTGGTCGAAGGTACATATTAATTACCACTGAGCTAAGCTCATTTTGACAATTTTTCTACCTTTTGGTAAGGATACAAGCATTATGTCAATTGAACTATACTCACGTTGAACTATCTATTTCATTAACGTTTTGTAAGTTAGGACACACATAAAACAAGATATATTACTTTCGAAAATATATACAACTTTGGAACAACTCTATAAATAATAATGGGTAAAATATCATTTTGGTTCCTGCACTTTAAGTTTTGTTCCATTTTAGTCCATGTACTTTCAAATATTCAATTTTAGTGTCCATGTACTTTAAATAAAGCTTAAAATTGGTTCCTACCGTTAGTTTATTGTTAGCTTTCCAAAAAAAGAGTTTATATTAGCATTCCTTCTATAAATTTTGGAAATGTGTTCACATTGTGTGTTTTCTTGCATGAAAATTATTATGATTATTTAACCAATTTTTTAAAAATTAACTTCAAACTAACGGTAGATACCAATTTTAAGCTTTATTCAAAGTACAATAATAAATTTTGACATTTGCAAGTACAAGAACTAAAGATGGAAGGAGACCCAAATTACATTGACCAAGATGATATTGTAACCAATAATAATCAATATATGTATATGTGTGTGTATATATATTCTTCCAAATCATGAAACAATAATCAAAAAGTTAAATTAAAAGTTTATTCCCTCAACTTTAAGTTTGTGTCTTATGGTTCTCTAAACTATAAAAAGTTTCTAATAAGTTCTTGAACTTTCAATTTTGTGTCTATTAGGTCCTTGGACTTTCAATTTTGTGTTTAATAGGTTCCTAATATATATTCAATATTTTTAAGAATTAAACAATGTAATAGATAAAAATTGAATATTATGCCTAATTAAGACCTTAAACTTTCAATTTAGTGTCCAGTGGGCTTGTAAATTTTAAAAAATATCAAATAGGTCAATAATCTATTAGACGTAAAATTGAAAGTTGAGTGACCTAACTATTGGACACAAAAGTGAAAGTTAAAGGGTTCATTGGATAATTTTAAAATTCAAAGATCTATTGAACACAAAATTGAAAGTCTAGAAACATATTTCACACTTTTTAAAGTTCATAGACCAAATAAACACAATCCCAAAAGTTGAGGGACGACCAAAATTATAATTTAACCTAATCAAAATTACATATTTTCATTTTTAAAAAACTTGAAATAAAGATATCATACACTGATAAGAGAGAGATTTAAGAAAACAAAAGACAAAAAAGTTATATATTAGTACCCCCCAAAAAAAGTTAAAATGTCAAAATCAGAAAATGAACAAAAATCAGAATTGTTGTATCAATTACCCAAGAATGGAAGAAACCTAATAAATTACTATATGTGGAAGAAAAAGATGAGCAGAAAGGGTGCCAACAGAACGAATGAAATCCATAGGTAAAGTTAAAACACAAGTTTACGATTTTGTTGACAAAAATAATGAATAATAATCTAATCAAATCAAATCAAATGGGGTTTGCTGCTAGCTGTTTTGATTGACAATGATTGGTTTCATTTTCTTCAATTATTTATTAACCCTTAACAAAGAGAGGGAACCACACCTTAATTATTCTCTTACTTTTCTTTTTAAATAAATTAAATATGCTAATCCCAATTATTTAATTTAATCACTGCTTTTGTCGGTCCTCCTTGGGTTTGAATTTTCAGAGAAATTTGTTTGAACCCTCTTTTTTAAATAACAAAAAAGTAAACAAGTTTAGCATCTTAAGCAATCCCTTGCCCCGTAGACCATACATGTTGAATATATGTATGAAAAATAACACACCATGTCTAGCTCTTTTTTTATAAGAATAAATAATCAAATTTTCATAAGTACAGATCATCTCTCTATAGACTTTTTAATTGAATTTAATAGCAAATCCACATGAGATTTCAACCTTATAAAATGATCAACGTAAAGACAAATAATTGGATAATTATACGTGTTAATGCCATATTTTTTTTATTGATATAAGGCTTTTGAATTCAAACTTAGAAGCAGAGCTTTTTCTTGCCTCTTTACAAAACAAAGAGATGGTAAGCCAAAAGTAAAGCCTGTCATTGAAAACATGTTGGCTTGAATGGGGAAAATTTTAGATTAGAATGTGAATGCATTTTCATCATTTTTATTATTGTTTTTATTATTATTATTTTAGTTCACAAGTGTAGAAATGAGAAATCAAAACATCTATTTTAAATATATATGTGTGTATGCATATGTATTTCTTAACCACTAAACTATATTTAAATCAAACTACATCTTTCTTAGTATGAAACTATTTGGATACAAAGTAAATTATTTGAGCTTATACTCAACATATATAGGATATAAATTATAAAAAATTGTTAACATAAATATAGTTCGCAACCTGATTAAAACATTATTTATCTTTCTAAAAGTCGATTGTTAAAATAAAAAAAAAAAAAAAAGAAGGAAATATTGAAAGTCTAGGAATGGATAGAAGTAATTGAAATTTGAATGGGATGGGAGAGAAGCTTGGTGGAAATAGAGAAAGAAATGAAGAAATGGTGATGATAAATAATAGAAGTAAAATTTAAATAGGGGAGGGGTTTTAGAGTGTGAAAAGCATCCTCCTCAACTTACGTGCGAAAATACGCAAAGAAGCTGTGAAGGCATCGATCAATGCCGTTCACCGCATGGCTTTGGTTTAAATCCTGGCCGTCCAAACCTAACCGCTACACCAAATTTCTACGTCATTCAACTAAGCCACGTGGGAAGTATCCACTGGTCAACGTAAATCCCAGTCAACTTCTGTCCTTTTCTCCTTTTCTCTTTGCTTTGAAATTTTTATTACTTCTTTATTTCCTACGCTTACGCCCTACTTCTTTATTTAATATATTTTCTCTTCTTCGTTTCCTCTATTTTTTTAGTTTACAGATCGTATTCTTTTTTTTTTTCAATGCCTACTGTTTTTAATTACAACCCCCCATCAATTCATTTGAAATATTTTAATGCTCAAACCAAGACTTAATTGTACTCCTTTTTTGTAAAAAAAAAAAAAAAATCAATAACATTTATCAAAATTTAATTCAAGTTTAATTTGATGAAATGATATATTTTCTCAATTTGAGGGATAAAAATAATCTTTTTTTTTTTTTTTAAAGTAAGAATAAAGAAAGCACAAATACTTCATCGTTTGAAGTATATTTAAGTCGGTCCAATTCTTGGGGTATCGTCAAAATTAAATGTGGGGAGTGAGCATTAATTTAAAATTTAATAATTGATTGTAAAGAAATAAAAGTGAGAAATAGCTACAAATGGGGACTGGAAGGAAGAGAGAGTATGCTGAAAAAGAGAGGAAATAAATAGAAATGTCATTGTTACGTTGAAAATGCAAAGCTTTTTTACCAATGAGAACTTCTCAACCTGCATCTGCTGACTGCTATTGTTGACTAACCCTTTCATTTTTATTTATTTTTTATTTAAAATCCAACGGTGATTTGGACTTTTATTCAATAATTATCCACAACGTTTTCCTTCACGTTAGATAGAGATAAATCCAAACCTGCCATATTTTTTTCTTTTTCTTTTTCTTTTTTTGGTTTTGAATTAAATACTTATTTATTCGTTTTTAAAATAATAATTATTTTTAGCTACATGGCTTGGTTACACGCGCCTCCTCCCCTCTCTCAAACCTAATCTAATTGTATTAATTGTCCGTAACCCTAATTTTCAACTGTGGTGATTAAACTAAAATTAAATGCTACATCAGCTATTTCGAGCCTTTTCTTCTTATTCTTTATTCTCTTTTGGCTCTTTCTTCCTGTCATAATAAATGAGTCTGGATATGAATTATCAACGTTAGGTCTTCAATTTTTTTTTTATAAAAATGTTAGATTAATTTTATTTATAAAATATTGTTATAGGCTCCTTTAGACAAGGAACTTTATCATGTGTAGTATCAAACTTAGACATCTTACATTAGGGTGTCCTATTCTTAAACATTATTCCCTCACTCTCATGTTTTTGAAAATAAATGATATTTTCCTTTCCTTTATTAATGAACTTAAAGGTATGTGGAGAGTGATTTTTCATGTGTGTGTATATGTATATAGCCATTTATTTTAATAGTTTGACCACAAATTTTTAAAACAAAACTAGAAAACATTTTGAAAATAAATTTTCGATCAGACCTTATGTTTTTTCAAATGTTAACTTTGTATACTTAATAATTATTATTTTAAACTATATGATTTGATGGGGGAAAAAAAGAAAAGAAAAAAACAAAAGGATTTTTTTTTCTTCTTTTGGTGAAAATTTAAATATTATTGATGGATTCATGCAACTTTAAAAAAGGTGGGTTGGAAAGGAAAAAGGCATAGTTCTGATCAATTAGAAAGAACAAGTAAGAAAACTAATTAATAATTAGGAAATATAGATTTTCAACACGTTTTCAAATTTACATATTGGAAAAGTATATATTAGAAAATTTGGTTTTTGCATTATGAAAGGAATCTGATGCAGTGGGGCTATTGTACATTTTTCTTATTGGTACAACTTAAAAAGCCACCTTTATTTGAACCGAAACCGGTCTCTGTTTGGGCTTTTAATTCATGTTTTTTCCTTTTCCTTGCCGAACTTCACGACCAGCCAACACACTGCATGCATGGCAAAGAAGAGAGGCAGCCAAATTTTTCTTTTTCTTTTTCTTTTTCTTTTTTTCTTCATCATGGATTAATTCCAAGTCCAACACCCATGAGTTTGACTTTTCTATGAAATTAACCAATCAAATTTCATTGATCTGAATTATACTATCCAGCTGTGTCGTATGTACAAAAGCATTTAATTTAATGCCCTAAAGTTCTAAATGCCATATATATATTTATGGTCAAATTTGGGTGATCTTTTTCTTCTCTCTTTCTTTGAATAATGTTCAAATGTATCGAGTTCAAGTTGCTTTGCAGAGGAAAATTCTCGGAATATAGTCAAAGGCAGAAAGAAAGAAAGTTGGCAAAACCCTAACTTTTCCTTAACTTTTTTTCACTTCTTATTTTGGAAGAAGTTACACTGTAATTGCCGACGAATGATCTCTGGTATATTTTGAGCTTTCGTCTCTAAATTTTTACGTTTGTTTCTAAAATGTCCATAAACTTTTAAAAGTGTTTAATAAGGTGTTCTTAAACTTTAAAGTTTGTATCTAAAAAAGGTTTCTAAACTTTAAAAAGTGTCTAATATGTCTTTAAACTTTCAATTTTGTATTGAATAAGTCCATAATATTTACTGAACTTTTAATTGTGTCTAATATGTCACAATCTATCAAACAACATGGACTTCCATCTCAAAACCAATGGGCAATGAGTGGGGTGACCCTTGTAGCTTATAAATTGCGAGGTCTGTACTAATCTTTTCAATGTGGGATCATCAACACAATCCTATTTTATTTTTTAAAAAAACAAACTAATCTATTAAATATAAGATTGAATTTTATGTTTAATAAAATTATGATATTTTAATTTTATATATAGTAGGCTTGTGGATTTTAAAAAACATCAAATAAGTCAATGAATGAGTAGACACACAATTGAAAAGCTAGTGACCTATTTGACACAAAATTAAAAGCTTAAAATTTTAAAGTCATTAAACCCTTTTAAAGTTCGTGAGCCAAAAAGATACTATAAGTTTGGAAATTCTTAGACACCTTTTAAAGTTTAAAAAAAAAAAAAAAAAACATAAACCTGAAAATTTAGGAAATAAACTTTATATATATATTTGACATTTTTGTTGAAAATATAAATTTTATGTCAGTTGAACTATTTTTATATCCACAATCTAACCTATATTCCGTGGCATATAAAAATAGCGGTTACGTACTTGTCATATTAAATATATTTTCTATTCTGGAGTCGGCTTAATCAAGTCTATTGTCTTTCCCCCCTAGCTTTTTTCAAATCATTGTGATTTTCAAAGGCAAATTTTGCAATTTAAAGTGGGTGAAGCAAAAAGATTATCTTTTCTCAAAGGAGAAAGAAAAAAAAAAGTAAAAGAACGTCAGGAAGAAGTTGAAAGTTTGAAATTGCGTGTACATTCAGTGTGAGGAAAATTTGGGTGGGAGAAAAAGAGGAATGATAAATCGAGGATAACATTTTTTTGGGTCACATATATTATATATAAATATAATTGTTTTTAAAATTATAAATTAATTTTTAATTTCGTACTTGGCCTTTAAAATATTCCTCAAGTATATTTTTAAAAATATAATATAGTCTTGACCATTATTAGTAAACGTTAATAAGATGTTGCCAACAAGAGCTTAGCTCAATTGACATAAAGTTGTTCGAATAACCACAAGATCTGTAGTTTGAATCTCCCTCCACACATATTCTCAAAAAAAAAAAAAAAAAATTAAAAAGATGTTTTTCATGTAAAATGAGTGGAATTTTCATTTTTTGTGTGAACCAATCTAACTCATTAAATTAATTTGAAATTATAAATTTGATCCTTATGATTCGAAGATAGTTAAAATTTGGTCTTTATTGTTTTAAAAGTTAAAAACCTCGTAATAAATAGTTTTTAACTATAGAAAGTACCACATGTTCAAGTTGTTAGTGGCGGACAAAATTTTAGATAATCATTATTAATTATTTAATAACTAGGAAATGTGATTTTGTGTATTTTAAAATAAAATTATTATTATTATTTTTTAAATTCAACAATCGTAAAGTGGAGATCAAACCATTAACTTTTACAATAACGTGATCAGTATCTTATTTAGGAGTTATTGTGTTGGAGTTGTCAATAAGTTTACATTGTTAAATATAAAAGAATAATGAGATGTTTTAGTGACAATATTTAATGTTGCCTAATTTTTGCTTAATTAAATTTGGTCGGCTATTTATCAACCCTATAAATAATTGACTCTAACTCAGCGAACTAATTTCATTTATGTTTGAAACTTCGGTCATCTCATTAACAAGTATTAACAAAAATTTACTACATTATAAAATAGTATATTTTAGTCTAATAAGAAAAAGTGAATTTTACGTTCATATACTATCTTGATTATTGCCCTTTCAACTTTTATTCATTCTAATTTTTTTATTTTCAAAATATTTATTTTGATTCCAATGTTTTCAATCTCTGTCAATTTTAATCATGTACTTTTTGATTTGGATGATTTGAGGAAGTGATCATTTTGATTCCTTCATTTTATATTTGTCTCGTTTTTTTTTACTATAATTTTAGCACAACACTACTCTCAATAAAATTTTTAAAATGTTCGCCATAATTCTATATAAAAAAAAGTTTTAATCTAAAAGTACAAAGATTAGAATGAATATTTTGAAATTACAAAGACCAAGATAAACAAAAGTTGAAAGTACAGAGACCAACATAGTATTTAAAATTATAATTTAAAATACATTGTTACTTTTATTTCTTTTAAAAAATAAACTATGGTGTATTTTTAGACTACTGTGTTATTCTTTTTTATAGTTTCTTGCCTACTATTAATTAGTATATATATATAATTAATTCGTTTGGCGAAGAAATTATCCTGATTGTGCATTTTGAAATAAATTAGGAGGCTTAGTGTTAGATGCTTAAATTATTTCTTCTCCTATTGACTTCATCTAGAACAAGCCCCCCACTATATATTAATTGAGGCGAGGACAATTTGGGCATTATGGTAGCTAGCTTGCATATATAAGTCTATTTTATTTTTTATTTAAATTTTTTTCCTTTCTTCTTCCTTCCTAGTTATTCGAGGTCTTTGAAAGAAGAAAGAATGAAAGTGATTTATAAACCAAAATATATATTAAATGAATCAATTAAACAAAGACCTAGAGTATATCTAATATCATAATAGGTAGTTGAAGAAAATGATTGGTGTGTCACAATAACAAGTTAACCTCCTCTAAATCCAATCTCATTTACATTAATCTGTTTTTTTTTTTTAATTATATATAAATAAAGATTTACATTTTTAATCTGTTTAATTTTTTAAATAACATATAATACATATAGTTAATTAATTTATTTCTTTAATTATTTTAATTAATGTATTCAAGGAACTCTCTTTTGTTTTTCGTCTTTAATTTTTATTTATGTGTACGATATAGGATAATTTTCAAAATTCCTTTTTGTAATTTTATCTATTTAAAAAAACTATTTCACATTGTTTTTTCTTCATTTAAGAATATATGAAGACGAATATTTGAACCTCTAAATTTTTAGTCGGTGGGATAACAACTTAATCAATTGAATTATACAAAATAATTTGGGTGTTTTTTTTTTTAATACAACTTGCGAAATAATTAACAAAAGAAAGGTTAGTAAATTTGATTGTGGCGAAAAAGATTAATTAGAAAGAAAATAACAGAAGCAATAAAAAGAAATATTTGTGAAGAAAAGGAGATTGATTAGATAATTTAGATTAGATGTGTAGGTGAATTAGGTCTAATACGAAAGGAAAAATGATTTAGGTCCACTGTTATGAAAGAGTCGTGCAGTAGTAAACAAAATGACGACATTTAATTTTTTTAAAAAATATCAATTAAATTAGGCAACTAATTTTTCGGGAGTTTGTAATATTGGAAAAAGAAAACCAATCAGAAGACGAAATCAAGCTAAAATGGTATTTTTATTTTTTATTTATTAAAAAAACAAAAAAAAAAAAAAGCAAAAAAAGTCAAAGCAAATGACTCGGTCCCACGGGTGGACAGTCAACATAGATCCCGCGGGTACAGATCTGAAACGTGGTGTCTTGTAAAGTGAAAGGGAGCAAGGTGGGCCCCATCAGAGACCAGGCCCACTCCCCGTTGCCTTCAGAGAGAGCCGGGCCGTCAAATTCGTTGACTTGGCTCTCTCTCTTTACGAGACCTTCAACCTTTTCTTTTTTTTCTTGTTTTTCCTCACGTGGAACGCGCCGCAGGATTCGGGGCGGTGGATCGGTTTCTTCTTCCTTCGGATTTAATGAACAAGTCAAACTCTTTTCTTGACGAAATGAATCCCAAACGAAAAAGAAGAAACAAAGAAGGAAATCCCACCCACCCTCCTTTTTCCTTTTTTTTTTTTTGTTTTCCCACGGGTCGGTCCTCTGAAACCGGGTTCGGGTTGTTAAAAAAAATAAAAATAAAAAAGACCCGTATGGACGCGAAATAGAGAGTGGGACCAAAAAAAGTGCCACCTGGCAACTGACGCACTATCTGATGTAATTAAACTAAAATCTTACCTATTCCGTAGAAAATCCAAATCCATTTTGGTCTTCGTCCAACCCTTTTTATAGCCGAACGCATTGCACCGGTAAAAGACTTCACAGACTTCACCCACACGTACACACCTCTTTTACAATTTCCTTCTCTTCTCTTCCTTTCTTTTCTCCTTCTCTTTCTCTTTCTCTTCAGCTTCACTCTCCTCTTTTACTTCTCCCATCTCTCTCTCTCTTTGATTTATGGACAAAGGATGGGGTCTAACCCTTCGTGATTCCGATCAGTCAATTGGGTTCTTCTCAAACAAGCCACCGCCGCCCACTGTCAACTCCTTTCAGAGAATGTTTCAAGGTATTGAATTTTCCGGAAAACTTGGCCGGACTGACGACGACAACCCCGCTCCGCTGCCCTCCGATGAGAATCGGTTGGTCGTCAACGAGGTGGACTTTTTCTCCGATAAGAAAAGGGTGGTTGATGATACCAGGGAGGATCAAGACTCAAAATCTTCCATTAATATTATCGCCACCGCTGTCAATAAAGACGACAAGAATTTGACCGCTCCCAGAACTGGCTTCAATCTTGTTAATGTAAGCTGAAATTCCTCAAAAAATGCACGACGTAACATCAAAAGTGCTCTCTCGATTTCCTATAGCTAATTTTTATTTTTCTTTTTTTGGAATTTAGACTGGTTTGCATCTGTTAACTGCCAACACCGGAAGCGATCAATCAACGGTGTCTGATGGGATTTCATCAGATGGTGAAGATAAACGAGCCAAGAACGAGGTAAATTAAACACCCAAAACAGCAAGAATTTTGAATTTTTGTTTGATGGGATGGTCGGAATTATTGAGAATTTTGTTGGGAATTGAATTTGGTGCAGCTAGCGCAGCTTCAAGTGGAGCTCCAGCGTATAAACGCAGAGAATCACAAGCTTAGGGACATGCTAAGCCATGTGAGCAACAACTACAATACCCTACAAATGCATCTCTTGACCTTAATGCAACAGCAACAGCAACAACAAAACCAGGCCACGGAACCCGCTCATGAACGAGAGGTAAATTCTCAATTTTGATCATAGTCGTCTCACGAATTAAAATTCAAAATCGTCTGTATGTAATCTCAATAAACTTAATTGAATAATTAAATTACATGATATTTGAAATTGAAGATTGGCGAGAGGAAATCGACGGAAAAACATGAGGTTGGAAGAGTGGTAGTACCGAGGCAATTTATGGATCTAGGACCAAGTGGGAACACAGCCGAAACCGATGAATTATCTCATTCATCATCAGACGAAAGAACTCGTTCTGGGTCTCCATTGAACAACGCCGAAACCGGCTCCAAAAAGAGCACTGGAAGAGATCACGAAATCGCTCCTTCCGATCACGAGAATTCAAATTTCAGAGATGGCAAAAGATCATCCACCGCCAGAGAAGAAAGCCCCGAATCAGAATCTCACGCTTGGGGTCCTAATAAAGCCCCTCGATTGAACTCCTCCAAACCACTCGATCAATCCACCGAAGCCACCATGAGAAAAGCCCGTGTCTCAGTCCGTGCTCGATCAGAAGCTCCCATGGTATATATTTCTCAATCGGCTACACAACAATTCAATTTTTTGCAAGTGATAGTTTGTGAAGTTTAATTTGAATTTGATCCATGCAGATTTCTGATGGGTGTCAATGGCGAAAATATGGGCAAAAAATGGCCAAAGGAAACCCATGTCCACGGGCGTATTATCGATGCACAATGGCAGTTGGTTGCCCAGTTCGCAAACAAGTATGTGTTCTATTAATTAAAATAATCATCTCTTCTAATCAAAGTTTGGAACTTTTTATCTTATTTGTTTTTCTTTTAATTTTCTATATAGGTTCAACGATGTGCTGAGGACAGGACTATATTGATAACAACTTACGAAGGCAACCACAACCACCCACTTCCGCCGGCCGCGATGGCGATGGCGTCCACCACGACGGCGGCGGCCAGCATGTTGTTATCCGGGTCCATGTCGAGTGCGGACCATAATCTAATGAACCCAAATTTATTGGCTCGAGCCATACTCCCATGTTCCTCAAGCATGGCTACGATTTCAGCTTCGGCTCCGTTTCCAACCATCACATTAGACCTCACTCACACCCCAAACCCACTGCAGTTCCAAAGACCGGCGGCGACGCCGTTCCACGTACCCTTCGCAGGCGGGCAACCACCGTCTGCAGCCGCCGCCGCCCAACTACCGCAGGTTTTGGGGCAGGCGTTGTACAATCAGTCAAAATTCTCGGGGCTACAGCTGTCCCATGAGATGGGAGCCAATTCCTCTCATTTGGGTCACCCCCAAATTGCACAGCCGGCAGCCGCGTCCCAGCCCGGTGGTGCTTCTTTTGCCGACACGTTGAGTGCCGCCACCGCCGCTATCACCGCCGATCCCAACTTCACCGCCGCGCTGGCCGCCGCTATCTCCTCCATCATCGGCGGAGCTCATTCAAATAACAACACCACCACCACCACCAATACTACTTCTACAACAACAAACAACAACAACGGAAGCAACAGCAGCAAAATTAGCAGTTTCCCTGGAAATTAAATTAATATTAGAGCCAATAGGGTTACGTTTGTTAAATCTTTTTTTTTTTTTTTTTTTTTTTTTTTTTTTTTTTTTTTTCCGTTTGTCCTCGATTCCTAGTGGGGGTCGATTTTTGTCCTTTTTTCTTTTCTCTGTCTCTCTACTACTTTACATCATGTCCATCATGGGGGATAACATGTCCATACTTTTCTTTTTCTTCTTTAATTTGGGGGGAAAATTTAGAACACCACTTCATTATTCTTTCCAATTGTTTCATTTTGAATAAAATTATATATATAATATGTGGAAGCAAAATATTTAATAGAGCAAGAAAAAAAAAAAGAAAAAAGAAAAATCCAAGTGTACATGGACCATGTCAACGTCCAAGTTGTGTAATCCATATTTTGGTGCATTAATTTCAAAGAGTTGGAATTGAGACGTGAAGATAGAGAGAGAAGATGAAGACAAAAGAATAATCGTCTCAGTCGGTGGCATATTCCAAGTCTTAACAGTCAAGAAAATACGGCCAACTCCATTTTGACACGTAAAAACTATACCAAAAACCAAGACTTGCGAGAGACTTCCAGGCAACTACGTGCTTTTCCTTTTTCTCCTTATTTTATTATTTATTATATTACTATTATTTAAAAGGTCAAAAAAACACAAAAAATTATAAAGAAAAAAAAAAGGTTTTAAACAAGAACCTTACCTTGCTTTTCTTCTTCTTCTTCTTCCACATCATTTATGTGTAAATTTCTTTCAAAGACGATCAAATTCAGCGGCTGATAGAGATTTTTAGGCAATTTTGGTTTGAGAGTTTCAATTCAACTTCCAACCAAATCCCAAACGTGTAGTGAATTAATGGTTTTTCAAAGGACTGATGGAAACGTAACTTACAAAAACTTTATTGCAAACCGTACCTCATCCAACCGTACTAGAGATCTTTTACTCTTTCAAGGACCCTTTTCTTTTCTCTCTTACAAACTTGTTGCCAAAAAGAAAAAAAAAAAAAAAAAAAAAAAAAGTCTTCTTCGGCTTGTTTCGATGCACATGCAGTCATGTGAATCCCGATTTCTGATTTTAGTTTTGTTTTTGTTTTTGTTTTTGTTTTTTAAATATTGTGTTTGTTTGTTTACTCGTAATATTTTCTCTGACTGAAAAGATTTCCATGTCTTCTTGAATTTATTGTACCCTTTGCATGTAATTATTGATTGTTGGGCAAAACCGCTTTGGTTGTCGACACCGCTCGACATTTTTTCTTTTAATATGATTTCTAAGTTTGTTTCTGTGTGCTTTTAGATTATAGGAACAGTAAAAGTTTGGTTTGGTACAATAATTTCTCAACTTTTTTTTTTTTTTTTTAAATAAAGTGTTTGTGTTTATTCATTTAAATGATTTATTATGTGTATTTAAATGGTACTTTGTAAATTGCCCCTTTGAAAGTAATAAGATAACTTTTAGAAAATTAAGCTCTGAGTAAATTGAGTTAATAGACTGTATTTATACTATTATTTGATTAGAAAATTCTAATTTTTCGGGATGGAGCTATCTTGATTTAACATGACTAATATAAAACTAATAATAACCATAATAATCTCAAATGGGATACAACTTTTGAGAAAAACCCGATAATTCAATTGATAAATTCTTTATTTTTTTTTTCAAAAAAGAAAAATGAATAATTTAAGAGGTTAGCAATTGAGTGAACTGAACTCAAGTTGGGGTTATTTTAATAGTTAGTTTTGTCTCTCCCGTGAAGTTTTGAAGTTTGCGTGGAAAGTAATAAATAAATATTAAACAATGTAAAAAGAAAAGGTACAATATATATTTTTTTTTTTTGCAATGAAAGGTACAATATTCTAAGTAGTGCTCAAATACGATGAGAGGCAAATCAATCATATGGAGATGGGTCTTTGTTGGGGTCAATGGACTTTGTCGTTTGTCTTCCATAAGGTCTATTTACACCATAACAATTAAAACAAATTTCACACATATTTATAGAAGTTTTGAAATTTTAATATTTGAACTAAAAAAATGTCAATATATACAAAAAAAAAAAAAAAAAAAAAAAAAAAAAAAAAAAAAAAAATTAAAAACAAATCAACAACATACCTAAATAACTATAAAATACATTTACTTTTAATATCTGTGAGTGTCCGGACCAGCTTGTAATGTCCATGTCAGTTTTCTTTCCAACTTTAAAATAGTTTTAAACTTTTACAATAATGATTTATTTATATAATGATTTTAAAAATACATCTATATAATCAATTACTACCTTAATATAATGTAATAATATGTGATAAAAAACACATAACCATTATAAATTTTAATATTGAAGAATGTTCTCGTTATTAGCTCATTATTTCAAAAAAAAAAAAAAAAAAAAGCCCAAAAACAAAAACTTAGTTTATATATATTTTTAATACATCCAACCTAAATTATTTAGCCTAAATGTGTTTAACTATAAAGTTTCATATAAAGACTCAACCAAAATAAAAGTATTTTGTAATTTAAAATTGTCCCTAGTTTTCACACCCTTTTTCTAGGTAGAATCACTTATTCATTCATATGTGTTTGTTTTTTTATTGTATCATATTTGCAAAAAAAAAAAAAAGAAAAACAGGTATAAACATAGATAAAGTTACCAACTTAAAGTTAAAACATTTACCTTTGTTGAAAGGTCAATGTTCAATTTTTCTCTTCCACCAGGTGAAAAAAAGACATATGAAACAAAAGCTTACATTTAAACTTTTTATATTTATATATTGGCCTTCAATTCTAAAATGTAAAAGAGGTAAATTAGTGAAAATTTTCGCTCTATTTTATTCTAAAACAAAACAGGAGACAATTACCCATGTTTCCTTTTTATTTTTGTTCCTCTCTCTTGATGTTATAATTGTATGTCGTTTATTTATATTCACTCTAAATTAAAATAAAATTTAATACCATCTTAAGAAAAAATGAAAATGAATGTTTTCAGCTTCACACAAAGCATACTAAAAGTAGATTTGACATAAAAATGTTTCTATGTATAAATTAAACCTTAAAATTTAATGTTGATTTAAGGGCGGAAAAATCAAAATGAAAGCTTTTGGTTTTACAATCCACATATACTAAAGAATGCAGAGTAGATGTGACATATTGATGACATATAAGAGCTTGGATCTTGGCTTAAAAAATACTAAGTGTAGATTCATAATATAATTATATGATGTAATTTACAGAGAAAATTAAATAAAATCTTGGGTTAAAATATATAGTGTTTGATAAATGATAACTAAGTATAATTTATTTAGCCATTCTATGAATTTCCCTTCTATCCCTGGAGAAGTATCAAGTATCATTCAACCTTTTCTCAAAAAAAAAAAAAAAAAAAAGTATCATTCAACCTTGTATTTTAAATTCAAACACATTCAAAGCTTTCCTTCCATATTGGGCCGCAAATCTCCACAATTTAGCTCAAGTCAATCTCTAACTGTTGTTGATACATGGGCCCATTGGCCCACTAGTTGAAAACCAATCGGACCTTGCCCTAGTTTGCTCTATTGCTTAATTCTTTGGATTTTTTTTTTTTTTTCTTATTTACATCATCTCCATAAAAACTCTTTACATATACCCAAAATATCATAGTTTTTAAAATATTTTATTTCTTTAGTTCATAGTTGTCAAATTGAGTATAATTTTTCTTAAAAAATAAATTAAACAATGTGAGGATCAAAACTGAAACATATATGACCCAAGATAGATGTATACTACATTAATTAGTGAACTAGACTTAAGTTAGTAAAAAAAGACCAGTCTCTTCTCTTCTCGATTGTAACTTGAAATTTTCTTTATTTTTTTTAAAACTTAATATTTCAAAAAAGAAAATCACCATTCATAAACTTTCTGTTAAATTATACAAAATACTTCTAATTTTGGGATTAGTTTGAAAAATATCACAATCATTTTAAAAAGTGTGATTCTATCATCTACCTTTCAAATTGTTTCATAAAATTTATTTAGCTACTGGTGGATAATCATTTGGGGTTTTGAAAATTTAAGATTATAAACTCTACTTCTAAGTTCTAACCATAAGTTTCTTTGTTTCATTATTTACTTCCTACCAATGTTTTTAAGAACCAAGCCAAAATTTGAAAACTAAAAAAATAGTTGTTAAGGCCCCGTTTGATAACCATTTGGTTTTTAAAAATTATGCTTTTTTTCCTTCAATTTCCTTACAATGGTTTTTATATTTGTTAAGGACACATTTGCATTCCTAGCCAAATTCCAAAAACAAAAACAAGTCTTTGAAAACTATTTTTTTAGTTTTCAAAATTTGAGTTGGTTTTTGAAAACATAGAAAGAAGATATATAACAATACAAAGAAACTTAGAAGTGTAAGTAGTGTTTGTAGGCTTAATTTTAAAAAATTAAAAACAAAAAACCAAATGGTTATCAAACTGAGGCCTAAAAATTGGTTTTTGTTTTTGGAATTTAACTAAGAATTCAAATGTTTTTTTTTTTTAAAGAGGTAAGAAGTCATATTAAAGAAATGATGAGAAAACAAATGTAAATTTAAAAATAGAAAACTAAAAACAAAGATGTGGTTAAACGTAACATTAGATTTTAGATTTTGGATTTTAAAAATTGATTTTTTTTAATGGTTTTCATTTTTCTTAAGAAAACATTTGAATTCTTAGTCTTTTTTTTTAAAAAAAATTCTTAGTCAACTTTTAAAACAAAAAACAAACTTTTAAAAACTATTTTTTAGTTTTCAAAACTTGACTTAGATTTTGAAAACATTTCTAAAAATGGATAACAAAATAAAGAAATCCACAGGTGAAATAGTGTTTACAAGCTTAATTTTCAAAAATCAAACACCAAATGATTTTCAAACGAGACATAAACAACTCATCAATTTACATTTAACAACAACATCATTTTCTGTCATTCCTTTTAACGGCAAGAATATTTTTTGAACAATTTAAAAGGTAGTGGATAGAATTACAACTTTTAAAACGATAAGGATATTTTTGAAACTAACTCTAAAGTTTAGGAATGTAAGAAAAAAAGAAGGTAAAAGTAGTGAAATATTGTTTAGAATATATAATGATCATAATTCTCTTTGGGCCAAATATATTATTTGGTGATTAAGTTTACAGTACCTTTCAATTTCGTCCATACAGATCTTATGAAAATTTTCAATCACATCCCCGCCCAAACAAGACTAAGTTGACCAATAAAATAATTACTTTAGCATTTACAAAGTATTTGCTTTTATATTTTTTTAAGGTAATATATAGGTTTGGTCATTGAGATTAGAACTTCAATTTCTATTTGATTATTAATTTTTCAAAACTAACCTTTCTAGTCTTTACATTTAAATTTAGTTTTCATTTGATCCTTGAAATTTTAGAAATGACATGTTTGGTCCCTAATATTTAAAATTGATTTATAATTGGTTCTTGAGGTTTAAAAATATTTTCTAATTAGTCTACTAATCATATTTTAACCGCTAAGTCATTGTTTTGTGATATCAACTTACTGTTAACTCTACTTAAAGACAACCATCCCAAACATAACTCATTTGGTTCTTATTAATGAAAAAAAAAAAAAAAAAAAACCCTTCCAAGTATAACTCATTCACTCCAATAATTACCATCTCAAAATTTGATGGTTAGATCATGTATTCCTTCAATTGTTAAACTAAACCAAATTTGAACAATTAAAAATCAAATATAAATTACGAACAACCAGGTCATTTTCGAAATCTCAACAACCTAAAAGAGTCTGAATTTAAATTTAATTTCAAATTTGTAAAAGTGTATTTTACCCCTTTTTTTAATATTAAGGGCCCGTTTGGTTTAAGGTTTTATAGATGCCTGGGAATACATGATGTCTGGGAATACTATGTCTGGGAATAAGATTGCTGGGAATCAAAGATAACTGTGTTTGGTTGTGCATGGGAATGTCATCAGGATTTTATGAGAACAAATTATGTCTGTATTTATTTTTTAGAATTAATCATGTAAACTTTATGTAATTTTAATAAATGAATCAATAAAATAATCAAAATTAATTCAAACTATTAATAAAAATTAATGAAATAATAATCATGAAATAATAATCATGAAATAATTTTAATGGGATAAACTATGTTAATTTAACAAATTAAAATTATTTAATAAATTTTTTTAACTACAATAATTTAATATATTGTATCCATAAAAATTAATTAGATAAATATTTAATAATAATATGATTATTTATTTATTATAAGGAAATCCAAAAAAGTAATTAATTGATTATAAATAATCGATAAGTAATTAATTATAATTATTGAAAAATGAATTTTTATACTAAATTCATTTAAATGATTTTAATTCAATAATTAAATATATTTTCGATAATATTAACTAATTAATTATAATTTTAGTAAATATGTAAATACATCTCTTTGATAAACTTGGACTAAGTATTTGTTTAAAAAAAAATTGAAATTCTTGACAAATTATTATTTAATCTAATTAAATAATTTATTATATTATTTTTAATTTAGTATCCATTAGTTAATTAATTAACTATATTCAAAATAAAATTGCATATAAAAATAAAAAAGAAGAGATGAGAAAAGAGAAAACTCATGCTTTTGCAAGGGCATAGAAAGCCCTTGTTTATGAGCATAAATGATGCCTGGGAATGCGTTATTTCCTGGGCCCACCACAGAAATCTTGAAACAAACAAGGGTATTAGAAACCCTTGCCCATACCCATGTCCAAAAACCTTGTACCAAACGGCCCCTAAAATGTTAAAGATGAATTCTACCCAACTTGTTCGGCAAAATATTGTTATTCAAACACTCTATATCTCATTTGATTATATATATACCTTAATCATGGAGAATAATTATTTTTTAAAAAAATGTATAATTATTTTGTTCTTCAATTTCAACTGTATTATCACATAGTTCCTCTTGATTGAAAACTTTAGATATTGTTTACCATCCAAATGGTATATTTAACCTAAATTTGATTAGAATAAATCAAACTGATCTTTTAGATAATTCCCTATTTAGTTTTCAATACCTTGAAATGGTTCATTTTACATTTTAACATATTAGAAAATCTCAATTAAGTCATTAGAAAAAGTTAAAGTTTCTAAACATTTTTTTTTTGACAACATCTAAACAAAAAGTTGACATGTAATTAAATAATGATTTTATTTGTACTTTTAGGTACATAAGCATACCACTCGAAAGAAACAAATTTGATTGAATAGCGAGTGATTTATGTCGATAGACATAGTGTTTTCATATATCTCAAATTCAAATAACATTCTAGTGACATGTACATAAGTCCAAATATAGTAATAAATTAAGTATAAAATTAAGAATTAGATCACCACTACTTTTGTGTATTTTGTCTAATTATTTATATGCTAATTAAGTTGTGTGGGACACCTGAGAAAAGGAATTTGTGTGCTTTTGCTACGAAAAGAAGCTACCTTTAACGTGCACCCATGGATTACCTTTCCATATAACTATTGTAGCAATTGCTTATAAGCAACCTACATCTCTGTCTACTTTATGATATTTGATTCCTTCTAATCCTATTATATTTTACATTTTTTTTTTCTTTTTACTTCTTTTACTCATATCTTTTTTAGAATATTATTTATTATCGACCTTAAGCATAACTCAATTGGTTAAAATATATATTATTAACCATTAGATCAAATTGTCGAACTCTCCCACCCCTACTTTATTGTTGAACTCTTAAAAAGATAAAGAACATTACTTATTCAATTAAGATATCTATTTCTTTCTACGAAGTCGGAAGTATACAGATTTATATTTACACATTTAGTATAAATCTGTTATTTACTTTATTTATTTATTTTTTTTTTTTTTGAAAAGTTTTGTTATTTACTCAAACTGTTTTTACCCATTTCTTTTTCATAAACCATTTAACCTGTTTAACTTAGATGGTAATCAACCTCAATATAATTTTCTATATTTTTTAATGAAAAAGTAGATAGTGAAAATGCTTATTTCCCAAAAAAAAAAAAAAAAAAAAAAAAAAAAAAAAAAAAAAAAAAGATGGTGAAAATGCTCAATAAGTTCCATAAAATAAAATTTAATTGGCTTAAAAATTCATCAACAATTCAAATCTTAAATTGGAAAAAAAGGCTCAAAATGGCAAATTTGAAAATTTAAACTTACAATCTTTAAATATGAAAATGTTTTAGATCACAATGTTGTATTGAAGTTGGCACTTTGCTATTATTTATACGAAATGAAGAGTTTTGATCTTCATCTTGCATTTGTTATAAAGAAAAGAAGT
Organism: Luffa aegyptiaca; assembly: GCA_017139565.1. Lineage (NCBI taxonomy): Eukaryota > Viridiplantae > Streptophyta > Magnoliopsida > Cucurbitales > Cucurbitaceae > Luffa > Luffa aegyptiaca. Next base: position 51,720,167 of record CM029398.1, read on the forward strand.
TAAATCACAAGTTAGTCCTTAACTTTCAGGTTTGTATGTTAAAGTAAACATAATTGCGGTAATTGAAATATACTCTCAACTAAAAAGTTCGAAGTTCAAATCTCCACCCCCAAACTTGTTGAACTAAAAAAAATTCAGGTTTGTATTTAATGGGTCTCTTTACTTTCAATTTTAAATTCTCATACCCCAGATTTTGTTGGACTAAAAAAACTCTGAACTCTAAAGTCCATTATCTGAACTTTCAAAAAGTTGTAAAATTTGAACCCAAACTATTCGATTTCGAACTCCGACGTGTAAGTTACTAAGAACACAAAGCATATATATTCAAAAAGTTAATTTCAAATCAACCCTTAAAGTTCGTCTGCTTTAAATTTGTCTTAAAGAAAGCAGAGAGAACATTTAAAAATTCTGCATCATCCATAAAATGGTATGCTTTTCGTGATTCAATAAATGTTTATCTTGTATGGAAGTATAACAACAAATCACACATTCCATTTCCAGATACTGTATTATCCCTTTTAACCGGATTTAGTGTCAATAAAACGAGACTGCCGTGCCACAGACAGCTTTATCAACAGCCCTGCCCGAAACGGACGGTTCTGATCGAAAGCTCCAACCGGGAATCTGTGAAATGAAGCCATTGCAAAACCCACCAAGAAAAGGAATTTCTACGTTTGGGGCCCTGTTGGTTAGTGGGTCCCGTTTGTTCTAAGGAATGGAGTGAAGTGACTGCTCCAAATGCTTCCTTTTTTTCATTCCTCAGGTTCTATTTAAGCTCATTTGGCCTGCCAGTTCCCCTCAACCTTTTCTCATTTCTTCTCTTCCAGAAATCTGTTTCATTTGGTGGGTTGTTGTTTCTCTTCTCTTCTGTATTAGAAATGGGTTCTTTTGAACTGTGTGATGGAGTTTTCATTCATTTATTTGTTTTTCTAGCAGTGAACTTCGATTGTTTGGTGTGTTTCTGGTGTTTCTGAGTTTGATTTTTCTGGTAATCACTCTCTATTTCATATTTCTGGATGATCAATAGCGGTTTGAGGGATAGTTTAGAAATGGATTGCAGTTAGCAGTCAATTCAAAGAAAACGAGTTACTGAATCACTGATTCTAAGTTTGTCAGCATTTGGAAGATAGTTTGTTGGGTGTGTCTGTGTCTTTTTTGGGTTTGATATATCAACGTAGTTCAAATCATATTTGGTTATTTTGGCTTGATTTCAGAAGAGGTAAAACTATGGACATCCCATTTTGTCCTTTTCCTTTTTTCAACCTTAACGTAACTTTCCAACTTTTAAGTCTAAAATGCTAAAAGCTAAAAGCAGTGAAAACCTTTTTTCTGTCTCTTCATTGTTGAATATGCCATTTTTCTGACCTTTGAAGCCTTCCTTTTGTGCTTGCAGGTTACGATGAGAAAGAGCCTTAAGCCCCTCTTGGTTTCTTTGTTGCTTTTGATATTATATTCCTCTGCAGCATCCTCTGCATCTAACGAAGGGATGTTAAGGATTGGACTGAAAAAGATCAAAGTTGATAAAAGCAGTCGGCTTAAAGCATTGCTTGAATCAAAACAAAGAGAGTTTTTAGGATCTTCTGTTGGAAAACATAATCAATGGGGTAATAAACTAGGAGAATCAAAGAATACTGATATTGTAGCATTAAAGAACTATTTGGATGCTCAATACTATGGAGAGATTGGCATTGGGACTCCACCTCAAAAGTTCACTGTGATTTTTGATACTGGAAGCTCAAATTTGTGGGTGCCGTCTTCGAAATGTGTTTTTTCGGTGAGGATTACTAAAATTTGAATCGATAAAGAAGAATAATGATGATTGGTTGGAGACTAGTAATATGTTTATTTTACCTTCATATGCAGATTGCTTGCTTTTTCCATGCTAGGTATCAATCAAGGCAGTCAAGCACATACAGAAAAAATGGTATGTTTTTCTTCTCTTTACCTGCAATAGTCTTCAAAATGAAATCTTGTTCACTGCATTATAATGGGTTCAATTTCACATTATTTCATTTATCTGCTTATCGGGTTGATCAAGTATGGAAAGATAATGTTTGGGAACGAGTAATTTGCTATCCTGAAGTGAATTATTGTATGTTATTCGATCTTGCTCTTAAGAGGATAGTCATTGTATGTTACTGTCGAATGTGGCTTTCAGCTTATTCTGGTAGAGATAAGAATTAACCCTTCATCAAGGTCAATCATTTGATAATCACATGATCCTTTGAATTAGCTTTCAACTCACTTGTTTTATTTATATCCATTTCCTGAAAGTTTTGTACTTACATCACACAGGAACATCTGCTTCGATTCAGTATGGTTCAGGAGCTATTGCTGGGTTCTTTAGTTATGACAATGTTCGAGTCGGTGATCTCGTTGTTCGTAATCAGGTAATTCTTTTTTTCTTTTTTGGTTGAACAAGGTAGTATAAGAAGCCGATTCCCTTTATCTAATATTGACTAATTTCAGCAACTCATCGAAGCAACTAGCATGTCTAGTATGACATTCTTAGCTGCCAAGTTTGATGGTATATTGGGACTTGGATTTCAAGAGATCTCGACTGGTGATGCTGTTCCAGTGTGGTATGTTAAATGCAACTATAATACTAGTTGCTTATTACTGAAGAACTTCTTTAAGGAATTTTAATCAAGGCTCTTGGATGCCCCCTAGGTATAACATGGTTAATCAAAAACTCGTCAAGGAGCCAGTTTTCTCATTTTGGCTCAATCGCGATGCCAAGGAGGAAGAAGGAGGTGAACTTGTGTTCGGTGGGGTTGATCCTAAGCACTTCAAAGGCCAGCATACGTATGTTCCTGTGACAAACAAAGGGTATTGGCAGGTTGGCTCTTGAAATCCTTTCAACACTGAGCATTGCTTAAATTTTATCTTTCCCCTCATACTGTTCAAATGATTTCTTTATAGTTCGACATTGGCGATATTCTTATTGGTGGTGAAACAACTGGTATGTTCCCTTTACTTATCTCGGTTTTGGGTGTGATTATAATATTTTGTATAACTTGCTTCTAACGTGAGGAACGTGATATGCAGAATATTGCGCTGGTGGTTGCTCTGCAATTGCAGATTCTGGAACTTCTTTGTTGGCTGGTCCATCTGTATGTAACATATACTTTTAATTTAGCTACTTAATCTGCCTTTTATCTACATGAGGGTTGTGTTGATAATCACATCCAACATGAAGTTGAGGACTATGCTGTTTTAGGAGAGTGTAAAAATGTCTGTTTTCTTCAAACTTCTGCTCCAATAGCAACCATTACATCATGTAACTGGTAATTCTGAAGGGTTCCCTTTATTAACGAGCATATAAAAGGCTCTACATGCACTCCATCATGATGAAGACCGGTGACCACCTTAGCTTGTGTGTTGTTTTAAAAACCTTCCTTGTCCTTTGCAGTCCATAGTGACATTAATTAATAGAGCCATTGGAGCTGTTGAAGTTGCTAGTCCAGAATGCAAGGCAATTGTTTCACAACATGGACAGGCTATTATGGATTTACTTTTGGCCAAGGTAAGTCATACCATTCACTTTGTTAACAATGTAATCTAGCTTTAACAGCCAGATTAAGGTCTTGTTTTTTCTTTCCACTGACAGGCACGACCAGAGAAGATTTGTTCCAAAATTGGGGTGTGTACCTTTGATGGAACCCATGATGTCAGGTTAGTCTAAAAAAGCTTCATTGAAGACAAGTTATTTTTCCGATTTTGCTTTCAGTTGCTTGAAAGATCAGTTTTATTAACTTATAGTTGGTAATTGAAATGAAACCAGTATGAAAATTGAGAGTGTGCTGAATGATAAAGATGGTAGATCAGCTGGTAGTTTCTCAGATGCTTTGTGCTCAGCTTGTGAGATGGCGGTTTCCTGGATGCAAGATGAGCTGAAGCAGAACAAAACTCAAGAATATATCATTGATTATGTCAATGAGGTGAACTAGTTCTGTTACCATCCAGCTCACCTACGGACGATTCATCTTCAGCTGACTCGTCTTTCATGTTTTTGCAGTTATGTGATCGAGGGTCGAACCAGGGTGAAACATTAGTTGACTGTGGAAAGATCTCTAAAATGCCTACAGTGTCTTTCACCATTGGTGACAAAGTTTTTGAGCTTACCTCAAAAGATGTATGATGCCTTCCCAAATCTTTCTTTACTGCTGCTTAATTTGTGTATCCATTGAGTAGTTGCCTATCAATAATAACATTGCTAGGAGAAACCTCTGTGTATTTGTTCTGCCTGAAATATCCTCTCCTTGTCATATGATGTCGTTCGCGTTCGTTCTTTTGACGCTAACGAGTGTATCTAATACCTTATGCATTTAATCTTATTCATTCTAACCCCACTGCTTTTACTCCTACTTGTGAACACAACAGTACATTCTCAAGCTGGAAGAGGGATCTGCAGCTCAGTGCCTTAGTGGATTCATACCTTTGGACATTCCTCCTCCTCGTGGACCACTCTGGTATCTCCATTATCATCTTCTTGATCTCTTGCATATTTCAAACTCAGAATCATGTCTCTTTAAGATGATGATTCTTCTCTTTCATTTATTCTCGTCGGTAAAATAACGTATTCGAAACAGGATCTTGGGAGACATCTTCATGGGACGTTACCACACAGTCTTTGATTTTGGCAAAGCGAGAGTCGGATTTGCTGAGGCTGCTTGAAGAATCTTCATGCTCAGGACTTGAATGTTCACCTTTGTGTGCTTACATAAGTAATGAAGTTGTTCATAATAAAGAAAAAAGAATGAGAGCGCTTGTAAATGTTCTGGTGTTTAAAAGATCTTTTCTGTAATGTTAGTAATTAGTGCAAAGTTTCAGTAAAGGCTGTTTTTTCTCTACTCATTCTTTCTTATTCCTATCACCAAACAACACTAGGAAAATCAGTAAATGCCAACTCTCTCAACTTTTGAAAATAGATGAAGCTGACAAAGACAGCCAAAGATTCTGATACTCTACAGTGGCACATACAACAAAAATTATTCTTCCTTGAAAGCTAAGCATCTCTTTGGAGGTCAACAATTTCATTTGTTGACTCAAATTTTAATACAACACTCAACGTGTAGTGTATACTTTTAAATAGAGATGAAATGACATTACAAAGATTTGGGGTCGCGATACTTTAATATCAAATCGAATTGGTTGGAACAAAGTACAATGGCATGAGATTTAAGCATTCAATGAACTAGGAAGAAAAAACATCCTCCTCAGAACAGCAGTAAGTAAGATGAATGGGGACGGATTCAGAAAGCAGAATGGATTCATTGATTTACTGAAAATCTCATGAAACGTAAGAGAAATTGCAGCAGTTTGGAGTAGAAGAAAGAGGGAAAAGGAAGGGCGTGGCGTGGTGGTGGTGGGCATGTGACAGGGCAGCCACTTTAATGATTGGGTTAACTTGAAGGGAAAGCAGCGTCATCCTCCTGAGATGCAGACTCAAGGCTTCTCACAGCCAATCAAATGGAACCCACAAAAGCTAATTTACAAAAAGATGGCTGCAATTTCTTACGTATCAGATAAGGTCGGTGCTCAGATATTATTTCAATAGCCTCTAACAATGAAAATTATGCTTGTTTTTTTCCAATTTTCCTACCATGGACACATTTGAATTCCTAACCAAATTTAAAAAACAAAAACAAGTTTTTGAAAACTACAAATTTTGACTTGGTTTTTTAAAACATAGAAAGAATGTATTAGGAAAACAAAGAAATTTGTAGGTAGAAGTAGTGTTTATAGGTTTAATTTTCAAAAACCAAAAACCAAAAACCAAATGGTTATCAAACAGGGTCTTAGAAACCAATTTCAAAAATTTGAAACTAATTAGAAATTTCAAGTACGATGTCAAATATCAAAAGTGTTAGTGTTGAAAACCCATGAATCAAATAGAAACCATGTTCAAATTCCAAGTAAGTTGATAAATTTAGAATCAATATCGGACGATTATTAGAAGAGTGCAACCAATTAAGCGATCACTTCCTAGTGAATAATTGTTAGATTGGAAGGTGAGTCAGATGAGTTGTTTGCAGTTTTCTCTTTGATAACTTTATTGTAAAAGATTAAAGAAAAAAAAATAGGCAAGGAACTGCGTGGTTTGGTTGGAGGAAATAGTTGAAAGCTTAAAGAAGGTGATACCTGACGCTGCGTCCACTCCACCACCTTAACTTTTTTTTTTTTTTTTTTTTTTTTTTTTTAACTTTTTTTTTAACTTTTTGGCGTTATCTTTGAAAGCTTTGCCGGCAATTCAAGTAACCTCTCATGCTTAAAAGACGCCTATTCTATTTTTTTCACGCTTATATTCTTATTCTTGTTATCTAAGAATTCCTGTTTTTATGTTGCCAATCAAGAATTTTTAAACTAAGACACAAAGGGAGGAATTTGCAAGGTTGGAATTTTGTTTTCATTTACTTTTTTTTTTTTTCCTCTTTCATTAATCATTTTAGTGGGGTCCAATTTCTTTTAAAAAATATACAATGAAGTGAATATAATGTGATCCTATGAGAAAGCATAACAACTCCTTCTTACTTACCAATAAGTGAGGTTGTGTATTTAAAAAAAAAAAATGGGTTCAAATATATAGTTGTTGTGGTCCTCGAACTTTACTCCTCTCTAATTTCGTCTTTAAAATTTAAAAAGGTGTATATTTATTTATCAAGCAAAATACTTTTGGAGTTATTCTTTAAAATTTAAAATATGAATAAGAGTAAATGACCTTAAGGTTAAGACAGTATACTCTCGATTCAAGGGTCAAAGGTCAAAATCTTCACTTCACGTTGTTGAACTAAAAAAAAGTAAATGAAAAAATGACATGGAATTAATAAAAATTTAAATGACAATGATTGAAGCTAAGAGACTTAAATAAAATTTTTGAAAAACCAAATTAAAAATAAGAGTAGATTTCATGGACCAAAATTATATTCTTGACAAAAGAAATAACAATAATAAAAAAAAAAAAAGGCAAGGGATAAGGTGGGTAAGCATCATTGCGTAGTTAGGCTCATCATAATCAATTATTAATGAGAAGGATTTAGATTTACAGTTACAGTTGTATTAATTATTCATAAAGTAAGAGTCCAAAAAAGTCAATCTTTAAATTAAGAATTTAATTTAGAACTAAAACGTTACACCCATCCTCCAAATGTCCACACCTCCCAAAAAAGAAAAAAAGAAGCTTTGAACGAATATCCTCTCCAATGGATTAATTTACAACCAATTATAGTAAAACCCACCATAATCAACGTGATCAAGTCACGTGATCGAGCATGTGACGCCATGTGGAGATTAGAATTGAATTGGCGTAACCCCTTCAATTACATTAACCAAATTACCTAAATCACCGCCGCCCAAAAGTTGCCATTATCCTTCTCCTTTGCCAGTGCTGCAATTGCCTTTGATCAAAAGAAGAAGACGGCCGCCGCCCATTGGCTACAATGTAAAGGACAAAGTCTCTAAAAGGTCAAGCAAAAGAGAACCGAATAACTTGTTCTCATCAATTTTCAAAACACACCCCTCCAATTTGCCAACTCCATTTTACACATTAAAACAAACCATTTTTAAATGATTTCCAACATTGTTTATGTGCACTATAAAACCTCCCTCTTTTTCTCATCTCATCCATCATACCCACCTCTGTTTCTTCTCAATGGAGTGGACGAGAGGCCGGATCATTGGCTCTGGCTCCTCCGCCGCGGTCTCCGTCGCCACTGATCTCCGGTCCGGTCAACTGCTGGCGGTTAAATCTGTTGATTTCATCCACTCGGATTTTCTTATGAGGGAACAGAGGATTCTTTCTCAATTGAATTGTCCAAATGTTGTAGCTTATAAGGGTTTTGATGTTACGTTGGAAAATGGGAATTTGATGTGCAATCTTTTGATGGAGTTTGCGTCTGGAGGGTCGATTTTGGATGCGATGGAGGGGGCTGGTGGCCGATTAGATGAGGCGACGGCCCAATTGTATACTCGAGAGATTTTAAATGGGCTCGAGTATGTTCATTCTAATGGTGTGGTGCATTGTGACATTAAGTGTTGTAATATTTTGGTCGGTGAAGATGGGATTAAGATTGCGGATTTCGGCTGCGCGCGGCGGGTGGAGGACGTTTCCGGTGGAAATTTTGCCGGAACGCCGATATTCATGGCGCCGGAGGTGGCGCGTGGAGAAAAACAGGGGTTTGCGGCTGATGTTTGGGCGGTGGGTTGCACGGTGATCCAGATGGTGACCGGCGGAGCCCCGTGGGCGGATGTGTCGGATCCGGTGGCCGCCATTTACAGAATTGGGTCCGGCGATGACTTGCCGGAGATTCCGAGGTTCATGTCGGAGCAGGGCAAGGACTTTCTGCGGCGGTGTTTGATCCGAGACCCAGAAGAACGGTGGTCTGTTAGTGAGCTTTTGAAACACCCTTTTGTTCAGGAGCAGAAATTTCATCCCAAACAGAATTCAAGAACGCCGACGAGTATTTTGGAGCAAGGATTATGGGACACGATGAACGATTTGGAAACAGTTCAAAGTCCGATCAGACCAAAAATTTACAGAACGCCATTGCAGAGGATTCAGCAACTGAGCGAAGTGTCCAAATTTCAGTCTTTTGGAATGCCCAATTGGGAGTGCGACGAAGATTGGGTAACAGTGAGAAGCAGAGGCATGGGAGAGGAAGACAGAGAAAAAAACGATTTCGTCTCTGTATTGGAATTGCCCTGTTCCTCTGAATCCATGGCAATGACAACTAAAAATGAAGTTGACGATCAGAATTATGTTAGTATTAATATCAATAGAACCTATGATTGTTGTAGCAAAAAATGCAGCAAGGCTAAGAAGAGGGACTTGCTAATGTCCTCTGTTTCTAATCAGATTGTAACATTCCAAACTATTAATCTTTCTAATAATGACAGTTTATGTATTATCATTTCTTTGTTTCTTGTTTTTCCATCCAGCCGTTCAGTTTATCTTATATTCTTAAGATATAATGACAACGTTTTGATTTATCGAGATATCGACGAAATATCAACATGTCGACGTGTTCACCATGTACTTGAGTTATCTTGTTTGGAGACGGAAGCTTGCCTTGGAAAATTTACTAAGATTTGAAGTTTATATTTAGTTTGGTGAAGAAAATTTGGTGGTGCATGATAACCTTATGGTTGAGAAATTAAAGTGTGAAGTCCTCCATTAATGATACTTGCCTGTGCCTAGTTTGAATTTTGCAGTTAATTGATAGAGTTGTAGATCTCACCAATTGGAAAAGAATAATTCAGGACTTGTTTCAAAATGTAGCTTAGCAGCAAAGCCAAGCCGACAATAATGTTAGTTAACTTTTTCACTGTTAAAAGTAGTCAAAGCCGACAATAATGATGCTGAGGCTCAGCACAAATCGTCCATATTTCTGGATCTGGAGGGTTTCCTTTGGTTTGTGCTGCAGTTCTCTGGCTCCACAATCAACAGTAACAAGCTTTTCCATCAAAATGATCCTGTTTTGAGTTAGCTGAGTAAGTTCTGTGAATCACGAGGAATAAATATTAATTTTCTTAAAACAACTCTTAACAGCCAATGTTTATTAACTAGAGAACTTTGTTATAGGTAATTTTTATTCTAATGCTTTTAAGGCATTGGAACAAATGTCATGTCCTAAGAATGAGTTTTGCAGAGGCCAAATTCATCACGGTTAAAGCAAAAGATTTATATTAAGAAAAAAGAAATAGCTACAGAAGAATGACAGAAGCGAAGGTGTTCTCTATTACAAACCTGAATTTATCACAATTTTTTTTTCCCAGTAGAATCCAATCTTGTTTCAGTGCTTTACCTTGCTACTTTAATCAGACAACAAGCCAAACCCTATCTTCTCTTGCCATTGTGCATATATAGAAGTAAACAGCCATCAGCAACCCATCATGGAATATCCAGGTCTATAATATGAGGGGAAATCGAAGCGCAAAACTTGAAGAAGTGAGATTCAGTAAACAATATGGGGTTCCTTAAGAATTCTTCTTGCTTCCCGATCGGGACAATCTGCGATCCACGGATTGTAACTGGCTCCGAAGGTTCTGGTTTTCCTCAAGTAAACGGTCATACTCGAGTAGTAATCCTTCAGATTGCTTCCTTAGAGCAACTACATTGGCTTCTGAAGTAGTTATATCTTTTGTCTTCGAGTCAAGTTCCGATTCCAACTGTTTGAGTTTTGACTGCAGGCTGGTCCTCTCTTCTTCCAATGCTTTGATCTCCTCCGACTTGCTAGCTTTCCCGTCCTCCACTGCTCTGCTCTGCTTTTTAATAGCTTCCATACCTTTCCTCCGTAGACGCAACTCTCTCATATAATGATGCAATCTATCAATCATAAGTGCCAGGAACAGAGAGCCCCCTGCAAGCAAATTGTCCACCTAGTTCAGTAACCTTTAAACTCAACATTGATGTGATTGTAGCAAGGACATCCAGCATTCAAAACCAATAGGTTCTTGAAAGAAATAATAAGCTTTTATAACCTAAGAGGAGAGCCATCTACTATCTATTAACCATGTGGGGTGAGAGCTTGGGGGGAAGGGATTTCATTAGGATTGTGATATTTCTATTAACACCATGAAACATGAAAGGAACATGTTAATTAATAAACTGAAAGAAAGATTTTAAATCCTTATGTAAAAACACCTTTAAATTAATACATTTCAGAGCCTTCACACAATTAGATAGACTATATTCAAATTACACTTTCAGATAACCTCCCAAGAAACGCATGAGAGGAAAGGATTGCCAAAACAGATCCATTAAAGAAACGCATGCTTTAACGAGCTAGTAATGTCACTAATGAAACAGTGACCAAGAAGATTAAATCAATGAGCTCAAAATATCACAACACCAAATGAACGACAGGAAAAGATGTACTACTACTTTTCCAGTAAATTAATGACCTAATGTCAAATCCGCCTTCAGAAATCAAATCAAGCGCATTTCAATTTTCAATCCGATTCCCCAACTATTCTCAAACAAGTCAATTCCAGTAAGAATCCACATTCAAGAAGCAAAACCAAATTCAGGCACCGGAAAATCAATTGCGCGAGACGACCCGTACAGGTAAAAAAACATAAATCCAAACACGCAAGAAAACGAGAAGTTTGGGTGTAGGCACTTACCCATGAGCGTTGCCTCGAGAAGGTGCTTGACCATGAGAACCTGATCGGTGGGGTTAATGGCACCGTCATCGATCCAACGCTTCTGGATCGTCAGCATACTGTAAACACTGGAAAGCAGAACAATAAGAACAGTTCCGGCGACGGTCTTGACCATAATAGGACCGCGTCCGCGCTTGAGACGATCGACGGCCAAGATGACGAGCTTCCTCAAAGGGGTCTTGAAGGAGAACAACAAAATCAAAACCATCTCGGACAGAATGAGCGTGAACAATAGCTGAATCATTTGGAGAAATCAGGGGTTGGATTTGGAGATTGTGGATCTTGGCGTAAGAGGGAATAGTGATGGGAAGAATTTATGATGGAGGCAGAGAAAAGGGGCGTGGCGGAATATGATGAGATTTGTGTTGTGGAAGCAATGGAGGGAAGGTGGGCGTAATCACTGAGCAGAAGAACGAACCTCACGAGAGCTCAAGCATTAAATTATGGATTTTAAAGAGCAAATGAACAACGAAAGAGGAAAGAGAGAAAGAAGTGTCATGGCCTTCCACGTTCCTACAATTTACTTAATGAAATGTTTATTGATATTTGTCTAAACAAAATTCCAATTTGTATTTATTTATTTATTATTGTAGTCCCTCAATTTTTCAAATTTACATTTTGATCTCTAAACGTTTAAAATATTTTTTTTATTAATTTTTTAAAATAACCATTTTAGTATTTAATTTAATGTTTGCTTACCCAATATTCACCTCTGGGAATAAGATTGCTGGGAATCAAAGATAACTGTGTTTGGTTGTGCATGGGAATGTCATCAGGATTTTATGAGAACAAATTATGTCTGTATTTATTTTTTTAGAATTAATCAGGTAAACTTTATGTAATTTTAATAAATTAATCAATAAAATAATCAAAATTAATTCAAACTATTAATAAAAATTAATGAAATAATAATCATGAAATGATTTTAATGGGATAAACTATGTTAATTTAACAAACTAAAATTATTTAATTAATTTTTTAATAAATATCTTTAACTACAATAATTTAATATATTGTATCCATAAAAATTAATTAGATAAATATTTAATAATAATATGATTATTTATTTATTATAAGGAAATTAAAAAAGTAATTAATTGATTGTAAATAATCGATAAGTAATTAATTATAATTATTGAAAAATGAATTTTTATACTAAATTCATTTAAATGATTTTAATTCAATAATTAAATATATTTTCGATAATATTGACTAATTAATTATAATTTTAGTAAATATGTAATTACATCCCTTTAATAAACTTGGACTAAGTATTTGTTTAAAAGTCCTAGAAAAAAGTATTTGTTTGAAAAAAATGAAATTCTTGACAAATTATTATTTAATCTAATTAAATAATTTATTATATTATTTTAAATTTAGTATCCATTAGTTAATTAACTAACTATATTCAAAATAAAATTGGATATAAAAATAAAAAAGAAGAGATGGGAAAAGAGAAAACCCATGCTTTTGCAAGGGCATAGAAAACCCTTGCTTATGGGCATAAATGATGCCTGGGAATGCGTTATTTCCTGGGCCCACCACAGAAATCTTGAAACAAACAAGGGTATTACAAACCCTTGCCCATTCCCATCTCCAAAAACCTTGTACCAAACGGGCCCTAAAGTCCAACCTACTATATTATGTGTTTACTTAAATATGTTTTATAGGCAGGGTTGGTTGAATCATCCGTGACTCCGCGGGGTCTCCGATCGGGGTAGGGTGCAAGCAATATCACAGAAAATGGTCCATTAAATTGTTTGAAGTGAAAGCCATATTGGTAGGGCTGGAAGCGATGGCATCGAATTCTGAAAATTGGGAGAATTCGATCCCTCATCGGGAGGTTGAATCCGATTCAGCCGAGGTTCTGAGCGTGCTCAAGGGCGGTTTCGAAGATTTGACGAAATTGGCGGGCATCAATCAGAGAGATTGAAGGAATCAGCCGCAGGAAGAATATCGTCTTCTCCAAATGTTCTAGACTAAGTAATACGACTGCCCACGATCTTATGAGGGCAGGCTCTGTTCACAGAGATTTTGTTCATTTTTGTTTAGGCATTTCTCTTCTTTCTGTTCAGGGGAGAGTGCGTGGTTGAGGGATGAGAGGATCCCCTTTTGGATATCAGAAGTTATGGTGGAGAACTTGGTGGTTGTGTTAATTTCCATTTTCTTTAATACAATTTTTCTTTCCTAAAATAATAATAATTAGGGAAATTGCAATGGGTAGCAAAAAATATTAGGATATTTGCAAATCTAGCTATGATTTTTTAGATTTGCAAACATAGCAAAATTTTAAAAATCTGATTTCCGTTTTTTTTATTATTCCAATTTTACCATTGGTATATCAACAGGTATATATGTAGTATATCTAATATACTTTATATTTACTAATATACGAAATATAAAGTATATCAGTTAACTGATATACTAAATTTGATATACTCGAATGAATACAATGATATACCTAATATATACTTGATTTGATAAGCATAACATTTGATATACCTGATTAAATGTTGATATATCAATGATATACTTGATATGTTACTTTCTTTACTTATATTTGTTATGTTTTATTTTCTCTTTATTGAATTATGTTGTGTTATTTACATCTTTTAAATGAAATGTTTGTCTTCTATACTTGTTATGAATGTTGATATACCATTGATATACCTCTTTTTTTTTTCTTTTTGAACTTACCTCATTTTTATACTACTCAAATAATTAATAACATTGATATACCTGATTATGAGTAGCTAAATACATCAATGATAGACTTGTTATTGAAAAAAATCACTGATATATATTTTTAATTGTTGGTGTATTATGAAGGTCGTGGAATGCAAAAAATTTTATAAGTATATCAATAAGATGCAATTTTAAGTATATCATTAGTATATTAGTACTCACTAAAAATGTAATTTAAAGTATATCAATATTGTATCAGTAGTATATTATTAAGATGATGTATAATATATTGATGTCATATTTGCCAACATGAGCATAGCTCAACTAGCATAAGATATACACATTCAACCAAGAGGTTAGAGGTTTAAATCTCCTACCACACATATTGTCCCAAAATAAAGCTAATATATCTAATTCTTTATTGATGAAGTATATCAAAGATATCTAAACTAATGAAAGTTCATGTGTATACTTCATAAATGAAGTATATTATATTCACAAAATATACATCTGATATACTATATATTTAGTATATCAGTTGATTGATATACCCAATATCTAGTATATTGGTACACTAAATAAATGAATGATGTACCTGATATACAGTATATCAATAACACCATTGATATACTTTTTAAACTTCCAGCGTGTTTTAGGGGTTTTTTTGACTTTTCAACTTTAATGTTTAGGCGGACCCACATTTTTTTGCTATATTTGCAACATTAAAAAACTGATGACATGGTTGCAAATTCCATATTATTTTTTTGCTATTCTTGCAACTGCCCCTAATAATTAACATCAAGTAGTTAACCAGCTACTGGAAGTTACACCACTCTTTCTTCTGCATTCAGAAGTTGTGCAATTTAGAATTTGAAATGGTTCCTTCTGGGAAATTGAGCGTTCTGATTGATTCCACAGACCATTTTTAATTGAAAATTTCATAAAGCTAATCAGAATTTACTCTTTCTATACACTTGGTCTAAGGAGGAATTTTCCCGTCCATAATATTTTACCACTTTGGATAAAACACAGATAACTTAGGTCACTATAACTAATCAACCCCCAAACTTTTTCGTCACAAACTTCTCTATTTTTATTTTTTTTTTTAATATTCTTTATAAATCGAAAACAAAATTTCAACAAAGAAACTGAGGAAGAGTACGTACCAACAAAATGCGACTAGGCTATGTACAATAACGCGCAGCTGCAGTGGTACATACTGGTGATTTATCCAACCAACAATCGGCCAAAACTGAAAATTAATAGGTTCCAATGAATTCCGATGGGATTCGGTGCATTGCCATTAATATGAATGAGTTAAAGAGGGAGGCAAAGCTGATATATGAGAAAATGGAAATACCATCCATGCAGTTAGCTGAACTGAAGGGAAATCATTTTTAACCTTAGCCTTCACATGGACCCAAGGCCTTCCTGCATTTCAATTTTCAATAGACACAAGCAAAAATCTTTAAGTTATCCTTTAATGCGTATGAAAATCATAGGACAGCATTCAAATGGCGGCTGATGTGTTTTATATCAATCTAGCTACCATCGTACAGAGTTCCATGTCAAAGCAAATTTGTAGAAGAAATAATATCAGAACTTTTTGAATATATTTTCTGGTCAGAACCTTCGCTGAAGGGAATTCAAATAACAGAAGCACGCTTCATTTTAGCAGCTAAAGTTACCAAGATTCATTGCCTTTATTCAAGCTTCTTTTTTTAATGGTCCTATCTTCTATTCCCTTTTTCCATGTGCCAACCATCAAAACACAGCTACTATGAAACTATATAAAAAGTCGGTCTGGGAAATAGATTAACGTTTAGCATAAGATTTATAACTTTTATTTCTCAGATGCCTACTTTTTCAAAAGGAATACGTTGCAAAGTATACTCACTTTCAATAACCAATCCGTAATAAACCAAAAAGACTAAGTGGTTCCAAGGAGAGGCTGTCAATTGTTCCAGCACCACCTGAGAACAAAACAATAATCAAATTCATCAAGTTGTACACTTTCATATCTGGCTTAGCTCAAAATGTAAGGTAAATCTCAGAATATGATAGTACACTAGAATGTGATATTTGGTAACCTTTCTTGGAAAAATTCCTATACTACATGGAGTAGAGAAGAGACTACCCCTCCCCACAAAACTAGCAAAGGAACGTGCTCCAATTGTTAATAATCATCAAAAGGCTGTAATTACAACAGAATGTAATAGTATCTAACGATAGTACGATTCTATTCCTAATCGTTACCAAACTTCAAAATCAATCACTCCCCAATTCTGAGTTAAAGAATAAATGAAAATGGGCAGCATATACCTTCTTGGCAACAGTTTTTGAGTCTCTTTTCCCCTTGAAGATTTTATCCAGTACTTGATGTAGATAATGGCCAAAGGGACCAAGGTAAAGACAACCATAAACCTGCATTCAGGTAGAACTAATTTTTTTCCTTTCAACAGTAAAGACAAAATAAACTATAGATTTCCAATTTCAGTGGACAAGTTCCAGAAAAGAGTAAGTTACAAAATGAAGTTATTCTGAAGAGGAGCGTACCAATTTGAGTAAAAGTCGTTTCAACTGAATTTTCTGTATGCCAGTAAGCTTCTGGGAAACCACATCGCTGATCCCACTCAAAATTCCTGCGGTGATTATCTGGATAAGAAGACGAATCAAACAAAAGCTAACGAGGAGAAGGAAACGACAATTTTCCAGTAACGAAACATCAAGCATAGAGGAAAGAGGGAAAAGAAGGTAAATGGTGAAAACCCCATCATACAGAAATTAAAAAAGAGGGAGTGACCTTCGTTCTCAGGGGATGCTGATGAAGCTGGGAAAGATACTTCTGCAACCCCTTCTTCGCAACAGAACCCATTTTTCTTTTTTCTTTCTTCTTCAATCGAAGATTTAAGTCTAAGTCAGATTTTTCATCACTCTGCTTCCTATTGGTTTTGTCGTTCCCCAAAATATCTGGATTCGGAGCGAGCCCCTTCGGACCTTGGGTAGGTACAAGAGTTTCGACATTTTTTTTTTTTTTTAATAATAAATTTGTGTATAGTCAGTTTAATTGAAACTAATTTTAGATAAACTCTTTTTTTTTTTTTTCCTTTGGTTCAACAACATTTGGAAGTGGAGATTCCAACTTAATCTAATCTTTAACCAAATTAAGCATAGCTAGTGTTAGTTGTTCGGTCAAGAGGTCGGTCACAGGTTAGAGACTCGAAATCTCTCATCCCAAATGTGGTTGAACTAAAAAAAAAAAAAAAAAAACTAAATAAATTTATGATTATATTGGTTGAGTGAGTTGAATTGAATGAACTTTTTGAGTTATGAGTTTTTTTAAGGGATAATTGTAATGGGTGGCAAAATTAGGGTAAATAATGGCAAATTTAGCAATTTTTTAAAATATTTGCAAATATGGCAAAATTTTTTAATTAATTTTTTATATCCCTATTTTGCCCTTAATTGTGAGCGCATCTGGTGGATTTCTCTCCTCTCTTTTTGTTTTGGTAGGTTTCTATCCAATAGAAAATTTTTCTATCACTGATAGATTCTATCAGTGATAGGAAAACTTTCTATCTGATAGAAAAATTTTCAACTTTCTATCTGATAGAAAATAGAAAATTTTTTTTATCACTGATAGATTCTATCAGTGATAGGAAAACTTTCTATCTGATAGAAAATTTTTCAACTTTCTATCTGATAGAAAATTTTTCAACTTTCTATCTGATAGAAAATTTTTCAACTTTCTATCTGATAGAAAATTTTTCTATCACTGATAGATTCTATCCGTGATAGAAAATTTTTCTATCACTGATAGAAGTTTTCTATCACTAATAGAATTTGTCAGTGATAGAGAAAGTTTTCTATCAATGATAGAAAACTTCTATCACTGATAGAAAGTTAATTCTATCGATTTTCTATCACTGATAGAATTAATTTTCTATCACTGATAGAATTAATTTTCTATCACTGATAGAAAGTTTTTCTATCACTAATAGAAAACTACGCGCACATGGATTTCTCTCATCTCTTTTTGTTTTGGTAGGTTTCTATTTGATAGAAAGTTTTCCTATCACTGATAGATTAGAACATTTTCCTATCATTGATAGAATCTATTAGTGATAGGAAAACTTTCTATCTGATAGAAAATTTTTCAACTTTCTATCTGATAGAAAGTTTTTCTATCACTATAGAACATTCTATCAGTGATAGAAGTTTTCTATCACTATCACTGATAGAATCTATCAGTGATAGAGAAAGTTTTCTATCAGTGATAGAAAACTTCTATCAGTGATAGAAAATTGATAGAATTAATTTTCTATCACTGATAGAAAGTATCACTGATAGAATTAACTTTCTATCAGTGATAGAAGTTTTCTATCAGTGATAGAAATCTTCTATCACTGATAGAATTAACTTTCTATCACTGATAGAAGTTTTCTACCACTGATAGAAAGAGTGATAGAAAACTTCTATCAGTGATAGAAAGTTAATTCTATCAGTGATAGAATCTATCGGTGATAGAAAGTATCACTGATAGAATTAACTTTCTATCAGCTTCTATCACTGATAGAAAGTTTTTCTATCACTGATAGAATCTATCAGTGATAGAAAAACAATTTTCTATTTCTATCAGTGATAGAAGATGATAGAAAATTTTTTCTATCACTGATAGAATCTATCAGTGATAGAAACACTTTCTATCAGTGATAGAAATCTTCTATCGCTGATAGAATTAGCTTTCTATCACGGATAGAAAGTGTTTCTATCACTGATAGAACTGATAGAAATCTTATATCACTGATAGAATTAACTTTCTATCACTGATAGAAGTTTTATATCACTGATAGAAAGTTTTCTATCAGTTCTATCAGTGATAGAAACACTTTCTATCAGTGATAGAAACACTTTCTATCAGTGATAGAAAGTTAATTCTATCACTGATAGATTCTATCAGTGATAGAAACACTTTCTATCAGTGATAGAAGTTTTCTATCAGTGATAGAAACACTTTCTATCAGTGATAGAAATCTTCTATCACTGATAGAATTAACTTTCTATCACTGATAGAAAACAGTCTCCGAGAAAACGGTGAGGGGAAGTTGAATACGGAATCGTCTTCTCCGACGTCTTTCCGGTACGTGGACTCGTCTTCTCCGACGTCTTTCCGGTACGTGGACGACTGCGAGGTCCGCCATGACTCGAGTACCTCACATGTAGAGAGTCCCCATTCGTTGGAGCGCCGCCATCGAAACGGCGGCGGTGGTCATCTTCACCGTGGAAATTTGGGAGAAGAAGTGATAGAAAGAAATGAGAAGCTAATAAAAAGAAATAAGAAGTTGATAGAAACTTTCTATCACTGATAGAAAATTTTTCTACCACTGATAGAATTTATTAGTGATAGAAAACTTTCTATCAGTGATAGAAACTTTATTCTAACAGGGATATAAATACTTTCTATCAGATAGAAATACTTTCTATCACTGATAGATTCTATCAGTGATAGAAAAACTTTATATTAGATAGAAAGGGCATTTTAGTAAATACACATTTCAGAACTTAAAATTTTGCCATTTTTGCAAATCTTTCTACCGGCTGCTAAATTTGTATATATTTTGGGCCGGTTTGCTATATTTGCAACCGGTCCTTTTTTTAAACATGGCTACTTTTTATTCTAATAATTTTTTAATATTATAATTCAAACCATACAAATAATTCATCTTGTTACTTTTATTTTATATCTGCCTTTGGCTAATTGAGATAGGCTAAGATGAACATTCTAATATTTTGTTGTTAGTGTGAATTTTACATTTGTATTTTAACTTTTTTTTTTTTAATTTTAATTCATATGATCTAATTAAATTTTATCAATGGTCTATACGTTTGGGAGTTAATTTTGCAAAAATAAGAAACTAATAAGTCTAAACCTAATCTGTGAAGGGCGTGGTTGACAAGTGTGAAAGAACTAAGAAGTCCAATAATCTAGTAAGTAAACTATTTTCTTTTTAAATATAGAAGGTTGAATATCATTTTGTTCTGTATATTTTTTAACTTGTTTTATTTTAGAAATGTATTTTCAAATGTCCAAATTTAATCTACATACTTTTATTAAATCTTCCAAAACGAGCATAACTCAATGATAATTGTTATAAATTTTGTAAACATACTCACATTGTGTCTTTTTTTGAATGAAAATGATTGTCATTATTTTCATAAATTCAATAAAAATTAACTTCAACCTAGTCATAGGATTAATTTAAGATTCAATAAATTACATTGTGTCTTTTTTTGAATGAAAATGATTGTCATTATTTTCATAAATTCAATAAAAATTAACTTCAAACTAGTCATAAGATTAATTTAAGATTTATTGAAAGTATAGATACTAAATTTGAATATTTGAAAGTTTAGAGACTAAAATGATATTTGATAAATATAAAAATAGTAAAAAACAGTAATATTAAATAATTAATGAGTTCCATTTAATATCACGTGCTCAAATAATTTATATGTTAAACTACTGGTATAGTTCTGGAAAGTGCTCCATCAGAAATCTGGTGTTTTTTCTTTTCAGTGCTCCTGTTGTTTGTTTTCTTATGGTGCTTGTCTTTAAAAAAGAAAAGAAAAGAAAAAAAATAGTCTATAACTATTAACTACTATGTTTAATGTTAAAAATATATTAGTTCAAAAACATGTGAGAGGAAAAATTCAAATTTCTGCCCTCTTAGCCAAAATTCGAAAGTACATATTTTTAACTAGTTGAACTATATTATTTATTATTTATTTTATTTTATTTTATTTTTGAGTTCGACAGAAGAATGAATTAAAAGAAAATAGAAAGGAGTTGTATACATAATTCAAATTGAAGGTAAGAATTTATTTACTCTGAAATATTTTCAACATTGAACTACATTCATTCTCCGTGCTTTTTTTTTTTTTTTTTTTTTTGAAATGATTCTCCGTGCTTCATAATTAGGGTTATTTTTCTCCCTCCTCTCTTCTTAATCAAAGGGTATTTATGAGACTCTGTCAAATTCGCATGCTTGCCTTTTCAATTCTAGTTTTAAAATTCAAATTCTCAAACTCATAAATATATATATATATAATAATCGAACTCATATTTTTAGCATTATGACAATTGGATTTGAAAATTTCTATTCACGAATACTTTTATTTGAGAGTGTTTTTTACTTTCAGTGTAAATTTATCGATTATTTCATGATACAACAAATGCTTGGAAGACACGGTTATTTTGAGTCAAAATAAATATATAAAAGAATTAAGATTACATACCAACTATTTGAAACTTGGAAAGAAAAATAAATAAATAAAATCTACCACCTTTCTAGCTGCGTTATTTTTTTTTCCCCAAAAATTTAAGAAGACATTTTCTTGCCATTCATATATTTAAACAATATGAACTCAAAGTAACATGTCAAATTTTGTTTTTTAATTCAACGATATGTGAAAGTACGGAGAGATTCGAACTTTTGACTTTTTGATTGAATGATATATATTTTAACGTAATAGACATAGGGTCATATTAACAATAACATAACAAATCTATTGAAAAAGTTATATGTATTTATTATATACTAAACTAAAATACATTAGGAATTATAGAAATGGTATCAAATAACCATTTTTTTAGATGTTATTTAACAAATAATCATAGTTTTTGGAAAAATTATGTAGTTGGTCATTTGAACTAAACATAAGGATTTTTCTTTTTTTTTTTTTTTTTTTGGAGATTGAACTAAACATAAGGATTAAACATATATTTTGTCTTAAATATATATATTTATGTGATTCACTAATGGTGTGTCAGGAGAGGAAAATAATTTTTTTAGTAAAAAATAACCAATATAGAGATTAAGACAGTTTAGAATAAGAGAATTTATATATAACACCTCTCCTAATCTTAATAGAATAGGTTCAAAATAAAGTCTAAAATGGAAATAACAGATTCAAGTAATATCAACATCTTTTGGTTTTTGAACTCTAAAATCAGATGAATAACTCAAACTCGGAAAAGAAAATGTATTTTGTCCTAAAATTCTAATTTTTGAGAGAGAAGTTACTGTAGTATAAGTGCGGCATTGGCTTAAATTTTAAATGCATGAAAATGTCAACAAGGCATCAAAGGTCAAAGTTCAAGTAAATTAAACAAATACGTACACATATGGCAAAAAGAAAAAAAGAAAGAACAAAAAAAAGTCATCTTAAACAAAAATTATGGTTAGATATATTTCATCAATAATGTTGTCTCTTAGTCTTAACATGATTGGATGGACATAACATTTCCCATCTCAAAGAATCAACGAATCAGAACTAAATCAAAAATAAAAAATCAAAAGAGCTTGCTGGCAAATTCATCAATGGAGATCCCTTCTTCTCTAGCAGCAGCAGATTTAGAAGCCAATTGTCTCAGCTGAGATAAGCTTCTCCCCAATTTCAAAGCAACCTTCCTTTCAAACACTTGCCCATTTTCCCTCTTCTCCCAGTCTTTCTCTTCAAGGGTCCCTTTAATGGATTCTTCCAACAGCCCGAAGAAGCCGGCGGAGTTTCTATACATCTCAAACACCATCCCTATTTGCCCACCGTGCTCTAACGCATTCACGGCGGCGCCCAAAGATCCAGCCGCCGCCGCCACCACCATCCCCGCCGATGACCAATCACCCACAAAAGCAGAACTCAAAGCCGCAATGGCGGTGAGAAGAGGGCCCGAGATGGCTAAAGTTTTATTGATCTTCAGAGCTAGATTCCCAAGTCTGACGTAGTCTTCAGCGTCTTTCGTCTTAATGATTTCAACAACCTCTCTCATCTCGGCCTCAAGTTGCTCGCTCCACCCATTAAATCCAGCTTCAAGTTGCTTTCCATCCAAGTGGGCCTTTTCATTCTCCATCTTCGATTCGTAGTTAGAAGAATTGGGCCACCATGAAGCCGGCTCGAAGGTTTTGGGGAATTTTTCAAGCATTGCACCAAGTAAGGGAAGTGGGTATGCTTTATCAAGCGCCAAGATCTTTTCCATGGCGGAATCGACGTCAGTTTGAGTGGGAGCTCCAACCATAATCAAGCTTTGGATTTGGGTTTGGAGCTGTTTGAACAATCTAGCCGCATTGCGTTGCTCCTCAGCCAGCTGTGAGGGTTGGATTTTGTTCACCATCACCAACATCCCTGTGGCGGCAGAGAAAAGCAGAGTCGATGACAATTTCAAACCCAAAAGAGGAGCGCCAACGACTCCGGCGGCGGGTGCTGCGGCTGCCATGGCGGCGGCGGTGAGAGTGATCATGTTGATGGAGTTGAGCAGAAGGGAATTCCAGTTGTCTCGCTGGTGGCCGATGTTGTTGTGCATCTCGACCCGGTCGGCCACAGCCTCTAAGATGGCGTGGAGCTGTGTTGTGACGTTGGATGTGAAGGGGGATTCGCCGGGAATGATGGGTTGGTTTAAACGAAGTTCTTCGAAGAGTTTAACGGAGGCGGTGGAAGTTTTTGGGAGTCTAGGAGCTGAGATTTTGAGATTGGGAAGCTTTGGGACGTGGATTGCAGCTTGGGTTATGGTTCTTCTTGAAGGAGAAGAGGAAGATGAAAGGAGAGATGAAGCTTGCAAGGAAGCCATTAATGGAGCAAAATTTGAGGTTGGCAAATGGCAATGAGGTTTGTGTGTGAGTTTTTTTGGTTTTGATTTTGGTAGAGAATTGAGTTGGAGTGGGAGGCTACCGAATGGTGGGTGGTTTTATACAAGGAATGAATTGAAGGGTCAGATACGAAGAAATTTTGACCGGCGGTCTGAATTGACTCGGCTCACTGGCTGACTCGTGACTCGTTCGCTCCTTTTTCTTTTTAGTAATTTTCATTTTGTTCTTCTAAAAAAAATCATTTTGTGCAAAAATATTAGATTTTCTCGCTCGGATTGGGTCTCCCAAATGGAACGACGTCGTATGATTTACAACTATTGACTGTTTTCTTTTGTTCTTTTATGGCTAACATACAAATGAGTCCCCATTATATTAGGTAATTCCCAACTTGATTCGTAATCCTAAAAAAATTTAAATTCTATTTTTACAATTTATCTTTCCATAATGAATTTGTTAACAAATATTCTGTATCATTAATGTTCCGTTTGGTTTTTATTTTCTGTTTTTAAAAAATTATACTTGTTTTTTTTTTCACAAATTTTTTATAAGTTTCTCACCTTCAATAAAATTATATTTGAATTCTGATGCAAATTTCACAGAAAATCAAGTTTTTAAAACTTTTTTTTTTTAATTTTTCAAAACTTACTTGAATTCTTAAAAAGTTTTTTAAAAAGTAACATTTCTAAGTTTAATCTTAAAAAAGTATAAAAAAATAAAATAGTTATCAAACAAAGTCTATATTATTGTTTTATTGACATATATTTGAATATGTGGGCATGTCATAGGAATGTCACTTAATACATTAAACTCAAATTTTCCCATTTAATAAAATTCATTTCTTTTAAGAACACGTTCAAGTGGCATATGCCGAGCACAATAATTTAATAACACATAAGCTTTTTATTGATCAATTTTAATGATATTTGTTTACAAAATGACTTGATTTGAGAATTTTTAAAGATCAAATACCAACTTTTGAATAAACTAAAAGTTCAGAGACCATCTAGTATATTTAGCTATTATTTCTTTAATAGTCAAGTATGTGTGTGTGTTTTTTTTTTTTTTTTTTTTTTTTTTTTGAAATATAGTCAAGTATGTGTTTTAGTCCTTAATGTTTTGATATCTTTTCCTTCTAGTCCAATATTTTTAATTAAAAAGAAAATATAGTTCCTTTTGTTTTTACATTTTCAAATTTACACTTCTTTTTATCCATGGATGCCATGATACTTAATTGATTATACATAAATTTAGGTCATTTAAGAGAAAAAATTTTAAATATTCCTCCAAATTTATAAGAAGTACGTAGAAAATTCTACTGTTTAATTACTATCAATCATATTTGATATTCCACGCACATATAATGCATAATTAAAAAATAATACTCTCCTCAAAAGAACAAAATAATAATAATAAGACCTAAGAAAATAAAGAAACTTTTAAAATAATATCAACTAAATTGAAAGAAAAAAAACACACACACACACTAACGGTAGGTACTAACTACTAATTAGATCGTTATCCCTTGGATTATTGGGCCTCCCAAACATAACGACGTCGTATGAGCCATGATTGTACAGGACTTAGTAGTATATGTTTGACTGTTGATTTGTTTTATATTAATTTGAAATTGTGTGTGGTTAAGAATTAGTTTGATATGCCTTCAAAAAGAAATATATATAGTTTTATATTTTAATCAGTGCTTACATTCATTTGAGTTTGAGTGTTATAAGACGGGAGAAAAATGGAGTTATTATACACATATTTGAAATTGAAGGTATGAATATTCGTACACTTTTTTACCCACTTTAGAATATTTCAACATTGAATTATATTGTTGAAACCCATTCAATCAGCTACAACTCCTCCCTCAAAATTAGAGTTCCATTTCTCCCTCCTCCCTTCTTAATTGAGACTCTGTCAAATTCACATGCTTGCCTTCTCCAAGTCTAATTTTGAAATCCAAATTCTCTCACTCATATTTTAACTTCCATCAATTACTCTATTATCAAAAAAATGTACTATTGGTTAAAACTAGGTTTAAATTGACATGTATTTATATATTTTTCAAACAATTAAACTCATGAGAAATAAAACATAAAATCTTATTATATAAGTAAATCTATTGTTTAATTTTTCTTTTTTTTGACAACATGTAGGGGTGGGAGATTGAACATTTGACCTCTTCATCGAGATACAAGCTTTATACTCTTGTGGGCAGTCAATCTATTATTAATTATATGTATATATGCCTATTTTATTATGAATTATAAATATTTATATAAACATGTCAACATGAGCATAGTTCAATTGACTTAACTCTTGTACTAACGATCAAGAGGTCTGTGGTTCAAGTCCCCTCACCCCATATGGTGTAAAAAAATATATATATATTTATATAAACATAGAATATAATCTAATGATTAAGACATTTTTTAGGCTCAAACTCTCATCCCGCTTAAGATATAGTTTACATGCATTACATTACATATTGAACAAGAATATATTAAGAATTAATATTATAATTGAAATTAACACAAAAATAAAAGAACTAGTACCTCCATATAATTTATATCAGATCATTAAATCGTTACTCAACTAAAGCCCAACAACAAATAAAGAATTCCAAATTTAAATCAACTAAACACCTATGAACGCTGAGTTTGATTATGGATTCTTTTAAAATTAATTAATTTGAGTTGAACAAAATCAACTTGAATTTCTTATTCCTGTGATATACCATTATTTATCTTTAGCTAATATTTTAATTTCTTCTCACACAATAATTCTTATAACTTTTCTTCTCCATTTTTCTTTTGTAAAAACAACTCATTCAAAGTCATTGGAATATTACTTTTCATGAGCTATACTGAATCAACTATTTTTAATTCCAATGTGGAAAAAAAAAACAAATAAACAAATAATTAAGACCTCGTTTGATAACCATTTGGTTTTTGGTTTTTGGTTTTTGAAAATTATGCTTGTTTTCTCTCAATTTTCCTACCATGGTTTTCATCTTTGTCAAGTGCACATTTGAATTCCTATCCAGATTCCAAAAACAAAAACAAGTTTTTGAAAACTACTTTTTTTAGTTTTCAAAATTTGACTTGCTTTTTTAAAACATGGAAAAAATGTATTAGGAAAACAAATAAATTTGTAGGTGGAAGTAGTGTTTATAGGCTTAATTTTCAAAAACCAAAAACCAAAAACCAAATGGTTATCAAACGAGGCCTAAACTGGTATCATTTTTACCAACAACTTAGTTTAAGATAAATGGTAAAGTTTTGCTACTATTTTTCAAAAAATAGTAATATATAAATATAGAATTATAAGGGTGGAAATTAGAAGCTTTAATGTACAAGAGGGACATTTTTTTTTTTTTTTTTGACAATATGTACAAGAGGGAGATTATAATGTCTTTTAACTATCACAATTGACGATGAATAATGTATTATGAATTGTGTCTAATTATTTGTCCAAGCATCTAAACAATATGTCATTTAAATTAGACCAACTTATACTATTTGAACAAATCAAAACATACTTATTATACAAAAATTAATGAAATTGAATTATATTTAACCCTGCTTGAGAACTTATGGTGATAGCTTACCCTAATAACTTAAAAAACAGGAAAACAACACATTTTGACCGACCACTTACATTTCAGCTTGCACGTCTAAAGATTTGAATTTTTATTTGGACTCATTAAAATATCAAATTATCAACCAACACAAATTCAAATGAAATCAAATCAAATCAACTGTCAAAATGTAGCATACTATATATATATATTTCTTTAATGAAACTTTATCAATATAGGATTAAAGAATTGATGCAATATAGAAAAGTCAAGAAGGAAAAAAAAATCTCTCACCAGAA
Source organism: Luffa aegyptiaca (assembly GCA_017139565.1). Lineage (NCBI taxonomy): Eukaryota > Viridiplantae > Streptophyta > Magnoliopsida > Cucurbitales > Cucurbitaceae > Luffa > Luffa aegyptiaca. The sequence goes on from CM029398.1 coordinate 51,747,535, forward strand.
AAACAGAAACTAGAGACATATGAGGCCAAAGAATAAACGATAGAAAAAGAAATAATTAAAGTAGTATTATTTTCTACTCACAATCTAAAAATAAACCATAAAGCATTATTATTTTTTTAAAAAAATATAACAATATAAAGGGAAAAATACAATTTTGGTCCATGAGGTTTGGATTAGGTTTCATTTTGGTTCCGGAGTTTTCAAACTCGACAATTTAGTCTCTGAGGTTTGGTTTTAGTTTCATTTTGGTCCCTCCATCCGTTTTTCCGTTAAAAACTAACGGACTTGCTGACGTGGCGATATTTTTTAATTAAAAGAAATTATTTTAAAATTTTTAAATAAAAATATACTAAAATAAAAATATATTATTATTTTTTAACTTTTATTTCTCTCTCTCCTCCTCATTCTTCTTCTTCAACCTTCAACTCACCCCTTCTTCTTCAACCCACCAACCAGCACACCGCCGACGACGGTCGACTGCCGGCGGCCGGTCCCCCCCGCCGGCGATCTTTTTTTTTTTTTTTTAATCTTATTCTTTCATCTCATTTCTTTCCTCTCTTCTTCTCCTCCATCTTCATTTTCCTTTTTTTTTAACAGAAAAGAGGAGGAGGGACGAGGAGCTCCCTCCTCCCCATTCTCGGCGCCGGAACGCGTGGGTTTTCGACGTTGACGAGGAGTGTCTCGCCTGAAAAACCCAAGCGTTCTAAAAAGTTTTGTTCCCGTTTCGGTCTCGCTTGAAACCCGTTTCAGATCTGAACACCAAAAAAACCCACGAATTTCAGATCTGAAACGGTCTTGCCTGAAAACCCACGTGTTCATACAGATCTGAAACGGTCTCGCCTGAAATAAGAAGAGAAGAAACGATCTCGCTGGAAAACCCATGGCGTCGAGGAGGAGAAGGGTCTCACCGAAAAACCCACGTTTTTCAGATCTGAAATGGTCTCGCCTGAAAACCCACGCATTCTTCAGATCTGGAACGAAACCAAATCGGAAGCGACGAGAGGCGCGGGTTTTCAGCAAGGTGCGGCGGCAGGCATTCGATCGTTGGCAGCGATACGACATCGACGGCGAGTGAAGTTGGGTGTTCGACGACGGGGAGAGATTGCACAGAGAGAGTGACGGGTGTGTGAGAGAGAGATGAGGGATGATGGGTGAGCGGCGGAGTCCGACGACGGCTGCGGCGGTGGAGTCCGGCGACGGCTACAGTGGTGGAGTCCGGCGACTCTCTGGTGATGACAATGAAGAAGAAGTAGAAGAAACGGAAGAAAGAAGAAAAAGAAGAGAGAGAAAGAAGAAAAAATAATATATATTAATAATATTTTTAGTATTTTTATTTTAAAACATTAAATAATAATTTTTTTAATAAAAATGATAATGCACGTCAACCTTTCGTTAGTTTTTAACGGAAAAATGGATGGATGGATCAAAATGAAACTAAAACCAAACCTCAGGGACCAAAATGAAACCTAATCCAAACCTCAGGGACCAAAAATGTATTTTTCCCTAATATAAATATAGGATGAGAGTAGAAATCAAAAGTTTCAATACTATAAGAAAGATTAAAATATCTTTTGAAGTGTTGCAATTGATAATGAATTAAATACTATGAACTAGGTATAATTAGTTGACCAAATACTAAGTGCATGTTTGGGAGTGATTTTAAAATTGTCAAAATCACTTTTGTCATATACAAAATCACTCCGAAACATGTCTTTAATAATTCAAAATTAATTTTGATGGTATGAAAATCAGGTCTTAAAAGTGTAAAATCAAACATAAAATTGATTTTGAATAATTAAAAGTATGTTTCGGAGTGATTTCGAACATGACAAAAGTGATTTTAAACATTTCAAAATCACTCCCAAACATGCACTAAGTAATGTCATTAAAATTAGACCAACTTATACTATTTAAACTAATTAAATTTAAACACACCATAGTACAATTAAGTTATAAAATTGTTTTAAAAAGATGATAATAATAAAATTAAAATATATAACCACGCTCGAGGACTGACGGCTATAGCTTACCACAATAGCTTAAAAAACGGAAAACCAACCAACTGTTACCGACCGCTTGCGTTTCCGATCGCGTGTCTACGACCTGAATTTTGCATGGACTGAGTACTGACTATAAAATATCAAACTAATTCTCAACTACTATAGCTCATACGACGTCGTTATGCACGGAGACCCAATCCAATGGAGGAGAATATCTAATCTAATAATTTACTCTCGATTGATTTGGTGTTTTTCAAGTTTAGTCTATATTGTTTAGAAAAATCAATTTAGATTTTTGTATTATTTTTTAATTATATAGTTTTCATTCGTGTGCATGACATAATATATAGATCTCCTATTTCAAACTTAACTACGCCGGTAAATTTATGTCATATCATTAAGTATCATGTAACATACACATTAGCCACATGTAACATCTATTTATTCTTCTAAAAAAAAAAAACATCTAATTATTAAAAGGGAAAAGTTTAAAATGATAAAATATAAGGGAGGAAATTGTCAACTTTATAAGTATTTTGCATTTAAATGAAAGTGTGTTCAAACATTAAAGACTAAATTTTCAAGTATTTAATTTTGAAAAAGAAAATCATTTTGAAAAAATTTCTAGTGTTTGGCAAAAATAAAAAATAACTTATTAAAAAATGATATTGAAAATAAAACCATTTTGAGAGAAACACTTGAAACCAAATTTTTCAAAAATAGTTTTTAGTATATAATAACCTGTGTATAAAAACACTCATAAGGTAATGTAATCAAACATATGAGTGTTTAAATAACTTGTGTATCCCCCTTCTCAGTGCTCGAGAAGGAAAGTTGTGGGGTAGTTTCCTGTTTTGCCCGGTTGGTTTTCCTCTATTTTGATGTCTTGATGTATTGAACCGTTTTTTTCCTCCGTTTAATCTAGTTCTTTTTTTCTCAAACAAAAAAAAATTATACAAAATGTTTAAAATAAAATGCATTCTTAAAAAACATTTAGGGTGTGTTTGGTTTAACTTTTCAAGTGTTTAATTTTGAAAAAAGAATCATTTTGAAAAAAAATTTAGTGTTTGACAACAATTAAAAATGATTTATTAGAAAATGAGATTGATAAGTAAACCATTTTGAGAGAAACACTTGAAACCAACTTTTTTAAAAAGACTTTTTAAGTATGCAATAACTTGGGTATAAAAACACTATGAGGAAATGTAACCAAACATATGAGTGTTTAAATTTTAAACAATTTTTATACAAAATGTTTTTTAAAAAATGCCTTCTTTAAAAACATTTAAATCAAAATATATTCCAAACGGACCCTTAAACTAAAAGGTATTCCGAACGGGCCTAAAAAATTTGTTTGGCTTTAGAAAAATGGTTAAGCATAAAAAATTAAGACCTAGTTTGGGATTGTTGTAGTTTCTAAGATAGTTGTTGGCAAATATACTTTTCGAGAAAAAAAAATGTAAATTAGTATTTAATAAATTTAAACTTTAAACCTGAAAATACTAAGTTACAGTATTTGGTAAACGAATACCAAATTATATTACTGGGTGCACTTAGGGGTTTGAAAAAAAAATTCTAAAACTAAGGCCCCGTTTGATAACCATTTGGTTTTTTGTTTTTGGTTTTTGAAATTAAGCTTATAAACACTAATTCAACCTACAAGTTTCTTTGTTTTTCTAATACATTCTTTCCATGTTTTTAAAAATCAAGCCAAATTTTAAAAACTAAAAAAAACAGTTTTAAAAAACTTTGTTTTTGTTTTTGGAATTTGGTTAGGAATTCAAATCTGCCCTTGACAGATGAAAACCATGATAGGAAAATTGGGAGAAAACAAGCATAATTTTCAAAAACCAAAAACCAAAAAGCAAATGGTTATCAAACGGGACCTAAAGAATTCAATGAAAATCAAAGGTATATTTTATGTTTTTAGTATTTTCAAATATGTATTTAGTAATAGCAAATTTATAAATTGAATCTTTATTTAAACAAATTGTTCAAGATATGTTTTGGTAAAATATTTATGCTTAATAAAAATAATTGTAGTCATAATAAAAATAATTGTGGTCATCAACTAAATATTTGATCTCTAACTATTATTAATTAATTTATAAACATATTTTATGTAATTATTAATTTACATTATCATATATTTTATGACATATTATGTTATATATGTTTTATTTTAATAAAGTTTATAGGATGGAATAAATTTCAAAAATTCAAATTTAAAATGTAGGTATACTAAAAATATTAAAAAAGGAAATTGTTTTTAGAAAATTTTCCATTTAGATCACAAAATTCAAAAACAATTTTAAAAAATAAATTTATCAGATAAATATTTGATTAATTGTGGTTAAAATTTCCAAATTGCATACCAAATACTCATTTGAACGTTCGGCCAAAAAAGAACAAATCAAACAGTCAAACATACAACTATTTGCAATCATACGACTTCCTTTTGTATGGGACACCCAATTCAAGAGAGAAGATCTAATATTTTTGAACAAAATAAAAATTATTGAAAATAAAAAGGGTGAACGAGTCACGAGTCAGCCAGCGAGCCGAGTCAATTCAGCCCGCCGGTCAAAATTTCTTCGTATCTGACCCTTCAATTCATTCCTTGTATAAAACCACCCACCATTCGGTAGCCTCCCACTCCAACTCAATTCTCTACCAAAATCAAAACCAAAAAAACTCACACACAAACCCCATTGCTATCTATCAAGCTCAAAATTTGCTCCATTAATGGCTTCCTTGCAAGCTTCATCTCTCCTTTCATCTTCCTCTACTTCAAGAAGAACGATAACCCAAGCTACAATCCACGTCCCAAAGCTTCCCAATCTCCGAATCTCAGCTCCTAGACTCCCTAAAACTTCCACCGCCTCCGTTAAACTCTTCGAAGAACTTTGTTTAAACCAACCCATCATTCCCGGCGAATCCCCCTTCACATCCAACGTCACAACACAGCTCCACGCCATCTTAGAGGCTGTGGCCGACCGGGTCGAGATGCACAACAACATCGGCCACCAGCGAGACAACTGGAATTCCCTTCTGCTCAACTCCATCAACATGATCACTCTCACCGCCGCCGCCATGGCAGCAGCAGCACCCACCGCCGGAGTCGTTGGCGCTCCTCTTTTGGGTTTGAAATTGTCATCGACTCTGCTTTTCTCTGCCGCAACAGGGATGTTGGTGATGGTGAACAAAATCCAACCCTCACAGCTGGCTGAGGAGCAACGCAATGCGGCTAGATTGTTCAAACAGCTCCAAACCCAAATCCAAAGCTTGATTATGGTTGGAGCTCCCACTCAAACTGACGTCGATTCCGCCATGGAAAAGATCTTGGCGCTTGATAAAGCATACCCACTTCCCTTACTTGGTGCAATGCTTGAAAAATTCCCCAAAACCTTCGAGCCGGCTTCATGGTGGCCCAATTCTTCTAACTACGAATCGAAGATGGAGAATGAAAAGGCCCACTTGGATGGAAAGCAACGTGAAGCTGGCTTTAATGGGTGGAGCGAGCAACTTGAGGCCGAGATGAGAGAGGTTGTTGAAATCATTAAGACGAAAGACGCTGAAGACTACGTCAGACTTGGGAATCTAGCTCTGAAGATCAATAAAACTTTAGCCATCTCGGGCCCTCTTCTCACCGCCATTGCGGCTTTGAGTTCTGCTTTTGTGGGTGATTGGTCATCGGCGGGGATGGTGGTGGCGGCGGCGGCTGGATCTTTGGGCGCCGCCGTGAATGCGTTAGAGCACGGTGGGCAAATAGGGATGGTGTTTGAGATGTATAGAAACTCCGCCGGCTTCTTCGGGCTGTTGGAAGAATCCATTAAAGGGACCCTTGAAGAGAAAGATTGGGAGAAAAGGGAAAATGGGCGAGTGTTTGAAAGGAAGGTTGCTTTGAAATTGGGAAGGAGCTTGTCTCAGCTGAGGCAACTGGCTACTAAATCGGCTGCTGCTAGAGAAGAAGGGATTTCCATTGATGAATTTGCTAGCAAGCTCTTTTGATTTTTTTTTCCATTTTTAGGCCTTTTTTTCTTTTTTTTTTTTGGAAGTTTTGATTCGTTGATTCTTTGTGATGGGAAATGTTCTGTCCATCCAATCATGTAAAGAGAACAACATTATTGATCAAATATATATAACTATAATTTTGGTTTAAGATGTTTTTGTTTTCTTCTTTTTTGGCCATTTGTGTATTTGTTTAATTTACTTGAACTTTGACCTTTGATGCCATGTTCAAATTTTCATGCATTTAAAATTTAAGACAATGGCGCAGTAGGTATGAAGGGAACTTTATTTTGTTGGATTGGATATACGAGAGGTAATTTAAAAATTATATTTTGAAATTTGTATCCAACCATTATTAAAGAAAATATCATTTTAAACTTTCATTATGCTGACGGAACGATGGTTGTATCAAATAATTTTTTTAGTGATAACTTTAGAGGTAGTTAAACACAAAAATTAAACTAACAAATGAAACGTTGACTATGTGTGGCCAATTCTTGCTACCCAAACAATAGGTAAGTTTAAGTTGTATCTAATTTTACTCAAATAATACTTGTGGCTTGATTTTCTGCTAATTAACACCAAAATTTTGACAAACATGAGAAAGGAATATAAAAAGTGGGAGAAAAAATTGATATTTTTATATATTTTTTTTAAAGAACAATTAGTTATCAGATTTTTTCTAGTGGTCAGTAACTTTTTGTTTTTTTTTTTTTTGTTTTCTTTTTCCATGCATGGAAATTTAAATATCTAACCTCTGGATGGAAGTAAACTTCACGTTAGTTGAGTTATTCTCTTATTGACTCTTGCTCACATGTGTTTTGCTGTGTATATATATATATATTTTGGGTAAAAGTGGTAACTGCTAACCAATCCAATCACTGCAAATATTGAAATTTCTGAGGAGGGGGACCTGTTAATAAAAAAATATTAAAGTTATCAAAATAAATAAATAAATAAATAAAAGAGAGAAAGAGAAACATTGAGAAGGATCGAAGGAGAGAGGATAGAAGAGATTTTGTCCTTTTTGCAATTTATTTATTTATTTATGGAAGAGTTTCTCTTCTTAATTAAATTATATGATCGAAACCATTCTCAAGACCTGTTTTCAAATTGAGGTATTAAATAAATAAATAATATAATATATATATATACATATTTTTAAATATAGCAAGATTCAAATATATAAAGTATAATAAGAAAAGTCAAATTTAACCCAAAAAAATTATCATATATTTTTTAATTTGTAATGCAAACAAATATCTCCTTTTAATTTTAACACTTCAATAAAAATTTCATTTTAATTGAAATATCTTATAAAAAATACTTGTTTAAATGAAATAAAATTTGCAAGTCTTACCCATCAATACTAATGGAACTAGCTAACATAATAAAACTTGTATTAATGACTTGGAAGTTAGAAGTTCAAATTTTTCATCCCACATATTATCCAAAAAATAAAAGTACTAACAAAACTCAATAAAAATTATTATTATTATTATAGAAACAAATCTTATAACTAAATCTAAAATACATTTCACCTGCAAATTTTTCATCGCATGTTGTAAAAAAAAAATCTAAAATACATTTCTAATGAGTTCCTAAAATTTTCAACAATGCCGTTGGTTTAGTGGTAAGCAAGCTCAAGACCCCTCTCACGGGGCCTCCGTTTGAGGCTCAATTGTGATTTTCTGTGCAATTTTGTACCGCTTCATTCATATTATATTTGTCATTTTTATGAAAATAATTTATTGTTTTTTAAAAATCAATAAAGAGAGATTTTTTTTAGAATTTTATATTCTATAAGTCATATTTTCCTTAAAATATTCTACAAATATCCAAAAATGTGAAATAATAAGAAATAAATAGTACTATATATTTTTTTTTAACTTCTTTAAATTTGATTTTTTTTATATTAGATATAAATGAAAATTAATAGAGTATTTTAAAATTTAAATGAGGTTATAAAACACTTTTGATCCATGTACTTTCATGGAAGTAACAATTTAATCTCTGAATTTTTGTTTGTAACGATTTAGTCTCTGGACATCAATTGTGTAATAATTTAGTCCTTGTGCTATAAAATTTGCAACGATTTAGTTCATATAGTGAAAATTATTATTAAGATTTAATAGAACTTTTTTACATATAATGAAGAAATAGACATAAAACGCAGGTTTAAAGTTCATGGATCAAATAGACACAAACATTAGGAACTAATTTTATACGAAAGGTTAAAAGTTTAGAGGCAAAAAATAACCAAGTTTGTGATGAAAATGGAACTAAAAGTAAAACCTAATTTTCTTAATGGAAACTTTTATAATATTGGCATTACTATTACCATATTTTCCAGTCAGTCTGATTTTATTTATTATTTAAAAAAAAAAAAAATCCTCCAAAATATTTGAAGAGAGGGGGCAGGCAAAGGCAGAGAAAGAAAAGAAAAATAAAAGAAAGAGTTTGATTTAATGGGAGTGTTGGGGAACCATTCGAAAAATTGGTGGCTTGGGATTCAGTTACGATCAGCCCTCAGATTCTTTGTCCACTAAATTACAGATATTATTATTATTATTATGGATTCCAATTTGCAAATACATCACTGCTTCTCTTTCTCAACTAAATTACGCATATTCACTTACCTCCGTCTCCACGCTTCTTTTTCTCTCTGCATTTGATCTTCATCTACATCTTCACCAGGTTGGTACCTTCGATTTCTTCCTTAATTTATCTATCTTTATCTGTTAGAATCAGTTTCTGATATTCTTGATCGAGAAAGATGATGGACAATAGATGATGGGTGTGATTATTCTAATTCCATGGCGCTAGGAATGAAGCTTGAGAAGAAAGAAAAGTTAGAAGGAATGAATTATCTTGCTTTCTTGGTGACTAGGTCAATAAAATGGCTTTTATTTGGTATATAAGAATAATGGTTAAGGATGATAATCTCCTCGTTATGTATAAATTTCATTAACCTTGTTTTAGAAATGCCTTCGGTTTGGATAATCTAGTTGAGTTCAATGGTATCTCAATGATTGGTGAATGAAATTAGAATCCATTGTAGAATCACTCCATTATTGGTGGTTGAGGGGTTTTGATTTGATTTTCTCTCCTTTTTTTTCTTTTTTTTTTCAGTTTTAATGATTTAGTGTTCTGTCTTGCATCTGTTTGAAGGAAATTGTATCATGGTTCAGTCATGTTGACGGTATATGCTCCGGGAGCTAACAAGAAATTTCTGGCATGTCTAGACTCTATTCCGCTGCCTGAGGCATCTCATGCTAATTCCCTTACTTGTAGTTCCTCGGTTTCTCTGTGCCCTCTAAGGAGTTCTGGCAACAACAGCATTCTACACAATTCCTCATCTTTTAATAGGTGCAGTCAATTGAATACTCATTATGTTTTGAACCGATTTGCTTTCAGAAGATGGCTAGTAAGTAGCTATTTTATTCTGGATTGAGTTTTGACATTTGCTGATTCTTATGACTAAGTACTTGGAATAACTGAAATATATTTCTATGAATATATCAGTGCCGCTCAGATAGTTCCCCACCTCCTTCAGATGATGAATATCGCTCTTCACGTAACATAGCTATCAGTTTGTTCAAGCGATATCGGAATTTTGTTGATCGAGGAGGAGGTGACAACCTAAAGGTACATTCTGTAGTTGACTTGATCCTTCCTTGTCTAGTGAGATTTGCCTGCTGGCTGCTGTCTTCCTAAACTAACATGTCTGATAATTATCAGGATTTCATCAGTGCTGGGGTGAATGCATATGCACTTGGTTGTACAGATGAAGGGTTAAGAAAGGAGCTTATTGATATGAAGGAATCTGGTCTTGAAATTGAAGTAATGCAAAGTTATGGTGGAAGTACCGGTTTGAAATCCAAAATTATCTCAGGGGAGGTAAGTTACATCGCATCCAACATGGTCAAACTTGTATCGTTGGCCACATTAATGTTCTTCATGGATATATATGTTTGACATTTATACAATTCCCTGAATCTTGATTCATGATCAGCTGCAATGTTAACTTCATAGAGGGCGTGAATGAAACTTCATTCTATGCCTTTCCTTATTTCTCTGCGTGCAGATTGAAGAATGCATTCTGTGGTTGAGCATTATATTCATCACCATCTTGTGTACACCACAACCAACTGTAGTTAGATGGTCATCTACCCCTCCAGTGTCAGATGAAGTAAGGCTTCAGTGGAAAGGCTTTTGTGCTCTCATTGCCAATGCATATTATGTGCGGGGCATGGCATGGTAAGGTGCTCTTTGTTTCTTCTCATTTCCATTTCTCAGTTTCTGCTGTTTGTGAACTGCTCATTCGTAATCGCCTCTTGAATTTAAGTTCAATTATCTGTCTCATTTAGAGTTTAAGAAATGAGCTATAAATCCATAATAGAGGATAACCATTTAGGCTTTAGCTAGACTCTACTCGTTTTTTATGAAGGTTGCCTGTAAAGACTCTACAACTTGAGCAAATGGCAGTGGTGGGACGAGCCGAGGAACCTTCAGTTGTTGCTAGCCGAATGCGTTTAGTATTCAGCACACTTGAGGTAAGTCTAAAACTGCTGCTACAAGCTCCATGCATTTTTGTTTGTTATACAAGTTTTTATGCAGAAATGTAGCTTTGAAGTTTCATCATTATGATACGTGCAGGTAGTTAGTCCACAATGGCCTAAAGTATAGTGCTACAAAACCAAAGATCCTTCTGCCAGAAACTTGCCAAGTTATCCTGATTACACATGCAGAGCGTGAATCAGTTTAATCCTTCTCGGGTTCAACTTATGGCAAATTTGCAAATGATTTTTATGCCATTTTTTCCTTTCAAATGATATTTATTGTCAAAGTTTATAGATCAAATTGTAACTTACAATAATCCTATCGGCATAGAATACAACACTTATCCAATATCTGCCCCATTATCAGAAGTTTTCTTCTCATGTAATGTCATTCATAGGTGGAAACTTGCTTTATTGCTTCTTGAATCCCTACAGTTGATTAATTATATAAACAGTTCCAAGTACTGAACTTCCACGTTTCATCAATATCATCTGCAAAGTTTTGAATGCCTCTTCATAATTCATCACACTCGGTGGAAAAAACCCAAAACCAAGTTAAGAGACAGAATTGGGAAGTATTTCCCATGAAGTCTATTCTGCGAAAGTTTGTGCTTTTGCATCTTTGTGCATGGACTACATTATGCATCAACCGCAGAATATAGATATGAGAAAAATATTTCATTGGCTAATGCTTCCTTTGGGCTATAGATGAAATCTATATCTGTTTCTAATTCCCAACATTCAATCAATTAACCATTCTACATAAAAGGTCAAAATTGATTTGATAAATATACAAAAAAAAAAAAAATGAAAATCACAAATCAGAGGAAGTAGCAAGTGCTGTAGTATCTTTTAATGTTTTCCTCGCACGCCAACGAATTGCAGCTGCAGTTTCTGATGATCCTATCTGTAAAATCGGCAGGAACAACAACGAACTCATGAATACATTGGAGGGTGAGTGGATAACACATTCATGTAAAATGTAGCAGGAAAAACAGTAACGGTGTGAATCATTTCTTCTGCCATTAGCACGTAGTTCAAGGCTAAAATCCCTGAGCTACCCTATTATTCCAAGGAATGAAGAAAGATAACTCTTCTAGGGAATGGAAATGATGGTGGAATTTATATGCACAGATTATTTATACCGAATCAATGGTCAAAAGATGGTCAAGAAGAATCTAATGTAAACTAGCATGATTCCGTACGCATGACCTACGGAGGATCAAATAGAAAATGCCACTAGGGTGTCATGTACATTTACAGATTACATTAGAAACTGAGGGATTACCTTAGATTCCATTATGTAGTATTCTTGCCACAAACTAACATCTTGGCCATAAGTTGTAAGTGCAGATTCAAATAGCTTTCGAGCATTTGCAAGACCATCTTTATCCCCTGCAGATGCAAGGTTGGATTCCAGCTGAATACACGTTCGGTACATAGCAAGCCCTGGATGGGGTAATCCAAGATATCTGTTGAAACAAAGGAAACAAGGTTTTAGAAACGGAACTGGAAAACTTTGTAAAGCAGATTTCTTTGAGAAAGCCCAGACTATCACGGAGAACCACTATACAAGAATTCTTAGAAAAGAAGAAGTCTTTGGTGTTGAATGACATACTTCTTATAAACTTCTCTTGTACGCTGAATTCCATCTTTTTGTAGAACAAAATCAACAATGGCCGAGGAGAGTGAAAATCCATCCTCACTGCCACCAGATTTCGCCAATGCTAAAAGAGAAATTTCCACCAATTTGTCAAAATAATAACTTTGGTTGGAAAAAAATTTGAGGACCTGCAATGAGCAATAAACCAAAATAATAAGGGCTCGAGTTCTTACTTCTAATTACAAACATCATCTCAATGTCTCAAACATTTTGAATAAATTAAACATGCAAGCTAGAGTTAATCATGCGATGAAAACATTTAGTGGCAAGGACCGCATATCTTGAACCAATAAAATCAAGTTACTCGAAAGATCACTGTTTAGCACAAAACTTAATATGTCAGGGCTTGAAGTTATGTCAAGGTGCAGCAGATATACCGTTAGCCACAGGCTCCCAGATTCGGAAACTGAAAAATCTCTCAGAACCTCTTTTGTCAATTCAAAGATGGACTTCAGATCATCCTTACGTGGAGAAGGAGAATCCTTCAAAATGCATTTTATTTCTGTGGAGACTCTCAATACCCATAACTTTACTGAATTTGAAAGTTTTCCACTGCAAAGTCTTTCTGCAAGCTTCCGTGCTTCATCCAATCTCCCAAGTTGCAAATAAAATGAAACATATTGGCAGCCTAAATCGTCAGTAATATGCCCTAAAGTTAGAGCCTTTTCATACACCATCAAGAGAAGTGAAGTAACGTTCGTAGTAGGACTAGACAACCCAGACGTTTGCTCTCCCTTAACAGGGTTAATAATGTTCATCAAAAACTCCACATACAGGCTAAACATTGCAGGTGAAGGCACACACTCCAGGGCTTCCTCGTAGACCTGTTGTGGATAAGCATGGAAAAAGCGACCTTAAATACTCAGAGATAAAGCATGCACATAAGTTAAATGCATAGTTTTCATTTAGTTATGTTCTGTGTAAAAAAGATCATTTGTTTAAGCTAGAACTTTTTTAATAAAGAAATATCACATGCTTCCTTAAACTATCATCTATACCGATGAAGAAAAAGATAGACATAACATAACTATGCATAATTGACATGCTTGTGATCTCCATCATGCATAAAATTCACACCTGGGCAGCCTTTTCAATCTGAGAATTTTCTTTTTTGTCACTCATTCCCTGTACATTTTCAGGATTGTAATGAAGTCTAGCCAGCCAGTCCCAATATTGTGGTTCGGTAGCGAAGTCTCTTTTTATATCCTGTAATATTTTTGAGTGCATTTCTTCTGAATGAGCTAGATCCATTGCTTCCAATATCTCTAAGATACGCTTTCTAAGGCTAAAACTAGAAGGTAGAGCTTCAATTGCTCCATTATAGATGGTTTCTAAAATGTTTGAACCCTGCTCTCGAAACAAATCCAATTTATTCTTTGACTCCGTTTCAACAACTGATCCATCATTATCTTCTCTTTCTTCAGCAATTGACATGAACAAATCTTTATTTTCCTCTCTCCACTGTTTCTCCTCAGCAGCTTTATTTTCACGGACTAGACTTCCCTCGTCCTCTCCAAGGGCAACCTTTCGAGCCTTCAACTTATTAAGATAAGTAAGTTCCATCCTTAGATATTCTACCCAAAGATCCTCCGAAGTCTGGCAAACTCTCAAACCACTTAACATAAGAGAACGTGCTGCATCCACATTTGTATTATGATCAAACTCCCAAGCAGCAGCATATATCCAGACCCCTGGAACTTTTGGATGAAACCTAATCAGCTGAGCCAGAACCTGCAAAAGTTGGAAGAAAAACCATTGGCATCGACACAAATAGCTTCAACTATCAAAAGACTGACCCCAGCTATGTTCAAACCATCTCAGTCAATAACAAAAGGCCCAGAGATTAAAATGTACATTAATTTCTCCCCTTCTTTATACAATGCGAACAGAAACTATATTAAAACCGAAAGAGGAATGCAATATATTACCTTCTTCATTCTCCCGTTCTTTCGTGCTCTACAAAATTCGAGATAGCGAAACCAAAGATCGATATCACCCTTATACCTAGTAACTGCAAGCCGATAAATGTACAAAATTCTCTTAACACCGGCGAAGTCGGAGATAGACTTTCTCATCTTCTTATTTCCCTGCTTCTTAAGCTCGCGAGCCACTGCTTTCTTCCTGAGATGACGAAGCGAGTCCAAATGGGTCTCGTAATGGATATAGGCCAAGTAGTCCTGCTTAAGCGGACAAGGCCGCTTCAGACGGTACTCGAACTTGCGCCGCTGCTTTACAATCTCGGCAATCTCTCGTCGGGAGAAGAGACCACGTTGCTCGAGATCATCGAGCTCGTCGACCATGCCCTCGAGTCGGAACTGCACGACGTCCGCCATGGTCGGGCTCTGCAAGAAGGAATTCGGAGGGAATGGAGCTGAACGACGGAGGAGGGCTTCGCTCTCGGAGACGGCTTTAGGGCGGCAATCAGAGGTTGCAAAGAAGACGAAGGGAACGTCGTAATGGTTATTGGTTTTGGGCTGGGCTAAAGAAGCTACTTAAGAAGTTGGGCCCAATTCTTCGTTCTTTTTCGACGTCATTTTTTGGGCCGGTTGCAAATATAGCAAACCGGCCCAAAATATATACAAATTTAGCAGCCGGTAGAAAGATTTGCAAAAATGGCAAAATTTTAAGTTCTGAAATGTGTATTTACTAAAATGCCCTTTCTATCTGATAGAAAGTTTTTCTATCACTGATAGAATCTATCAGTGATAGAAAACTTTCTATCAGTGATAGAAACTTTATTCTATCAGGATAGAAAGTTTTCTATCACTGATAGATTCTATCAGTGGTAGAAAAAATTTCTATCAGTGATAGAAAGTTTCTATCAACTTCTTATTTCTTTTTATTAGCTTCTCATTTCTTTCTATCAGTTCTTCTCCCAAATTTCCACGGTGAAGATGACCACCGCCGCCGTTTCGATGGCGGCGCTGCAACGAATGGGGACTCTCTACATGCGAGGTACTCGAGCCATGGCGGACCTCGCGGTCGTCCATGTACCGGAAAGACGTCGGAGAAGACGAGTCCACGTACGGGAAAGACGTCGGAGAAGACGACTCCGTATTCAACTTCCCCTCACCGTTTTCTCGGAGACTGTTTTCTATCAGTGATAGAAAACTTCTATCACTGATAGAAAGTGTTTCTATCACTGATAGAAAACTTCTATCAGTGATAGAAAGTTAATTCTATCAGTGATAGAAGATTTCTATCACTGATAGATTCTATCAGTGATAGAAAAAAATTTTCTATCAGTGATAGAAAACTTCTGTCAGTGATAGAAAGTTAATTCTATCAGTGATAGAAGATTTCTATCACTGATAGAAAGTGTTTCTATCACTGATAGAAATCTATCAGTGATAGAAGATTTCTATCAGTGATAGAAACACTTTCTATCAGTGATAGGAAGTTAATTCTATCAGCGATAGAAGATTTCTATCACTGATAGAAAGTTTTTCTATCACTGATAGATTCTATCAGTGATAGAAAAACTTTCTATCAGTGATAGAAGCTGATAGAAAGTTAATTCTATCAGTGATACTTTCTATCACCGATAGATTCTATCAGTGATAGAAATCTTCTATCACTGATAGAAGTTTTCTATCACTCTTTCTATCAGTGGTAGAAAACTTCTATCAGTGATAGAAGATTTCTATCACTGATAGAAAGTGTTTCTATCACTGATAGAAAGTTAATTCTATCAGTGATACTTTCTATCAGTGATAGAAAGTTTTTCTATCACTGATAGAATCTATCAGTGATAGAAAATTTCTATCACTGATAGAAACCTACCAAAATAAAAAAGAGAGGAGAGAATTCCACGCCGACCGGAAAGAAGAAAACGAAGATGCGCGCGCAATCCAAGGGCAAAACGGGGATATGAAAAATTAATTAAAAAATTTTGCCATATTTGCAAATATTTTAAAAAATTGCTAAATTTGCCATTATTTACCCTAATTTTGCCACCCATTACAATTATCCTCATTTTTTTAGAAATTTTATCGAGCTTGGTTTATCAAATTATTTGCAAATGTAATATTTTTTTTAAAATAGTTGTAAATTGTTTCAAAAAAAAAAAAAATAGTTGTAAATATATTTTCTTTTTCATTTTTAATTGTTTTTTTTTTTTACTTTTATTTATGGTAATAGTGGTATTTTATTTTATGTGATTGTCATTTATTTATGAAAATTGGTGTTTAATCTACCTATTGATTAACTATAATCATAGCAATTACTAATTTGTGTGGCATGTTAATTGAGTGCATCCTAATTTTTTCTATATTTGTTATAATTATTTGGTATTTTTATAATATTATATTATATTTGTAGCTACATTAAAAATCTTAGTCAATTAAAAGGTTTCATTAAAAGTAGAGTAGTGGAGAAATATTTTGAGACATTTTAGTATTCATTTTTAATTTTTGATTATCCATATTGAAACATATCAAGACAAGACTCACAGTCTATGTCTAATAACCATTCAAAGAAGTAAGATAAAAAGAAGAATGCATAGAAGTAAAGGGTAGGCCACATACAACTATATATTTGTAATTATTTGTAATTTACATTTTATAACTATTTTAGAAAAGAAAAAAAAAAACTTTTTATCGACTCACAATTTTCAAACATTTCACACTATCATATATTTTGAAAGAAGACATGAAAAGTAGGGAATAATAATTTCCCCATCGAAAAGGAAAAGAAAACATATCCATACATACATTCCCAAATCCACACTTTTAAGGAGCCCCATCAAGCTGGCCGACTAAAAACCATATGTGTCGCGTGACACATGCATCCAAAATAATTCACATACGTCAATTTCCATAAAGTCATGGATTTTTTTTTTTTTTTTTTTTATTAAAAAACTCTTGCCTCGTGTGAGGGGTTGCTTCTTACTTTTGATTATTTTTATAGTAATACAAATAAATTTGACCATAGATAACAGAATAAGGAGCTCTATCAAAGCTATATTCTAAACTGATTTCATGAAATAAGCAAGTGATGATGAGGCAGGAAGAACTCAATTTAAAATGAGTAATCTTTCTTATGAGTTTGATTTCAAGTGTTAGGTTGAACCTGCAGCATTTTTATTTGAATGCAGTGTTCAAGCAAGACTAAGCTCTAAAGACACGTCATTGACATCAGAATTCCCAGCTTTACTCAGTATCAATGGCTGGAAAGACCTTAAACTCAGACACAGAGACATCGTTTCATCACCAACTCTCTCTACATTGTTATTATGATCCAACATTTTCAAATCCTCATCGCTCTTGAAACTCTCAAAACAATCTTGCTCCTGAAAAAAAGAAGCGAAAGATACGTTAAATCACCACTCAAATCCAAAAGTTATCTGTAGAAGACCTAACCAGTCGAAATCAATACTAATCAAAGAGAACAATATTAGAACCTCCTAGTATGATAGCATGTTAAATCACCACTCAACCCACGATAAATTTAATTATATCTATAGTCGTTCAACGAGATATAATTGAACGATCTTATTTGTTTAACCAAGAATCTTGAATACCTAATGAGAGAGTACAGAGAGAGAGGGAGAGTACTTGAACAGTGCACCGTTTGATTATGTCCTTGAAGATGAGGTAAGAATTTGGTTTCTTCTCTTTACACTTTCTTTGTTCATTTGACATCTCTTGCTTCTCTTTCCTGGAAAAGAAAACTTTCTCTATAAATCAATCTAATGACCCAAAAAAAGCATATATCTCCTTATCCCCTTATCTGCCTAACAATACTTTCCCCTTTGTAAAGTTGTAAATACTGTTCATCATATATGCATGAGATGATAAAATAGTACTTTTGGGCATATGCTTTATTTTAAAACATAGTATTGCTTGCCTCCTAGTGTTTGTCTCTTTTCTTCAAACTTCTCTCCTCTTAGGCCTTCTGGTTTATTATATGTCAAGCTTTATAGTAGTAATGAAGAATATGGAGAGAATCACACACCGAGCGAGTTTATGATCGATGAAGCAACGTCCATGGGGCTGGTCTGAAAGTCGATATCCTGGGGGCTCATCCATGTTGAGGTTTCTTGCTGCCACAAGGAGCAAATATATATTGTGTTAGATTTGCAGTTTTTTGACTAAGGGTGTATTTGGATTAACTTTGTAGGTGATGATTACCAAGTGAAGTAATTAGATTAGTTAATAATCAATTTCTGAAATCACTTTTTAAAAAAAATCCAAAGTCACATTTAGAAAAATTAAAGAAGGCTAAAACTAGAAGATTGTCCTCAAATCTAAAGCGTCACATCTTCACTTTATAGTTATTTTGATATTTATAGAATCATTTTGTGCAACCAAAAAAAGTTAAAGAAGATGTAACCAAACATGTACGCTCTTAAATTAAAATCACTTTAATCTAAAGAGTTTTAAGATTTTTTTTTAAATATTGTTTAAACCTGTAAGCATGTCAAAGCTTGCCTAAAGTAGCCAGATTTAGACTTGAAAATCTAACCATGGTGATCAAATTTTTTTAGTTTGTTCAAAGAAATAGGAACTGAATGTAAGGTTAAAGATACACAAACAACGCTCGTAATAAGTAATAGGAATGTAAAACCTTGAGGCGTTACTTGCTCCTGTTTTGAGCTCCTGTACATCTGTCCATGGCAAACCTAAGCATTATTAAACTAATTAAGAACGTTCATAAACTGCCAACAGAGATGAGAGCAAAAAAAAAAAAAAAAAAAAAGGGGTAAAAATGACTCATAAAAAGCTACCAATCTGCACCTGTAGATGGCTTTTCACGTGAGATATGGTGAGACCATTCACATTCATTATCTGTAATACCATCTTTGGAGTAGCTCCTGCAAGTAAACACCAAAATGGTTCATTTGAATATCAAATCAGAAGCATAAAACAGAAGAAGAAGAAGAAGAAAAAAAAACAGAACTTGACAGATATATGCAGAATGATATGTAGCTCAAGCTTACTTTCTTCTCCACCAAGGCGTTCAACTGCATGAACAAAGCAGCGATGGAGATCAGGCGTCCATCTTAATCTGGGCATTTTGGACCGAACATAAGGTCTAACCATGGGGGATTTGAAGTTGATGTCATGGAAACTGCTCAATACTCTCCGCCTAGAAACCCTCATGTTAGATGAATAATGAATACGTTAATGCATTGTCTTAAAAGCGACGTGGAAAAAGACCCTTAAAAAGAGTCCTCAGTTCAGTTCAAATCCACTTTATGCCTCTTAGAGAGAGAATGCCACAGAAGAAGATAATAAATAGTGTATGTATGTGAGATTCTGTTTCATTCATTTGGCCTTTTCTGCTGCTTTTCGCAACTCAGAAGGGACGGTTTAGTCTCCATGGTGTTTGATTGGGAAATGGAAAGTTTGGAAGGGCAGAATTTCTGGCCTGCTCTATATTCAAATATATCTATGATTGGGTGAAAACAAATGGGTGAAAAAACTGAAAAAGTTGTCCCCAGTTTTCTTTGGTGATATGATTTCTTCACTTTGGACATTCTTTTGGTCTTCTTTTCAGACATTCTTTTGGCATCAAATTACAAAAAAAAAAGGCAGTGGGGATGTAATGTAACTAACCCAAATCCCCTCAATCATATGCTGCATCCCATATCCCCAACACCGTTTCAAGTAATTCAATGGTAATCAAACTCAGAATTCTAATGCTTTTACTTTGTGCAAAATGATACTTAAACATTAAGCAACAGAGGAATCCAAAAAGCACGAAAAGGGGGAGGTTTATGAAATGGATTTATGACGAAAGCAGTGCATGTCCTTAAGGAAACATACCAAAATCCACTGTTGAAAGCGAACCTCATGATTCCGGTTGCGACTTTTCGTCGAACACCTTATACGCAGTGGGCCTTGAAAACCTCGACGTAAACGTGTGTTTGACACGCAGACCATGCTTAGCAAATAGCATGTCAGAATTTCCTCGCACAGTAACACGTCGGTCAGGAAATGGCGCAGTGGGGGTGGATTGGCGAGACTTCCATTGGCGTTGCCGTTGCGTAACGTAAGCTGTAAAGCATAAACATAAGCATGATGTTATCGGCAATTTCCATTCCCACAGACGCGAACAAATTTGGGGGAGAAAAGAAATGTGGGCGACAGAGCAGAGTTGGGGCTCGGCCTCTACGGGCAGAGAGGGTTTCGAATTGGCGAATATTCTCTGAAAATGGGCGTTGGCAGAAGCAAGAAACAGATGTGGAATCCTAAGCAAAGGAATTATGGCGGAGTTGAACTCCAGGCGCCCTGTTTGTCCGAATGTAGGAAACCTTGCAAAAGCTGATCCGAATCCGTTCAATTCTCTGGGACGATCATTCCTGAAAATCTGAAGAAAGCAAATCAAAGTAGCCAGATAGCGCTATTTCTATTATTCAACGAACAAAGAAGAGCAATTTCTGCACGAATCAGGGAAGTAAGGCTTTAGCCCACTTCAAAAAGATTCGACTTTTTACATGTGTCTACATTGATTTGGTAAAGATAGAATTTGGGTATAAGAAAAGCAGCTACAGGGAGTGATGCAAGGCATTGCAATGAAAATTGAAATTTGAAAAAGCATTCTGAAGAACAGGAATCAAATTTGCCTTTATATCTCATCTCAATATTGATGACTATGACTTTCCAATGGGTTCAAAATCAAGAATGTGCGTTCTACTCTAGAGAAACTAATGGACTAATTAAAAAAAGAACAGCCACATTGAATAATTTTAACTTCCTCAAACGGATGTCATATTGGATTGGATGACTACTTACTGTTTTTCCTACCGAACCGGAGATGTCGACAAAACAGATGACCCAGAAAACACTAAGTTCTTCGAAGAGCTTTTTCCTAGGCTCAATCTGTTAGTTGTAGTTCATAATTAATGGTGATGTAAACAAGAAATGACATATCCAAATCTTCTGATGCTCATAGTAACCAACGACCAGCTATAACCCTTCACATCATTTGCATAAGCCGATCAGAATCTTTAATTATATACGAAAGAAGATTGGAAAGATGGTAAGAAAACTTGAGCAACTACAATGGGGAAGAAGAAGCTGAGGCTGCAAACTCAAGGCTCCCATGTTAGTTTTCAGCTCTATGACTCTTATTTCCTTATGATCATGTTCTCTGTAATCCATGTGTTCTATAATTCTTTGCAGGTTATACTGGATAATGGATTGTTGAAGGTGACGATATCAAACCCCCAAGGGTATGTAACTGGCATCAAGTATGCAGGCATGGACAATCTGTTAGATGTTAAATCAAGCGAGTCTAAAAGAGGGTAATTTTCTGACGTTACGAGGATTCTGAGGTTGTCTGGCTTTTGGGCACCTATCCTTTTAGCTTTCATTTATCTACTTTTGACTTGTTTCCTTGTGTACAGATATTGGGATATCAACTGGAGTTGGCCTGGAGGCCAGGACAGATATGAATTGTATGCTGCCTTCTTTAGACTGATATAGATTAAGTTAAACTTTGAAGCTTAAGCAGTTTAGAAGTACTCAAATCATAGGAAAATAGGTTTATAAACTAAAGTTCCAGTATGCAGGCCCTCCTTAGAAGTTGTCGCTCTACCGAAAGGATAAGTTTCAAATAAGTCGTATTTTCAAGCCTGAGGATAACTGCAGATATCCTCTAACTCTTGAATCTGTTTAAATTTGCAGGCTTAAAGGATCTGAATTTAATGTCATCAACACAAGTGATGACACGATTGAAATATCGTTCAGGAAAGTTTTCGACCCGTTGACTCGAGGCAACAAACTTCCACTTGGTGTGGACATAAGGTTGTATGTTGATTCAGACCTCCCTTTCACCTTGAAACAAGAACTCTAAATCCTGTTGAAGTTTCACAAGCTTCTAATTTGTCCTCTAGGTACATTATGAGGACTGGTATTCCAGGCTTCTATAGCTATGCAATCTACGATCACCCATCAGAATGCCGGGCTTTCGATCTTGCTCAGACAAGAATGGTGTTCAAATTGCGACAAGAGAAGTAAATAATATTCTGCCTCAGCCTATGCATGGCTAGCTGGAGTACAATTTTCTACTGTTTCTTTTCTTTTTCTTGTACTGTCTGCCTCACCATTTAGGGTCAAACTAGGTTCCACTACATGGCAATTTCAGATGAGAAGCAAAGAATAATGCCAATGCCAGAGGATTTGCGTCCAGGCAGAGGTGAACAACTAATTGTACCCGAGTCAGTTCTGCTTGTAAATCCCATTAATCCTGATCTAAAAGGAGAGGTGAGAATGTAAGCCTAAATTATTTGCTTTACCTGCACACAACAAAACGATTTCCTTCAACATAATGATTGTTCAGGTAGATGATAAATACCAATACTCAGTGGATAATAAAGATGGAGGAGTTCATGGATGGATAAGTTCTAGCCCAAACAACATAGGTTTTTGGGTCATTTTTCCAAGCCACGAGTTTCGAAATGGCGGCCCAACAAAGCAAAATCTGACAGTCCATACTGGACCTACATGTCTTGCTGTAAATTTTTTTACCTCTACTCCAACTTGGTTTAAATCCCAAATTCAATGCTTATAACATTTAGTACAAGAGAAATGTTTGATCATCTGATGCAACAGATGTTTCATGGAACCCATTACATTGGAGAAGACATACTCACACATATTAAGGAGGGAGAGACATGGAGAAAGGTCTTTGGTCCTTTTCTTGTATACCTTAACTCCACCTCAGATGTATCAGAAGCACACAATTTATGGATAGATGCAAAAGAACAGGTATTTGTTTGAAATTCGACTTACTCCCATTCTCTACCTGCATTCTTCAACATGTTGCAGTAAATTGATCCTCTGTCTCATAACATAGAACTTAAAAATCAACATTACCTACCGAACCATACATTTCTTCAAGTTCAGTACTTTCTTGTGGAAACCTTAAAATGTATGATTTTTTAAGAATACGATATAAAGATATGATTTTGCTTTGCCATTTTATATGGTTTCTACGAGTATGTGGTGAGAAGCTTGGTTGCAGATATGTAAGCTTAATCTTGCATTTGATTCATGATATAGAGAATGATAGAGGAAACAGCATGGCCCTATAATTTTGTCACCTCATCTTTCTATTTCATGGCAAATGAAAGAGGTTCCATTTCAGGAAGACTATTAGTCCAAGACAGGTAACTTTGGTTCCCACTTCTAATGAACGATAACTTTCCTTTTAGTGTCTTGTAAAATAAGGCATTTTTCTCTCTCTTTCTCTCTCTAGGTATATTTCAAGTTCCCCCATCCCTGCTAGAGATGCACATATTGGTTTATCCGCTGCTAGAGAGGCAGGTGCCTGGCAAACAGAGAGCAAGGTGATAGATGTTTCTTACCTCTCCTGGGGCAGAACCCTTCTTGCACTTGTTATTTTGATCAACTTCAAAGCATTGAATTGAATAACTTTGACTTCATAACTTCTTAAAATGAAGGTTATTTGTGTGAGTTCAGGAATATCAATTTTGGGTACAAACAGACTCCAATGGAGATTTCACTATCAGAAACATTATTCCTGGAGTCTATGGACTTCATGGTTGGGTACCTGGATTCATTGGTGATTATCTTCACAAATCACTAGTAACAGTATCTGCAGGTCCTTTTGCTCTTCTTCACTCAAGTTTATCTGCTTCCTACGTCTAATAGAATGTGTACGGTGTTTCCAATGTTGTAGACAAATGCTACTTCAACTAGTTGTTCTGATAGCTGATATTTATCAGGATCTCATACACATCTTGGCATTCTGACCTACAGTCCTCTCAGAGATGGTCCTACTTTATGGGAGATTGGTTTTCCTGACCGTACAGCTAATAGCTTCTATGTTCCTGATGTGAATCCGATGTATGTCAACAAGTTATTTCTTCACAGCCCTGAAAAGTAAGTAACAAATCCCTTCTTTTAGGTGACAATCATTTGGAAAATAAACGTTAAAATTCACTTGGTTACTTGGCAAGGTGTAGGCAATATATCCAGTATCTGACTATTTACCAAATGCAGGTTCCGGCAATATGGTTTGTGGGAGAGATATAGTGATTTGCATCCATTAAATGACCAAGTTTTCATTGTGGGTATCAATGATCCGAAGAAAGACTGGTTCTTTGCTCAAGTTTGCAGGTTTCTACTTGCATTCCCTCACGTATTGAGAAATTGTTATAATATTTAGACTGTCAAACTCGAGGCCTTTCCTTGACACCGAGTGTTGCTATTCTATAGAAAAGGGGAAGACAGTGAGTATGTTGCGACGACATGGACAATTAAGTTCAACATGACATCATTAACCAATGGAACTTATCAGCTGAGATTGGCCATTGCATCTGCAACACGCTCGGACATGAAGGTACATACAGGAAAATGTCAAAGAAAATTGATTAGTATACTTGATGTTCACACAAAAGGGTCGCTCTTGTTTCTACTAAAACTGTGTTTTTTAATGTCTGCAGGTTAATGTCAACTCAATGGGGTCGGAGTCTCTGGTTTTCCAGCTGATGAATCTGGGAATGGATAACACAGTTTGCCGACATGGAAATCATGGACTTTATCGAATTTATAGTATTGACATTCCATCTTCATTGCTTGTTAAGGGAGATAACTCCATATTTCTCACGCAGGCAAGGCGTGGAGATGCACTCTGTGGAATTTTATACGATTATTTAAGATTGGAAGCTCCTGATACTCCATGAAGTTGAAGAACTAATTGAATGTCATTTTATCCGAATCCAAAGGCATTAGCTAGAGCGAAATCCTGAGCATTTGTGATTGATAATGGTTTAGGTGTGGGTCAAATGTAAAAGTTAAGGGTCTGTTTGGTTGGTGATCTGAAAACATAAATTTGAAAACAATGGATTCAATGAAAATATTTCATGTTTTCATATATGTGTTTGGTAGCAGATTCAGAAATTGGATATGAATTTAAATAATGGTTCAAAATGTGTTCGATAATATATTTATAAACGATAAATTATTGGTAGTTATCAACTAAATACTAAGTTGAATATATGATTTATAAACTAAATTATTGGTAATTAATTTATAAACATGTTATGTGTTGTAAAATAATACATTATATTATACAAGTTTTAATTTCGCAAAAATAAATTGAGTTTATAACATGAAATACTATATTTATCAAAGTTTTTATCTTTTTTTTTTTAATTTAATTATGCATTTAAAATTTTGAAATTCAAAATCTGGATATAATGAAAACATAAAAAAGTTGTTTTCAGAATTTCCACTATTTGGATCACAGAATCCGAAAACAATTTTCAAAAACACATCTGCCAAACGCATATTCACTGAATTCAGCGAATCTGAAAACATAAAACAGAATCCGGATTGCCTACCAAACAGGCCCTAAACGATCCCAAATTCTTGAGAAGGGAAACTCAAAACATTCCACTTAATCAAAGCCGAATTTCATAACAAACAATGTACTCTTTTATCCTTGGTTGATTTGATTACAACAATCAATCATACACGGATATAACATAGAAAGATGACTAACCCAAACCCCAAAATCTACATGGATGATGGAACAACAAGACTATTGATTATGCGACAGACTGCATCTTGTGTCAACTGTATAATTGACTCAACCTGGACCCTCGCCTCATTTTTGTATAGGTGTGTAATGCAGTAACATTCTGGTTCAATCATCGGAAAGCATTTACAAAAGCCATAAGCGAGTCGACATCTCTCTTCTCAGAGGGGTACTTGATCGGCCGAGAGGAATGTTTAGGGAAGAAGAGTATGGTCGGGAAGCTACCTAGTTGCAATTCTCGTTGTGCAAACTCTTTCTCATCGCCATCAGCTCTAAACTTCCCAACCTTGACTCCTGACCCGGCTAGCTTCTCAGCTAATTCAACATAGGAAGCTTCCATTGCCTGCTCAATTTGAATAGATGGAAATTGTAAACAATCTCATAATAAAGATTGGTAACATCATCGTTAACTGACACGGAAAAGTGGCAATTATATTAAAACATGATATCTTACCTGACAGAAGCGGCACCATGGTGCGTACAGAACAACAAGCCATGGTTCTTTTGTACCCTCCAATCTAGCCAAATTCTCTATTCCAGTCCTGGTCAAGCTCACCAAATTCTGAGACTCAAAAAGATCCGCATCTGTAGAAGCTCCATTTGCATCGCCATTAAGCTGGGCTGCATTTTCCTGCTTAAGATTTCCTTTGTGAAGACCACATTCCTTAGCCTTTGCATCCTCCCACCACCATCTTCCTTCCCTCTCATGCTGCCATGGCAAGACAGGTCTCGTGCATGGTTCACAACCAATTGAGATGTATCCTTGTGAGTGCAATGTGTTCACAGGGACATTCATGGATCGTAAAAAGTCCCATATGTCTTTACTGCCCACATTAGCAACCGGATTCCACTTAACCAAGCTACCAATGCCACCATCCAGCCCTTCAAAAACAGGGTCCACCTGAACAACAGGAACTTCAGACCTGGTACCAGGGGATTGATCTTTCCTTTGACCAGTGATCCATGCTCGAAGTCCGTTCAAGGCCCTTCTCAGAGGCCTAACCTTGCGCACACGGCAGCATTCCTGGTGCCCATCCTCGTAAAAAGAAAACAGCCCTTTGCTTCGGACTAATGCTTGAACTTCAACAGCATCAGGGAACATGTACTCAATATGGATACCGTAATGCTTTTCCACTTCATCAAAAAATTTATATGTTTCTGGATTCAATCTTCCAGTATCCAAGCTGAAAACTCTAAATGGTCGACCAGTTAAATGAGCATACTCGATCAAAGCAACATCTTCAGCACCGCTGCAGGATGGGAAATGAAATACTTAGGCATTTGATAAGATTTTGTTTTTGCTTTCTGATTTTTGAAATTGGGCTTGTTTTCCTCACATTTTTTTTTTTTACTTTACTGTGGTCACCTTTCTTAAAGAAAGATTTTGATTCTTACTGTGGTCAAATTCTGAAAATGTCTACATGCTGAAAAGAACGATACATGTTTGTGATATTTAGAATAGTTTTGATGGTGGAATAATAAAATAATTTATATGCCAGAAAAAAGCGACGAGTCTTACACTTACTGGCGTGTCAACGGAGAAGATTAATTTCTTTTAAAATATAATGAAGAAAGAGGAGAAAATAGTTGAAGTATCATTAGCTCCATTGACCAAAGAAACTTTGATACTCTTTAAGGCTTTCTTTTTTTTTTTTTTTTTTTTTCTGAGAAGTTATGCTTCCGACAAAATCCTCCATACAAAGAAAAAATATATTCCTCCTAAAGGAGCCGCACTGGATTCTAAATATTTGACCAAACCAAACCAATTTTTAATTACAGTGTTTAAAATAATAAGAATCATGAGGACACATCCATTCATTAACTTTACCAAATTAATCGGTTCAGATGTGTTACCTGAAGGCAATAGCAATATCATTGCCAAATTTCTCAAGGGCTTTGTCCATAATTTCAAGGGGGGAAGCATTTTCGAGGTCTTTAGCTAATGCCTGGTAGTCCTCAACCTCCACTTCCTCAACCACCCCTGCAACGAATGTATAAAGACATCAATTCATCACCAAAACCGTATTCTTTCTCAGAAGCCCTCGTAAAACCATCAAGAACACGTAATACGAATTCAGAGAATGAAGACCCACCGGGGGCAACGGAGGTTGCAGCCAAAGGAGCAACGGAATCATTCCGTTTTGGTTCGGCATGTAGAGGCTCTACAGAGCATCGTCTCTGGGAATAATTCACAGATGAAGCTGGGACATTAGGCCGACTCGACAACCTAAGAGAACCAATTTGCGGAGCTGCAAAGTCAAACAAACACATCAGACTTGAGTAAAGAACAGATTAATTGAAAATCGATTCCGTTAAGAGCAACATTCAGAGGAGTATAGAAATTCAAAGCAAAAATTATAACATGGCGACGTAAATCTAGCCTTCGTAACAGAAAGAGCAACCAGTTGAATGGACTCATCACCCACGCTGCTTTCGATATCAAGAAAAAGCAAATCTAAAATTGAATAAACAGCCATTGCTTAGAAGAATTAACCAATCTAACTAAACATTAATAGTTTATCCACCGTCAACACGCTTCCCGGCAACCAATCAAAATTAAACCACAGGAGCATATGCATGGAGGAAAGAAACAGAAAAAAAAGGGAACTGAAAGCACCTTTAGGCTCAGAGGCGGAAATGGAACGAGAGAAACTGGAACCGGTAATTGCAGAAGCCGAAGAAGAAGAAGGAAGCGCCATTGTAGAAACGATCTCGCTCTAAAAGCTTCTTCTTGCTACGCTCTTCCTCGGAAATTTGTGTTTCTCTTTGCCTTTCAGACCGTATTTGATAATTTGAACTGAAAGGAAAATGGAACGATAAATATCAATGGTCCAGAACGAAAGACGTCTGTGGTTCATTGAACCTGGACGCTATCTCGGATTAGAGCCGCCTCGTGCCTTTTGCTTACGTGGCTGATTATTACTGGTTCATAATTCGAGTACTGCAAACGCGCGGCGCTCAGCGCTTCCGTCACGTACTTCAACCAGAGCCCATGGTCAAGCTTCCATTTTAAAAAAATAAATTTTTTTCTTTAAATAGTTTTTTAATGTTTGCTTTTTGGAAAATAAAGTAGTTTTTAATTTGTGTGGTACGATGATAATTGTTTATTTTAATATTAATTTTTAAACATAATTTCTCAATATTTATTTGTTAAAATATTAAAAAAGCAAAATTTGAAACCGACTAATTAATATAAAGGTTAAATTAAAATTTTGATATTTGAGCAATATTTTAAAATTTTGATTTAATTCATATAATTTGAATTTAGATTCAATTTAATTTTTATAATTTTAAAAGTTTATAATATTTTATTATTTGATTAGATCTCACAAATGGTTCTTGAATCTTTCCTTCATTCAAAAGATTCACATCTTTTTTTTTTTCTTTCTTGATTCTAAATTATAATAGGATCAATTAACATTAAAAACAACCAATTGTTGATAGAATTTATGAAAATTAATAAATTGTAGATAAAACAAAAGTTCAAATTAAAACTTTTTAACTATATACACCAAAATTGTTAGAAAATGGCAAATATAGAATATTTATATAGTACTTTTGGCAGTAATAATATCTAGGGAAATTGCAATGGGTAGCAAAAAATATTAGGATATTTGCAAATCTAGCTATGATTTTTTAGATTTGCAAACATAGCAAAATTTTAAAAATCTGATTTCCGTTTTTTTTATTATTCCAGTTTTACCCTTAGTATATCAACAGGTATATATGTAGTATATCTGATATGCTTTATATTTACTAATATACGAAATATAAAGTATATCAGTTAACTGATATACCAAATTTGATATACTCGAATGAATACAATGATATACCTAATATATACTTGATTTGATAAGCATAACATTTGATATACCTGATTAAATGTTGATATATCAATGATATACTTGATATGTTACTTTCTTTACTTATATTTGTTATGTTTTATTTTCTCTTTATTGAATTATGTTGTGTTATTTACATATTTTAAATGAAATGTTTGTCTTCTATACCTGTTATGAATGTTGATATACCATTGATATACCTCTTTTTTTTTCTTTTTGAACTTATCTCATTTTTATACTACTCAAATAATTAATAACATTGATATACCTGATTATGAGTAGCTAAATACATCAATGATATACTTGTTATTGAAAAAAATCACTGATATATAGTTTTAATTGTTGGTGTATTATGAAGGTCGTGGAATGCAAAATTTTTTATAAGTATATCAATAAGATGCAATTTTAAGTATATCATTAGTGTATTAGTACTCACTAAAAATGTAATTTAAAGTATATCAATATTGTATCAGTAGTATATTATTAAGATGATGTATAATATATTGATGTCATATTTGCCAACATGAGCATAGCTCAACTAGCATAAGATATACACATTCAACCAAAAGGTTAGAGGTTTAAATCTCCTACCACACATATTGTCCCAAAATAAAGTTAATATATCTAATTCTTTATTGATGAAATATATCAAAGATATCTAAACTAATGAAAGTTCATGTGTATACTTCATAAATGAAGTATATTATATTCACAAAATATACATCTGATATACTATATATTTAGTATATCAGTTGATTGATATACCCAATATCTAGTATATCAGT
This sequence comes from Luffa aegyptiaca, assembly GCA_017139565.1. Classification (NCBI taxonomy): domain Eukaryota; kingdom Viridiplantae; phylum Streptophyta; class Magnoliopsida; order Cucurbitales; family Cucurbitaceae; genus Luffa; species Luffa aegyptiaca. The sequence goes on from CM029398.1 coordinate 51,777,910, forward strand.
ACACTAAATAAATGAATGATGTACCTGATATACAGTATATCAATAACACCATTGATATACTTTTTAAACTTCCAGCGTGTTTTAGGGGTTTTTTTGACTTTTCAACTTTAATGTTTAGGCGGACCCACATTTTTTTGCTATATTTGCAACATTAAAAAACTGATGACATGGTTGCAAATTCCATATTATTTTTTGCTATTCTTGCAACTGCCCCTAATATCTAGACGGGATTTATAAAAAAAAAGAAAAATTAATTGTGTAAAAGGCTACAACTTTTTCCTTTAAAGAAAACCCACCAAAAATTTGGACTTAAACTAAAAAGATTCTTATCTTAAAATAAATAAATAAAGATTCTATGGCCATCGATTTCCTTGTATTTCTTTTGTCTTTTAATTTTTAATATAATTTTTTTGGTGGGGTTTATGAAACAATTTTTTTAATTAGTAGAAAATATAGACTCGTCTAATTTTTTTTGTGAATTTAATATTGGGTTTTAATTTTTTTAATGTCGTTGTTGGATTATGATCTGAAATTACTTGACTATTAGTCATTATCTTATAATTGTTATAATCCAATCTGATCTAGATTCTTTTTATCAATTATTGATGTTAAAGCATAAAAATTAATACAATTGGATTGGTTAAGGTATGCATCCTTGACAAGAATGTTAGGGATTCGAATTTCCTCAATTTTACATGTTGTGGAAATTTTAAAGAAAAAATATAGATTAATACAATTAAATGGTTTATCCATACTCATTTATTGATTATATCATGTTTGTTATAATTTTTTTACATACTTTTTTTTGTTATGATTTATGAGAGAACTCATTGGAGAATATGCCAAAACTAACTCATTGGAGAATCTGCCAAAACGAGTTTAGCTCAGCGGTAATTGACATGTATTCTCGACCAAGAGGTTCGAATTCCCACGAGGTTCGAATCCCCCACCCAAAAAAAAACTCATCTGAGAATGAGAATCTCTTGTTTCATTGAAAGTTTGCAACTTGCAAATAAGCCAAACTTAGTTAAATTGCTAATAGGTCTACTTTTAAATTTTGATTTTCTAATAGTTAACTACCGTTTTGTCTTGTAATTAACATGTATCTTTTATGAAGAGATTTAAATCTTCAACTTCAAATATTGTTAAAATAAAAATAATATATTGAATTTTAAATACTACTTTTTTTTTTGTTTATTATTCTACGAATGAAAAAAAAAATAACCTTGAACTTTAGATATATAAATATTCAAACTACTAAATTATACTTTAAACAACTTTTATTTTTATTTTTTAATTCAACATGTCAGGATTATAATGTCTTATCGAGTTGAGCTATGCTTAATTTGGTCGTACCTTATTAATGTATAACGAGAAGTTATATATATTTTCAAAAAAAAAAGAAGTTATATATATATATATGTATATAAGAAAAAAAAACCTACATTTCAAAAAAAAAAAAAAAAAAACATTTGATGTTGTCTGCTTATTAAATTAAAGTTTAAATTGTGTTTTTGTGGTTCTTTAAACTTTCGAAAATTTTGTTTTAATTTCTAAATTTCTAAATTAAGAATGAGAAAAGTCAATTTAATCGCTATCATCAATGTGAATGATTTAACACAAATCTAATATGGACTCGTCTTTTATTTATTTATCTAATTAATAAAAATCTACTGCATAAGCTTATAAATCCAAAATATAACAGTTGTAAAAAAAATCCAAATATAACAAATTAAATTAGGTAATGAATTTAAGTCCTTATTAAATGATTAATGATTTGATGAAAAAATTAATAGTAGAAATTAAAATAGTTTTCTCTATGAAAAATTAAAATTAAAATATGTTAAACATGATCATAGCTCAACGATTATCGTGTTTTATTTTTTCGTTGAAGTATCAAATTGAAATTTGAACTTTAAATTAAGGTTAAATCACAGGATTAGTTCCTGATCTTTCAAACTCGTGCCAAATAGGTCTTTGAATTTTAATAAGTGTCTAATCTTTAAATTTTTAATTTTGTATCTAATAAGTTCCTCAACTTTAAAAAATATATAATAAATCTCCAAATTTTCAATTTGTATCTATTAAAACCCCAAACCTTTAATTTTGTGTCTAATAAAGTTATTGATCTATTTATTTTTTATTTTTTAAATTTATAAATCGCTTAGATACAAAATTGAAAGTTGAATGTCCCATTAGATACAAAATTCATTTGTAGGTCTAATAGATTCATTAAGTTTAAATAATGTTGAATATGCCAAAGATCTAATAGACACAAAATTGAAAGTTAATGGACACGTTTGACAATTTTAAAGTTCATAAATCTATTATATACGTTGTAAAATTTGTGATCTTATTAAACACAAATATGAATGTTCTGAGACTAAACTTATAATTTAACCTTCAATTAATTTGAAAAAACTAAACCAACCTAATGTTTCCACAAGTATACCTTTATGGTCCCTTTATTCTCCGTGGATAAATTTTTTAGTTATTTTCAAAGTAATTTTTTTTTGGTTAAATTACAAGTTTAATCCCTGAACTTTGAGAGTTGTGTCAATTTGGTCCTTGAACTTTAAATTTTGTGTCTAACAAGTCTCTGAAGTTTAAAAATGTCTAATAAGTCCCTCAACTTTCAATTTTGTGTTCAATAGGTCCCTGACATATTCAAGATTTTAAAAAATTAACCTGTCTACCGGATATTATATTGAATTTTATGCCTATTAGGACCCTAAATTTCCAATATTGTATCTAGTAGGCTTGTGAATTTTAAAAAATGTCAAATAGGTAAAAGACTTAATAGACACAAAATTGAAAATTGAAGGACCTATTGAACACAAAAGTAAAAGTTCAATGACCTATTGGACACAAAATTGAAAGTTTAAGGATCTATTTGAAACTTTTTAAGGTTCAGAGACCAAATTGACACAACGACCCTGGAAATGAAGGGATTAAACTTGTAATTGAACCTTTTTTTTTTTTTTTTTTTTCCGAAAGGTTCGTTTTTCATCCACAAGTATGTGCGACCACTTGAGTGGGGCTATCCCACCTTAACATCATAATAGTTGTCTTAATGTTTTCCCCTCCAATTAATCTATTTTTCCACAAAATAAGAATGTTTTTTTTTGAGATACACAAAATAAGAATAAAAGGCTGTGGTTGGATTCCAAATTCCAAATACAATATGGTGTGGTTTAAGCGTCTTTAAGCCATTGTAAGGCCATGGATTTTTGTTAAATATTTGTGGTCGTTTTTAGTTTATTCTCTTGTCACATTCACATGGTATCACCATCACTTTTTATCTGATTCTTTTGTTTATTTCCAAAAAGATGTAAAATAGAAAAAAAGAAATTTGTATATCTTGAATATAGATCTCATTCGGTTATAATTTTCTTAAAAGAGAGAGAGGGGATTAGATTTGTATGTTTACTTTTATTTATTTTTTTTGTTTACTTTTAAAAAGATGAAAATAGAAACTTTACCAAACGAAGGATTGATAAAAAAACTAAAAACTAAAAGTAGAAGATTGTTGAACAAATCTCAAACTAAATTGTTCTACGAGCTGGATTATCACTATTTGCATTATTATTACATTATATTTAAGATGAGGGATTTCAACATATGTCCTCTCAAATAAAGTAAACATGTTTTTGATCGTTTGGCTATATTTATATTGGTGATAGTTATTCGATTATCTTTAAAAATTCTTGCTTTACTTTATTTTGTAAAAGAAAGTTTATGTGTTTGTTTATATTGATACGTTGACTTGAAAGAATGAAAGGAAAGAATCAATTTTTTTTTTTTGACAATACGTGGAAGGCAAGATTTGAATCCGATACCTCTTGATCATTAGTACAAGGTTTTATGTCAGTTAAACTATCCTCATCTTAGCATAAAGAAATCAATTAGTTGCACTAAGAAAAAACAATGAATTAAAATGTATAATGGTGGTTGTGGGAATTTGGAATCTCACTTTTTGAAGATCCCATCACACGGGGAAGAATGTCCTTTGCAGACTTAAAGAGGCAAATCCAAATTTTCTTCTTTTTTTGTTTGTCTTTTTCCTTTTTTTTTCCTTTTTTTTTTCCTTCCTTCCTTCCCTCTAATACACACGGAAATAATTGGTTCCAATTTGCGAGTGAAAAACAAAAGGAAAAAGGGCACAATGTGGGGTTCCAATTAAAAAAGGATTATGCGTCAAAAAACAATTAGAAAAGGTTTAACTTTTGAGGTCTAAGCAAATGAGCACATAACAATATAATGGTTTTTGAGATCATCGGAATCAATTTTATTAAATATTAATATCTAGGAGTAGGACTAGATTGGTTGCATGAATGACAAGCATGACATTAAAAAAATTAGACAATTTAATCACAACATTGAAAAGAAAAAATTAGTACATAAGAAATAGAAAATTTTCTAACCCACGTATCATATTGAAGTTAAAAATCATTTTAGTTGGTAAAAGAAAGAGGGAGAGAGAAAGAAAAGTGAAGTTAGCCTGTGCTTCTAATCTAATCTACCACCTCAAAAAAAAAAAAAAAAAAACATATAATGCAAATTTTTAACTTATATTATTATTAAACTAGACCTTCAAATTATTGACGGAACCTTGAACCTAACCTATTATAAAACACCTCCAACCAAAACACAAATGTTTTTCATTAGGACTCTCCTCTAGCAAGTAGCTAGTTATATGGATGGCATAAAAAAAATAATAATCAAGAAAGTCGCAAAATACTTAACAAGAATTATGTTCATAGCTCTCTCAAACTTTTAACTTTTCGAGTCACAAACATTTCAAAGAATAATACTGCTGTCCAAAACCCAAATTCAAGCACTATTTTGACTTCATATAGCACACATTGACTTACAAAAATTGAGGTAATGAAAAAGAAGAAAAAAAAACACATGGACTATGAGAAATAGGGTTGCCTTTTCTTAGTGTGAAATTAATAGTTAATAATACAAAGAAGTATGGTGAAACAACTGAAGTTTCTGAATAAGATGAAGGGTGTGTTTGGTTTAACTTTTCAAATGTTTAATTTTGGAAAAAAAATTCTAGTGTTTGGCAACCACTAAAAATAACTTGTTAGAAAATGAGATTGATAAATAAATCATTTTGAGAGAAACACTTAAAACTAACTTTTTAAAAAAAGAGTCTTTAGTATGCAATAACTTGTGTATAAAAACACATATGAGTAAATGCAACCAAACATATGAGTGTTTAAATTCTAAACATTTTTATGCAATTTTTTTTTAAAAAATGCATTATTGATAAACATTTAAATTATAAGGTATTCCACACGGACCCGAAAAATTGTATATGTTAACTTGTAAGAGTGGTGAAATGCATGCATCGGAGTGTGAATGGGCCAAACCATGGCTGGACTCAACTCAGCCCATTCAAGTGGATCTTATGGATTCAAAAAGTTTTATGGCCCATACACAGTATATAGGCCTGAGACCTCAATTCTTATTTCATTGTTCATTATTATGATACAAAATACAATAAATATAGCAAACTCGATTATAGCTAAATGGTAATTGACATGTATCTTCGATTAGGAGATATTGAAGTTCGAATCCACCCACCTCCATATATTTTCGAACTTAAAAAAAAAACTCAATAAATGTTTATATTAATGAATATCGTAACAATTGAACTTGATTAGTTTTATGATTTCGTCCAACCACGATAATAAGATAAATACATTTTTTTTTTTTTAAATATCAAGCACTTATCACTCATGTTTTTTTTTTAAAACATGTGGGGTAGAGAATTTAAACTTCTAGCCATTTAGTTAAGGATACAAACTTTATGCCAACTGAATTATGTTCTTGTTGACAAACACTCATATTTCTTTATGGGATTTTCGTACAGATGATCCTTTAAAATAGGCGAAAATGATAAATGTCTCACATTTTCAAAACAATAATATGTGCCTTTTTGCTTGCGCTATGCATCTTAGTAAAATTATCATTTTACTCTCTACTCTAACCTCGCTCTCTCTCCAATCTCTCACACTCTCTTGCTCTCTCTCGCTCTGGCTCCCCCTCTCTCACTCCAATTTATTTCTCCAACCTCTTACTCTCTCTCTCATTTCTCTCTCCAATCTCGCTCTCGTTCTTAAATGTCTTAAATGCACGTTTTTATACAGAGAGTAAAATGATAATTTTGTTAGGAAGATGACGTAAACAAAATGTCATATATCCTTATCCTGAAAAAGTAGGCCATTTTTCATTTTGACATCTGAAGATGATGAATTCTTTATTATCATCGGAAGTATATTCTGAATTTAAAAAGTGTTGTCATTACTTAAAACTAGCAATCACCAATTCACCATCCTTTGGGCGAAAATATACTTTTATCAACAAATCTATCGGTTCTACTGACAGCAAATACATCCGTATACCGTATATCCGAACTGTAGAAGTAGAGCAAGAATATATTCCCATAAAGTCGAATATTAACTAGAAAAAAAAAGTTATTTTGTTTCTCGAAATCTGTCAAACGGAAAAGTTGGAGAAGCTATTATCAGCATTCACCGTCTCTGTCAATTGTATAAGAATGGTAGTATGCGTTTCTTCAAACAAAAGAAAAGGCCAAAGGGTACTGTTTGCGTCAGCGACCCTTCCTTTCACTGTACGGGTTAAAGTATTTTACTTTTACCCTCCCCTTTGAACCAAAAAAAAAAAAAAAAAAAAAGAGTATAAAAAATATTATTTTTTAAAAATTGTCCGCATATTGAACGAAATGAAAAGAGAATAATTACTTTTTTTTTTTTTTTTTTTTAAGTAAAGTAAGTTATTAACATAAATTTTCAACTTTTTTTTTTCGATTAAACATATATTTTTTTTTGAAACAGATTAAACACAAATTTTCAACTATAAACTTATTTAATACAAAATTAAATGAAGATCTTATTAAGTTAGTAATTTTCTTTAAACTTGGACTGTTTTTTAGTTTGAATTTTACAAAGTTTGGAAACAAACTTCAACTCTTCAAGGGTTAAAAATGAAAATTTTCAAAGTTTGAAGGTATAATCGAGACCAATCTAACGTCTCAAATAACTTTATTTTATTATAAAGTTGAATAGTACTGTCATTGTTAAAGTCGAATGGTACTGTCATGGTTAGAGAATTTTTTTTTTCTCTCTGACATAAATTAAAAGGAAAAGTTAGACGAGCTATTATCATATACTTTATAATGAATTTCATGGTCAAACTTTGTAAGCATTCCTTTTCTTTCACTACAATGCAGTTACAGTGCTTTACATTTGTTTGAATTTTTTTAAAATTAATTTTAAATCATAATTTGAAGAATTTGAAGTGATTTTAGTTTAATTATTTTGTTTGGACGTTAAAGAAAAAAAAAAGGTTAAAGTTTACTAACAAAGACTTTCCTTTCAGTACTCACTCTTTTTGGTCCAATTTTTATTACTTGCTAACATAAATTTTATAGCCTCAATTTATTAATATAAAATTAAAATATGATAATATCAAAGAATTAAACTAAAACGAATTTCAAACTATTGACCACAATATCTTTCAAAAAAAAAAAAAAAAAAAACTATTGACCACAATAGTATTTTTACACATATATTTTTTTTCTGAGAAAAAAAGAATAGTTTAATTGTAATTGAAATGCCATCAAGAGGTCAAAGATTTAAGGCTAAATTATAAAAAATACCCCTGTTATGGGGTTTGTTTCAAAAATGCCCCTAAACTTTGAAAAGTTTCAAAAATATCCCTAAAATTTGAAAAATGTTTCAAAAATACCTTTGTCGTTAATTTTTTTTTTGTATGGAAATCGTTAAAGTTTCAGTTTCAAAAATACCCTTAAACTTTCAAAAAAAAAAGTTTAAAAAAATACCTTATTGAAAAATGATTCTTCTTTTTTCCTCCTCTACCTTAAATTCTAACGGTTTCTATCCAAAAATTAACAACAATGATATTTTTGAAACAAAAGAGGCATTTTCTATAATTTAGCCAAATTTAAATAAGCAAAAAAAAAAAACCATTAAAAGCGCGGTTTCTGTTGTTCACCGCATCACCACAGCCTCTCGCATCAAAGAGTAGGGCACTTGTTCTCTCCCCTGCAACTGTTGAAAGGCGCGCGACACTGAGGTATGATCTCTCTCGCCGATCTCTGCAATCCCTTCTCTTTCAAGCTCTCAGTACAATCCCCTTCTTCCATCTCCATCACTCTCTTTCTTCTTCGCCCACACAAAATTCATCTCCGATTCCTCCAACTCGATCACACTCCTACTGCCGTTGCTGTGGAGTTAACCTTTTTTCTTTACACCCTCTTCTGCTACTGATCCTGTCTTGGAGCCAAACATTTTTCTTTTCTCCCTTTTGGGGGTAAGAATTCCTTTGAATATTAAGTGTGTTTGTGGGGTGCACACCAATTGTTTGCGGAAAGTTCTCAAAGATGAGTGATAAAGAAGTAAAATATGAGATAGAAATGTTTTTAATTGTATAAAAGTTACTCATTGTTTAAATAAGCAGTGTTCAACGGTACCGACACTTTGATCGATTTATGCTCAAGTCTACATATACATTCAAATCTCTCCTCTATTTTATTTTCTAAGGGAGAAAAAAAAAAAAAAAAAACTCTCCTTTACTATTGGTATACAATATTATAATAGGAATCATATGTGCTGGTATGGATATGGGAGATGTTATTGTTTGATAGTTTCTACTATAATTTGATAGAAAGACAAACGGGAAGTGAGTGGAAATGGAGGTGAAGTCCCCACCGCACTCCTTTCTATACTTGAAAAAAAAAAAAAAAGTTGAAAAAGAAGCTAGGGAAATGGAATTTGTTTGACGTTTAATTGGTTTATCACGATAAGCCCCATATATTGTAGTCATTTTAGCCTGGCTCGTCCTAAAACATATTGCAAAATTTCCTTAATTCTGCCAAGATCGTTCTAGTACTCTCAAGCTACTTCATTGCACTGTTTACCCCTGTTCAACTGGCGAGTGGTGAGCTCTTTGCCGGCGGTTCAATCCATGTCACGCTATTGAATTTCACATATCTTAGTCTCTTTTCTGTGAATTCTTTCATGTTTTCTTGTTGTTCCTGAATATCTATCGTCATTGTCATCTAGACGTGTCTATGATCCACGTGGTTAACTAATGTTGCTTGATTCTGCCTACAAGATGAAAAGTTTTACTAGGGTATGTGTTGTTGAAGTTATGCAGTTCAATAAATTTTGGTCTTGTGATCACCTTCTTGTCAACTTTTACAGACTAGTCGAGTTCAATCGCTATGGCCGAGGCTGCATCTCTTGCCCCAAATGCCGAGTTGTTGGAATGGCCCAAGAAAGACAAGCGTCGGTTTCTTCATGTTGTGTACCGTGTCGGTGACCTTGACCGCACTATCAAGTATGATTTTAATATTGGGTGTAAAAAATTTTGCATTTCGCATCTGATTGGTCTGATTATTTGTTCTCCTTTTTCGTTTTTTACTTTTCAGGTTTTATACTGAATGTTTTGGGATGAAATTATTGAGGAAGAGGGATGTGCCAGAAGAGAAATATTCTAATGCCTTCCTTGGATTTGGACCAGAGAAGTCTAATTTTGTGGTGGAGTTGACATATAGTATGTACCCTAGAGTTATTTTCACGTCTGTTTCAGCATGCTCTTGCATATCTCTGATTATGTTCTCAGATTAAGCGTGGCATACTCTTGATTGAAGTCAATGCGTAATGTTGATAAAAGCTAAAAAGTGGGGTGGAAAACTTAAAATTGCGGCGTTACTTTAGCTTATTTTTCTCGAACACCGGTTGGTTATAATGATATTTTATTCATCTGTCTTCAACAATATCTTGTCTACCGGTTCCTACCCATTAAAGTTTTATATAGACGGGGGAGAAATGAATATTTTTTGCTTCCCCTGCCTGGTCGCTTAAGTTAGAATATGAATGGGTGAATCTATATTCTCAAACTTTTCTTTTTCAGAGTTCATTACAATTTATCTATTTAGTTTGGTGATAAACTTAGATGTTTAAGGTAGGTTATATTGATGGTGTTTTGCAGATTATGGAGTTAGTTCTTACGATATTGGGACAGGCTTTGGCCATTTTGCTATTGCAACTCAAGATGTAAGAGGGTCCTTTTTTAGTAAGTTAAATAGTTTGCCTTTAACTGAAAATAACCTCCCGTGGTTTTCTAGGTGTATAAACTTGTAGAAGATATACGAGCCAAGGGTGGGAGCATTACCAGGGAGCCTGGTCCGGTCAAAGGAGGATCCTCTGTCATTGCCTTTGCAAAGGATCCGGATGGTTATATTTTTGAACTCATCCAAAGAGGTCCTACTCCTGAGCCACTTTGTCAAGTAATGCTTCGTGTTGGTGATTTGGAACGCTCTATCAAGTTTTATGAGAAGGTATCCCATTCTAAGCAATGTGTTTGTATGTGCTTAACATCCTACTATTTTATTCGAGAAATTTTTATTTGAGAAATTGTATTATGGAGGAATTCTTGAATGATGACATGTAAGTTATTAACGGTTGCTAATTATAATTATTGTGCCTTATTCTGTTTTAACCTTCGAGCAACATGGTTTTGGAAAATGAATGATTGTACCAAGCCTTGCTCAAGTGTGCAAATCGCAAAATAAATTGTTTTGAGATTTATTAGTGATAGAGTACACTTTAGTGAAAAGCTTTTTAGAAATAGCTTTTGTCGGGGTAAACATAAGTTGTTTGCGATGTATATTCATATTTCTATTTTGTGAGATTTTTATTAATGTTCTCGTATTTATTGTTTTTCTTTGCACAGGCCTTGGGAATGAGGCTATTGAAGAAGGTTGATAGGCCAGAATACAAGGTTAGCTAAGTTCTCTTTTTTTGACAGTTACCACCAGTTCTTTAGCTACAGGTTTATCTTTCATCTATCTGATGCTGGAACTGATTTTGGATCTTTTTATTTTGCTATATGCATTTGCATCCGACAGTATACCCTGGCCATGATGGGATATGCAGATGAATTAGAGACAACAGTGCTAGAGTTGACTTATAATTATGGTGTGACAGAGTATACCAAGGGAACTGCATATGGTCAAGTAAGTTTATTACACACCTTTCTCTATTGTTATTTGTTTATTTTATTTTAAATGGAAACTCTTTTTCTTTGCATTGTCTACTTGGTAAACAGTATTTTGTTATTTGTTTTAGGTTGCCATCAGTACTGATGATGTATACAAGAGTGCTGAGGTTGTCAACCTGGTTAATCAGGAACTTGGAGGAAAGATAACCCGACAACCAGGACCACTTCCTGGACTCGGCACGAAAATTGTTTCCTTTCTGGATCCTGATGGTTGGAAGACTGTAAGTATCTTATTGTAATGGTTCTATATTCCATTTTGTCTAACATTACTTTTCGCTATCAAATTCAGCTAAAATTTTCTATATACATCCCATGGTAGGAAAAAAAAATGGTAGACTTTATATGTTACTAGAAACTAATAAGCGACTTTGAAAAAAGGAAAGGAAAAAGAAAATAATCGTGTGTTTTCTCTAAAATTACTTCAAAATACATTTTGACTCTATGTAACTAAAAGTCTTGTTGAACTCACTGTTATGGTAGAGGGAGTTATTATCATGATTTACTTTTGAGTGGGGAGATTAGTGCATTTGTCCTTTACAGAGAAAACATGGAACTGCAATTCCATGTCTTCATTTTTTGAAGATATACCGTAACATACAAGCATACAAGTTGGATTACCTCTAATTGCTGCTTTCAATGTTACACATGTATAGTGTTTGGAGATTAGCTTCAAGGTAGTTCTGCTGAAAAAAGGATCATTTGAAATAATTGAAAGAGATATATTAGTTAGTTTCAAAATAGTGGACCTTTGAATGGTTTGACATAAATTGATGCCAAAGACGTGATGCTGCAAGTCATGCACATGAACTTAAAATTTGAGGCACATGGTGATCTTAATCTACCATTGAAATCCTACTTGTTCGTTAGCTATGAAATCTGAAATTAACTTGGCAATTTTGGTAGGGCTAAACGTTTCATTATTCTTGTAGGTCCTTGTTGATAATGTAGATTTCCTGAAGGAATTGGAACAACAGTGAGCTCCACTCTATCTTGTTTAATAGTCGAGTGATGGAATAAAACCGCCCTGCTTATGTGGTATCTACTTATCGTACATTAAATAAATAATGTAGAGTCTGTTGATGGCTCTATATTTTTCACATTTTCGAGTGGTTGCATTGCAAATAGCTCTGCTATGGCATGTCCTATGTTTTCAAAGAAAAAACAATCTGCAGACTCTACTTCTAAGTAGTTCTATGTTATTTATGTAGCATTCCTCTATCTTAATATCTTTGGCCCACAGAATTTGTCTCATCTAATTGATTTCTCGTGTTCTTGGGTGTTCCACACAATTCCATCCTCGATCTCTTTTCTTCGTCTAAAATTCATTATGAGTACACAAGTTCATCCAATTTGTTTGAATCATTTTGGGTTTTGTTTAAAAACTCCTTTTGTCGTATGTTTTATTGAATTAATGATGATCAAACTTTATGTAATGATTTAGTCTACGTAATTTAAAATGAATCAAATGAAGCTTAAAATTTATATAGAAATAGATTTATAAAGAAAAAGAACCCAATATTTAAAGGAAATGTTAGAACTTACATAAGTATTATCCACTAAATTACTCTACCGTATAAGAAGGTTCAGTTCAAAAACGTGTTAATGATTTAAAATTAAATTATAGTCTTATGGAAAAAGCCGAGCGTAGTCACGAACTAAATGAGCCCTCTTTTTATCTCTATGTTCTATGTTTTGTAGGCATCAAGTTGGAAACATCCTTTGAATGTGAAAAATGAAATCATAACCAATTCTTAAAGAAGTTGCATTTCCCTCTCTCAGGGACGAGCCACCAGTAACAGAAATACCAATTGGCCCAAGTTATTCATATACAAGTCTTCCTATAACTATGGCAGTTGTTAAAAGAATGATGAAGTGAGAATACAAGGGAAGGATTCTGCTAAAAAAAAGTTCATCCCTGTAGCAACTGACTTCTCGTTTATCCCAAAACCTAAATCTGGCATTGCTTCCCGCCAGATCGATATGCATCAGAAAGAAAGAACACACTTTTCTTTGTCTAAGATAATGTGTAATCAAACTTTGTCAACTGGATAACAACCAAGAACACGGAGAAACCTTGCAAATTCCTGCCAGAAAATGTTTTCTGTAAGGCCTTGTTTCTAGTAAAAAAGAAAAATTATAAGTTGGAGCGAATGGATTTCTTAGTTCTTGAAAATACATGAAATTGCTATTGATGCGCTGAGATTCGATATAAACACCTAGGAATCTCCAGTGTATATAAATGTAACAATTTCCTCAAACTACACAGCAAGCATAATGTGGATAAAGAGCAGGCCACTAAACGAAATCAAAATCTTATAAAGCTAAGGTAGTTGATCGGTTAAGGTAATCTATAAATTATAATGGACTGACCTGTAGATGTGCCATAGCACATTGAGCTCGGGATTCCATCATTGAAGCTTCAAAGTCTATGTAAAAGAGATAATCAAAATATCTGCCAATAGCAAGATGGTAAACTTTCATTATAAACCTTTTTACTCGATCACAAGTTATCTTTAAGGAATAAAAACTTAGGCAGTTGTATGTTGACAAGCTTTTATAATCTTCCAATATTTATCTCTTTGTTAATAAAAATTTTCTCCAAGTAAACTTCCATCGAGCTCAACATGTTGTCGTCATAATTAGCATAAGCTACACATACAATGACAATCATTCCATCCTCTGTTTTCGATTATCTAATAAATCACACACAGTAAGTTCTTACTCACCTTGCTCTCCCTTCATTGGAATCATCAACGACCCTTAGAGGACGTTGTCTTTGTGGACGACTCTCTATCTAAATAACTCCAAATAATAAGGTTAAAAATGTAAGCCTGTTAGTTACTCAAAAAGGCATAACAAGAATAAATGAAATCTAACTTCAAGCTTACCTTCGTCAAATTAATTTCCCGCAAGGCAAAGACTGCCAATGCTTTGAATAGAACACCCGGACCTTCCTCAAGAGTAAAGACAATGCTGGTCTGAAGGGAAAATGAAAATGAATTATTAAATATGTAAAAGCAAAGGCCATAACAATCAATGAAAACTTTACCTTGTACAGCTTATCTGTTCCTGGAATAACGGGTTCTCTTGCAAGAATCAGAAAACGAGTTATGTTATTATCATTATCCTGGCCATTTCAAATAAGGGACATATCACCTTCATGTTGCATAAAACAATTGGCAAGTTTAAACATAAACGCCTAAAACTTTGCTATACGGATAATGTCTATAAAACAATTGGATATTACAATCTGTTCCACCAATTGCCATATACTAGACAGCTTTATGCAGCTGCACTGGATATCATCTGGATTTTCAAACCAGGTAAACTAAATACCATAACGACATCCATTCATATCCACATTTTCATCCACCGAGAATATGAGGAACTAGCTAGGCCTCCAATGGTTGAAGTATACACTAGAGAGGGCAAAAAGGGAAACACCACCTAAGAAGTTAGTTATATAGGGGGCGGGTATATGCGCTATAAATAGACAGTAATTAGTTTGTTTTGGAGGTATGGAAATTAGTATGAGAGATATAGTGAAAGGAAGAGAAGTTGGTCCCCTCAAATTCTTCTGGTGCTTGTAGTTATCCTTCAGGATTAATATCAATATAGATATCTATCACTAGCCTAACCATTATCTCTTTCTCCAGTTCTTTGTGTGTTGGAGGGAGGAAGGATTACTGGAATGTAAGAGTATGAAAATTTTGATCGAGTATCCTTCAAACTATATAAAACAGCTAAGTGGAAATTAAAAGAAGTCTTACCTGAACATTTTCTGCAAGAATATTGAGCCCATAAATTTCTGCAGCTCGAGCACTTGCAATCGCTGCGGTGTCTCTTTTGCCACTTGAGGCCACCATCTATATCCAGAACTTTGTAGTTATTACTGTAAAGAGCTCTCATGTAATGCAATATTGAATTTAGGAGAGAAACATGAAAACTTTCAGAACGAACCTGAGCAGCTGCGGCAGTGTCTTCAATACTGATCCTCAGAACGCCTAATGTGCTTAGTTTCATCTCGCATTGATCCAAAGCCTGTCAACAAGGTCGGCATAAACATATCACCAAAAGCAGGGATGGAGTTCAAAATTCTGCTCTATCCAGCTGGACCCATTATAACAACTAAAATGTCAGGGGAATAAATTTTGAAAGCAAACTTAAGAGGTAAGGTTTCAACGGTTTGAAATAGTTCTAAAAAGTCACAGACAAAGAATCCAAGTGCGTTAATATCGCAAATTTATCAATATTTGGTCCCCATTTATCAGTATATACCAAGATTATGGTTGAACTGGAGATAAACCAAAGACTATTGTACAGTATAAACATGACTGACATGGGGATGGCTCAAAACATTTTTCAGCTCCTCCTCCCTCACGCCTTGCAATCCCAAGAGGCAGTGGTTAACTTGCAACTGCACTTCCCCGGCAATGTGCAACCTGTGCCGAAGGAGTAGATCGTAATTACGATGAATGCTTCCACCAACAGAGTTCTCAATTGGAAGAACAGCCTTCTCAACAAGCCACAATTCAACTGCCTGCAGAAAACAATCTTCACATTGTCAAGGGAATAACAGTAACCAATGAATATCGACTTACAAACAAATCTACGAACCTTAAATGCAGCTTCAAAATCTTCACATGGGACAGTCTCACACTTCGGGTATGCTTTGATTGCAGCAATCTCACTATATGCTCCAGGTAAACCCTACATCGTGCAAATGAACCAATGACAACGGTGCCATTGACATTCGAAAGTAATGAAATAGCCATGAGCTTCACCTGATACGCAACTCGAACTTTGGAACCGTCACTTGGAGAATGAAGATCAGTTGCGGATAAGGGTTCTGAATTGTTCGTGTAATGCTTAAGGATTAGCTCGGGGGGAAAACAACCGTAAATAAAAACTAGGCAGTAGAAAAGGAGAACTATCAATCAATCTAGTGCACATTTTAATGAGAACTTTGCTCCCAGAAGAACTACTGAAGGAATCAATTCCATAATCTTATCGATTATCCATGCCGATATGTAACAGTTCTGATTCTCCAAGGACAAGGACAAGGACAACCAGTACGTAAGAACTTAGATTCATAGAGAAATATATGCTTATTTAACTTACTTGGAAGAACGCTCAAATCCTTACGAGAACCCTTGGGCTCCTCCAGAGTCCGATTAATGGTCTGAGAAGATTCAACAGCAGGCTTTTCATCTTCAACAGAAGTGACAGCTCTCTGAGCCAAAACTACCATTCGACAAAATTCCCATTTCCGCAGCCTGATAAAATCATGCCTCCAGCTCAAGGAACTCCCAGTAGAAACAGACCCAGAATCAGAAACAGGCAGCAACAGAGAAGAAGTTCGAGCACAAGCCTGGAAGGGTCCAAGGTTAAGAGTAGCCATCAAAAGAATTCGAAAATGCTAATGGAGAGGGCGTAAATATCAGTTGAATCCAGAGCCATTGCGATGGGTATGGTTGGTGAGAAATCTGTTGGCGAGTTTCAGTGAAACCCAGTGCGGCATTGTGAAGGAGGTGGACGAGAAGGACGTGATTTGGACCCCACACTACTCCCTGCTTCGTTGAAGAAAACCCCCGCTAGGCGCTACATAGATATATACCCACAACAAAATCGACCCCATTTGGCCATTTCCAACGAGCAAAACGTTGGCCTCGCTCGTTGGGGTACCGGATATTATCTCATTCATACGAGTATTAAATATCTAAGAATATCGTGTATTGCTAAATCGAGCTTAGCTAAATGGTAACGGACATGTACCCTCGACCATGAGATCAGAGGTTCAAATCCCCTACCCTCAAATATTAAAAGGAAAACTCTAGACACTAGCAGATACAAGCACAATTTAAGTGTTAATTCAAGCACAATTTAAGGAATAAAATTACTTATTACCTATCTTAAGGTTGAATGTTTACTGTTTGGTGTTTGTTTGGTGTTTGTTTTTCACTTCACGTCGACCCGAAGCTATGATTTAACCATCTTCCATATTTTTCCTTTACCTTTCTCCTGGGTTATTTATGTCAAAATTCATTTTGTTGAAAATGTTTGCCAATTTACGCATTCCATTTTTCAAACTTGGTAGTTAAGCAACCCTTTTAGACGATTCTTTAACAAATTCTTTCAATAAGCTAAACTTTGTTTTATCCACCACTCAATATATAAATATATATAGATTTCACCAAACTTCTACTTTGTAAGCATTTGAAAAATGGTAAAATTATTTGCTTGTGAAGAAGGTTGGTTCAAAGCACACACATGCTTCACAACATTTTATTGCATATTATATTTTTAAGTTGGAAAAATAAATTAGTTTTACTCACTAAACTTGACAAAGTGGGTCAATTTTTATCTCAAAATTTCATTTTCATAAATTTGCACCTCATTCAAAAGAAAGATACATCTATAATATTTACCTTAAATTTAAATCAACTTTCGAAAAACTTTTGCTTGCTTTTTATTAAAATTAGTAGATGAATTTAGCAAAAATCAAATAAAAAGGTAGAAATTGTAGAGTGAGAATCGATACACCATTTAGAGTATAAATTGATTTTTTTTTTTTTTTTGTATTAAATTTCATTCAACTATTTAAAGAACTTTGCTGTACTTAAAAAAAAAAAGACTGATTCAAGGGGAAAAAAAATATAAAATCAAAGTATTTAAGATTGAATAAGTTTTTGAATAGAAGATTTGATTTGATTTGACTGTGATTTGTATGAGGAAAATCCTTGTCGGTGTAGTCTAATAATGGAATGCTGGCACAATGACCACTGGATTGAGGACAAGTTTGATTGGTCACAACGAGTCAAGTTGTATCCACTCTACGGATGTCAACTACAGGTGGGGAACACCCATTTTCTTTTTTTTTTTACGCCCATTTTCTTTTTAGTCACTATATTTAAAATAATAATAATATTAAGTCATAAACCCTTCAACAATAATTTTTTTTTTTTTTAAAAAAACCCTTCAACAATATATCTAGAAGTCTTTGAATTTTAAAAATATGAGGTAAAATACATTTTTGATCCTTCATGTTTGGGATTTGTGTCTATTAAGTCTCTATATTTCAAAATTGAACAATCAAGTCTACGATATTTAGAAGATAGTTCTATTGAATCCTTGCATGGTTGGTTTTTTAGCAGAGGGTTGATGTGACACCATTTAAAAGGAAAATAATATTTTTCTAAATTAAAATAACGATACGATAAATTAAATTAATAATAAGATGAAGAAAAAAAAAAAAAACCCTCCCCCTCTCCCTTCTCTCCACCCACCCTTTCCCCTTCATTATTCTTTCTTTTTTGGCGATAGGGAGGTCGACAGTTTATGGACAGCAGAGTGAGCTTCTAAATCAAAGGAGGGAGGAACTCCTCATTTTCGATCCCACCCCTCCCCTTTTTCTTCTTCTTCTCCAAAATTCGACCTGAATACATATTTTTTACTCCAAATTTGGTCCCTTCTCTGTCTTTGAAATTTCATTTTATATGATTCCCAAATTAACAATTCATTTATATTATATGATTATTTGTATTTTAATATATTTTTTTCACATATTATAAACATAAACATGTTCTCCTTCCCTTCCATAAAGGGTGAATATTGGTTTGGTTGATTTTGGGTACAAACAAGAATCAAACCATTCAGTTTTTACAAAAGAAAAATCAAACCAATGTCTATTAAGGTATGAACCCATCAGTCAATTTGACCTCTTTAGTTTTGGGCCATATTGGACTTCCATGTTTATTTACTGGACGGTTGCCAACATTAGCTAGTGCTAGTCGATAGTCAATGACATCCACAATGATATATCAATATTCTATGGATGGTAGATAACAAAGCAAATATTTTCGATTTTTTAGATTTAGAACCATTATGTCCAATTTATGCCAAAAACGAAACTAAACTAGTCAAGTTATTTCTATTTGTTGATTTTTCGATTTTTATGTGTATCCCAATGGTCATACATCTAAAATACTTTCTTATGCACTCTAAATAGATGCATCTTAGTCACACGCTTTCTATTTGTAGACTTAGGGTCCGTTTGGAATACATTTTAATTTAAATGTTTTTCAATAATGCATTTTTTAAAAAACATTTTGTATAAAAATGGTTTAGAATTTAAACACTCGTATGTTTGGTTGCATTTCCTCACAAATGTTTTTATATACAAGTTATTTTTTATTTAAGAAGTCTTTTTTAAAAAGTTGGTTTCAAGTGTTTCTCTCAAAATGGTTTATTTATCAATCTCATTTTCTAATAAGTCATTTGTAGTGGTTGCCAAACATTAGATTTTTTTTCAAAACGATTTATTTTCAAAATTAAACACTTGAAAAGCTAAACCAAACACACCCTTATTCACCCATCATTTTAATTTTAGCCAAAAAAATCAAATAAGCAAATTTTTTTTTAGTTCAACAACATTAAAGGTGGAGATTCAAACCTTTGATCTCTCGATCGAGGGTACATGTTAATTATCGTTGTGTTATGCTTACTATAGAAAACACTCCATTATTATTACTATTGAAAAAGGAGATTATTTTACCACAATTATTATCTTCTTTTTTCTTTTTCTTACTATTCTAATAAACTTTTAGTTTAATATATCAAATGGTCTCAATCCTGTAGGTAATACTCAAACTGAAATTTAATATTTAGAAATGATCAAGTTTACCTTTAACATAGTAAAATTAGGGTAACGTTGGTGTATCCTTGAATTATTGTTTTATTAACATGTAGACTTACTATTCAAATACTATTTAGTACATAAAAACGCACCATTCCATCAACAAAATCTATCTCTTTCAATTAATATATCCAACAAGCATGTTCACATGTTGAAATATTTTAATACAATAATAATTCAATACCTCACCAACTTTTTTTTTTTTTTTTTTTTTTTTGAGAATAAAAGTATTTCATTAAGAAACGGCAAAACCCCTTGGGGAAACAAACATACTGCGCTCTATAAGCGCTACACTAACCATCCACTCTTGATAGTTTTCTAGCCACAAAAAGGGCGATGAAGAAATAGCCACTCTAGCCATCTTGTGGGCAAAAACATTGTAGTTACGACCTACAAACTTAAACAGTACATTCAAAAGAATCTCTGATGATCTTGATGTCCCAAATTGTCGCAGCAATGCTTGAGTCACATGGAATCGTATCATTGATAGAATTGATTAATGCCAAAGAATCAGATAAAATCGTGACTCTATCCACATCCAATGACTTTGCCAAACGTAAACCCTCCAGAACCGCCACCGCTTCTGCCCCCAAAGGAGACGTACAAACATCTGAAACTGTCGTCTGAGCTGCTCGGAGACGACCTGATTTATCCTGCAGAACTATCCCAATATCGCTTTTGCGCGAGTCTCCCAAAAAAGCTGCGTCTGTGTGCATAATATAATCTTCCCCTTTTGAGATAATACTACGAACATCTTCCTTAGATTGCTTGTAAGCCCCACCCCTCAGATTAGCTGTCCAATACTCTACTAGATATTCATTAATCCATTCACATCGTGCTACTACATAAGGAATGGGACGATTGTGAATCATACTATTTCTATCGTTCCATACTGCCCACCCACACAGATACGTTCTAACTCATGACCTTGAGACCTGCCTAAACACAACCATCGATCTTTAATCTCCATAGGGTTCGATTGCTCCAAAACCCTAGGAGTACTAAGATTCTCCCAAATCTCCCTAGCTCTCACACAATGAAAGAGTGCATGATCCGTAGTCTCCACCTCCTCATGACACAATGGACAAAATACCCACTGGAACATGATGGTTCCAAAGATTGACCATGGTTGGAATTGAATTGTGAAACGACCTCCAAACAAAGAGTTTAACCTTATTAGGCACCCTCATTTTCCAAATTTTTTGCCACATGCTCATCTCCATCCCAGGTTCTGAACCAGAGTCCTCTCTACCACTCCTCATACAAAGCTTATACCCACTTCTCACAGAATACTCACCCCTCCTATCATAGTGCCATATCCACTTATCTGGTGCAGAACCACTTATTGGAAGACATGTGATCACCTCTACATCATCCCAGTTTAAACACTGGTTCAGTTTCCCAATATCCCATTGCCTCGATGGGGATATGAAATCTGCCACCACCGCCGTCTCCAAAGAAGGAATGATGGGTGATGTGACCTTGAAAGTGTTGGGCCGCGGAAGCCAGGGATCATGGAATATTTTAATGGACTGGCCGTTACCCAAATTCTTCATAATTCCTTTTTTCAGAAGTTCCATATGATGTGGAATTTTCCTTACCGCAAGCGCACGGGTCAAGTAATAATAAAGTGTTCGTATAAACGAGTGTCGTCCTCTGGATTGGATTTTTAAGCAAATCAAGTATTGTGAATTATCTTGCTCAATTTTATTTAGGGATCAAAAAGTAGTGAGAGAATGATATGAAAACTAAATCAAAGCAAGTAAAAAGTGGAAATTCAATTGGAAAAACACTTAGGGAATTGATTTCGCCGATTTAGTCTAGGATTGATTTTAAGGAGTAAGTTATTATGCACAATGAAATTATGAGCCAAAGACCCTGTAATCACAAATACCTCTCCCG
The DNA here is from genome assembly GCA_017139565.1 of Luffa aegyptiaca. NCBI lineage: Eukaryota > Viridiplantae > Streptophyta > Magnoliopsida > Cucurbitales > Cucurbitaceae > Luffa > Luffa aegyptiaca. The sequence continues at coordinate 51,799,628 of CM029398.1, forward strand.
AGTATAATTGATTCTCATGCAAATTAACCAACTTGATATCCCTATCTAAGTTTATTAATATGCAAGGCAATGAGATCTTTTGACCAATTCTAAAGTTAATCTAAAACCGTCACGAATTAGAAAATAAACTTTCGTCATGCAATCTTGAGTATGTCTATATCAAATCCCCTCTCCCGAGCTAGATTCAAAACATAAATCATCCAACTAATGACCAATCAATTGAAAGCATTAAATCAAGATTACAAACATAATAAACATTGCACAACTTAAACCATAAATCAATCCATAAACTCAATCAACTACATCAATCCCTAAGCTACAAGTTTAGCTACTCATGATTTGTATTACAAGCTCAACTAAACATAATAAAGCCATAAAATCTCGCTAAGAAAAGGAAAGGGAAAAGAAAACTCAATGTAGGCCGAGACCGAACGTCCCCGTCACGATCCCCACGAACGATGGGTTGATTTCCGCTTTTCTCCCTCTTGTTTAGCCTCAATCCTCTGTTTTCTCCTCTGTTTTACGGCTCCAAAAGTATCCAAAAGAGTCCCCCCAAAAACCTAGCCGAAAAGAACTATAAATACTGATTTTTCGTCGTAGCGTCGAGACGCTATCCAGACAGCGTCTCGACGCTGCCTCTAAAACACGCGCGTCTGGAATGGAAATAACGGCAGCGTCGAGACGCTATTGTCACAGCGTCTCGACGCTGTGACGCTGCCGCCTCTTCTAATTAAGGAAAACCAGCGTCAAGACCCTCCAAGAGTGGCGTCTCGACGCTGATGGGCAGAATGCCCTCTCTTGGCTCCTTGTTGCTTGAACTTTCCGGTTCTTTGGCATATTTTCACGTCCCGAACACCCGATTAACTCCAATTCCACGTTTTAGCTCTAATCATCGCCTTCCTACAAAATAAACAATAAAGCACAATAAAATGGCCAAAAAATCATAAAAGACTAGCTAAATTAAATAAGTAAAAGTAGCTAGCTATGCTCGCTATCACCATACCCCACACAAACCCTTCCAAAAGAAGAAAGATGAAGAGCGAACAAACACATTTAAAACCGAGGAATTAGGAAAGTATTTTTCACTCAGAACTTTTGAAAGTGTAAGATGCGGATTACACAAAACCCTCCAGACTTGCTTAGCAATCATTGTCTGATTAAAACATGCCAGATCAAGGAACAATACCTCACCAACTTTCTATTAATAAATATCAACAAATTATTTGATGGAACAACTTAATTAAGAATTGTTAATACATTAAAAGCAAGAGAAGAAAAAAACGAATCACACCTAAAAAAAACTCAGGGACTACTTGATATAATTCTAAATTCTATGGTTTACCTTTAGCCACTAGCAGGCAGTCATCGCGTCGAGTCAATAAGGCTACATAACTTGGGGCCCAATAAGCCAACATCTTCTCACATTGGGCCTGGGCCGTTAGACATGGGCTGAGCAGGATTTGGTGGTAGTAGTGGTGTGTGGGACACAGGCATCTCTGTGGAGGGTTGCATGCAGATGCAGGATGCAGCTACGACACTCAGAAGCTGACCACTCGGTGCCTGTGGTGACGCCGTCCCCCCATTCCCCTCTCTGCCACTCTCTCACCAAAATCCCCAATTATTACCCACACACACACACACTCTCTCTCTCTCTATTCTTTTACACAGTATTATTGCATTTTCTTCACTCCCATATTTCTTTTACTTTATATATATATATTTTTAAAAAAAGGAAGAAGAAAAAAAACCATCCCAATTTTGAGACAAAACAAAACGACTGAGGTTGAGGCAAAGGAAGGTAAAGTACAGACATTGGAAAGAAATATCCACAGCTTCTGCTCCCAACCCATTACAAAAAGACGCGCCGATTGCGTCTCTCTCTCTCGTGCTTCCCAATAAAGACACTCTCACTTTTACCATTTTGCCCTTCCCCTTCCCCTCTCTAACATTCTTCCCTTCTTCTTCATTCTTTTTCTTGTGACTAATTAAAAAATAATAATAATAACCCAACCCCACAACATTTGTCGCTCTCTCCCCTTTCCCCATTTCCATTTCCATTTCCCTTCTTCCTTCCTTCCATTTTCACTGCTGTAATGGCGAAGTCGTCGACCCCCTCGACGACGTCGCTTTCGCACATTAAACCCAAGGATTATGCTCATAGTCCTGTCCATTACGCCGTCGCTCTTGCCGATCATTCTGCTCTTTCTCGCATCATTTCCACTCTTCCTCGTCTTGCTGATCCTGCCAATATTCACACCGAGGCCGATTCCCTCGCTCAGGAGCGGATCGCCGACAAGATCTCTGCCGTTCTCGACCGCCGTGATGTGCCTTACCGGGAAACTCCGCTCCATCTCGCTGTTAGGCTTAAGGATGCTTTTGCTGCACGTGCTCTTTCCTCCGCTGGTGCGGATATTTCCCTCCAGAATTCCGCTGGATGGAACCCTCTGCAGGAGGCTATGTGTCGCCGGAGTTCGGATATTGCGCTCATTCTTCTCCAGGTTCACCACCGTGCCGCCTGGTCCAAGTGGCGCCGACGATTGCCGCGCGTTATTGCCGTTCTTCGTCGAATGCGAGATTTCTATATGGAAATTTCGTTTCACTTTGAGAGCTCTGTAATTCCGTTTGTTGGGAAAATTGCTCCGTCGGATACCTACAGAATCTGGAAGCGCGATGGTAATCTCCGAGCCGATACGTCGTTGGCTGGATTTGATGGCTTGAAGATCCAGCGCGCGGATCAGAGTTTTCTCTTTCTCGGCGATGGCGATCAGGTCCACGACATTCCTTCTGGTTCTCTGCTTGTGATCAACCGCGACGATCGTAAAATCTTCGACGCGTTCGAAAACGCGGGGTCTCCGATGAGTGAGTCTGACATTGCCGGATTTTGCTCTCAGACGAGCGTGTACCGGCCGGGAATGGACGTCACGAAAGCAGAACTCGTTGGAAGAACCAACTGGAGAAGACAGGAGAAAACCGAAAGCGTCGGAGAGTGGAAAGCCAAAGTTTACGAAGTACATAACGTAGTGTTCAGCTTCCGATCGCGAAAAGTGGCCGGTGGCGAAGGTGACGTGGCAGGTAGCGAGCAGGTCCTCCCACTGGAACTCGACGAAGACGATGACGGATTCCTGGTAGCCGAAAACCCTAGTTTCGGGCTGCCGGACAGGAATAGTACTGACCGGCGAAGACACAGTAGCTTTGTTCGGGAAGAGAGGGAATGGGTAATGATGCCGAGAAAAAGCGTGGATATACCATCGGCGACAGCGCCGCCGCCAAGGAAGGCCGGAAGGCCGAATTTTACGGCGGCTCCGCTTGAGCCGCCGCAGACGAAGGAGAAAGAATACGTGAGGAGCTTACGGCCATCGGTGTGGTTGACGGAGCAGTTTCCGCTAAAGACGGAGGAGCTTCTTCCTTTACTGGACATTTTGGCTAACAAAGTGAAGGCAGTGAGAAGGATGAGGGAGCTGCTCACCACCAAGTTCCCGCCGGGAACTTTTCCGGTCAAGGTAAGAATTGAAAAAGAAAAAGTAAAACCCTGCAACTGCAAAACGTCTTTCTGGGGTCAATTAAAAGTGGGGCCCTATTTCGAGCCTTAGAATTTCGCTTTCTTGTAGCCTCTTTGATTTTATTTTGTAATTTTTGATATTTTGATTTTTTTGGGTTCTTTTGATGCCCAAGCAACGGCCTCAGGAAAGTCTAATGAAGAAGGGAGAGCCTTAGGCACCCTCTGATTGGTTGACATCCTCGTGGGGCCACCATGGTCGGTGACTGGACGACGATGGGATCGACTGGGTTGTTTTGATCCTACGGTCATGGATATCGCTTGGGTCCACTTCGTGTGGGGTCCACCTCATTGGAGGATTTACCCTAGACAAAGAAAGCACCTGGGCCCCACTATGCGTTTTCTCTGAATCCTGGTTTTCCTACAAGGGTCCCACTCTAAATACGCTTTTTTTATATCTCAAAGAACTAAGAAAAACAATAAAACCCAAATAGAATTTGACTCAAATATTATAACGTGGCAGCGTATGAGACAACGCAGACTTGGGTCCTTTGATTTTTTTTTTTTTAAAATATTATTATTTTTGGGGAAAAGAAATGTTTCAAATTTATTCAAAATGGGGGACGCTTCAAAAATTTAGGTTTTCTTTTTGAGCTGAATCAATAATTGAGGCTTTTAGAGTAAATCTTTTGTCTTTGGATTTGTAGGTGGCTATTCCGGTGGTGCCGACGGTGAGAGTGGTGATAACGTTCACCAAATTTGTGGAGCTTCCGCCGGTGGAACAATTCTACACGCCGTTTTCTAGCCCAAGACAACTAGCCAATGGCGAAAGAGAAGACCCATCTGAATCGCACTGTTCGTCTTTGCCGTCTTGTTCTTCATCATCTTCCTCTTCATCGTCGTCGACGTGGCTGAGGCGAAGCAGCAGCCACTCGGCTGCCGGATTGACGGCCAAGCAAAGCCAACGTTGTTCGTGGTCGGCAGCTCAAGATGAAGTAGACCCATTTGCCATTCCGAGCGGTTATACGTGGGCGAGGTCCGATGACAAATCGAGCAAATTGAAAAGGTCAAAATCCACAAGGAAATCGAAATGATTTGTACTGCTGGGGGAGATATATGATGATGAATGATGACGATGAGAAATGAAATGGGAATTAATTTAATTAGTTTTATGGATTTGCTTGTGTTTTGCATTTACAGATACGATGTAGATAACCGTCTAATGATAACTCACTTGTCCTTTAAGAATGTTGGTGGTCTATATTTTTGATTCCGGTCAACAATTTTAGTCAACTTTGAAAGAAATTGTTGCTGACAGTTTTGTTTTTTCTTTGTCGGAATTTTGATCTTTGCCCATTGAGTTCAATATTCTTCCCCCCGATTCTTATAATTTGAATCTTTTATTTTTCCCTTTTGGACCATCTCTTATTCCGATGCCCCACGGCCGGCCCCCTATAATTTTGATGATCCTGTGAATGAACAGTAAAAAAGGTCTAATCATGTACTTTATGATCTAAGGTAATGGAGGGGAACATACATGTGATTATTGAATAATTGATGGTTGTAACTTCGTTCATTAACTAAGCAGAGTAAACAAACAGTTGGATTCGATTACAAGTTTGAATTTGAACCCAGGTTTTGTCAGTAGACATTTGGTCCAAGATTACGGGCCTTGTGAAAATGAGATGCCTTGTGATTACGAGGAGGATTAAAGATGTAATTTTTTAAAAAGAAAAAGATGCCCAAAAGACATAGTTTGCTTCGTTAGATGGAAACCAGATGGAGTTGGCAAGTCCTTTAAAAAAGTATTATTGCAGTGCGAGTAAAAGACAGCCCATCCACCTATGGCCCTGTGTGCTGCTTCTGCTTTCTAAAGGCGTTTCTGGCAATTATTATCTAATCTTCCTCGAATTCCTTCACCAAGCTTCTGTTGTTCTTCATCGTTTTCGATCCCCAGGTATGACTATGACTATATCTTCGCTTCCTGCACCTATATAAGCTGCTACTAATAATTATTCTGATTCAGATCTTTTCTGTTTCTAAATATAGCCTAGTTTTGTCTGTGCTTCTTCAAGTTCAAGATATGTTCTGTCTTATGTATGAAATCTTTAGATCAGATCTTTGTCACTTTCAATCTCTCTTTTTCTTGTTTCGTTTATAGCGTTCTAGAAATGGTTTGAACAATATGACAGAAAGAATCTAGCTCTATGTTGAAGAAAAGGTAAGACTTTCAGTTAGCTTGACTAATCTGGGTAAATTTAATGGATATCCGAACAAGAGTATGTTATTTTTAGCCATATAAATTTGACTGCTGTTACTTTTTACAACAATAATGGATAGTTAGTGAGTTTACTGTATTGGTTGGGAATTAGATACCATGGCTGCAGAAGCACCGAGCTGGGCCGACCAATGGGGAGCCGGAGGAATTGGCGCTATGGAAGAAGACGACGGCAGTAGAGCCAAAGGAGACCGCAGCTCCGACAAGAAGGCTGGTTCTAAGCCTGGATTTGCAAAAGCCAAGGCGGCGACCGTGGCTGGTGCCAGAAAGATTGGAAGTGGGATATCTAATGGCATCAAGTGGCTTATGAACCCACGAAAGAAAAGCTCCAAGTAAATTAGGCAGATTTGTCTCAATATCCTTAGCACCAAAATAACAGAGCGAGAGAGAAATCTACTCTTGTTAGCAAAAGGTTGAAACTTTTCATCATTCTGGTATTTTGTTTTTGAGTGTTTAGCAAACTTGGTGTCCTAGAGTTCTAGACTTGATTCGGCAAAGATATAGTGTGCCATGGAGTTCAGGTTTCATCATTCATGTATCATAATGCCATTAGACTGATTAAATTGATCAGAAAGTTTAATCATTTCACTGCTCAATATGCAACTAGAAAGATACCGATAGCTATGTCAATGGTTCACAACTCAATTGAAATCAGGAAATAAGCTAAAACATTTGGGGCACTCCTTGAGCAGCACCCTTTTAATACCAGTATGGAAAGTTATATACTAAAATAAAACGGAACAGAAAGCTGGTGCATTGATTGATCTGGAAGGGCATAGCAGGAATTTACAGGTAAATGTGTCATTGTCCTCCAAGGACCCCACCAAAAGTGTTTTCACCACTGTAAGACATGTAAAGAAAACCATCTTCATCCTTGTTCTCCTCATAAATTGCAGACATTAATGCACCTGTTGCACGGAAGAATTTATTACAATGCTTACATTCAATATGAGAGATCATAGACTACGAGAAAAAGGATCGTCTCTCACCAGTCGAAGGTAGAGTGTCCTTGACAAATACAAATATAGCTTTCTCGGCACTAAGTTTAATCCGTTTCCTAACAACGTAAACGAACTGTCCAACAGTTAAATCAGCGGGGACGAGGTATCTGCAATGGGAAAGATAAAAATGGCACACTGAATGAAAATGATTGTTCAAGTATACCATATTGGTCACTTCCAAAATGGATCATCTAGCTGCTCGAAACAAAACAATACTTCTTCATGTTCGAGATTTATCCAGAATTATAAAGTACCAACAATGGGACTGGAGTTACTGCAGTAACATGGCATCTAAATATGGGGCCTATGGCTTTATTGGGACTCATCCAGTGCATTTTTTCCATGTATCACTCAATTTAACGAAGTTACCATCTGATAGGCAGAGAAACCTTTCAAATAAACAATGATTCTTATTATTGATTTAGGTGCTTCTGTTTCCAATGAACTCCACATTCACACTACATGCTAGCACTCCATTATTTTCATTCAACATATAACTGCAGCTGCTACAAACATATATGGTAGTATCTACTTTAATTTATCAGTTAAGAATGTGATAACATCTCATCTATTCATACTAATTCAAGGATTCACAAAGAGAAGAGAGGGAGTACTTGTTCCTATCAATGTCAGCAATGTTACTCCTCCCAGCTTTCTCAACAATCACCTGTTTACTTATTTGAATCAGTACCAAAATGAAAGTAAATTTAGGAGAAGATACGAAGAAAAGAACTTAATAAATAACATTATTCTTACAGGTATTCTATCCGGGTACTTTTCTCTTATGCGAGCAGCTTCAGCCTGTCTCTTTTCTGAGAAGTGAAGATCCCAACAAAGTAAGCAATAATAGTTAGGCATGAAGTATCACATAATTCTGTACTATACTCTGTTAGATTTTCCTGAATAAAGTTAACGAAAAGGAGATAAAATAGTGTTACTATTAACAAACATGAAACCAGACAGATTTTCGCCTACTCGGTGCTCACAAACCGCAAACGCAACACGAAGATAAAAAAAATTCAAAGCAATTCAATTGAATTCCAGTTCCATGTCCCCCGATACTTCGCCTAGTGGTTCAATTCATCAATGGAACCCGAAGTAAAATCTCAATAACAATACGCGAATTACGCCCAAATATATACTAAAAGAACAAAGCGGATAAATGAAGCTTTTGAGAGACGAAAAGTAAATGATTACCCAAAGGAATTCCGAGTTTGAACGAGCTTCTGGCCATGGGAAGAAATTAGAATCTCACGCTACGATTGCTCGCTGCAAATTCAGATAGCGAAACGTTAAAATCCCACAAAGAATTCGCTCTCGGGAAAAGCATAATCAATCATCAATCAAAATGAAAAAGCGAAAAAAGCAAAGGTGGTTGCAATGGCACATACCAACTGAAGATCACAAAAAGCCAGAAAGGCGTTTCGAATTTCAGTAATTGAGTGATCAATTGGCAAAAGGCGAGTGAGAAGAATTGGATAATACGAAGGGAGAATTTAAAAACAGAGAGTAATTGATCATGACTCGTGAGTTTCGTAGATGAACGAACCTCTTTCAAGTTCAAACACGTATAAGCCTACGGATTATTTCTCGTTCGGAGAAGATTCCCCGTCTCACAAGTTATCACTCTACGTGGACCGTCCATTTAAAACAGGCCCAATTGTGTGGGCTTACAAACTATTTTTCAGAATATTTACCTAACTCTATTATTTACAACGAATATTTACACACAAAAAAATTCTCATTTCTCAAAACGATTACATAAATTCTATACAAAATTTAGAATTTCTTTATACACAAACGAAAATCCTAAACCAAAACCAAAATCTTAACGAAAATCTAGTAAATATAGTAATAAATCTATTAGATTCTAAATATAGATTGCGATTTATTTAGATAAGGAGGCAAGAGAAAAATCTGAAATAAATCAAAATACATGCAAACAATATTCAAACTAAAGCAAGGCAACTAAGATAAAAATAGGAAAATTGCAGTGGTGGCAAATTGGACCAAATTAATAGCAAATATAGTAAAAAAATTGCAAATATAGCCAAATCTATCCGAGTCTATCTCATAGACTTCGATTATCAGAGTTTATCAGCGATAGAAACTGATAGATTTTGATTAATCGAAGTCAGGATAGAATCGTACAATTAATTTTGCTATATTTGCAATTAGTTTGCAACAATGCTATATTTGCTATTAATTTGGTCCAATTTACCATCTATGCAACTGCTTATTTGCAATTAGTTTGCAACAATGCTATATTTGTTATTAATTTAGTCCAATTTACCATCTATGCAACTGCGAAAAAAACAAAACAAAACAATAAAAGAGGAATTATAAATATTTGAGATTCAACAATATATTTATAGATAGTTTCCATTATTGTCAAATTTTAAAAAAACTCGGAAATGACTGGTTGTGTACAGAAAAAATGAAAGGTATCATATTTTCAAATTTGCCTTTTTCCTTATGATACTTCATGCTATAAACACCTAGTAATTCTTTATCTTATTTTTATAGATGATATTTTAAAACTTAATTTGAATTTTATAGTTCACATTGGCTAGATAAGGGAATGATCATGGGTTTATAAGGGAGAACAAGTATTCCATTGGTACGAGGCCTGGGTGGAACCAAAAACAAAGCCTGAGAGTTTTGTTTTATGAGACATTTTGGGTGGAACCAAAGTGTACACCCTTAACAAATATGGTAGATTCAGATTTCAAATAACATACATATGATTTATATTCTAAAAGAACATACACTTAAAAAATGAAGAATCACATAAAAGGAGTTTTTATTAGAGATGTGAAAGATTCAAATATAGAAAACGTGTGAGAGAGAGAGAGACAGCACCGACAAGGACATCACAATTTGATTTTTTTCCTTATTCCTTTTCTTTATGATCGTATCTTTACTGTATAAACAAAAATGTCAAAAAAAGGAAAAAAAAAAAAAAGATGCAGAAAATTTTCAGTAATTCAGAGTCAGGGACAATGTTTAAAGAAGTTGGAGCACAGGCCTTTTCCCCACCTCTAAATATACACAGACATTCAGTCTTTGAGCTTGTCTTTTTTTCTTGGTGGCACCTACAATTGTCTCCTGAACGACATGTCGGAAATGTGTATCATTTGATTTCATCATTTGGGTGTGCTCGGTTTCTCTGTTACCTGTCGTCCTTTGACTTTGAATAGCAATGATTCTGTCAAAAGCTTTCACTCCACACAGCATTCTCATCTTCCCCACAACGGCTGTGGACTTCCATTATCCTCTCTGCAGACTTGCAAATGCCACTGCATTTCCAGTCAAATGAAGCCACGCATGGATTTCCACTTTCAGCCTTCAGCTCACAATCTTGCATAGCAGATTCCATTAGATATTATTACCATTTCTGGCAGTGATTTTGTGCTTTGAGAACGAGGACAAATGGGATTTCAAAATTTACCAGGTGGAGTGCCGCAGCATAGTTTTCTATCATCAACATGTTCCACATCTAAACCAATGAACCAAGATCCCAAAGAAACATCTTCATTAGCATATTTGTGCAGCACATCTCTGCACAAATTTAATTCAAAAAGATTTCATAACACTATACAAAAAGTGCTATGGATGTTCTTAATAATCTCTTCTTGAAAGCAAAAAGAAGAATGTAAAATTTTTCTTCCTTTCTTTCATGGGCGCTTCTTAGTCATCGACCCCTCGTTCACTATGAATACTCTAATTAGTGCAATGAGATGTGTTTATTTGTCTATCTTTGGATTGAAAATGAGAATTGATTCGAAACAATGTGTTGATAAGAGGAAAATGGTTTGTGAAGTGACCTGGGATTATGAGGATGGAAACTTACTGATTTTTTAGTATATACTTTGCTAAATCCCTTGAAATTGCATAAAGCTGCCCCGTGGCGTGACGAAAGTATTTGTTTCCTTCTCCACCAAATATCCAATGCTCTGGTTCATGGTACTTTACTCCCCTATGGCAAAAGAAGGATGTTTAAGAAATCAAAGCTTACAGATTCCAACAATTAGCATTAGCTAAAAAACATAAAAGGAAGTAATTCTCACTTCTGTGAAAGGACAGGTCCAGACTTCATGCAACCAATATAAACCCGAGGCTTTGTTCGATGTGCAGCTAAAGTTGATCCAAGAGTAGCTGTAATAAATCATAAAGCAAGAACCGTATGAATGCAGCAAAACAAAGCTCCTGAGCGAACAAAACATTCTGTTCCTCAAGGACCTTAATGAAAAATGATTGGGTTCAAAGGTCAAACGCTTATCTCCTATCTGAATCAACCACTCAAAACCAAATATCTAAACAGATAAAAAAAAAAATACGTGCAATTCTTATGGCATTATATACTAAAGAGGAAAACTCATCTCAAAGTTTACCTAAATTGACATGGACATCGTCATCAACTTTAACATAGAACTCTGCATCCCACAATGCAATAGCAGTAGCAAAATAAATTTTTGTCTTGGCCGATAGCTCCAGATAGCCTTCAATGTGATTCTGCTTTCATTATTGGACAAAAATGTAAATGCATAGGTTGTGTTGCTGTACACAATTCTTGCATTTAGTTGGACACAAATGCTGTAGAAGAAAACAAAACAACAGGGAAATAACAGCACTACCAGTCTCAAGAAATCTCTATTTGTGAGCTCCTCTGCAGCAACAGCTTTATCAAGAATGCCACCAGATGTTGAACTAGTAGCATTGAGACAGGACGAGAGATTTTTATTAATTACTTAAATGGTTGGTTTTCTACACAACCAAGAAATGTTCATGAGATGCTAGGTGAACAGAGTACAGGATCATATGTGAATGGTAACTTGAAGTTTGAATAACTAATTCTTGGTTCTTAAAGCATTCACAAACTAACTGACAATCAGCTTCATTAGCTACACTACATTGGATTTTAACAAAGCTTGGAAAACAAGCAGAACAAATTGATCATAAGAAATTTGGTGATTTAATAAATTCCAAAACATGGAGATTTTCATTTATCACAAACCCAATCATGGATTAGAAAAGATTCTGGCAAGTCAGGATGAATGAGCGCGAGTTATTTAAGTCAAAATTTCTAGACAATTATGGCATCAGATTATTGACAAATTAATGGATAGAATAGCAACTTTTCCATTTCTCCTAAAACCCAGAATAGAAACAATGTTTGTGAGTTGTGATGGAGACCAGCACCATAGAAAAAGGTACAATTTTCGTACCTATGCCCTATAACAAAGCGTATGATTATGCCCTTCTCTTCCTCCAGCTTCTTTCTTTTTTCACCTTGAAAAGATTTTCCCCATGAGAACAGTTTGACACTAAATAAATGTTACCTCAACTAACTCAAAGGATAAATTCTACTTGGGAGTCTGGGACTACGGATTTTACCTTGTGGCATCCAAGTACCACGAATTGAATCCCTTCGCTTCCGACTACTAAAAGCTGTATTTATTCCTATAACCATAAAGTATTTTCTTCTCCTTGAAGTTGAATCATCAGTCTCTGCATTGTCCGACGTGAGAGATCCCTTTAATACAGATTTATTATCCTCCATTGCGGCTGCCAATTTCCTTTCCAAATCTGCAATCGTGTCATTCAGTTCCCTGTAGCCATACAGACAATTCTGTAGGACATTTGAGAAAAGATGAGCACTGATAGAGTATTTGAAGAAGTGGCTTACTGGATACTGAGCTGTGTCCTCGAATTCTTAGTTATGCTTGCACTGAATACATTCTTCACCGGAAAGAAATAAAATGAGACGGTGAACATGACATAAAAAGTACAAAAGCGAGAGAATCTAAAAGAACTCAAATTGGTGTAAATTAACAACAAATATATCCATGAAAATGATGCTTGAAGTTTCACATATCTGAACCTTGTAAAAGAGTTCCCAAGGTTAATGGTAGAATGAGGAAAAGGAGAACCGACTTCAAAGACGATTTTATATCCATGAAAACTGTGGGTTCGAAGTTTCACCACGTACATATCTTAACCTTTTACATTGATTGAAATATAAGGGTAGTACATTGATGAAAAAGGTTCAAAACTGACATTAAAGCAATGTCTGAAAGATGTACTCACACGATGTGGATTACAATCCTCAGATTTTATCTCCATTTGTGGATCAGCAACACTATAAACCTTTGTTCTTTTACCTTCTGGAACCATCCACATTCTGGGAAAATGTATGAAAAGAATAAAATCCAAGCATTGAAGTTATCCTAGTACATAATACTCGAAGAAAACAAGTACAACGAATCAACGCAAACGATTGTTAAGCAAGTAGAAGAAATGGAACGTTACTTTAGGTTAGTTAATAACGCTCAAATTCAAAGATCAAAATAAAGAGAGTATCTGGCTATATTTACCTTACCTCTGCACATCTTTCTAAATGCATAAGATTGATCGTAGCAGATAATAATGAATACGAGAATAGTTTCATCAATGCTAGAATCAAAGATTAACAGCCACCAATCGAAAATAGAACTGCAGATGATAGTTTCCAAGTAATATAGAATTTGAAATCAATTGAGAAAACCATATTCCCAACGTGCATAATTCAGCAACGAACTCGGAAATTCGTGGTTTAAGGTATAAATGGAATCTGACCCAAAAAAAGCTTAAGCAAAGACACCTGTTAGTGAAGAACATTCCAGCGCAAAAGCTCCCAAGACATAGCAGAAGAACCCAGTTCCTAGAGAATGCATTTCTTGGAGCAAACTCGCCGCCTCCTCTGTTCTTCATCGACATTTCCGTTCCTTCCCTAACTTAGTTCACTTCACTCACTCGGGATTCATAAGAGTAAAGTACAATCAGAGGAATTAAATGAAGACGAACCAAGGAAAGAAACCCAGAAGAAGAATATAGCAGCAATTAGGAAAGTTATGGCCTTACGGGTCAAATGCATTCAAAACCCAATTGAATGTTGTATAGAACTTGTGTGTTTTAAAATGGATTTCGGGTTTTTATCTCAAATGGACTTGGGGATCCGTTTATAGTTCAAAGGGTGTCGGTAAATTGGCAAGAATAATTGCTAACAGTAGCCAAAACTGGAAAAGGGGTCGTTTCTCTATACACCATTAACACCAAACTCAAGTAAGAAACTGATCCCATATTCGAAATTTCCATTGAACGATATTGATTCGAAATCGAGTAACCACCAGCAACAGTGTTTTTTCTTTCTTTTTCGTGTTGGACTTGTCAATTATAATAAAGTGGAAACTTTTGAATATATTAAGGGATAAGGAAATTGCGATTGACATTTCTAATTCCTTAATGCAATCTAATCTTGTTTTCCTCTTCAAAAAAAAAAAAAAAAAAAAAAAAAAATCTAATCTTGTTTTCTTCACATTTTTTTTTAATCTTGAACATTCTTTTTGGTCATTATTCATCCCGAATTTTCAATAAGCCAAGTTGCCAACTGGAAGGAGGAATTTGTTTTTTCTGCAAGTGAAGTGTCTCTTCAACATTTTTGGAAACCCCTTTTTGCACAAAATGGACGTTTGAAAAAATGAATCATTTTTATTGTTTTTCCATAAGTGAGAAGATGGTAAATTAGTACTCAAAAAAAAAAAAAAAGATGGTAAATTAAAAGAAAGGAAGAGTTTTCTTTTACAACCACCACATATGATAACATAAACCTAAAAAAATAGTAGATCTCCTGATTTTTTTAACCGTGTTTAATTGAATTTACATTAAACCTGTATTAATAATTATTCATATCGGCATAATTTTTATTTCTTAAAGAAGAAAAATATATATTTTTTTTTACAACAAAAATATATATTGTTATTGAAAACGAGGTTGATAAATATGTAAATTTGCAGAAGGTGGGTTTAATTTAATTGGCAAATATAAAGAGCAAGTTGAAGGGTCACCTCAGCCGAAATCATTGGATTACACATGTTCCACAATGAGATATAATCAATATTATCTACGTACATACCATGGGTTTGAATTGGAACAATTTTTTAATGCCTGCAAATTTATTTTAGGGAAAAAATCAATTTTGACCCCTGAACTTAGCAAGTTGTATCAATTTTAATCCTAAACTTTCAATTTCATCAAATTGAACCCTAAGCTTAACAAATTTTATCAATTTTAACCTCAAACTTGTATAAATGTTGCAATGTAGACCGTTGGTCAACTTTTCATTTGAATTGCTATTAAAACATGTAATTGACAATTTCCTTTTCCATTTTTTAATTCACATTGCACTTGAGTTAGTGTTTTGTAATAAATTTTTTGGAAAAACCAGAAGAAATAAAATATCACAGACTATTCTTCTCATTATTATCAAAAAAAGAATCACAAAGTTATTGGCAACAAGAAAAATCTAGCAAATATGAGAAATAAAAAAACTCGAAATTTCTTTATTTTCGTTTCCTACATTTGTACATTCTTCTAATTAGCAAGAAAAAAAAACCGTAAAAGAAGAAAAAAAATCCCACAAAATGTTTAGCAACAATAAAAAACCAGCAAATATTTGAAGATAAAAAACTCTAAAAGTTTCTTTGCTTTCGTAATCTTAAATAGCAGCGAAAGCCCTCACGATTAAAGTTCTCAACAACAACAAAAAATCATCTAAAATAAAGTTTCTCCAATATTTTATTTATAAAAAACCAATTCAGATGCAATGTGAATCAGGAAAAAAAAAGAAAAAAGAAATAATCAATTACGTACGGCGTGGTTCAAACGGAAAGAACCAAAGGTATTCATTATAACACTTACGCAAGTTGGAGGTTAAAATCGATACGATTTGATAAGTTTGAGGTTCAATTTAATGAAATTGAAAGTTTATGGTTAAAATTGATACAACTTGTTAAGTTTAGGGTTCAATTTGATGAAATTGAAAGTTCAGGGTTAAAATTGATACAACCCCCAAAGTTTAGGGTTAAAAATGAAATTTTCCCTTTATTTTAAATATATATTTTTTCAAATATTTCATTGTGTTTAGCTTCCTACTTCATTTTTTTAGTTTCAAACACTTAAAAGTTACATGATCAAGGATTTAATTAGTATTTATTTATAAAATATTTATTAGAAGATTGCTTCATCTTAAAATATTTGTTTTTAAAAGTCAGTATGAAGTATAAACATTTGGAGTTATAAATTGAGTTTATAAATTCATGTTACACAATCTTTAACTCAAGAGCTAAATGGAGTTATTCCAGATACACTATAAATGAAAACTACTATTTGCAAGGGATGGAATCAGTGGCGGATCCAGAAATTTTGTTCACGGGGGCTTCATTTAAAATTTTGTAAAAGTAATTTACAAGTAAATAATTCCAAAATTTCAATTCCAAAATTTTCATAAATGAAACTGAACTATTAATTTAATTCATTGCAATTTTTCTCTATACATTTTTATATCATGAAATTAATTTTAAGAAAACAAAAAATTAAAATATTTTTATCCATTTCCGTTTATTTCGATATAAAAATAATATTTAAAGAAGAAATTTAAAAAAAATATTGTAATATTATTTATTTGTTAGGTTATATTACAAGTTTAATCTTTAATTTTTTACATTTGTGTCTAATGGATTATTGACCTTTCAATTTTTAGTGGTTGTCAAACACTATAATTTTTTTACAAAATTAAAAAACTTGAAAAGTTAAACCAAACCTATCCTAAGTTATGGAACAAATTAAATTTGTTATTATTTCACATTTGCAAGTAATTTTTTTTAAACAAAATATAGCCTACAATTTAAATTTATGAAAAATAAAAGTTTTTGTAATTATAAAAGTCAATTTTAAAAACGGGGTCTAGTATATATTTTTTAAATCGACAAGTTTTAATTTTGAATATATTGTAAGAGAGAAAAAGAATAAATATTAAAGGATTGAGAAAAAGAATTGCGTAAATTCGGATTCAATCCATGGACGGCACCACGTGAGGGGAAAATTAAAGGAGTGAGAAAAAGAATAAAAATTAAAAAAACTGCGTGATCTTGGGCTTGATCCAAGGACCCCAAGGCGACGACGTGAGGAAGTAAGGCGTAAAAATTAAAAAAACTGCGTGAACTTGGGCTTGATCCCAGGACCGCAAGGCGTGAGAGGGGCTGAAGGCACTTCCACCAACGAAGCCAGCTATAGAATTGGATAGTAAAGCTAGAATTATATATACAAATATATAACATCTAAAAGTTCAGGAGGGGCTCGAGCCCCCCTGGGCCCATGCTGGATCCGCCGCTGGATGGAATCATCAAGTAAATGTACACGTAGATGAAATTTTGTTTTTGTTTTACTTATCATTTAGTTCAACAACATTTTGAGTGGAGGATTCGAATCTCTTGATTGAAGGTATATGACAATTGTCGTTGAATCATGCTTACTTTGACGTTATTGAACCGTGGTTGATGGAAACAAAATTTGATATTGTGATTTTTGATCGTGTGTGACTCATTAAGAACTGATTTCTTTTTAATTAATTAAGGAGATATCCCTAACTTTGAGTCTCAGTTCAACAATACTCCTCAACTTAAAATGTTTTGAAGATACTTTTTTTTTTTTCTTTTACTTGTTTCAATAATATTCTTGAAAATGTTTCTATTATTTCTACTCTAGGTAAAATTTTCATCCAACAAAATTAACGCGAAACTTTAACATGAGGGAGTACCAAAAAAATTTCTGGAATGGATCATTTTAATATCCATGTACAAATTCACCATCAATTCAGAGATAGAAAAAGAGCAAAGGTATGAGAAAAATTGGAGTCTTGTTGATGCATGATCATTGAATTTGAATGTTTAATTAAATTATTTGAGTGCTAAAAGGAAAACAATACAGAAATATTTCCAAGAGGACCATAATTTTCATGTCCCTGACCCTGCCCTGGAAATGGACAAGACAGGAAGATTATCCAATCCAACATCGTTTCATCAACAGTGCACTTCATTTGCCCAACACTGAAATTCTAAAACCCTGCAAGCAACTTTAGAAAAATATTATCTTTTACCATTTTGTTCTTATTACCAAACTGAAATTCAATTACCCAAAACTCAATTTCAACAGACAAAATGTCAGCTCATGCTGACCAGAAAGGAAAAAAAGAAAAAAAAAAAACAAACAGTTCTTCTCAATCTCTTGACTTTTCTCTAATCTCTCCTGATCTCTCTCTAGTTTCATTCTTAAACTCAAGTCACAGAAGACTTTACTTCACCAAAAAAGAAGAAAAATAAGAGGCTTTTCATGTCTAATAATCAGGAAAATGATGATGATTTTTCTTACATTACTCCAAAAAACCAGTTTTAGTCAAAATGGCATTTCTCACTTTACTTAGATCTCTTCCTTTCAATGTTCTTCCAATCCCTTCACATACTGAAAAAGATGAAATTTGGCTTCTTGCAAGCTTCCTAGCAATCCATTCATGTGGAGGAACCATAACATCTCCATCATCATCATCATCATCATCATTAACAAAACCATTACATGCAGCACCATCAACCAAGCCATATTCATCATTCATCCATGAACCCATATGGCCATTTCTTCCATATATCTTGGACCAATCTGGAATGTCCAAAGGAGCTGAGGATCTCTTCACAGTTTTGGGTTCTTGATTTGCTGCTGTTTTGGCTTTTGGTATCATTTTAGGAGCAGAGCTCTGCATGAGCCAAGCAGAGGAAGAAGAAGAAGAGCCTGATGAATTGAAGTGGTTAAAGTTTCTTGATATGGGACTTGGAGCTGCTTCCTCTTCTCTTTCACTGGCAAAGCCCCAAGCTTCTTCTTCATCAAAGTCTTCATCTTTGATTGGTTTTCCATGGAACCCATTGCTCCATCTGGTGTTGGAACCTGCCATTCTGTTTGAGCTAAAACAGAAACAACAACCACAACGTTCAGAAAAGAAGTTTAGTCCATGAGCCAATGAGAGAACAATGAGTAAAACAAAAAAAAAGTTCACTTGTTAACAATGAGTAAGACAGAGTCATTGGTTCCAATATAAATATATGGGGAAAAGAACATATTTTGTTTCATTTTTGGTGCTGAAGAAAGTGAGAATGGGATGGAACTGAACTGGGTTATCTCCTCGGGAACAAAAAGGAACAGAGAGAGAGAGAGAAAGAGAAGCAATATGAAATGAACCTACCTTATTGTTTGATCAATCTTCAAAAGAAACTGGGCTTTCTCACGAATATTTATCAGAATTTTTTTCTGAAAATGAGTATGATGCAGAGTGAGGTGCAGAGCCCCAAAAGTAACCGTGACAAACTAAAGAGAAAAAATGGAAAGATAAAAAAAAAAAAACCCCTTGGCCTGACCTGAATATTACCAAAGAAAATCACAGATTTCAAGGGCCTCAGTTCAGGCTCAGAAATGCCACCCAGTAAGGATAGGGAAACCCCAAAAAAGATAGCAAAAAACAGATGAATTGTACTTTCATGGCCTATCAAAAAGCTGAAATAATTGGAAGAGAAAGCGATGGGATTTGAAGAGAATCTGAGTTAAAGCACTATCTTTTTTCCCCAACTGTAAGATGGGGTTGGGTTGAAAATTAAGAAAAGAAAAACTTGAAACGAAAACCAAAGCAAACAAAATAAGATCAAGGGAAGTTGTTGTATGTTTAGAAAACTGGCTGGCTTTTGATTGGGAAAGATGATGGGGAACGCTGAGTAAGAGTCTCAAAAAGTCTGACCAAAACCTCACTGATTTCCGTAACCTTATCCTCTTAAGTCGCAGCACAGCCCATCTCATTCCTAGTTACAGTCAGAAAAACCTCAGTAATCTATTTCAATTGCTTTTTTCAATCTCTGAAGCTGGCCTTGAAGGAGGCGCCAGAGGAGTAAAAGCACTTAATTTGCTTCTGCCTTGCTGCATTGAGATATGTGAGACAAGTTTTGGCCACCACCATGGATCTTAAGCACTTCAAAATTTCCATCTATATTACTTACTTCATTCTCCAATGCTTCAAAGAGCTTTGAGATTTATGGAAGAGAGAGAGAGAGAGAAAAGCACCTGTCTTGGTATCGAGGGAGAGATGGTGAGGTGTCTTCTCAAAGCTCAAATCATAATGTCTGTTCGAAAATGACACGAGAGCGTGTGTGGGTCAACCCTCCATGTTTGGTTCATGCAGAGGGCCTGTTTCACGAAACAAGAAAATCATCCACCTTCTGTTCTTTTTCTGTTTGGAAATGTTCAGTTCTTCATCTCATTCATATATGAAAAACTCTTCAAAAACCACCTCGGTTTTTGGCAAACAATCAAACCATTTCTTTAATGTTTACAGACTGATTTCTTAATTCATTTTATTGGGTGTCGTTTTGTAATCCAATTGAACATTCCAAAGAATGCTTACTTTTGAAAGGGGAAATTAAAAAAACAACACTTTGCCAAAGATATGCAGGTAAATAAATTTGAAATGACATGAACCAGATGGCCCCCTCCTGTAAAAAGAGCCTTCCCTTTAAATTAATCAATGTGGAGACGTGGCGGTTTGATTAAATGCGCCTAACTTAGATTTCAATTCAGACCATCTAATATGGTTTTAAAAATGGAAATCTCAGAATGTTACAGATCTGAAGTGACGAAATGAAAAGATTTTGAGTTTATGAATGAGCTGCAGTGCTTAGTAGGACTTTCACTTTGAAACAGTCCAAGACTATGTGGATTCCAAGTAAGAAAGAAAGAAAGATTTGAAAATTATATAATGGGGCAATCAAAAATCAAACTCAAGTGAGAGTGATAATCATTAAGATAATGAAAACCCTTTTATCTGTCATGGGAGAAAAAGGAAATACTTTGAATAAAGCAGAAATAAGATCAGACAGAAGCTTTTTTTCATTCATTCAATCACTTTCCTTCACGGGGATGGGATTTCTTCCTCTAAAGTCTAATCTAAGTCCACTGATTTTCCTTAATCTCTTGCAGAAACTATGGCTTCCCACCACCATTTTCAACTTCTTTTGCCTAGTAAATGCTCTGAGATGCCATTGTTTAGGCTGCTGTTGATTTGTTTGTCTGCGTCAAATTGTTTCCCTTTATGATGCATAATTAAGCATGTCATTTCTCTATTCTACTTTATTGATTACCTATGTTTAATGATAGAGATAGAACGCGTGATCTATAGCAAATAAGTTTTACCGACAAAGTTGAGGTGTTTGTTCATTGTGGATATAGACAGAAAGGAAAGGGAGTAATTAATTACCATTCTTTTCATCATCAATGGCTGTTTCAGTATAAATAATATTTCTAATATAAACTATTACGGATAGATAAAATGTTAGCAATCTGTGAGACAACATGAGTCTTTAGAGCTGAGATAAATATTAATAAATTCTACACAAGGCCTGTGGTATGACAGTTCATTTTGTTTACTGCTTAACAGATAATTAAGCATCTGTTGTTTCGTCTATAGAACTCAAACATTTATCAGATTCTACTGCTTTTGATTATATCTTCTTCACTAATCCTCTTTTGAACAAAGAGTTACCAATCCATTCACTACCCTTATCAAAGAAAGAAAAACTTGCTCTTATTTAGATAAGCTCATTTGACGTTTTTATTGAAAGTACACCGATTCAATAAAGCTCATCCACATGAGATAACTAAGGCTAAGGCTCACCGCTTTCGTTTGACTTTCTAAAGATTGCTATGTCTAAGATGTGATTTTATTGCTATTTCTTGTGACAATTGACCATTCTTATCTCTATATCGGCATATCATGTTAATATGCTTTTAAATTCTTTTCAATAGATCTCATACAAATAAAAAAATCTTGTTCTTATTAATAAATTCGTGATATTCTCCATCTAAAATGTAGATTTCATAAGTGTGGGACCTTTTTTCATTCATTCGATCACATTCCAAATATGGGCTTGTCTTCTTAACATTGGATTATACCAGTCAAGATTGCAGAGTAACACATGCTCACCTTACTGAACTGCTGATAGTTATTATGATTGCATGAGAAGTAATCCATGTTGGTTAAATTTGAAGAGTTCAGTTTATATTTCATCAACTTTTAAGAGTATTCAACTTTCTCATTTCTACTCTCCTTGGCTCGCACAGTTGCAGAATGCAATTTAAGTGAAAACTTAATCTTCTAAACCAAGACGAGTCATTGATCACACAATCTTTGACAATGAAAATATCCATTCTTCAGGAATCGGTTGGCTTAAAGTAGCACACAAATGATCCTTTGAAACCAGAGTTTAAAAAGGAAAAAGGGGACGTAATATAGAGTTTAGACGAATTGTGATGCTCTATAAGGCCAAAAGCCCAATAGTTACGTTTATTAGAGATATATATACTTGAACAACGCTTAAGAAAGCAGAGCTGCACCAAAAAGTGCAAATATTACAAGAACTACGAACAATCATAGCCTCAAAAAGAACAAAAAGTGGATAGAATTCAAAAACACGAGTAGAGAGTTGTCTTGTTTTCAAAGACACATTGCCCCATTGTCTTATTGCACAGGTTTCTAATGTGAAGAGACTCCGAAAGGAATTTGTTAAATATGTTATAGTTCTTCAATGGGCATAGTTGAATGAATTCTCAGTGAAAATTCTCAGTGAAAAGTACCTAAAAATAGCATCATAATTGACTCAAGTCAAAGCGTTCGCACCAGCAACAATCTCCAAAATCTCGCCAGTGATTTTGGCTTGACGCTGTCTGTTGTAAACAATAGAGAGCGTCTTTTTCAACTCGCTCGCGTTATCAGTCGCATTGCTCATGGCGCTCATTCTGGCCGCAAGTTCACTAGCTAATGACTCCTGTAATGACCTCAAAATTTGACTGTTCAAATAGAGAGGTAATAAAGCATCAAGAATCTGAACTGGGTCCTGCTCAAACTGCAAAATTGGGGAGAAATCTGAGGTCTTTGTCCTCACAGCATCTCTCTCTACGGTCAATTTTCCTTCTTTTGTCGTCAATCTGAAGAACTCGTCTTCTGCGGCATCGACACAAACACCATTTATATCACAAATCTCTCCTTTTGGTGACAATGGAAGCAGAGTGTGGATCACAGGGTCGGATTTAACCAATGACACGAATTTGGTGTACAAAAGTTCGACTTTGTCAACCTCTTCGCTTATAAAGAGGGAAAAAACATCGTCTGCAATGGCTTGAGCTTCTTTAGCAGTGGGAAGTGAACCGCCCTCAAGAAATCTATCTACTGGAATGTAAGGCCGGCGAAGGAAATACGAATTCCCTTTCTTGCCGACGCTAATAACTGTATAATCAAGGCCAAGGGTCTTCAATTCTGCGATTCTGGATTCTGCCTTTTTGATGATCATGTTATTGAAACTGCCGCAGAGGCCTCGATCCCCTGTTGCAACAATCAAAGCAACCTTCTTGACCGGTCGGACTTTTGTTAGAGGAACATCTATATCTTCGGTTTGGAGCTGCTCGTTGATGTTGTAAAGAACTTCAACTAAAGATTCCGAAAATGGTCTTCCATTAACAACAGCTTCTTGAGCTCTACGCACTTTGGCAGCAGCAACAAGCTTCATAGCCTCAGTAATCTTCTGGGTGTTCTTCACTGAATCGATCCGTTCTCGAAGCTCACGGAGGCCACACTGAATTGGAGTGACAGATGAGGATCGCGAGGGAGAGCCTTGCGAAGGAACTTGAAGAGGGTTAAAAGACCGGAAAGAAAGAGCGGAAGCATCGGATGGAGACGGTTTCGAGGCTACCCACATTGCCAAGTTTGAGCAAGCCATGATCTTTAATGGTCGACCTTCTCGGGCTCCGGTTCAGAGAAGAGGGTCTGCAAAATGGAGTTCAAATTTTCTTTCAGATGCGTTTCCCTGTCGTCTTATCTTCATTTTGGAGCTTTTGTTCTGGTATGAAGGAACTGAGGGAAATGAGTGGAGGGAAACAGACGGATTTGGATCAGGTTTGTGATTACGATATGATCATTGCAGATTGCTGGTGATCCAATATTTCGAGGTGGGCTCCATTACTCCGTTCTGATGGTGCATGATCTTTGAACATTCCTATTTGACTGTGGATGGTATATGCGGCTAAGCGACTCGAATTCGTCTGTGTTTGATCTGTCCGCTATCCCAGAACCAGAACCACAGCCCCCCGCCCAGAAAAGAGACGAAAAGGGTAAACGAAATGGGCTTCGTCGGCCCATGTTTGAGTGGACATACGGGCCACTGGCCCAATTCAAGGGCGAGCCAGTTTCGCTTCTTCAATCTTCATCGCCCGCCGTTTTCCCCTGTAGTTGAAACTTCTTCGTTTCCGGTTGAGATTTTGGGGAGGCTTTTGAAAGCAGCAGAGAGAATGGAATTTGAGAAGAGGAAAGCTGCGACTATGGCTTCACTGGGCTCAACTGAGACCGACAAATCACCCAAGGGAAGCTTGGATACTCCAATCATTCCTCTCATCAACACTCTCAACAGACATCCGTCTTACTTCACCACAAGTTCCTGCTCTGGTCGTATTTCTATTCTCTCTCAACCAATCTCTAGCACCTCTGCCGCCGCCCCAAAGCCGAAGAAGAAAGCCCTCGGTGGTTCTTGGTTGTTTGTTAGTCATGAGTTTGCCGAACCCAACTCAGTAATCGACGTCCTCTTCCGTTCTCCATCAACTAATGGGGAGTTATCTGAGCTTGTGTTCAGGTTCGAACCTCTGATCATAGCAGTTGAATGCAAGGACCTTGGATCAGCTCAGACTCTGGTTTCTACCGCTATATCTTGTGGGTTCAGAGAATCAGGCATTACCAGTGCTAGCAAGCGTGTGATAATTGCAATTCGCTGTTCAATTCGAATGGAGGTGCCGTTGGGGACTACCGAGAAGATTATGGTCTCGCCAGAGTATGTCCGGTTCCTTGTCGATGTAGCAAATGAGAAGATGGTGGCCAATAAGAAGAGAACTGATGGGTTCCTGAAGGCATTGGAAAGTAGTGTTTCTGTGGTTTCTAATGTTTCGCAGACATGTCACAGTGTACCATTGAGGGAGGCAATGGAGGATGTAAATGATTCGCTGGGTAGCAAGGGACATGGTTGTGCTGATGATGAGGATTATGCAGCGCGGGAAGGCGGGGATAGGAATGCCAATTCTGGTAATTTGATCACTAGCGGAGAAATTCCTATAATTTAAGTGTATATTTTGGTTTTTGGATAGTGCAACTCGCTAATGCTTAACCTGAGAGAAATTTGTAATTGTAACTGTTCGAGACTACTATGTTCTTTTCAATTATTAGAAACAAATGTTAGTGAAGAGTCTTAGCACTTGTTTCAACTTAAATGAAATGAGCAACGTTCTTTAGACATATACATGCTGCAATTAAAGTGAACTGATTCTAGTCCAAGTAGTATTGACTCTGTTACTGATATTTTGTAATTGCAGGACTCCTTTCCTTTTAATCTGAAAGCAAGTCTGAGTCTTTGAATCATTGGCAGGATCATCAGAAGCAAGCAGTTATAATATATCTGTTGAACAGATGGACATTGCTGGAGAACCTATCGAGAAGCTTTTTATTTGGGGGCACTCGGCCACTACTATCCACAATAAAGTTATTGTATTTGGTGGTTTTGGAGGCATGGGCAGACATGCACGAAGAAATGATTTATTACAACTTGATGTGTTGTCATGCACATTGCAGACAATCAATGTAGAGGATAGTCCATCTTCTCGTTTGGGTCACACATCATCTTTGGTTGGAGATTGCCTTTATGTTATTGGTGGCAGGACAGATCCTACGTGCATTCTGAATGATGTATGGGTCTTTAATATCACTCAGGAAAAATGGACGTTACTAAAATGCACTGGTAGCCCTTTTTCACCCAGGTGAAGTCTTGTTGCCTGCATGTCCGTGTGCCGTTTTGTCATTGCAGTTTCATTTCTTTGTGGTTCTTTTCATCTCTTTCTGAAAAATAGCCCCTTTCTTAAGAGAAGGTTAAAGAGCCTAGGGATTGATTAGAAGCTGATAATATACTGTTGTATTTACCAATTAGTTATAAAGTTGTTATGTTTCAGTTATTTACCAATAACAAGCATTTAGTTTTCCCCTGTATAAATACATTGTAAAGTCTTATTTGTTATTATCCTGAATAAAGAGAGGGAAGACTTTACTCTTGAAGAAGCAACAAGTAAAAAAATTCTAAAGAACTGTCCCCCACCCTTACTGTTAGAAAGATCCAATGCAACAGGTCAATTAATGGATGCATATCTGATTCACAAATTTATCTCTTTCCTATTCTTAATGTTTATAGTTCTAATGCAGGCACCGGCATGCTGCAGCAGCAGTAGGCTCGAAGATTTATGTGTTTGCTGGACTTGAGAATGACAGAATCTCATCTTCCTTGATTGTCCTCGACACAGATAGTCATCAGTGGAAAGAAATGCAGGCTGGTGGTGAACAGCCATGTGGTCGTCATTCACACTCAATGGTGTCATATGGGTCGCATATTTATATGTTTGGCGGGTATGATGGGGAGAAAACTCTTGGAGACTTGTATTCTTTTAATACAAATGCTTGTTATTGGAAGAAAGAAAATATAGCTGGGAGAACTCCTAATGCAAGGTTCTCCCATGCAATGTTTGTGTACAAAAACTATATTGGAATCATTGGAGGTTGCCCTGTGACGCAGAACTATCAAGAATTGGCATTTCTTGATTTGCAACTTCATTTTTGGAGGCACGTGTCCCTAAATTGCGTTGGCAAGGAATTATTTGTACGTAGCACAGCCAATGTTGTTGGTGATGATCTTGTTTTAGTCGGTGGTGGAGCATCATGTTATGCATTTGGGACGACCTTTAGTGAGCCAATGAAAATTAGGTTGCATCCATTGATATCCTCAGAGGTTATTTTAGGGCATCCTGGAAACACAGAAAAGCTTGCGACTCTTGCAATCGAAGAGTTGGAGAAGGAGAACGGAGATCCTGAATGTCTGCTCAATGGCAATGCTCAAAGTTTCAATGAAACGTCTGGCTTTATTATCGATAGTGAAAAATCCAATTCAAGTGAACAAAAACAAGGTGCTTCGTATTGGGTTTTACAAATTGAAAGAAAGTATGCAAAATTAGTGAAAGACATTTTAAAGAGGTTTGGATGGCTGGATCTGGGTAGAAAGGTTTCTTCACGAGGTAGTGGAACACATATTTGCTTTCCAGTTAACGGCAAATTCTGCGATATATTTGATGAAAAGCAGTCTTGGCGGGGAGATCAACTTGAACAGGAGAATGACTTTCATGTCTCTGAACTTGAAAGTTGGGAAGGATGTCTGACAAATAAATGCTCTTACTTAAAAGCTTTGAATATTTTAAAGAAATGTGATGCTACTAAACTAGTGGATGACGTTGTTGACATAAAAACAGCAGCCAAATCTCCATATAAAAAGATGAGTGAAGCAGTATCCTCTTTGCTAAAGCATAATGGCTTATCTGAAGGACTCTTGGAGGAGCTGCCAACAAGGTGTGTGTGTGGTTTTCTTTTTCATCCATCCTGGCATTTGCATGTTTGTTTCAATATTTCAAATTGGTATATATATCACAGGTTTGATATGCATCATAATTGTGAAAAAGGGTAAGAACATGTCGCTTCTGTTAGAAATGCTTTAATAGGTACTCGAGAATCATGCTGGCACTTCTGTGAGTGGATTTGATTTTATCGCATTGCCACTTGCTAAAGGTTAAATCTATTGGCTTTCTCAGATGGGAGCGACTTGGGGATATTGTAGTGCTTCCAGTCACATCTTTCAAGGATCCTACTTGGGATACTATTGGGGAGGAGCTGTGGCCTATGGTTGCCAAATCACTTGGTACTTGTCGTCTTGCTCGGCAAGTAAGTTTCGTTCAGAAAACCTTACTTGTATCAACCTTGCAAGGTGTTTCTCTCTCGTTATGAGCAATGAAGCATCTTTAACTGACTTTAATTGCACCTTTGGGAGTTGAAGATGAAATTTTTTAATAATTTTTTTCCCAAAAAAATTTCAGCTGAGATTGTTAGTTGAAAACAATAATTATCTGCTGTTAATTCTTTCATCTTCTTTTCAATCAGTAAATGACATTTTTAAAAAAACAATGTGAACTCCTAGAAATTTATAAACTAACTTGTCTTTGCTGCTTGCATATGTATATTTTTTAGGGAAGAGTTGCTTCAACTGGTACAAGGGATAGTAACTTAGAGATTCTTGTGGGAAATGATGGTTGGGTTGACCACCGAGAAAATGGAATAACTTATTCTTTCGATGCCACTAAGTGCATGTTTTCCTGGGGAAATCTTTCTGAGAAGCTACGGATGGCCCATCTGGACTGTAAAGAGGAGACCATTGTGGATTTATTTGCTGGGATTGGATATTTTGTGTTGCCATTTCTTGTCGGGTACATTACTTTATTTTTTGACCTCTTTCTTTTATTCTTTTATTCCTTTCTCTTCAAATTGATGACGATATTTTCAATTGCTTGTTCCGATTCATCTAAATTGTGGTAGTGTCAAATTGCCAATCCCACAGTTGTCAAAGTTAGGGAAGTGGCATCTCTTGACAGCTTATATTAAGCAAAAAAGTGGGCCAATTTTTTCACATTGTTACTGAGCTGCATAGATTATTGAAACAAAGAACACATCAAGAAAATTTTCCTTGCTTGCTCATGAAACGAACTATGACAAACACGTCTGTTGACATTCTTATGCATTCTTAACTTTGGTGCCTACTTATCTAATCTAAACTTTGGTGCCTATTTATCTAATCTAAGGAATTAAATTGAAATATGGCATCGATTGATCAGGGCTAAAGCAAAGCTGGTCTATGCTTGTGAGTGGAATCCGCATGCTATTGAGGCACTTAAACGTAATTTACAAGCTAATTGCGTGAGCAATCGTTGTGTTGTTCTTGAAGGAGATAACCGGGAGACTGCACCTAAGGTAGTTGTTCAGGTCTTTAGAGTCTACTTTCTGAATTCAAGATCGCATTATTGCTACACTCATATTAATTAGACTTAGATGTCAATATGTTTAAACAGTATGATGGACTTTATCAACCTAGAGAGGGTGAAAGGTTATCATTATCGAAGTTAATTTATTGTACATCTTATATTGACCAAAATTACCGAGTAATCTACAAAACGCAAAATAGGGATAGATTGAATTTACATTACATCCCATGCATCCATCCTTATGGGGTGAGAGCTAGTAGTGGATTTGTAAGGTTTGATGTACTGTTCTGGAAGGAAATTTACTGCTGCACTGTATTGGATTTTGTTGTTATTTTTCCAGGGAGTAGCTGATCGGGTTTGTCTTGGTCTCCTTCCCACAAGTGAGGGTAGCTGGGTGACTGCTGTAAGGGCATTGAGGTGATATTTTGTGCCTTGGACTCAGATTTCATATTAGGGACTTTCTATATACTTCATTTTTATTTTTGAGCCCAAAACTTTGAATGAAAATTTTTATTGTCTGAACGACCTAAACATTTCAGTTTATTAGTTGATTGTCTGATCTTTAAATGGCTTCACCTCCTGAAGCAGTCGAAAACGACCTGTCTGAATGGAGACTTTCTTTTCTTGATTCCATTCATGATGAGTGTTGTACTTTCTCTTACCTACATCTTCAATAGTTGCATTCAATGCTGAAACTGAATGTGCAGAAGTGAAGGTGGGACACTGCATGTGCATTGTAACGTTAAGGACTCAGAAGAAGAACTGTGGACTCAACACCTGCTACACTCAATAACTGAAATTGCTAAATCTGAAGGTTTCTTTTTTCTTTCTTCCCTTTTTTCCAAATTGGGATATTTATAGTATAAATATCATCTGATCTGATACTGAGACATGGATGGTTTTCTATTTCAGGTCATTGTTGGGATGTCTCAGTAAAACACATCGAAAGAGTAAAATGGTACGCCCCACACATTCGCCATCTTGTTGCAGATGTTCAATGCAAAAGGATTCAGCATATTAGTTGAGGAATTTGCTTCTTGCATGAATCTAGATGAGTTATGCTGGTGGTAAAGGTATATTCAAAACCCCAAAGCTGCACAGGTCTTGATCGCCTTGATATGATTTTGTGGGGTTTGAGATCAAGATCAACGAGAAAGTTGACTGTTCTTTAAAAAGGGGGGTTTTGTATGGAAGTGTGTGTTAGAGCATTATAGTTCATCCGAGCTAACTATTCTTTCCGCTCAATGTTGGAGTTTTTTGGAATCGTTGCTTTTTAAATAACAAAATCTTAAAGTAGGGTATAAGATTGTAGAATTATCCGTAAACAGAGGGCTTGTATTCGTGTGATGTTATAGTGATATGATGACAATTTGATCGTGTAACGAGAAACCGCTGATATATATTCTTTTTTAAATGGGTGCTTTGATTCACTCCTAAAATCGAAGATTACTCAATTTGATGAAGCCTTTTTTTTAACAAAAAAATTTACTATTTAAGATATTGAAGTCTAATCCAAAGCAATATGACAAATTTCATGTACAACAATTGCTCTTGTTAAATGAATTATGAATTTTTACCTGAGTAAACGATAATAACTTATTAGAAACTTGCATTAAACAATATTTCCATTAGGAGAAAGAATCAATTATTTTCCTTTGGAAGAAAAGAAAGTGGATTTGTTGCTAATGTTTCTGTTGAAGCTACTTTTCAGAATGTACCCGAGTAGTTGATCAGATCAGGCAGATCTTGTTCTTTTAATCTTATTCCAACAAATATTGATATCTTCTAATGGAATGAGATTTCCAAACAATAGTTTAACAGAACTCGAAAATGTGGAGAATGAAAAGTATTAGCTTGCTCTTGCAAGATATTTCGGTTAGGTAACAGCTGAAAGAGAAAAAGACAGGCTACATATACACAAAACTTACCTCTGTTTCTCAGAGTACTACTCTCAGGCTAAGGCAGCAAAAGAAGAAAATGTCGAGTTTTTGACAACGTCCGAATTTTAGAGGTCCTAGCAATCAGTCAGATTGATTGGAGGCAGATTCGAGTCCATCGAGCAGCTCATTCGCAT
This sequence comes from Luffa aegyptiaca, assembly GCA_017139565.1. Lineage (NCBI taxonomy): Eukaryota > Viridiplantae > Streptophyta > Magnoliopsida > Cucurbitales > Cucurbitaceae > Luffa > Luffa aegyptiaca. Next base: position 51,830,317 of record CM029398.1, read on the forward strand.
TATAATACACACCGCTTTGAAGTTTGAATTCGCTTCTAAGAAATTAAAATAGTTTTCCTGGTTGTGTTGTTCCACTTCTCATCATTGTGCAGAATTCCTGGTAATTGATTCTACCATCCTATGGATGCAAAGAAGAGTGAGTTGAGCAAAGATAATAGGCTTACGACTATGAGAAAAGCTTTTTGCCTTTTCAAGTAAGAGGGAGCTTCAAACTTAAACTAAATCAACTTACATTATCTGTATCAACCTCAGAGATAATTTCCTTGATACTGGCTTCATCACCCATGCCATAATCCTTCATAGCAGTTTCCAATTCATCTTTTGTGATGTATCTGTCATAAGAACAATAGCAAACCTCAGTTATATGAATCCTTGGCAAAACAATACAAGGTCTGTAAAGGCATTTAAGGTCATTGCAAACTATTGAAGTTCTTCAGCATCATATGCATGAACTCGGATAACATGTTGGCTTGTGTGTCGCACCTAGAGAAACTTGCTTTGGAAGTTTCTGACTTACCCACTACTATCCTTGTCAAAAAACTGAAATGCTTTGTATAAGTGTTCATCTCTTTCTAGTCTGTGCCTATGCATGGTTGCAGAGATAAACTCAATGTAGTCGATCGATCCATTTCCATCTACATCAGCCTGAAAAGTTTGTACCTTGCTGTGAGAGAGTTTTCTTAAGCAAAAACCAATTAATTGCATTGGAGGTAAGTATTTACTTACAGCTTCCATCAGTTGCTTCACTTCAGCTTCTGAGAGCCGTGAACCAAGCCGAGCTAAACCTGTTTTCAATTCTTCATAGGTGATTGTGCCACTATTGTCAGTATCTATGTTTGCAAACATTGCTTTAAGGCCTTTGATTTCCTCTTCAGATAAGTTTTCCGCAATGACCTAAGAAGTATATAGAGGGTCAAATATTAGAAATGAGAAGAAAGAAAATGTAACAGAAAAATGTATGAACAACGAAAAGTTCACATGGAGGTAATGAAGAACAAGGCATCCTTCTAATGCCAAAGGAGACTATGGGAAAAAAATCTGAACAGACATATACATCAAACAAAACGGGTGGTTAACAAAAACTTTACAAGTTGAGCAGACGTTTTGATACATCTAAATTGAAAGTGAAGCAGCAATTAGACTGCTTAATTTGCTTAGGGAATTTACTTAAAGTGTGATAATATGCAAAGGCACTAACATCTCATCATCATCAAGTGTGTTTGGGAATGGTGTCCTTAGTCCCATAGAGACTGGCAACATATACATCAAATAACTTTATGTTCTCAATATGCACAAAATAAATGCAGAGTGGTGCAGGTCAATTTGTGTTCTATTGAAATCGAAACTTTTGTTCATGCTGGTCCTAGAAAGCAGTACAACATTTCTACTGCAATTCAGATAGTTATTATTGACAATAAACGGGAGTCCTCATTGCAGTTCGTTAATTACCTTCAAAGCAAGCTTTTTAAGCTTATTCATTGCCCTGAATTGCTTCATTCTAGATAGAACAGCACTATCTATTGGCTTGTCTGATGCATCTCCACCTTCTCTGATCCATGGATGATCTAGATTAAGAACTTAAATGTCAGAACGCACACAACTAATAACATTAGCCTAGATATATTGGAAGCTGAGAGATGAAGATTGATAAAATTGTGTTATTTCCCCAGGTTAAAATATAGAATTTCCAAGTTCTGAATATGACAACTTTGGGAGACTGCTAAGAGAAAAAATGGCAATTGTTTGATCCCTTCTTCCTGTTTGTAAATAATCTTCAGGCCAAATAAGACACATTTAGAAAAAGAAACTTCTATATATAACACAAAATATATTTTCTGGCAGCAGCATTGTAGAAAACCAAGAGGAGAGCCAAATGTGAAACCGAAAAACTTTCTTAAACACAAATATTGCAAGGGTTGGTTGATACCTAGAACTTGTGCAGGAGTAATTCTCTTCCTTGGATCCTGTGTCAGCATTTTCCTTACAAGATCTTTAGCACTCTCGGATATTGTTGGCCACGGCGCACTTGCAAAATCAATTTCTCCTTGCAGTATGGCATCAAATATTCCTTTCTCATTTTCTGCCATTTTAAATTGAGAAAGGCAATTGGAACAAATTATCCTCTCGCAGTTTTATAAACTGAAACTGAAGTACAATAGAATGTGAACTTTATTTTAAATATTTTTTGTAGCGATCTTTACCTGCCCAAAATGGAGGTACACCACTGAGAAGGATGTACAAAATAACTCCAGCACTCCAAATATCAATTTCCTTCCCATATTTTCGCCGCAACACTTCAGGAGCAACATAGTAAGCACTGCCAACTATGTCACGGTACACTTTATCTGAGATTAGATAAAAAATACATTAATTAGCACAAGGACCACTAAGTAATTGTAGAGTTTTCATTTCCACAAGTGAGATAAGAGAGTAGGATATTAATAGAAGCTGCTTAACATACAGAGTCAATTAGAATGAAAGAAAAATGGGCGAAAAATAGAATGGAACTAGCAATCTAGTTCCATTAAGAGATGCCAAATCACTGATTTTGACAGTCAATACATCTATGAACAAAGTATCGGCAAAATTCTACAAAATAGTAAACGAAGTCCCGAACTAAACCATCATTATCTGTATTAATCATTTTCTGATCTTTGCCCCAGGGTCCGGGAGAAAGGGACATATAATGAACATATTACCTAAAATGCACGGCAGACTGATAAAACCTTTTGAACTTTTGAAACTCGTCCAATGAAAGTTACACATTGCTGGAATGTAGTGATAATCAAAATTCTCATATCAATGGAGTCCAGTTGAGCCATCGTGACATCAGAATAATTTCAATCCAAAATTTTGTGGTCACTACTTAACATATGAATTCAACTGCATCTAATGCAGTACAACTTTATCCTTTTGGGGGTATATATATTCCACGTAAGAAAGCCTAATTATAGATTCTCAGCAAGTAGGAAAAGATGTCCAGAAACTAAATGAATCCAAGAGGGAAGAAGAAAAAAACGAACCTTCTTCAATGAAAACAGACAGTCCAAAGTCAGTTGCCTTTAACATTGCTCCCTCTTTCTTGCTAGCCAACAAGAAATTCTCAGGCTTCAGATCGCGGTGCATAACCCCCATAAAATGGCATATTTGAACAACATTCACAATGGCACGACAAATCTCAGCAGCAGCTTTCTCAGAGTACTGACCCTGCGCAATAATCCTATCAAAAAGCTCCCCACCAGCACAAAGTTCCATCACCAGATGAACCGAATACCTATCCTCATAAGCGCCTTTGAACTCAACGATGTTTGGCTGTCCAGAAAGATGCTGCAGAATCAGAATTTCCCTCTTCATATCATCCTTGTCATTCTTACTAATAAGTTTCCGTTTCAGAATAGATTTGCAGGCGTAAGTTTGGCCAGTGGAATTCTCTGTACATAAATAGGTTATACCAAATTGCCCTCTACCCAGTTCTTTTCCAAGAGTATAGTATTTTTTAATATCATCATAGGGTCTACCCAGAATGGTTTCGGGATAATTTTGCGCTGTTCTGGGAGTAGCAACTGCTGGCTTTGGGAAAGCCGAAGCTGACGGCGGATGCTCCGCCGTTGCCGGTGGCTGAGGCTGATTTCTGTTAGATGGGATTTGGGTTTGAGGGGCTGATACCTTCTGAGTCGGGACAGTGGCTTGAGGTTGATGATGAGGTTGGTAAGGCTGATATGGACCTCTGGTTGCAATCCCTGTCGCCGAATCAAAGCCATTAACTCCTGATGTTGGAGGCTTTTGCGTGCTGCTACAGCAACCCATAATCTAATCGGAAAGTGTCAATGTGGAGAGGGATGTATTCAGTAAAAAAAAAAAAAAAAATGTAAAGCCCAATTGAGGATTGGAGTTCTGGGAATGTTGAAGAACAAATCTGATCGCCAAGTCTGAATCCGGATAGGGGGGATGAAAGGGAAAAAGAGATTTTAGAGGGAAGAAAGAAGAACAAAACGAAAAGCTAACCTAGAAATTGGGTTTCTGTGAGGATGAAAATTCAAGTCTATGCAAAGAAAACCCAAAGATTGGGTTTAAAATTGCTCGGTAATAAGGCCAACCAGTGGTCTCCGTGTTTGTCCATTGACTTAAAAAGCTGGTTTTTAGTCAACTAAACAAAGGCGGTGCTTGTTGTTCTTGAGAATTGAATTGGAAGCTGCATGTATTTTTCCGGTTTTTTTTTTCCCTTTCTTCTCAATTGAGTTAATTTTAACACTCAACTTTTGATTTTTTTTTTTTTTTTGAGAAGTCCCAGCTTTAAATTTCATCCATTTAAACCATAATGTTTTGTAACTATTGGTGTTTGGATTTAAAGTGAAGTAAAATGGATTTGTGGTGAGGAAAAAGAATATATCTTATGTGATTGAGGAAAAAGAAAATACTCCAAAATACATCACTCTCATAAAATTTTTGAAACTAGAAAGTGAATATTTTATTAAAAGAAATTATACAAAATGCAATGATAAATGTTCCTCAAAAGGAAATAGAACTAATGTCTAAGACTAAGTTAAAAGTATTAAAATGGTTCAAATTATTTAAATATTTCATTGCAATTAATTAGGTTTTTTTTTTTTTAAATAAAACTACTAATTAGGTTTTAATATAATAATCATGTTTAATTATCTGGATCAACCAATGGTCACACTCAAACAACCTCCCTGCATGTTGCCCAAGCTACATGATAAACCGAATTTAACTCGTAATAATATTTTTATATTTTTCTCAAAATTAGAAATTAAAAAATGGTTTTAGATCCAAAAAAAATCAAAATGGTGCGACTGTCACGCTCTTTCCTCAATGCTTTCTTGTAATAGGTTTGGCCTCGTTCTTGGACTCCCTTTGTTCGGAATAAAAAAATGAGAATAAAAAAATTCACTTCCTTTGCGTTAACTAAAATGCAAGAATTGAATCAATGGACGGAATTTTTACTAATTTGGAAATCACATCCCTCTTCAAAACTTTCATTAATTTTATTTTTATTCTTTATTATTCATGGTCCTACTATCCTTTTATTAATTACTTTATAATTTCATCACCCTTCTCTTATTTATAAATGAAAACTACCATTTTTTATCGATTATTTTACAACTTCTTTTTCTCTCCCATATTTAAAGTACTGATCGTTTTTCTTCTATTTAAAAAAATCATTACATGTAATACTTTTATGAAATTAAAATTTCCTACTTCATTTATAAAAATAGAATGTTTTTATTAAATAACACATAAAAATATTATTTTAATCTTCTTTTAGTTGATGGAATTTTATTTGATCTAGCAATTATTCATTAACATTAAATAATTATTCAAATAGAATTAATTATTGTTAAATATCTTAATAATAAATTTTAATATTATGGTCAAATATTGTTGTTTTGTTGTAATTTTATTTTAATTAGTTATTATTTTTAAATAAATTGTTAAAAATATGGGGAGAAAAATGTTTTGGTAATTATAATGTATTTATTTCTATTTCGTTTTTTGATAGTCTCTCGTAAATAAGATATTTTGAATTTCAATTTCAAACGACTATTAATAAATAACATTTTAATTTTGATTGATTTTTTTTTTGTAATTCCAACGCACTCAATTTTTTAGTAAGTAAACGGTCTTGATAAAGTTTCAAAATCTTTTAAAAAAACCAAAACTATTGTCAAAGTTTGAACTTTTCATTCGCACTTATTTAAAGGGGGCTTTGCACAGATAGCAAAAACCGACAAAAGAATTGCAAAAATAGCAAAAAAATAAAATTATTTGCGAAAATAGCAAAAAATACGTTAAATTACGAAAATACTCTTAGTATCTCCAATAGTCTATCAGTCCCTATTATTGATAGTCACTGATAGACTTCGATTAATCGGAGTCTATCAATGATAAATACTGATAGACTTTGATGATAAGTTTCAATTAATCGGAGTCTATTAGTGATAGACACTGATATACTTTGATTAATCGAAGTCTATCAGTGTGTATCACTGATAGACTTTGATGATCATAATCTATAAGTTTTTATCGTGTTTAATTCAAGCCTATCAGTGATAGCCGCTGATAGAAAACAATTTAATTCAAGGCTATTAGTTCAGTTTAATTCAAGGCTATCAGTTTCTATCCCTATTAGTGATAATCACTAATAGAAAACCGTTTAATTCAAGGTTATCAGTTTCTGTCACTGATAGAAATCAATTTAATTCAAGACTATTAGTTTCTATCACTGATAAAAACCAATTTAATTGAAGTTTATCAGTTTCTATCAGAAATCAATTTAATTAAAGTCTATTGACTTGTATCACTGATGGAAATTAGTTTAATTCAAATCTATCATTTTCTATCGAGGATAGAAATCAGTTAATTGAAGTCTATCGGTTTCTATCTCGAATAGAAATCAGTTAATTATCAATTAATTGAAGTCTATCAATGATTGTTACTGATAGAAATCAATTTAATTGAAATCTATCAGTAAAGTACTTTGCATTGCAATCATCTCGGTAATTAGAAACTCATCCAAAATTATTATACTACAGTCATAAATTGAACAAAAAATTTAAGTCTCTTGTGGTAATTAGAACATAAAATCCAAAAATAATCATTACGAACAAGCGACTCTCAATCAACAATATAATTTTTAAAGACTAGCACACAAGCTCCGTGACCACTACCATAAAATTGCTATTCTTGTATTCTTTGTATTTCATTGTCTATCAATTATAGCCCTGATAGACTTCGACCAGTGATAGTCAGTGATAGACTACGATTAACCGGAGTATATCAGTGATATACTTTGATATACCTATACAAACACTCACCAAAATTGCTATTTTTGTATTCTTGACATTCTTGAATTAAAAAGAAGGCCAACAAGAGCTTAGCTCAATTGGCATAAAGTTGTACTGATAACCACAAGGTCTGTGGTTCGAAAAACAGAGGGAAAAAAAGAAATCGTAATAGCTCATTATAAAAAAAGAAAAAAAAAAAAGAAAAAGAAATCATAACAGCTCATAAATGCACAAAAAAAAAAAGCAAAAAAAAAAAAAAAAGAAAGCAAAAAAAAAAAAAAGAAAAAAGAAGAAGAAGAAATCGTATACACAAGAAATGAGGGAAGAAAGGCTCATAAATGCAAATAAAATAAAATAAAATAAAAATAAAATCGTATACACTAGAAATGAGAGAAGAAAGGGTAAATGGGAAGGGAGAGAAAGAGAAGGATAAAATTGGAATATTCTAATTTTTTTGCCATATTTGCAATTCTTTTTACTTGGTGCTAAATTTGTTATTATACATAATTAATTTGCCACCCAAGCTAAGCTTAAGTTGGGTCTAGTTACACAGTACTCTAGGCCCTTACTAGACTACGGTACTGCTTAGGATCTTGCAAGAGTTTGTCATTGGAGTAGACATAGATTTACATGATAGCATTTCAATCCGTTGCATAACTTATTCAGAGATTCAATAAAATTTTGGATGAATGAAGAATTGTTGCCCGTATCTATAATTTCATCCACGTAAATTAGCACAGCCACAAAAACAACATTCTTGTTGAAGAAAAACAGAGAAGTATCAAAGTTAGAAGCAGAAAAATTTCAATCTAAATGGCAAGAACTTAGTTTCATAAACCATTATCTTGGACTTTTGTTTTAAACCATATAAGGCCTTCTGAAGTTTACAAACATGATTCGACTTGTCCTTATCAATAAAACCAAGTGGTTGGAGCATATAAACATCTTCATGGAGGTCATCCGACTTGTCTTTATGGTTGATTTTGGAGAAATTGTTGTGGCTGAAGATATTGTTGCTGAGGGTAAGAGTAATATGGTTGAGCTTCAGGGAAAACATTTGGATTGAAGAGAGGGAGGGGAAATTATGCTGATTTCGATTTTGAACAGGAGGTCGGACCACCGGAGTAGCAGCAAGAGTCGAAACCACCGTAGGATTATGAATGTGGGTGATAACATGTGTTGCGATTGGGGTGTTGGGTGTTATTACAAGGGTATTTTGTTGGTCTGAAGAAGTTTTACAAAAAGAACCTTCCTCAATATTCATTTTTAAAAGAAAGGGATGAGCTCACAACTCTGATACCATAGAGATTGCAGAAACAGAGGATAGATTGTTTTGGATTCTACTTTGAGAAAATACTATCTTAACAATACAATAAATAGTGCATAGAATTAAAGCAAATGAAAGGGACAGTTGGAGCAATATAATAAGCTAAACTAATAACGAAACTTTTACAGAGAAAATCAGAAGAATAGCCTAAAAAGATAAATGATAAGTATATATTTCATCATTTTAAAAATAGTTTTAAATGGTTCTCGAGTACATTTAAGTTAAGTGGCAAACATACCAACCTCTCCTTCAATGTGTGTGTGTGTCAAATTGGTTTTGGGCTACTCCTTTGTCCATTGGAATGCTAAGCACATTATTCATTATTTGAAGTATCTACTATCAACCTTGGTATCTCATTTACATCCCTCTTGTCCCTTATCTTTAACGTGCTATACTGATGTTGATTGGACTAGTTTTTCCGATGATAGACAGAGTACTAGTGGATATTGTGTATTTCTTGGTCATAACTTGATCTCTTGGTTGTTTGCAAAACAAAAAGTTGTTTCTTGCTCGAGTATTGAATATGAGTACAAAGGTATTCTAATGCCACAATGTAAACCATTTGGGTAGTCTATTCTATCTAAAATTGGTGTTTCTTCATTGTCTACTCCTTTATTGTTATGCGTTAATATAAGTGCGCTACTTATTTGGCGGCCAATCCGGTGTTGCATAATTGATCCAAACACATAGAGATTGATCATCATTTCATTTGAGAACTATTAAACAAAGAAGTTATATTATTTGAGTTAGTTTTATTTCTGTTATTTCTCAACTGATTGACGTCTGTATTTGATGGCTATTTATAGCCCTTGCATTGGTTAATAAAGAGATGCAAGATTATTTACTTTCTTGACTTGTTATGGTATCAGTTGATATTTTCTTTTTCAAGAGAGTATCTTGCATCTTCTTCTTCACGTTGCCATGGCTGATTCCGAAAATCCCTCTTCTTCCACCACCAGTCAACCCACTGCTCCGTCCGTCATCGATCAATACGAAAATCCTTTTTTTCTTCACCACTCTGATGGCACGAATTTGGTCCTCGTTTCTGATCCCCTCACGGAGTCGAACTATACTTCTTGGAGTCAGGCGATGGTTCTTGGCCTCACTGTGAAGAACAAAATGGGATTCGTTGATGGCACGATCACTGAGCAAATTGGGGAGTTGAAGCGGTCTTGGATCATCTGCAACAGCATTGTGAAAGCATGGATCCTCAATGCTCTGTCGAAGGAGATTTCTGCGAGTGTCAGCTTCTCTGATACGGCTAGGGATATGTGGTTAGACCTCCAACAGAGATATCAGCGGAAAAATCGACCAAGAATCTTTCAATTACGGCGAGAAATTTCGAATTTAACTCAAGATCAATTGACTGTCACTGCCTATTTCGCCAAATTGAAGACGTTGTGGAACGAGTTAGCTTCTTATCGGCCTTCTTGTTCTTGTGGAAAGTGCACCTGTAATGGCGTCAAGGAACTCGTTCAGTATTTTCAAACGGAGCATGTGATGGCTTTCCTGATGGGCCTCAACGAGTCGTTCGCCCAGGTTCGAACTCAGTTGCTTTTAATGGAGCCCGAACCTACCATCACTCGAGCCTTCTCCCTCGTTGCTCAGGAAGTTGAACAACGTGCGTCCATTACGCCTATTTCTGCCGCTGCTCCTGTTACGGATTCTACGGCTCTCTTAGCCAAGGCTAGTTCGCCATCAGCAAATTCTTCTTCTACTCGACCTCAGTCACAGAAGAAGAGGGAAAGACCTTTTTGCACGCATTGTAACATTCTTGGCCATATGATTGATCGTTGTTACAAGCTCCACGGATATCCACCAGGGCATCGAAATTCCAAGGCTTCTTCGAATTCTCAGTCTACTACCAAAGCTGAGACCTCTAATTCTCCATTGTTGACTCCAGAACAGTGTCAAAGCCTTCTGGTTGCCCTTCAGTCGCATCTCGCTGTGTCCAAGGCTGACTCTGAATCTCCTTCTTCCAGTGGCACTTCACATGTAGCAGGTATTTGTTCCAAATTTATCCCTCATCATACTTGTTGGGTTGTTGATTCGGGAGCTTCAACACATATCTGCTACTCTAGAGAACTATTTACCTCCTTGTCTCCTGTTTTTGGTTTCTCTGTTACATTACCTAACCAAAGTTGCATATCTGTGGATTTTGTCGGTGATATTTGCTTGTCTCCCATGCTCACACTGAAGAATGTTCTGTTTGTGCCTACGTTTTGCTTCAATCTTATGTCTGTTAGTGCACTCACTGCCAGTTCACAGATTCTTATCTCGTTTGTTGGAAACTCTTGCCTTCTTCAGGACAAGTCTTCTTTGAAGATGATTGGCAAGGCTGAGGTTTGCAAGGGCTTATATTTGCTTTCTACTGATTCTTTGTTGGATGACTTGAAACACGATTTTACTAAACCTGTTAATTTTGTTGTTTGTAATTCTGTTTCGAGTAGTACTCTTTCAATATGGCATGATCGCCTTGGTCATCCATCTGTTAAACATCTCAGTGCATCAAAGAAAGTTTTGTCTGTTGATTGTAATAAGAATGAGTCTTCTCAACCTTGTTTTGTATGCCCTTTAGCCAAGCAACGAAGGTTATCCTTCCCCTCTAACAAACGGATTTCTTCTGCTCCTTTTGAACTAATCCACTGTGATACTTGGGGTCCCTATCAAACACCAACTCACTCAGGGTACCGCTACTTCCTAACTATTGTAGATGATTACAGTCGCTATACATGGACTTTCCTGATGAAAACCAAGTCTGAAGCCCTCACTATGATCCCTCGGTTTTTTGCTTACATTGACACACAGTTTGGAACTCCCATTAAAAGCTTCCGCTCAGATAATGCCCCAGAACTTTCTTTTACTGATTTCTTTGCTCGTAGAGGAGTTCTTCACCAATTTTCATGTGTACAGTGTCCTGAGCAAAACTCCGTGGTAGAAAGAAAGCACCAACACCTACTAAATGTTGCTAGGGCTCTCATGTTCCAGTCTAAAATACCAATCCAATTCTGGGGGGAGTGTATATTAACAGCATCGTTCCTTATCAACCGAACTCCTTCCTCTATTGTTGAGTGGCAGACTCCTCATTTTCGTTTATATAAGAAAGAGGCTGACTACTCTCAACTACGAGTGTTTGGTTCCTTATGTTTTGCTTCCAGTTTGTCCTCCCAAAGGTTAAAATTTCAGCCTCGAGCCATTCCTTCGGTGTTGGTTGGTTACCCTCAAGGAATTAAAGGTTTCAAGCTGTATGATATAAAGCAGAGACGTTTTTTTGTATCCCGGGATGTGGTGTTCCATGAGAGTATTTTCCCCTTTCATCAGATTGTTCTCCCGGACAACACAGTTGATCCCTTTCCAGACTTAGTGTTACCTAAGTCTTTTGGACACATTGGCTCTCATTCTGTTCGCACTACTGAGGATTCTTCCAGGAACTTCATTAATGACGAAAACAGTGACTCTTTGCCAGCAGTTCCCATAGATACTTCTACTGGCACTCACTCTGGAACAAATGCAGCACCTGAGACTACAATTGTTCCAACTACGGCTCAACAGTCTCTTGAAGTTCTGGAATCTGAGACCTGTACACATATCAATCCTCTTTTAAATCCTCGAAAGTCTTCTAGGGAAAAGAGGAAGCCTTCATACTTAAGAGATTTTCACTGTGCCTTGTTGAATACTTCGCCCGCTGTATCTCAGTCCACCAAGTTTCCCTTACAAAGATTTCTCTCTTATGATCGTTTGTCCAACGATTATAAGAATTTTGTCCTCCACGTTTCAGCCGAATATGAACCACTATTTTATCATCAAGCGGTTCCATATGCTCATTGGCGAGAAGCTATGAATAATGAACTATTGGCTATGGAAACTAATCACACATGGTCTGTGGTTCCATTGCCAAAAGGGAAACACTCGATTGGCTGTAAGTGGGTCTACAAAATAAAGCACAAGGCCAATGGCTCTGTTGAACGCTACAAAGCAAGGCTTGTTGCTAAGGGCTACACCCAACTGGAAGGATTGGATTACATTGAAACGTTTTCACCTGTAGCAAAAGTTGTTACAATTAGAGTTTTGCTTACCTTAGCAGCTTCTCATAATTGGTCTCTCATCCAGTTGGATGTAAACAACGCTTTTTTACATGGCGACTTGTTCGAAGAAGTGTATATGGATATTCCGTTGGGTTATAAACATGGTATTGATCCTAAGGGGGAGCGTTTGGCCTGCAAGCTTCACAAGTCTATTTATGGACTCAAGCAAGCTTCCAGGCAATGGTTTGATAAATTTTCATGTTCCTTGTTGTCTCTCAGTTTCAGGCAGTCTAAGTCTGACTATTCGTTGTTCACGAGAGGTCATGGATCTTCCTTTATAGCCCTTCTAGTCTACGTGGACGACATTATTATTACGGGTGCTTCTTCTACTGCTATCAATGCTTTAAAAGTCCATCTTAACGATGTCTTCAAGCTCAAGGACCTTGGTCCCTTGCGGTATTTTTTGGGACTTGAAATTGCAAGAACTGCTAAAGGTATTTTCATTTCCCAAAGGAAATATGCTCTCCAATTAGTAGAAGATGCTGGTTTGTTATCATCAAAACCAGCTCTCTTGCCCATGGATCCGAATATCAAGCTCACTGCTGAAAGTGGAGATTTACTCCCTGATCCCACAGTTTATCGACGTCTCATTGGGCGCCTTCTTTACCTAAATATCTCGCGACCTGACATTACCTTCAGTGTTCACAAACTTAGCCAATATGTGGCTAAGCCTCGCACTGATCACCTACATGCTGCCAATATGTTACTTCGTTTTCTGAAAGGCTCTGCTGGCCGTGGCATCTTTCTGCCATCTTCTTCCTCTTTTCAGCTCAAGGGTTTTTCTAATGCAGACTGGGCATCATGTTCTGATTCAAGGAAGTCAACCACGGGTTTTTGCATCTTTCTTGGTGAAGCACTCCTGTCATGGAAGGCCAAGAAGCAGAGTACAGTCTCTAGATCCTCAGCAGAGGCTAAGTATCGAGCCTTGGCAGCAACATCATGTGAGATTGTGTGGTTACAGCAGCTGCTACAAGAACTGCAAGTATCTCCTCACGCTCCAGCTCTCTTGTTCTGTGACAATAACGCTGCTGTCCACATTGCATCAAATCCGATTTTCCATGAACGAACTAAACATATTGAGCTGGATTGCCATTTTGTGCGAGAGAAAATTTGTAATGGTGTCATAAAGCTTCTTCCTATTCGGACAGATTCTCAATTAGCAGATGTCTTCACCAAAGCTCTTCCAACTTCCTTGTCTTCACCTCTTTTATCCAAGATGGGGTTATTGAATTTTATGGGTCCATCTTGAGGGGGAGTATTAAACAAAGAAGTTATATTATTTGAGTTAGTTTTATTTCTGTTATTTCTCAACTGATTGACGTCTGTATTTGATGGCTATTTATAGCCCTTGCATTGGTTAATAAAGAGATGCAAGATTATTTACTTTCTTGACTTGTTAAGAACGTGTCTTGAGTAAACAATTTTTAGTTCGTTTCGTTTCCTTCAAAAGATCAAGTTGCTGACAATATGACTAAGCCTTTATCTATAGCTCGGTTTCAAAATTTAAAGACCTAGCTCACAGTCCACAATCATCCAACTTTGCTTGCGGGGATAATAGAGTGTCATTTCTCCTTACCATCTTATGGTCTATTTCCCTATGTTATGCTTTGCATTGTTCTGTTATGACTTATGAGTTAGCCTATCATGTGTGTACATGTGGTGTATTTATTTCATTCTATACTCTGGCTATGTGGTCTTGTAAGAGTTGCATAACATTTCTCCTATAATTCTCATCTTAAGTATAATTACTCTTCTTGATATTATTTTTTAATGGATAAATTGACTATGACAAATCTGTCATTCGTTCCACTAGAAAGAAAAAAGTCGAATGTAGAATGCAATTGAGTTCTTCGTTTGTTCTAGATGCAGTGACATAACAAAGAAGGAAGTGATAATAAAAAAAAATATATTTTTGCCATTTAATTTGAAATTGGCACATTAATGAATCCATGTTAACCACCACGTTAGTATTTTCATTAAGTCAATTAATAGTCAAATCAGCTCGATAACCCTTTTAAATCATTTTGAAAAGCTTTGAAACTGAAAGTGTCAATTTTAAAATTTTGAGTATCATACCTACATCGAACTCAAACCTGATTGAATACTTTGTTGCAGTTGTTTTTTGCCATTGATGTTCTTAGTACAATCCGAAAACAAAACGTGTGAGGTCTTGGAATGGAAGCCGTGTGGATGCATGACTGGAATTCAATGCCTAATTATCTTCTTTCTTTATATGTCCCCTTCCACTCAAATGAAAATTGGGATCGTGGCGGGCTCCAATTTCGAACCAACAAATAAACCTTTTTTCAAAATGAAAACAAACAAAAACAATCACAGGAATCTTCGCCTTAACTTATGCAAAATGCAAACTCACTTTCTTACGCTCCGCTCACGCAATCTACTTCAATAATTTTCCTTTTCAAACTTAAATCATTTATGTACAATAATTTAACAATTATTACAAAATCAAAATCACATCCTTTTTATTTTGTAATTCTTTTAAAGTGAGAGGTTCAAATCTCAGCTAATTTTTTTTTTTTTTTTCTAGAGTTTTTAGAGTGGGGACGTTTTACTTAAAAATACAATTTTTAAAAAGCAGGCCAAATATACTATTGAATTTCTCAAAATATGTAATTAAGTAATTACCGAAACTTTTTTTACATGAATATTAAATTAGGAAACATAAAATTAAATATTGTACTTCGTCAGAGACATATTTATCAGTTAAATAATCCTTTTTCTTCCTAATATAAATATTTAATCCGATAAAATATTTTATTGCAGTCTGATTCAATAATTATTGTATGATTTTTTTTATATTCGTGTGAACTAAGAAAAGCGGTTACAAAAAGATGCACTTTTGTTATCCTTTTATTTTATATTTCTTTTATTATACTTTTTTTATGTTTTGTCATTTTCTAAATGGCCCTCATCGGAAACCATGATTTTGATTTTGATAGACAATAAATCAGAAAAGGCCAATTGACAAGAAGTTTTTGCATGAATGCGGAATGACACGTGTAAAACGAGATTTCTCCTCATAAAGATCCGCATTTCTCGCTCCTTGGTCCAGGCCCAGCCCGGCCCATAAACGGCCTTTTACTGGACTGCAATGGCAACGTTGCGAATACAGCCAAGGCCCAATTTTCAGTAGCGTCCGATTTTTTTAGGTCAAAATCGAGAATGAGAATAGTGAATAATTAAATTTGATAGCTGGCATTGGCAATGGCAATCAACCCAATAGTTGACAGTGAAGGAACTTTGGATTAATGAAAATGAAATAGAGAAAAAGTAACAGGGATTGATGTAGAACACTCCATAATTCGTCAAAAATGATGATAGGTGGAACATGTGTTTGGGGTCAAGTTGATCTCATTGGACGTGACCTACACATGTGGCAAGATTTCCAAATTTGGTCATTAGGGTAAGGTTTTGAAGCTCATCTTATCCCGAGCGATTTTTAAACTAGTGATTTTAGTAAAAATGATTACATAAATGATTTTGTAAAAGATGTTTTAAGTAAATTGTTTTATATCAGTTGAATTATACTAATGTTGTCTCACAAATTTAAGTTACCATAAAAGTAGCTGCACCCGTTAGTAAGGTCTCTCTTTTGTCATCAGTTAGCCATATTTGTGAAGCTTTTAAAATAGGAAGAATGAAAGGAAGGCAATGATTTAAATCCATTCCATGATACGTGCTGGAACATCTCTCCAAACATTTAAAAATTTCTCATGTGGTAAAATAGAGAAGAGAGGGTGTGGAGGGAGAGTGGGTGCAAAATGTGAGGTTCGCATTAGAGCAATCGTCACTTTCTTAGAAAAAGGAAGGCCCCATTTGGCATTTGCAGTCTGTCGAGACACTACCACTAACTAATACGCCCGCCCCCTTTGCTTCCTTCAATGTTTTTGTCCCCTTCTCATATTGCCTTCCACTCGCATATGGTCCCACCTAGAAATTTTGTTATAAGGTCCATTTGGTTCATGACTTGAAAATATAAATTTGTGAATAAGACATTTTAGGATGAATAAAGTGTGTATTGCATGTGTTCTCGTTGTTTTGAGTTATTGAATATAATCCAAATACCGTTTTAAAAGATGGACCCATCATTGAATTCATTTGATTCAATGAATTTAAAAATATGAAATTGAATCAAGATAATACATCAAATAGAACCTAAATTCTAAGTTTGGTATCTAGAGACCGTTTTAATGTATCCTTAAACTTTTAAAAAGGTTTAATAACACTACTCTAAATTTTATTTTTTGAGTAATAAGTCCAAGAACTTTAAAAAGTATATTATGGATTTTTGGTGCTTTCAATTTTATATTTAATAAGATTTTAATTTTAAAAGGTATTTAATAGACAATTTTATAGACATTTTAAGTTTGAGGAGGAATTAGTTGCAATATTGAAAGTTGATAAACTTGAGAACTCTTTAAAAGACCCATTAAACAAAATATTAAAGGTTTTAAGGATCAAATCTTTGTAATATAACTTTTTTATAAAATAAAAAATTTACATCTCAAAGGCAATTTCCTCTCTTTCCTTCTTGAATCTTGGCTTTCAATTTCATATTATTCACCATTGTTTTTCCCGCTCCTTTTAATTTCATTAATTACCCTTCATTTTCTTCCCTCAATCAAACTCTTTCCTTCCCATCAAACTCAGTTCCAATCACTGCTCTTAACTTTACTTCATCTCCCCTGCACTTTCTATCTACTGTTTCATTGCTTTCCATCGACTTGCATTTGCAACTTTACACCTTGTTTCTTGAAAATGGGATCTTATTCTTGACAAATAATTCTCATTTTCTTAAAACCACACCACAACTATTAATTTAAAAAAATAATAATATATCCCAATTTGTATATAGTCGTTGTCAGAATTTGAATTAATTTAAAGAGAGAAGAGATTAAGTATAAAATTATGTACTCAAATGCCGCAATGAAACTACCAATTTGGGAGACTGATTACAAACGGAGTAAAAACAGATGGGTTGATTTCAAATTCCATTCCGGTCACCGATCGGGCAGGTACTTGAATCAGGGGAAAAAAAATTTAACCATACTTGGGAATCTGGTATGATGAGTTGCCACCGGGTTTACCCGATTTATCCGGGTCAACTGCAACCCAAGCAAAAAAGGAAAAATGAATTCGTCCCATTTTCACAATATTAATATTAATTAATTCTTGGTTGATCTTCATCTCTGGATTTAATAATCATAAATCTCCCTCCCCTAACAACGATTTTAATTTTTAAATTTTGAAAAATTTAACCATCGAACCCGGTCTGGCTCCAAACCGCATCCCGGACCCGTCTCATGTCCCGACCCTTGAGGGTCCGGCCGACACCCACGAAAACGGAGGTGGCGTTCATCTTTCGGCTTCTGGCTAAGTACTCATGCGGCGGAACGATCTCCGAGTCCGGGTCGTCCAACGAATAGTCCAACTCGTGGAGTGAGTCCACCGAGTCCACTCGGAGAATCTTGCTCCAATCCGGCACGTTCACGGGCGCTGACGTAGCCATCTGCCGCCCTCGTGGAGACGCCACGCTGTCGTTCCCCCGAAACTGGTGCACGATTCTCGCCGATGTCATCCTCCCCGGATCCTCAAATGCCAACGACAGCCCGCCTACGTGTCGCTCACGTGTATCCCGAGGAACCCCACTCCCCCTCCTCACCGGTATCCCTCCATGACGATGACTACTACTTCCGCCGTCACCGTCGCCGCCACCGGCCAACGAATTCTCTTCGCCGAAATCCTCCCGGTCCGTCTCGACGCTTTCCGTCATCGGCCAAACATCCTCTTCGCCCAGTTCCGAGGAGTCGGTCCCGGTGGAGTCTTGGCTATGACTGTAGCTATAGCTACCGAGCAATCGCTCGCTCCGACTTGTGGTCAATTTCCGACCTTTAGCCATTACCGAAATAAATTTCCCAGGAAGGAAAAATATCTCTTGAACAGTGAATATACTATACTAGTAATTCCCCCTGGACTCCCATTCTATAAAAATATAAAAGGGGGCAAAACAAAACAAAAAAAAATTAAGAACACACGGGGCGTGGTTCGGAGGGTGGATGTGTTGTATATATAACAAACTTCCATTGCGTTGCATTTCATGTGAATTTGGGTTCATTTTGTCTGCATTTCTGTCAAATCGAAGCTTCAATCAGATGCATGGTAAGAAATGAGGATAGAAGACGACAAGACAGCCACGAAAGCTATAATTAATAGATAAATACAATACAATAAGCGAAATATTTCCCAAGTGATAATTAAATAGACTTGTCCACAGTGTCACGCTCTGCCCATGGCGCGTGCTGTCATTCTCTGTGCTTTTCTGTCGAAAAGTGGCAACCGGAATCTTCCATATTTGGGAATTTGAGCATGATTAATTTTTTTATTACTAATTAATTTACTTAATTTTATGCCCTGGATCGTGGATCCTCTGCGAAAAATTACTTCAACCCAGAAGCCATTTAATCAGATTGATTTTCCGCCGTCTGATTTAGGATTATTACCCCAGTTTATGATAAAAATCACACTTACGGCGGTCGTGCGAAGAAAAGTAATAGTAATAATAAAAACACCTAGTTTGACTAAACAAAATACTGGCGACATATGGGGCCCATGGTCCACGTGTAACATGAATCCAGACGTCTCAACTGACTGCTCGTCCTCTGAGGGAAGACCGCGTGTATGGCTGCAAATAATTGTGGGGCCGGATTACCCAGCACCACGTGTCGAGTAATGAATGGATGAATTATCAAGGGGGGGGGGGGGGCGAAAATGACATTGATAATACTCATTAATTAAGGTGGTTTGAGACGTAAACCAGCTGAAATTAGTGATTTAAAAGATAAAATGAATAAATTATATTAAGGAAAATAAAGGGTGGGGTTCGTGATGATGCGCACATTAGACGGCCCAGAGAAGGACAATGGGACCCACCCCCAAAATGTGGAGTACTAAGACTACCAGTACTTGCGTCTGTATTAAAGTATATACAGAAACCCGTATTTACCCTTTACTTTCTATAATTTTACGAATTAAATTTCATCTCCTGAATGTATTGTATATTAATTTGAAATTGAATTGTGACAAGATGGAGAGAGCATTCAATTCAAAGCATATTTGATAACAAGGAAGAAAGTGTTTAATGTTGCTACATATAGAGAAGAGAAGTACTGAAACAGAGTATTATGATGACTGGGGGCGATAGGGAAATGGCAATATCTGATCGAACCTGTGCGTTTTGATTGGACACACTCAGTTAGGACACTCGGGGTTGTTGGGTCCCAGAAGCAAGTGTTTTGATATTGCCAGATCATGGACCCACACAAAATAAATAATAAAAATTCAAATAAAGTTTTTTTTTTTTTTTTTTTTTTTAATTTTTTTTTTTTTTGGGACAATGAGGAAGGATCCTATGTGGAGCTGCCAAATTTTAATCCTAAGGACAAGTCTCCCCATCCTAGGGAGATATGCTATAATCTTTAATCATGTATTAAATGGGGCCATTCCATTTAATATCTTTGTATCTCCTATTCTCTCCTTTTTTTTTTCCTCAATTATGATGTGGGATGAATCTCGTTTCAATCATAATTACAATTTGCATCGTTCCAAAAAAGGTCGGAATTAAACCTAAAAATGAAAAACCATTTTGATACGTCATCGCAACACCACTTGAAACTTTAGCAAGTGTTATTTTACATGAATTTGATTGACAAAGAATAATAAGGTGCAAAACAAAAGTTCTTGAATTTTTAGAATTATATCTATTTAGTCCCTATTCTTTAAGATGTCTTAATATTTTTTAAACTTCCATTATTATGATTTAGGTTGATTTACACAATATAGTTAGTACGTTTCCATCATTAATTTGTTTAATATATACGTTCATAATATGTTATATGTGTAAATTTTAAAAATAATATAGATGGCTAATTTTGAGTGAATCATGTAAGCATCGAACTAAAAGAATTAATAATATAGAGATTAAATAGTTAAAATCATGAAAGATTAAGTATTGATAAAGAACTTCTAAAATACCGAACCTAAATAGAGAGGTTTAAAAGTTTAGAGGCAACTTTATAATTCAAAAAAATAAAAAGTAATATAAATGAGTTGATTTGAAGAGGGAGTTGTAGGTCTAGAATTTATAGGCTTTTGTAAGAAACCAAAGCATGCAGCCAACCAATGAAAGGCTAAATTATGCCAAAAATAGGATTGAGAAGCAAGCACATGAAACCCACTTGATTATAGAAAGCAACGGAGGGAAATTAAATGGAAAGCTAAGGCAAAACCAAGCCATGTGAGTGTCAATTTGTCAAATGTTGAGAGAAATGGGAAAATATTAGAAGAATCTGATGTGGGCTGGTTGTCGGAGACTTGTACGAGCAGCCAAAATTTATAATATCGCAAAAAAGAAAAAAGAAAAGCCAAGTCTCTGCCGCTGCCTGCTACTCCACATTTGGTTTTGCTACATTTACAATCCATAGCGCAGCGCCATACCCATTTAATTAAATTTTTCAATGTATATGCGCATTGGAAATTGAATCTGATTTTAGGGTTCTAAAGTAATGGGGTTTTGATTTGTTTAATCCCCAATTTTGATCCACTTGATTACAGCTTGTACAATGATTGCAGTGGAGTGGAATCATAGGGGATTATTTAATTGTCGGATGTGAAAATTTGAATCGAGGGGAAGAATCGTTTGATGAGATTTGGTGTGGCTAATTAACATGGGAACCTTTTATTCTCTTCCTTTCAATAACACTAAGTTTCAGAGCGTTTGTGTTGGAGGCTTTGTCGTTTCATTTAGACTCCAGACTATAGGGCTATAGAGCTAGATCTTGACATTATTTTATTATATAGTTGTTTTTTATTATATGATTTTGGTGGTTTTGGGATTGTAGTACAAGGTATGGTAACTTTCAAGGATGGGCCTTGAGTAAAAGTGATGGTGCCATCACAATGGGTTTTCTTCCACAGTTCATTATTATTTCTTCTCTCTTATAAGTTGTAAACAATTCCACTTTCTTTTATTTCTCTCTTTTGGCTTTTGTGGCTTCAAGCTGTTTATTCATTCAATTCCCAATAACTTCATGAAGATTCTGTCCTCGTTTTTTTACCCTCTTTGCTTTCTTCCTTTAAAGGAATTAGAGAGCCATTTTGCAGATTTTGCCTCTTCTGTAAAAGGTCTCACTACTTTTCCCTTATTGTGCCAAATCCATCACATTGAGCTTATTATTGTAATTTATAATTTATTTCATGCCTATGTATTAGCTTTATAAAAATACTATCTTTCCGATCTATTTTTAAAGACGTTCGAATAAATACAAAGTTTACACGAAAGGCACAAGTTCTACTTTGCAACACAGCATGCAAATGATCTTAAGTGTTATTATATGTCACTTTTTATATCTATACTATGTGTTAATTTGTGTAATTAATTGCTCGAACATACTATAAGAACTTTTTAGTTTTTACACTATACTGAGACACCAACAAATATTTCGGTTTCGGTTTGGTTATATTTTTTTCTTGAACATCAACTAGGTTTCATTTTGATCTTGAATCAAACATATTCAATCATTAAATTCCACGATCCTTACAAAATAAAAGACTCATTTTTAATGCAATTGAACAAGTTCAATTAGATTTTGTCCTCTAACAATTTTAATGAAGAATTTTATAATACATCCCTCTAAAAAACTCAAAATATTCGTAACACGTAACAGCGGACTTAATAACTTAATTCTTTTACTAAAAAATCTTAATATTTTTATAAAATGAGAGAATATTCCGGCTAATTATTGAGCATGAAAAAACATAAAAGAAAGTAATTGAGAATCTTTCCCTTTGGGAAATTGAAAGGGTATCCAATCGTTTGACAGGCAATTGGGCATAGCCCCTCATATCAACCATCTTTGACTTTGACTGCCCATATTCACACATTTTCTTTCGGTGCATCATAATGATGATTTACACATGATTAATTGCTCTTTAAAATGATTACATTTTAATTCCAAGCCTTAGTTTGTGCATTATTATCATTGTTATAGGTAATTTTGGACCACTCTAACATGTAAGGAGCTGACGAGGACAACCTAACACTAACCCAATGACACGATCAGGAAGCAGACCCTAAAGGAGAGGTAGGCCAAAAAGAATTGGGCCAAGGCCGACCCTCGGCCCGCTTCGGTGGGTCGGGTCCTCTCCCCTTCGCTCGGTCCCTAGTGTTCTGGTCCAGTCCGGTACAACTTGGTTCAGCCTGAATCTGTCTTCAGACGCCTAGAAACCTTAAGGCAGAAAAAAGGTATATAAACCCTTCTTTGTCATTAAAGAGGGGATCCGGAACTCTACTCTCTGAACTCTCTCCCCTTGCTCTTGTTCTCTACTGGCTTCCCATTTTACTCCTGGCTGACTTAAGCATTGGAGGCGATGTGGCAAGCACTACACTAGTGTGCAGGTTTCTTTGTTTTGTAGGCCACGTCTTCCCCTCCTAAAACAAATTTACCGTTGGTGGCACGTGAAGGTCAAGTGAGTTTCTCCTGTCCAGATTTACCATCAACAACCATTACCCTTTACTCTGATTATTTTATTTCGAATGGTATCATTACTACGACCAAAATGTAATTAACCTTAAAAAAAATTATATAGAAAGAGATTATGAGACAATGAAACAAATGTACATAAAAAAGTTTATAGAAAAAAAAATGTATAAATGAGTGAAAAGTGAAGGAATAGAATGACTTTATAAAATGAATAAGAGACATTTTACCAGCCAACAAGGGTATAACTCAACTGATATAAAACATGTGTAAAGATAGCTCATTGACATATGTGGTGCACGTGCTTTAGTTTTCTGTTTATGTTAGTTAGAAGTTGTGATTCTCTGTATTTGATTATTCTGTATTTTGATACTTACAGGAGTTTTTCTCCCTTCCTCATATATTTTTATTCAGTGTATTCTTGAGAGATGATTGAGGTCATTTGAATAAAATGGAAGGATTTCTCCTGCACAATCTCTGTGTATTTTCTCTCACTTATCATGGTATCAGAGCTTCAATCCAATGACAAAACTCGATCCATATCTTTGATTTTTTTTTCGGAGCGATATCTTCATAGATTTGTCTCCGATACAAGTTCATCTGCAATTCAGATTTCTTCGGCTGGATTTGTGCTCTTCTTCTATGGATTCTTCCACGAATACAGAGGTTGATCTCATTGTCGATCTTGACAGTCAATCCAATCAGATCGTCAATCCTGGTAACAAGATTTCTACCTTCAAAATTTACTCTTGATCAGGAGGTTAGAGGTTCGAATCCCCTACTCTCACATATTGTCAAAAAAAAAAAAAAAAAAAAAAGGAAGAGACATTAAATCGAGTGGGTGTTATCACTTAAAAGTGACTAGAGATCTATCAAATTGATTTTATTGCAAGTTTATTATGTTCACAAGAAAAACATAATAATTTTAAGATTAAAAAAAAAACATTATATTTTGCTTGTCGATAGATATGGTGTCATTTCAATATTGATAATCACAAAGATTTTGATATGAACTAACTTTTAATCGGGTTCACCCATTTTTGGCAATTCCATGACTATGCCTTCATATAATTGACCGATTGATTAAGTTGGCATCTTCTCATGTTGCCTCACAAACGTCACTTTAAGCCCCACATGAAAATTTGAATACAAACTATACCCTTGTAGGATTCCAAGCTATCAATATTTAGGATTAGACATATGTTCATCATAGATGGAGAGGAATCAACCTTGAATCTATTCTATTGTTACAAATGTGATTAAACTTATTCTATCTAAATGATTTTAGTTAAGGCAATTAGACTGATTTGATTTGGGTGGTATAGATTAGAAAAGATATAGGGAAAAAAAAAATTAATGTTTTAAGTATTTATTCTTTATATATATATATATATATATATATAATTTTGTCAAAATTTTCTTAATGTAGGTTCAAGTGGTGGTAACCACACATTTTTCTTTTTCTTTTCTTATTTTTTTTAAATTAAGGTTAATTTAACCAAAGATTATAATTATATATATAAAAAGCTATAGGAGCATTAGATCACTTCACCCCTATTGCTTGAAGCTAATTTTCTGGTCACTCACCTATATCTTTTCTAATTTTATATCATTTTTGTGTCATTTTTAATATGAAAATTTATATTAGTGGCGAAAATGTTTTCTATATTCATCATCGTTCTCTATATGTTAGTGGAGACGAACAAAAATACAATTAGCACAATTGATAATTGACAATTAACAATAGAAAACTCAATTGTAAAATGAAAGATGATTTTGAAGACACCCATCCTCTAGTCCAACCAAATTCAAGTGGATTAAATTTATTGGTACTCAAACCAACTCTCAAAATTTATTACTAGTCCAACTTAATTGCAAAATTTAGGTCCCGTTTGATAACTATTTGGTTTTTAGTTTTTGATTTTTGAAAATTAAGCTTAAAAACACTACATGCATACACTTACAAGTTTCTTTACTTTGTTATCTACCTCCTTCTCATGTTTTCAAAAACCAAGTCAAATTTTGAAAACTAGAAAAAATAGTTTTCAAAAACTTGTTTTTGTTTTTGAAATTAGGCTAGGAACTCAAGTGTGTCTTTAACAAGGATGAAAACCATTGTAAGGAGATTGAATGAAAACAAGTATAATTTTCAAAAACCAAAAACCAAAAACCAAAAACCAAGGCCCCGTTTGATAACCATTTGGTTTTTAGTTTTTGGTTTTTGAAAATTAAGCTTAGACACACCTATTTCTACTTATGAGTTTCTTTGTTTTAGTATCTACCTTCTTCCTTGTTTTCAAAAACCAAGTCAAATTTTGAAAACC
Organism: Luffa aegyptiaca; assembly: GCA_017139565.1. Taxonomy (NCBI): domain Eukaryota; kingdom Viridiplantae; phylum Streptophyta; class Magnoliopsida; order Cucurbitales; family Cucurbitaceae; genus Luffa; species Luffa aegyptiaca. The sequence continues at coordinate 51,855,415 of CM029398.1, forward strand.
AAAAAAAGTAGTTTCCAAAAACTTGTTTTTGTTTTTTAAATTTGGCAAGGATTTCAAATGGTTCCTTAACAAAGATGAAACCCATTGTAGGAAATTTGGGAGAAAACATGCATAATTTTCAAAAACCAAATGGTTATCAAACGGGGCCCAAATGGCTACCAAACGAGGCCTTAGCTATTTAATCTATCATCGAGTTTTCAAAATTTTAACACTCTCATCTTGTCTACAAGTTGGGATCATGAAACAATATTGTTTGGTATTTTTTACTTTTTTTATTTTGATCTACTTTTAAAATGTTCATTTTAGTCCCTCTATACTTTGGCCTCTGATTCATCTTGCTTCCTATATTTTTGGTAAACATTCATTTTAGTTCACTTTTAAAAAGTATCAAATTTAGTTCCTATTTACAAAATTTAAGCGTAAAATTTATATACATTGAAAACTCTTTAATAAAAAATTTCAAGAAATTTAGTAAGTGAAGTGTCATCTTAAAATTATGATAGAAAAAATTGAAAATAAAGGGACCAAATTGGTCATTTTTTAAAAGAACAAGGACCAAAATGAATCAAAATCCAAGCTACAAAGACCAAAATAGACATCTTGAAAGTTTATGAAACAAAAGGAATCAAAACGAAAGAAAAAAAATTGAATCCTGGATAGTTCTTTATTTCGAACTGGAACTATATCAATGAATTCAGCTTTTATATTCTCTCCTCTGCTCGGGTATCATGAACATAAGGATGATCCGTGAGCAACCTTTAACTTCTTTTTTTCAAAGTACAAAATTACTTAAAAATATGTGCAACTTAGTACTTTACTCCACCAACTTCATATGTTGGGTAATTTTCAGCCCTCGCCCTCTTTCATAACCATATATATAAAATATTTGTGTGTGAATGCTTTTGAGGAAATAAAGAGACTTGCTTTAAATGGGTTTTTGAGAGGTCATTTTCATTCGACACATTAATGATTATGTTTCTTAAACCATTTAATTAATTCTGTGACACTTTGATTCAAATCACATCCTTTGGTCGAATTTTAATTTGGTAGGCCTAGTGCTACTTCCACTTTCGATGACTAATATTATCAAAATCATTCTGCATTTGAAGACAATGTTTTTAATATTAATCTCCTTATTAATTTAATTAATCTTTGATTTGATTCTTAATTTAATGTCTCACTATAAATAATGCTTGGTGCGCTGTGTCAGTTCGTAACCTTATCGACAATGGGAAGGGGCACTTTAATTTGTTTTTTCTTTTCCATTTTTTGAACTCCCTTTCTTTCTCTATCCAAAAGAAAAGAGAGAGAACGTTAAAAAGGTAGAGGTTGAATATATGCTTTTGGTCTCGATTTAGTTTTATATTTGTTTTCAAATTTTCAAGGTAGTTTGGTATGTTGTCAAGGTGAGCATAGGTCAACGGTAATTGGCATATAAGATGTTCAAATTCCCCCACCCCAATCATTGTTGAACTACAAAAAAAAAAAAAAAAAAAAAGGTAGTTTGGTATGTTTAATAGTTTTCGGTTATATTCTTTTTGTCAATAGTTGTATAGTGATCGAGTTAGTAGAATACCAAAGGAGAAAATATTAAAAATGAAAATTAAAAAATGTTTTAAAAAAGAAAGTAGAGGCTAAATTGAAATTCTTTTAACAGTGGGACCAAATTGAACAACATTAGGACTCAAAAACTCTAATCAGTTCATAGAGGAAGCTGAGTGTAAAATAAAATATAATTCTTCTTCTGTAATGGGTTGGTAGAAATTGTGAGAACTATCAAGCTTTTGTTCAAAACAAATTTGGATAAAAGGTCAATTTTTTAAAAATGTCGCTTTTTGATTATTACATTTTAATCATTCTTTTTACAATTCAATTAAAGTTAGTCTATGATTTATCATATAATAGTCAATCAACCTTATGAATCATGATTGATGACAAAGAAAACCAATAATTTAACTTAAATAGTCAAAATATAGTTGGAGATAATATGATGGCTGTTGATATAAAATGTCAAAAATTTTAACTTATGTGGATCCATGGTCTCCATTGTCAATAGTTGATAATGTAATCTAAATATACCATTCATTATTTTTGTAATTATTTGATTATCTTTATGATTTTGTATTAAATTATAAATTTTGCTTTTGAATTTGAATGCTTTTGTATATTTAAATTCTAAACATTCAAAAGTTTAAATTATGTCTCTAAACTTTCGATTAAATTCTAATAAAAACCTATTGCTAATATGACATACTAATCGGATTAAAGAGTAGTAAATGATTTGACAAGAAATTTGATCCTATGTTTCACAAGAAAATAGGTTAATGAGACTAAATAAGAAGGAAAAAAGATTGGTTTAAAATGTGCATATGATGGGCTACATACTCCAAAGTTTTCATACTATTGTTTCATGGGAACATTTCTAGTATTCTTGTAATGGTTACTCCCTCTATTCACACAATCATTTTTCTTTATAGATAATTCTTTAGTATTGTTAGACCTAGCATTATTCTCAAATGATATTAGTACAAATAGTTCATAATGAGTAAAAAGAATATCCATACTCCCATACTATACAAAATTTCTCTCTTATTTTATGTACTTGATTGGGCTACTATCTAGTGACATGGCAACATTTGTCATGTCACGCCAAATTAACACTCTTTTATCCCATCAACTTGTTAAGAATTAGATTAATGCATTAAATGAATGTTTTTTTTTTTTTTTTTTATAATATTCTATTGTGAAGCTTTTTTCTTCTCCTGAGTTCATCAATATGTGAGGCGGAGAAATTCAATAAGTACCTTAACTAGTTTTTTTTTTTAAAAAAAAAAAATTGTACTTTAACTAGTTGAGCAATCTTTTGTTGATATTTGTTGACATTTTTAATTGTTAAGTTGTCATGACTTGAAAAAGAAAAAGAAAATAAATAAATAGGTTTTAAAGCCCATCACTGTTTTGTTTCTTTTGAGGGGGAAATACACTCAGCAAGTAAAGAGAAAGCAATTGAAATCGAAATAGAGCAGTTAGCTTCATAAGATTAATCTCCTTTTAGATAACTAATCACTGCCAAAACCACTCCTTAATCAATATGTCATGATTAAACTTGTTGCTTTCGAACTCATTTTATTTCTTTTGTAAAGTACATTTGATGGGTCAATTTTCTCGAAAACTACAATACCAACGACACCATTTTTTCTGATATTCCAAAGTTTTTGTGTTGTCATCTGTAATTTCCTAGGAGAAAATGACACGACCAACCCCAATTGGCAATAGTAAGCCACGGCCCATAACACAGACAGCTTCAAGAACAGCAATCAAAAAGCCAAAAGTTCTTTCCCTTTAAATGATTCCATTCCAATCACAAAAATTGAATCAGTGGTAACAATTTAAAGCAATTCTCACTATTTATCCACATGCGTAACAAAGCTATTCTTTTCGGGTTCATTATTAGTGCTCTAAGGGATTTATTCCTTTTAAATCTAACACAGAGTTCGATTCTATTCGTTTCAATGAACTAAAATGAATTAAAGATTAAAGGGGATTAATTAAAGAAATCGTTCCTCTTCGTTCTGAAACAGTTCTTAATTTGTGTCTTCTTCAAAATAACATTCAGTTCATTTTGTGTTTAAGAACATGGCGGAGTTGAGATTTTTGGCTTTGAATCCTCGCGTCCAAAGTTTTGGTCTTGAAGCAATTTTTCTGAATCCCTCGTGGCCATTCAATGCATCCATGTGTCCCTCTTCTGATATGTGGGTTTTGCGAGTTCCGCTGACTCGCTGAATCAGAACCCTTCAACTCGCCACCTTCACTCGACACTGTCCCATTCGAAAACCTTCCACTACTTCCATTAACCATCTTTTTCGAAGAATCGTCAAATGGGTTCTCAACACTTTCTGTTTTTCTTTCAGAAACGCACTCGTTTTCAACTGAGTTGTTAATCTCTTCACATTTCTCCTCCTGCAATTTGCTCGCTCCCTTCAAATCCTCAAGCAGAGACAGAACAAGACTCTGTGTTTGTGGCTCATAGAAAAATCCCTCGATTTCTTCAATGTCGAGCGATTTAGCAGCTTCATGAATCAATTCAGCTCTCTTCAGCTCCATCTCGTCCAATTTCTCGCTCCTCGACATCAGAAAATTTTCAAGGTCAGTGACGAGTTTGTTCATTTGAATGTACTTATCTTCCAGAGCTAATTTTGCATCAATCAGCTTCATTTGAATTCTTTCTTCTCGCCAAACCTCCGCCATTTGTAGCATGTTCCTCTCTTCTTCCAATTCTTCACACAATTTCATCGATTCCCTTTTCAAAGCTTCCACTTTTGCCTTGTCTCCCACAATCTGTTTCGCCATCTCTGTACAGACCTCCTCCAATAACTCTCTGTTTTTCCTTTCTTTCTCGTATTCTTGTTTGTATTTCTTAACGTTCGCTTTGGCTTCCGCCAGTTCTTTTGCCAAATTGGCGTTGAGAATTTCGGCTCTGTGATGGGTTTTTCTTTCTTTGTCTAATTCGTCGAGTTTCGTCTGCCTTTGATTCTTTGACATGCCTCTGTTTTCTTCGAGCTTTCCTTTTAACTGCTGGATTTTTTTCTTTGAGTTTCGCTGCCGGGATTCGAGTTTGCGGATGCGTGATTGGGCCACCGCCAGCTCTTCTTTCAGATCAGATGCGGCGGAGGCAACCGTGAGAGGTTGCTCTCCGCCGCTACGGCGGCTGTAAAATCTACCCATCTCCGCCGCCTCAGCTGCCTCTGGGGTTTCAGGGTTCCAATATTCTGTTGCTGCTGTCTGTAAGAACTGACTAATACCAATTAATTTTTGTAATCAAACTACAGAAAAAAAATTATCTGATCATATGCTGCTTGTTCTAACTTGATAGAGGGTTGTCAATCGTATAATTATTGGTTTGATTTGATTTGATTTTCTTTTCTGATCAAATCCATTTGAGATCAATTCGTTTGATTCTTTGAAGAAGAACTGAATCAAACAACGATAATCCTGAAAATAGATCGGATTTGATACTTTTGGTTTTGCATGTTTTGTGCTTGTTTTCAATCATTTAAAGGTGCCTTTTTCATTATTTTTGGTATTAGAAATGAGGTATATGTAATTTTTTTTTAAAGTGTATACAGCTTATTTATAATCCATTAATCTTTTCAGAGAGATGATATTCTAATTTGAGTAAATTATAATGAAATGTGTAACTTTAAATAATTTCATCAAGAAAATTAATTAGGTACCTTGAGGATTAATCAGAAAAATTTAAAATTCATCGTGCTATCTATATATAGAGAGAGCTTGGTTCGATTTCATAATCTTCAACTCTTTGTAATGATTAAAAATCCAATAAGAAGAACTTCCCATATAAAAATTGATGTTTATTATATTTTCCCAATTTCTATCTTTGTTTTTTATCCTTCAAATGCGTTGATGTGTTTCAATCAAATCCTTTAACTAAAAGAATGTTTAGGTTGTGATGATGCAGAATTGAAAAATAGATTTAATAATGAGATTGTTTTATTATTATTTTTTTTCTGCTGGTTTATCCAACTATCAAATATTCCTCTCCCTTTTTATTCTTCCAAAGTTTTCTCAATTTATTGCTATACCTATCACTCTATCCATCACTATCTTGATCTTCTCATTCAAATTTTCCCACTTGCTACATCTCTTACTAGCATCATAATTTCTCACTCCTTGATGTCTCGTCTAATTTTTGCTTTGTTCAAATAATGGTGATATAAGTGTGTTTGTAATTTCAAATGGGTATAGAATATTTCCTTCTAGAAATAAATCCACATTATAATATATCACACTAAACTTTCCTTTGTCTATCTAAATCTAAAGTTCTTTTTTTTTTTTTTTTTTTTTTTTTTGAAAAGTCTAAATCTAAAGTTCTAAAAAGGGATAATTATTAAATTAAATAATGCTAAAGTATTATTAGAGACCAATCTTTATAATTATTTAGATTGGCGTGGTTTCAGCACTGAATCATGTCAAAAAGATGTGAAAAAAAAAAAAAAAAAAAACTGATTGAAACAGAAATGGGAATGGGAAAGGTACCTTAATCTTGATTCCATCATTCGAGGAATCAAAACAACGACGCCTCTGCAACCTCTGCTCTGCTTCCACTCCCTCCCTATTTCTGCTCTGATCACGACGGCGATGCCTTCCTTGTCCCTAAATTTTTCAAAATTCTTTATAAACAATCCCAATAATTGCTCAAAATTTCACACCTAGCGGAAAATGGAAAACGAAAATTTCACTTCTGGGTTCGTAATTATTGGTATCAATAACAAAGATTACAACATTTCGAGTTCAATTTTTCTTTTTCACTTCTCAGAGCAGAATCAAATCTGGCAGTTACCTGAGACGATCTCCGTCGGCCGCCGCCCGAAATTTCTCTGTAGTGGAGCTGCCAGAGGCCGGCGGCGAGCTTTCTCGCCTGAAATTGAACTCGGGTGCTGCCTCGAGATCCATGCCGGTCGTCCAACTTCCACCGCAACAGAGGAGTCATCGGAATCCCGAAGTTGGGGCGGCGGTCGCCGGGACTACGTGGAAATTTGGGCGGGCGGCGACGAGGCGTTGGCGGAGAGTGTTTGGTCGGAGTTAGGTTCATTGCATAGAGGAAGTTTTGGTGGCCATGAGAAAGAGTTCACACAAAGCTCCAATGCACAAAGCTTTCTTTAGCGCATAAACAGACAGAGACAGAGAAACAAAAGAATTGGAGGGGATGGAAATGCTGTCGACAGGACAATATTATTTCCAAAGTATTTATAATTTTTACTCTTTGAATATTCAGTCGGCAAAATAGCCTTTTTCTTTTAACTCTTAATTAATTAAATTTATTTTATATATATATATTAGTGGTGAGTCTGGTGACATCCATTTTTTCATAATTTATGGATAAATTATATTTTAAGTAAATGTACTTAGTACCTTCATTTTAAATGAATTTGTCATCAATACTGGAGTTGTCAGTGTAATTTTTTTTTAAAGAAATTAGTTATAGACTTCAAGTAGAATTTTCTGTAATATTCCTTTTTCCTTTTCAACGAATCGTATGTGGTCTCCACCATTTTTAATGTATTCAACAGTTTAATGATAAGAAAAGATAAAAGCACCATAAATATTTGTCTATAAGAATTTTCAATTCTGTCCATAACTTTTTTATTTTTTATTTGCAAAGGATAACTTTTGAATGTTTTAACTATACATTTAACTGTAATAAATAAAAAAAAAAAACATTTTAATGAAATAAATGGATCTTAAACTTGTATATTCTCATATTCCGTGGTTTTCTTTTATTCAATATAAACAAATTATATTATATATCAACTCCAATATGGGAACTAAAAAAAATCAAACCCTATCTATTGTTATGTTAGAAGTTCAAATCTCTAAATTCATACGTTGCTGAATTTAATTAAATAAATAAACAAATTATATTATAGTTGATAAATAAATGGAGTGTTACAAATCTTACATAGACGCAATTATTAAATTAAATATAGTTTTAATATCATTTTGGTTCAGGTAAGTCTTAATTTTAGTCGTCAAAACGAGTATAGCTCAGTGGTAATTGACATATAGGTTAGAGGTTCGAATTCCCCCACCCCCAAATGTTGATGTACTAAAAAAAAAAAAAGTCTTAATTTTAGTCTTTGTATTTTTAAATGTCTAAATTTAGTTTTTATATTTTTAACAAATCTTAAAATTAGTCTTTAATGCTAGTTTTTGGCCCATGCATGTTTTCAATAAATATATATATATATATATAGTCTTCTCTTTATAAATTTTGGAACATTAACATTTTTTTACAATATGTGGAGAGGAAGATTTAAATCTCTGATCTCTTGGTCGAAAGTACATATTTTATTTCAGTTGAGTTATGCTCATGTTGACATTTTTTTTTTTTTTTTTTTTTTATAAAAAAAAGACATTTAGAGATATTAATATTGTGTCTTTTCTTGAATGGAAATTATTGTTATTAGTTTCCTAAGTTTGATAAATAAACTTTAAAAAAACCATGAAAACTAATTTTAAAATTTATTGAAAGTATAGAGACTAAATTTAGACATTTGAAAGTATGTGAACTAAAATAGAAAGAGCCTCAAATTAAATTAAGTATTAGGACCAAAATGGTATTTTAAGCCATTGACTTTTGTTGTTGTGCATTAAATTGTGGTTGGATTTTGATATACTATTTTAGTAAAATTTTAAACATTTTACTATTTTCTAAAATGCATATTTGTATAATACTATTTATATAAATGTCTCATAAATAATTTGTGTGAAACAAAATTGTGGAAAATCCAAGAGAGAAAAATAGCATTAAATAGAGAAGAGAGGCCAGGCTATCTAAAAGAGATACAAATAAAGCCTAATTATAGTAAGGAAGAGTTCCAAATTACTACTTCTGTCTCCACAGTAGCCTTCCTAGGATGATAATAAGCAAGAAAAATTAAGAATTCTTTTATCAAAATTGACAACAATGAAAGGAAATTAATATTAGTGCAGATTTCGTATATCTAATGAATATTGAGTTGTCTCCTTCATTTAAGAAAAATATGGAATTATACAGAAAATTAAAAATTATGTTACCGACAAATGTTTGCAATGAATCACCACAAGTCGACTTGATATAGTGATTGGATTAGTGAAAAGGTAGAGGGATTTGAGAAAATTGGTTCATATTTCAGGGATGGTTTACCTTATCTAGATAATGTTTAATTCTTAAAGGACGGTTTAGTTTGAAGTTTGGATGGATTATATCTATGAATATAAGGATGTCTATAAATTAAAAATTGACAATACTTAGCTACATACTCATGTATAGGTATACCAGTGTATGCATCTTCCAAACACACACCACCATTAAAATGTTGACAACTAAGAGAGATAATTTGTTTTTCTCATTTTTCAACTTTTCTCTTTAGTTGTTAAGATTTTAATAGAGTGTGTAAGGAGATCTCTATGCACCGTTTTATGCGGCCAATCATTATTCATTAAAGATTATTTGTTTGGTTATACACAAGAATGTTATTAGATTTAGCATGGATGATGTGTAGCTCATGGTTTCTCTGTTGAACATCTCGACTTGTAAGAGAGACATATATATTACTGTGCAACCAAAACTTTCACAAATAATAGTTAAAGTTTTTTTTTTACCAAAATATATTTTTTTGTCTTTTGAGAATTGAGTTGAGTGTCTGTTTCGAATCAAATGAACACTTTAGTTCATAAGGTTCACATCAAATAGTTTTAAATGACCCTTGAACTAGAAGGTTAATTGACCTAACAGAATATTGGCATGACTGTTTTAGTGTCACCATGCAACATATCGTTTAAATTAAGTTGAATAGGATGATATAACGATTTTAAATTAAGTGAGAAAAATATATTATTTTTCATTATTTTTGTTAGACGTAGTTGATCTCTTCTTTCTCCGTTCTCCTTTCTTCTCTAGCAATTCTTATCATTGTCGGTCGCAAACCATAATAACTCGGCAATAGTGTCACCCTGCAACATATCGTTTGTTGGTTCCAAATCTAGAACTTTGAAACATGGTGTGCGAAGTGTGATAACACTTGCAATGGATTCGCCAAACAAAGCACTAGATGAGGATGAACACTTTTAGTTGTAAAGGGTCCAACGGAGGAAGGAAGGTCGGCATGAGGACAAATTTTGTGTACTCAAACCATCAATAGCCAATAGTAGTTCTTGATCATGTCAATGAAAGCTGAGAATCAAACCACCAATAAGCAAATTTTATCAGCTAGGTCTAATATTTTTGGGCCCTTTCCCTTTCCAAATCCTCACAGCAAAATCCAATTTAAAAAGAAATAAATGTAAAGTTTACCGTGGTGTAAAAGCAAACATGATTTTGAAAATAATTAAAGGTATAATTTAGGGTGATTTTTTTTTAAAAAAAAAAGAAAAAGAAAAATGTGATTTCGAATCTTGACAAAAGTGATTTTAGCCATTTCAAAATCACTTCCAAACATGCACATATAATTTTTTTTTTTCAAAGAGCTAGATCGTTAAAGATATGTGAGACTTGGGTTTACCATATCCCAAGCTGGATTTGTTCATTGGTCAATTCTGACCGGTCTTTGGTTGTCCCTGTGGCTTTTTAATAATATAATTTTTCTTTTAAAAAAAAACATATAATTTTTTAATTAATAATTGATTTGTTGTATTTATAATTACATCAATATTTTTTTTTTTGAAAATATGGGGGTGGGGATTCGAACCACAGACCTCATAGTTATCAATACATCTTTATGCCAATTGAGCTATGCTCTTGTTGGCTAATTACATCGATATTAACATATGAGAAAAACTCTCTTTTTTTTCCATTTAAAACTTAACTATAATCCGTTTATTATTAATAAGTGTATTATTATTATTATTAAATGTAAAGTTGATGGATATAAAATAACTTTTTTCCAATATTATTACACCATCCACACGAGGTACAAGTAGAGATTCAAACCTACAGTAAAATTATTTTAACTATTAAATTATGCAAGATTGAATTAAAATTTCATTTTAATTTCTTATATTATGCAAAAACTTATTTCATTTTTCTTTTCTTTGCAAATTTATTGTTTATACGTACAACCTTTACCATTTATAGGTCTTAAAAAAATTGCTAAACTGGTAGAAGATTTTAAGACTTATTTTGCACTGTCACCACTGAATGTGGCAAAAAGAATACTAAAATAGTGAAGCTATGACTCATTAGAATTGAGATGTTATATATATATATGATCTTTGTTTATAAAAATATTTTCATTTTCTATGAACATGAAGTGATCCAGTTTTTTCCATATTTGTTAGAACAAATGGTTACATCTTTAGTAATTATTTCCTCCAGCAAAACTCATCAAATATATATATATATATTTTTGAGTTGAAGAGTATATTTAGAGTGGGAGAATTCGAACCTCTTACTTCTTGGTTGATGATACATGCCAATTACCGTTAAGTTATGTTGAGTTTGACAAACCCACCAAACATTTATCTTCCATCTAAGAAATAAATTCAAAAGTTTCTTACAATGAAGAACTACATTATTAGATTACTCATTTTTATATTGATGAAACGTAGGGAGCACGTGCAATGAAATGACATGAAATTAATTAATTATAATAACATGGTCATTGATTTTTTTTCAAAAAAAAAAAAAAACATGATCATTAATTCTCTTAGTCATTATAAAGCCCACAACTTGGAGTCTACCAGTGGGCGGATAAGGTGAGTGAAATGAATAAATTTCCAACGCTTATTACCATATACCAAGAAGAAGAAATTTTGGATTCTTTGTCTTAAATATGATAAAAGCAAATCTTACCACACAAGAAATGGATTCTTAATAATATTGGAAGAAGAACAAGACGACGATCGACCAGGGCCACGATGTCTAATATTGACCTATTATGCAAAAAAAGAAAGATGTTTGACCAATCTCTAGCCTCCACCAAACGTTATTTAATATCATATATATATAATTTTTCCTTGAATTAAAACAATTATCCACTCGAGTACGTGACCAAAATTTTCCACCAAATTGACCTAAATATAGCCTTGAATTACTGGATATTTATTCACTTGAAATCGTGTTAAACTTGGTTATGTTTATGCAACTACGTGCAAGAAAATATGGTATTTGTTACATGTTGCATATGGTCTATCTCATATATATTCAAATAGAATAATGTGGTTTAGTTAGTAAGATTCCATTTTCATATTCCGTTTCACACTATATAGTTGTTCGAAATCTGCATATTTTCTTTGACCTCTTTTTCAAATTGTTTCCATATATTTATATTTTATATAATATGAATTAATAAGAAATAAAAATGAAAAATATATATTATCAGTTTAAACAAATTAAATTTATAATTCATCTTATATAGGCATTAGAGAGATAATGCTTTTGAAATGCCCAATGTACTATTATGGATCTAAGTTATATTCACTTAATTTAAAAATAGCATTGGAAACTTTCCGATCAAATCAATAGTTGTCATAAGTTCTGAACCTAAATATTAAATAATATAAAACAAATGAATTCGTTTCATTATTGCATTTTATTGGGGGCATTCATCAAAGCTTATAAATTAACGGTTAACAATTAAGTAAACTTTTTTAAAATTGCCAAAGTAAGAATAGCTAAGCGGTAATTGACATAAGTTCGAATCTCCCACCCCTAAATGTTGATGTACTAACTAGAAGTCTCTTGTTCAAATTTCTACATATTGTCTAAAATAATAATAATAATTACATAATTGTTAAAAATATAATTAAATTGCATTGTATAGTTTTTTTTCCTCCACAGAATGATCCGATACTCATTTAAAAAAAAAAAATCAATTATTTGTTTTTTGTTTAATGAGTTCGATATATGTTATATTATTTTTTTTTTTTTTTGAAAAGCGATATATGTTATATTATATAACTTGAAGAGATTAATTATATTATTATAGCCAACCGTTACATTGGGTGGGGAAGTAAATTATTTAGGTTGGTTAGATGGTCAATTAAATAAAAGCAAATTAATTGTGGCCGTTGAGATCATCATATATATCTGCAGGCCCCACCACCCCAAAACTTCCTATGGGAGTTTGGTCAACCACCAGCCCCATCAATTGCCACGTATACAAATCTAACTGTAATTTTATTTACAATGTCGGATCTTTGTCTCTGTCTCTATCTGTGCCTCAATCAAACTTTGCCCTCAAACAATACAAACATCCTCCTAGAGACGATCGATACAACATGGGTAACTGTTGCAGAGGTCAATCCTCCACCAAGGCAGCGACAGGCGGCGACCAGAGGGCTCCGGCGCCGAAGAACCACAGTCAGAGAAAGCACTCCGATGGAGAAAATGGAGCCAATTCTTGTTGTTGTTCTAGTACGAAGGGCTCAGACTCAGAAGGAGGTAATTTGAGAGAAGTGAAAATAAGGATGACGAAGAAGGAGCTAGAGGAATTGGTTGGATGGTTGAACATGGCGGATTCTAGTTTTGAACATGTAATGGCTCGCCTTGTGAACGTCATCAGCGATCAAAGTGGTGATAATGAAGAAGATGATAACAGTGGCCAAGTGGTGAAATTGCGCCAGCAACGTTCGTGGAGGCCTTCTCTGCAGAGCATTCCAGAGATTAACTGAAGTACGTATTTGAAGTATATATATGATTTTAATTACTTTTTCCACTTATTATAATTATAATGAAGTTACTTTTTTTCTTTTTTTAATTACTTGGGTTCTATGCTTATTATATGGAAATATATGATTTCTTCACATTACTTTGTCTCATACGATTAGGGGACGAAATGGTGAGAAGATATGGGATGGTTTCAAAAGAGGATATGAAACAACGTGATTATTTTGTAAGAGAAGTGAAAGAATCAAATGGATTGTATTGTACTGTGTGCCATGTACCTATATTTGTTTTTAATTATTTAAATAGCTAAAAGATTGATTTCATTTCGCTTAAACTACAAGTTTAGTCTCTTAAACTTTTAGGGTCGTGTCATTTTGATCCCTAAACTTTAAAATTTGTCAAATAAGTCCTTGAACAACTTTCAATTTTCTATCTAACATGTCTAGTTCAAGGAATTATTACACATTCTTAAAGTTCAGGGATCAAACTTGTAATAAAACCTTTAATTTTATTCGTTGTTACACGAGATTTAGAATTAGAATTACATTGGCTCACAGGGTTATAATTTATTTAGTTATAAAGTTTGAATCTACATTTTGGTATATGTGATTTTGTTTATAAAAAATTTGAGTATGTTGACCTCATGGATTGTGTAAACCTAGACTTCAAAAATATTTTTCTTTACTAACACTACATACTGACTCTCAATTCAGAAACCTACTGAAAATTGTTTATAACAATTTAACAAAATTCACAGACACCTATGTGTTTCAAATATAGTCTACACAAATTGAGATTTACTAAAATTATAATTCATCCCCTAAAATTAATTTGAACATTGTTACTTTCCTACTTTTAACATTTTTCTTCACTTTTGAAATATTTATTGTTTTATTTTAATTAGTTCCTATATTGCATACATATTAATTTAGTCTCTAATGTGAATTAGATTTTTTTTTTGACAACTCTAATGTCAATTAGATTGTAATTAGAAACTTGAAATTGTATTACTTCTTATATTTTCGTATAAATGCAACAATATTAATACGACTTGTTAATGGTCATGGGAACTTTCCCAAGTCACATCCATTTTTAATAATTCAATGAAAATTTATTGGTTTTTTTTAATTGAAATGTGTCTTTTTAAAATGTGAGGTGAATTATGATAATATTGATAAAATATAAAACTAGACTAATAATGTAACCAAACGTATAATAATATATTACTTTTTGTTAGTTGAACTAGTCTTCTTTTATATTTTGAAAATGTGAAGCATATGTCTGATGTGTTTGGTTAATTATTGAATGATTATGAGTCAAATTATATTATTTGATGCATTATCTGAAAGACTATCCCGATTCGGTATTCCTAATCTAAATTAATGCAAAAACATCGAAGTTGTAAATTAGGTATTAATTACATTGTTTTATGAGAAGAGCCGGTTTTTCTTTTGAAGGAAAACATCATGGTGTGATGACAACCTTTTCTTTTCTGAACATGTGGGTTAAGATGTTGCTCACATGACACTCACGTGCTCTATAAAAGAGATTTTATATCTATGTATGCATTATTTTGTTAAATCATTATAAAAGAGATTTTTTTTTTTTTTTTTTTTTTGAAATAAAAAGAGATTTTATATCTATATGTATTAGAAGAAACTGCTATTTTCTTATAAACATTTTTACAAATTTCCTAAGTTCCAAATATTTTAACGCATGAGGCCATGCATTCAAATTTATCGTATGGGTTAAAAAACTCCTTTTGGTCATTCGAATTTTGATGGAAGTAAACAATTTAATCCCCAACTTTAGTTTGCAACAATTTAATCTTTGGACATTGTATACAACAAATTAGGTCTCATTTGATAACCATTTGATTTTTTGTTTTTGAAAATTAGGCTTATAAACACTATTTCCACCTATAAATTTCTTTGTTTTGTTATTCACCTTCTTCACACATGTTTTCAAAAACCAAGCCTTGTTTTGAAAACTAAAAACAACTAGTTTTTAGGCCCCATTTGATAAATATTTGGTTTTTGAAAATTATGCTTGTTTTCTCCCCAATTTCCTTACTATGGTTTTCATCTTTGTTAAGGACACATTTGCATTCCTAGCCAAATTTAAAAAAAAAAAAAATTGAAAAATACTTTTTTTTTTTAGTTTTTGAAACTAGACTAGGTTTTTTAAAACATGGGAAGAAGATATATATATATACATACATACATACATACTAGGTGGAAGTAGTGTTTGTAAGCTTAATTTTCAAAAAAAAAAAAAATCAAATGATTATCAAACGGGGCCTTAAAAACTTGTTTTTCTTTTTGAAATTTGGTTAAAAAATTAAATGTTTCATTAAAAAAGATGAAAAATATTGTAAGGAAATTGGAAGAAAAAGAGCAAAATTTTCAAACCCAAAAGTCAAAAACCAAATGGTTATCAAACGGGAGTTTTTATACTTAAAAATTTTTAATAATTTAATTTTTCTAAAATTACAATCTATGAAAATTAAGTTGTTGATTCTTATTATTCAACAACTTAGTGTTTGAAGTTTATAATCAATAGTTGGTTGATATCAATTTATCAATCTACATATATAAGAATTTATGTTAAATTTTAACAAGAGAAATTAAATCGTTATAAATTTTAAAGTCTAAGAACTAAAATGTTACTTTTTACAAAAAAAAAAAAAAAATGTTACTATTTTAAAAAAGAAAAAAAAAACTGAAACATCACATACTAATGTTCAATGACTAAAATTGTTATAAAATGAAAGTTTTGGATCTAAAATCCTTATATACTAAAGTTCAAAGATTAAATCATCACTTTCACGAAAGATGAGGGTCTAAAAGTATTTTTTTTTTTTTTTTAACATATGTGAATAAAAATATAGTATTTTTTAAAAAAATAATCACACATATTGACTTTGATATGATAAATAATAAATTTTTATTTTATTTTCTAATATTTGTTAATTGATCTAGATGAAGGTCATAATCATAACAATTATTGACTTGATTAATTTATGTTATGTTAATATGTAGATCTCACCAATATTCTGTAATCCAATGACAATGTTCCACACGATGAAAGAAAAGGCAAAAAATAGTCCGATCTAAGTTTGTTTGTTTGCTTTTTTTTCTCTTTTTCCAGATGAATATTGACCGGTCAATGATGGGAGATTTGGAATTGAAAGAAAATATGTGTTATATAAAATGTGCTTTTCCCTTTTTTCACCTTAAAAGAATATATTTTGGAAACTCACTTGGTTACAAAGAGACAACTATTTTGTAATATTATATATAATTCATTGACTTAGATTGAATTCCTTGATAACGTTAAATATTAGATTTACTTAATTTATCCATGCTTTCTTGATCTTCTGTAGCTTTGAGGAAAAACTGCAAAAATAAATTGAAAGGCTACGAAACAATACCAGCCAAACACATCTTTATAAAATTTCTTTCAATAACAAAGCTCATGAACAAAATTAGAACTCTGAGGAAAAAAGAAGTCATTTTGCCATAGTTTTGAACTCGCAATCCCTTTCTTGAGAAATTACAGAAGATGATTGGCCAAAGTTCTCTTCAGGATGACAACAAAGGAGGGAGATTGGCAAAGTTGGTTTCTTTTCTGCCAAACAAAAGCTTGCAATTTCTGATCTGACAAATGACTTGCTTGTAAACTCCAATCTTGACAGCGGAAATGCTTGCCAGTGCACTCTTCCTCAGCTTCTTCAATCTCCTTCCAAATCTAACCTTCAGCCTTCTAATTCTAATTCTAATTCTCAGATACGAAGGCTTCCCCATGGAATCTGCTCGTTCCAACACTTTGTTGATTAGAAACTGTGCTCTTCGATGAATTATCTCTTCTGGATCTTCTTTATCAACCTTCGAGTAACCATTTGGCCTCCTAATGAGAAGAAAACTCATCTCTCTCTCTCTCTCTTCTGAACTCAGAAAAGTGGAGAAGAGATACTGAGCTGAAGGTGCGGGCAATGGAGAGTTTCAGTGGAGATATGGGATTTTATCAGTGAAGTTGTGTGGAAGTAGGAAAGTGTGAACTTTGGTTGTGGGGTCAATGAAGAAGGTCATCTATGAGGCAATGAAGAAGCAAGCTAGCACAGCATGTGCTTTAAATTATGGAAGAGAGACTAAGCAGGCTCTGAGCTGGCCTTGAGCTCATGTGTGTATGATTTCTAATCTAAAACCAGAAAAAACAAAGACTTCTTAACTTATAACCTTCTGTTAAAATTTTATTCGATGATGTTTTCCTTTGTGGAATCTAAATGATTTTGAAAATTATCACATAATCAAAGAGTAAAATTATGTATGCTTTTGTCAGTAATATTAAAACCATCTTAATATAAATGATGCAATAAAATATTTTTCTAAAGATCCCTGAATCGACTGTCAGATGGAACTCGAAAGTCAAATTTTGCAGCATGGAACCATCCAATTGCAATATAAAACAGACCAAAATTCCACCGACATAAAAAGTATCTTTGAAAAAAGAATGAGAAGTCACAATAATAATAAAGGAAATGAAGGTCAAATGTATGGATGAGACTACATGTCGCTGGATTTAGACTGTCCATTGATAGCTATGACTTAAGAGTCAACTGGCTAAGAACCATCTCCTATTTTTTATCACAAGAAGAATCCTAGGCACCAGACAGGGAAAGTTTCCACCGGCAGGAAGAACTCAAGCAATCCAAAGAAGTAACAGTGGAAATGAAAACATTACTTTTTTTCATAGAAATTCGATTACAATTTAAAATTTTCAAGCTCGTGAGTTGATTAACCTTACCAGTTAGCACCAGATTCATCCGGAAGTTCATGGAACACAAGACAACAGAATCTAGAAATCACAGTAGTCATTCATGGCTTTATCCTAATTCATTTTCCTTTGCTCAGAGTGGAAAGCTGATCCTCGCAATTTTCAAAGGTGTTGGGGTAATTTTCTTCTTCTTTTCTCTTTTTTTAATCCATGATTGTCTAAACCAATTTGTGCACAGGTAGACTATTTTCGATAAACAATCATTGACTCTACCACATTTGGCAACGAAACTAGTAGAATTATAAATTCTATGTAGGTGTAGCTGCCATGATTCGGACCTAATTCCCTTTAAGCCCATCTATTTTTTCACCAGCTCCAATGACCACTCGCTAAACCTATTGTGGTTTATGGGTTGACCCAATTCATTGTCAGACTCACAAGGGGCTGCATAACTCTTCACCTATCAACAGCAACTTAAAATATCAGCTAGTTGCTTAGTTGCCAACGGAAGATGTCTAACCTGCATATTAATGGGAAGAATGACACCTAGCAAATATATGTGAAGTGATCTGTTTCTAGTACCACGTTGCAACACAAGTTGCTCCTTTAAAAGTTTGGGTGTCATTGGTTGGGTTTCTAGTATAGCCTCTAGCGTTGTTGGGAACTTCTATTTGCACAAATTATACTCTAATTATGACAATGTGCATCATTCTTAATCAATATATCCCCTTGTACTTGGAAAAAGAAAGAAAATGCATGAAAATATTACAGAACATGACCCAAATATAGATATTGGCGGCAGCAATTCGCTACCTATGCCTGGTGGCATTGGAAACAATATCAACAATGGGAACGCCATTAATTGCCCTTTTCAGCTAAGCGTTTTCTCTCATTTAGCATCCACCATTTTCAGAAGTTTATCAAAATAAATTATACCGAAGTTTCTTCTTGAGGACAAAAAGAATTCATTCTAAAACCAACCATCCGATTGGTTCGTCTTTTGGCGACGACCTAGATAGTAATCTGGGAATCAAAAATGAGAGAGAAAAAAAAAAAAAAAGTGCATTTCATATTGCATTCAAGGATGTAAAGGAATTTCCTGAAATGTCTCAGTGGATTGTGGAACTAGCAATGAGAGCCCAAAGCTTACTGATGAAGAATTTGAAGCCGAATTATTGGTTTGTGGAGCATTCCCCAAATCTGCTCGAGCACTGAAAAGTCTTAAATTTTGTGATTATGGAAGGGATTGGGATGGGGAGAAAGCGCCGGTTAACAAGGAGGACGCCATGAAAGTGGCTCAGCATCAGATGACTCCATGGTCTCCTCGCGCGTCGTGGATTGGGCCTGGAGACTAGGCCTTCTGGCCCATACGGAAGAGGGCTCGATTGATTCCAGGCCCAAAACCTTTCTGTTTTGAGTTCTGATTAATTGACTTTTCTGGGATAGCTCCATGAATCTTTATAGAGAGGGACAAGCATTTACTTTATAACTTTTAAATATGATATCATTTTTCATTTTACTTTATACTATTTTAGAAAATAGTATCATTTTATAAGCCTAGCCAAGCCAATATTACTGGGTAAGCGATGTAATTTAATACGACGTGGATCAATTGTCCTATTTGTAACATATTGGTTCAATGGGCCGAGCCCAAAATAAAGTTGATTCTATTTTTGTGGTAAATAGAAATAACAGTAAAATTACTCGATTTACCAAGTAGATGATTGGTTCGTGGCATACACTCGCGCTGTTATTCGCGCCAAATCGTCACCCCCGTAAAAGAGACCCCCTGGTTTGTATTCTTTCGCCGTCTTTCCCTTCCAAACTCTTCCCTTCCGATTCTGCGGATCTCTTTCTCTGTGGAATTGTGCCGGTGAATTTCTTCGTTCCAAGCTCCGCCTGTTCTTTCCGGCGTGCAATATTATCTCTTCTGCCTCTTCGATCTTCAGCTGACGTTTTTTCTTTATCGGCGATTATTTTTCTGAGATTCGATGGCTCAAGCAGTTGAAGAATGGTACAAACAAATGCCTGTTATCACCCGCTCCTATCTCACAGCCGCTATTGTAACCACAATCGGCTGTTCCCTTGATGTATGTACCTTGTTGCCCCTTCTCCATTCCTTGCTGTACTTTTCTTGTTCTGGAGGTCATCTAGGTTTACCTGTTTGTTCCTTCGAGGGATTATCTTTTACATTATGGTTTAAAGCTGAAGATTTTAAGAATGCCTTGTTTGTTGTTTATCTCAATTTCGATTTTGATTTGTTATGGATTTGTTATGGATTCATTAATGGGTTGTTTTGCTATCCCCGATTATTACCATATCGATGAATATGACTGGGGGATTTTGATGCTTATGTTAGTTTTTGGGTTTCGATGTGGGTTTCCCTTGGCGGTAGGCGATTATCGTTGATTTGAATGACCTGCGGGGATTGTTGTATGAATTTGATTTAGTTTTGGTGTGAGTTTTTCCTGGTATCGGTGGTATGAAATGGGGGCTCCCGGTTCTGTTGTTTCATTGTTATTTCTATTGAAATATCATAAACTAAGAAAGTGTGGCCTATCCTTATAATCTTTTTGGCCTTTGTACAGCATCATTGTGATTCTTAATTTTATAGTTTAACAGATGATATATCGCTTTAGCTTACCATTTGGTTTATTTAATAATTTCTCGTGGATTTGATATCCTACAGATTATCTCTCCGCATCATCTTTACTTGAACCCTATCCTTGTGGCAAAGAAGTATCAGTTCTGGCGTCTCATTACCAACTTCCTGTTCTTCCGTAAAATGGGTAATTATTGAAATTCAACCTTGGCCTGGCTTTTATCAATTTCGACTAAAGTGATGCTTATAGGTATTGTGAAATAATTAGAACTTGTTCAGTGACAGAAAATTTTAACTATAGGATGTAGTTCACTCCCTACAAACTCACGCTATTATTCCATATGCCCTTCACTAATATGAAGAAAATGACGTATATTGTTATGGTAAAACATTGTTCTTTTGCGGATGCTACTACCTACAATATTTATCCGACAATACATGTTATCTTCCTTCATAAGTGCGATAATTTTGAATGAAGCTGTTGTGTATGTTACAATTTCAGTGTTATATTTGGTTCAAATATTTTGATAAATGATTGAAATTTGTTGCTCATTCTGGAATGTGAGGGTTGCTGATTAAGAGGTTATTACTTTACATCAATTTTTTGTCTGAAATTGTAGACCATCGACTGCTGACGTGAAGAAACTTATTCATCTACTTGAAGCTAGTGTTATATTAGCCTTAGCTCTAATTCTAGAAATATTATATAGTTCATGTGACAGCTGTTACAAATTGATACCTTAGTTGTCACCTTTAAAGCAAAGATAATCTGTTGTGGCAACATATAAATTTGTAATTGGAAAGTTAGAATGTTGTCATACTGATGCATGAAAGCTAATCAAGTATATTACTTTTTCATATACACCTAATTTGAAATTGTAGAAGATCCCATTGCTTGGTTTCGTACACTTTTCTTCATATTTTTCTCTCTATTGGTATTTTCTGATTACAGTCGTTGGTCAGCTTTCCTGACTAGTTATCTTGTTCTTGTTTATTGAGCTTTTAAGAAGTTCTACTATTTGCTGAAATAATAAACAAGAGAGTTCTCTCATTAGTTTTTGCTGTGGTAAAAATATTAGATTGACATGCACCTTGTTTGGACCATTGAACCTTTGAAGCCTTTTCCTCGTGCTTGCATATTATGATTTAGGCATCGCTCATCTTCTCCCAAAAGAATAAAACTAACCACCTTTTGCCCTATGTCTTCTGGGTTGGTTACCACCTTTTACGTTCATGTAGTTGCTAAAGAGCTGGAAAATGTGACATGTTCTAACTTTTTTCTCTTTCAACCTTTTCAGTACATATATATACCCGCAGATGTATATATTTTTCTTCTGGATAAGATTGACATTGTCAGCTACTAATATTCCACTCATAACTTGTGATGTGTCTGTTATTGCCAGATTTGGATTTTTTGTTTCACATGTTTTTTCTTGCTCGATACTGCAAACTTCTGGAAGAGAACTCTTTTAGGGGAAGAACAGCTGATTTCTTTTATATGCTCTTATTTGGGGCCACGGTGCTAACTGCAATTGTTTTGGTTGGGGGAATGATACCATACTTGTCCGAGTCAATTGCCGAAGTTATATTTCTTAGCAACTCACTGACATTCATGATGGTTAGTTCCATATGGGATGAGAGCTTTTCTTCGTTTACTTTTATTCAATTTATCCGTACTTACAAAATTTTCTTATATACAGGTTTATGTGTGGAGCAAGCAAAACCCATTCATCCATATGAGCTTTTTAGGCCTTTTTACTTTTACGGCAGCTTACCTGCCATGGGTGAGTAAGCCTGGGTTTCGTTGCATATTGTAATTCTTTTAATCATTCATATGTTGAAAATTAGTCTATGGATTGATCCGATCCAACGTTAATTCCTTTCAGTTGAATTCTCTATTCACCAGTAAAAGCATCGTCTTGAACTTCACGAACGAATATTGACTTTGTATCTTTTCCTTTTTCCTGCAGGTCCTTCTAGGATTCTCTGTCCTAGTCGGGGCCAGTGCTTGGGTGGATCTACTGGTATGCCGTCTTGACTCTAAACCATCTATATTTAGAATATAGTTCCTCATAGTTCACTGTGTTTGATCCGACCCTGTTCTGGTTTGCATAATTCAATGGACCTCCATGCTCGGCATATGGTCCTGCTGAATTCTAATAAACCGCCTCTGGAAATATTTTCTTGACCTTGAGTCTGCCAAAAATTTCCATCCGTGATGTTCTATATCGCAAAATCAACTTACCCACTTACTTTGATTATTTAAATGATGAAATTGTTGGGGATTTGAGACCAAGAATAATAGTCAATTTTTTTTTTATGGTGATGACTTTTTTGTGATTCAGGGTATGGTTGCTGGCCACGCTTATTATTTTCTTGAAGATGTGTACCCACGAATGACAGGCCGACGACCGTTGAAAACCCCATCCTTTATCAGAGCATTATTTGCTGATGAAGCAGTTGTAGTGGCACGACCCGTGGATTTGAGATTTGCAGCCCCTGCTGCGGAGGATATTCATCAAGATTAGTTATTAGACATTTGAGCAATCTAGTGAACTGGAGTTTTCCGTCTTTTGGCCACTCATCCACCCTAGAAAGGAGCAACCCCTGATGACAAGGAATGTAATTTTCATCTGTAACATAGCACACACCAAATTTGGCTTAATTTTTCCGTTTCTTTGGTATTGCCTTTGTGCGATAGTGAATCAAAATCTCAATTTATTCGCATTGGAATTCTTCATTCAAAATTTTACATCTGAAGAAGATAAATTTAACCCATTTCGTAGTGTTTTGCTTTTGCCTCAAAATTTTACATCTGCTAATTGAATGTGATCAAATTAGCAGTGATCTGATAACTTCTTGGAAAATAACAGATGACTGGTCAATTGATCTAATAATACATCCGCATAAGCAGAAAATTCTCTTTACAATGTTGCTATAACAAGGGATGTCTTCCTACCCTTTTCACCTACCCTTGTCTATTAACTTAGAGAGGTGAAATAGAGAACATCAACAATAATTCGATGAAGATACGTTGCGTGCACAGGGCACAAATAAACTATTCCCGGGAACTATGTACAGTAGAGGCTCATGTTTCTCAAACTTAGAATGCAAATTATTTTCATTACAGAGTGAAAGCTCCTGGGAGAGCTTATATACTTCATCTTTCTAAAGCTTGCTTACATCTGCAAGGTCCAAACCTATATTTTCCGAGCAATCAATCCAGAACTCTTCTTCATGAACTGAGCTCCATATGCTGCTGTGGAGGCCACTGTTGTTGATGCCACTAGCCAACTGCAACCCAATCGAAAGAACGGTACATTTTCTGATATGTTATTTAGTGATGTTGCAAAGTTATAGGGAAGCTGGTGGCTGACATACCTTAAGAGCGTGACATACAGCTCAGTCTCCTGTGTTCCAAACTCCGGTTGCAGAAGCGCAGCAGCAACCAATACCAATTGAAAAACAGTATTGACCTAACATGATAATCAGCCTTACTAAGTAAAGCTTCAAAAATAGTTGAATCCAGCCTTTTCTGATATTATATCTATTCTCAGTAGTCACGTCATAGCGTAATTGTACTTTTGGAAACAATAATTACCTTGCTAATAAAGAGAGGCTCAACCTTATGGGGAGAAGTACCGTCAAGATTGAAAAAGTCATGCCAGCTTCTCCACTGAAAGAATGTTCAACAACATTAAAGATTAAGCTTGTCCCATAAAAAAAAACAGAGCCTCCCATCAAGAAGATGGCAGTGCAGGAGGGAGGTTTAGGTAACAATATTCAAGTTTTTCACCTTCCAACCCAAGTTATTTGCTCTTTGGTATACAGCACCACTAACAAGTAAGACATCTCTCCCAACGACAAGTGCGACAAGTCCAGCTACCATAAGAAAACAACATTAAAACTTATAAATGAATGTTAAGAAACTTATAAATGAATGCTAAGAAGGAGACTCAAAACAAGAATTTATATTCCATGAACAATGAACTTCTCCAATAATGGAGAGTTGAATCTTTTACAGTTATAGTACTTCACAATCCAACAAGAACCAGTGAGTATTGGATAAGAGGGAATCGAACACTTACGATGGAGAAGATCATTCTGCACCATTGCCAATGCAACACATCCAATAAGAACCTGAACCCAGAACCAGAAGCAGAGTAACTATGAGCAAACCAATTCAAACTAGACATGAACTAGTAGGAATATGAAATACAAAATTTACCTTGTCAGCTAAGGGATCCAGATAAGAACCCACTACAGAGTTTATTCCCATTTTCCTGGCGGTATATCCATCCAGCTACAAAAGAGGGGACAAAAAGTGTTTGTAATAATATCATCCGTGTTCAATTTCTGAATACTATTCTGATTTATTCAAGAAAGGTAACGTGAGCTGATTACCCAGTCGGTTGCTCCTGATATAGCTAATCCCACCATCGCCGAAGAGTACCAGCCGTTCGATATCATCCTGCATCAACATCCAGAAGATGCAAAACCTATTTGATCATTAGCATCAAGATTCAAGAACGTATAACAGAAATGCTAATCAAGAAAACAACGAACAGATGAGCCAAACGGGAAAAATGGAACGAGATTTAAATTTTGATTAGGCCAAAAGTGGAGACAAGAAACATTACCATCCAAGAAAAGGACCGGAAATTAACCGGCTTACTGAAATTAAATTGGGCAAATTTACGACGCCGTGTACTAACTCATCAATTCTTTTGTCCGAATCTAACCGATCCAACAAATTTGGTCCGGGTGATACCGACCCAAATCCTATTCTTAGAGGAAGCTTGGTTCTGCGAAGCAAATTGAGTCCAGAATTCAAAGCTTCAACTCTGCGCAAAATGATTCTATTTCCTTGCACATAAAGGGGAGTAGCGGACTGCGAAAGCTTCCATGGCGGGGACTGCAAGAAAAGAGGACCATGGAAGGGAATAATCAATTTAGAGAGAGGAGAAAGAAGCCTCGTTGAATGGCATCCGAAGGGAGACAGAGGCTGCGACGGAAAATATGAGAGAGGTGAGCAGGGAGCTGAGATTGTACATGTGGTGGTCGTAAGGAAGGTTTTGGACCGACTGGGATTCTTCTTGATTAGGGCTTTAAGAGACCTGAAAATCGCCATTAGTAGAGCATTTTCTTTCTGATTTAGGCCCCCGCAATCGTGATGGTCGCTCTCCTCCTCCGAGGTAAACGGCGGATTCCAGTCGGTCTGTCTGCGATTAGGTTTTACAGGTTTCGGATGGAGACGACGGAGACGACGGCCAGCACGTGGATTTTCTTCAGACAATGGCTGGGCTATTTTTCGAGCCCATGGGCCTTCGAAGCCCGATCATTACAAAACTTAAGATCTGTCCGACCCAACAAAACTTTGGCCCAGGATCTGCTGAAGCCTAAAAAGCCCAACAAACCCAAACTATTGTTTGATCCCAGATCGGGCTTGCCGAAGCCCAACAGATCTAAATTACTGGTTGGGCCATGATTGGGCTTGCCCATGGCTTGTTCGATTATATCTTTGGGTCTAGTCTTGTGAGATAGTAATTTACAGAAATTTTATTTTAATTTTTAAAAATTTTCAAACTAGATTTTATTAAGACTTCTTTTTTTTTTACTGAGTATTGTATTTTTACTTATTGGATTAAACCTTTTTATCATTTATTAAAAAAAAAAACCTTTTTTTATCATAAAATAACTTTATGTGGATAAATTTTATTTTATTTTTAAAGATAAAGATATTGGGTAATTGACAAAAATAGGACAAAAAGAAAGGCATTAAAGAGAAATAGGACTCATTTTAAATTGGAAGAGAAATGGGATTTTTAGGGTTGTGAAATTACTAAATTACCCTTAATGAAAATCCCTAATTTTTTACCCTCTTCCACGAATTTCTCTCAACCACTTCACGACAGGCACGGCGACGGCGACGGCGACAAGCACGACGAAGGCGACAACGAACAAGGCACATCGACATCGACCACGCACGATTTTCTCCAACGAGTTCGACTGACGGTGACCACTGACCAAGCGACGGCAAGGACGACTGACGGCGACCACTCCAAGCAGCACATTGACGGCACGTTCACGACTGAAGGCGACCATCATCTCTGTAAGAGTTTGTATGTCCTTCGAACTGCGAAAGTGAATTTTAGGGAGTAGAGATTCCAATGAAACACTACATCAGAACTGCAAAAGTATCTTTAGGGAGCCAATTTATGCATGTCTGAGCTTTTGGGGAATTGGTTGGAGTCAACTTGGTTGGAGTCAATTTCTGATGATTCTTGTTTTGGGTGATGGTCCCACTTGGTCGGTGTCTAGCCATGATTACTGTCCACATCGTTTGTTTGTTTTTTCAGTTTAGGGTGATGGTCCAACTTGCTTTTGGAGATTCTGATTATTCTTGCCTACTTAATGATCATGTTTGTCCTTCATTCTACATTTTACAATGTCATGTATTTAAAATAATGTACGTTCTTGTTGGTTATATTGATGAGAAATTAAGGTCCTCTTTGATAATTATTTGGGTTCCAATTGATAACCATTTTATTTTTTATTTTTGGTTTTTCAAAATTAAACCTATTAACAATACTTTCCACCCATAAGTTTCTTTTCAACTCAAAGTTTTGAAAACTAAAAAGTAGTTTTCATTTTTTTTTTTTAGAATTTGGCTAAGAGTCCAATGAAAACCATAATTATTTGGGTCCCGATTGATAACCATTTATTTTTTATTTTTGGTTTTTCTAGGGTTACCCATGGCATTGAATGAACCCCCAAATACTTGATAAAACCTTCAGATCATTTTCGAGCTCAAGTTAATAGTCGATCCCACTTTGGGAAGACAATAGGAAACATTATATCTAAGCTTAGTCCTGTTCAATTGGCGATGTTTAAACAAACACGCTTTGGTAGCTTTCTTGATGTGAAGATTACATTTAATGGACAACTCATCCACTATTTATTACTGAGAGAAGTGGAAGAGGGGAAGAACGATTCTATAAGTTTTATGATAGGAGGCGTAGTTTGTAACTTTGGACGAAGAGAGTTTGACATGATTATTGGGTTATGGCATGATGGGAGTTCGAATAATGAGGTTAAAGTAAATAATAGGTTACGGAAAAAGTTTTTTGATGATAGAACAACTGTATACGCGAGTGAGTTAGAGGAGATATTCTTGACATATGGTGGGAAAGATGAGGACGGGGTGAAATTGGCTCTAATATACCTTATAGAGTTGGCTCTATTGGGCAAAGAGAAAAAATTAAAAATAGACAGGATTATTGAGAATCATTGAGCTACCGATTTGTCTCGCAATGTGTAACTTGAGGAATCAGGGGATCACATTCTTTTTTTATCTTGCAATGTGTAACTTGAGCTACCGATACTCCAAATAACGTTAAATTATAGGGGATTATACCTAAATGTCGACATGTTTGTGAAACTTTTATATTTGTTATTGTTATGGCGAGAAAAAAAAAAATCTATTAGTTTGCGAGAAAACAAATTCTCCCAGAGATTGAGAAAAAAAAAATTCTCCCATCGAGATTGCGAGAAAAAAAATTTCTCCCAGCGAGATTGCGAGAAAACAAATTCTCCCAGAGATTGTAAGAAAAAAAAAAATCTTCCAGCGAGTTTGTGAGAAAAATTCCAAGATTGCGAGAAAACAATTTCTCCTAGCGAGATTGTGAGAAAAATTGTTCTCCCAGCGAGATTGCGAGAAAAAAATTTCTCCCTGCGAGATTGCGAGAAAAAAATTTCTCGCAGTGTGATATTGCGAGAAAAAAAAAAAAACAGCAAGTCCAGTTCCTGACCTAATTTTTAGCTCAATTGACAGTTCAAGTCATACAATAATGAAATTAAATTCTTAAACATCTCATGACGTACAACAAGTGTATTTCGTTCAACTCAAGAAATCAAACACAACTGTAATATAAGAGTTTACATTAATCTCGTACAATTGACTTTTCGGTCTCCAATTACAGTTCTCACGATCAATACATTTGACATAAAGTACATCATTCGTAGATTTATTTACTCTAAATTCAAAATTCTTTTTCATTGCCATGACACTTAATTTCATAGACAATTCCTTCTTGCCAAAAATACTTGTCCTACTTCCAACTCGTTATTTGTAGAGCTTCCTTCCGACCACTCATTTTTTTTCTCCCATCTCTTCTGGCCAACTAATGGACATTCAACGTCACATTTTCTTTTACGATCTTCTGAAGTACTTCTTTCTCGTGGGATGTCATTTGACTCATAATTACAATTCTTAGCGTCATGAAACTCTGATTCATATGATTCCCATCTAGTGGTCTCATTTCTGTCACCACTCAAGCCACCTTCAACTGCATTTCCATCTAATGTTGAATTTGATGCACGAGTCAAAGCGTTTGTATTTAACTTCTGAACTTGATTACTCCCAGAAATAGATTTGTTACCGAGTTCAACAACTTTAGAACTTTCAACATGTAAATCTTTGTTCCTAGGTTCAAATGAGATGTACAATGGGACTTCAAACATATTTTCACCTAAAAGATAAAAATTCAAATCACGATCATTACTTATCTCAAACGGAGGAGCTTCATCTTCAAATTTTACCTCATATTTGCATCTTATTTTCATATCAAACTCTTTAGGGTTGACTTCTGTGAGGGCATATAGTTCATCCACTAAATCTTTGTGTGTGATTTCCTTACTTACAACAACACCTTTCAACAAACCTCCTTCATATTTTCTTTGTTTCTCATCTCATACTCCACCAAAACGAACTAAAACACAAACTTGAGTCATCTTCCAATTACCACAAAATCTTTAATTCCTACAAAAAAAAAAAAAGTTGAAGTTTATGAGTATTGATATTTCAATTTTTCATCTCACATACTTACAACATTGTGCAAGAAAAGTGTAAACAAACAACATTTTTCATAACATTCTCTTAAAAAGGAAAAAAAAACGTTCTTAGTCTACCCAAGAGAGGTATTAGGAAACCAAAACAAAATAAAACTAAACTATGAAGAAAGTTTCTTACCGTCTACCCAAAGAGAGCCCTCGGGTTGTTGGTTCGTGCATGAGAGAAGAAGAAAGATGAGTTGTTGTTGTCGCTTGATAACCGGTCATCAATGGAGGAAGAAATCGCTCATGCGTGAGAGAGGAAGATCATTGCGTGAGAGAAGGAAAGAAACAAAGAAAGAAATGGGTTTGAAGTATGGAAAAAAGAAATGGGTTTGAAGCATGGAAAAAATCGAGAAGTTGATTTCTTCAAGATAGATTGGGGATTTTCATTAAGGGTAATTTAGTAATTTCACAGCCCTAAAAATCCCATTTCTCTTCCAATTTAAAATGAGTCCTATTTCTCTTTAATTGCTTTCTTTTTGTCCTATTTTTGTCAATTACCCAAAGATATTACACTAAGGATTTTTGTTACAGGAAGAAATGGTAATTTGTATTTATATTTTTAGATATTGCATACAAACTTGAGTTGAATGTTGAATAAGAAATATTGGTTAAATATATTGATTTTGAATGTCAAACAGATCATCATAGTGCGTACAGTTTAGTAATAACTGACATGTATCATCTACCAAAAGGTCAGAGGTTCGATGTTAAATACATTGTGGATGAGAGGATTCAAACTTCTTACCTCTTGTGGGCATATGTCAATTACCATTGAATTATGTTTACTTTAACAAAATTGGGTAGTAAATAAACAATAAACTGCGTATATGTTACTTAAGATACTTCCTCTTAGCTATTCACTACAGTTCTTTCTTTTTAAAGAAAGGGTGTATTTTATGATGGTAGTAGGTGTTATAAGTAATTTTGGACCACTCTGAAATTCAAGGACTAAGCAGGACAGCATAGCACGACTCAAAGTCGCGACCAAAAGGCGGACCCCGAAGGAGAGGTGAGCTGAAGGGGTTGAGCCAGGCTTGGCCCAACTCCGTGGGCCATGGTCCCGATTCCATCTAGTTCAGCTCGAATCCTCTCCAAATGCCTAGAAACCCTAAGGCAGGAAAAGGTATATAAACTTTCTTTGTCCTTGAAGAAGGATCAAGAACTCTACTCTCTGACTCTACTCCTCCTCTTGTTCTCTTGCTTTCTCATCTTACTCCTTGTTGACTTAAGCATCGGAGGCGGTGTCGCAAGCACCACACCAGTGTGCATATTTACCTTGTTTTGCAGGTCACGTCTTCCCCCTAATCAATAGTAGGGGCGATTGCTTCTGAGGAGTTCTTAGTGAGGAGACCTTAGGATAAGTTGCTAAAAAAATGGGAGGAGATGATCAACCTGTTTAGTAAAATTCTGAAGAGAGACTGTTGGTTGATTTGATTTGAATGGTACTTTGTTGGTAAAGAATGCATTTTTTGGTTAGAAGTGAAAAGAACTAACTAAAAATAAATGACATAACATTATGTCATTCCTACAAGCAATCCCCCATTGAAGATTGAAAGAAGTGTTATACGAGGACTTCGAGATCAAATAGAATATATTTCTTTCTAGACCTCATGAGCCACTTATTTCTTCGAAACGAGAGATAAAAGTGATTTTCCTCCTTTTACCCAATAAGTCGATGACATTACACCATTATGATACTTAAAATGAACTAGAGTACATATAGGATACACCAGTGCTAAAACCTTTTCTCAAGATATGTTCCAGTTTTATTTTATTGGGATGGTTAGAATAAGATATAAGAGTCACTTTCTTCTAGGTCTACTATTCTCATTTGTGACAACAAGAGTGCTATCCAAATAGCTCACAATGGTGTGTTTCGTTGTCTTCGGTTGATTCTTTGTATATTACCCAACATTGTCATGATTACCTGATTTTTTTTTTTTTAAACACATAATAAACCATTGACTCAATTATATTACCAAACTTTATTAGGTGCACAAGAATTATTCATTTGTTCAGCACTTGAGCTATCCACATGGTTTCCCATGACCTACTTGATCATGATTCATTATAATTATATCAAATAATAATCTAAAATTTCTACGAAGAAAATCGTAAAATAAACATTGAAACTATATACATATTTTTTTTTCTCCCTTAAAACAGTACGAACACAAAACAAACGCTTAACATCTCCATTTATCCAATTCTCGAACATCCAATGTTCATCCCTTTCACATTAACATAACCTTCCAATCAAATTACCAGCTTAAGAATAAGATTGCTAATTAAAATAACTACAACTATAATGTGAGTAATTGGAATTGGTTGATTTAAATATAAACATCCAATGTTCATCCCTTCACTCTTGTTAGAATTAAGAAACAGAAAAACAGAAAGAGATATTAATAGTAGTTTCAAATACAATCTTGTTTTGAACAGTGTCCGTTTCAATCAAATCTTGCAAACCTCAAAATGAAATACAAACAGAGCAAGGGAAAGCAATTCAACAAAAAGCAAACAAGACCCTTTTGGAATTTGGAGGCTGAAATCAAATGGGAAAGTGATGGACATCGTCTTTGAGAATCCTGTAACCGAAACCAGGAATTCCATTAAAACGATTGCTTTTTGACAATTCAACAGCAGAGCAAATGTTAGGGAGAATCCCATTGCTGCTTCTTCTCTTCTTCCACTTCCAAGTCAACGACAAAAGCCAAAAGCTTCCTTTAGAATCCCTTCTCCTGGAAGCATCTCCGACTCCAGTTATCCTCTGAGAGCCGCCATGGCGTTCGAGCTCAAGCTTGGTGAAGTACTCAATCTCCTTCATCACCAGTGACCCCACAGTGCCTCGCGTGCCGATTGCAAGTGGAGCAACAGCACCCATTTTCTCAGAGAAGCTACTGCTTCTGCTCATCCCTTTATACATTTTACTCAAAAGGAAATGACTTCACAGTTCAAAGGCACTTCTTTCTTGAGCACTTTTGGGATTGCTTGGATTTTAGGCCATCTCCTTCTTTGATCGATGAAATTTTACTTTAGATAAAGTTGCCAAATATGAAGTTACTGCGTGATTGGTGGATTTTGGGAGCGAAATGGACATCATATACTACTTGTTCTTTCCTCTGGAGAGCATGTTTTTCCATTATAATGTCTTTTTCTAAGAACCCTTTTGACTTGTTTGGCCATGATTAACACAGGCATGCTCACAAGGGTTTGCTGAGCATTTTTTTTTTATAATCATAAACCAGAGGACCAAACAGGAGCCTGCCCATTTTCATATTGTTCTTTGTAATCATTTGAGTATTTGTAGAGAACTCGTGAATCCCCACTACATATTTGGATTACATTACATATTTATATAAAGATGTAATAGGGTAAGGATGATCTGAATGCTGATTTAGAATTCTACTTCTTTCTCTTGAATTCATCCTTTTGTAATAGATGACAGAGACTTAACAGATGACAGAGACTTAACTGGCTTGGCTTAGTGTGGTTAAGCTATCTAGATCTTACAAGTGGGAAGTCCCATTCCAATTCAACAATGTTACAAAATTTCAATTCAATTTGATAAAATATAAGATCAGAAATCAGTCACTGTATGATTTTGATGGATTTGACCTATTTTATTTAGTCCATTTGATTCAATTTTGGTTGATTTGATAGTTGCCTTTCTCAATTTCAGTTTAGGCTTTCAAAAAGTTGGATTCAATTCAGTTTTTACCAATAATCAAATCAAATCAAACTGATCTGCTTATACCCTATACTCATAAATAGTGATGCTATGTCCTGCCTTGTGACGTTGAATGAACTAAATGAACTGTTGAGCCCACAGCCTGCTGTAAATTCATTCTTTTATTTAAGTAATAATTAAACGAAAACGAAAACATTTTTATTTTTCTTCTTTCTTTTCCCCCCTTTAAACTCGAAGCATGAAACTGGCTTTGGCTTTAGGAAGTGAGGAAGAAAATTGTCTCAAGTAGCAAGCGAACCAACTTATATGTATATCTAAATTAACAATAAGTATTCAGAAGAGCAAAGACTACAGGCAAGACCAAACAAGTAGAAGCCTTGTTAATTGATCATATTTCCATTTATCATCCAAGAATGCTGAACACTAAGGTTATACTTCATCTCCCGCTCTCCGAACCCGTAAGACTTTTACAAAAACCTGCAGAAACAGAACACGTTTCAGTAGTCTGTCAAAACCAACAAGTCAAAATGATACAATTTGAAATGCATTGTCAATAAATTGAATACCGTGCATCTCAAATGCAATTACGAACATAGGGCCAGGTTTGTTACGAAAGAATCGAACACCTGTTTCAGAATCCTCTTTATTTCATCGTCAGCAAATATAAATTCAATAGCATCTCTTGCCAACTCAAATACTTCCTTTTTTCCAAGACCTGGTATGGGAAAACAAGGGGTCCCTGGCCATTAGCTCTCAATCTAATGTTCACTGCATTTAACGATAACAATAGAGTTCCAACTTACCAAACGCAGAGGCTGCCAAACTGTATTCTTTTGAAACGCTGGTAGAGAAAACCCCAGAATCATCAGTGCAGATTACTAGAGGATGGTGTGCTTTATACAAGTCAGCTGCATTGCCAATCACAGGTTGTTAAAACGGCGATTCTAACTTTTGGTCACAGAAAATAAGTAGATATGCGGCAATCATAAATAAGATTGTATTGAGGTTCTACTTGAAATGCATAGAATAACCCAAAAGGTTAATTTGAATTTCTTAATTGACCCTTTCAAGACATTTAAGAATTAGAACTAACCAAAGTGATGAACATCTAGTGAAGAGATTGAATTGGTCCGGATGTTGGATGTGAAGCAAATTTCAACCTGAAAGTGGAATTTTAAGGTCATGCAGCAATTCGAGATGCAAGTAAATAAATTCCTGCGTTAGGCATGAGTTTTATGGTTGGAGAGGAATATGACTTTTAAAGACAAGTTCAAAGACATTGTCAAAGCTCGGGGGGAAAGGTCAAGACTTTCACTCGTTTTAGAAGGAATATGTGTGTGTTTTCAAAATTAAAAGAATATTTTCAAAACTCCCATGTCATAACAAGAAATGGTCTAAACTCAAGCAGAGGTGTTATCAAGATGAGAAAAATCATCGCAGAAATACTAGATTTCTGACCGGAATGTTCAAACATTTCAGCTTCTCCCAGTGTTCTCCTTCAAAGAAACAAGCATGGCCAACCCTCTGAGGCCAAAAGTCTAGCATAGCTTGTATCTCCTTTGGATTAGGCACCTACAAGCACTAACTTCCAGGAATAAAGATTAAACTAGTGAGGATATTTCAAGCCCCAGCTAGCATGAGTACAGGAAAAACTAGTGTACCTCGCCACAGTGAAGTGTTATGGCAAGGCCATTTTCTTTTGCAAATTGAAGAGCAGGCCAAAAGGTGGTCCTGCATCATGTTTCAAAAAGCGTTAGGATCCATTACAACTTATATAAAAAAGCTTTCGTAACAAACGGCCTTCGGAAGATACCATTCACCCACAATTGGATTTCCTGAAAGATCAATACCAACAACTCCCACATCTTTCATTTCCAGTGCAAGTTTCACCTGCAATGAGTGGTGCAAGAAAATGCAAACATGTGATCCATTGTCAAAGGTGCAAGCTCGAGGTTAAGTTTGGTTTGCTAACATACAGTTTCCATGGCATCTTCAGTGGTCTCTCGTCGGTCAATGCTCAGAAGAAGTCTAACATATATTTTTTTTCTTGGAATTACATTACTATTGTTGTCTATAGGCAGACAATCCAACGAACTTGGGGGATCAACATCATGAGGCATGAATGCAACATCGACACTGTTGATACTTTTCAAACCTTCCACAACGGCTTCCATGTATGATCGTTTACTCATTCCAATTGATTTATTTTTCTGTTCAAGATTGAATTCATCATTTCTCCACCGAGCAAGTTGATTTATAACCTTCACAACTAAACTAAATGCTTGAAGGCAACTGATAAAATACCTTTGGAGTTGTTCTTAACTCAATGTAAACAACATTTTCAGAAGCAAAGTCTTCAATAACCTGTTTTAAAAGCAGAATTGAAAGAAGAAAGTAAAACAACGTACATCTACACTTAATGATTAAAAAAAGAAAAAAAGAAGAAATATGTAAAAGATGTTGGCATACTTCTCTGGTGACTCTTGTAATAGTAGTATGATCGGTGGTGACAATGTGGATCAGGTCAAACAACTTGAACACTTCAACAAGAGAACGATCACCTGAATGAAGAAACACATAAGAATTCGGAGTCTCAAGCTAAAATTCTAGTGCTGCATGGCTTTGACGTTACACGGAAAAAATATATATAAATATCACAAACAAGAAAGAGATCAAACAGGATTATATTGAGAACCCTATATGAAACTATAGAACTCGAGTTAAATGTCAGTATTCCAACAACAGGGTACTTTTTTGAAAGAAAAGGCCCTGTTTGGAACTTTCTAACATTTACATAAGATAAATTTCAAAGTCTTGGATTAGAAAGCTGATCGATCTTCTTTTCTTCTACATTCCAAAAAAAAAAAAAAAACTAAAACACAGCTCAACCCAAGAAGGCAAAAGAAAAGAAATGGCGTACTTTTGAGGATGACATGCTCGAAATCAGAGAAAACTAAGACACCCTTTTCACCCAAGTCTCTGGCAAGCTCCCTGTAAGAAAAGAAAAGCGAGAATAGTCCTTTGAAGAACCAAAGAGAAAAGCAAAACTGGCAGAAATTAAGGCGCAAGAGTAGTGAAGAAAGAAAATGGATATAATAGGGAAAAAGAGGTCACAGTAGAGTAGAATCTCTGATGGAGCCATTGAGGTGAGCATGAAGTTCGACTTTAGGCATCGACTCGCACCATTCCATGTCTGGTTCTCTGTGTGTTCTCTCAGGGAGTGGGTTGCTGAAGAAGAAGAATCTTACCAATACCCAACACCATTGACTCTGATAACTGCTATGTCCTATTTCTGAAATCCGTATTCGTTCGATCATTCCGGGTTGACCATCTCTTAGGGCCAGCCTCCAGATACTAAACAGTGACCCAACTATATGGGCCTGAACATGAGGCCCAATGTGAACGACTGGCCCACATTTTCAAGTGGATCTTGCAGCCTGTCGGCCCAGAGTAAAGACTTCATACACATTGATGTTTTATCTACCAAGCTAATTCACCTTTTAATACATAATATTTCAATTTCAGGAATAGGGATCTCTTCAAAAAAAAAAAAAAAATCATGAATAGGGATCGAATCATCGATATTTGAGATTGCAATAGATGCTTTTTATCAACTAAGCGATGCTTGGATTAGTGTTTGGTTGGTCGTTGAATTTTTGTCTATTTAGTTTTATGTATTTTACAGAATTTGTAATAGGCTTCTATACTTTTAGAGCTATATCTATATAGTCTATGTACTTGAAAAAGTTGTAACTATCTTTGAAATTTCAATTTTGTGTCTCGTAAATTATTGTCGTTAACTTAATTCATTTAAAGTTAACGTCACATAACACCTTGAATAACTTGATATCAATCTTTCTTGTAATCTTAAATGACTCAAGGAAATTTTAAGATGAAACTTAAAAAAAAAAAAAAAAAATTCATCATTAAGGACTCCAAAAGAAAGTAGGAAATTTGAAATGTATCTTTTCTTTCCTTTATTTTTATTTATTTATTTGGAGTTCCTTTTCATTCAAAATATTAAGAGCAAGGTTGAATACTTAAATTTTTTTTTTTTTTTTCGCGTTATGAGTCAACACTGTAAAAGGTTTATTAGCACATTCTACATAAAATACAAAGTCACCACAAGAATTGAAAATATTATTTAATGTGACTCTCTTAACAAGAATAGGATATGAATTCAAAAATCTTCCTACATAAAAATCATTGAATACAAATTTGAATGGCTTTTGTATTTTTTTTTTTTTTTTCCTTCTCATTCAGCCGTGCAAAACTAGCCACAAAATGTAGCCGCCTATTTTTTCAAAAATTGCACAAACTGCGGAATAATTAATTGCTTCAACAAACCCTTCTTTTTATTATTTATTAATTTATTTATTTTTATTACAATGGTTTCAAGATTCAACTAACCTAAACAATAGTTTTTTTTTTTTTTGAAATAATAGTTGTAAATATATATACACACATATAAATGTCTAGAAATGGGTGGTACATCATCTACTGCTACACGTTGGCACCTACTTGATCCAATTAAATGGCCGCATTTATTTTCTTATGAGCTTAAGTTGGACACCATGCGTAATTCTACTTAAAAAAAAAGGCCACCAAATTGAATTATATTTTTCCTTTTGATGTACAAATTCAAAACCTTTATAACAATTTGTGTGTGTTCTGGTGCGGATCCTGTCCTACAAGTGTTATCTCGTTGGGAGCATTGCTCTTTCGTAATGAATTTATTTCTTCTCAAAAAAAAGAAAAAAAAATTGTGTGTTTTTTGACAACATGTGAGGGTGAGAGGATTCGAACCATTAACCTCTTGATCATTGATACCAACTTTATGGTGGTTGAACTATGCTCATTTGACAACAATTTTGTGTTGTGTTGCTTTATTTTTCCTAACCTTCAATTAAATTTGATATAAACTTTCAAACTTTTAGCTAATATATATATATATTATTATGACTACTTCATGACCATGTAACAAAATAGTAGTGGTCACTCTCTTTATTAAATTGAAAATCTAGAAACTAACATGTAATAAAATAAGTAATATGTGTTTGAAGAATAATTTAGAAATTAACATGTAATAAAATAGACTAAAAGTTATGTGTACAAAAATAGGTGTCAAAATGAGTGTAGCTAAGTGATAATTGGTATGTATCCTTAACCAAAAAATTAGAGTTTCAAATCTCTCATACCTAAATATTGTTGAACTAAAAAAAGAAGAATAGATTGGTAAAGAATGTGGTGGACATAACTTCAAACTTTTGGGCGACTAAAATAATAAAGTTATGAACCAAACGACTAAAATTATGATATAACATTTAAAGCTCCAAAATGGAACCACACAAAGGTGGGCCCCAAAGTCTCGTCATTATGTATATTACAAATAATAAATATATGGATGCCACGTCATTTTCATAATCTTTGTATATTACAAATAATAAATATATGGATGTCAATATGAACACAGTTGAAACACTTAAAATTGTCTACTATTTTCTTCGAGATTAAAAGGTTCAAATCTTCACCTTCATGTTTATTATACTAAAAAAAACTAATAAATGTGAGGACAAATTTCATGTTCACCAATTTAATAATTACAAAATTATTCCTACATGGCATGAAATATAATTAAAAAATCAAGTTAACATACCCAATATAGAAAATCTCAAACATAAGCCTTAAAATAAAAAGAGTAACATAGACGACCTCAACAACAAAATGTCAAAATCTAACCAAAATGCATTAAAACAAACCCAACTAAAAAAGTTCAATACCCCACAAAAAGACTTTGTAGCAAATAAACAAGCTCATAACTACCCAAATTATGGCATAGATTTTATCAAATTCAAATTTAGTATAAAATTGAATGAAATTAAAACTTACGCAACATATTAAAAATGAAAATTAGAGCAAACTTTATTAAAGGAGGACACGAAAGATTTATGCAGTTTTGGGCAAATACAATACGAATCAACGACTAATTAAACTTCCATTTGGGACGATATCTTATAGTATACATAAATTTAAATATAACAAAATCAAAGAAAGACCAAATTTATAGCCTTTGCCACAAACAATGGCTCTTTCCACCCACCTTATAAACGAGACCTGTCCAATACCACAGCCTTGAGAGGATTCTTCATAATCACCGTAAAAGCAAAGGTCTCGGTCGGGTCGGGCGGGGATCCGGGAACCGGGACCCACTTGAATGCATGTACCATTGTTGCCAGCATCATGTGCACATGCAACGTGCCCAGCGTCATGGCCGGGCAGATCCGCCGCCCTGCCCCGAACGGCACCATCTTGACTGCCTTAGTTCCGGTCACGTCCACGCCAACGCCGTCGCCCTCCAAGAACCTGTCCGGTCGGAACGAACCCGGTTCTTCCCACGTGTTCGGGTCGTCGGACAGATGGGCAGTGTAAAACTCCACGCTGGCGTCCGCCGGAATTGTGTAGCCGCCGAGCTCCGTCTCTTTTGTAGCCGCGTGAGATAGTAAGAAATGGCTCGGTGGATGTCGCCGGAAAGTCTCTTTTACCACTGCCCCTAGGTATAGCATTTTCTCTATGTCGCCTTCGGTTATCACCCCATCCTTACCTATTGAAAGATTTCGACTAAAAAATTAAATTTCAAAGTAAAACTTAGTAATTTGAAAGGAAAAAATTTGGTTGCATTGTAGATCTCCCTACATACCACCATTAACATGTTGACAACCAGGAGATAAAAAAATTCTCTCATTTTCTACTTATCTCTTTTCTAGTTGTCAATATTTTCCCTACATACCGCTATGTAGCTTTTCATAAATATGTGGACAATACTTGTTGCATAATGCACCATTAAAGTTGACAACTAAGAAAGAATTTTTTTTTTCTCATTTCCTAACTTTCTCTTTTTTAGTTGTCAAGATCTTATTGAGGTATGTTGGGAGATCCATAATATGTGGCAAGTATTATTTCAAATATATTTGATCTTAATTTTTTAACTATTTTAAAGTCACTTTTTTTTTTCTAATTTAACAAGTATCTGCGAGATCAAGAAAATAATAGATGTGTACCATTACCAAACTTTGTTTAGATGGAATATATTTGTAGTAAAGTAGGAACAAAAGACAAAATGTATGCAATAAAACGAAAGATATTAGGTTAAGTGAGCGATGAACATTACCCACAACGTCAACAATTTCCTTGTATAGTCTTTCCTGAATGTCTTGCTCTTGTACCAAATGAAGCAACGCCCACTCCAACGCAGTGGCGCTCGTATCAGTTCCCGCATTAATAACCTCCGAACAAAGCGTCACGAGCTCCTCCTCCCCCAGCCGCCCTCGTCCCGGCGTTTCCAATTCAAACAGCGAGTCAAGATACGCCGCCCCAATCGGACTAGCCATCTCCGGCAACTCCTCCCTCACGCTCTCGTCCCCATTCCTCTCCACAAACATCCTCCTCTTCCTTATCAACGGAATCAGACACTCCAACTGTTTCTTCCTCAGCTCCTTCGCCTCCTTCAGCTGGCGCCTAAACAACGGTGTCAGAATCGGCAAAAAGTCCGGAAGCTTCGGCAACGTAATCAACATCACGTCCTTTAATATGCTCTCTATCACCTTGATGTCCTCTTCCGGGATTCTCGCTCCAAAGCAAATGCAAATCAGAATGCTACACACCGACAGCCGGCAGTTGCTCATCACCTCCACAAATCCCTTCTCCGAATTCTCTTTCCTCAGCCTTTCGAGATGGCTCTCTATGGCCCACTTGCGAATCCAGCTGCACTGCTTGATCCTCGTCGGGTTTATCAGCTCCGTCACGAAGTTGCGGCGGAGGGTTCGCCAGAGAGGGCCGTACTCGGCGGAGTTGACGGCGCATTTTCCGACGCTGAAGACGAGGCGGATCGGGGAGTCGGCGGGGCGGCTGGCGAATAACGGACCTCTTTGCACGAGAGCTTCGTGAATCAGTTCGGCACTCGACACAATGATGAGCGTGCGTTGGCCCATTTGCATGGTGAAAATCGGGCCGTACTTTTCACGTAAATCGCGAGCTATGAAGATGAAAGGACGACGTTGGAGGATGACTTGTATTAGGTTGCCGACGATCGGCCAGCCCGGTGGCCCCGGCGGGAGATTCTTGGATCCGCCGCCGGTGGAGGACCAGTAACGCCACCATAAGGAGAAAAAGAGGAAGGCGAAGAGGAGGAGAAGGGCATCGAGTAACTCCATTTTAGGGTTAGTGTTGAAGTTGGGAATTAATATAATGGCGAAGGCGAAGGGTGGTGAATTAGGTTTGTATATAAAAAAGTTAAGGATGAGAACGGCGGGTAGATGGTCCGGTGGGGGGCAGTGAATGAGTTTGGTTTGATTAAACAACGCAATAAATATGGATAGCTACTCCCAGAGTACGGCCTAAACAGCAAGTAGTTGCGATGATGCTCTATTGTATTTACTTTTACCCACTCTTCGCTGTCCAACTCCCCTTGGAAAAGGTTTCTTAATTTCTCTATTTAATTAATTACCTCATATTCTACATTTTGTATATATTCACTTGTATTCAACTGCTTTGTGACCGCGATGTTGTCTTGTCACTCACATATATATTTTCTTGGAAAATTTTCAAACACATCACTCAATATAGAATTCCTTTAGTTTTAGGTTAAAGCACACCTAACATTGGAACTCTTATGAAACCTAAAGATACTCCCAACGAAGAGCTAAAATGTCGAATCCTCCCAATTCACATGATGTGAACTAGAAATAAAGCTTTTGAGCTCTTATAATTGGATTTCGTGCACTTTGTTGGTATAAGGTATAAGTAGCGTAACATCTAAGGTAGAGGATGAGACATGAATGAACCGAAACCACATGTGAATAAGAGAGATCCCTGAGGATATGGAAGTACGGTCAAGATAAATTTAAAAGAATTGGTAATTTTACTACATATACCAATCCTTTTCTTTTTTGTGGCTCAATCACAGGAACTCCAAAGTTAAGCTTGCTTGGATTAGACGACCTCTTGAAATTTTATAAGAAGCATGTGAGTGAGGACAAAACATAGTAAAATAACTAATGTTGATCTATGAGGGCACTATTCACTTGCAAGAGTAGTTCGAGATAAGTAAAGTGATGTGGTCATGAAGTAGGGGGATGCTGGAGAATAATGGGACCATTGTCAAGTGTTGAATCTGAATTCCAAATCTCTGACCTAGGGTGTTACGACTTACAACTAAGTAACTATCAATTCTTTTAAGTTTTTGTTAATCATGTTTCCATAGCTTCAAAGTCTCTCTCATTTGAATGTGGTCAAATAATTAAGTAGTATTTCTCTTCTTTACTTGGGTGTTACACGCTTACTAGCTTCTTTTCTTCGTTCGTCCCAAACTTGTAGAGAAAAGGTTCTTATATGATACCATTTCTTACCTCATTTAAACAAAATTAATTTGTCATGCATTATATGGTGTAATTTCTAAAAGATTGGCATAGTAGATATGACACACAACAAATGGAGATAGTTGTTTGAGATAACTAATAAAATACAACATTTGGTTGCTTATCGTTGTA
Organism: Luffa aegyptiaca; assembly: GCA_017139565.1. Taxonomy (NCBI): domain Eukaryota; kingdom Viridiplantae; phylum Streptophyta; class Magnoliopsida; order Cucurbitales; family Cucurbitaceae; genus Luffa; species Luffa aegyptiaca. The sequence continues at coordinate 51,898,095 of CM029398.1, forward strand.
CAGTTAAGTATTGTCCAGTAATAAATAGGAGAAAATCTTGAGGACGTAAAGAGTTGGTAGTTGTGATCACGCAAATGGGCAAATAGAAGAAATAGTGTGAGCGGTTTTAGTAGCTTCGTGTTTGGGCATTAATTCTGCGTACGGAATTGGAGAGGTGAAGAATGAAATTGGGCAACTTTTAATCACTATTTTTTGGAAGTTGCAATGTATGGCGTGTAAATAAGACGGGCTTGGAGTTTCTATTGGTCACAGACAGTATTGCTCAATGCTCACCGATCCAACTAAAGCTATTCGGTCTAATTTAATTTCAGACGTCTCTATCTCTTTAGCTACACCACACAACTTGTCCTAAGAAATTAATTGTTTTAATATTACCGCTAAAATGGTTGTCACCATTCATTCTTAGATATAATTTATTACTTTTTTACCTTTCTACCAGTCTCTATTTTTATTACCATGAAATGTTAGCAGAGCTTCATTTGTTTGCAAGTATTATTTCCAACTTTAAAAAAAAAAAAAAAAAAATTGTTGTTTATGGTTAGAAATTGACATTCTTGTTGCTAAATAAGCTTATTTTGGCGAATACTTTCTTCTAATTATGTTTAAATTAATTTTTTTTTTGACAACCAACAATTTGTTGTTAGGTATATGCACTTTTTACCTACGTGATCTCGTGGCTAGGTTATTAAAAATCACGCATGAATAAGATGGTTTTACAGTTTGGATGCTTTCTTGACGTCGGTTTTGAGTATTTTGGCGATTTACTTTCGGTGTCAATTTGATTTTTTTTACACATGGATATTGATTTCTTCATTTATTCTAATTTTGATTTCAATATAGCATATTTTTAAATTTCATAGTTAAAATCAATTGATTAAGACGTATATTTTCAACCAAAAAATTAGAGTTAGGAAAAAAAAATCAAAGTTAAAATTCTCCCAGGTGGAAACTTCTTTTTTCCTAAATATATTATGCTTTGTCTTTCATTATGTCTTATAATATAAAATTGACAACTACGGTTTCCTAGCTATATTAACTAACCAATTTCCTCCCATCTTAGCCTACTTCAGAAAGAAAGAAAAAAAGAAAAAAATCCCAATTTCGGGCAAGGGAAGTTCATAATAATTCTAGAGCACCTATCTTTCATTTTATTTATTACATTCCATTAATTGCATAGCCCCTTTCAAAATGAATAAAATAAATAAAATTTGCACGACACCCTGCCATGTGTTCCTCTAACTATCCGGCCACTATGAATATAGCAGAAGGAAAATTTTGTACAATTTACTTGCTTCCTTCTATTTCGGTAAAACGTTACATGGATTTAAAGTTTATTTATTTATTTTTTGAAACTGGAATTTGAAATTTATAAGATACATACGATATGTAAAATTTTCTTAGATTTGAGAGTTGGTAATAATAATTGTGCAATTATTAATTGTCAAAAAGTCATGAACCCTATCTGTGTGTCAAGATTAATCTTGTCCAGGCAGTGGAAATGACAATTAAAAAATTAATTAAAGAGAGAAAATTTTATGACCGGAAAAAAGCACACACAAGGAAATATTCAATGGCATTTATCTTGTAATAATAATGTGTGACCTCGGCCACCACCAGCTAGGTGGTGGTTTTGTGTGCATTTATGAACTTACCTTTACCCCAAACGCTAATATTAAATAATTTATGAAATATTTTTTTCTTTTTAACATTTCTAGGGTGGAATTCAACCATTCAAAAAGGTGTTGAGAGGATTCAACCATATATTTACCTTTGAATTTTGAAATATTTGTTAAGTTATGCTTGAAATATTGTTTATTTTTATTATCATCGTGTAAATAATCCTACTTAATTAATTATCTAAAAATTATGATCTTTTAAAAAAAAAACTTAGGTTTATATTAGCATAATATCACTCTTGAGTCATTTGTCAGGGTAGTTGTCGTTGTTATTATTACTTTAAGACTATAGAGAAGAAAAAGACGTAATATTACAAAATTATCAAAGAAGTTAGGCGTATCTATCCGCAAACAAAATTAAAATTAATTTGGTTAATATAAATATAAATTATCATAAAAAAAAATTAATATACTTTTCAACTAAATCAGTTTACAGACAAGTGTTTTAAATATTTGGAACTAATTTGGACTCAAGTTGACAACTAAAATGAATACAGTTGGACCATAAAACAATATACTTGAAATAGATAAATATTATTCTAGGAGGGCCGGTGGAGACCTTTTAGTACACTCTTCAAATTTTCTAAAGAAAAAGAACTATAGTCTTCAAACAATATTTTCCTTTTCTTGCTGAAGTATTTATTTTTTAAATGGTATTTTTGGTAAATTAAAAATTGAACAGAATAAATACTTAAAATCCATTTAAATCTTACAATATTCTTTTAAACAGTCAAACAGTTAGCAATAAATATAAATTTATTCTTTTTTGGTTTAAATCTCATTTTAGTCCCTAAACTTTTAAGTTTGTTCTATTTAAGTCCTTAAACTTTCAAAACGTTCATTTTGGTCCTTGAACTTTCACATTTGTTCTATTCTAGTCCCTGAACTTTCAAAATGTCTATTTTAGTCCTTATACTTTTAAAAAATAATCATTATGGTCCTTGTTATGTTACTTTTATACTTCAAATTTGCTTTCCCTAATGTTTGTCTCTAATTTATTTGACTTGAAATCATGCTCATATTAACAATCTAATACACATACTCAAAGCTATGTCATTAATTTGTTAAAATTGAAATAAAAGTAAGGATTAAAATAATCATTTTTTGAAAGTTTAGGGACTAAAATATACATTTTAAAAGTTTAGGGACCAATATGGAACAAACTTGAAAGTTCAGGGACTAAACTAAATATTTTGAAAGTTGAAGGACCAAAATAGAATAATCTTTAAAGTTTAGGGACCAAAATAGAATTTAAACCTTCTTTTTTATACTGTCTTGCATTGCTTGAGATATATTCATATATATGCGCCATTATAACTGATACGGATAACACATATATTTGGTGGATTAAAATTTTCATTATTTAGCCCTTTTATTTCAAACGTGAAATTACAAAGTGATTTTAATGAACTAAATATATATCACAACAAGAAGATGAAAATTTTCTTCAAAAAAAAAAAAAGATGAAAATAAATCAAAATTGTAACTTGATTCTGATAAACTAAATGATTCAAAATTTAGATGTAACAATCAGGTCTTGCGCAAAATGAGATCAACGGGAGATTTATAATTTTCTAAAAAAAAGTTAATATATACTATGCAAACAAATAACTAAAAGTAGAAATTAACATAAAATTTAAAAAAAAAACAATCATAACATATATTCTGCAAGATACTCCTTATAAGAACCTCCTTAACGATTTTCTCCCACAAATAGTAAGATCTATATCGGACGGATTCAAAGAGGTTAAATACGGCCCCGTTTGGTTCGTGATTTGAAAATGGTTTTCAAAAATAAAGAATTTAGCAGAAAACGAAAACAAATTTCTTATTTTCATTATATCTAAAAACATGTTTGGTTCAAATTTAAAAACTTTATATTTGAATTCAAAACTTGAGAACTGTGTTTGGTTATAAATTTGAAAATGTATGAAAATATTATTATGTGCTTGGTAAAATTATTTTTTTCTTAGAAAAAGTTAATTTAATAGGATTACTTTTCTACTTGACTTTTATTCATTTTTAGAGAGATTATAAATCAATGATGCTGTAATTCCTTCTTCAAAAAAAAATTGTTTGAATTGAAATTATAAGAAAAAAAAAGATATACCATATAGTTGTATTATATGAAACTTTTGATTTGTAAAGTGGAGTATATCAAAATAGCTAGAATTATGTAAAAAATAAAAATAACAACCAAAACGTCAGTATCAATCAAACACACTATTTACACAACAATAATTTTGTATCTCGTGTTTCCATTATTTTGAAAACAAAATTGGAAAACAATGAAACATAAAAATCTTTTATTTTCGAAAACATAAAATCGAAAACCTTTTCATGGTTTCCCTTGTATTTTTTTATTTTCGAAAACATAAAAACGAAAACGGATCATGAACCAAACGGGGCCTACATTATAAGAACCTCTTTAATAATAATAAAATAAATAAAAATCTTTAAGGTTTTTTTTTTTTTTTTTGACAATACGTGGGTGGTGGCTGCATATGAGGGATTTCCCTATATACCACCATTAAAATCTTGGACAACTAAGAGAGATAAAAAAAAATCTCTCATTTTCTATTTTTCTATATGTAGGTAGATCCCATATTTATGCAGAAGTTTTGTTCCAGTTGAGGTATGTTGTTGTTGGCCGAAAGTATTTGAAGTTAATTGAACGATTTTAAATCTTTGAATTTAATTGCTGCAAAATGAACGCCTTGTATTTTGGCGGTGATCCCTCTGTCATTCATGATTGCCCAGTAGCCTATTTCATCTACCAAGGAATAAAATTATTTTTTTTTTGGTTGAAAAAATAAAATAATTATTAAAACATTAATATATATATATATGAAACATTATTGTGAAATAATGTTGAAGACAATAAGGTAATAGAGTGCAGGAGGAGGTAGGTGAAATGGTGAAGAAAATTTATTGGCGTTTGTCTTGTGATGTGTGACCACAACACTGGCTATGGCTATGGCTGGCGATGATGCCTCTTCAGAATCTTTTGACTTTGAAATTAGGAAACAGCTAGCGAGTTCAGCAAAATAAATAAATAAATAAATAAATTCCGCGTTTGGCAATGGACTAATATTATGAACACCATGTTTGTGTAATATAATTAGGAAGTTAGACACTTTAATTTTCACTTTACCCATTTAATTTGATCTCATTATGCAGACTCAGCAGCCACTGTAGTAGTATTGTGTCTGTAATTTGTTTTTTTTATTCACAATGAGAGGTTGCTTCTATGATTGTGATCATGGTGTTGTACTAATTATGGGCGATACATCATAATCATAACAACAAATCTTTTAATGTAGATTATGAATATCATTAGCGTTTAGAAGAAAGAAATAAAAAGGAAAAGGCCCACCGACTGCGACTGCCACTGCAGAAGGAAGTTGCGTAGGGATCGAAATTTCCCAAAAGCATTGGACTTTTTTTTTGTTGTGATAAGGTCATAAGGGCAGTTGGATCTTTTGGGTGTTTCCAAGACAACATTTATAAGCTACTGTTTTTCCTTCTTGCTCAATTTTAATGGCATTGGGGGATTTACGTCACGTTAGTAAATATTATTGCTAACATTTTGGGTTCATTCTTTGCTCATAAGTTTAGGGAAGGACCTAAAACTAAACCCCTAAGGACCTCATAGTAATCTAATCCATCTCCATTAATATCATATTAATTAATAGTTAACTTTAACATCATTTAACTCATCTGATTTCTGGTTTAATTTTTTTCCTACTTAACTAATGTCTCTAAGTGAAGTAGATATTAGTAGTGTAAATCACACAAGTGGGGGTTCCTGTCTCACAGGTGTTTTCCAATAGAAGCTATGACTCTCTTAATAAAAGTATATTTTTCTAAAAAAGAAAAAAAAAATTAACTAGTTAAAACATCAAATGTCATATGTTTGAATCTCCACCTCAAAGTTCATAAACTAAAAAAATCATATCACGTGTATATGTATGTATCACATGAATTAATAAGTAAAATACTTTAGTGTTTGTTAATTTTGGGCCGAGAGTAAACCCAAATTGTGCTAGACCGAACTGTCTATTCCAATGGATGACAGCCGTTGGAAGTCCATTAATTGGACGCTTCGCGCCCATGGATGCGGCAAAGTGAGCCAGTTCACCTTGTGACACATCTCGATGGGCCAGTCTAAAGAAACATAGGCTCATATCAGCTTATAAAGACACCTTTGATGATGGTATCACTTTATCAACCGTTGCTGCGGTGCTCAATGGTATGTAACACTTGGAAGCCTAAAAGTATATAATATATATTAAGAAAAACCAACATGAGCATAGTTGGTACTGACGTACTGTGCTAAAAGAAATTATAATTTCTTTAAAAAAATAAAGAATCCACCTTTAGTGAAATAGATTGATGACCAACTGTGAAGTCAGAAACCTCCTACTTGTTTGTATTTGCTTATTATTTTTACCTGTATTTGTTGGCCCCACTCTCTCAAATTAGTTACAACAGAATGCTTATATATTTAGTGTGGCATTCTTTTGTGGAGAGGTAGAGAGAACAGGAGAGTGCAGAGTGAAGGTAAGCTGGGAAATTTTCTCTCTGGGATGCGAGGATGTGTGTAATTTTCTCTCTGGGATGCGAGGATGTGTGTTGGAGATATTCTCCATTTTTTGTAATCCTTCGTGCTTCGGTTTTTTGCTGGTTAATAACACATCGATCAGGGCTGCCTTTGAGAGTGGATGTAGACCATCACACTGATGGTTGAACCACTATAAACCTCTGTGTATCTCTCTTCTTTCTCTCTCATTTGTTTTTGTTATTTTGATTTAGATTCATCACACCAACTAGTCTTTATCTCCTAATCCACCACTAATTATTCCATGATCTTCTTAAAGCATTACTTTTTTTTCTAACTCTTACTTGTTGATAGGGTTTGACTGAAAGTATAGATGAGATCACTTTATTTATTAAAATAGAATATAAATGTAGATGTTATTGGTATTTAAGGTGGAAAAATAGATCCAACGAATATTATATAGTAAATACTGATGCTCGACGACATTGCTAGTATTTGTGATTTTGATGAAATCATACATAAATAATGTATGATGAATCAGTAGAATTGGAAGAGTAACATAGTGGCACAAATTATGAAATGAAACAATAAGTAAGAATAAATAATCAAGTATTGTGCCTTGAAGAGTAACTATCTCAGAACTCTTCCTGTTAATAAATTATTCTCTTTCTACCACTGTATATATTACTCCTAAATCTCAACCAACACCAACAAATCCCTCCCTGTGGCTACAAGATTACATGCAAAAGCAAAATCGGCATTAACGTTCCAAATCAAACCGCAGCCTTCTTCCAAGACTCCCACTCTTTCAACAAAGATTAAAAGATATAAGCCCCCACATCATCTCACAGCTTTGCCTGCTCGAAACATTAGAAAAGAACACAGATGAGACTCGCGCTTTCTTTTGATGACATATACTTATGGGGATTTTGAAATGGGATGAGATCAGAAGAGAAGATGTACCTGCGAGTAGAGGAAGGTTCCCAGGATTGCAATGGCAGCTCCAATGGCGTTGATGGGTCGGACGGGCGTGTGGAAGATGATGATGGACGACACTATTACGAATATTCTCTTCATTGTGTTTCCTACGCTGAATGTCAATGGAGATATCTGATCAAGTGACATGTAAGACACTTGATTGTACAAATGATAGAACATACTTTGAGCTCCCAGCCACCTGCATTTCACACAAACAAACAATGCCTTTTTAAACAACGATGGGTTCAAATCAAACCTTCCAAAATCACATTCTAAACATAAACATCTTCAGACATTTGCAGTTAAAAGGTTTGAATGAGACCAGATGTCAGACCACATGTGAGCAAACAAAAGGACAGCGAATTCCCATAATTTTAGATAACGATGAAATTGGGGATTTGGAGGGATGGGCAGTTACCAAATGAAATTGGGACCAATTTGAGAGAGAGCCTTTTGGAACCCTTCAGCCCACAACTTGGGTCCCTCCACAGCAATGGCGAAAGGAGTGAGAATGAGCAGAGACAGCAATGAGAGGCAAGCATAGTAATTCATCCCACTCACTGACTTTCCCTTCATCCCTTTCTTTGAGAATATGTTTCTAAACACAAACGCCAAGTTCGATATCATCGCTCCCATGAAACCTAAAACACAAACCCCAGTTTCCAATTCACATCAAAATTGAGATTCAGCAAGTTGCCATAGAATTCCAGCAAAGATTACTCACCGATCATGTTGAAATTGAGCTCGGTAATGGCGGAAAGAGCGCAGCCTCCAATGATTGGGATAAGAGACAAGTAAACAGGCAATGGAAACGTCTCACCCAACAGAAACCTTGACACCAACACGCTGAAAGCTGGCTCCCCACTCTTGATTATGTGAGTGAATGAGACTGCAACTTTGGACATGCTCACAGTTGCTGCAACATGCCCGATGGTATGCGCCACTGCGACCTAATAAATAATCATTCCACAAATAAATCATCCGATCAGTGATCCAGGATTTAAGTTTGCTCTGTTTTTCAGAACCAAAGAACGAACAGATCATTGCATGAAAACGATCCTTATTCCTATTCTTAGTGCAGTTTCCTTCATTCAAATTCTTCCAAAAACAAAACCCACATTTGTGTATTGAAGAACAGTTAATCAGAAATTTCATCTCCTAAGTTCACAGGTGAAAACAGAGCATATGAGAGTTAAAATTATAATTACCGGCAATAGGGATTTCCAGAAATCCAAATCAGTTTTGGGAGCGTCGACCATTCTAGTGGCCCAAGAAACGAGCATCATGAGCGATCCAGCGGCGAGGGAGAGAGTGGAAGTGAGCCATGGATAAGGGAACGCATTAAGAACCTTCTTGTTGTAGACATTGAACACCACATTCAAAGCCCACCAAGTGGCGAAATAGAGCCCAATTTTGAGTTTCTGAGCCGTCTGTTCATCGGGAAGCTCAATGTTAATCTCAAGAGGCCGCGATTCGGCCTCGTACGCCCTGCACTCCGTTGAACGCTCAGACGGTTTTGTGGGCAAAGAAAGATCCTCAACGGACGAGATGTGAAGTGGTTTGTTGGTAGAAATAGATCGATCGAGATGTTTCAGGGCGCTGCAATTTAGCGACTGCAACGGAAGATTAGGCCTCGAAATCGGAGATTTTCGATTGAGAAGTTCAGAGGAAGTGAAATTGGAAGAAGTAAGCCTCAGTGAAGAGATCATGGTGTTTTGGAGAATCTGAGAATGCAAAAGTGAAAAGAATCAAACCCAGATGGGATTGAAGTGCTTCGAATCAGAAGAATTTGTTGTTGAGAGAATGTAGAGAGGATCTTGATGTTGGGGAAAAGCGTGGGGAGAAGAGCGGCTATATATACGAATTTGAGTTCTATTAGAAAAACGGAGAACCGTGGGATTTTCAAATTTTTGGAGGGACGATATGGACCGTTTGATTGTCCTTGCTGGGTACCTATCAGTGAATTTTCATCAGTCTGATGGCGTAATGGACGGCTCATAATATTTGTAATTTTAATCTGTTTTTTTAAATATATAAAAGTAATGAAAATTTGTAAGTATTAGAAAAAATTGAATACTGTTTTTCAAAGTTAGAATATTATTCAGGTTACCAATTCAGTCCCTACCTTCTGTGGTTGATTCAATTTTTGGTTCTCTTCTCATAGCCATTTAGTTTTCAATTTTAAAACGTCACTGGATTTACCAAATTTATCAAATTAAAACTTTTAAGACTACCTAGTTTAAGTTGAAATTGATGGTTCCATTTTTCACCCTTTGCAATCATTGTACTAAAAAAAAAAAAAAAAGCAACAGTATTTTAAAATTTTGTTTCTAAAAAATCTTTATACTTACAAATAATAATAATAGAAAAAGAACTCTTTCATAGTTGAGGTTTAATCCATGACTCCCTTTCAAATCTACTCTCATGAAAAGTTATTCTTGTGTTGTTCCACTAACCTTATTAGTGATTGGATACAAGTTAATAATTTGTCTATCTCTTAATAAGATCCAATAGATGTTTAAATATAGATTCAAAATTATCCTAGATTTAATGGCTTAAAATCACTATAACTACAACAACTCCAATTTTTAACCTTGTCAAAAGAATTTCATTATCAGTACTCTCATAATTTTATTTTACAATAATATTTTGAGATAATTGAAACAATCTAGAAATCACATAGAATTTACAGCATTATTAGTCTTTTCTTTTCTTTTCTTTTTTTTTTTCCTCCTTTAGAAATCTCTCCCTCTTTTAAAGTTAACCTATTGGAAATTTGCAATTTACTATAGTAAAATAGTTATAAAACAATTAATGAACCCGAAAATCTCCAGGAAACTGAAATATTGGATAACAAATTTCCAATAGTCAAGAAGGTTGGATTTGTATTATTTGGCAGCTGTTTATGTTGAAGTTGGCGTTTGGTGAAGACGAAGAGACCAAACATAATATATAGAAGTTGGAGTTTGAATAGGGCAGTGTTCAATTCAATTACACTTTCTTTCACAAAACCCATTATTTTCACAAGAAAAACGAAAATAAAAACAAAACAAATTGCATTCCAATCCAACATGCATGTTTTACTTTCACCAACCTCAATACAGTTTGATTTTTCTACGCCGTCCCACTCCGTGGAAACCCCGTTTGATATTTCTCATTTTTGGCACCAAGAAATTGAAATTGAAAAATAAATATTTAAATACGAAAAAATCACAGAAGAAAAAGGAGGGTGTCATTTTCATAAATGGGCTGATTTTTTTTTATTTTTTTTATTTTTTTTTTTTTAAATTTTTCGTGCAGCGTTCAAAGAGAAGAGAAGCCAATTAGATGCAGTGGAGGCAGGCACCCACATGCGTCAAACTCTCAGAATGGTTCTACACCGCAAGTTCCTAAAGTGCGATTCCAATTGAATGATACAAAACGACAACGTTTTGCCCTTACAAGTTCAATAATTGAAGAGAGACCACCAAAAAAAATCTCATGACCAAGACACGAGCCAGACAGACACTGAGACGTGAGATTGAGAAGGTGCAAGCTCATGTGGGGAGATGACTGTTGCTTTTGAGTAATTTCGGAACCTTTTTTTAAAAAAAAAAATTGGATGGGACATGGCAGGATTTGTTGGGATCGATGAGTTGTGTTTTGTACAGTTTTAGGTCGGAGCTATTACCAACATTCAACGGACCAACGATTCTGGGTCCCCCGAACCAAAAATTAACGGCTGCAATTTTTTAATGTTTAAGGTTTTTTTTTTCTTTTTTCTTTTTTCTTTTTCTTTTCTTTGAGAATTTGCGGTAGTGGTTGGCCGGTGATGGTTTTATTTACTTTGTGAAGAAAAAAACAAACAAATAAAGGATGTCAAGTTTTAAAATGTTTACAAAAAATAAGGATTTTTTTTTTAAACTTTCACATCAATAATAATTTACTATTTCAAATTGATTCATAATAGGACGAATTCATAATTAACCCAAAAAAATCATTAAAAAAAACCAAAAAATAAAAATAAAATAAGAAGAAGGGCGAGGAAGAATACAATTTTTTTTTTCGATTTTTGTAGCCTTACTTATGGAAGTTTTTTATTTGTTGAATTTTATATTTATTTATTTATTTGACAACATGTGGGAGTAAGAGACTCGAAGCACAGACTTCTTGGTCAGCCGTTAGTACAAGAGTTATTTAATGTATGACTATATGTAAGTAAATATATATAAATAATTAATTGCTGAAACAATTATGCCTTATCAGCCAAAATACAACCTTCCTTTCAAACAGCCGCGCTTTTAAAAAAATAATAATAATAAAATAAATATCATGATCACATTTCTTTAATTATGGGTTCACTACCTTGTGTGTTTTTATCTCAATTTTTCTCGTTATAGTAGAGTATAATTAAATTTGAAATTTCTATTTTCTTTTTGGCAAATGCTAACAAATTTGGAAATTTTGCTAAATAATTATCATTCAAATTTAAGCTTTCCTTTTCTCTCTGTGAATTGGAAAATCATTTTATTTTAATTAAAATATCGCACGCTGATATTAACTATTTGTATTTATATAATTAACGACTATCACATTTCATAGTAAGCAAATTTTTATATAATTGTTTTAATTTTCAGTCTAAGTTGAAGACTATGAAATTATTTGTCATAAATTTACTTATCACTTATTTTTTTTTTTTAGATTACTTACCACTTAATTTTGTTGATCTAAAATAAGTTTAGAGTCAAATTATAGGTGTTACTTATTTATTTGAGTTCAACAACACATGAGATTATTTATTGTTATTAACTTATTATGTATATTATCAACAAATTGTAATATATTAATCACCTATGTACCATATATTTTCATATAATTTTCATTCTTGTGACTAACATTATATATATATATATATATATATATATATATATATATATATATATATATTTCAAAATGCATTCAAAATTTAAAAAAAAAAAAAAAAAAAACGTATTAAATCTGTATTAGTATAGGCAATTTTATCATTTCATAGAATGATTTAAGCAATTCTTTTAACATGAATAGCCAATATAGATATAATTAAATGAATTTTGACTATATTTTTTAAAAAACACTACTATATGTGCTAAACTCCCTTTTCTCTTTATTTTCTTTATACAAGGACAAAGGAGATTTAATTTGTGCCTATATTAGGCTCATGTCAATGGTGTAACTACCACTTAATTTTGTTTTGTCAAGGAACAATATGAAAGAGTATGAATATATTGTAAATTTAACACCAAAATAATAAATAAATAACTTAAAAAATCATAATAAATAAATTAATAAAAAAATGTGGCAAAATAAGGAAGAGAATATTTCTTCCTATACCACTTTTACATATGGTATAGATATTTATTATAATTGAAAAAGGTAAAATCAATTTTAAACAAAAATCGAAACAAAATAAAAACTAAAATGAAAAGAAAATCAATAAAAATTTAATGCTAGTTACTATTCTCTTTGAAGGTATAACTTACGAGAAACTAATGTCCGGTACGATAACCATTTTGTTTTTTATTTTCTATTTTAAAAAGTTTGTTTGTGAACACTAATTTCACCCATGTCTATATTTGTTTTATTATCTGTTTTTAAAAATATATATATATATTTTTTAAAAGTATATTTTATGAATTATGAAGTTTTGGTTCGAATTCAAATGTACTTTAAAGATGGGTGAAAACCATATCAAAGTAATGGTGAAAAATAAGTACTTTTTTAAAAAACAAAGAACAAAAAATCATTATCAAAGACGGCCTAAACAATTCAAAAACTGATACCCATTTGTCTTTGAAGCTTTATTTGCGAGGGGCAGAAGCAAACTACTTGTGACTCATATGTCTTATATCATGAAAACAACAATATTCTCTTTAAAGTTATAATATTGGCCTTAAAATTATGGTATTTGCTATTGAGTTGTAATTAACAATATATATATAGCAAATATTCAAGTGAGGATATTGTCGTGGAATATGGTTTAAATGATGTTCCAAATATTCAAGTGAGAATATTGTCGTGGAATATGGTTTAAGCTTTAAATTTGCATTTTTTTAATCTAATTAACACATTCACTTGATGAGATCACAAAAATCATGAAGAATAAAAAAGGTTCAAGAGCAAACCAATGAATAGATGAATGAGTATTATGAAGTAATATGCGAATCAAAATATATAATTTGTTAAGCATTTGATTAAGTTGATATTGAGTTAATAATCTTAAAAGTTTCTTTAAACAAATAATGATAACAATTCCAAGTAATCCAACACAAATATTATTCTAAGGTTAGATTGAACTTTATTATCTATCATATTGCTAAAATTATTTCGCTTGAACAGATTTGTAACTCAAACAATTTATTTGCGTATATATTTTTTTTTTCTCGAGTGAACCCGGCCAGTAAATACCAATAATAAGATAGGAATCTTTGTTAATTAAGATGGTCAATTAAGAAGTTTACAATCAGTCTCTAAATATTATTCACCAATGACCAACATAAAGACAAATTGAAAATACTATTAACCATGGAACCCTAAAGAACGACAAAATTACAAAACCACCAAAAGGCCAACACAAAAACCTCCCCTAATTCTAATTCTAATTCTAATTCTAATCCTATATCTAAACACTGACGAGACGAACTAAACTTTGAGAAAATTTTGTTATTCTAATTGAAGGTTTGAGTAAAGTCAATGCCCGAACCTCCTCTTACCCTTCCAGGGTTCGATCGTGTGATTTTTCCAACTTACAAACTCTTCCCCATTCGTCTCAGAAGCACCGCCAGGCAGCGGAAAGTGCTTTTCAAGGTGCGTTCTTGACTTCTCAACTCCTCCGATCCTCCTCTTCCTTCGCTACTGCTTACCGGAAAACCAAAAATTAAAGATCGAACCTTTGCGAGAAGTTACGTCAAATACAAATTGTAGATTTTTGAATTATCTGCTTACCGTCGAACATAAAAGGGGCGTTTTGGAATCATGGGTTTTCACGCATCACAGCGGCTCTGATCCTTTCAACCGTACACTTAATCAGACTGTTAACGGTGGCCACTGATCCAATTGAAAGTCTAGCCGTTGGAACTGAATCCACTAGAATTTGAAATGCGACAGTGATGAGTGACCCACCGGAGCCGACCTCGAGAATTCCTCCGCCGTTGGATCCGGCGGGTCCGTCGGGAAGTATGGCGAATCCCGACGGTAGAAGCGCCACGTAATCAGGGTCGCAACCGCTTAGCACCACGTTCATTGCAACCGTGTCAACCGGAGCATAAATAACGTACGATCCTGTAGAGTCGGTGCAGCTTTCTTGTAGTATCAGCATATTGCTCTGGCTCGAATTCACACTCTACACAACAAATTCAAAATTTTCCAAACTTAGCAATAAAATTGCCACAAAACAAATTCTTACCCACTAAATCTTAGTTTTACTGATTCAATTTTTAAAAAATTCTTACTCACATTGACACGAAGCAACGACACACAGTTCCCAGAATGGCGACCGTTGGCTATGTGCGCCATTTCCTGAACCAAGCCTCCATTCGACAGAATATCCCACTGAAAAACATTACAAAAATTTAAGTAATTCGAACACAAAAAAGAACAAATCTCCCACTCTGTTACTTGAAATTTATGAATTTTGAATTCGAACAATTTGAAATTCTTGATGTACCTCGCTTCGAGATTTCTCTTTCCGAAGGAAATCAAAGACGACCTTAGGAGGAACAGGGATCCAAAAAGAAGTGGCGGCGCTAAGAACTACACCAGGTGGTCGGCCAGGTTCGTCGGTGCTCTTCCTGGTGACAACTCGAACATCATCGCTGCCGGCTGCCGGTAGCGCCGTCCAAGCGTGTACACTCGACGCGCCGACGCCGGCGCAGAAGCTCGTCACCATTCTCTCGGCTAGCTTCAGCATACTCTTCCTCCCTTCAATACTTGATATGACTGCCATATTTGATTAGGAAGAAATAAATTAAGTTACTGCTGATCATCAAAACAGAGAAATATTGGGTTGAAATAATTAATTAAGAGTACCGCGAAGTTCGCCGGTGGTTATGGTGGTGGCCATTGAAGTGGCTAAGCGTTCACATTGCCTATCTAAGGTAGCCACCCAGCGTTTTGCCCCAAAAGCGAGGGCTGAATTAACGAGCGGTCTGTACATTGTGGGCACGCCAGTTTCGTCCACCTCTACGTGTTCCACCCAAGTGATCTGAAGAACTCATTAATCAGTGGGTGTTAATTATTTTAAATCTTGATCTAATGAAGCAGATAGTGATGATAATTATAAAGAACACCTTTGAATAGCCGTTGGGCAATTCTTGAATTAAACAACCAGAGGGTCTTCTTCGGCTCTTTGGGATGGGAGAAGGGCGCAGGCTGTCCAAGGAAACATCAGCCACGGCCCATGTGCCGTCGTTGTGCTGTTTGCAGTATCTTACGAAGTAATTTTCACGGGTCGGAACCAGCGGCGAAGGGACTTGGAATTCGGCGCTCATCTGCATACACAAATGATCAACTTACTCCTTTCATCTAAATAAATTATAACTTAAATGTTAGTCCTTAGATCTAAATAAATTTGAACTTAAATAGTTAAATGTATGTTAGTCTATAGTTGGATTTAGTCCCTACTATGTAAAATTCCACTAAGGCGAAAGTCCCCATTTTGTTTTGTAATGATTTATTTATTTATTATTTTTTTTTGTTGAGTACATCAACATTTGGGGTTGGGAGATTTGAACCTCTGAACTCATGGTCGAGAATACATGTCAATTGCTGAGCTAAGCTCGCTTTAGCGTAATGATTTATTCTTTGTAGCTCATAGTTCTGAGTATTTTAAACTACAAATATTAAATTATTACATATAATTTTTAAGATATATTGTCACATATGAAACTAAATCAGTATGTATTGAAATTCGAGGATGAAATTGAAAAACTTACCAAAAAAAAAGGAAAGGTTTATAATATATTAAATTAAAACTTTGCACTAAAACTTATATTTAGCCCAAATATAAAAAACTGAAGTTAGTATATGCATAAAAACTATAAAGTGTGGATTGGGTTTAGTTTCAATACCACATGCAGAGCCCCGTTGCAGTTTCCTGGTAATCCAGCTGAAAGAACTTCCACAGTCGATGCTCTCGAAACAATGCCACAGAACACAGTCGACCATTGCGTCTAACAAAAAAAAAAAAAAGAAAAATCCGTCAAACAATCCACAAAACCATCTCTCTAAATCAAAACAAACAAAAATTAGAAAACATACAGCATCCATAAAAATATCCACAAGCTTAATATGGTTCATGAAAACAATAGCCGAAACTCGTGAAGCTTCAGTTCTCAAGCCCAAGGGCTTCGGCCCAATTCCGCCTCGGAAACTCGTCAAATACTCGGCTTCGTTAAGAAGCAACTCAGTGGACTTGTTATCCGCCGGAACCCACAACGGTTCGCCGGCCTGAGCCATTCGGGTCAGTTCCTCCATGGCCGAAACGGCCAGCTCGACGATTACAGGCTTGTCGGCTTCCGAAGGTCTCGAAATCGACCGGAGAAAGTCGGCGGCTCCGTACATTTCTCCGACGAAACCCGACTGTTGACCGAAATTTGTGATGCCCAAGTCGAGAGATCTCGTCGGCGCATTCGACGGAAGGTGATAGTATGAAGAAGGCAGCGGCTTTGCTACGCATTTTGGACCATATCCACTCATTCTGTCGATCTGTGTCATCAATGGAAGCTAAAATGTCAGCTAAGTCAAGATTTTAATTATTTATTTAGATGCCTTAAACTGAATTTAATTAGATTTGGACAAAGAAAAAAAAAATGTAAAACAGAACAAAACGAAGAAACCGGAATTTGTAATGCAACTTTAGTAGTGGTTCTAGAACATGGAAAATGTAAAAGAGTACCAAATAGTATTGTTTCTCAAACCCTAGAAATGAAGCTGTATGATTAAACATTATTAACGGTTCTCCAAATAATCTTTTTTTAGAGATTTCAAAACTCTAACGGTAGCAAATTTTATAAAGTTTTAATCGGTTGATCTATATTTAGATTGACATCTCCAATGTTTTTTCTTTTAAATGATTAACGGATATCTTTTAAGTTGAATTGTAATATTTCACGACATGTCAATAAATGCTTAGTATAGTTTTCTGAAGAAAGGAAAAACAGAAGTACAAATATATTTAATGAACTAAATTCTGAATTAAAAATTTTATGACAAAGAGAGGAAAAAGACAAGACAATGTGCTATTAATTCACACCAATCATAAAAATCTCTACTTCCTATTTTTGGGTAATTATAAATATTTAATCTCTACCCACAGCCATTACGACCATCGCACCCACCTATACGAAATACTTAATAAACTTTTATTTCGTGTACGAATATAGAGGAAAACTACAACAATACCCTTTCTTTCTTAGAAATATACTGACGAAATTTAAAGTGAAATGAGTATGGATTACTCCTTAATTCCAAATAATTGTTTCTTAATAATTGTTAGATGCAGACTAAAAAATCTATATGTCTTCATAAATTTGATACATGTTTGAAATACTTCTGCTACTGTTTCTGCAACTTTTTAAAATTATGAGCACATCTAAGTGGTTTCTTCCAATAAAGTAATTTCTTCCAATGATTACTCAAAATTTCAGCTTTTCTGTTTCAAACAATGAACCATCATTTGGGAGTTAAAAAGATACGTAAGAGAAAAGAAAGCAAATAAAGTTCATAAAGGAATCTATGTCTTGTTTCTGAATAATAAATTGACCATAAATGTTTGCTTGTAATGGTGTAGTTTGACACGTATCTATCAAAAAATCTAACAAGTAGCTGTCGCAATTAAAGGTTGAGTGTATGGGGTCAGTCATAAAATAACTCCAATGGGGATACCGACCCAACATCATCCGTGTTTCGAAAACAACAATAATTAGTTATGTATCCGTGTGTATGGAGCATTAAGACGCTGATAACTAAGAGAGATAAAGAAAAATTTCTCATTTTCTACATTTTTCTCTTAGTTTTCAACGTTTTAACGAGATGTGTAGAGAGATTTTTGTACACCGTTATGCAGTCAAGTATTATTGTTTTGAAAAAGAGGAACGGATTAATTGGTTGTTCAGAGTTGAAGACCAACGCTAAACCAAACCGTGGGCTCACATGGTTGACAATTTGACATACGTGGATTTGGTTTGGTTTTTGGATTCATAACTTTCAGCTTAGTTGTTGCAGTATAGCTATTTATAACCTAATTTAAGTTGTCAAAAAGCATTATAAAACATTCAAAAAAGAAGAAAAAAAAAACAGCTTTAGAAGTAAAAAAAAAAAAATAGCGAGTGTAAAGAAAAACAGAGAGAGAGAAATGAGAACCTCATCTCGCAAACGGGAATTTTCAATGCGCAAATGTTGGTCTTCAAAGGACATTTCGCCGAGGGCAGTGGAGGATCCGCAGTTGGGGCAGGTTGAATGGGCGAATGCTTCCCTGTATCTAATATTCTCAGCACGAAGCTTTTCATTTTCAGCTTTCAAAATGGCGTTTTCATGTCTCTCATGTTGTGCCTTGACATTTAAAACAAAGTTCAAACAATCATTTCATTTCACTCCCAATCGCTATAAAAACAACTAAAAAGTTAGAGGGTCAAATCCGAAAAGACAATTTTTTAAAAATGTGCTGTCACCTTCATCTGGGTGCGCTTGTTTTGAAACCAAAACTTGACTTGCAATGGCTCCAACCCCAGCTCGCGGCTCAGCTCCATTCTCTGCTTGTCATCTGGGTGAGGACACTCTTTAAAGAATCTGATCACCAATCAAAGTTCATAAAACATATAAGAACCAAGAGTGGAGAAAAACGAGGATAATATATAATCCTTTTAATTCGTCTAATATTCAAAAAACAACAAAGCAATATTATTCCAAAAAACATTATGATTTCAAAGTTGCATACCATTCATAATAAATGTTATTTTTGTCGCGTAAATAAGATAGGGACTAGAGCTTACGCTTCCATTTCTTGGATTTGGTGCTGCGTGTGGCGATTGTAACGTTTCTTTTTGGAGCGTTGGTCACTCCCCCCACAAGCAGCCTCTAAGATTTCTGCGCCCGATTTCGTTTCAAAATCATCGTCTCTAACGTTTTCCATCTCGTTTTCTGAGGTGTTGAAGGCCATATCAAGCATATGATGGTGCGTAGTATCGAACATATCTGGGTCGAACATCTTCACTTCGGAAATCGCCTCTTATTACAGAAACCCTTCACCACTACAATACGTTCGATCGATCTCTATATATCAAACGCACAAACACAACATGCACGCACTTGGTCAATGTCTAGCTAGGAGGGAGGTAACATAAAGGAAGAACGACATTGATTTTTATTGTTTTTAATGTCGTGACAATCATTGTAAGATTTGTACGAAATCATGCATCTAGAACAGTACGTAGGTTTTAAGGTAGGCAGTACTCATGTTTTTTTTTTTTTTTTTTACTGTAGTAAAAGTCAGTGCTTGTAAATCCCCCAAAAAAAAAATGCAAATTAACAAGTACTAATATCGAAAACTGTGCTCCGTAATTACAAAATCATTATTCCAATTCCCTAGCTTATGAAACAAGAACAAATAAAGTGATTACCATCCTTTTAATCTCTCTCTCTCATACCACCATCGTTATAAAAATCATCAATCTCATTCCTCCCATCCTTTATTATTAGAAAAAAAAAAGAACTATTAAAAAACATGAATAAACATGAGGTTATATATCAAAATGAACAACTCATACGTATTATAAATTGTGAGGTCTGATTTTTGCTTATTAAGGTAAATATTACTAGAATTAAAGCTGGGTTGAAGTGAAAGGCAGTAGAGAAAAGAAACTTACCCGGGTGGTTTGGCGCAGAAAGCGAAGCAGAAAAGAAAAGGGGCTAAGAAAAAGGCAGAATGTTGGTGTTGTGAATGTGGTGGAAGGGCGAGTCCATTGAGAAGAATAAGGAAAAGGGGCTGTTTTGGGAAGGTTCGAGAAGAGGGATTGGGAGGAGGGCTCTAAAGATTTCTAGGATGGTTGGCAAGTGTGTCATGTAATAGCCCAAAGGACTTTAGACTAAAGAAGAAAGGAGCGAAAAAAACATCAGGCAAATGGAGGAATGATATGAACGTTTGGCTGACTGAGAAATGGAAGAAAGAAAAAGAAAAAGGTCTGTTTGATAAATTTAGTTATGGGAATTGAAAGAGCATCGCCGGAATGAAGAAAGGTGGTGCAGAAATGCGACCAGGTTGTATAAGTAATCAAGCTACGTGTGTACTGTGCTCAGACAAAAAGCTGATACTATTCGTAATGACCATCCAGGGACCCACCACCACAACCCCAGAACGGCTCCATAAATCTTTAATATACAACTAACTACAAACAATAACATATAAATATATAAATATATCAACATAATCTAATCTACTCTATATACAATATCTTTTCTCCATTTTTTCCAACTTGTCATCGTCGTTAATGACTTCAATGCTCTCCAATTTTAATATGAGAGAATTTAAAATTAAAAAAAAAAAAAAAAAAAAAACACAGAAGACCAAGGGAAAATTCAATTGCACATGGTCGAACTTTCATGTCTATGTCTAATGTAAGTCTCTAAACTTTAAAAGTATCTAATAAGTTATCGAACTCTCAATTTTGTGTATAATATGTCGTTTAACTTTGAAAATGTAAAATAGGTCATTGAAGTTTCAATTTTATGTTTAATAGGTTAAAACTATAAGAAAATGTTCAATAAGTTAAACTTATTAGATATAAAATTGAAAGTTCAATGACATATTGGACGCTTTCTAAATTAAAACTACTTATTTGATACAAACTTGAAAGTTTTAATGGTTATGTGAGTAAGAAATATGAATTGACTTGTGGAAAATGGGGTGAAGTGATGAAAATATAACACAAAGTTTGAAGTGGTGGGCATAGAAAATGTAAGCGAAAGAGATGATGTAACTAGGGTGTTTGGGGCCGTAGTTTTATTTTACAATATGTGAGGTGAGGTGAGAGATTCAAAAAACTTCTAGCCTCTTAATGGAGAGTAGGAGTTTTTCGTAAGTTGAGTTGTTTTGACATTTGCATTGTTTAGGGCAGTAATAAAGAGAGGATGATAGAGCAATAAATAAGGAGAAGAAGGGGCAGAGGAAGAGATATGGATGAGAAGAGAAATGGAGAGGAAAGAAAAAGGGAAAAAAAGTGGGGGATGGAAAAATGAGAGGACAGAACAGAATAAAGCAAGGTTGGTGAGATTTGCAGAGGGTATTAAGAGGGATGAAAATGCATTTAATGGAGACTGGAGAAAGGATTTATGGAATAATGAAGAGAGAGAGAGAAAGGGTTTTAAATTGAGTATGGTGAAAAGAATTACTACATACTTTACTACGCCCAACTTCTCTCAGGATTGGAGTGTAAATTTTGTGGCAGACTCACATTCAATACATAAATGTAAAACCCCGCATGCAATAATATTATTAATCCTTCCCAATCCCTCTTTCTCTTTCCCACCAAAACGGCCTCTCAATTCGGATATTGCTTTACTACATACATTTCTCTTCCGGTACCATTATACATCATTATTTTATTCGGCCTCTCAATTCAACATTTATTTATGAAACCAAAATTAAAATGTAAACAAACAGCATCACAATTTTTCCTCCCTATAATTTCATGTTATACAGGAAACCTAAATTCAATTAAGTTTATTAGGACTTATTCTTTTCTTCATATATAAGAAAAACCAAATTCACATTTAAAAAAAAAAAATAAAATGAAATGATTATAATATTAAATATCGTCTGCAAATTGAAAAAAGCTCCGGCAATGCCATCAACCCAATAATACCATACCACTTTTATGTAACCAACAACTTCGCCCATAAATAATAATAATAATAAAAATAATAATAATAATAATTTAATTAAATTAAATTATTAAAAAAATATATATAAAAATCATCCATATTTCTCCCTATACGATTGTGTTTGTGACGATTTTGGGAATAATTTTGAGCATTTCAAGTGAAGTATTTTTTGTTTAGAATATATTTTAGGACTTCCTATGATGTACGTATGCTAAGGACTAAAATAAAGGTGCTTTTGAAAATAAAAGTAAAAAGTACTATAAAATGCCTTGCGAGAATACTTTTTGTTTTATTTTTTTATAATGCATGACGGAGAAGCATTTTCAAACTGATTCCTTATAAATTATTTTTAACCAAGTGTTTGTACTTTAATTAAAAGCACCAACCAAAAACACACTCATAATCACTCTTATGAAGAGAGTGTTTTGCATAAAACACTTATAATTTGCTATAAGGATTTTTTTTAAGGCTTTTTCTTAATTTTTTTTTTTAAATAATAGCAGTTAGTTAAAATCCTCGTGTGTTTGGGTTACATTTTCATAAAATTGACTTTTTAAAATAAAAGTAAGAAATAACAAATGGCTTTTAAAATAAAAGTCGTGTATTGTGATATATAACCAACTCACATAATTTACATTGATTTGGAGTGTTTTTCTATTATTAAAATAATATATAATTCCACGATAATATAGAAGAATAATGAGAAATGTGTTCCAATAAAGTTACAGACAAAAACATTTAATTTCTTTAAAGAACTTTTATTACGACCATATTGGATGCTCCTTGTCTTTAATAATTTTTCTCCTTAGCTTTTTAACAGAGTTGAAAATTAGTAAGCAAAACAGTTTTTGGAAAGTAATTTTAATTCTAAAATTAGCTAAAACTGTAAACTAAAAAAATGAGAAACTAGACTAAAGATTATTAGTAAAATCATTTTTTAAAAAAAGATTATTAGTAAAATAAGTTTAATTTTTTTTTAAAAAAAAAAGACTAATAACTATATAAGACAATATTAAATTGATGTAAAACTAATTTTTTAAGGAAAAAAAATGAAAATAAGAATAATGGATTTATATATTAGTGCATCATGTCTGTCCCCCTGGGTTGGTATATACGATGACAAAAGGTATGTCTATTGTATATGCAAAATTTGTACTAAAAAAAAAAAGTGTATATGCAAAATTTAAAGTGAGTATAAAATAATATTGGAAATGCTATAAGGTCCTATTTGAAAATTAAGCTTATAATACTTTCACTTATAGATTTTTTTTTTAATTTTTTTTTTTTTTTGTTAACTACTTTAATTTTTATTTTTAGGATTTGACTAAGAATACAAATATTTTCTTAACATAAGAAAATTGTGAGGAAAAAACATAATTTTCGAAAATAAAAGCCCAAATAATTAGCAAATAGGGTTTAAATGATTTTTGATAATTATAAAATCCCTCTCTAACATGCCTATAGGTGAGCTATAACAACACTCTGAGAGAGTAATCCTTTGTAAGTTTCAAGCAAAACACTTTTTCTATATACATTTTTAAAAGGAAAAAAAAACTAGTTATTTTAATACTTTAATTGTAGAATTTTCAAAATAATTTCAACTATGTAAATCAATATGAAAATCTTGAAAAATATTTTTAGTGAATGAAATGTATTTTTGACCATTTAAAAAAATCATACCAAACTCACACTCAAAAACTAATTTAAAATATTTTTAGAATGAATATTTAATTGATATTCTACAAAATTATAAATGTGTTTTAAGAATAGAAAAAATGAATTTGACTCCAAGTAATTTAGAGAAAATAAACATTAACTGAACAATGCTCTTTGAGATTTTAAAATTATCTACAACTATATAACTACATATCATTGAAAACAAATATGAATGGAAAAGCTTTGGATTAAATAAAACATTAATTTCCACTATTAAAAACTTATCCCTGTCTTAATCTTTAACTCACCCTAAGATGTGAAAAGAAAAAAGGAAAGACCCTACATGAGCATAACTCAACTGACATAGAGTTTATACCAATGTAACCAAGAAATTTGTGGTTTGAATCTTCCACCCCACATATTGTCAAAGAAAGATAGAAGAAAAGAATTGATTGATCTGGACTAATAAATTTCATTTGTTGGTTTCAACTCAGCAAGTTCAAATTAACAGAGTATAAAAACCAAGTAAAAGCAGAGGAGAGATGACACAGGTGAGATTTATATTGGTTCAACAACAAGGTCTACGTTCACTATCTAACCAGAGAGAGATTTTATTTAGAAGTTTTTTAGAGTACAAAATGAGCTTCACTCATTCAGTGATTACAAGCTTAATGGGAGTTTTATTTATCCATAGTGAAGTAACTAACTCCCATACTAAAGGCACGTGCTTTCCTTCTCTTCATTAAACTAAAGGAAATAAAAAGAGTTAACACTCAGGCAGTCAGCTCAGCATAAACAAGGTATCATAGGGGTTTAATAACGGTTTAATCCTTGAATGTAAGTATCATTTCTCAACATCATTAACTCATGAGTAATGTGAAAGAAGTTCGACTTTTTTTAAGGTAATATACACTTTTGGTCTCTATATTTAAGTTTTATGTCTTTTGGCCCACGAGATTTAAAAAAGGGACGGTTGTCAAAGAGAATTATGTTAATTCAGACCACCAAAACATAGGAGGAAATTAATGTAAGATGTGGATGTGACATATTCCTTGAGACGTGGAATTTATGAACCAATGCTCCCATATAAAAAGTGAAGATAATTTCTTTTCAAATGTATGCAACTTTGCCCTAACTCACCTAGCTCTAATAATGTTTATTGTTATTCTTGTTAATTCTGGTTAACTAATTTTGTATCTCTAAATAAATTGTTATTAATTCTTGTTAATTCTTTCTGTTGTAAATATCTTTAAATATGATACGAGGAGAATACATTTGAGAATCTGAGTTTTACTAACCTCCACTTAAGCTTCGGAGTGTATACGAAGCCAAACATCACACTGATACAAGATTTCATTAGTAAATAGATATGTCAATTAATTGGAATTCACCTCAAACGTCATGTCAACAACTCAATCTCATCTGAAATCATGCCTCAAGAAGAAATTTCGTATAATTTTTTTTAAAATAAAATTTCCCTAATCAAAATTCAAGAGTCGTCAGAATAATCATGAGGAAGTCCTCATCTATAATGAAACTAGGTGAAGATAAAATTTCTCCTTTTTGTTCCTGATTTTTTTAAAGTAAAAGTTGTATATTATAGTCTAATTGTTGTTTAATAAAAAAAAAAAAAAAAAAGTAGAATGTCTTTAAAAGTTTTTCATAATTGAATAACTAGAAAACGAAATGAAATAAGATTTAATTTAATATTAAATGTGAAATTTTGGTGGAACAATAATTAAAATTGGGCATGTAGAAGGAGACAAATGTGTCCCGTATACACAGAGTTGTAATCAGAGTACATAAATGTTAATTTTTTAATCTTATATTTTGAAACTCAAAAAAAAAAAAAAACTTAAATTCTCGATTAATTGAATTTTGAGAGTTTAGAGGTAAAGACACGCAACGACCCGACCTACTCAAAACCGGTCCTCATCCCATTAAATTCTCGATTTCGATGAGTCCGCTGTATATATTTTCCTTCTTTTTTCTTCTGGAGAAATCAGCCTTAACGTTAAAGCAATGGTCCCCTATTTATATTTATATATGTTACATTGTATATGTATACAAATTTATAACTTTAATATCTCTATTCTACAAATTTTCATTTCTCCTTGCATTCCACTTTATTAATTTTATTTTATTTTTATGCATTCTATAAATATTAAATATATATCCTAACCCTATTTATTTAAGTTTATTAAGAGTTTACTCTATATATATTTTGATAATTAGAATCTATAAAACATAGAAATAAAATAGGTTAACTCGTGCCAACATGAACATAGTTCAACTAACATAGGAGTTGTACTAATGACCAAAAAGTTTGTGGTTCAAATCTTCCACCTCACGTGTTGTAAAAAAAAAAAATTGTCTGATTTATTAACTAATTTTGTCAAAAAAAAGTTGTTAATTTATTTAACAATCTAATTTGAAAAAATAATCCTTATTTCTATAAAGTTAGGAAATAAATTGGTTGATGTTTAAATATTATTTTTCGTAACATCGGATGCTTAAGTTTATGTTTTAAGGTGTATAGTAATATATTGATTTATTAAAACACTTTTATGTATCATGTAATTTTGTTTTGTTTTGTTTTTGTTTTTTTTTTGTTTTTTTTTTGAAATTATGTAATTTTGTTATTTTAATTAGTGAGATGTGATCTTCTGTCAGCTCCTTTACTTTTAGTTTCAGTGGAATAAATTCTTCTAACTATAGTTTCCACTGTCAAACAAACATTTGTTTTTAGACAACTATCAAAACAACGTTGTTTCCAAAATGAGCTTTCATTTTGATAACATTACCTAAATGGCAACCAATTCGAAAATAAAACTTTCATTTGATTTTTGAGAATTAAGTTTCTTTTTTTAACAATAGTTTTCATTGTTGTTAGATGAAGATTTAAATTATTAGTTAAATTCTAAAAAAAAAAAAAAAAAAAGTAAGCCTAATTGGATTGTTAATTGTTAATCACTAAAACCTAGCTTAGGTTTTAGTGATTGTTATCTGACGAGTGAGTTGCACAAGTTTGTCTGAGTTTTTTGAGAAAGAAATTTAAAATGACCGAAGCGATGAAAGTAGCAGTTTAAATATAGGAAAGTAGAAAACAATGATCCATCATTAGAGAATAGAAAAAGCAATTAAATGAGAGTAAGAATTTGTTAAATTGGTGGATGGAGATGGAGGGCAGAATGGGTAAACATTTTATTAAGAAATTAGAAAAGGGTAAATGAAGAAGAGTTTATTATCCATATATATGCAACACTACAGTATTTAATATTTAATATTTAATATTTAATATTTAATATTTAATATTTAGAGGTTGGATGAAAATAGAAGGCGAGGTGTGTGGATCTCTGGCGGTGCAGACCGGAAAGCTGAAAGTGGCGGTTGAGTTTGAGCGGTGTGTATGTGGTCCGAAACCCGAAAGACAAGCGGATGAGAAAGCGATGAGTCGATGAGTTTGGCCCAGGAATCGAAGCCGAATACCGAAAAGGAATGATTATTTTGGCATTTGGTATTCTGAATTTGGCATTTGGCATTTGGCATTTGGTCTTTGGCGTTGCTTTCGTTCGGTATGTCGGTGCTTCAGGGCTCCACTTTCCAATCCCACATCCAAATTCCTATCCATACCCTAATTTCAAATATCCTCAACTCAACTCACACGCTCCTTCGAGTTCGATCAATTATCAAACTATATTTTTTTAATCAAAATAATCCAATTTTCATCATATATGATATGACTAACCATCATCTTTGCATTAACTAAAAACTTTGTAAAATTATCTACACACTAAGCTCCACTTAACCTATATACACAAAACTTTAATAAATTTGTGGTAAACAAGAAATAAACCTAATGGAATAAATGAAAGCTTGATGATGTGACTTTAAATGAATATACACTATAAAAATAATTTAATGTAAAATATACTATTTTCTTTTTCAAAATTCATTTTCTATATCCTCTTATTCTACATAGCTAGTTTTTATTGTTGTTTTATGTTTTTTTTTTTTAATTATTATGAATGCAAAAGGTCTCATATATACAATTATGTCTAGAGTTTTTTTTATGGTATTAGGCGGCTCCCTAATAACAATATGGAGAGATTAACTATCCTAACATATACATAAAATTAAACGACATATTATCATATCATGTTACAAAAAAGTAATTCTTAGCTTGTCACTAATTTGGATGGCAAAATTTGAGTTATAAATACCAATCATGCTAGGAAAAAGATATCTAATACGAAATTACTACATAGAATTGGTATCTTTTGTATTAAGAGAATTGTTAATAGTGTTGTTTTCTAATATTTAGAATAAAAATGAAATTGAAATAAATGCTAGACCCACCAAATGCTAGAAGAAAGAATAAAGATAAATAGTGTGACCTATCATTTGTCATCTTTTTTTAGTATTATTGTCATTTTCATAATGGTATCATACGAGATGTATGAAAAATATATATAGAGACACATCATCCACATTTATAGTTTCTTGTACCATACATGTATAAATAGCAAGTCTATGTTGATCATATTAAAAAAAAATTGCTTCAAAAAATATCTATCCGTACAAAAACAAATAAATATATATATTTGATACAAAACAAACACAAACAAACAAATATATATTTGGTGTAAAAAATTGGTAATTAATCATGTCAAGTTTCTAAGAAAAAATGATGGTGTAATTTGCGCCCATTTTCTTGGTCATATTGTCCCAACAAATTCTCTATAGTATAACCAATGCCAAAATATATAGAGGAATTTTAATCATTTTAATTTTGAATTTGGTAAAACTGATTGGAAACAAATCTATACAAAATCGTTTTTTTAAAACATTTTCATTTCCAAAATCCACTCACCATAAAATTTTTAAAGTGGATTCTTGTAGAATAAAATTCTCTTTCTAAAAAATTTTAAATTTTAAATTTTATCCTTCAAGTAATTCAAATTGATTTGATATATCTGGTATATAAACATTACCAAATTCTGTCACCTAATTTTTCAAATTGATTAATTGAATTTCAGTCATTTTTTAGTAAAAAGAATTAATAACATTGTTTCTCCTAATACTTAATAAATCTTTTTTGGAGAGCAAACAAAATTTAAATTTAAATTTGGAGCACAAACAATTTAAAATAATTATTACACAATTATTCACCAACAAAATTAAAAGTTTAAGAATTTATGTATAGAATATTTTATGTGTATAGAATAAAATGTCATACCTATATCAATGTTTTGTATATAGAATCAATTTTATGTCTAATAAGTCAATGAATTTTAGAATATCTCAAATAGGTACTCAAGAGTATAATAGATACAAAATAAAATATTTATAAATCTAATTGATTTTAAAGTTTAGAGACCTTATAAGAATCTATTACACTTTTTAAAATGTAAAACTTAACCAAACCACACTCATAATTTTGAAGAATACTTATGATATTTGTAAAATAATATTACTTATCTACACATTTGGTTTGGTTTTGTCAATTTTCATCGTAACCTTTTAATTTCATCAAAATAGACTCTAGATTTAGATGAGTGTTACGATTTCTACCCACATTTTGATTTTTAGTAATTCATTAACTGATTTTAACAAAGAACAAACCAAAAATTTTCGTAATCTCACGAATTTAATTTTAATATATAGAGTTTTGCATAAATTTTAGTTTGATAAATTGACAAATTAACCCTTTAATAACTTTATTAAAACTCATAAATTTTAACAAAAAAAAAAACAATAATTAAAATTTTGCACCATACATACGTTTTAGAATTTATTGAACGCATATAAGAATACTTTTATTAGACACCTTTCAAACAAAAACTCGTCGGAGGAAGAAAATTGCAACAGTTAAGTTCGAGAGGTAATTTGATGAAATTGAAAGTTTATGGTGAAAATTGATGCAACTAGACAATTTTAAGTGTAAAAAATTGATTTTTTTTTCCTCCGTACTTGATTTATCTTTCTAATGTGTTTTAATTTTTATAATTAAAAACACTAGGAAGATATAGTTGTCTATTAGTAAAAAAAAAAAATTAATAAAAATTTGTAAAAATAATTTTGAAAAAATGTGGAGGCAAGTATGGGTGATAAGTTTGAGCGAAATGAAAAGAAGCCCAAAATAGAAATGGAAGTGTCGTTCCAGGGAAAGGCCAAGGTGTTGGAGATCCAATGCTTGAAATTCAAAGTTGAAATATAGTCCGACATGTCGGCATCATGTGTGCAGAAGCAGAATGCAGATTAAATAAATTCGGGTATAAATTCCCAAGCTCATTTTATTTCAATTCATAAAACTAAAGAATATTGATGTGACTCTTTATTAAATGTAATATTAATATAAAAAATAAAAAAGATTCACCTGAAAAAGCAAAGCAAACAGCCAAGCTACGTCTACGTGGGTTCCGTGCTAGTGAATAGAAGTTTCACCTTCTTTCTTTAATTTGATATTTACAGATCATTCAACAACATTCAGATCCAACATTCAATTTTCAGCATCTCTAATTTATGGCTTTCTTTTTTTACTTTCTGCTTTAACCTCACCTGGTAGCAGTGAAACTCTATTACAAACCTCATTTCACCGTTTACCTTCCCAAGGGATTTCATTATTGTGCATAATAACCTAATTATATTGATCTGACCCAACCTTTTTTTTTCCCCTTTCTATTATTATTATTAAACGTTAAAACCCACCATTAATATTAAATAAAAACAAATTGTATTATTTTATTATAGACTAGTAGTTGGAAATTGGATTTGGGAATGGAATTAATAAACCCAGGTACTTGTTCTACAGTTTTATGTACAATACTTTGATTTGATTTACCTTAATTGAACTTTATTACATCTCAGTTTTTATCTTTTTCGAAATTATCATCACTGTTTATCATTTTTGAAAATTGTGACGGAATAATTTACAACTGTAAATGTTATCATGTACCAATAAAATGACTATTAATAACTTCGTTTTTTGAGAAAGATTTTTTCTGTCTTCCTTAAAAACAGTTTAATTAAAATAAATAAATTCAATTATAAATATACTATTATAAATTCAATGGATGTATTTAGCAAAAATAATGATTTGACATAACAAGATAACAAATAGTACCACAACAGAATAGACTAATAGAATAAATTTATTCATGGTTCAAAATGTATTTGATTTGTCTACTAGTCTTTTTTTCTTTTTTTTTTTCAATATTTATTTATAAATAAGTCTACTAGTCTCTTTTATCATCTTGTACAAAATGACATCCGATGATATAAATCTAATAGTACACTTTTACGTTTCAAATTTTGAACATAATTTTATCTAGTCAATGACTTTAGAGACTAGATAGAAATTAAATTTAAATCTCGAAGACAAAACATGCATCACTTTTAAGCTTCAAAGATCCATTTCATATATAGAAAGGTTAATTTTGAAAATTCAAGAACGAAATAGATATGAAATTCAAATTTCATTCCTGACAAATGTATTTTCCCCTAAAATTAGCTAAATAAATAAATAGAGGTAGGAAGGTGAATATA
This sequence comes from Luffa aegyptiaca, assembly GCA_017139565.1. Lineage (NCBI taxonomy): Eukaryota > Viridiplantae > Streptophyta > Magnoliopsida > Cucurbitales > Cucurbitaceae > Luffa > Luffa aegyptiaca. The sequence continues at coordinate 51,929,406 of CM029398.1, forward strand.
TATAAAGTAAACTTAGAATATAATGAAAATATTGATTTTGGTATTAAATTTACATCGAAATTTTCACATGTCCATAGATTCAGCATCAACATAAGTGTTAATCGACATTTTTATTACATCAATTTTTTTATGGAAAACAAATAGAAACAAAATATCACTGATGTGAATGTAATATAAATAATAAGCATTTTAACATGTTTAGAAAAATGTAAAAAGATTGTATTAATTTAAATACTTTTTAATTTTCTTTTTTTTTTTTAGTTTTTTTTTTTTAATTTTAAGAATATTTATCAACATCAACATTTTATTGTTATTTCCATGACGTTTCTATTAAGATTGAGACCTCGATATTAGGTGGTATGAGTTCCATAGCTTATATGAATGGATAGGTGTCACATCATGTCAAAGGGGAGGGCATGTAGGTGACATTTTGGTATCCACGTGACCATATCTTCTTACTCACGTTAAAGCCTATACATTACATTACAATTACATAATATGGTACTTTATTTTTCCAACAATTTCAAGTTCTCACCTACCTTTTCATCTGTCAAATCAACCCTTTCTCATTTTCTTAAACTGTATTTATATTTTATATATGTCTTTTTGAAATTTTTTTTAGTTTAATAGTTTTTTAAGAATGCACTTTTTATAAACACTTTGTATTAAAAATGTTTAGAACTTAAACACTCATATGTTTGGTTACACATTTCTATAAGTGTTTTTATACACAAGTTACTATATACTTAACAAAATATTTTTTAAAAAAATTGCTTTAAAGTGTTTTCTCTCAAAATGGTTTATTTCTCAATCTCATTTTTTAATAGGTCATTTTTTGTGTTTGTCAAACACTAAATTTTTCTTTCAAAATCAATCGCTTGAAAAGTAACCAAACACACCTATATTCCTTAACCGAAGAAAAAATAAATTGTATTTATATAAGCTCATTTTTCCTTCTTTCCCAATATAATTCAAAATATGATCTCTCTACTTTCTTTTACATTTATTTCCTTCTGATTTAATGTTAATTAAATTTTAAAAAATGAATATCCTTCAGTACAAAATGTGAATTTAAAAAGTGAAAAAAAATGCAAAAAAGAGAAGTCGACGTTGATTTTTATGTACCTTTCTAATATCATCTCCGAATTAAACAACTTCAAGAGTTATTGGGAGTACAAAAGATATAATATCATAATAAGTTGTCTTTTCTATGAAATCAATAAATTTAACTCTTTGTATATAAAAAAAAAAAAAAAAAAAAAAAAATAATTCTCACATGTATATATGTAGTTTATTTCATCTACCTCAAAATTTTAATTACATTCTTTGTCTAAAAAAAGTTACGAACTTTTGATTGTATTTTATTTGAACCATTTTATTGTCACTTTAGTAAAAAATTGACATCACATATTTTAGATATGTTACATCAATCTAATATATACATTAAATTTATTCTTAAATATTTAAAAATTTTCGATTGCTCTCTCACCAAAATAGTTATGACTTATTGAATTCATTCAACAACCCCCAAGAGTGATCAAAATATCCAATAACATAGAAAAAAAAATTGAGTTTAAGTTATTATTATTATATTTTAAACAAATTTATACTTTAGTCCTAGAACTTTGAATATTATTCTATTTTTTTTTTTCATAAACTTTCAAATATTTATTTTAACCTTCAACCTTCAAACCATAACATTTTAACTCTTAAATTACTTTGAAGATATTTTATTTTAGGCTTAGAATTTTATACAGAAACAAATAAAACTATTTTGTCTATTGCTAATATATGTAAATTGAAGTCTCTAATATAGTTGGAATGGTTAAGATACATCAATAATTAATTTTCCATATAGAATGAAGGTTCAAACGTATATTCCTATATTTGTAATGTCATGCTTCCAATATAAATATATAGTGTGGGACTATAAATGTAAACCAGTTTATATATATATATATATATATATATATATATATTTAAGCAGGGGATGAATTTGAATCTAATGGCACCCGTTGAATTTGGGTGATGTAAAGTAAAAAGTTATTGTATATTGATACATTATTTTGGGACATGAATGTGATGTAATGTGATGGAAAATGTTGCAGAAGAGAATGCAAAAGAGAATGGTAGTAAATAGAAATGGAAAGGAAAGATTCGGGTTGAGAGGAGTAAATTAAAGCGAGAAATTTCAGTTTGAGAAGAAAAATAAATAGAAACGAAGCGACAAGATTCCAGAGAGAATCCCTAGGTACTGATGTAGATTTTGGTACAGTGATGTAAGCTCTGAGCCAGACTGGGTGAAATTTATATTTCTGTTCTGGCCCGATTGTACAGCAACAGCTCCACCTCTAATAAATATATAAATTTACAAGTCAGAAAAGGACTGTGGTCTGTGGTCTGTGCCTGTGGAGAAGGAGAACAACAACATTTCTCTTTCACCATTATGGATTTTCAAATTTAAAGCCAAAAAAATGTGTCAAATTCTTCTATATCTTTTTTCAAAATAGACTGTCTCACGACTTCCTCACCACTTATCAGTATATGCCATCATGGACTTTTCCTTAGCTAATATGTATACTAGGTATACAAGTTTATTACATCCTTCCAATTTTTACCAATCTGTTTATTGTGGATCCCAATTTTCAGGTATATATTATTTGTTCAATAATTTAAGCTTCCTCAAATATTGATGCTGGGATCAAAGGTTCTCATTCATCAACTAGGAAACGAGAATATAGTGCCTACATAACACATATTGAGTTTTCAAGAATATGTGCGTTTGATTTTTTAGTTTTCAAAGTGAACTTTTTCAATGCATGAATGATGAGAAATAGGTTTAAAAGGTCCATTATATTATTTTTTCAGTTTTTTAAATTTATTTTTAGGAGATTTGTGCACGTAGCAAAAGGCCGTAAAAATATTGTAGAAATAACAAAAAGTAAAACTATTTAGGAAAATGAAATAAAACATTAAGTTACAAAAATACTCTTTCAATCCGCAGCTATATGATATTATTAGAGATACTTGTCATTCCTTGTATACCAATGATTTTTTTATTGTCTAGCTAGTAACTTTAGTTGCACTCCCAACTGAAGAAAAGAGGAAAGAAAGGTGGAGGAAGGAGGAAGAAAAGAGAAAATATATTTTTTAATTTAAAAACCCCTTTCAATATTAAAATTTAATTGAATAAAAAATTAATTTTATCTAAATAATGAAAAGATTGATAAGATTTAAACATATTTTCGTGGAGTAATTAAGGTCCAGGACTAAAAAGGTATTTTTTCCAAACAAAATCAGAGTTTGAGTAATATCACCATACCCTTTGTTGTCCACTTGTGGTTTTTCCTCAAACGTATGTTTCATTTTTCATATAATTTAAATTTGTGATAAAACTGTGTTGAGAAGGGAAAGGAACGATGACAGAGATAACAAATTAAAGAAAGGTGAAAAGCCTTATTTCTTAGCCAAGAATTTCGTAACTGAATTTGTTTTCATTCATAACTTAAAATTTCATGGAATTAATCTTAAACTTAGTTAAGACGAATTTTTACTCTTTGTTCAACTTGCACTACATTAATCCATTATTACTATATCAGTATCTATACTATCTAAAAAATATTCAAGGAGAGAAACATTTAATCTTTTTCTACTCAAAACATTTATAGATCTTGCAAATGGTTAATTTTAAAAGTAAAAACAATGATTTTTGCCCTAAATAGAGTATGAGACAAACAAAACAATGAACATGTCTAGCTTGGAATGTGATAAACCCAAGTCTCGTGTATTTCTATATTAGGTGTTTTCTACAATTAAATAAAGAAACGAATAAGTTTGAACTTTAAAGACATTAGCTTAGCTGTGAAAAAAAATATCAGTTATATTTTTTGTATTTAGTCTGGGTGTTCTCTTTTTTGTTTTTGTTTTTTTTTTTTTTTGATGATGGGCTCGGGCCTTTGAATTCACTATTGGTTTCTCATGAGTTGGGCCCATTCACGGAGTGATGAATGAAAAGCCTTAAAGTTGCTGTGTTTGCTGTAATGGAAATCTGTAAGAGTGAATTTACTAATTTGAAATTTGAATTAGTAATTGAGAAATGAAAATTGAACTAAATATATATGGAGATCAATTGGTGGATCCATCAGCACCTTGAGTGTTGTACTATTTACGAAACGAGGTAAGAAAAAATTTACAAATTTGCACTCCAACGCAACGAACAATAACAACCACGCTTTGAAAAGTTGTCACAAATTCTGGAAATTAAACTATAAATAATTTGTTCTAAAGTTGATAGTTTGGGATGTGGTCCAGTGGGTGGTTATTGCAGCTACCTTTTGACTTTGTTGTTCTTGCTGAGGACGACGTAGTGTTCTTGCAATTCTTTTTTTTCTTTGCTTTCTTTCCAACTTGTGGCTGCTGAAGCTCCATCGACATGTCGGATGCCGATTGGTACCCTACTGAAAGATCAAATTCTGCCACACAAATATCCATAAATGTATGAGTTTTTGTTTCACCTTAAATTCTAATATGATACTAAAATAGAAACATCCCATTCCCAATAGTTGAAATACGAAATTTGTATACAGACCTTGGGAATGAGTGGACCAATGAGTGAGAGCAGTTACAGCGGTTGAACTTGAATCTCTTCGTTCGCTAACTTCCCCAGTTTTAAATTCATTCATCTGCATTTTTCAAACAAGGATCAAAAAAATTATACTTCAGAATATCAAATCGAAAAGGTTTTGAAGACGGAGAACACGTACCCAGCTGGGTGCTGAAGCCGATGGAGATGAATTATCCAATCCGATATGAGCTACATGCTTCACATCCGTCGGATACCCGATTTCTATTTCTCGATCCTTCACAACTGCAATCATAAGCTTTTGAATTTAGTGGTAGTTCAATCCCAAGAAATAAAACCACGATGATCGAGGAACAGAGATTACCAAAAATTTGAGTGATGTATTTGAAACTTTTGTAGATTCCTTTCATTTTAGAAGATATATATGGGCTGAGGGGAAAAATTCTGATGGAGATTTTGGAATTCTCATACCATCTGTTATGTGAAAATTAATAATGGGAGAATTAAGGTGGAACAAACAAAGAGAATTAACATTCAAAATTTTGAGAGGGCTTAGCTTGTTCATACGGATATCTCCATTTGGTTGGGTTCAGAAGGATTTTGTCGAAGCAACAAAAAAAAGAAACTCAGAACATTGAAACGCAAAGATAAAGTAAACGACGACGTTAAGTTTGAAATTTTGAGGTCTGAGAATCAGTTGAGTGGCCAGGACGAAAGAGAAATGGAGACCTCAAGAATTGAAGGTGTGGGAAAAAATAAGGATTTGAAAAGGAAGGGTGAGAAAAAGGGAGAATCGAATTGGAGTTTAGGAATTTGTAATATAATGAAGGCCTTTGTGTGTGTGTGTGTGTGTGTGGTTGAACGAAACAAGCGCACGCAGCCATATATTATTTCAAGACATTATGAAATTAAAGGCTACATTAAATATCTACAATTTAATTTGCCGAGGCCTCCAAAATATATTTAGAGACATGGTTGCTGTGCTGCAGTGCAGGGTGGCATTTACAATTTTATATTTAAGCTTACGTATGCTCATAAATTCTAATTTAAAAAACTGTAAGTAACATTATTTGTCACTCGCTGTCCCTTTTTTTTTTTTTATAACATACTTTTGTAATATTTGATTTGATTCCTTTTTTCGTGCATACCATATGGATAATGATGAAATCAAAGTTTTGTATATTTAAAGATTATATAAATGGGAATGGGAATTAATTATCCAAATTCCAACTATTGATCCTTTCTCTTTGTAAACGAGCGAAATGGTTTGTCTGTTATACTGAAAAATCTCACTCGTTGCTTTTGGGATTTCCCTACATAATTGGAAGCACGTTGTGACAAATAATAATAATAAGATTATTGTTGTATTCCCAAATGAGAATGATGGTACCCACTTAAGAATTACAGATCTTAAGATATCCTCTCTCTTCAAATTGCCTTTACAAATCTCAAATCGGCTTTCAGTCATAATATATGGGAGCCATGATCTCATTCTGTCTGCTATTTTAAACAAAACTATTCTATTTTCTAATTTACATTATTTTTAATTTTTGAATCACAAATCACAGCTCATAATATTGATTAATTTATATATGCAAGTAGGTTTGAATCTCTTTTTTTATTTTTTCTTTTCAACATTTAACATTATAATTATGGGTTCGAGATTTCAACTTTCAATTGTGATAATAAGTTTCTCTTTCATTTTCAGAAGTCAGCTAGGTAATAATTTATGCTAAACTGCATTAAGGAGTGGTTAATTCTACAACACAGGTTTTTTTTTTTTTTTCCCTATTTTCTTTTTTACTGGGCAACGACAATCACACAAAAGAAGATCCAACCGTTGATCACAAGCTCATACAATCACAGCCCTGGGATAAAAGTCACGCCTGAGGCGCCCAGCCAATCGCCTCCTTGTATAAGCGAATCCACTGTGAACTTTTGGGCCTCAGATGGGCTCGTAATGACATGGTAACCAGGCCATTTTACTCGTTTGCTAACATCAGAGCCCGGCCCATTATTCGAATACTCACCGTAATAAAGAGTCTTCAATGCAAAGTCTCCGTTCCACTCGGCCCAGCCCGCTGGATCTATAAGATCGCCAATTTTGGACTGCATAACGACGGTCCTCGAATACTCCTTCCATGGGCGGCCCAAATATGTCTTAATGGACCGCTTAACGGGCTCGAGGTCGGAGCTTGCGACGATTTGGCATCGCTGGATTGAAGTACCCGTGTTTTGATTTGGGTCGATTCGGCCTTGGGCCGTCACCATGTTGGCCTGGTTGCTCATGGGCCGTCGGGGTTCGATTTTGCAGTTCTGTAGTACGACGGCGGCGTTGCCGAAAATGAAGTCCACGGTGCCGGTGATGGTTGAGTCTCGGTAGAACTGGCGGTTGGAATGTGTGTAGAGAGTGTCTTGATAAGCGTCGATACGACACCGGTTTATGACGGCTTGGTCTGCTCCGACCCGAAGCGCCACCGCTTGGTGCTTTTCCGGCCCGGCGGTGTTTCTGAAGCAGATGTCTTGGGCTATAAATCCATCTCCCACGGCAGCTGTGTCATCAAATCAAACACCAGGTTAGAAAATTGTACCTACTGTTATGTTGTTTCTTTTCTTGTCCTTTTCCAATTAATAGAACCTCTTACCGACTTCTTTTAACTATTAAAAATAGATTGTATTTGGACTATTCTGACAAGACTTGTATGTAAAGCAATCCAAGATTAGGAGTTTTACCAACAGTTGCAGATTTAAAAGTAGTTGATCCATCAGCGACGTTGAGGCTAGCAGTGATAATGGTGGAATCCATTCCATCTCCGACGATCATCACATTCTTCTTCTTCTTCCCAATTTCCACATTCTCTTCATAAATCCCCTTCTTCACATATATAACAATTCTACTCTTACTCTTGTCTGGAACCGCCTCAACCGCCTCCTTCACCGTCTTGAAATTCCCACTCCCATCCTTCGCCACCACTATATTCGCCTCCATTTCTCTCCCCATAATCCCCAACAGCCTCCGATCTCCGCTCTTCAACCAACTCGGATACCCATTCCCATTCTCTTCCATCTCCGATCCCCAAATCGAAACCAAAATCCCCAGTGAATTTCTCCCTCTCACAATCAGCTCTTCAAGCCCCAGATCCATGCCCGCCGCTCTCGGAATTGAATTATCGACCTCATCCAAGCACGTCATGTGGTTCGTCAGCACGCTGCTTAGCCATGTGTGCGCGTTTTCGATCGAGCCGCTCGTTCTGTTCTTCAGAGCCGAAATCGAGTCCGCTATTCGGTCCATCGAGATCTCCATGAGCTCGACGCAATCGGCCAGAGCCGCTTCCCCGCGAGGGCTGTTGATTCTACGGCTGAGATCTCTGGTGCTCTCGATTGTGTTAATGACTTTGGCTATGGATTTGCTCAGGAAAAATTGTAAGAAATGAGCCCCGTTCTTCGTTTTCGTTTCTTGGTGTAAGGGGAACTCTGAGGCGGCCATTTCAACGCAGGATGATGGGTTGTAAGCCTTGTGGCAGATGGTGTGAAGGAAGGGCTGATCATTTTCAGTTTGAGATGGGTTTGATTCGATCAATTTGTTGGTAATGAAAATGGCTGAGCAGAAAATTGCAGAAAAACAGAGGATTATGGAGAAGGTTTTGGAGCGGGTAGTTTTGGGGGGTTGAAGAAGAGGCTGATGGGTCGTCATCGGCATGAACAATGAGTAGTGGTGGTGAGTGAAGCTTGAAGTGATCAATTTAGCTTCGCCCACCGGAGATTTAAATAGAATAATGCAGAGTAAAATCCCACTATGAGAATGGACACACCACAGTTTTATTGGATTCTCTTGTGATACGCATACGATTACCTTTTTCAATATTTAAATTTCAATTTTGTGGTATTAAATATTGTCGACAAGCCCACAGCTTTTCGCATTTGTTTAGACGTAAGACTCATCCTTTTGAATGGAACAAGCATATTGGGGCGTTTGAATCCCCACGCACTATTAAAAAAATATTGATAATTACTGTAGTTTCGGTGCCAACTTGCTCGTTTAGATAAGAAAGAAAGGTTTTTAAGTGTTCTTTTATTGATGAAATTTTATTTGGGTTGATGTAATTAAAATGATTGTTAAATTATCTCTCAATTTTCAAAAAGGATTTAATGGGTTCTAAACTTTCAATTTTTTTATTTAATAGATTCCTAAACTTTTAATTATATGTGTTCATGATATATTCAAACTTATTAATAACCTATCTAAAAAGACACATATCTGAATTTTTTTTCCATTATACTTGTAATTTTACGTAAAGCAAAATATGTGAATCATAACATGTAATAATTAGACATCATACTAAACAGCAGTTGGGTAGTGGTTTCCAGTTGAGGTTGTGGAGCTCATGATTAAGTAAAGTTGTTTTTTTTTTTTTAATTCTTTTTTTCGTTTTGTGCTCCGATAGGACCGATACATGCCCTACTTTAGACGTATTATTATTATTATTTTTTTAGAACTGTTGTCATTTGAATCAAAGAAGAATTGATTTTGTGTATTCGTTTTCAAACCCAAAGCATCCGGATTGTCGCCGGCAAAGATGTTTTGGAGTAAAAAGAAATTGAGACAAAAGAAAAAGATGTAATATTGATAGGAATTGGACGTAGATTTTGAATTGTTAAAGAATATGAACTCAACCTTTCTCGGATTCTCATTGACAAATTAACCTTTGGAGAAATGTTAAAGAAAATCATGTGCCAACGCAACCTGGTATTGGATGGACTTTATATAATTCATTATTAAAAAAGTATGTGAGAGCTATAAGGCTGACTGGTGAACTATGCCTCTTCCTCAACACGTATCACATTGCATCACATTGCATTACACATTTGTTACATTTACAAATATTACTGTATGTAATTTCATTTTCTTTTTTTAACTCAACAAATATGGAATTAGAGGATTCAAACTCATGATCATAGTCATAAACTTTGTTTAGTTCAGTTCATGTAATTTCATTTTCTAAAAAGAGTCAGCATCACATACCACATTTACAATCAAATTAGTCTTTATCATTTTTCTACTTTTTAATCAAAATAATACTTTATTTTACCCAAATTTAACTAAACTAAGATTAAAACGTGGGAATGTAACTCAACATTTTCCTTTTGATGCCTATTCTCGCTACTGTGTCATAGTGGACCTAGTAGGATTACAAAGATCTGTGAATAATGAACATAGATCAAATGATCAAATACAAAACGAAGGCTCCAATGCAGATTCAACAAAATCAAAGTAATGGCCCTGTAGGATTTCAAAGATCAGTGGATATTGAACATTGATCAAATAATCAAATGTAAAACGAAGGATCAAATGCAGATTTTTAAAAAAAAAAATTATAGTGATGGGCAATTCAGTTTCGTGCTGAAGAGCAGAAGGAACCCACCAGGGCCAGGGAGCCACATCCTTCTTACATCATTCACACACCAATACATCTAAAACATGTAAACCCAGCACATAAACAGAGATGACCAAAAGGAACAAGTAAATCACACATCAAAAATCCATTTGATCAAAATGATTGAAAAACATCAGTTCTTTTCGGGTATAATCTTCGAGGTTTAAGCTCTTATAAGTCCTAGTAACCAAACACGGTTTAGTTAATCTGAATAATTTTCCAGCTCTGCTAGGACAGTAGTTTCAACAAGGAAGGTCATCGACAAAACTAGTACAAGGAACACACTGCTAATCAACTGATGGTTATACAACTCTCATTGTGTTAGGCAAAAGCTCTAGTATCCAACATATGATTCATGTCTTTGAATTTCACAATATCATGCCAAAAGAACCTAAGGGGGTATCAGGAAAATTCCTGGAAGCAATATGGCTCATATCGTGCACTCTATCCCTTTGCAAGTGTGGCCACTGATCCATATCAAGTAACCAGTCATACTGCTACTTCACTTGTCAAAAGTTCCTCTTGAAAAATGTTACTCCATAAAACTCAACAACGACAACCTCTTACTCTTCCTAGGTTCCTATTGACTCTCAATTTTACTGCTATTGGTCTAATCGTACAGATATTATAATATAGTAATCACCACACAACTTCAGAATCATAAAGATTAGAGGAGAATTATAAACTTCCCCTCCCCAAAGAACCCTCAAGTGATCCCAAGAGTATCCCTAATCGTATTCACGTATTCCACTGACCAAATACCTAATCATGTAGCCTTTGGTATCTGAAAACTTGACCAATATTTAATATCCTAGGGTAGGTGGCCGTTATGGTCGAAATCTATGGCTTCAAAGATATTTAAGTTTATAGTTTGAGAATTTAGCCATTGATCCAGCCCAAAGATTTTTTGTAACTAGCGATTTCAAATATAACACCATGAAACATAATATGTGATAGAGTAAAACAGTAGATAAACAAGATAGTATGAAGAATTTGATCAATAGCTTGAGCCAACAAGAAAGCAGTTAAACATTAACTGAGTTCAAAGTCGAACAAGCTGTACATTAAAGACAGGTTTCAAGAGTATCATCAAAAGAAGCAATCCTCTCTGTAGAATAGGCCTATTGATTGTTGACCAACAAGAAATACTAGATGAAATAAAGGTAAAGAGATGCTAATTATAATGCAGTCAAAAACTTCCAATAGACTTTCCAAGTGATACCATGACTAGAAAAAATGTGGAATTTTCTGATTATTGACATGCCACTTGACGAGAAAGGAGCATACAATTTAAAACATCACGTTAGTGTCAAATAATATGTCACCTCAATTAGCTGAAATGCTGATGCATGAAACGAAAAGGGTAAAACAACAATATAAAACATTCAAATAATATGTGCTTTCCTCTAATTCATTCCATCAGAAAAGAAAAGAAAAACAAAAAAAAAAACAAACAAACCAACCAAGTATTTAAAGTTCAGAGAATGTGAGTTGATTCTAAGAGAATTAAACCTTTCAAAGGAGAACGTAATGCTCAGAGAGCAAGGTAAGGAAAGGTGTATAGTAGCTTTAACATAGAACAACAATAAGCAAGAGAGAGTTCATCATCCCTCAAACCTGCAATATTGAAGTTTTGAGGCAATATCATCTCATTAACGTCAAAATATACTCCAATAAGTAGTTTTCAAGTAAGCATGAGAGTCATTCATAAAGCAGCATCTAATAACCAAAGTCGTATGGTTAAAACAAGAAAATTGAACTTCAACAGCTACCAGTTTCATAGAGAAATGATCACCTTTAGCCGAGCTGAAAGGCACTCATTCTGAAATCAATTCCAACTTGACGGCCAATATCCATGAATTCCATAGCCTGTCTTCCAATTATCCAAATATACGACTTTCTTCACAGCCCAAAAAGAGACAAAGAGCGTAACCATCATAACGACCTTCTGCGTATTAACATTCCTGACCTTGACAAGCACATGAGTATTGAAAGCCAAAAGCAATCCAACAATCGTGTATAAGAAACCCACAGCAAACCCCTCCGCACCAAGCTGCATTCCAGAGCCCTGATAAAAGAATATCAGCTTGGAGGGATCGTTCCGGTCCGCCAAAAACATGGGCATTTTCCGAATAATGTTGTGCATTGTGCCGGCAACACTGAAAAAGTAGATGAAGATAGCCCCCATGAGCCAGACCTTGCGATCGTTGAGCAATGTCTCACCCGCAATGACCTTCTTCAAAGCAAAAGGCGCTGAAATTAACATCGCAATGACAAGAACCGCCAACTGATTCTTGGAAAACAATGGGGGCCGATGGATCGGACCGACGAGAAGCGAGGTCTTCGCCTCTACAAATTCCGCCATGGATTCAGCCAATCTGGAATAGTCGCTTTGGTCCATTTGATCGGACTTCTTGGGCGTTTGGTTGGGGCCAATCAGGCGGACATGGGGGAGGGCATTGACGCCGAAAAGGGCGAAACTAGGCTGGGACTCCTTGAACTCAATCTCGCAGAAGAATAATTTGGTGCGAGAAGGGGAAGAGGGATCGGGGTTGTTGGCGATGAAGGAGGACGAAACAAGTCCAAATTCATGGCGGAGTTCTTTGAGGTGGAGCTCAGACTTGTCGTGAAGCTGTAGGGCATCGAAGAAGATGATGAGTGAATAAGGTCGAGGGGTTTTGGGGGAGGTGAGGAAACGGGAGACTGACTGGTCGTCGAAATGGATTACACCAGATGGGGATCGGGATTGGAGGGCGAGGAGCTCAGAAACTGGATCGAAGTCGGATGAGGAAAGGGAATTTTGAGCGAAGAGAGAGAGAAGGAGAGTTAAGAGGAGAGTGTGAGGGAATTTGAAAAAGGTCGCCATTTTCGCTCGAAGCGAGAGAGGGTTTTGTTGGAGGAGTTGCAGAGGCTAAAAATTGGGGGCACACCAACTCGGAATATGTTCGGGAACACTCTTGACTTTTTCAGGTCTTTCTCCTTTTGCATCAAAGACTCGACTTACTAATTAAACGACGACGTTTCTTTCAACACGAGCGTTTTGTTTTTTTGTTTTGTTTTGTTTTTTTTTTTGTTGTTGTTGTTGTTGAAGTTCTAGGACACAAAGGATGAAGATTTTTTGTTGACTAAATTATTTTTAAAAAAAAAAAAACTCATGAACTATAAGTTTTGTTTTAAAAATACCTCTTAATCTTAAAAAATCGATAAAAAGTGTCCCGTCATTATAACACCAAATAGAAAAACGATAAAAAGTGCCCCCGTCATTATAATGCCAAAGTGAGCATAGCTTAGTAGTAATTGACATGTACCATCGACCAAGAGGTCAGAGATTCGAATCCCTCCACTTCCAATGTTGTTGAGCTCAAAAAAACAAAAAAAAGAAAGAAACATGCCATGGACTCTTAAATGCTAATAACAACCTATATGACTTGGAGAAAATGCTAATGTGGAACATTGAGGTGTAACAAAAAATATGGAAACTTGTTAAACGACGTTGAATTTACCATAAAGTCTATGCCCTCTTCTTCTTCTTCAATTTTAACAAAGGAATTTAACCCTAACTTGTTGAACTATGTTGAATTTATGGGGAGTGAAAGAAAGACTTTGTTGAGAGGTGAAGATGTGTCGTGATGTAGATGTAGTGAACGATTTTACCATTTTTTTTTTTTGACAACATGTGGGGGTGGGGGATTTGAACGATAGATCTCTTGGTCATTAGTATAAACCTTATGTCTGTGGCTCATATTGATCGATTTTACCAGCTATTTCTTTCTATGTGAAACACACCCCATTTTGATGCACTATATCAAACCCTAACCCTAACATGCTATGTGTATGGTTTAAGAGCAATGGTATTTTTGAAGCAACAACTTTTTAGTGATGGTATTTTAAAACCAAGTCTAAAACTTGAAGCCACATAGCCATGTATATATGCTAGTTAATTTTTTAAAAAAAAAATTAACAGACCTTACAACGACAAGGGCTTTTTTTTAAGTTCTTTCAAAGTTGAAAGGTATTTTTGAAACTTTTTAAAATTCAGGGGTATTTTTGAAACAAGACCCATAGTTTAGAGGCATTTGTTTTTATTTATTTATTTATTTATAATTTAGTCTTTTTTTTTAAATCAAGAATTTCACTAAAGAAAACTAACTACCAGTACACCTACCCACCAAAAAAATTAGGGCTGAAACAAGTAACTTGCCCAAAATCCCTCCTCAGAGGAGTTTCCTGACTACAACCAAAATCAAAAGAACAAGCTGATCTTGCAACACAGTGGACTGCTGTGTTTGAAGATCTTCTACAATGGAGAAATTCCACACCGTTCAAGCTAGGGGAGAGGGAGATAATCTCATCGATGAATAACTTCAATTCCGACAAGTCTTCTTCTTCGCCCAGCAACACTTTAATAAAGGCGATGCAGTCCGACTCAATTTGAAGCGAGATTTTCCTTTGAACACAAGTACTTCTGATCGCTTTAACACCTTCCAAAATGGCTTTCGCCTCCAAAATTTTAATGTCCAATTTTCGCTTAATTTTTCCCATTCCGAGATTGATCAAGGACCCATTCGAGTCATGCACCACCCAACCAATACCGCCGTAGCCTGAATTTTCGAACCAGGTAGCATCCGAATTCAGTTTCCAGAAGTTGGTCTTTGGTTTTTGCCATTGCGCTTGACTCGCTTGTCTCCTCGTCTTCTCCAAATCGTGGCATACAAGGTATGAAACCTCCCACTCTTTGATGCTATATTCGATGGATCTTTGGATTGAATCTTCTACTGGAATTTTGTTGGATTTTTTAGCTCTGTTCCTATTGTTTCAAATTTTCCAAATGATTATAGCGCTTTTGTTCACCTCTTCCTTACTAAGATTTTCAACCAGCCAACTCTAGTAGTCCCTCGTTGTCCATTCTCTCCTGCATAAAGAGTATAGATTTAGGGATTTAGCGATAAAATTCCTCCAAAGATGCTTAGAGATCTCACACTCCCAAATTAGGTGAGTTGTAGATTCCACATTTTTACAGCAAAAGTAACAAAGAGGGTTAAGATTTATCATTTTTTTCATAATGTTTGGCCTTGCTTGGAATGTTGTCATTTACAATCTTCCAAGTACAAACTTTAATCCTTGGTTGTACCCCTAAGGACCAAAGGCTCTTCCATTCGCAGCCGGACTTGCTTATGTCTGATTGAGAGGCTTCTTGACTACAATTCACTTCCATAGCTAGACGGTATGCGCTTTTAACTGTGAACGAGCCTTTTTTGTTGAGGTGCCAAATGATCTCGTCCTTAGCACTTTTATCTCCCGTGGGCATGTTGATAATATCTTCCGCATCGAGTGGGCTAAAACATTCTTTGATCATCTCTTCCTTCCACTCGTTGTTATCATCCAACAAACAACTTACTCTATGACCTTTAATATGGTCATTTATAATTTAGTCTTAAAGATTTGGACTTTTGATCTTTTGATATGATGCATTATTTCGTTGAACTATACAAGTTACATTTAACCTATCTAAATTTTTTTAATTTTACATTGATCCAAGTGGGGATTTCCCTTAGAAAATTTGTGGATCAAGTTCTCAACCATCAATTATTGTCTATTTAGTTTTTTAATCTCAATTAAATTAAATTATCTTTTTTGAAAAACTTTCAATTAGATAATTGATTTACATTAAAATTTTCTATTTATTTAACATTTGTTCAAAGATCAAATGGGTTAAAACTTGAAAATTTATGTTGGAATTTAAAAATTGTGCTTGTTTTTTCACATTTTTATTATTATAGGTTTTTTTTTCTTATCTTTCCTCTTTTAAGAAAACATTTGAATTTTTAATCAAATTTTAAGAATAAAAGTTTTCACAAACTTTTTTTTTCCCCACTTTTCCTAACTTGGTTGGGTTTAGATAAGAAAACAAACAAATCCACAAGCGAAAGCAGCTTTATCAAACCAATAAACATAGTTCAACTGACATAAAACTTATATTATTGATCAAGATGTCTCTAGTCTGAATCCCCCCACTCCATAATATTGTCAAAAAAAAAAAAAAAAAAAAATCTCCTATGTAGTAAAAAAATGTATGTTTATCAAATGGAGCTTAGGGGCTAAATTGGTAATTTAACCTTATATTAATCTTGAAATTATTTTTTTTTATTTTTTTTTTTAAAAAAAGAAATTATTATTTTTTTAATAAAAAAGAAATTAAATAAATATACCGAAGAGCGACCCTCATATAATCTTTCACAAATTTGATGAAACATTGGTCGAATCCTCTTCCTCCGACTGCTTCTGGCGGATTCCTTATCGGTTACAGACAGAAGGAAACTCCAATCTCTACATAGATCTCCAATTAGGGCTCCGATTACCTTTATTGGTATATTCAACTTCAGTATCGCCTCGCCGAGCACTTGGGAACAACAACCATGGTCTGCGAGAAGTGTAAATCTCTCTCTCCCCTCTTGCAATTACTACAAATCATTACTGCAATCGAGAAAGAAATTTCTCGATTGCTTCGCGGGTTCTGTTGATTTTCTTCTTTACTGATTGTTGGGAGTTGTGGATATAGGTGAAAAGAAGCTATCGAAGGTGATCGTGCCGGACAAGTGGAAAGAAGGTGCAAGCAACACGCAGGAAAGCGGTGGCCGTAAAATTAACGAAAACAAGCTCCTCTCGAAGAAGAAAAGGTTTGTTCTTTTCTATTCTTTCTTCCGCATGAGTTAATTAATTGACATTTTTTTTTTCAATATCTAGGGCTTCTTTATCCTTAGCTGATTTGTGGAATTCTTTTATTGTTCTGTTTTACTTTTAGCGAGAAAGAAATGAAGCATCTCTGTGTTTCAGTGTAAATCCTAACCGAGAATTATGAATTAGGGTTTATACTACGAAGTTCGTGTACAGAATTGAATATTATCTGGCTTGAATTTAGAGACTAATTGGATATTTTGATTGTATGAATTTAGAGAAAAGAGTAGTAATGTCCAATTGTCTACTCATTATACTTCCTAATTGAATGAGATCTTGTATCAAGGAGATTAACTTAGATATATGATATTAGCATCCTTAGATGAATGACTAATAGATCCTTGATGTCAAACCAATCAGTGGATGGCGGATGTTATGTAATGTGTACACATTACTTCCTAACTGAATGAGTTTCTGTATCAAGGAGATTAACTTAGGTAGATACTATCGTCCTTAGCATACAAATGACTAATTGATCTCTGATGTCAAACTGATCAACCCATCTCTTCTCTGGCTCTTTCATTGAGTTCCAAAGTAAAATCCATCTAATGAATATTCATTCGAATTATCCTGTGTAGATCTAGATGATGTTTTGTTTGTCAATAAAACATAGTCCTCATTTAAATACATCATAAGTAATGGCTTGCAAGTCTAGTTGTTATTTTGAATGTTGTTGCCTGTAGGTGGACTCCTTATGGAAATACTAAGTGCATAATTTGCAAGCAGCAAGTACACCAGGATGCCAAGTATTGTCATACATGTGCTTATAGCAAAGGTATGAATTGCAAATGGAAATTTGTTTTTGTTTTGATACCTGCATATGTGGTAACTATATTTCAATGCAATTATGTGTGAAATTGCCGGGTCATACTTCGCAGGGGTTTGTGCTATGTGTGGAAAGCAAGTACTTGATACCAAGTTTTACAAACAGAGCAACGTGTAATTAGAAGCCAGAACTGATATTTGACTTGTAACTCCATCATCAAGGGTTAATATGTACTTTGATCCTGATCTATTTTTCAACCTGGCATTGATCTATAAATGACTTGGTAGTTCCTTCTATTTCCTGATTGACTTGAAGTGTAATTCGACTCAGAGTTAACATTTGTTTGTTTGATTGAAATTATGTATTATAAAGTTCTACTTCCTTTCCTTGTCAGTACAGTGATGCCTGAATTTTTCACCTGATGAGATTGTTGTTGAGTTGTTTTCTTGAATAAAGATAAATCGTGCCTATCATATCTATTTTGGATTGACAAATTCTCTCCTCATGGATTAGGGTTTATCCGAAAATTAGCTTAGTTAAAGAGCTTTCTCTGCGCTGGTAAACATAATAGATACACTAAAATTGCTTGAACACTTCTGGTTCTGGTGGTTTCACTCTGGATGCACCTTTCAGTTTTACACATTTTCCTGGTAGGTTGAGTGTGGAGGTCATAAATTTTTAAATGATTTTAAGACTTAAGAGTCTATCAAAATCCTTTTTGAAATTACGTTCTCTTGAACAGCTGACATCTGTCTGGTGGAGTTAGTCAAAGGAAATTCTTATATAACTAGTTTTTGTTTATGATCGTTCGTGATTAGAAAGCTGTTATGGCACAGATTTTAGGGAAGGGGTTTTCTTAGTATGTGCTTGTCTTTCCTCCTTGTAATGTGTTTCTTATTTCTTATAAATAAAGAAGAGAAAAATAAATAGTCATTACTTTTCAAAATATAAATAATTTTTACAGTACTTATTTTACTTATTCTTCGGTTCAAAATTCTTTTGCTCTTTGCAAAATTTTGAAACATAAGAAAAGAAACATTGCTCGATATATTTTTTTTCCTGAGAAATAAACATTGAAATGTTTATCATCAACATGCATTATTTTAAAATGAGTTCAAGATGAATGAAGACAAAGAAATCCTTCTAAATCAACAAAAATTATTTGCGAAAATTGTTGAGGTTTAAATTATGAAGGGAAAATTAAAAGAACATTGTTTGTTCAGCGATATTTAGATGCACGAGATTTAAAGATATTTTCAATTCTGAAACTTGGTTTTGGAAAAATTCTAAGCTGGCTGTCTGAGCTAAACCAAGAAATCTTCTTAATTGAAATCCAACATCGCTCCTGATTTAATTGATTTGCCGCTGCCGAGTGCTAAGAATATCTGCTTTCTTCTACTGTGCCTGTTTCTTTCAATACAAAAACTACAGAATCGAATTCTTCGTTAACAGTGCTTATTCTATATTTATTCAAAGCAACTTGGTAATTTTTTTAGATTCAAATTCTTAAATCATCATACTTATTTCCTTCTGTTTGTACTTCAAATAATTCTGTTTTATCAACCAAAACAAAATGGATATGGAGATGAAGTTTAAAATTTAAACATAAAAAAGAAAAGAAAAGAAAAACTCTTTTTTTAATAAAAAAAAAATGTAGAAACGAAATAATCAAATTCCATTTTGTAAAATATAAAAATGAGTATGCCCATCACAATCTGATGTAGAAGAAAATCCAATGGCTCTATTAAGTAAATAATAACTATTTGTCGAAGAAAAGAAATTATATTAGTGGCTAGTTATGCACCCAAACGTCAAGGTCTGCAACAAATGGGACATCAATCAACCCAAATTGATTCGGACTCTAAAGCTATTTTAAGATTAAAGTTGACAGATTATGTCCCAATTAGTTCATAAAATATCACCAGAGAAAATTGTTTTATTTTTAATAAAAAATCGTTCCAATCACGTTACCAGCAAGAGCTTTGTTGGTTGGTTCGTATTTTCTTTAGTCGGTTGCGAGAGCTTTTGTTGATTCGTTTGTATTTTTTTCTTTAAAGAAAATCAGAGCATCAATTTCATATAACATTGTTACCATCATCAATGAATCACGAGGTTCAATTCTCAGCTCAATTTTACTATTCAGTAAATCGAAAAACTATCCTAGAGATATCCGCATTATTGTTATTTGTATTTGTATTGTATCTTAAAAGATCACAAATTTCAACAACTCCCATCCCCCTACAACAATCAATTTTTATAGAACAACAAAACTACAGAAATTGTGCTGAAATACCAATTCAATTCCTATGATTCCCAGTCACTTCAGTTATGAACGTCTTCTGATAGTTTTCATTGATTTGTATACAAGGCAGTAAAAGCAAGCAGTTTTCGAGTTCACAACTTCCGAACAAAGCACGTAGTAGAATAGAAAACGAGTCAGAACGGGAACTCAATAAAGCCTTCCCAGTTTCACAAACGAAGCCTTTTGTTACTCAAAAGAAAGGGAGCACACCGGAGATGCTAAAATGAACTCGTTTGAGGAGAACTTGGTGAATATTGGTATTTCGTTTTAATCTGGAAAAAACGTTGTTGAAATGATTTCATATTGTGATCCATTAGAGCAAAGCATGAAGAAAATGTCCACATGAAAACCATTCTAGTGACATCTATCAGAACACAAAAAGCATACTGAAATGATTTAACTCCAGGGATATACAACACAAATCCAATGCATCATTCGCATCCTCTTTTCATTGAAAAGTAGAAAATCCATAAAAACAAACAGAACATCGGGAGAAATCAATTTTATTTGACGGTCATAATAAGGCCTACAGCAGTACTAAAACTTCGAACCATAAACATTCAGAAAGAGCATTCAGACAGAGAACACAATGACCAAAGACCTCAGTTGAGCACAACACCCACCACCATCTAAAAACCACCACGGAGACGCAGGACAAGGTGAAGAGTGGACTCCTTCTGAATGTTGTAATCAGCGAGAGTCCTTCCATCCTCCAGCTGCTTCCCTGCGAAGATCAGTCTTTGCTGATCCGGAGGGATACCCTCCTTGTCCTGAATTTTAGCTTTCACATTATCAATCGTGTCAGAGCTCTCCACCTCCAAAGTGATGGTCTTCCCAGTCAAGGTCTTCACAAAGATCTGCATTCCACCCCTGAGACGAAGCACCAAGTGCAAGGTAGACTCCTTCTGGATGTTGTAGTCAGCCAGAGTCCTTCCATCCTCCAGTTGCTTTCCAGCGAAGATCAACCTCTGCTGGTCTGGTGGAATTCCTTCCTTGTCTTGGATCTTAGCCTTGACGTTGTCAATGGTGTCCGAACTCTCAACCTCAAGGGTGATGGTCTTCCCAGTCAACGTCTTGACGAAAATCTGCATACCACCACGAAGACGCAACACAAGGTGGAGGGTTGACTCCTTCTGGATGTTGTAATCGGCAAGGGTGCGACCATCCTCCAGCTGCTTTCCGGCAAAGATGAGTCTTTGTTGGTCTGGGGGGATTCCCTCCTTGTCCTGGATCTTTGCCTTGACATTGTCGATGGTGTCGGAGGATTCAACTTCGAGGGTGATGGTTTTACCGGTCAGAGTCTTGACGAAGATTTGCATGCCACCACGAAGACGGAGGACCAAGTGGAGAGTAGACTCCTTCTGGATGTTGTAGTCCGCCAGGGTACGGCCGTCCTCAAGTTGCTTGCCAGCAAAGATAAGACGCTGCTGGTCTGGGGGAATTCCTTCCTTGTCCTGGATCTTCGCCTTAACATTGTCAATGGTATCAGAGGATTCAACCTCGAGGGTGATGGTTTTACCGGTCAGGGTCTTGACAAAGATTTGCATACCACCACGAAGACGGAGGACCAGATGGAGGGTTGACTCCTTCTGGATGTTGTAGTCGGCCAAGGTACGGCCATCCTCGAGTTGCTTGCCAGCGAAGATGAGACGTTGCTGGTCCGGGGGAATTCCTTCCTTGTCCTGGATCTTTGCCTTTACGTTGTCAATCGTATCAGACGACTCGACCTCGAGGGTAATGGTCTTGCCCGTCAATGTCTTGACGAAAATTTGCATACCACCACGAAGACGGAGGACCAGGTGGAGGGTCGATTCCTTCTGGATGTTGTAGTCGGCCAAGGTACGGCCATCCTCGAGTTGCTTTCCAGCGAAGATGAGACGCTGCTGATCCGGGGGAATTCCTTCCTTATCCTGGATCTTAGCCTTGACGTTGTCGATCGTATCAGACGACTCGACCTCAAGGGTGATGGTCTTGCCGGTTAGGGTTTTAACGAAGATTTGCATCTGCCATAAAAGAAGACGAAAAATCAATATCTTTTGGCCCTAGAATCACAAAAACCCTAGCGTAGATCTAAACCAAGCGAAATTAAGAACCTCTTGCCCTAGATTAAGAAAACAAAGGCCCCTACTGTAGATCTAGGGCAAGCCATAAACAGCTTATAAATGAAGCAATCGTTCCCTAGAGCTATACGGGTACTAAATCTCCTCCAACAATAAGAACATACATCTGAATGATTCGGATATTCATAATCGTGTAAATACTCAGATCGACAGATGGAAAAATAAACGAAGCAATTCAGAACAACAAAGACCCGAAATCGCATCTCGATCACAGCTAGGAAATAAAAGAGGAACACAACTATAAAAACAAGCAAGAAAAACTCATCGCAGAAAGAAATAAAGAACGAAGAGAAAGAAGAGAACACGAACCTTGAGAAAATAAAGAGACGGTTCGAAGCACAATTGACGATTACAGAATGAAAGAAAAGGAAGCCGGAGAGGCGTATTTATAGCAGATATCAGGGAGAATTTCGTCAGTGCGGTAAAAAATAGGAAGATAGAGGTCCAGTGGGTGCATGACACGTGTAAAATAGGTGTCAAACACTGTAGCTGGGCTAAAAAACAAGTTTGAAATAGTGGTGGAGGTGAACGGCTCTTTTTAAGAGGAAGCGATAAGAACGATGCCCAAAGGGCAAAGACCACGTCAATCTCTCCAATAATTCATTTCGAATATTTACCTTTTTTTTTATTCAAAGGTGGGGTTGTTGGGAAAATATATAAATATTTATTGATAACCAGATTAAATGGGAATATTCAATAAAATATTGATTTTATACATTTTTGGATAAAGCTTTTTAAATTCAAGTGTATAATATTTTATTGTATCGCAATTTTTTAATTAGCTGGCTTTTTTGGATGGGTGGATGGCCGACTATGACGATTGTCCTCGCCCTCAAGCCACTCCTAATAGGATTGTTTTTAACATTCTCTTGGTGATGTTTTTAAATCGATTGCTATCATTTTTTTGTTTTCTTCGAGTCGTCAATCGATATATGATGCTAAACTGAAACAGAACTCAATCGAGAGGGTAGTTCCTTTGTTGTTGGCTCTTCAAGATAAAAGCACGGTAGGAACGATGCTCCTTCCTTTTCTTTTTTCTTCTCTAAATACTAGGTCAAGATCTTTGGTGAGATTATTCAATTTATGCTTGGACTAAGATAATTGTGTTTTACAGAAAGTTTTTGTTACATTCACTCACTACTTTTAATTAAAAAAAATGTAAATGTTACTTTCAATTTTCACTAATATCAAGTCTTGACAATTTAAGTGCTATGATATTAGTAAAATTGTAGAAAATTGAGTAAAATTTTTCATACACGAAATCTTACTGCTAGAAAATTCTCTTATATTTTGCCAAAATTAATAAAAGTTAAGCATTAATTTATGTCTCTTAAAAGATTATAGAAATTAATAAAATTTGAGCAGAAAACTTAACAAAATGTAAAAATCGGTAAAGTCAGAGCCAAAAACATATTGGACCACCATGTTACTGTGGGCGGCCAGTGGAGTTCAAATACAATTGCAACTCTTTCAGTCTTTCATTTCTCTGAAAATCATTATATTACTTTTTTTTTCCATAATAATTGGCTATGATTTTTTTTTGGGTAAAATACCTTTTTGGTCCTTCATGTTTGGGACCAGTTTCTAATATGTCCTTAAGTTTCAAAACCGGACAATTAAGTCCCCCACATTTAAGAAATAGTTCTATTAGGTCCCTCTGCCGTTAATTTTTTAACAGAAGCTAACGTGGAACGTTTAAAAAATAAAATAATAATTTTAAATTAAAATAATAATTGAATAAATAATTTTTTTAAAAAAACCCTATCTCCTTCCAAATTTGCCCTCACCGTGTCTTCTCTCTCTTACTTTCCCCTTCCCCCACTGTGTGCCCTTCCCCTTCGAAATTTGTCCCCTTCCCCTTCAAAATTTGCCTCCACAATACCGAACTCAATCGTGCTATGACATAATCGACTGCCGTCGGCGAGTCTGTTTCGCCCACCAACCACCGGCGGCGAATCATTCAGTAGATGGACTGTTCTTGAAGCTAATTTCAAAAGGAAGAAGAAGAAGCCGCCATGGATTCCAATATTTACCTTATTGAATTTTTGTGAATCTTTCTTCTTCTTCTTTTTTTTTTTTTTTTTTTTTTTTTTTTTTTTTTTTGCATTTTGTTGTTGGTTTCTACTCATTTCTGTAAATGGGTTAATGTTAAGAAAAAGAGGAGAAGGAGAACCAAAATCTGTAAATGGGTTAATCTTAAGAAGAAGAAAAATAGAGAGAGGGAGATTCACGAGGAGGAGAAGAAAGAAGATGGGGAGGGCTGGTTTTTTCTGATTGAAGAGGAAGGGAGGTTGTTGAGGAAGGAGAAGATGGGGAGGGGTGGGTTCTTTTTCCAGTTTGAAGAAGAAGATGGTAGTAGTGGGCGTCTCTGGCAACGACAGGAGATGGTAGTAGTGGGCGTCTCTGGCAACGACAGGAGATGGTGGCGGTGGGCGTCGCCGGCAATGGCAGTAGAAGGAAGGGAAGAAAGGTTGAACGAGAAGTGGAAGAAGAAGGTATTGGTGGGATGGGTGTTGGGTTTGGAAGAAAATGAAGGAAAGTTCGCATGGGTGTTGGGTTTGGAAGAAGAAGAAGATGCCAGGTTGGGGAGGAGGCTGCGACGGTGGCAGCGGCGGCGGGGAGGAAGCTCCGACGGTAAAGAAGAGAAAAAGAAGATAGAGAGAGAGGTATTCGGGGCGTGGGGGACAGAGGAGAGAGAGAGAGAAAGTTTATAATTTATTTTATTATTATTTTTAATTACTTATTTAATTATTATTTTAATTTAAAATTATTATTTTATTTTTTAAACGTGCCACGTCAGATTCTGTTAAAAATTTAACGGCAGAGGGACCTAATAGAACTATTTCTTAAATGTGGGGGACTTAATTGTCCGATTTTGAAACCTAGGGACCTATTAGAAACGGATCCCAAACATGAGGGACCAAAAAGATATTTTACCCTTTTTTTTTAATAATTAGATCAGTTTATCTTATTTTAATAAAATCAAGTGTCGTTTACTTTTTTGCAAACTAAGTGGATGCCTTATCTGTTGGCAGACCACAGATTTGAATACAATGAAGGTGGACCCGTGCGTAAATATCCATATTCATCATTGATAAGACGTATTAAACTATTAATTAATTTTATATAATGTTAGAGTAATCCGAAAGCAATGGTATTATTAAACAATAAAATAATTATATGTAGGGCTTATAGAAAATTATAATAGTTAGGGATAAAATTATACAATAATTAAATTTAGATAGGAGTTTGGTTTAGTTGCCCAACGACCTGGTTAGGCCTGAAACACATACACGAAAATGTTGACTTAGTTAGGCCTAAACAATGCAATTTGGTTAGGCTTCAAACACATGCACGACAAATTTGGAAACAACTTGAACTTGGCAGTAGAGTCGGATTCGTTAGAAGTTGTGAAGTGCTTGAACAAGAAATTCGAAATCCTTTAGGAAGTTAAGAACGTGTCGGATGCCATTATCGTCTTGGCTCCACGAGTGAGTAGAGGGGTATTCATCGGTCGATCGGTTTTCCTGAAATATGGAAACCGACTTTCTTCCAAAGACTTATGGCAGTTGACCGATCAATCGGTCGGTTCATATTTATATATATATATATATATATATATATATATATATATATATATATATATATATATATATATATCTTTTTTTTTTATTTCTATCAAACTAAATTCTAACCTTACCTTGCAACTGTCGAGACCAAGATGAATAATGAGAGATCAAAGACGATAACAGAGAGACGAAGAAGGAGGCGACTCGCGAGGCCAAGGGAGAGAGGAGAGATGATGATGAGGAAGGCGATCCCAAACTACAGAGATCGAGGGAGTGAGAGACGGCGTGAGGACTGAATGGGAGGCGATGGCGCGACGAGGCCCACGACGATGGAGAGATACGACGAAGGTGAAGGAGGCGAAGGCGTGTCTCAAATGCAAAATGGGGAAGGCGAGAGTTGAAGGAGAGGCGCCCGACAAGAGCAAGGAGACGAACGAAATGCGAAATGGGCCTAAGGTTTTTTTTTTTTTAAATCAAAGATTCATAAACATATTTAATTTTTTTTTAATTTTATATATAATATAGTCGGTCGGTCGGTTTTTTCAAATTAAGAAACTGACACCAACCGATCAAGTCGACTAGCTGACTGACCGTCATTGATTCGGTCGATTTCAATCAGTCGTGTCAATTTGGAATGAACACCTCTACGAGTGAGTGTGCTCTCGTTCAAGCATTGCTCAATAACTCAGAACGCGGTAACCCATAGATTGGCGCGTGAAGCATCGTCATCTTCAATCGTTTCTTGCAGTTTTTGTGGTCAAAGCTGTTCTTCCCAAGATTTTTTTTTTTTGGGCCGTCTGACCATCCACTTTGGCTTAGTGCTTTAATTGCTAAAGACTTTCGAGTACTTGGTTTTTAATGAATATGAAGTGTCCATTTTCAAAAAATGAAGAAGAAGGAGTTGCCCAACCACCTTTTCTTTCTCTCCTCGTGTTAGTTGGATTCTCATTTTTCCTTCTTTAAATTTAAGGTGGTTTTACTTTTATCAGGAAATTTCTAACACGAATTTGGTTTGAAATTATTGATTCTCTATTCATAGTGATATAGTTTTAGATATTTTTTTTTTGAAAGAAAAGCAATACCTTTTAAAAGGACGATCTACTTATAAAATCATTAGGAAAGTGATGGTAAAATTGCAAAAGAAACACTCATGGGATGAAAATTAACCATTAAAAAACAGCTGAGTTTTTAAATATCATGCTATAATGATTTACAATATTTTTTTAAGAATGATAAATTATTGTTTTATACAATTAATAATATTTGAGATAGATGTCTAATGTTCTCTCACTTGAGTCAAACTCCATGATTTATAACCATTTATATTGGTTGATTAAAGCTAACATGAGCATTGGGCATAGTTCAACTGAGATATAGATGTTCTTTTATAATCAAATCTTATTTTGAAAAAAAAAATCTTAAAAATTGATTTTGCTTTTGAAATTCAACTCTAAATTTAAATGTGTTTTTAAAGGTGAAAAACTTACCAAAAAAAAAAAGTAAAGAAACAAATATAATTTTTAAGAACAGAAAATGGAAAATAAAATAGTTATGAAATGGATTATATTCTCTCGTTTTTATATGATAATGACTTTTATTTTCTGGATTTGAATTTAGGAAGAAAGAGGAAAAAGATCCATTTTCTAGACATGCATTTTTATTGAAAAATGCATGTCTAGAAAATGGACATTTGTAAATAGAAATTTCTAATTTGTTATTGTCAGATAACATTTGTAAATAGAAATTACTTATTTATTTAAGATAATAAAGAGGCATGTGTGTGTATATATAGGAGCACTTTCTTCTTTATTAAAAAAAAAAAAACACTTTCTTAAAGCAAGTTATATTTTTTTTTTTTTTTTTAAACTAAAAGCAAGTTATATTTATCATTATTAAATATCTTCTAAACAATATATTAAATTTCCGTCGACATGTCAATATTTCCATCCATATTTTCACATGTCCATAGATCCAACATCAATATGAGGGGTGAATGGACATTTCCGTTATATTGTAAAGAAATCGATAAGATATAAAGAAAATAGCAACAAAATGTAATTAACACGGTGATAATATTAATAATATGTATTTTAACTCAATTTAAAGATATAAAAAAATTATATATTAATTAACCCAATATCATTATATTTGGTCATAAAATGGCCTTTGGGATACATAATATTCTCTCTTTTGTTTTTCTTTTACTTCTATTTCTTTGCTTTCTGGTTTAAAAGATCAGGACTTGCCGTTTCACGTCACTACCTAACAAGGAGCTTCTCTATTTGGTTCTTTTTTAGTTTAATGCATTTGAAAATTTCATTCTTTATGGTTTAAAATCACAGTTTATGGATATTAAACCAAAAAGGTGTCTGTATAGTTTGCAATAAAATCAAACTGAAGTACTCACTTTTCAAAAGTCTTGTGAGAAAGGAGTATAATTGAATCTACCTCATATAATAAAAAAAAAAATCAAATAGATTGTAAGAAAAATAAAGAATATTATTAGTAACGAAAATTTGACTGGGCTGGAGGATGTTAGATATATTATTCTCTTGAGCAAAGACACGAAAAAGATGAAACTAAGTATGAGTGTGTATTATTTACGAATCTGGATTATCCCACAAAAGAAAAAGAAAAAGAAAAAGAAAAAGAAAAAGAAAAAGAAAAAGAAAAAGAAAAAGAAAAAAGGTACCTATTATTTTGATATTGATAAAGATTCAAGATTCAAGATCCACCAGTAATATTGCCATTGAAGATCTCAATGGTATCGCCGTGGGCCACACCATGCCAGCGGAAGGAGCGGTCTTCATCCATAACGTCCCGGTCATAAATGAAAAAGAAACCCTCTGGTGGCAAATGAAAATGCAATCTCTGCTGCAGCTTTTGCAGCTCCTTCTTCAACTCCCCCACGTTGTCCGTCGCGTTCACTTCCATCGGAATCTTCGACGTCCCACATTTCGGCTTCACCATCACTTTCAACTTATTCTTCGACGCCCCACTCCCCGCCGCCGCCACAGCCGTCGTCGTCGTCGTCCCGGACGCCGTGGCGGAAACCGTCGGCGACGGCCGCAAACAAACCTCAATCTCGGCATTATCCGAGACCTCGCAGTCGCGCAACGAGCGCTGATCCTGTAGCTCGGCAGCGGAGCCGTTGGATTGGAGTACGATCCTGTTGATGGGGCCGACGGCGTCGATTTCGTGGATCCTCTCTTTGAGGCGTCGGACGGAGTCGGCGGGGTCGATTTCGATGGGGAATTGGGATTGATTGAAGGGGATGTTGATGTTGAGATGGATTTTGTTGGAAGGTAATGGTAATGGAGATTGGGAGTGGTTGTTGTTGTTGTTGTTGTTGTTGTTATTGTTGTTGTTGTTCTGGGCGAAAGTACTGGGAAAGGAAGAAGATTTGTGATCTGATTCGGAAGCGACGAGGAGCTTAATGCGAGAGTCTTGGAGGATTTGGCAGGATTCGACGTCGCGGTCGTCTTGAAGGATGTGGCCTTTGAAGATTAGGGTTTGTTTGGGAATGGGGATGCGGTGGTATTTTTGAATCTTTTCTTTGATTTCTAATACGGTGTCGAAGAAACCCACTTCCATGGCGAAGGGTTTTCCTTTATGGGGCACGAAAATCACGTCCATTAATAATCTATTATATTGGGATCAAAACCCACATTAAATAAATTAAGATGAAGAAAGTTGAAAGAGGAAGAAGAAGATGAAGACTGTGATGATGAGTGGAGTAGTGTGTGATTCTAATGGTGGTTCATAACTGCGAACCCGTGAATCTTGTTCCGACTGACACTTATAACTTTCTTCTCTCTTTTTAGAAAATTCTACTATTTAATTTCTTCAAACTTCAAACAATATATATATATATATATATATATATATATAGATATTTTCCTTTTCTCCTCTCCAAGGGCACAATGATAATTTTCAGATTGCAAATTAAACACACTAATCACTTATGAATTAATAAACTATTATTTTACTCAAACTATTCAACTATGAGATTGTTAATTTCACCGATTATAATTTATAAGCATTTGAAGCCTGGGAATAGAAAGAAATAGGAGGAAATTGTTTCCTATGATCCAATTTTTCGAAACCCGTGGTTTTGAAAGCTCTCTAACAGGTGACAGCTGATCTCTCTTTTTTGTTTTTATAATTTATGTTCATTTTAGTTATTGCGGTATATGTAGATACAGTGAAAGTTTTTTTTGTTTTTTTTATTAATCCGATGAATGATGTACTATATCATGTTTTTTTTAGTTCAATAATATTCGAGGATGAGAGAATTCGAAACTCTGACCTGTTTGATTGAGAGTTGTCAATTATTGTTAGACTATACTTATTCAACAAATTTATTAATCTTTTTTCAAGTTATGATTCATACTTCTTTTTTTAATAAGAATTTAGTTTGGAATTGAATAAGAAATAATTAATGAATTATTACATGATGTATACTTATTTCTACAACAATTTAGTCTCATCACATGTCATAAGTTTTATTTAAAGGCTCATAAAAAAGATCTCTACTTATGGCTTAATATGTATTAATGCTGATACTTGACAATATAACCTTTTTAGATCTTAATAATTTGATCATTTGAAAAGGAGGAAGACAGAGAAAAACAAAAACGAAGAACCTTCGAATTACACCATCATCTTTTCCATTTTTCTTGTGGGAAATGCGAACCTTTTTGTGAATTAAAAAACACTTATTGAAAAGCCAAACCAATAAATTATGGTATCATGTCTCCTAACTAGTTAAAGATTGTCCTAATCATGAGATCACTTATCATAGTTCCCATTAATCTTCTTATATCCATACAGCTTTCTTTCTAATTCACATGTGGAGAAAGAGATTCGGATGTACAGCCTTGATATGGTATAATGTCTCATGAAAGAAGCAATCACATTGCGAAATCTGAGTTAAATATTTTTTCCTAATATAGGATATAATGGAGTAGATACAAGAGCATCATGAAACCGAGGGTCCAACTAACAACTCTTCCTGCTCCCAACCTTCCCACCCTTTCCTAAGAAAGAGTGATGCAAATTAGTTCGTGCAACAAATTTACAATCATAGGGCTAATAAAATGAAAAAGACTCCATGAACCTTAAATTTAATGAATACTTGGATGGGAAAGAGGATATCAAGAATCCTAGGAAGCATAAAGCTGAACTTGACGTGGCCAAACCGCACCGTGTACATCTTTTTGGGTATACCGACGATCCCAAGACCAGGGCACATCTGATGGAATTATAACAAGTCAGAATATGTAATAAACAAAGTAGTTGCAAGCATGAGGAATGAGCATTCCCTGACCTTGAGGGCCATATGGCTGAGGAGGGAGTTCGTAAGGTATAGGCAATTGAATTACTTCTGACAAGGATTCTCTTTTCCTGCTATCTTGCCAACCCAACGTCACCAGTTCTGTTTTCTCTTCTAAGTTTTCTGATGGTCTTGACTTATTCTAAAGGTAAATTGAGTAAGAAAAAAAGGATGTGTCTCATTCTTCCGTTGTGAAGAATTTGTCCTGTATTCCGAATACTCATTCAAGGACCGGGTTTTAGGAATTACCTGCGCTGAACCTCCACTCTTGGTGCAAGAAAAACTGCAATCATGCCTTTTTTGAGGAAGAAATAGCACCCCAAGCTGAAATTTTTTTGAAGACAAACATTTCATTCTTCGAAAATGATAGTCATGATCAGTGGATCCATTGAGTTATCTATCATATATGGATATTCAATGAATTCGTAAACAACAAAAACTCATCGACTGTGGAATCAACTGCATATGCCTGTCTTAATAAAATATATGATGAAAGACAAATCTAGAAATATGCAACCAGTCCCA
This sequence comes from Luffa aegyptiaca, assembly GCA_017139565.1. NCBI lineage: Eukaryota > Viridiplantae > Streptophyta > Magnoliopsida > Cucurbitales > Cucurbitaceae > Luffa > Luffa aegyptiaca. Next base: position 51,960,775 of record CM029398.1, read on the forward strand.
TCTCACACATTTTAGACATACTTACCTCGTAAGAACGAATCATTAGCTGAGAATTGTTCTTCTGAAGTGCACCCCAGGCAGCTTTGCTGAGGTTAGATGACGTTAGCACTAACCAACTGTTAACAACAAACTCGTTTAAATTTCATGTCTTCACATTTACTCCAAAATTCCACATTAAATTAACGAGCATATCAATTAGTCTGGTGGGAAGTCTTACGCAAATTTCTGACCATTATAACGAGCAAATGTCTTTATATGTGGCATTGCATGACTGCAGCATGGAAAAAGGATGAATATAAGGATCAAATCCACATAGAGAGGAGAAGAAACGCTTGTGAGACAGGAAGACAAACTCGAGATAAAATAGTTTCTTTGAGTTAAGCAAATGCTTTGAAAAGGAAGCTATATGTATCTGGATTATTTTTGCTACAATAATATTTGCGTATCTAATTAAGTTCAATCAGCATTTCTAGGAAAATCATAAGTATGTGACTTGTGTATATATATAAAGAAAGATGTGCTAACCATCGACCACTATGGTAAGATTTCCATTTTGCCCAATACTTTCTCAAAAATCCCTTCTCCACATTCTTTAATGGACTAGGAATGGCATTTCCAGCAGCATAACCCTATCCAAGGGAAATGGAGTCGTTTTAGCAGAAAGTAAACTGAACATATGCTATAAAATATACATCTTCCCAAAATAAGTAGGAGATAGTCACCCAAGTCACCTCAACTAAGAATTCAGAGGAAAAATACAGATTTATTACTTTATGGCCAGCTTAGAAAAGTAAGAAAGTAAGAAACTGAACAAAGGAAACAGGAGTCAGTTTGAATCTTTTTTTTTTCTTTTCTTTTATGAGAAACCAACTTTTGTGGGCATTTAGAAAAAGCAAGCCCACAAAAGGAAGTCCCTCCCTCCAAGTAAAATAAGACCTAACATATAATTACAAAACAACTTCATTACGACAGCCTAAAGATAAACATGAAACCTAGAAAGGAACCACACATCACAAGAGCCCCTCTCCACACGTCGGACCACCATTGCCCAAGGAGTCGGTTTGCATCTTAGCTGGAATAAAGTTTTGATTTTGGAATTCGTTTAAAGCCTCCCATATCCAATATTTTTTAACTCGAGGAATGGTTTAGGAAATTACGTAGTTTTGTATTTTCTTTTTGTTTGCTGTTCCGTTAGTAGATGGCTTTTAGTTAGTTTTTCTAATCCTCTATATTAAATAGAGGCTTTTGGCTTTATTGATATATGAATAGAGTCAATTTTGATTGTGAATGAAGATGACCTTTGAGAATTCTTTGTGAGAGATAAGGCTCCATCAATCTTTTAGTGTGGAAGAGTCTTGGAAAGATATTGAAGTCTGGCTCATTTTAATGTCTTCCTTTGGCGCCAAGGAGCTCTTAGTTGTAAGAAAATGATGTTTATGTTCTCCCCGTGTGGCTAGCCATGAAGTTTAAGGCAGTAATTTAACAAAATTAATACAGTTTGGTTGAGACAACTAATACGGGTTACAAAGCACCCTTGAGAAGTTTCTAATGAAACTAGAAGAGCAGAGTTTCAATTTGGATGCAAAAATAGTGAGGAAAGTGTAATGACAGGCAGCAAAAGAGTCCTTCAGTGCGTTTCACATACGCAAGGAGGGGTGTATGAGGGAAATCACGTGAGTTTGAGAGAGTTATGTGCTAGAGGGAAATATTTTGTGATAGAGAATAGCAGGCCTGGGAAGGCAATCTGTTTGAAGTAGTATATAGGGCAGTGGTGAAGGAAGTAGGCAGTTATTTGGCAATTTTGAAGAGCTCCAGACTTGCCAATCTGGAACCTTTGAATTTCCTTCCCTTTCGTTCATTTTGTGCATGGACCATGGAGTGATATCAATAATTAACTCAAGTTGTGCCTTTTTCTGAACATTGGTAACTAGAAAACTTCCATGATCAACATCCAGACCATGGACTTCTGTGGATTCAGATTAATGCATCATATGGAGATGCTACTTAGCCCCCAAGTGGTATCCTTATTGGTAAGTGTTTGGAATTTTGGAATACTCCTAGGCTCTAAGTTTGAGCGGTAGATGCTCGAGATAAGGGGAACTATTTTCCCAGCCCCATTAAGTCTATCAGAGCTGGCGTTGGGCGAGCAAGGGTTCAGTGGGGTGAGGTACCAATATCACAGTTAACAAGAAGGGGGGAGAAGAAAGAAAACGTCATAGAAAGGTTTCAAATGATAACCTACTCAGTAGTACCTCCAGAGAGCATCTGACATCTTCCACAGTAGGCCATACTATTAGTGGTTCCCCAAGACCAAGAGGTGTTTTATCAGCTGAGGAACCTGATGAGAGTGATGCTGCAAACTCCGCCATCCATTTCTCATCCAATGATCCAAGGGAAGAGAACTAGAACATGGCACAAAAGACAGGCACATGAGCATTATTATTACTTTCTTTTAAAATATAGTCTAAGACCTGTTCAACAGAAACTACATGGCAGAAGAATTATGATTTTGCAAAAAATAGAATGTACCACTACAAGTGTGCATGGTCCATTAACAAAAACTTGTTATTGGTATGATAGCAGTAACCCTGAGGTTAGTAATTATACCTGACCTCATACCTGGTAGACAAGTGGAGCTCTCTGAAACTCTTTATCAAAAACACATTCCTGGAGAACAGAACGTAGCTTCATATGGCCCCACTTCTTTAAATAGCGACCCGTGTGATATCCAGGCACAGAAGCAATCAATCTAACCTGAAATTAAGCATGCTCCACAATATGGTAGGTTAGTAAAAAAGATCTAAATAAACACCAAGACGTTGATACTAGATGTGGAACAGTATAAATGTAGGTAAATTGATCAAGTACCGCTGCATTACTATAATCGAACTTTCTGAAAAAAGATGGATTGATATTGAAGTTTCCGAGTGCTGGAAAATTAACAGGAAATTCTGGCCACTGCAAATAGTTGGAGGAAAAAGAATAAGCATTTCGATACAGAGATATATGCGGAAGATCCATCTTACAGCAACTAAGCAACTAAGCAACTAAGCCTTATCTCTATGGTAGTAAGCACACAAGTAAACTTATGCAGTAAATTTATCCAAATGTTTCACGCTTTTCTTAGTAACTAAATGTGTATATACCTTCAAAGCGCTAAGATAATCAACCAGATCATCTTCAAATGCACATCCTCTTGCAGAGGAATTTTGATCTTTCCAGGGGAAATCTTGCATCCATAAACCTTGACTTTTGTTGTTCCAATCAACATAGATTAGATTTGCAGTGTGTACGACCATTCTTATTCCTCGAGGATAGACAAGAAATATTGCTTTTGAATGGTGAGTCCCAAAAGATATGGGTAGTGGTGGTTTGTGTAAAACCCAATTTGCAGGCTTCTTCCTCTATGGTGCATGTAAAACCGACAGTCAAATTCTGCATACTCAACATAACCTTAGTTTGAATTAAGACACCATACCTTCATATTATCCAGTGTTCCATCACCCTCACCATGAATAACCAGCACGTGAGGGACTTTTGCAAGAATGGGACATGCTGCACCAATATAAAAGGAGGAGCACAAATACCATATGAAAATCTTATGGTCAAGAAATAACTATATGAATCACAACTAATTAGCTGGTAAAATAACGTAACAACTGTCGACTTGAAATTAAAATGCTTGTAAAACCAGAAGCAATAATGGCAAAACTAGATTCAGAAACTGCATATATGCTGAATAGCTGAATGCAAACAAAACATCAACATCATATTGGCCTAGCTAGTAAACTGCCTATGTATATATTACTTAAATTACACTGAAGCAACTTCGATGCACCGTGACGAAATGGACAAATGTGAAACAATTCAAAGACAGAATTTCACGAGCCAAAAAGAGGGGGTTGAACTCACCAGGTATCAACCAATCAATATCCACCATGTAATTTGACAGGACAGCAAAGAGAATGTCTCCCTGAGAAACAAAAAAAAATTCAAAAGCAAACTAAAATTACCTATGGTACAATCCTCACAATTTAAATGTTCGTTAAAATACCATATTGGTACTTGTACTTTGGAATTTGCTCTATTTTAGTCCATGTACTACCAAATGTCCAAATTTAGTCTTGTACTCAAAATAAATCTTAAAAGTAATCCTTATTGTTAGTTTATAATAAACTTTTTCCATACAAATTTAGTCTCTATTAGTCTTTCCTCAATAAATTCTGAAAACATATTCCCATTATATTTTTTCTTGAATGAAAATTATTACTATTACTTTACCAAGTTCCGATAAAAATTAACTTCAAACTAACAATGAGAACTAACTTCACGGTTAATTGAAAATACTGAATTTGGATATTTGAAAGCACAAAGTAGAGTCTTCCAAAAAAAAAAAAAAAGTAGAGAGATCAAAATAGAATTTTAACCTTAAATATATCATGAAGTACCCCATCAGATATAGAACATATACAACAAACTGAAAAGCAATTTCTCAACAGGGAAAAGAACAATACAGAAGAGAATATGCAACTCAACAAAATATATTAACTCAGAACTCGGTAGTTGATACTTGGTAGACTATTGTTTGTGAGAAGATTCAATCATCAAATGCAAGATTAGAATGCCTCTTGTTACCTGTATAACATCAGTAATCCTCACACATGATGTATTAGCCCATGGTGGCAGGCCTTTAACGCTCAAAAGTCTGAAAGTCATTGGCCATCTGTCATCGGGAACATGAAAATTGCGAATGGCCTCCACACTATCATCTTTCTTAGACTGCGAAATCCCAGATTGTGAATTCTCCAAAGGGCCTCCCATTTCAACCCTCTACACAAGTGTATAATAATACTAAATAAACAAGGGAATAATCATATTCAATTCCAAGGACCTAAATTGAAAATTCCACAAGGTGACTGAAAATTATAATACATGGAAAAGAAAACAGCCGATAAAAGCAAACATTAACAACTTGCTGACAATACCTTAGCATTTCTCTCAGAAATTTTACCGTCCGCCACTTGTCGAAGTCTCTTCTGTCGCAAATCCTCAGAACCGGACCTCGTATTGGAACAATGAGATGCATACTTGAAAAGATAATGGCCTGGAATCAGCTCTATAACATCCCCGTCCCGAAGTGTCGCATTTTCACGAGGACCAAGTTTCTTTCTCCCATCACCAGAATTAACAACAACAGGATTCGCACCTTCCTACAATAAGAACAAACAAACCTTTACACGATCACTCCACATGCAAACCTGTAACAAAATTTGATTAGCAACACTTCTGTATCAGATAGAAGGCACGAGTTACCACAAGAAGTTTAGCAGAACCGTCGGCGGAAGTGGTAAGAGTGATATGTTTGCGGCTGATCCTCTTATCGGAGACGAGCACGTTGCTACGGCCGATGACATTTGGGCCCTCGGAGAGAGGTATCTTTAGCCCCGAATTGTCTTCCTCTAGATTTTTATCAAGCGGAACCAAATGCCCAACCTTCCTCCCGCAGAAGAATATAGAAAAGTAATTAGAGAAAGCAAATAAACAAAAGATGAGTAAGAGCAAATAAGCCGATTGTGAGATGAAAAGTTGGGACCTGGAAGCGAGCCATTGCAGAACAGAGAGGCCGTTTTGTAGTGAGAGGAGTAGGGCTTGATGAAGCCAACGACGAAATAAGCTGATGGTAGAGGTGCTTTAAGGAGAGAGGCTTGATCGGAGAAGAGGAACTCTGCAAAATCTGTGGAAATGAAAATGGAGGTTTTGCGACGAGGAAGGCCGATGAGCGACGGAGTCCTGAAGCGGTGGGCAGAGACTGTGTACATGCCGCGGTGGACGGACTTCAATTGAAACGCACCGTCTTGGCCATGTTTCTGCTGTCTCTCTCTCTTTCTCCACTATTGTTTTTCTCATATTTTACAAAGAATAAAATTAAGGGGAAATATCTATTTTAACCCCACGATCTGTATCGGTAATTTCATCCAAATGGACTATAAACTTTGATTGGTGTTTCAATTTACCTTGAATTTGAATATCTTGCAATTTTTCCTCTAACAAATTTTCGTTTAGAAAAATCGTCAAGTAAAATATTATTGACATATATAGAACAAATGTGTCACAGGAAATTAATTAACTTTTTAAAAAATAAACTTACATTAGATCTTTTTTGGTGGAAAATGTGTGAGTTTTAAATTATTTATTTAACCGTGTTGATTTTGTAAATTAACTATATTCTTTTTTTCTTTTTCAAAATCAGTGAGTGAATTTAGTATAAATTGAATATATAAGGTAAAAATGTGATACATGTATAAGTTTAGAGTTCAATTTTACGAAATTAAATGTGTCCAATGAAAATTGATATAACATACTTAAACTAGTATTGTGTTTCTTTTTTCTCTTAAAATCAAATGAATTTAAATTACAAAATTGGTTATTATATTTTGGCATAGTTCCAAATTTTCAATTGAGCCCTTATAGTTTGGATCTAATTATAATTTTCCTCACTTTGGAAGGGGTTCAATTGGAAGTTGGTTTCTATAGTTTTAGAAACTTTAATAATTTTTTTTATTAAAGTTTAAGAACTTTAATAATTAGTCATTATGTTCCGGTGAAAACTTTACAAGTGGTCCTTAAACCAATTTATTCATGCAAGAAAATTGACCAATTTCTTTTTTTTTTTCCTCTCTCTCTCAATATTAAACCACAATACGAATAGCTATCACGCTAGGTGGTCGCAACATGGTAGATACTATATCAACTAAATATATATTTTATAAAAAAAAAATTTAGAAGTATTTTTATAATTTATTAAAGAACATTTTGTGAGAACTTTTTTTAATGATGGTTCAAATAAAAGTTTATCATATTCATAGGACAAAAATTGCAACAGTTCTACATGATTTTTCTTTTTCTTTTTGAAAAGAACGACACTTACGCAGGTTTAAATTTAAAGGTAAAGATTTCAGAACTATATAAGGAAAAAAAATTTAGCTACCTGCTTCATTTTTTTTTTTTTTTTTTTTTTTGCTAACTCGTAATTCTATATTTTTATAAAACAGTTACAATTTTAATAGTTTTCTTAATTTTTATTGGCATAATAATCCAATGTTATTGACACTCCTTTTTTTCATTGACTTTTTTTTTTTTTTTTTTTTTTTTTAGAATTTCATTGACTTGTTAATACAAATTAAATTCATTTTTTCTCCTAAAAAAATCATTCTTACCAGTTTATTTTATCCTTAACTATTAATTTAATTTAATACTTAACGAACCAATTATATAATTACTTTTTTATATATATAAAAAAAGGAATCAATTACATAATTAAAATTAAATACATTGACTTTGATTGCGAAATTTCATTAAAAAAAAAAAAAAAAAAAAAAAACAGTTGTTGATTTAAAACCTAAAATACAACCCCTTACAAATTTTAAATAAAAGTTGTTTGTTTCCATAATTATTATTTTGTAATGAGTGGATTGTTTCAATTATGATTTGTAACTGTCAAAACCACATGACTCAACGGTAATTAGAAATAAAATAGCGGATCAATTATAGCTTGAATGAACACATTAGAATGACCTTCAAAAAAGAAAATGAACACAATAGAATAAAAGGAAAATATACTGCCAGAAGAGAAGAGTTTGGGAATGCATATATATACACTAAAACGACCTCCATCCATCTATAACTATTTTTCCCTCGATTCTCAACTTTGACCCACTACTTACTACTTACTACTCTCTACACATGCAACTGCCCTTATTTGTTAATCCCTTCCTCAAATTCAACGTCTATATATTATTTTATATATCGCCAAAATTGTAACAGTTTGGGTTGTTGACTGACTTCTTCTATGAATCCAACTCACTTTCTTCTACATTCAACATTCCAGATGAAAATGCAAAGTATATCAGCACCATGGTTCCCACGCACGACCTGCACCCCCATTCATTACAAACCATATTAATCTAACAAAAGTTAAAACAACCAAAGTATAGCTCAACTCATATAAAACTTGTACCGATGACTATAAGGTTGGAGGTTCAAATCTCCAACTCTATATGTTATCAAAAATATTAAAATAAAATAAAATAATAAGAGCTAATAATAAGTCTTCAATTAGCCCTTAATCAGAGTTACTCTAACAACATTTAATCACGAATTTATTAGACAGGGTTTATTGCTTTCAATCTAGGTGGATATAGCAAATATTTTTAAAATCACAAAAACATATTAAATAAAAATTGAAAATTAAATTTACTAAACACTTTTTAAACTTCAAGGCTCAAGCTTCAAGGATCTATTACTTAAAAATTAGCCTAATGTATAACCTATCCAGAAATAACTAAAAAAGATCTTACAGTGTGGCGCAGAACAAAAAAATCTTCCTGGGGTCCAAGTACCAGCTGCAAGGCTGCGAAGATCGCTTGAAGCTGTTTCTTCTAAAGCTGCGCATTTCCGCGCCGCCGCTGCCGTGGGCGGTCGTTATCGCTAACTCGAGGCTCAGTGCGCCGCCGCCGCCGCCACCACCGCCCAGTTCTTCTCTGGACCCCAACCCCATCACCACCGCCTGCTTTTCGAGCGTGCTAGACCCTCCCAGTACCACACCGCCTGCATTTTTTAAAACATAAACAACACCCGACATTTTTTCATGGAGAAAATTTAAAAAAGAAAAAAAAAATAAATGAATAAAAAGAAGCAAATCGTGTTTGAAATTAAAATTAAAAAATATTCTCCAAATGTTGATGTTCCCTTTTGGTCTGTTGTTGAAACTTGCAAGTGTTGTGCACGTGCATCGGAAGGTGGTGTTTTGAGTTACTTTACCTATTGGGGAGATGGACTCTCCTGTGTCATCACCGGCACCATGATCTTGCCCGATCTTGTTTCCGCCACGTAATACACCTTTTCTGCCAAAATTCCTCTGCAATTTCCATAAACAAAAATTCCACCGTAAACAAAACCACTTCTTTTTAATCATCCGATTAATACGTCGAAATATGCTCTCTTCTTCGAGACTGTAATTTCTTTGTCAAGAGGTGACTAATTTGTATTTTTCTCTGGAAAGACGAAAGAAACAAAAGAAAAAAAATATATCATGATGGTTTTCCGGAAAAGTTAGAGAAAACAACTCACTGTGATTCTTGAATTCTGAGAGATTTCCTTGCTGGTACTGTTGGAAAAACTGTCCAAATCGATGATGAAACTATCGGGTTTTGTTTTGTTCTGAAGTCTGTTTGTTTGATCGGAAATTAAAATTTTCTCGGGAATCACTGCTTTTTCTTGCCCATTCACTTCGCCAGAAGGTATCACCTGAACGAAAGAACCAAAAGCACGATTTAATTTACAAGTGGTTCGAGTAAAAAAAAAATGAAAAAAAGAGAAGACCCAAAGCTCTGCGGGGAAATTAATAGCCATCGGAAACAAGCACAATTAATGACCCAAAATCCAATGGAACAGTTGAAAAGCGGAAATTACTTTAGAAAAAGAAGAAATATATATGCTTACCGACTTTGGATTGTCCGTCAATTCCATTGAAGAAAGAAGAAAGATGAAGAACGAGAAGCAAGAAGATGAATTGAATTTATAGGACGAACTTGGAGAACTGGCGCACAGATATAACTGATTAGATGAGAAAGAAAGAGAAGAAAGAAGTCAAAAATTGGGGGAAATGAATCCATTTCTTGTGGATGTAACAGATAAACAAACCCAACGAATCCACTGCGGTGGAAGTTAGGTTAATGAAAAGACAACAAACCTCAGAAAGATTACACCGAATCGATTTTCGTCTTTCTTCTTTCTTTCTGCGAACTGCTACGAACTACGTACGAACGAAGACGCAGTACTGTGAATAGATACGAATACGAATTACATAAAAATCCAGTGTTCTTTTTCTCAGAGAAAAGATCCGAAATCTGACTGATTTTGATTTTGATTTTGACTGCGTTGTGCAAGTTGCAGATGAAGACGATTCTGTCGAAGCGCGGAGGAAAGAAACCGGGAAGAAGCGCTGATGAGAAACAGAGAGAAACAGAGGAAGAAGAAATGAGAATGAATTGGGAAATTTGTAGAGTTTGCCTCTGGATTATATATCATGTGGTTAAAATTTTACACCTACCACAGGAGAATGTTTTTATTTAACCCTTTTGGGCAAAGATGATCTGCCAATCGGAAAGGTATTAGGCAAATTATCCCATTAAACATACATAATTAAAATCTTAATATAAAGATTTCTTTTCATTCTAGAATAATCATATTACAAATATAGGAATGAGAAAATTTTGAAACTATACCTTATAATAGAGATATTTTAACATTGAACTATTAAAGAAAATTAAATGATTGTTTACGTAATAAGATAGAAAATAGGATTTTGCTCATTTTTGTCAAGTTTTTGGTAATAAGAAGCCATATACCAGTTTTATGCCTATGTTTAATTTTAAAATTAAAAAGTAGGGTAAACATATATTAGCTACAATGTTTAGGGGCCTTTTCAATTTAATTTTTATGGTTTAAAATACATTTTTTTTTTTTACAATAAATGCTTCAATTTAATCCTTTCTCTTTATAACATTTTTCAACTTAGTCTCTAACCATTCATGAATGTTAGAGTGGATTTGGCGAAAATTTATAAGAGAGTAAAGTTTCTAATTCATCTCTTAAGTTTCTAAGAAATGAATAGAAAACTTGAGATTTTTTTTTTCTCTAAAAATTATAGATTTCTTTCTCTTTTGAATTTTTGTTAGTCAATTAAATATTATGTCATATAAGTTTATCATCAACCAATTTTAATATTCACTAAGGATGAGAGACTAATCTTGAAAAAATGTCAATGTATAAAATATTACTAAAATATATATTTTGGTGAAAAAACATTTCCATCCAAATAATTGAAATTAGTTTTAAATTTAATGAGGAATGGGGGACTTTGTGATCCTCATTCCGTAAGATAGAAAAAGGGGGGAAAATAAAAAGTAAATAGAGGATGATTTGTTTGTATAAAATGGACCCAGAAATAGTTGGCGTTGCAATAATTGTGGAGGCCAAGGTTAGGAAAAATACGAAACATATGCAATGCCAACAAATTCCGACTTGAAATAATCTGTCTTAATTCTCCTTTCTTTCTTTGGTTTCAATTATAAGCTGGAAAATATAAATACCTTATCTAATACAAGTAAGCGAAGCTACCATACCAAGCATTAATAATAATGAAAAAAATATATATAGCATTTATTCTGTTTTTATATTACTTTTATTTAATTACAATTAAAAATCATATATTTTAGATTCATTGTAAAATGTCAATCTAAACATATTTCAATACTTGAAAATTCAAATATACTCAAGAATGAAACAATAGTCAAATAGGAAAACACTCAATTGAGAAGGAGATGATTCTCTTACGGTTTGATTTTAAAGAGAACTATACAAAGTATTTATACAAGAGTTCTAAAACTAAAAATAACCAAAATAACAAAATATTAACAAAAAAAAAAAGCAAAAATATCTCAACAACCATAACCAAAAGATTTCCTATTAACAAAGAAAAGACCAAATATATCAAAATGTCCCTAATTTTTGGAGTAATTTTCAATTTACTTCTTAATAAGATAGCTCTCCATTTTATCTTTAATACATTAAAACTTCTTAAATAAAAGTTTTGTTTATTAATTTGTGTGAATGCAATTTTTTTTAGTTCAAAAATTGAATAGAGGTGAGATTTGAACTTGATCAAGGATATGTTACTCACTTGTACTATGTTCAAGTTGGCAATACGTCAATGAACAAAGTTAAAGCTAACAAGCCAAAGTAAACATAATTCAACAGTAATTGACATATATCTTTGACCGAGATGTCAAAGGTTCGGATTCTTCCACTCCCAATTGTTGTTAAAAAAAAAAAAGAAAAAACATGTGGCTGTGTCAGCAGGGTGGATTTAGAAATAGCAGGTGTCTTTCACATCTATAGCTTGCAATTGCATTACTTGTCTGAGGTGCACTTTGGACTTTATGGGTCTCAACTTAAAGTTTTCATTAGCCTGTTTTTTAATCATTAATCAACATGAATTCAAAGGAACGAAGTGTTTTAGGTCTTATTCTTTTTTTTTAAAAAAAGTGTTTTAGTTCAATTAATTAAGCTCTTACACTAAAAAAATTATCAAAGTATTAATGTATAATTTTATACTTCAAAAATATACACTTTTAGGTCTTATTCTTTTTTTTTAAAAAAAGTGTTTTAGTTCAATTAATTAAGCTCTTACACTAAAAAAATTATCAAAGTATTAATGTATAATTTTATACTTTAAAAATATATAATACAATATTATCAATATATATATATATATATATATATAATAATTAATAACTAACATAAAATGGCGTAATATATTTTTTTAGTCACACATTTATTGTTTTAATTTAAAACTTTAATAACAAAAAAAGGAAAAACAGAAGTTGTCAAACATTTTTTTTATGAAAGAAAAAGAAAAGGAATTAAGTGTATGCTCTGGATTTTGATATTACAATAAAGAATTGTATTTACATTTGTCAACCCTTCACCTTCTAAATGATTATTCCTAAGATTAAAGGTTAAATGGAAATTAGGGTCTAATTTGAATGATATCTAATGGACAGAAACTGAAATTAAGTCACTTTCAACCACCACTCGCCCGTCCCAACTAAAAAAACCAACACTTGTCATTTCTCACTGGAATTTAGGATAAGATCCATCTAAGGGAGAAAAAGAAAAAAGAAAAATTAATTTGAGCCAGACTTGGATGGATTCTGGCGAGCATTGAGGAAGAATCTGCGGAATAAGTGGAGCTCAGATAGAAGACACCATTAAATTTTAAAACCATATTATATGATTGTATTACAATTTAGAATGTGACATTTATACTTTATAATATATGGGTGGCATAATGGGCTTCATGTCCGTGGTAAATTAATATAGATGGTAAGTTACACAAAGGCACATTCTTGATTGATAAAATGGCACTTGATTTCTGTTCAGACTGCTTCATATATAGTTGGTATTTTTTTAAAGATAATATATAGTTGGTGTTTGTAAATGAAACAACTATTTTATTAATGTTTTTGAAAGGGCAAGAAACAGGGAAAAAAGAGCAATAAACTAATTAATTTTCCAAGTCGGGTTTTATTCTGGTAGGCAGATGAAACAGACTTGGATACACTGGATTGTGCACACTCGAGAAAGTTGGCATGGTTTATGGGGAATGTCCATATTTGACTTTATTTATTTATTTGATTTTTTTTTTTTTTTTTTTTTTTTTTTTTGAAACTATTTTGGTTTGGGATCCCATTTACGGGTTGATATTCATATAGTTGAAAAGTTTGATTTTTTTTTTTTTTTCAATTGCAATTTGCAAATGCCAATTAGATGTCATGTCACCTACTCCAAGTCTCCAACTATTTCTTCCGGTCCAAATTGGGGACTGGTCTATTTGTGACCACTTATGTAGCTTTTGCTTCAAGGGAAAACAGAAGAAGCCCATTGGGCTTATAAAAATAAAAGAGAGTAATTCAATTCCAAAGTAAACACACACATATGTATAAGTTTTTTTAAAAAAATAAAAATAACAGTACTCTTTCATTGGAAAAAAAAAAATAAAAATAAAAATAAGAGCATCAAAAAAATCATTCTCACGAAAAGAAACCCAACCCATTAAAGAAAATGACTCCAATCAAACAAAATAAGACTCATCAAATTATTACAAAACAATCACATCACATAGAAGAACATCCAATAATCTCACCAAGTTTGTCTTCATTCAAGGAGGAGTACATCCAGCTCATAAGAATGCGATTATATTTTTGCCAAAGAGTAAACTGAGGATTTACCTGAAGTTGAGCAGCATTCAGAAATTTCGGTGGAGCAGGAGTGCCATCGATAAAGGACTCCAAGTCGAAAGCAATTATATGATTGAGAAGTTGGTTCTTCCATAGTAGATAATTAGAATAAGACAACTTGATATTGAGGGGAGGGGTCAGGGACGGAAAATGGGATGGAGAAGCCTGATGTTGAGGGAAAAGGGAGGGGTTCGAATTATACGCCGGAAAAAATGATAGCATAGGCGATTGAATTGGGGATAAGAGAAACCAGTACGTGCGGCAGGACCACGAGGTTGATTGCCAAAGTTTGGGTGAGGAAGAAAACCAGAATTGATACCGGTAGAAAACGGGAGAACATTAGGATTAAGGGGTCTGGTCTGGGTATTGGATAAGGGAGTGTTTGAGAATTGAGGTTGAGTTGGTGGGAAGAGTTCATGGGTGTGGTAATAGGTTGAGTCATAGATGAGGATAACGTCGGAAGAGGATCGCTGTCTGAAGTTGAAGCACTTGAAGAAGACGCCAAGGAAAAAAAACCAGTAGCTCTGATACCAAAAAACACTAAGAATTCAGAGAAAGGAATAGTGAGAATAATGTTCAACCTGAAAACCGTGAGCATAGACATATTGATATTAAATAACAATATAAAGGCCACGTGTCTGTATAATATAGGATGAGAAATAACAGAATTGCAACAATGAAAGAAAAGAAATTACACCCAACTTAACCAGATTAATTAAGCTAACATTCAAAGAGAAACATAGTATCTAAAGGGACCACACCTCTCTCGAATCCCTCTCAAACACTCGTTCTCTCCCCCATAAACCCCACAAAAATAGTACAAGCTCCTACCTACCAAAAACATATTCCCCTTTCTCCCCAAACGACAGATGAGGGGAGAATTTCTTGAGCATCTCCTGAAGACTATTATGTTTAGCGTACTTGAAGATCAAACCTCTCGAAAAAAGAGTTCCAAAACAGACCGCACAAAGTCACAACTTCAAAGAATTATATATGGTCAAGGTCTTCTTATGCCATCCGACAAAGAATGCAACAAAACGGTCTCACACCCAAGGAAGTCAGTTTCCTCATAGATTTGTCTAAGGTGCTAACTCTTCCATGAATAATCAGCTAACAAAATTTCATTTCATTTGTTATATATGTATATATAAGAAATGAAATTAACAACAGTTAGGAATTTAGTTTGTTTAGTACTTCTTATTTTGAGTTATCAACAAAATTTGTGATTGGTGTGGACTCTTCAAGTATGTTCCAGTTGTGAAAATTCTTCTGCATGCAAAGATTCTTTGCACATACAAGTGGTGTTATGCAATCAGTATGCTTTCCAGAATGAACTCGTTTAAGCAAGCATTACTAACTACTAATTTAATTAGTTAATAGACTTGGACAATTGAAGTAGGTAATATGAGTTACGTTCCACAAATTAAACCATAAGAAATAAAAAGCCACAAATCACTTTGAGCTGTGTTGAGGATCCCACATTGAAAAGATTAGTGGAGACTTCACAATTTATAAGCTACAAGAGTCACCCTACTCATTATCAATTGGTTTTGAGATGCAAGCCCATGTTATTTGATAAATTGTATAATTGAGTAAGGTAGAGACCAAGTTACAATAACTGAAAATGAATAAGAAAATTTTAAATTCAGTAGTACTCATCCACTTTTTTCATATATAAGCAGGTGGAATCAATCACTACATCTAATAAGAAGCGGTTCACAGTCAATGAGAAGGCTTTTGTCTTTGAATCTTTATGTGAAATAGAGTACATGCAGAGCATGGACTACATAGATATATATTATCGCAGTGTTTAATAATTGAGTTATATACAGAAACTGAGTAATAATCTAATCAATAGTAAAGAATATTCTTTGAAAGCACAATAATTATCAATTAAGAGGTTAGCTTAAGGATCTAAAAATGTTAGTCATAGCAGCACTTCCACTCTTGAATCATGAATGAACTGCATCTCCAAAATCATATGATGTCAGTCCATAGCAGATGAACTGAGAATAATGCTTACCGACTTGCCCACTCCAAGCAGAAATTGGTATCTTCAAAAGAAACCCCGAAAAATGGTTCAAGCATATTGATGGACTTTATAGTTACATGCATATTCTGACAGTCAACATCAACTCACATAACCTATAAGTTTGATTCACTATTCTTGAACTCTAAAAATGTAGTAAATATGTAGAGTACTAAAACTAATATATAATCCTTATTCCTTACAGAAGGAAAGCCACCATAATTCCCAGGTTCCTTAACTTCAGGGCAGCATGCCGGAGCTGTAGAATTCTACCAGTAAGACACCTTAATCCAAGACTTTTATTGGTGAAAAATCTTCCCCAACCTCGACCACCGGAACAGGAGGATTCAGTGAGACCGTGAATAGAGGAGCTCCATTTCAATGAATTTTCGCTCGAAATGTATATTTCTGAGGTAAATGTTTAGCTAAAGTGGTCAAACACATATACTTACAAATTCTCTCCACACGTTTGTATTGCAATATTCAATAAGAAAGAAAAATAAATAAATAAATAAAACGTCAGAGGCCCAGAACAACCAATTATCATTATCATATTCTCATAATCTTAAAAAAAAAAAAAAAAACCTTAATTAAGGATTTAATCTTTATCCCTCGATCTAAGATTGAAGGAAGTAATTAAGAGAGAGTTCATGGGTTCTTTCGATCGATGAAACCTCAGATGAAAACAGGTCAGCAATTCTTCTCCAGCAAACTTTATGCGTATAAAGTCAGCTCGTTAATTTATGGCATCATTAAATTAAATAATCCGACTCTCTCATCCCATGGGAATTGAAATATATTAATGTGTATACATAGATATATGTATCTTTTTTTTTCTTTTTTTAATAGAACATATATTAATATCTTACGAGCATAACTAGTGGGTAGGGATGTGTAGGGATCTTCCTGCACACTATTGACAATTAGAAGAGATATTTTTTTTTCCATATTTTTCTACCTTTTTTTCTTTTAGTTGTCAAAAATTTTAATGGATGTGTAGGAAGATTTCTAGTATGAAGCCGAGTATTGTTTTATAAACTAAGAATTGTTTTTTTTTTTCTTTAAGTACAACAAAGTAAATTGTCACTGTTATTATTTTAGTTCACACATATTAATAAAATCAACCAATTTAATAAATATACAAAAGTATAGGTTAAGTTTTGTGTTTATTAAATTACAAATTTAGTTTGTGAATTTTCATGCTTGTGTTTAATAGATCTTTAAATTTTAAATTTTGTATTTAATATGTTTATCGAACTTTTAACTTTGTGTTTAATACGCTCTTGACATATTTTACATTTGTTTAATTAACAAATTTAATAGACATAAATTGAATCTTCTCTCTAAAGATAATTAAGAAATGTATTAGCCACAGAAGTGCAAGATTAAAGAATCTATTAGGTACAAAATTAAAATTTCAAATATTAGATACTTTTTAAAGTTTAAAGAGACAATTTTATAAAGTTATATAATACTTATAGTTAAAATAATGAGTTTGCAGGATCTTCTTACCCACACTATTAATTTATTATTTTTTTAATTATCTCTGTCGTCAACATTTTAATGGTGGTTGCCGTAAAGTAAGGTAGAATTATTGTAAATATTTTAACTAGTTATAAGTTATATCACAAGTTTTGTTGTATTTAAAACTCCATTGTTGTTGGGTTCATCGTTTCAAATTGAATCAAAGGAGATGGCGACATGGAAAACTCTTCTTCTTCTTCTTCACAGCATTTTTCTCATCCTCATGGCTTCTCCCACCATTTCCCAACTAGATTTCGCCAGATCCTTATGTCCAGACGCCGCCAACTACTCCGTCAATTCCACTTACCGCAAAAACCTCCAAAACCTACTTTCTTCCATCTCCTCCGAACCCCAGTTACTAACTTTCGGCTTTCACACTCTCTCCGCCGGCGAAGAACCCGACAAGGTCAACGCCGCCGTCCTCTGCCGCGGAGACCTCTCCGCCGACATATGCAAAACCTGCGTCGAAGACTCGACCCATAAAATCCTACAGGTCTGCCCCAACCAAAAGGCCGCAATCGTGTGGTACAATCAGTGCATGCTTCGGTTCTCGGACACCGAGATTCTCGGCGTTATGAACAATTTGGATTCGCAGTCGATTTTCAACGGGCGAAAGGCATCGGACCCGAATAAGTTTCTTGAGGCAGTGAGGAGTTTGATGAACAGATTGAGAGAAGAGGCTGCGTCGGGGAATTCTACACGGAAATTTGCTACCGGAAAGGTTCCGGCTGGCAATGAGACGGTGTACGGGCTTGTGCAGTGCACGCCGGACTTGTCGTCAGAGGATTGCGATAAGTGTGTTGGTCAGCGTGTTGCGTTGATTAATGAGGCCAGTATTGGGGCGAGGATATTTACGGCGAGTTGTGTTTTGAGATTTGAGAATTATATTTTCTTTACTCCGCCGGCTAATGCCACTCTCTCCCCGTCTCCACTGCCGTCTCCGCCGCAACTTCCGGCGCCAACTGCAGGCTCCGCAGGTACCTTCTTCGACCCTGTCGTTTAGTGCCAGATAAAAGTGCTGTTAGATAATTTTGGACTTTGTTGGAAGATTATTCAAAACGTGTGTATTTTATATTACTACTAATATGATTTTTTTATTTTTAGTTTTTGGTTTTTGAAAATTAAGTTTGTTTTTCCCAAATTTTCTCAGGATAGTTTTTGTCTTACTTAAGTACACATTTGAATTCCTAATCAAATTTTTTTTAAAAAAATAATTTTTTGAAAATTACTTTTTTAATTTTCAAAACTTGACTTATTTTTTAAAATATGAGAAGGATGTAGATAACAAAAACAAGAAACTTGTGGAATTAGTGTTTTCAAGTTTAATTTTAAAAAACCAAATAAGTTATCAAACGAAACCCTAAATGATTAATTAATTATTTTTTATTTATTTATTTTTTAAATTCAACACTATGTGGGAGTGAGTTTGGATTTTGATCAAATACAATGTCTTTTAAACACTTAGCTATGTTCAGATTGGATATAATTTTTTTTTTTAAAAAAAAATTATTCAGATTGGATAATTTTCGATAGGATTATAGTCATAATAATATCATAATTTAACCTAACTATTTATTTGCAATTACTAATTTACTTGTTTTTTTTTTTTTTTTTGAAAAAAACTAATTTACTTGTTTAAATTTGTGTAAATATTATATTTCTAATATTTTTTTTGAAAAGTATTTCTAATATTTTTATCTATGCTAGATTTGGAAGTATTCATATTTGAAAGGATAGGTTTACATGAATATTATTATTTATTTAATTATATTTTTTTTCAAAAGAAAAACAAATAGTTCGTTATACAATGAAGTCTAAATAAACCGTAGTTTACAATAATTTTTCATAATATCAAATACTTTTATTAATTTACATCCCGAATGTTGATGTGTATTTAAAAAACAATAATAAAGATGGAGTACATTGAACTTTATATTTTAGGAAACTCAGTAATTTAGGTATAATTATATCTGGATGGCTCAAATATTATTTTATTTTAATCAATTAGGGGAATCTTATATATATATACATTTCAAAGCCCATGTGCATAGAGAATACTAAATTCTGTGGTCAATGGAAATTTGGAGATGATGAATAAATTAAATAACTATATAGTTAATCAACTTATTAAAGTAGCTTTAGTTTTTTTTTTTTTTTTTTTTTTTTTTATTCCCTCCTGATCTCAGCTAAAGTTTGGATTTTTCTTAATTTTATTTAGCAGGAAGTAATGGCAAAGGCAAAGGCAAAGGCAATAGCAATATCACTACTGTCATAATCATCGTTGTATCAATTATTTCTGCAATCATTCTCGTCATTGGCATCTGCTTCATTTTACGAGTGAAATGGCGAAAACACAAAAAATCATCCGAAGTAGAAAGTAAGTAAAAATTTAATTAGTGGGGAGTTAAAAAGTTTAAAATGGAAACTAACCTATTTATTTAGTCCCGTTTCATAACCACTTGATTTTTTGTTTTTGATTTTTGAAAATTACGCACATAAATACTACTTCCACCGATGGTATTCAAACTCACTCTTATCAATACAATACTATTACAAAGGGTATTCAAACTCACTCTTATTAGTTATTGAAATGAATATAATGGAGGTTTGAATTTTAATATCTGTAATAGGTGTTGGCTTCGAAGAAGAAACTGATCAGGAAATTAGTGGCATGGAGACGATTCAATTTGATTTCGACACAATCAAAGTAGCAACAAATGAGTTCTTAGATGAAAATAAGCTAGGAGAAGGTGGATTTGGAGTTGTCTACAAGGTAAAAAATAAAAAATATTATTTACTATTAGTTAGATATATAGCCGGTAGAGTTCAAAACCAAGATTTACTTAACAAATTAAAAATTTTAATGAATTAATTTAGGGAAGTTTATCCAATGGACAAAACATAGCAGTGAAGAGGCTTTCGAGGAATTCAGGACAAGGAGGTGAGGAGTTCAAAAATGAAGTCCTCGTGATGGCTAAGCTTCAACATAGAAACTTAGTTAGGCTGCTGGGATTTTGCTTGGAGGGAAATGAAAGACTTCTCATCTATGAGTTTCTACCAAACGCCAGCCTTGATCACTTCATATTTGGTATAATTTCATTTTTCATATATATGCTACAACCAACACTCACATTAATTACTGATACTATTAATAATTTTATTATTGGATGCGATGGTGTAGATCCTGTCAAACGAGCAATTTTGGATTGGGAAAGACGAAACAAAATTATATGTGGCATTGCTCGAGGACTACTATACCTTCATGAAGATTCTCGTATTCGAATAATTCATCGTGATCTTAAAGCTAGCAATATTTTGTTGGATAGAGAAATGAATTCTAAAATTTCAGATTTTGGCATGGCAAGATTATTTGAATTGGATGAGACTCGAGGTCAAACAAACAGAATCGTGGGAACTTAGTAAGTTATCGTTTTCCTATCTAACCATTCTTTATGCATGCATGTAATGTTAAATTTATATAACATTTTTCTTTTATCTTGTAGTGGGTACATGGCTCCTGAGTATGCGTACCATGGACAATTTTCAATAAAATCAGACGTGTTTAGTTTTGGTGTATTGATTCTTGAGATTATAAGCGGTCAAAAAAATAACTGTTTTCGTGACAGAGAGAATACGGAGGATCTTTTAAGCTTTGTAAGTATATACATATCCACAAAAGTACAAAAACCAACTTTTTTTTTTCTTATTCATATTAACATTATATGGATTGATGGTGGGACGTATGTTTTGCAGGCATGGAAAAATTGGAGGGATGGAACACCTGAAAATGTCATAGATACAATAGTACTTAGTTCAGGTTCAAGGACGGAAATGATAAGATGTATTCATATTGGATTACTGTGTGTTCAAGAGAACGTAGCAGATCGACCAACAATGGCGTCGGTAGTTCTAATGCTTAATAGCTTCTCTCTCACACTCTCTCTCCCCACTCGACCTGCCTTCTTTCTGCAGAGCAACAACATCTCGTCGAATGAAAATCATTCCCCAACTGCTCCTCTTCAAGCTAATTCTTCACAAAATGGAGCTTCCATTTCTGACATTTATCCACGCTAGCTAGCTCTCTACCTGAAACTTCAGGGTTGTTATATTATATCATCTCTTCTTCAAAAATTAAAGAAAATTCAAACACATCAGCAATGTTAAGATATTTCCGCCATGGTAGGATTCACAGTCAAAGATATTGTAAGGTGAAGAGGCAATGGCTATACTTGAAATTTGCCGCTGCAAGGTTGATTTTATCTTGGTATAAAATCGGAATAATGTTGTCAACTTTTGTTATATTATTTTCATCTTTGTAATTCCAATAAAATTTGAAATTAAAATGGTCGTTTTGAAAATTTAGAGACCAAAATAGAAAAAAAGTCATAGTTTTTTTTTTTTTTTATCAAAAGATTTTAGTTACCAATTTCCACATCACATGTTGTTTAACTAAAAAATCCCATCATCATATACTATTTAATTAAAAAGAAGTAAGTTAATTAATGTCAGTACTTTCAAAATCTTTATTTAATATAAAAATAGACATTTTGAAAAATGAACAAAAATACTGTATGGAGAACTAAAATCAAATTGTTAAGGTCCCGTTTGATAACCATTTGGTTTTTTGTTTTTGGTTTTTGGTTTTTAAGCTTATAAACACTACTTCCAACTCTAAGTTTCTTTGCTTTTTCACCTATCTTCTTCCCATATTTTCAAAAACCAAGCCAATTTTTGAAAACTAAAAAAAGTAGTTTTCAAAAACTTGTTTTTGTTTTTAGAATTTGGTTAGGAATTCAAGTGTCTTCAACAAAAATGAAAACTATGGTGAGGAAATTTAAAGAAAACAAGCCTAATTTTCAAAAACCAAAAACCAAAAACCAAATGGTTATCAAACGGGGCCTAAGCAATGAGCAGTTAGTAATCACTTATTTAAGCTCCAGTTTGGGGTTGATTTTGAAGACTTAAAGAGTGATTGCAGATAAATTTTAACCGTTTTTTGTGTTTGGTTAAATTGATTCTTTAATAATGTAGAGACAATCAATTTTTGAATCACGTTAGTTTGCAAAAGCGGTTAAAAGTAGTTTTAGGATTTAGATTTTAGGAAAATCTAGTGTAACTAACCAATATTTGATTTTTTTTTCCTTCCATATTTTATCTTTTCAAATATTATTATTCATAATTTATCTCATCTCATCTCATTCTTTTTATTTTTAAATTTAATTTGTTGCTTCTAATTTATTTTTCTTACTTTTTTTTGTATTTAAACTAAAATTAGATTTTGTTTGACACAATTTTTTCTATAATTGATATATTTTTTTTCAATTTAAAGGAAACAAAATATAATTTATAATATAAATGATATAAATTTACCTTTTTTTTTTAAGTAATTTACCTAATTATCTTAGGAAGATTTTGAATGTAAATATTAATGCAATCTCATGATAAATTGAAATATGTCTATTTTGGTCATTATACCTACTTCGCAACAATTTAATATTAATTTATCAAACACGGTAACTTGACTTTCCATGTTTAAATCTGAAATTTACTAAACACTAATTTACTTGTTAGGGTAGCTTGTTTTTCTTAAAAGCACAGTTGACAGCAGTTATTTCAAATTATATTAAAGAATAATACGTAGGCCGTGGGGCGGACTGATCATTGTTGAACCAAATTCCAAAATGTGACCCAATTAAGACACGATGATCAACTTTATGAAAAGTATTAATAATGACCATGGAAAAGAAAAAGTAATTCCTGCATTGACTCGATCACCCGACCCGTCAACTACGTATGGTTTTCTAGTTCGTTTTTATAGATGGGTTCGTTTCTTCTAAACATTAATATTGTCCACTCCACAGAGCGAAAATGGAGAAGGGAACTTCAGAAAACCTTTTCTTCCTCTGCTTTATTCTCATATTATTCATGGTTTCAATCACCAATTCCCAACCGGAATTCGCGAGCCACTTATGTTCATCAATCAGCGGCAACTAGAGCAGCAACAGTGTTTACAAGCAAAATCTAGATAGAGTCCTTTCCTCCATCGCAACCAACACCGAAATAGATTATGGGTTTTACAATTTCTCAGCCGGACAGGAACCCGAGAAGGTGAACGCCATCGCTCTGTGCCAGGGCTTTCTATCGGTGGAAAATTGCAGGAGGTGCGTCAATGACCTGAGGCTGCGTCGGGGGATTCTAAACGCAAATTTGCAGTGGGAGAAATAGCTGCGCGCCCAATTTAGTAACCATATATGGGCTTCTCCAGTGTACTCCGGATCTGTCGTATATGGATTGCTACAATTGCCTTATTGGGGCTGTCAGAGGTTTTGGTACTCCAATTGGGAGAGTAGGAGCAAGAATATTTCTCACAAGTTGTAATTTGAGATACGAAACCTATCTTTTCTACAATCCGCCACCATCGCCACCGCCCCTGCCACCCTCGACTCCATTGCCTCCGTCACCAGGTACCATTATCTCTTCATACATGCACACGTGCATACATATCTTTCGCCATATTTACCTTTTCTTTTTCCAATCAACATTTTTTTAGGGAAAAATCCATTTAAACTCCCAGTGAATCAATATTTAAAAGTGGGAGAAGAGAGAAGAAGAAGAGAAGAGAAAGGAGAAGGAAAAAAAAAAAAAAAGTGGGAGAAAGAAGAAAAAGGGAAGAGGAGGAGAAGAAGAAGAAAAAAAAAAACAGTGCCGGCAGTCGTCGATCGCCGGCCACCGAAGTTAATTTGAAAATTAAGCCTATAAACACTATTTTTACCAACAAGCTTCTTTGTTTTTTTATCTACATCCTTTTCCACATTTTTAAAAAACCAAGCCAAATTTTGAAAAAAAAAAAAAAAGTAGTTTTCAAAAACTTGTTTTTGTTTTTGGAATTTGGCTAGGAACTCCAATGTCTCCTTAACAAAAATGAAAACAATTGTAAGAAGATGAAGAGAAAACAAGCACAATTTTTAGAAATCAAAAAACAAAAAACGAAATGGTTATCAAACGGGCCCGACCATCTGTGTTAAGGAGGGTGGTGGTTGAGACTTAGACAGGAAGAAGATGATGGTGGTTAAGAAGAAGAAAAGAGGGGGAAAATGGGAGGGAAAATGAAAATAATAAAAAAAAAAAAGAATTTGCAGTGGGAGGCAAATAAGAATTATATAATTGAAAATATAGCACAATGTAAAAAAAATTGCAACTATAACAAAATCTATCAGAGTATATTACCGATAGACTCTGGTTAATTAGAATGTATCTGATAGACTTCGATTATCAGAATTTATCAGCGATAGACTCCGATTAATTGAAATCTATCCGTCGACTCTACTGATAAATTCTGATTAATCAAAGTCTATCAGTGATAGTCACTAATAGATTTCGATTAATCGGAGTCTATCAGCGATAGACACTTATAGACTTTGAATAATCAGAGTCTATCAGTGATAGACACGGATAGAATCTGACGACAATTTTTTGGTCTTGTACAATTAATTTTGCTATATATGCAATTAGTTTGGAACTGATTTGCTATTAATATGGTCCAATTTGCCATCTGTGCAACTGCCCAAAAAAAAAATATTTTTAATTATTTTAGTGCTGGAAAAGTGGATGGAGGGACTAAAATGAAACAAAATTTAAATGTCAAGATTAAATTGTTGAGTTTGAAATCTCACATATGCTTTAATAAAATATCCTGTTTTCTTAAAAAAAGAAGAAACTATACTTATGTTTGATGAAACGTTCCTCTCTTAATAGCTTAATTTATTTTTTAAATTTTTATTAACTCACTAAATATTATGTCATATAACTTTGTTGTATTAGCTTTTTTTCTGACCACAGAAGTTTATAACTTCTTTTTCTTCATGTTCCCTTTCAGGAAGTAATGGTAATATTAGTACTACTATGATCACGATGGTTGTGTCAGTTATTTCTACCGTCATTGTCGTTAATGGCATTTACTTCATTTTGAGATTGAGAAAGCGAAAATACAAAAGACCATCAGAAGAAGTTGAAAGTAAGCCCCACAACGTTCTGTGTTTGCTTGTGAATTTTGTGGCAAGTAACTAATTGAAAATTGAAAATTGAAATTTAAGCTACTTAGTTGGATGATTATTGTTTCAAGTCTGGTTTTAAAAGAAAAAGCAGCTGGCATGGCAGCTTTTAAATTAAATTATTTTTCTTGCAATTGGATGATTAGTCACTCAAATGACTCGCGTTTCAAATTTTAATTTTAATGTCTGCAAAAGCTGCTTCCTTGGGAGAAAGGACAGATGAAATTAGTGACGTGGAGATGCTTCATTTTGATTTCGACACGGTCAAAGAAGCAACAGATGGATTCTCAAATGAAAATAAGCTTGGACGGGGTGGATTTGGAGCGGTTTCCACCTGCATTCGACCTGCATTCTTATCACTCCCGAACTGCTGATCTTCATCTTTCGCAAAATAATGAAGAAGCTTCCATTTCTGATCTTTATCCTCGCTAGCTAGCCCTCTATCTGCAGCTTCAATTCAAAATATACGAATCAAAGACATTGCAAGGAGAAGAACCCAAGATGGATAATTTTGATAAAATTTACACATCATGTTAGCAAACAACGATTCTATTTTCTTTTATTTCATTATTTTTTTGGCTTCGAGAAATGTGAAAATTTGGATGTTATATGCTTTAATATAAACTTGAGGGCACACATGACATGCACCTCTGGCCCTTTCCTGGATCCACGCTTGACGTGGGGGGTTATAGGCTAATCGTTTCTCCGTCAAATTCCAAAATGTGGATAATTTATTTATTTAATCTGACACTCAATATAAGCTTTTTTTTTTTTTTTTTTAATTGAAAATTCTCTCAGATGTACATGTAGCTAATGATTTAAAATTATCGCCGGTTGCCCCAAATATTTTATCCATGACGGCAAGCTGTGGGAAGAAATGGCGCCTTATTCCTTCATGCCCATCACCAGATCTTTACGACTTCTTTTCCTTTTTTCCTACGGAAAGAAAAGTAGTAGTTTTCTTTTCTTTTCGCAATCCAAACCATTGACTCCCACGAACGCGACAATTGGGTTCTGTTTTTTAGTTCATTGTACAGCAGATAGATTCCTCTGAAAAACGTTGTAATTCACAGAGCGAAAAAGAAAAATGGAGATGGGAACTCCAAAAAACCTTCTCTTCCTCTGCTTCATTCTCATATTCATGGTTCCTACCATCATTTCTCAAATAGAAATCAAGACCCACTCATGTTCAAACAGCGCCAACTATACCACAAACAGCGTTTACAAGCAAAATCTCGATAACCTCCTTTCCTCCATCGCATCCAACACCGAGATAGATTATGGGTTTTACAATTTCTCGGCCGGACAGGAACCCGACACGGTGAACGCCATCGCCCTTTGCCTGGGAGATCTGACGGTGGAAAAATGCAGGAGCTGTCTCAGAAATTCGACTCGGAGGATTCTACAGGATTGTCCCACCCAGAAGGAGGCTATCGGATGGTACACCGATTGTATGATTCGTTACTCAAATGAATCGATATTAGGCATCGGGAACGACCGAGTGCTTGAGCCAGTTTTTATTGCTGGTAAGAATGCATCGGACATAGATGGGTACACTCAATCACTCAGCACTCTGTTGCAAAGACTGAGGAATCAGGCTGCGTCTGGGGATTCTAGACACAAATTTGCAGTGGGCGAAATTGCAGCACCCAATTTGGATACGATATTTGGGCTTCTTCAGTGTACTCCCGATTTGACATTTGTGGATTGCAATAATTGTCTATTGAAAGCCGCTGGTCGTGTTCCAACTGGAAGTATAGGAACCAGGATATTTTTGACCAGCTGTTATTTGAGATATGAGACTAACGATCTTTTCTACGACGCTCTGTCACCGCCGCCCCCGCCGCCCACTGCTGGTGGCACTCCTTCCCCACCCCTCTCGCCGCCGCCTCTGCCTCCGATGCAAGGTACCAACCCTAAATCTACCCAGAAAATTCAAGTCCATATTGGCAAAGGGATTTTATGGAAAAAGGTCAAACAAGCGCTAACATAGCCTCTGATCTTTGTTGTACAGAAAACAATGGCAATAATGCTAAAACTGTTATAATCGTTGTGGTGTCCATCGTTTCAGTCATCATTCTTGTTGTTGGAATTTTGATCGTTTTCAGATTGAGGAAGAGAAAGCAGAAAAGACAATTCGTAAAATCTGAAGGTGAGTGGTCTCTGTTTTTTGAGATGGCAAAGATGCTTGTAGCTTAATCATAAAAGTGAATTGATGTTGATGCCTTAAAATCTAGCTCAGGTGTTGCTTTTGGGGACACCACTGATGAAATTGGCAGCATAGAGACAATTCAATTTGATTTTGACATCATTAAAGTTGCAACAAATGACTTCTCAAGTGAAAACAAACTTGGACAGGGTGGATTTGGAGCTGTTTACAAGGTCTGTGCGCGTTGAAGAATTTCAATCAATAAGGGTAAAACATAAGGAGGAAAGTGAAGTGATATTGTAAATTACTAAAATTGAAGTGTATATTTTCAGGGTAAGCTACCCAATGGACAACACATTGCAGTAAAGAGGCTTGCGAATAATTCACAACAAGGAGATGTTGAATTCAAAAACGAAGTCCTTTTGGTGATCAAGCTTCAACATCGAAACTTGGTTAGGCTGCTTGGATTCTGCTTGCAAGGAACCGAAAGACTTCTCATATATGAGTTTGTACCAAATGCTAGCCTTGATCAATTCATATTTGGTATAGTCTTATTCATTTTCTACTTCATTCTTTCTCACTTTGGGTATATATCATATTGGATAAAAGTCATTCTTTCCATTGCTTGACCAAATTATTTTTATGTATTGATGACAATTATTAGACATTGAAAAACGGACACTATTAGATTGGGAAAGACGGTACAAAATTATAAATGGCATTGCACGAGGACTTCTTTACCTTCATGAAGATTCCCGCCTTCGAATCATACACCGTGATCTCAAAGCGGGAAATATTTTGTTGGATGCTGAAATGAATGCAAAGATTGCAGACTTTGGTATGGCAAGATTATTTGAAGTAGATGAGACTCAAGGAAACACGAGTAGAATTGTGGGAACTTAGTAAGTACACAATTTTGTCTATTTTCTTTTACAATATATTTGAATAATCTATTGTTATTTTTTTTTTTCAGTGGTTATATGGCTCCAGAATATGTCATGCATGGACAATTTTCAGTGAAATCGGACGTTTTTAGTTTTGGCATTTTGGTTCTTGAAATTGTGAGTGGTCGGAAAAATAATTGTTTTCGAAATGAAGAAAAAGTAGAAGATCTCTCAAGCTGTGTAAGTATATAATTAACTTCATATTCTACGGACTCATAATATTTATAGCATTAGAAGGTTTTTGTATCAGATATTGTTCAAGTTTTCTAATTCTTGTATCATTTGGCAGTAATTATGGGTAATTATCTAAATTCTTTTGTTGTAAAATTCAATCTTATTGACTCTAATCGATCTCCTTCATCACTGAACTTCGCAGGCATTTGTATGTATGGTATCATATTTCGCTTTGAAATCTACTAGAATATTTAAACTAGAAGTTAAGGTATTGATAAATAGTAGTATAACATAGTTTTTCTTTTTGTAGGCATGGAAAAATTGGAAGGCCGGAACTACTACGAATATCATGGATCCAATACTGAGTGTTGGTTCAAAGATTGAAATGATGAGATGCATTCACATTGGACTATTGTGTGTTCAAGAGAATGCAGCAGATCGTCCAACAATGGGTTCGGTGGTTTTGATGCTTACTAGCACCTCTCTCACTCTTCCTATCCCGTCTGAACCAGCATTCTTTATGCATAGTCAGATGGATGAATCTAGCACACTGTCAAAACCACATCATTGGTCGTCGGAGATAACTGAAGCTAGTGATTTTGAAAGTGCATCCCTTCAGCATTTTAAGAATGAAACTTCAGTTAGTGAGCTCCACCCTCGCTAGAATAATGTCATCAATATGTTGGTAAAAAGTATGTTATTTTGAACAAGTTGTTTATAGATTTGAAAAACATTATTAGATTTTAGCACTTGATATATTATTTTGTATGTATTTATATTGTTAAGTGGAGCTCTAGTTTGTATGTGTTTAGTGAAATCTGAAGATATAATGTTGAATACCATGTCTTCTTTCTATATATTTGATTTTGTATACCTTGATTTATGTCAATCTATCATCCATCGAGCCTCGAGGTGGTGTGTGTGATATAATTTTTATTTTCTCAGACTTTGACAGCTTTTCTTGGACGGTATATATTTTTTAGATTAGTTGAGAATTGTAATGATCCACGGGGGATTCTGTTCACACGACACCCATCTTTTTCAAGCTTTCCAGAATTACCCACGTCCATGTCCACAAGTCTCCCTTGATTTATTCGGTTTTTTTTTCCTAATTAATTTATTATTATTATTATTTATTTTAATGAGAAGTGATTTATTCGTGTTGGACACTATATAAATAATCAATAGAAGTCTCTTTAAAGAGAGTTTTAAAATCGGAAGATGCTAAAGGTAACTCCAATTTATTTTTTGTGTTCACTTGTTAATTTAGTGCCACTTGTAGGTTAAAATTTAAGCTATTAGTTGACTTTATTTTTTTCGAGCCTAGTTTTTAATCGAAGGTTTACAGTTCTAATCACTCAAATTAAATTGAGTTATAACTTTTTTATTTTTAATGTCTAAAAAGTTGTTGCCCTCTCGAGAAGTAAGGAGGAAATCAGTAACGTCGAGATGATTTATGTCTAGTCGTTTTTTTTTTTTTTTGATAATATGTGGGGAGGGGGGTTTGAACCACAAACCTCGTGGTTGTCAATACAACTTTATGCCAGTTGAGCTATGCTCTTGTTGGCTTATGTCTAGTCGTTTGAGATTGTTATAGTTGTTGAAATAATTGGAGTTAACTGTGCTTTATAAAAATCAACTCTCATAGGAAGGAAATTAGTGTTTGACAAATTTCATATTTAAATATGGAATATCGGGTTATAATATTTGGTAAGTTAATATTAAATTATTGTAAAATAACTATAACAATCAAAATAGATATATATTTGCCACAATAACATAACTCAACTGATATAAAACTTGTTCCCTCGACTAAAAGGTTAGAGGTTCAAATCCCTTCAAAGACAAATATTTCAATTAAGTATAAATTTGTATTAATATTTAACTTCAAAATTTTTAATTTAAAAAAAAACTTCAAAATTTTTACAAAAGTTTAAAGACGATATTAGTTAGAGAAAAAAGGAAAAAAAAAAAGAAGCAATAATTTTTTGCAAGAAAAATAAATAAAAATAGATTTTTTTTCAGAGAGATAGCAAAGTTAAGAGTAGAAGATATGTTAAAGAAATAACGATAAGGAAACTAAAGAAAAGTTGTAGTGAGAAAAAATTAAGGGAGATTTTTTTTTTCAAATCCAGCGTAAGAGATATGTTAAAAGTTATGGGGAAATTTTTAGAAATAGATAAACTATAGAGAAAGAAAAAAGTTTTGAGAGAAAATTTTAGGGAAAAGAAAAATATTTTATTTTTAGAAAAAGAAATTAGAGAGATAAGTTAGAAGAGAAGTTAAATAATGATAAACATTGTAGAGAGGGAAAAAAAGCTAGGTAGAGATAATTTTTTTAGAAAGAGAAAGAGAAATAAGAAAATGATATTGAGATCAAAATTTTAGAGAGAGAAAAAAAAAATTGTAGCGAGAAATTTAGAGAGAAAAAAATAGAAAAAGAAATTAGTTAGAGAGATATATATGAAAGAAGAAAAAATGAGCCTAAGAAGAAAAATGAGTTTTTGAAAAACAAAAATCTATTTTTAAAAACAACGTTTTTTTTTTAAATTTGCTTATAATTTCAAAAATGCTTTTAAAAAACATATAACAAAAAATAGAAATAGTTATCAAACAACTTTTTTTTTAAAAAAATGAAAACAAAAACAAAAGAGAAAACGAAATGGTTACCAAAACAACCCCTTAGGGATAACTATTTGGTTTTTGAAAATTATGCTTGTTTTCTCTTATATTTCCTACCATGACTTTCATCATTTGTTAAGAATCCATTTGAATTCCTAGCCAAATTCTAAAAACAAAAATAAGTTTTTAAAAACTATTTTTTTTTTTCAAAATTGGACTTGGTTTTTGAAAACGAGGAAGAAGGTTGGTACTAAAACAAAAAAAAAAAAAAAAAAAAAATTATAGGTGGACATAGGTGTGTATAAACTTAATTTTCAAAAATAAAAAACCAAAAACCAAATAGTTATCAAACGGGCCTTAAATTTTCAATTTCAGTTCAAATGTTATATACTTTATTGTAAGCTTGAAACTCTAGAATCTATCCATATATTGAATAGTTAGAATCTAATATAAAGATGAACATCTAACCTAAACCTTTAAATTCAAGAAGACTTTTCTTTTTTTTTTTTCAAAAAAATAAAGACTTTTAAAGGGCCACTAGGGCAACAGACCTACAAGGCCCGGTACACAACCAACTTGGAAATTGAGAAGTCCAAGTCTCATTACACCTCTTAAGCCTAACATTTCTAGCTAAGAGATCAACTTCTTTATTGCACTTTCTAGGAATAAAACCAAAAGAAATATCATCAAAGGAAGGGATCATCTCCTAGATGGACGTCAGGATGCCTTCCACGTCACTCCACGCATTTGATTTTTTTGAGATGAAATTTATGGCTAGCTGGCAGTCCGATTCCACTATGAACTTACCGCATCCCAAGCCTAGGGCAATTTTCATACCCTCCAAAATTCCTTTCCATTCAGCCAACAAACACATCTAAACGGAAGTCCATGAAAATCGAAGCAGCCACCCTAGAATCACCATTTTTGTCTCTCTGCAAAGGATGCCTAAGCCAGTCGAAGGAGGAGAATCAGAGCACGGTGCATCTGTGTTAAGCTTCCAGAATCCATCTGGTGGAGGGGACCAACATGTAACTTGATTCGAAGCGGGATTTTGCGGGATGGTATCGATCCAACCATTCGAGAGGGGCTTTACATTTGCACGCTGAAAAGAGTCCAGGTAATCCTCATTCCATTTGCTTCAGTTAGGAATAGGAGGAATATTTTCCCATGGATGACTTTATTCTTGTCGTTCCACAATGCTCATCAAATGACAGCTACTCGCCCTAGGTCCTCTAATGAACTGGTTGCATCAATTTTAAACCACCTATCAATGAAGCTTCCATAGAAGTCCTCCTCCAAAAAAACATGTTTATAGGTTAGATTCCAAATACTCTTCGCCCAAGAACAAAGGAATAAACAATGATCAATACTCTCAACTTGGGATTCACACATAGGACACAAAATGCTTAATCATAGAAGAAATGTTAAGCTTCCATAAGTTGTTCCATACTTTGTTCATAGAGCTAGAACTAGATGATATTCCATCGATTTTTAATTTCATAAAAAGTTTGTACCCACTTTTTACTGTATATTTACCTGTCCTATCATAGTGCCAAATTAATTTGTCATCTAGGTTTCTATTAATAGGTACTGCTTTTATGGTATCACAATTAATACTTATAACTGCCTTCTTAATTAGCTGTATCCCACCCCCCTAAGGGTGTTATGAAATCAGCTACTTTACTGTCTGAATATTCTGGATCTATACATATAGCTATCACTAATACTTCGATTAATCAAAATCTATCACTAATAGTCACTGATAGAATCCAATTAATTGATATTTATCAGTGGTAGACACTGATAGACTTTAATTAGAGTCTATCAATGATAGACATTGATAGAATCTGATTAATCAAAATCTATAAGTGATAGATAGACTATGAGTTTTTTTAAATTGCACATGTATAAAAAAAATGAAAATTAAACAAAAAGTATAAAAGTAACTTACATCATTCGTCAAGAATATCTTCTTGTTCATATTTTTCCAATCCTCAAAATTTTGTGATTTCCAACGAACTAGTCTTGGGTCATTAACTTCAATCTGTTTTGCAAATTATGGAGTCTATCAATGATTGATTAATTGAAGTCAAATAACAATTAACAATTTTCTAAAAGGGATTACAACGTTTTGAATTGACTATAAAACAAAGTTTGTTGAAGTCAACAATCTATGAGTGACTATCACTAATAGATTCCAATAATTGAAGTCTATCTTCGATTTATTAATTTTTTTTTAAAAAAACCCTCCAATTATTGGAGTTTATTAGATGTTGAAAAAACATAAATCAA
Source organism: Luffa aegyptiaca (assembly GCA_017139565.1). NCBI lineage: Eukaryota > Viridiplantae > Streptophyta > Magnoliopsida > Cucurbitales > Cucurbitaceae > Luffa > Luffa aegyptiaca. The sequence goes on from CM029398.1 coordinate 51,994,422, forward strand.
CATAAATCTCAATAATTGGAGTATATATTAAAAAAAAACTACAATGATTGGAGTCTATCATAGGTTGAAAAAACATAAATCAACATAAATCATCAGAGAAACGAATGAGAATTTTTTGAAAAAAAAAATTGATGGATTTTCTCAACTAAAATCGAGAAATGAGGGATTAGGGCTTGCAGGCTAAAAATAGTCAATTGATGGGCAAAAATATTCCGGTTGAATGATTGTGTGCTATATGTGCAATTAGTTTGTAAGTTTGTATATTTGCTATTAATTTTTTGTCATCAATAGAAACTTTTGCAGAACAATAAGGATTTGATTGTTCGATTTTGAAATGTAGGTATCTATTAGAAACTCACTGGAAACATGAGGGATCAAAAAGATATTTTACCTTTTTTTTTTTATTATTTTATTATTATTATTTTTTTATTTTGAAGCGGTATGAATCGTTAGTTAATGGACAATTGGTCGAAAAAGAGTCGCTGGAGAAGACTGGGATATCTTACGCGTCCTCACCACCCATATGTACATATCCTTTTCACAACGCAATTTGAGAAGTCCGCCAAACTCACTCACGTGACCGTGTTGACGTCGACAAGTCTCCCCACTTTCTCACACATTAATGTCTATAAATATAAATAAATAATTTATACATTCTTCCTTCCTTGCCCACTCATTTTGAATGAACAACAAGCCTGGCTTTCCGTAATCGTAATTCATTTCAGCTCACCTACTCTCTGTAACTCTTTTATTTCTTCAAGATTCAAATCTTTACCTAATACCATATTTCAGAAAAATTTTGAATTCATCTATTCCATGCGACACAATATACAACACTATACCATAATTGCAAAAAAGAAATATTATAAATTTTGAAAGTTAAATTCTTATCCAAACAACAGACGAAATTGAAAATCAAATACCGGTTGAGTAAAGAAACCTTTGAGTCAGCCAGCCGCCCTGCGAAAGTCGACAGAAGATGTGGGCGGCCTTCGGAAAGTGTTCCTCCCTCAGCGCAAGTTGACAGAAGAAGAAATGTGCACTTCCTTCCTTCCTTCTTCTTCCCTAACGCCAATCACCAAATCTCCCAAACTTTAATTTCTTTTTCCTTAGTTTTAATTTCGCAATTCAGACCATTCACTCACACGAAACACGGCAATGGGGTTTTTTTTTTTTTTTTTTCAGTTCATTCTAACAGATAGGTTTTTTCTCTGAAAACGAGAAAAAAACGGAGATGGGAATTTCAAAAAAACTTCTCTTCCTTTGCTTCATTCTCATATTCATGGTTTCTACCACCATTTCTCAAATAGAAGTCAAGACCCACTCATGTTCAAACAGCGGCAACTATACCACAAACAGCGTTTACAAGCAAAATCTCGACAGCGTCCTTTCCTCCATCGCATCCAACACCGAGATAGATTATGGGTTTTACAATTTCTCGGCCGGACAGGAACCCGACAAGGTGAACGCCATCGCCCTTTGCCTGGGCGATCTGACGGTGGAAAAATGCAGGAGCTGTCTCAGAAATTCGACTCGGAGGATTCTAGAGGATTGTCCCACCCAGAAGGAGGCTATTGGATGGTACACTGATTGTATGATTCGTTACTCAAATGAATCAATATTTGGCACCGGGAATGACCGAGTGCTTGAGCCAGTTTTTATTGCTGGTAAGAATGCATCGGACATAGATGGGTACACTCAATCACTCAGCACTTTGTTGCAAAGACTGAGGAATCAGGCTGCGTCTGGGGATTCTAGACACAATTTTGCAGTGGGAGAAGTCCCTGCACCCAATTTGGAGACGATATTTGGGTTCCTTCAGTGTACTCCCGATTTGTCGCTTGTGGATTGCAATAGTTGTCTTTTGAACGCCGCTAGTCGCGTTCCAAAAGGAAGTACAGGAACGAGGATATTTTTGACCAGCTGTTATTTGAGATATGAAACTAACGATCTTTTCTACAACGTCCTGTCCCCGCCGCCGCCACCCACTGCTGGTGGCGATTCTTCGCCATCTCTGCCTCCGACGCCAGGTACCGTCGTTCATATGCTCGAACATCTTTCACCATTTTGACTTTTTTCTTGTTCTTGCTGAATTTAGAGTCAACTAAATCACAACTATGTATTAGCTGAACAGGTTAGATAAGCGCTAACATAGCCAGCGATCTTTGTTTTGTAGAAAATAAAAGCAGAATTATTATTATCGTTGTGGCGTCCATCGTTTCAGCCATCGTTCTTGCTGTTGGCATTTACATCATTTTGAGATTGAGGAAGCGAAAGAACAAAAGATCAACGGATCATAAATTTGAAGGTGAGTGGTTTATGGACGTTCCTCTGTTCTTTTAGATGGCAGTTTTGCTTTGATCGTGTGGTTTTAGTATTTTAATCACAAAAATGATCGATTTGCATAATCCTAATCTACGGTCAGGTGTTGTTATTGGGGATACCACTGACGAAATTAGCAGTGTGGAGACAATTCAATATGATTTTGAAACCATTAAAGTTGCAACAGATGAGTTCTCAAGTGAAAACAAGCTGGGACAGGGTGGCTTTGGAGCTGTTTACAAGGTATGGAATGAATTAAGGAATTTGCAAGCACTGCAATGGGGTAAAAGAATAAGGAGTAAATAGATATTCTAACCAGAAATGGAAGTTTATATTTTCAGGGTAAGCTACCTAATGGACAACGTATAGCAGTGAAAAGGCTTGCGAATAATTCACAACAAGGAGATATTGAATTTAAGAATGAAGTCCTTTTGGTTGTCAAGCTTCAACATCGAAACTTGGTTAGGCTGCTCGGATTTTGCTTGCAAAAAAATGAAAGACTTCTCATATATGAGTTTGTACCAAATGCCAGCCTTGACCAATTCATATTTGGTATTACTGATTTCCTTTTGTTTTTGTATTCTTCTTCCTTTCACTTTACTCTACACATTGCATTGGAAAATTTGTTCATCCTTGCATATAATTGACACAGCTATTTAATATGTATGAATGATGCTGTAGATTTTGGAAAGCGGACACTGTTAGATTGGGAAAGACGATTCAAAATCATAAATGGTGTTGCACGAGGACTTCTTTACCTTCATGAAGATTCTCGCCTTCGGATCATACATCGTGATCTAAAAGCTAGTAATATTTTGTTGGATGAGGAAATGAATCCAAAGATTGCTGATTTTGGTATGGCAAGATTGTTCGAAGTCGATGAGACTCAAGGCAATACAAGTAGAATTGTGGGAACTTAGTAAGTAGAGAAGTAAAGATTTGTTAATTTTTCATTATAATATATTTTGGATAATTTTTTATTCGATCTTTTCTATCATTATTTTTGCAGCGGCTACATGGCTCCAGAGTATTTAATGCATGGCCAATTTTCAGTAAAATCGGATGTCTTTAGCTTTGGTGTTTTAGTTCTTGAAATTGTGAGTGGCAAGAAAAATAGTTGTTTTCGCAATGGAGAAAAGATAGAAGATCTCTCAAGCTTTGTAAGTATATAATTAACTTCTTGAAATTACCTCCTTACATAGTGACACTCCGGGAGCTTTTGATAGTATTAGAAGATTTTGATATCAAATATTGTTTAATTTAGTCTTGCATTGTTCTAAAGTAATAATACTGTCTTTATCAAATTTCTTTAGTTGTAATTCACACTTCTACTATTGCACTCACTAACATTTGTATGAAACTAGTAGCTCCAAATTTTGAGTACAATAAATTATAATTTAAAGTGTTGCTGAGTGATAATTGTAATTGTGTTTTAGGCATGGAAAAATTGGAGGGCTGGAACAACTAAAAACGTCATAGATTCAGCACTTAGTGTTGGTTCAAGTGTTGAAATGTTGAGATGCATTCACATCGGATTATTGTGTGTTCAAGAGAATGCAGCAGATCGTCCAACAATGGCTTCAGTGGTTTTGATGCTCAGTAGTTTCTCTCTGACTCTCCCTGTACCATCAGAACCAGCATTCTTCATGCATAGTAACATTGATGAATCCAATACACAATCAAAGGCAGATCGGTGGTTGGAAATGAATGAGGCTACTCATTCTGGAAGCTTACCTCTCCAATCTTTATCAAAAGAAGCTTCAATTAGTGAGCTCCACCCTCGCTAGATCTTTGTCAACTTGTTGGTAAAATATGTTATTTTCAAACTTGTTTTTGGGTCAAGAGACCATAAATTTAGCACTTTGTAATTCTTTGTATTTATTGTTTTATGGAGCATCAAGAGTTGTGTTTTATGGAGCATCAAAATTTAGCACTTTGTTCTGTTCTTATTTTATTTTATTTTTTTAACACCATATGTGAGGTAGGAAGATTCGAACCACAGATTTGTTGATCATTAGTACAATTTTATGCCAGTTGAGCTATGCTCTTGAGATGAGAATGAAAATTTCAATTTCACAAAAAATAATAATAATAATAATAAAACTAATATCTTAATCATTTGAAATCCACCAAGTTGACTTATATTAATTAATTATGTTTAATTCATAAAGAGAATTGAACCTTTTGAACTTGTGACAATTTTTTTCTTAAACGCTTTTATTTTATATTAATGGATGATTGAAGAGGTCTACTTGGATTCAGTGAACGCCACATCTACCTACTTGGACATGTCTCCATTCATTTTCTCACACAATTAACAATTTAACACAAGCTTTTTTAGCCCCTATTTTTGAATAATTTCGCTCGATAAACCCGCAGTTGATCTCCTCAAAAAAAAAAAAAAAAAAAAAAAAAACCCGCAGTTGACTCTCCATTATATCATTAATTTCAACATAGACCTAGTACAAGCTTTTTTAGCCGCTAATTTTGAATAAATTTACCAGTAGTTGACTTTTTTTTAAAAAAAAAACCCGTAGTTGACTTTCATGATAGCAATATCATCGATTTCAATTACCTAAACTTACTGTAGTTATTTTTAAAAATTACTAATGGGTCTATTCCACAATCCAATTGGCACTGTTTGATATTTATTTACGGGCTAAAATGTCTCCTTGTAGAGTACTTTCATTAATTTCTTCTAAAAAAAAAAGTACTTTCATTAATTTCTTTATAAAATTAAAAGAAATTACAGAAACTACACTATGGGTAGAATCACAATTAACGATTATTATTATCTTGAGTTTAACCATTAACAATTATTATTATTATTATTTTTCATCAAAAAACATTTGAAGGTGAGAGGATTCAAACCTCTGACATCTTGGTTGAAGGTACATGACAATTACCACTAATTACCGTCGAGGTATGCTCATTTTGAATTTAACAAGCAACAATTAATTTGAGCAATACCACCAACTTATATGATTGTTGTGTTACACCTCAGTGTTTAGAATTCTATTAATGGAGGAATTTATGGTCCGTTTGGAATACATTTTGATTTAAATATTTTTCAAGAATGCATTTTTTAGAAAACATTTTGTATAAAAATTGTTTAGAATTTAAACACTCACATGTTTGGTTGCATTACCTCATATGTGTTTTAATACACAAGTTAGTGTATACTAAACACTTTTTTTTAAAAAGTTGGTTTCGAGTGTTTCTCCCAAAATAGTTTATTTATCAATCTCATTTTCTAACAAGTTATTCTTAGTGGTTGCCAAACACTATAAATTTTTTCAAAATGATTTTTTTTTTCAAAATTAAACACTTGAAAAGTTAATCCAAACACACTCTTAATCACACAATTTTAAAGACTTCATTAATTTTTTTAGAAATTTAAAGGATTCATTTTAACATGTTGAGGATCTCACATTGAAAAGATAAATAGAGACCTCACAATTTATAAAATAAACGAGTTACTCCTCTTATAGCCAATCGGTTTTGAGATGGAACTCTATGTAATCTAATATGGTAGCAGAATCCATCAAACCTAAACTGATATTCGGTCGAAGAAAAAAAAAATTTGATAAAATTATATATTTAATGACCTGTGCACAAAGTTTATCAGTTTTCGATGGATAATAGCTCAAATTAGAAGTTTCATAGAACCTCTTTTTCAAAAATAAAAGTCACCTGAGTGCAATTATTATTATTTTTTTTCCCAAAAGATGTACTTTAAAGGACTTTGATCTTATTTTTTTATGTTGCAAAAGAAAGAAGACTTTGATTTTGAAAAATTCTAACCTACCCATAGAAAGAAAGTTACTTTAACACCTACCAATATAAAAGAGATTACTTTTAGAACTGATAATAATAATAATGATAAAAATAAGAGATTTTTTTTTTTTTTTAAGTATAAAAGTTTTTGTAGATTTATATGATAAACCATCTTTTGATGAATTAAAATCAATCAATAAAGTAGTTAAAAATATGAAGTAATAACAAATATATAATATCATAGGTTTTGTTTTAATTTATTTTTTAAATTTAGTATCGTTTTATCTGTATAAAAAAATGGATGAAATTTGATAATACAATTTTTTTTTTTTAGTAGATTATTTTCAAAGTGTTTTTTTTTGTAAGAATATATAGTCTCATACTTTCTATTGAACAAGGTGGAAACCATCACACTTTTTAAAAAAAAAATGAAATTCATTAAATAAAAGGAGAAAAGGTAACATCGTTTTCAACCAAAGACCAAAACCAACGAGGGAATACAAGGGACAAAAAAAACGACTCCTCTTCCAGTGTGGAAGAACGCCCTTACTCGACACTAAATTTGCAGGAAGCAGAGGCCATGGAGGTAGCATCGCGCGTGATACCGTGGGCAACCCTATTCTGAGCTCGCGGACAGTGCTTGAAGGTAAGCACATTAAAAAGGGGGCCATGACAAGGATGGCTTCAATAATGTTCTTGATCTCTGGAAGAATTTCATCTTCCTTGTTTAGGCATCTGATAATTTGCAGGCAATCAGATTCGACTTCAACGTTTAGACCGCTGCCGAAGTTCTCGAATAAGGATCTCAACCCTTCCCGCACTGCTGTGGCTTCTAGGACGATGATATAGACCATTTCCTCGCAATGGGTTTCAGACCTGCGTAGATGGGAGACCCTTATGAATCACGGACCAACCACCCAAGACCGCCTTTGCCTAAATCTTCGCTCCAAGAGGCATTGGAGTAAATTTTCCAGGAATTAGCAGGAGGGGGGACCAAGAGGCATCACACTTAATTACCATGGTACTTTTTTCATTGATATTTGTTGGAGTTTGTGTAAATAAACTTGGCTCAAGAGATTTTATGATGAATGTATGCTTATCCTTTAAATTTCAACTACTTGTCGGATAAAAAATCGAAAGTTGAAAAACTTATACATATCCTTTAAAATTTAAGAATTTATTAACCATATCTTTGAAATTATATATATATTCACATTGAAAATGTTCCTCGCATTATTTTCTACTTTTAGAAAGAAATTACTTGCAACTTTAGATTACAATCAAACTCATGGCCTATTTGATAATCTTTTTATTTTCATATTCTGGTTTAAGAAATCACATGTGTATTTATTAATATTATTTTGTTGTTTTCTTAAACTAATATAAAAATTCTGGAAAAAAAAGGAGGAAAAATCAATTTTTACCCATAAATTTGTCAAGTTGTATCAATATTTACCATTAATTTTTAATTTCACCAAATTGCACCTAAAACTTAGAGATAAATGTTACCATCTTAATCTTAAACTTGAAAAAGTATTCCAATTTTGACATTCTAATAAGTTCTTTTTTTATAAAAATTGTTAAAAAAAAATATTCTTATATGCGTTAAATGAATTATATAATATGAGTATGATACCAAATTGATAAGATTTCAAAGAAATTCGACATTAGAGCTAAAAGTTCTAATTTTTATTAAAATTTGTAAGTTTTGAAAAAATTATTAAATAGTAAATTTGTGTTCAATCAAATTTTATTGTTATTATTATTATTTGTAAAAAGATTTGTAGTTTTTTATTTTGGTAAAATTTGTGGAAATTAAATAAAGGTAAAAATTATAACACCTAACCAAGTCTAGATCTAATTAGATGAAATGGAAGGTTCATTGCAAAATTGATATGACTTTGACACGTTTAAGGGCAGAAGTTAATTTTTTTTTCAAAAAAAAAAGGGCAGAAGTTAATTATTTTTTTTTTTTTTTTCCAAAAGAGAATTGTTTTTGTTTTCAAATAGCAAAAAGATAGAGAGATAGCTACCGCCCGCCAAAAAATTTCATAAATTTAATTTAAAAACAATAAAAATAAAAAAAGGTTATGAAAGGAAAGAAAGTCAAGTGATTTGTTGACCATCGCGAAATTTTCCACAGTGGTTGAGGGGACAGCGAACTCGTCTCCGATACGTAACCACGCGTGATTTATACGGAGCTGAAGATTGCTTGTTCAAGAAATTTACACACAAGCTACCAAAATGGAGATGGCTACTCGGAGTTTCACAACGCTTCTCTTCCTCTCCTTGGTGGTTATTGCACAATTGATGTTTACCACAACTTCTCAGCCAGATTTCTTTTACTCCAAATGTTCTGACAAAGGCAACTACACCAGCGACAGCCCTTTCAACAAAAATCTCAACAACGTACTTCGCTCCATCTCCTCCGACTCCAACGCCGACACTCGGCTCGACTACGGGTTCTACAACGCCACCTCCGGTGAAGATCCCGACCGAGCCAACGCCAAGGCTCTTTGTCGTAAAGGCGTTCCCTTGGAAGAATGCAGAAGTTGCGTGAATAACTCAGTCAGCAGGATTATACAAAACTGTCCAAACCAGAAGGAAGCTACGGGATGGTACCACGATTGCCAAATTCTTTACTCAAACAACTCTGTTCACGGTGAGATAGACATGTCCGTGCTACTATGGCCACACAACAGCGGTAGAGCCCCAGACGCGAACGGTTTCGATGAGGAACTGAGGGGGCTGCTGGATCGGCTGCGAAACGAGGCCGCGTCAGGGACTTCTATTCGGAAGTCGGCGGGTGGAGATGTGAAGCTTACAACTCCGAATACGTATACCATATATGGGCTCGTTGATTGTTTTCCCGACATGTCGTTCATGGAATGTGATGTGTGCCTCAGTCGGCTTCAAAGTAATCTTCCTACCTGTTGTAGCGGCAGCATAGGGGCGAGATTAGTTGTGACTAGTTGTCAATTCGGTTATGAGATCCACCCCATCTATGAATCACTTCTCTCTCCACCTCCCCCTTCGCCCTCAGCTGCTGATGTACAACCGCCATCTTCGCCTTCCACACCAGGTAATACTGTTACAATTCTCATAATTAAACACATAACCTCGTAGTAGCATTATATAGCTTTTAAGTTTGCTTTTTTTTTTTTTTTTTTTTTTTTTTTTTTTTTTTTTTTTTTTTTTTATTTCTTCAGGAAATAATGGCAATATGGCTAGAACTGTTATAATCGTTGTGGTGTCCGTCGTTTCTGCCATGGTTCTCGTTGTTGGCTTTTTCAGCATTTTGAGATTGAAGAAGCGAAAACACAAAAGATTATTAGAAAATTTTGAAGGTGAGTGCTTTATGCTTCCTCTGTTTTATTTATTTATTTAATTTTAGATGGTAGTTTTGCTTTGATTTAATTTGTGAAGTTTTTTAATGAATTGATGTTCATGTTCTAATCTACGCTCAGGTGTACTTGGAGACACTGATGCAATTAGCAGTGTGGAGACGATTCAATTTGATTTTGAATCCATTAAAGTTGCAACAAATGACTTCTCAAATGAAAACAAGCTTGGACAGGGTGGATTTGGAGCTGTTTACAGGGTATGAAGAAATGAATTAAAGAATTGCAAACAATGGGTTGTACTAAAGTGATATTCTTACTAAAAATGGACGTAATTTATATTTTCAGGGTAAGCTACCTAATGGAAAACATATAGCAGTGAAGAGGCTTGCACATAATTCACAACAAGGAGATATTGAATTCAAAAATGAAGTCCTTTTGGTGGTCAAGCTTCAACACCGAAACTTGGTTAGGCTATTGGGATTCTGCTTGCAAGGACGCGAAAGACTTCTCATATATGAGTTTGTACCTAATGGTAGCCTTGACCACTCCATATTTGGTATAACAAACCTTTCTTCTTTCTTTGGTACATACACATATTTTGGAAAAGGCATCATTACACTTAATTGATAAAATTATTAACGTATATATATGGATGATGGTGTAGATTTTGAGAAGCGAACGCTATTAGATTGGCCAAGACGATACAAAATCATAAATGGTATTGCAAGAGGACTCCTTTACCTTCATGAAGATTCTCGCATTCGAATCATACATCGTGATCTCAAAGCTAGCAATATTTTGTTGGATGAGGAAATGAGTCCAAAGATTGCGGATTTTGGTATGGCAAGATTGTTTGAAGTAGATGAAACTCAAGGCAATACAAGTAGAATTGTAGGAACTTAGTAAGTACAACTTTCTTTTTCTTTTTCTTTTTTTCTTTTTTCGTTTTCCATTACATTATATGTTTGTGTAAAAAAGTGTAGTAATCTATTGTCATAATTCTTGCAGTGGTTATATGGCTCCAGAGTACATCATGCACGGACAATTTTCGATAAAATCAGATGTCTTTAGTTTTGGTGTTTTAGTTCTTGAAATTGTGAGTGGCCAAAAAAATAATTGTTTTCGCAGTGGAGATAAAGTAGAAGATCTCTCCAACTTTGTAAGTATAAGAATAATTTCTTAAAATCTCTTCAACTATATGACAACATTTCTAATAGCATGCACTAGAAGATTTCGATATCAAAGTATACTTTTTTTTCGTTTTATGTTTAATTTAATTAGTCTTGGGATTGTTTTTAAGCAATAATAGAGGATTATTGCATAAAATCTTTTGTTGTTTTTAAGTAATAATAGAGGATTATTGCATAAAATCTTTTGTTGTTTTTAAGTAATAATAGATCATTATATAGGATCTTTTGTTGTAAAATTCACAAGAATCTGTGTACTAGTTCATCACTAGACACACAGACAGTTTGTGTGATATCAATGGCTTTGAACTTTAGTCCCATTAATTTATGTAATCCTAAGTATAATTATTGTACTTTTTCAGGCATGGAGAAATTGGAAGGCAGGAACAACTACAAATGTCATAGATTCAACACTTAGTGTTGGTTCTAGGATTGAAATGATAAGATGCATTCACATTGGACTGCTGTGTGTTCAAGAGAATGCAGCAAACAGGCCAACAATGGCTTCAGTAGTATTGATGCTTAGTAGCTTCTCTCTAAGTCTCCCACTACCTTCTGAACCTGCATTCTTCATGGACAGTACGACCAATGATTCCAACTCATTGTCAAATTCAAGTCACTTATTAGAAATGACGCAGGCTAAATCATTATGAACGAACACTCGTTCAATTTTCTGAGATTTCAATTTCTGAATTCCACCCTCGTTAGATTGTCATCAGCAAGTCGGTAAAATATATTATTTGAAATTTGTTCTTTGTTTTTTTTATATACTATAGATTTAGCACTTGATGGGTCATTTCATTTGGATGTATTTATTAGTTAATGGAGCATTAAAAGTTGTGTTTAGTAAAATATCGTTGAACACATCTCTTTCTTTTGTTTCTTAGATACGTTCTTTTTTATGGCTTGATATGTCAATATAAGAGTAATTCATCTTCAAGTTTAACTAAACTTCTTTTAAAATGTCTTTTCTGATCTAATTAGCCCCCATTTTGCTATAGGCTCTTATTGAATATTTTTGTTTTTTTATGAAATTTCTTGTCGGCATTACTTGCTAGTTCCGAATCATTCCCTAAAAAGGAAAATGGGTTACGTGAACTGAACTCATTAATGACTCTGAAAACTCTGCATAAAAGTAGTTGAGAACTTGCCTCCAGTGGGAGGACGCATGATTAATAAGGAACAAGTGGATAAGTCTCAGCCGCCTCCGCCTCCGCCCTCCGCTGTTGATGGTGGGCCTTTGCCTCCGCTCTCAGCTGCTGATGTCCCCGCACCATCTTCGCCTTTAACACAAGGTTATACCATTAAAACTGTTATAATTGTTGTTGTTTCAACACACATATAACTTTGTATTAGCATGGTTTTTTTGTCCTCTTCTTTTGCAGGAAATAATGGCAATACTGCTAGAACTGTTATAATCATTGTGGTGCCTATCGTTTCAGCCATCATTCTCATGGTAGGCATTTGCATCATTTTGAGATTGTGGAAGCGAAAGCACAAAATACCATTACCAAAAATTGGAGGTGAGTGATTAGTTTTATGATTGTATTGCTCTGTTTTCTTTAGATGGTAGTTTTGCTTTCATTGTGTAGTTTCTCAAAACATGCTCGTAGCTTTCATCCTACAAATGAATTTGATGTTCATATCTTATTCTACTCTTAGGCCTTGTTGTTGGAGATGCCACTGATGAAATTAGCATCGTGGAGACAATCCAATATGATTTTGACACCATCAAAGTTGCAACAAATAACTTCTCAAGTGAAAACAAGCTGGGACAGGGTGGATTTGGAGCTGTTTGCAGAGTATGAAATGAATTAAAGAATTGCAATCAATGGGGTGTAAACTGTAAAGCACAATGAAGTACTTGTGAAGAATTTTGCCATGTCTTTTTTTTTTCTCTCCTCCACGTCATAATCTAAATGGGCAAGACCAATCCAAGCTGTATTTTTTTGTTTCCTGTATTTTTTCCCTTTGTAAATTTCCCTAATGGGCCTTTTATTCCTCTATTCGTTGAGCCCATTTTCTTTGTATCAAAGAGGTTATAAAATACCTCCTTCAGCCGTTTTGCGATACAGAGAGCAGGGGAGTGATTTTGAGTGAATGGTGAGTTGGGAAAAACCACAGGGATGAGAGGATTGAGTGTGGGAGTGAATCTCCATTGATGTATGCCTATTTTTCGACTGAATAAGATCAATATCCTGCCTCCTTTTGCACAGTGGATGTAGACCATCAATAGATGGTCGAACCACTATAAACAACGGTGTAATCTCTTCTCTCTTCTCTCCTTTTTGTTTTAGTTTGATCTCTGCTATCTTTGGTGTTAGTTCCATCACAAATGGTATCAGAGCAGTCGTTCGGTGATGGAAGTCGTTCAATCGCGTAAGAGATCGTGGGTTAGCGTTGGATTCGATTAAGCAGGTGATCTCCACTCCCGTATCTTTCGCAAACAGAGGTTAGTCGATTACTAAAATTAGTTGTCAGATAAACCCTAAAATTCGAGCTGCTGCATTTCTGATCTGCTGCGAATATATGTCTGCTGCGCCCTTTAAGATCTGCTGCGTACACCTCTGTTTTTCGATCTGCTGAAATATCTCTGTATTTGATTCGATCTGCTGTGTTGATCTGTTGTGTTTCTGAATAGTTTTCGAATATGTCTGCTAAGTTTGAGTTAGAAAAATTCGATGGTAAAGGGGATTTTAGTTTGTGGAGAAAAAAACTTAAAGCATTACTAGTTCAGTTGAAAGTGTCAAAGATTTTAGAAAAACCAGAGGATTTGCCAGAGCCCTTAACTGAAGCTAAAAAACGTGAAATGGATGATTCTGTATTTGTCTGATTCTGTTTTGAGACAAGTAGATGATATTACTACTGCTGTGGAATTGTCGAAAAAACTTGAAGTCATGTACCTGAATAAGTCCCTATCAAATAAAATTCTCCTAAAAGAAAGGTTGTTCGGTTATAGAATGGATACCTCAAAATCTTTGGAAGATAATCTAGATGATTTTGTCAAAATATGCCTTGATGTGACTAATATTGGGGAGAAAATAGATGACGAAAATCAGGCTATAATCTTGTTAAACTCACTGCCAGAAAGTTATAGAGAAATTAAAGCTGCTACAAAATATGGGAGGGATTCCTTAACTTTGAGGCTTGTACTCGATGTCCTTAGATCTAAAGATTTGGAAACTAAATCTCAGAAAAAAGAAACTGAAGCTTTGACAGTACGAGGGAGATCTGAAAACAGAAATAATCAGCCCAAGAACAATAAGAAAGACCATAGCAAGCATAGATCAAAATCTAAGGGAAAAGAAACTAGAGAATGCTTTTACTGTCACAAGCCTGGACACCTCATTAAAGATTGTAGAAAACTACAATATAAGAACAAATTTCAAGCTAAAAAGGAAGGCCAAAATTCTGCTAATGTCCATGAAAGTTATGAATCTGCAGAGGTGTTAACAATTTCAGAACTTAGCCCGAATGAAGAATGGATTTTAGATTCCGGTTGTTCATACCACATGACCCCTCATAAACATTACTTCATAGACCTTGAAGAATTAGATGGTGGCAAGGTCTTGATGGGAAACAACCAACAATGTCTAATTAAGGGAGTTGGATCCGTAAAACTTAGCCTAATAGATGGAACTCATAAAATACTTCCATCCGTGAGATATGTCCCTGATTTGAAAAGAAACCTCATTTCATTAGGGACCTTAGATAAGGCTGGTTACAAGTACAAATCCGAGGGAGGGATCATGAAAATTTCTAAGGGCTCATTGTTGATGATGACAGGAAGTTTGAAAAATGGATTGTACACATTAAATGGTTCGTCTAGTGTGGAAACAGCCAATGTAGCACCTAAAGTAACCAACCAAGAAACTTTGTTGTGGCATAAACGGTTGGCTCATGTGAGTGAAAAGGGGTTAATTGAGTTGTATAAACAGGGGCTGCTAGGAAAAAATAAACCAGAAAATTTACCCTTTTGTGAACAATGCACATTAGGCAAGTCCACCCGAGTACAATTCAATCGTTCAGTACAAAAAACACAAGGGCCTTTAGATTATATCCATTCTGATTTATGGGGTCCAGCAAGGGTATCAACCTTAGGGGGAGCCAAGTACTTCTTGAGCATAATTGATGATTACTCAAGGAAGCTTTGGGTATACTTGCTTAAGAATAAGTCTGAAGTGTTTGAAACATTTTCAAACTGGAAAGCCCTTGTTGAAAACCAAACAAATCGAAAGATTAAGAAGATTAGAACAGACAATGGCCTCGAGTACTTGAATGAAAGTTTTAAAAACATGTGTACAAAATCTGGAATTCAGAGACACTTAACGGTTCCTAACACCCCACAACAAAATGGGTTGGCTGAGAGGTATAACAGAACTATCTTAGAAAGGGTGAGGTGTATGCTAGCCAATGCAAAACTGCCTAAAGTATTTTGGGGAGAAGCCTTAAATACTGCAACATATCTGATAAATAGAAGCCCATCATTGGCATTGAACTTAAAGACACCACAGGAACTATGGACTGGAAATCCTCCAAATTTGAGCCATCTAAAAGTATTTGGATGTTCGGCCTATGCTCACATTAAGCAAGACAAATTAGCTCCAAGGTCTCAAAAGTGCATTTTTCTTGGGTATCCTAATGGGGTCAAAGGATACAAATTATGGACCTTAACTCAAGGAGATACAAAATGCATCATAAGTAGAGATGTCAAATTTAATGAAGATGAAATGCCTTGGGAAAAAGAGGGCAGCTTTAATTATCAAAAAGGAAAATTAGTAGAAGAAAAAACTTTTGATATTCAGCTTGAAGGTGAAGACACAGAACATTCAGCATCATCTTCAAACCAAAATTTAGAAAATTTTGAGCAGCAACCTGAGAGTAACACTGAAATGCAAGTTGATTCACTAAATGAAGGCACTTCAAATCCTCCTCCACAAGATATACAAACTGAAGATAATTTGACAAACTACCAATTAACCCGTGATAGACCAAGACGTGTTATTAGACCACCCTCAAGGTTTGAACAAGCAGATTGTACCATTGAAATCCCTGAATCCGCAGCCTATGCTCTGCTTTGTGATGATATAGATGAAAATTTGGAACCATTGACTTATAACCAAGCAGTAAATTCTGAAAATAAAAGGCAGTGGCAAAATGCAATGGTAGATGAGATGAATTCTCTAGAAAAGAATAACACATGGGTATTGGTAGAAAAACCAGAAAATCAGAGGCTTGTAGAATGTAAGTGGTTGTACAAATTGAAACCAAGTCTTAAAGGTGATAATAAACCAAGATTTAAAGCGAGGTTAGTAGCCAAAGGCTATACACAAAGGTATGGCATAGATTATACTGAAATCTTTTCCCCGGTGGTGAGATATTCCTCAATTCGAGTATTGTTGTCCTTAGTTGCTCAATTCAACTTAGAATTGGAGCAAATGGATGTTACAACGGCCTTTCTCCATGGGGAATTAGAAGAAGAAATCTATATGACACAACCACTTGGTTTTGAGGTAAGAGGTAAAGAACACTTGGTGTGTAGGTTGTTAAAATCTTTGTATGGCCTAAAACAATCCCCCCGTCAATGGTACAAACGGTTTGATGGTTTTATACAAAGTTGTGGCTTCGAACGTAGCATGTATGATAGTTGTGTCTACATAAAGAAAGAAAATGAAATTGTTGTGATGTACTTATTGCTTTATGTAGATGACATGCTAATAGCCTCTCAAGATATGTGTAAAATTGAGGGTCTAAAATTACAGCTTAAAACAGAGTTTGAGATGAAAGACTTAGGGGTAGCAACTAAAATTCTGGGAATGAAAATTGATAGAAACCGACCAGCTGGAACTTTAGTTATCTCTCAATCTGATTATCTTGAGAAAATTGTTAGAAAATACAATTTAGAGAATGCTAAAACAGTTTCAGTACCATTGGCACAACATTTTAGACTCTCTAAGGCTCAATCACCGAAAACAGAAGATGAAAGGAAAGAAATGATCAATATTCCATACTCGAATGCAGTGGGTAGTTTAATGTATGGAATGACATGTACCCGACCTGATTTAGCCTTTGCTATGAGCACAGTGAGTAGATATATGAGTGATCCAGGAAAACCCCATTGGGAGGCAGTAAAATGGGTGATTAGATACGTAAAAGGCAGCTTAAATCATGGACTAATCTACTCAAGAGGGAGTTCTAAAGATGTGTGTTTAGTTGGTTATGCAGATGCCGACTTTGCCGCTGATTTAGATAAAAGGAGATCAACTTCTGGGTATGTATTTACTTTGTTTGGAAACACAATTAGTTGGAAATCTCAGTTACAATCTGTTACTGCTTTATCGACAACAGAATCTGAATATATCTCCTTGGCAGAATGTGTGAAGGAAGGTATTTGGCTGCAAGGGTTAATTAATGAATTGCTTGGAAATATTGATTTGTTTACTGTTTTTAGTGACAGCCAAAGTGCCCTTGCACTTTCCAAAAATCCGTTGTATCATGATCGATCAAAGCATATCGACATCCGCTACCACTACATCAGAGAGAAAGTTTTAAACAATGAAGTCAAGTTGGAGAAAATCTCTTCAACAAATAATCCAGCAGATATGCTTACTAAATCTTTGACAGCCTTAAGGATGCTTCACCTAATGAACCTACTGAAGGTAGGTGTGGGCTAATATCAGATGTTGAAAGAAGAATCTAAGGAGGGCAGCTGAAAATTGATCCATGAGGAGTAAAAAAAAAAAAATCACATGTCAAGAGGGAGATTTGTGAAGAATTTTGCCATGTCTTTTTTTTTTTCTCTCCTCCACGTCATAATCTAAATGGGCAAGACCAATCCAAGCTGTATTTTTTTGTTTCCTGTATTTTTTCCCTTTGTAAATTTCTCTAATGGGCCTTTTATTCCTCTATTCGTTGAGCCCATTTTCTTTGTATCAAAGAGGTTATAAAATACCTCCTTCAGCCGTTTTGCGATACAGAGAGCAGGGGAGTGATTTTGAGTGAATGGTGAGTTGGGAAAAACCACAGGGATGAGAGGATTGAGTGTGGGAGTGAATCTCCATTGATGTATGCCTATTTTTCGACTGAATAAGATCAATATCCTGCCCCCTTTTGCACAGTGGATGTAGACCATCAATAGATGGTTGAACCACTATAAACAACGGTGTAATCTCTTCTCTCTTCTCTCCTTTTTGTTTTAGTTTGATCTCTGCTATCTTTGGTGTTAGTTCCATCACAGTACTAAAGCGATATTCTTACTAAAAATTGACGTTTATATTTTCAGGGTAAGCTACATAATGGACAACATATTGCAGTGAAGAGGCTTGCACATAATTCACTACAAGGAGATGTTGAATTAAAAAATGAAGTCCTTTTGGTGGTCAAGCTTCAACATCGAAACTTGGTTAGGCTGCTAGGATTCTGCTTGCAAGGAAACCAAAGACTTCTCATATATGAGTTTGTACCAAATGGCAGCCTTGACCACTTCATATTTGGTATAACCTTTGTCTTTGTTTCGTCTGCACAAATTGGAAAAGGCAAAACCTTTCATATAATTGACAAAACTAGTGACATATATGTATGATGGTGTAGATTTTGGAAAGCGGACACAGTTAGATTGGGAAAGACGATACAAAATCATAAATGGCGTTGCACGAGGACTTCTTTACCTTCATGAAGATTCTCGTCTTCGAATCATACATCGTGATCTCAAAGCTAGTAATATTTTGCTGGATGCAGAAATGAATCCAAAGATTGCAGATTTCGATATGGCAAGAATGTTTGAAGTAGATGAGACTCGAGGCAATACAAGTAGAATTGTGGGAACTTAGTAAGTACTACTTTCTTTTAATGGAAAGTACAATTCTATTTATTTACCTTTACTATACTTTTGAATAATCTATTGTCATTATTGTTGCGTGGTTATATGGCTCCAGAGTATATAATGCATGGACAATTTTCGGTAAAATCGGATGTCTTTAACTTTGGTGTTTTGGTTCTTGAAATTGTGAGTGGCCAAAAAAACAATTGTTTTCGTAATGGGGAACAAGTTGAAGATCTTTCCAGCTTTGTAAGTATATGATTTACTTTTTGTAATCTCCGTATGCATGGACAACACTTCAAGCGGCTATAACAAGTATTGGAAGATTTTGATGTCAAAAAATTATTGTCTTTTATTGTTTAATTTAAGTCTTGTGTAGTGTTTTGGTGTAAAATATCTCTAATCCATTTGACTATTTTCAATCCTTATATATAATACTTTATCACCAAACCTTTTGTTTTATATTGTTCATTGTGAACTTTTTGAGCATTTTCAATCCATATATGATACTTTATCACCAAACCATTTGTTTTATATTGTTCATAGTGAACTCTACTACAATGGACTATTTAATATGTCAATAAATCCTTTTTGTTTTTGAGCAGCACTAAATGCTAATATTAGTAACAAGTAACCCTGAAATATGTTTATAATTTTTTAGGCGTGGAAAAATTGGAGGGCAGGAACAACTACAAATGTCATAGATTCAACACTTACCATTGGTTCAAGGATTGAAATGATAAGATGCATTCACATTGGACTATTGTGTGTTCAAGAAAATGTAGCAAATCGACCAACAATGACTTCGGTGGTTCTGATGCTAAGTAGTTCTTCTTTCACTCACCCCATACCCTCCGAACCTGCATTCTTCTTGCATTAGTACCATTTATGAGTCCAACACAATGTCAAAGCCAGATGAACGAATGGAAATAATTCGAGCTAGTCATTCTAAAAGCGCATCTCTTCAACCTTTGAAGAATGAAGTTCCAATTACCCATCCTCGCTAGCTTGTCATCACATATGCTGGTAAAGTATTTGTTACTTTGAAAAGTTGTTTTTGATCTTTAAAAACTATAGTTTCAACAGTGATGGATCATTTGCAAGTATTTATTGTTCAATGAAAGCATCAAAAGTTGTGTTTAGTCATACATTTGTTGAATACCATCCCTGAATTATTAGAACCGATTATCGTAGGAAAGAATGACATCCTCATCATTATTTAAAGAACCAATCAACAAAGAAAAATCAACTTTCAATTTTAAAGTCTTAAAATGATTGACTTTTTAGAAATAATTGGACAAATTGCACAAACCATTGGTGAATTGTCCCTCTAAACTTCTAATAGTATAAATTAGACTGTATATTCTCATAAAGCCGAAAAGTTGCATCCAAAAACTTTCAACAGTAAAAATTAAATTCCAAATTTGAACAACTACCAATTTAAAGAAATTATTTGTGCAACTTTTACAAAATATAAAATCAGTAACGATGAAATAAATATCGACATCAGGGTAACTAAAGTGGTCAAACACTGAAGATGTATCTTTCCATAGATTGTCGTTGAAAATTCTCTCGACACATTTGTACTATAATATACAATTAAAAATACATATTAGATTGTGGTTGAAAATTCTCTCAACCCATTTGTAATATAATATACAATTAAATATACATATTTAGAACAATTATTGCAATTCACTCCCTATAGTAATACTATTGTTTCTGTTTTTCTGACATATGGATTCCTCTCGTTCATTTGATCAATTAAACCTCAGACTAAAACAAGTCAACAAAGTCTTCTCTTTCTCTCCAACGACAAATTAATTAAAGAATATGTTTAAAGGCAACTCGTCACGGCGTCATTAATTAATTAATTCGATTCTCCTCTTATCGTGTGAGAATTCAAGGGATGTGAACACATTTAAAACGAAAAATAATTGATGTGGTCTGTTGATGGTCAAATTTGGACACCTCCACGTGCTGTAAATTTGTTTGATAGGAGGAAAAAATGGCTTGCAAGACAGTAAAACCAGTATTTAAATACCTTACCTTAGGGTTTCTAGGCTTTCGGAGACGATTCGAACTGAACTAGATGAAAACGGGGTGTCTAAGAGCACCGAGGACTAAAAGGAGGCGGAAGAGCTTGGCCCGCATAAGCGGGCCGAGAGTCGGGCCAAAGCCCGATCCCTTCGGCCTTGGCCCAACCCTTTGGTCTGTTCTTCCTTTGGGTTCCGTTTCCTGACTGTCTCCTTGGACTAGTATTGCGCTGTCCTCATCTGTCGGAATCCAAAATTACCTAAACATGGTCAATACAATATAATAATTTTACCAATTAAATACTGAGCTAAGTTTTGTTCTGTTTAAAAACTCCCCATTCTGTTAGTTGTGTAATTATAGGCACCGCACCTTATTTGGAACTGGAAGCCCAGTATTGATGGAGATCATAGCGACTTGGAAAAGACTTGTTTTTCTTTACACCTTATCTCTCACAGTCACACACATGCCTTATCCCACCGTTTCCCAATTAGACTTTGCAAAATCCTCATGTCCAGCCGACGCCGGCAACTACAGTACCCCCAACAGCACTTACCGGAAAAATCTACAGACCCTATTTTCCTCCCTCTCCTCCGATCCCCAGTTGATAAATTACGGCTTTTACAATCTCTCCGCCGGAGAGGGACCCGACCGAGTCAACGCCGTCGCCCTCTGCATCGGAGATATTCCGAGGGATAGATGCAGGGTTTGCGTCGACGAAACGACTCGGAAGATTTTACAGGTTTGCCCGACCCAGAAGGCCGCGATCGTGTGGTACAATCAGTGCATGCTCCGGTACTCGCCCACCGAATCTTTGGGCGTCATGAACAATTTGAATCCGGAGTCCATTTTCAACGGCCAGAGGGCGTCGGACCCGAGTAGTTTCCTTGAGGCAGTGAGGAGTCTGATGGGCAGATTGAGAGAAGAGGCTGCTTCGGGGAATTCCACTCGGAAACTTGCGACCGGAAACATGTCGGCCGGCAATGAAACTGTGTACGGGCTTGTGCAGTGCACTCCCGACTTGTCGTCGGCGGATTGCGACAGCTGCGTTGGTCAGCGTTTAGCGATGATCTCTGATGGTAGATCGGAGCAAGAATATTTACGGCTAGTTGTGTTTTGAGATATGAGAACTATATTTTCCTTAAGCCGCCGGCCACTGGCTCTCCCTCCTCATCTCCTCTGCCAACTGCAGGTACACTACGTCGTCTCACGTCATCCTTCTTCTCGGTTCGTAACTTCCTGACAGATAAGTGCAGTTAGACTTACAAAATATATTAAACATATATTTTAAAGCCAAATTTTAAAGGATCAACCTTTTTAAATGTTATCGTCTAAAATTAAACATATATTTTAAAGGGGAATTGCAATGGGTAGCAAAAAATATTAGGATATTTGCAAATTTAGCTCTGATTTTTTAGATTTGCAAACATAGAAAAAATTTAAAAATCTGATTTCCGTTTTTTTTATTATTCCAATTTTACCCTTGTTGGTATATCGATAGGTATATTAGTAGTATATCTGATATATTTTATATTTACTGATATACGAAATATAAAGTATACCAAATTTGATATACTCGAATGAATACAATGATATACCTAATATATACTTGACTTGATAAGCATAACATTTGATATACCAATGATATACTTGACTTTTTTTTTGTTTTTTTTTAGAATACTTGATATGTTACTTTCTTTACTTATATTTGTTATATTTATTTTTCTCTTTATTGAATTATGTGGTGTTACTTTCATATTTTAAATGAAATGTTTGTCTTTTATAAAATAAATGTGTCTTCTATACCTGTTATGAATGTTGATACACCATTGATATACCTCATTTGTATTTTTTTTTTAACTTGCCTCATTTTTTATACTACTCAAATAATTAATAACATTGATATACCTGATTATGAGTAGCTAAATACATCAATGATAGATTTGTTATTAAAAAAATCATTGATATATACGCATTCAACCAAAAGGTTAGAGGTTTAAATCCTCTACCACACATATTGTCCCAAAATAAAGCTAATATATCTAATTCTTCATTGATAAAGTATATCAAAGACATCTAAAACTAATGAAAGCTCATGTGTATACTTCATAAATGAAGTATATTATATTCACGAAAATATACATCTGATATACTATATATTTAGTATATCAGTTGATCGATATACCAAATATCTAGTATATTTTACCCTTGTTGGTATATCGATAGGTATATTAGTAGTATATCTGATATATTTTATATTTACTGATATACGAAATATAAAATATACCAAATTTGATATACTCGAATGAATACAATGATATACCTAATATATACTTGATTTGATAAGCATAACATTTGATATACCAATGATATACTTGATATGTTACTTTCTTTACTTATATTTGTTATATTTTTTTTTCTCTTTATTGAATTATGTGGTGTTACTCACATATTTTAAATAAAATGTTTGTCTTTTATAAAATAAATGTGTATTCTATACCTGTTATGAATGTTGATACACCATTGATATACCTCATTTGTATTTTTTTTTTTAACTTACCTCATTTTTTATACCACTCAAATAATTAATAACATTGATATACTTGATTATGAGTAGCTAAATACATCAACGATAGATTTGTTATTAAACAAAATCATTGATATATACACATTCAACAAAGAGGTTAGAGGTTTAAATCCTCTACCACACATATTGTCCCAAAATAAAGCTAATATATCTAATTCTTCATTGATAAAGTATATCAAAGATATCTAAAACTAATGAAAGCTCATGTGTATACTTCATAAATGAAGTATATTATATTCACGAAAATATACATCTGATATACTATGTATTTAGTATATCAGTTGATTGATATCCCAAATATCTAGTATATTTTTAGGGTTTAATATACTAGATATTTGGTATATCAGTGGATGACGAGCTGAGGTTATTTTAGTCTTTTTGCGTTATTGTTTGGGCCGGGCCAAACTTTTTTTGCTATATCTGCAAACCCAATAAATCAAAGACACGCCTGCAATTATGATTTCTTTTTTTGCTATTGATGCAAATGCCCCTATTTTAAAGGCAAAATTGAAAGGATCAGTTATCGTCTGTTTACTCCTTGTTTTGGGGTTTGTGTCTCATTAGTATTTTTTTTTTTTTAATTTGAAAAGTCTCATTAGTATTTATACTTTATAAAAAAAGAAAAAAAAACTTCCAAATTTAGACACCAACCAGAACATAGCTCATAAAGTTTCGCCAGAATGAGCATAACTCAAAGGTAATTGACACATACTTTCAATCAAAAGGTCGAATGTTTGAATTCTCTCATCTCTAAATATTGTTTGAACTCAAAAAAAAAAAAAAAAAAAAACTAGCATAAATCTTCTACTAAATAACACAGGTCTATGGTTCAAATCTTCCTACTCTCACATACAAGTTCTAAATAAATTAAGCCAGAGAACTATTACTAATAGAGGAATCAAAGCTAATGTGTGCACATACATAATACTAAATCATGTGGTCCATACAATTAAAAAAAAAAAAAATTAAAAAGCTTAAATATAATTACAAGTTTGGTAACTAAATTTTTTAAGAAGATTATTGTATCTAATATCCAAGGTTGCTAAACTTTCAAATTTACATGTAGGTCTATGAACTTTTAAATTTGTGTCTAGTAGACCTTAACCTTTCAATCTTGTACTTTAATTTATGTCTAGTAAGTATACTCGAATGTTAAAAAAATGTGTTTAATAGATCAATGACTTATTAGACACAAAATTGAAAGTTTAGTGATATGTGTTAAGGACAACAAACCTTGGACATACCTTCATAATGGTATGATATTATCTACTTTGAACATAAACCCTAATTTTGTTTTTTGTTCCATCCAAAAAGTCTCATACTAATAGAGTTGTTATATCTCTTACTTATATACATATGATATTCCCCTTATCTAACCAATGAGCCTTTGTTTGCATTCTCTCAATAGTATGTACTAGATATTTTTAAAGTTTAGAAATCTATTATTTGACATAGCATCGAAAGTTTAGGAACTTATTAGATATTTTTATAGTTTGAACACAAATTTTTTTTTTATAAGGATCTACTAGACACTACTCTAAAAGTTTATTCACTAAATTTGTAATTAACCAAATTTAATTAAAAGGAGGATAGTTAACTTGTTAAAGTAGTTAATTTGTTTTCTTTATTATTATTATCTCCACCGTAGGTTATTTCTTATTCATTTATTTATTTTTGCAGGAAGCAATAAAGGCAAAGGCAAAACTACTACTATCATAATCATTGTGGTGTCAATTCTTTCTACCGTCATTGGCATCTACTTCAGTTTACCAAGGAACAGACGAAAATGCAAAATACAATCCCAAGAAGTTCAAAGTAAGCCTTGATATATATATGTATTGCTTGTAGACTTAGTTACTAAAATTAATTTGGGGTTTCAATTTTTAATTTGAATATCTGAAAAATTAAAGGCAATGCCTTCCAAGAAGCAACGGATGAAATTAGCAACGTGGAGACGATTCAATTTGATTTTGACACGATCAAAGTAGCAACAAATGACTTCTCAGATGAAAATAAACTCGGTCAAGGTGGATTTGGAGTAGTCTACAAGGTAACAATATATGTAGGAGGCTTTCCACTATTTTGGATTATTTTTTAAGTGCTTACAAAATGTATTTTTAAATAAAAAAAAAGAAGCTTTTAAGCACTTAAAATGTCATTTCAAATCCCCCTCTGTTATTCAGATGGCAATAGAATTCAAAAACAATTTTAATAACTATTATATGCATCAAATAACTTAGGGAAAGTTGTCGAATGGACAAAACATAGCAGTGAAGAGGCTTTCAAGGGGTTCAAATCAAGGAGACTTGGAATTCAAAAATGAAGTCCTTGTGATGGCCAAGCTTCAACACAGGAACTTAGTTAGGCTTGTTAGAAAAACGTGGAAGACAAGTATGAGTGGAGATGATTTTTCATTCAACTAAACATGCCTTTATATAGGCTTACAAAAGTAACCATAGAATACCAATGGTTCAAACTTTTAAATGTCATAAAATGCTCCCATAACTCACCTAACTCCCAAAACTCAAAAGTCACTATTGGTTACAAGAAACCAAAAGCCAAGTCACAAAAACCAAAAGTCACACTAAATGCCACAAATAAAGTTTAATAATGAAAACTTTTCATTTTCTCAACACCCCCCCTTAAACTTGATTTGTTACACCAAGTAAACTCCTCATTCTGATAAAAGTCTCCAACTTGAGGGGCAAATATCTCATCATAGTCGATGCCATGTCGTTGACTATACCCTTTCACCACTAGTCTCGCCTTGTGTCTTTCAACATCGCCATTGGCCTTTCTCTTTGTCTTGTATAACCACTTCACTCCGATTGGTTTGTGCCCTTTTGGAAGCTTGGTCAACTCCCATGTGTCATTTTTCTCTATCGCTCGAATTTCTTCATCCATTGCATCCTTCCATTTCTTGTTTGCAATGGCTTCTTGGAAACTAATAGGCTCACAATCACCAAAAAGACAATAGAGAGTTATGTCATTTTGATTTTCATTTACCTCATTAAGTTCCTGTAGACTTCGGGTTCCTCTTGGACCAATTTCATTCTCATAATCACTGGATGAACCTTCAGATGACGATCGATCGGTCAAATGGGATGGCACTGGACTAGGCAAAACTTCACCCATTTCATCTCTGGTTGGCTCATTTTCATCATCTTCTTCAAAATATGGAAGGAAATCATACTCCTCCTCCTGTGTATTCCAATCCCAAGATGCTTGTTCATCAAAAACAACATCACGACTAATAATTACCTTCCCATTCAAAGGATTGTAAAGGCGATAACCCTTTGAACTTGCATCATAACCGATGAATATGAGTTTCTCACTTCGATCGTCGAGCTTGGTCCTTTTTTCCTCTGACACATGAGCATATGCAATACTCCCAAATACCTTGAAATGACCAATTCCTGGCTTTCTTCCATTCCAAGCTTCTTGAGGCGTCTTGTCAAGCACACTTTTGGTTGGTGCTCGATTTGTCAAATAGACCGCACAAGCTACGGCCTCCGCCCAAAATTCCCTTGGCATTTTCTTTGTCTTTAGCATGCTTCTTGCCATATTCAAGATTGTCCGATTCTTCCTCTCCACCACGCCATTTTGTTGTGGTGTCCTTGGCACTGTTAACGGACGTCGGATGCCTTTTTCATCACAAAACTGTTTGAACTCATTTGATGTGAATTCACCACCTCGATCAGTTCTCATGGCTTTGATTGTAAGATTGCTTTCATTCTCCACACGTGCCTTAAATCTCTTGAAGATTTCAAATACTTCCGATTTTTCCTTCAAAAAGTACACCCATGTTTTTCTAGAAAAATCATCAATAAACAGAAGGAAGTATTTACTTTTACCATGAGACTCCGGTTTGATCATTCCACACACATCGGCATGGATGAGTTCTAGAGGCTTCTTGGCTCTTGTCATAGATTCCTTCGGAAAACTACTTCGATGATGTTTGCCAAGTAGGCATCCTTCACACACTTGGTTCGGCTTGTGAATGTGCGGTAAACCCCGCACCATCTGCTTCTTCGACAAGTCTTCTAGACTTCCAAAATTGAGGTGTCCGAACCGTAGATGCCATAACCAGGAGAGATCCTCATAATACGTCTTCAAGCATTTTGGAACATCATTACATATATTCAAAGGAAACATTCGGTTTTTTGTCATGGAAACTTTAGCAATAAGTCTCTCATGATTATCCCTCAAATACAAACAATTGTTTTTCATTTAAACTTCAAAACCTTTCTCTAACAATTGTCCTACACTCAATATATTATTTTTTATATTGGGAATGTAATAAACACTTGTAATATATTGATTTTCTCCATTTTTTAACCGAATGAGAATTTTACCTATTCCTTTGATGGCGGCCAAAGAATTGTCTCCAAAGGCAATATTACCTTTCTCCATCTCGTTCAACTCTGCAAACATCTCGCGTTTTCCACACATGTGGTTTGAGGCTCCGGTGTCAAGATACCACATACTATCTTGACTCTCTTCTTCTCCCTTTGAAACCATAAATAAAGTTCCATTCTCCTCTGCATAATTAGATTGCCCTTGATGGGCTTTGGATGTGCTGGCGGCTGACTGATCCTGATGCTTCCGATCACTTGATTCTGATTGAGATGAGTAACACTCATTTGCATAATGGCCATACTTATTACAATTATAACATTTTACCTGAGATTTATCTCTCCCAGATCTTCCACCGCGTCTTCCACGACCTCGGCCTCCTCTTCCTCTTGAGGAATCACTCGAATTTTGAGAAACATCGGTGTTGGTTTCACCTCTTCCACCACGGCCTCGACCACCACGTCCACGACTATTCTCCTCCTTGAGTTTGAGTTGGAGAAGTTGTTCAACGGTCTCTGTTTGCTCCATCCTCCTTTTCTTTTTCTCCTCATAGGCTTGCAATGAGCCTATAAATTGTTCAATCGTCATAATCTTGAGATCCTGTGTCTCCTCGATTGTCGTGGCAATAATCTCGAACTTTGTATTTAGGCTCCGTAGAACCTTTTCCATGACACGAACATCGGCGATTTCTTCACCGTTTCGTCTCAATTGGTTGACGACGGTCATTACTCTTGTGTGATATTCTGCTATCACCTCCGTTTCCTTCATTTGTAAAGATTCAAACTCACCACGTAAAGTTTGCAACCGTACCTTTTTCACACGATCGGCTCCTCTATGAGTCGATTGGAGCTTGTCCCATGCCGCCTTTGACGTCTCGGCATTGGCAATGGTCTCAAACGTGTCTTCGTCCACCGATTGGTACAAGATATAGAGGGCCTTCTTGTCCTTCTTTCTTGTCTCCTTTAACGCATCTCTTTGCGCTTGATCGGCTCCAGCTTCCGCCTCTTGGAAACCATTCTCCACGATCTCCCACACATCTTGTGCTCCTAGTAACGCTTTTATCTTGATGCTCCAATTGTCATAGTTGAGCTTGGAAAGCATCGGTAGTTGAAGCGAACCCATCCCACCGTTGGCCATTTCTCTCAATTTTTTGCTACTCGCTCTGATACCACTTTGTTAGAAAAACGTGGAAGACAAGTATGAGTGGAGATGATTTTTCATTCAACTAAACATGCCTTTATATAGGCTTACAAAAGTAACCATAGAATACCAATGGTTCAAACTTTTAAATGTCATAAAATGCTCCCATAACTCACCTAACTCCCAAAACTCAAAAGTCACTATTGGTTACAAGAAACCAAAAGCCAAGTCACAAAAACCAAAAGTCACACTAAATGCCACAAATAAAGTTTAATAATGAAAACTTTTCATTTTCTCAACAAGGCTGCTAGGGTTCTGCTTGGATGGAAATGAAAGACTTCTCATCTATGAGTTTCTACAAAATACCAGCCTTGATCGGTTCATATTTGGTATATAATGTCATTTTGATTTTCTCCTTGTCCTTTATTCATTGAAATTAACATGTATTTAAATATTAGTATGTATGCTTGATGGTGTAGATGTTGCCAAACGGACGATTTTGGATTGGGACAGACGATACAAAATTATAACTGCCATTGCTCGAGGACTACTATACCTCCATGAAGATTCTCGTGTTCGAATAATTCATCGTGATCTTAAAACTAGCAATATTTTGTTGGATGAAAAAATGAATCCTAAAATTGCAGACTTTGGCATGGCAAGATTATTCAAATTAGATGAGACTCGAGGTCAAACCAATAGAATAGTGGGAACTTAGTACGTTTCAGTTTCACTATGACATCCTCCTTTTGTAAGATTAATTAATTTCAATTAACTTTTTATTCTTTATTTTTCCAGTGGTTACATGGCTCCAGAGTACGTATATCATGGACAGTTCTCACCCAAATCAGATGTGTTCAGTTTTGGAGTTCTAATTCTTGAAATCATAAGTGGCCAAAAAAATAATTGTTTTCGCAATGGAGAGGACAACGGGGATCTTTTAAGCTTCGTAAGTATTTATATATAATCAAATAATATCTCCTGGTGTGAATTATTAATGAAAAGGCACTAGGATTGATTGTGTTAATAATACTATATAATTAACATTTTCCATTAACATGACATGGATTGGAAAAATTGGAGGGCAGGAACACCTGAAAATGTAATAGATAAGACACTAATTTCAGGTTGGAACAGTGAAATGATAAGATGTATTCATATTGGATTGTTATGTGTTCAAGAGAATGCGGTGGATCGACCAACAATGGCTTCCGTAGTTTTGATGCTTAACAGCTTCTCCTTGACACTCTCTTTACCCTCTCAACCTGCCTTCTTTCTGCACAGCAACTACATCTTGTCAAATGCATATCATCATTCCCAAACTGTTCCTCTTCAAGCTTCAGAAAATGGAGTTTCCATATCCGATTTTTATCCTCGCTAGCTCACTCTCTCTGCAGTCTGCACTTGCATGGTAATATAATCTCTTCTGGAAAAAGGAAATTCAAAACATAAGATTTTTTCAATCAAAGGTATTGCAAGGAGAAGATAATTGCCCGGCCCCTTGAAGTTGATTTTGCTTCGATGTAAATTCTGAGAAGTTTTGTTATTGTATCATCTCTGTAACGTTGATTTCCTATGTTTCATCCATATGCATTGTTTTCAATAGGAATATTTTAGTTCAGAATTGAAGTTGAGCATTTTAATATTTTTGTTAAGCATAGTCATTTAAATAAAAATTTAGGTTTGAATTCTATTACGTTTCAAGAACTTTCAGCTTTATATATCATTTTGGTTCAAAAACTTTATTTGGTTGTTATTCTCACATCAGTTTCTGCTCCATCTGGGACATGTTTGGGAGTAATAATTTTAGTAAAAATGACTTGTTTACAAGTGATTTATCAATACAGAAGCATCTATGACCAAAAAAACAAGTAAATTACAACATAAAACTGAATGGTATATGGCAAGAAATAGAGGTTTTGATGGCTGAGGAAGGTTAATCGACTGGCTTCCTAACATTAGAACAACCACTGACATGGTGGGTCTGATGTTTGGATCTTCTTGTACACACAACAACCCAATGTGAATCCATTTTACAGCCTGACTCACAGGGCAATCTCCAGCCAAGTTCTTGTCCACCATTTCTTCTGCTCTACCTTCAGTCCACAGCTCCCATGCCTGTTCAATTGTTATGTTGTTAAACAACCATCACAAAAATGAGAGGATGAATTTTGAAGTTGATGTTTGATCAAGAACAGAAGCATACATATGACAGAAGGTTTTGTGCTCTGTCCATGTTCAGAAAACCAATGTTCTTTCTCCACTGATCACTTCCAGGATAAGAACTCCAAAACTGTATTCACTCCTTTCTTCTTTCCTTTGTTTTGTCTGTGTTTTGTGTCTAGCATTAGAAGTTGTGTTCAGTAAAATATTGTTGAATACATCTCCTTTTTGTTTCTTAAATTTGATTCTGTATAATTTGATTATATTTATGCCAATATAAGAGTAATTCACCTTTAAACTTCCCATAGTTTTTTTTTTTTTTTTTTTTTTTTGAGAAAATTAAACTTCCCATATAAACCTTAATGTAAAGCTCCCACAAGAAATTGTTAATTATATCTTGTCCCGCGGAGTGTTGGTGAACGAGATAATACTGTGTACCTATCTCATGTTGATGTTGTGATTGTGACTTGTGAGATCGGTCTCCTTCTTGTTTTGCATTTGTTCTCATCCTCGCTGTTTTGTCTTTACTCAACTTTACCGTTAAAAATAAATAAAAATTGTGGAATGAAAATAAATTCTTTAAATTATATTTACTACATCATTTTGAAATCCAGATCACAACAAAGATATGGTCATTGGTATTATTTATTAATATTTAGCATTAAAATAAATTTTAAATTGATATAAGAGCAAAAGAAAAGTAGTTGACCGATTTTTTCTTTTTTGACAATATGTGGGGGTGGGAGATTCGAAATGACCTTTTGGCCATTAGTACAAATTTTGTGGCAGTTGAGTTATATTGGTCATTAGTACAAGTTTTGTACCAATTGAACTATGTTCATATTGACTATTTGTACTAATTGAGTCGTGTTCATGTTAGCTAAAACAAACGATTAAAGTAGGGAAATAATGACAATTTCATCATTACTTAAAGAACCACCCAAGGAAAATCAACTTTCAATTTTAAAGTCTGAAAATGATTGACTTTTGAGAAATAATAATTGGACAAATTGCACAAACCATATGTGAATTGCCTCTCTAAACTTCTAATAGAATAAATTAAAACTTATATTCTCATAAAGTGGAAAAGTTGCACCCAAAAACTTTCAATAGTAAAAATTAAATTTCAAATTTTAACAACTGCCAATTTAAGGATGATTTGTGCAAGCCAAAAGTGAGCATCAAGGTAACTAAAGTGACATATACTTTTGACTAAAAGGTCAGAGATTCAAATTCTCAACCCTCAGATGTTGTTTAACTCTACAAAGAAAGAAAAAAAAATATGATGATTTGTACAAGATGTCCAAAATATAAAAAGCAGCAACAATGGAAATAAATATGGACATCAAGGTAACTGAAGTGGTCAAACACCGAAGATGTATCTTCACATAGATTGTGGTTGAAAATTCTCTCGACCCATTTGTAATATAATAATATACAATTAAAAATACATATTACTCTCTATAGTAATACTATTGTTTCTGTTTCTTCTGGGGACATATGGATCCCTCTCGTTTATTTGATCGATTAAATTACCTCACTCAAACTAAAAAAAAAAGTCAACAAAGTCTTCTCATTCTCTCCAACGACAAATTAATTAAAGAATATGTTTAAAGGCAACTCGTCACGGCGTCGTTAATTAATTCGATTCTCCTCTCATCGCGTGAGAATAATCTAAAACGAAAAACGATGGATAAATTACATAAATATTATATTTTAAAAATAAAATTAGGTAAAACAGATACTCTTGAAAAAAATTAGAGAAAACGAACTAAAATTTTGTCTTTATTCAAGGTTACATTGCGCCTCGCAAAGCAGAAATGGATGGACTGGTCAGCACCTGCGATTCTGCTTTCTTTATTTTTCTCTCTTTTTTCTTTTTTCATTTTTTTTGACTTTGTATTTTTTTTTCAATTAATGATTGTAAAATTTATTTTTTCTTTTCATTTGATTTTTGTTTTTTTTTTTCAAATTTGAATTTTTTTTATCCTAATGATTAAAATGATTTTATTTTTTTTAATTTCTTTTATATTTTAACTTAGTAATGGAAAATTGATTGTAATTATTTTATTGATTTTTTCCTATTAAAATTTAGTTTTAATTTATAGTTTTATATTTTTTCTTCAAATTCTAATAACTAAAAAGTGATTACTATACCATACTATTAAAAGTTATTATTATTTTTATCTAATTTAATGATTTTATATTTCTAAAAAAAAATTAATGATTTTATAAAATTAATAATAACTTTTAATGGTAGGGTAATCGTTTTTCAATTATCACAATTTGAAGAATAAAATATAAAATTATAAATTTAAAATAAATTTTAAAAGGAAAAATCAATAAAATAATTACAATCAATTTTAGTCATTAGGATGAAAAAGAAATATAAATTTGAAAATAGAAAAACAAAAATCAGAAAATGAAAAAGAAAAAACAAATTTTACCATAATTAATTGAAAAACATATACAAAAGTAAAAAAAAGAAAAAAAAAAAAGAAAAAAAGAAAATCGCTGGTGCTGACCAGTCCACCCATTTCTGCTAGGGGCCGTTTGGTGCGCCGGAATTGAATGGAATGAAATCTGATGTCCATGAGAATATTTTGCTGGAATCATGATTCCCATGCCTGTGTTTGGTGCATTGGGTTTGGGTTGGAATTAATGGAGAGAGAAATAGTGGGATCCACCAAAATTATAAGGAAAATAGAAAAAGAAATGGTGGGTCCCATCAAAATTATAAAGAAAAATTGAGAGAGAAATAGTGGGACCCACCAAAATGTGGTTAAAATAGAAAAAGAAATGGTGAGCCCCATCAAAATTATGAAGAAAAATAGAAGAAAAATGGAGAAAGAAATAGTGGGACTCACAAAAATGTGGGAATGGGTTGGAATCACATGCCCACCATTTCATTCCAAACCCACACCATTTCAGGCCAACCAAACATAGGCATCCCTTTCCAATCCATTCCAAACTCGTGGGCCAAACGGCCCCCTAATGTCACGGATTTTAATACACACAAAATTTTTGCTTGTTTTCTTTAATTTTTTTTTCAAAATATCTGTTTCACCTAATTTTATTTTTAAAATATAGGATAAAATACATTTTTGGTCTATGAGATTTGAAGTTGATATCTACTTGGTCTCCAAGTTCCAAAAGATA
Source organism: Luffa aegyptiaca (assembly GCA_017139565.1). NCBI lineage: Eukaryota > Viridiplantae > Streptophyta > Magnoliopsida > Cucurbitales > Cucurbitaceae > Luffa > Luffa aegyptiaca. Next base: position 52,028,310 of record CM029398.1, read on the forward strand.
CACTTTATTCTCCAAAGTTTGAAAAATAGTTTTAAATGATTAATGAATTAATTTGATCGTTAGAGGCACCTCGAGGTAACAAATTTTAGATGAGATGAAAAAAATTTATTATTTTATATTAATTTTTTTTAGATTACATGACTTTTCTCTTTTTTTTCTCCACCAAATCACCATCTTTATCCCTCTTTTTTTTTTCTCTCTCTAGAACGTACATTCCTCACAAATCTCTCTCCTCTCCCAAATGGAGATGAAGATGATGATTTGTCCACCTCATTTAAAATTTGTCCTCTCACATGTGCCGCATCATTACATCAGAGACTTGTATCTTTTGAAACATCGGAGATCAAATAGACATCAACCTCAAAGGAGCAAAAGTGTATTTTGCCCTAAAATATAATATTTATCTAATTTACCCAAAAACGATTGATGTGGTCAATACAATATAATAATTTTACAGATTAAATAGTGGCCTAAGTTTTGTTCGGTTTAAAAACTCCCCATTTTGTTGGTTGTGTACCTTATTTGGAAAGAAGCCCATTATTGATAATGGAGATCAGAGCGACTTGGAAAAGACTTGTTTTTCTTTACACCTTATTTCTCACACAGATGGCTTATCCCGCCGTTTCCCAACTGGACTTTGCAAAATCGTCATGTCCAGACGCCGGCAACTACAGTACCCCCAACAGCACTTACCGGCAAAATCTAGAGACCCTATTTTCCTCCCTCTCCTCCGATCCCCAGTTGATAACTTACGGCTTTTACAATCTCTCCGCCGGAGAGGGACCCGACCGAGTCAACGCTGTCGCCCTCTGCATCGGAGATATTTCGAGGGATATATGCTTGACTTGCGTCGACGAAGCGACTCGGATGATTTTACAGGTTTGCCCGAACCAGAAGGCCGCAATCGTGTGGTACAATCAGTGCATGCTCCGGTACTCGCCCACCGAATCAATGGGCGTCATGAACAATTTGAATCCGGAGTCGATTTTCAACGGCCAGACGGCGTCGGACCCGAGTAGTTTCCTTGAGGCAGTGAGGAGTCTGATGGGCAGATTGAGAGAAGAGGCTGCTTCGGGGAATTCCACTCGGAAACTTGCGAGCGGAGAGATGTCGGCCGGCAATGAAACTGTGTACGGGCTTGTGCAGTGCATTCCCGACTTGTCGTCGGCGGATTGCGACAGCTGCGTTGGTCAGCGTTTAGCGGTGATCTCTGAGGCTAGGATCGGAGCAAGAATATTTTCGGCTAGTTGTGTTTTGAGATATGAGAACTATATTTTCCTTAATCCGCCGCCGGCTAATGCCTCTCCCTCCTCATCTCCTCTGCCAACTGCAGGTACACTAACTCGTCTCACGTCATCCTTCTTCTCGGTTCCTAACTGTGCAGTTAGACTTACAAAATTAAACATATATTTTAAACCCAAGTTTGAAAGGATCAACGTTTTAATTTTTTTTTTTTTTTTTAAGGATCTCATTAGTATTTTATACTTTATAAACTCAACTTTCAAATTTAGACACGAATATGAGTATAGCTCAACTAGTATAAAGTTTCGGCACAGAGGTATGTGGTTTATAATTTAAAAAAAACAACCTTTGACATATCTTCATGATGGTATATCAAGAGGGATAGTTAATTTGTTTTTTTTTTTTTTTTTTTTTATATAATATGGAGTGAAGAAATTTGAACCACATACCTTATGATTATCAGTACAACTTTACGTGAGTTGAGCTATGTTGTTGTTGGTGGGGATAGTTAACTTGTTAATGTAATTAATTTGTTTTCTTTATTATTATTATTATTATCTCCACTGTAGGTTTTTACTTTTTTTTTAAGAGAGAGGTTATTACTTATTCTATGTCAAAAAAAAAAAAAGTTATTACTTATTCATTTATTTATTTTTGCAGGAAGCAACAAAGGCAAAGGCAAAACTACTACTATCGTAATCATTGTGGTGTCAATTCTTTCTACCGTCATTCTCGTTATTGGCATTTACTTCAGTCTACGAATGAACAGACGAAAACGCAAAATACAATCCGAAGAAGTTCAAAGTAAGCCTTGATACTTTCTCCCAAAGAAAAAAAAAAAAAAAAGAAAAGAGTACGCCTTGATATATAATTTATGTATTGCTTGTAGATTTAGTTACTCAAATTAATTTGATCTCTGAAAAATTAAAGGCATTTCCTTCCAAGAAGCAACGGATGAAATTAGCAACGTGGAGACGATTCAATTTGATTTTGACACGATCAAAGTAGCAACAAATGAGTTCTCATATGAAAATAAACTTGGACAAGGTGGATTTGGAGTAGTCTACAAGGTAACAATATATGTATGAGACTTTGAACTATTTTGAATTATTTTTTAAGTGCTTACAAAAAGTATTTTTAAATAAAAAGAAAGCTTTTAAACACTTAAAATGTCATTTCAAATCGCCCCATATTATTTAGATTGCAATAGAATTCAAAAACAATTTTAATAACTATTATATGCATCAAATAATTTAGGGAAAGTTGTCGAATGGACAAAACATAGCAGTGAAGAGGCTTTCAAGGGGTTCAAATCAAGGAGACTTGGAATTCAAAAATGAAGTCCTTGTGATGGCCAAGCTTCAACACAGGAACTTAGTTAGGCTGCTAGGGTTCTGCTTGGATGGAAATGAAAGACTTCTCATCTATGAGTTTCTACAAAATACCAGCCTTGATCGATTCATATTTGGTATATAATGTCATTTTGATTTGCTCCTTGTCCTTTCTTCATTGAAATTAACATGTCTTTAAATATTAGCATGCATGCTTGATGGTGTAGATGTTGCCAAACAGACAATTTTGGATTGGGACCGACGATATAAGATTATAATTGGCATTGCTAGAGGACTACTATACCTCCATGAAGATTCTCGTATTCGAATTATTCATCGTGATCTCAAAACTAGCAATGTTTTGTTGGATGAAAAAATGAATCCTAAAATTGCAGACTTTGGCATGGCAAGATTATTCAAATTAGACGAGACTCGAGGTCAAACCAATAGAATAGTGGGAACTTAGTAAGTTTCAGTTTCACTATGACATCCTCCTTCTGTGAGATTAATTAATTTGAATTAATTTTTCATTCTTTGTCTTTCCAGTGGTTACATGGCTCCAGAGTACGCGTATCATGGACAGTTCTCACCCAAATCAGATGTGTTCAGTTTTGGAGTTCTAATTCTTGAAATCATAAGTGGCCAAAAAAATAGTTGTTTTTGCAATGGAGAGGACGGCGGGGATCTTTTAAGCTTCGTAAGTATTCATATATAATCAAATAAAATCTCGTGGTGTGAATTATTAATGAAAAGGCACGAGGATGATTGTGTTAATAATACTATATAATTAACATTTTCCATTAACATGACATGGATTGACGGTGGATGTTTGGCAGGCATGGAAAAATTGGAGGGCAGGAACACCTGAAAATGTAATAGATAAGACACTAATTTCAGGTTGGAACAGTGAAATGATAAGATGTATTCATATTGGATTGTTATGTGTTCAAGAGAATGCGGTGGATCGACCAACAATGGCTTCCGAAGTTTTGATGCTTAACAGCTTCTCTTTGACACTCTCTTTACCCTCTCAACCTGCCTTCTTTCTGCACAGCAACTACATCTTGTCAAATGCATATCATCATTCCCAAACTGTTCCTCTTCAAGCTTCAGAAAATGGAGTTTCCATATCCAATTTTTATCCTCGCTAGCTCACTCTCTCTGCAGTCTGCACTTGCATGGTAATATAATCTCTTCTGGAAAATGGAAATTCAAAACATAAGATTTTTTCAATCAAAGGTATCGCAAGGAGAAGATAATTGCCCGGCCCCGTGAAGTTGATTTTGCTTCGATGTAAATTCTGACAACTTTTGTTATTGTATCATCTCTGTAACGTTGATTTCCTATGTTTCATCCATATGCATTGTTTTCAATAGGAATATTTTAGTTCAGAATTGAAGTTGAGCATTTTAATATTTTTGTTAAACATAGTCATTTAAATAAAAATTTAGGTTTGAATTCTATTACGTTTCAAGAACTTTCAGCTTTATATCATTTTGGTTCAAAAACTTTATTTGGTATGTTATTCTCACATCAGTTTCTGCTCCACCTGGGACATGTTTGGGAGTAATAATTTTAGTAAAAATGACTTGTTTACAAGTGATTTATCAATGCAGTAGCATCTATGACCAAAAAAAAAACAAGTAAATTACAACATAAAACTGAATGGTATATGGCTAGATTGAAGCACTGGTGGACGACTGAGTTGTGGTAAGGAATTTTGTCCCTGTTTTAGTGGTTGAATATTGATATGTAATGAGAGCTCCTCCACCCGAAAGAAATAGAGGTTTTGATGGCTGAGGAAGGTTAATCGACTGGCTTCCTAACATTAGAACAACCATTGACATGGTGGGTCTGATGTTTGGATCTTCTTGCACACACAACAACCCAATGTGAATCCATTTTACAGCCTCACTCACAGGGCAATCTCCAGCCAAGTTCATGTCCACCATTTCTTCTGCTCTACCTTCACTCCACAGCTCCCATGCCTGTTCAATTGTTATGTTGTTAAGCAACCATCACAAAAATGAGAGGATGAATTTTGAAGTTGATGCTTGATCAAGAACAGAAGCATACATATGAGAGAAGGTTCTGTGCTCTGTCCATGTTCAGAAAACCAATGTTCTTTCTCCCACTGATCACTTCCAGGATAAGAACTCCAAAACTGTATACATCCGACTTAACTGAGAATAGTCCCTCCATAGCATACTCCGGCGCCATATAACCACTATAAGATTGAAGCAACAGATTTGAAAATGATGAATACAAAAATAATGATGCATATATATTTATGCCTAGAACATTGTTAGCAGAGGAGACTTTTCTATTTTTACTGTCAAGTAAATCCATTTTGGACAAAAGCTTACATGATTTTACTTTTGGACTCTAAAATCTTCATATTAATTGAGATGTTGTTTTCACTTGAATACTCGGCATCTTTTCTCCTTCTAACCTATCTGCAATTATATATACATTTCAAATATATAATGATTGAATAGATTACTGCATATGACTTACTATGTGCCAACTATTCTATTGGTGTTTGCATCCATTTGTTTGCTTCCAAATATCCTAGCAGTTCCAAAGTCTGATATTTTTGGATTCATGTCCTCGTCTAACAATATGTTGCTCGCTTTCAAATCCCTATGGATAATTTTGAGTCGAGAATCTTCATGGAGGTAGAGAATTCCTCTTGCAATCCCAGTGACAATATTTTCACGCTTGAGCCAGTCAAGTTGTTTGCACTTCAGTGGATCTTCAATTGCAATTAGATCAGTAAAAGCTCATGACATGGATTTTTTCCTTTCCACGAGGTTAGGAAAAGGTGTATGGAGAATGAAATTGAAACCATATAAGAAAAAGAGACTGACCAAACAAGAAAGCATCAAGACTAGTATTTGCCATGAACTCATAAACCAGAAGTTTTTTTTCTCCTTCAACACAACATCCCAAGAGTCGGACTAGATTCTTATGTTGAAGTTTCCAAATGACCTTTGCTTCATTCTTGAACTTTTCATGTCCTTGACTCGATTTTGTTGATAGTCTTTTCACTGCTACTTCCTCACCACCCATCAACTTTCCCTGAATTTCAATAAATTAACATATTGTCATATAATCGTTCTAACACTCCTGACATATAAAAAAATAAAATGAAAACAAAAATAAAAAACTTTCACATATCTCAATTTTTTTATTCATTGATTAACCTTGTAAACTGGACCAAATCCGCCTTCTCCAAGTTTATTGGCATCTGAAAAGTTATCTGTAGCATTCTTTAGAGTGCTAAAACTAAAGTAATGTATATCTCCATTACTGTCTTGATTTTTTACATCCAAATGTTTCCTCATTGAGTAAACTAGTTGTTGATCCATCCGATTTCGCAAAGGAAGTTCTTCACTTTTATCCCTCTCTGAATGAAAAACCATATTTCTTAATCAAAATCATACTACAAGTGCTATATTTATGTTAGCGCTTTAGTCTTCTTACCGTGTCTTTTGTTTCTCCATAAAAGTGAACGATACAATAGGCCTAGCAGAATTGCCGCTGCTGCAACTGCTGATATGCTGATGACTATGATCTTTGTTCTACTCCATCCTGCGTATTCCCTTTTTATCATCATTAGATTAAAATCTTCGGAAATTGATGACAGTCGAGAAAATAAAAAGAATGTTAAGGCCCCGTTTGATAACCATTTGGTTTTTTGTTTTTGGTTTTTGGTTTTTAAGCTTATAAACATCACTCCCAACTCTAAGTTTCTTTGGTTTTTCACCTACCTTCTTTCCATGTTTTCAAAAACCAAGCCAATTTTTTAAAACTAAAAAAAATAGTTTTCAAAAACTTGTTTTTGTTTTTAGAATTTGGTTAGGAATTCAAGTGTAACTTTAACAAAAATGAAAACCATGATGAGGAAATTTAAGGAAAACAAGCTTAATTTTCAAAAACCAAAAACCAAAAACCAAATGGTTATCAAACAGGGCCTAAATTATTGAGTTTGGTCCCTAAGCCTTGTCGAATAGATCACTCAACTTTAAAAATGTCTAATAAATTCTTAAATTTTAAGTGTTGTGGATAATGACTTATTAAATACTTCAAATTACAAATTTAATCCTAAACTTTGAGGTTTGAGTCTATTTGGTTCTTGAACTTTTAAAATTACAAATTTATTCATTTTTAAAAGGATTATGGTAATGTGTAACAATTTATGTTTTCCTATTTGCAAATATAGCAAAATCGAAAAAAAAAATTGCAAATATGACAAATCTGTTAAATGAAGTTTTATTATTTTCGTTTTGTCTTTTATTCTATCGGTGATAGTCACTTATAGAAGTCTATTAGTGATAGTCAATAGTCACTAATAGATTTATATCATGTAATAGAATTCTATCTATTTTCTGTCATGGGCACCAGTGAAAAACGCAAATGCAAGAGGGAATCCAAATGAAAAGAAATTGAAATGTCCAAATTGAACTAATTTTTTTATATTGAAATCTATCAATGACTATCACATAAAGAATTGTATCTCTATTGAAGTCTATCGGTACTATCGCTCATAGTATTGAAAATCTATCAATTGAGTTATCACTTATACTTTAATCACTGATAATTGCAATTTTGATTAAAGTCTATCGGCGATAGGTTTCTATTACTAATAGATTTCACTCGCAATGATAGCCTATCAACTAAACATTAGTCATGCTCAAACTGAAATAAATTTTATTTATTGAAGTTTAGCAATGACTATCACAAATAGAATTCTATTTGTATTGAAAGTCTATCATTGATAGTCACTGAAAGATTTCAATACAAATATAATTATGTAAGTGATTATCACTGATAGACTTCCATACATATAGAATTCTATCAATGACCGTCACTGGTAGACTTCTATTATTTAATAAATCAAATAATTTCATTGGCGATAATCACTAATAGATTTCAATACTTCAATACATATAGGATGCTATCAAATAATAGGAGTCTATCAGTGACTATAAATTTCAATACAAATAGAATTCTATGAGTGATGGAAAGAGTCTATTTGCTATTAATTTGTACAAGCAGTGTAAAGATTTATAGTAGTTGCATAAAAACTTAAATAATGAATGAATTTAAATAGAATATGAGATGGATAAAGTTGATACATGCTACTACATGAGAATATCTTAGTAATGTTGGTTTTGAAAAGTGAGCTCGTGCACATTCTAGGAAAAGAAGATATAAAATGAAAACGTTAATACTTAATTAGATTACTCAAGTTGAACTAAATTTTATGTGGTAGTCATTGATAGACAAATAGACTTCTATCAGTGATAACATGTTTTATGGACTTTTTAGCCATTTACACGGTTCGTTATTAGGTTTTTCTATATTTGCAAATAGTTTTAGATTTTGCTATATTTGCAATTATTTTAAACTATTTTGCTATATGTGCAAGTGCCTCTTTTTTAAAATTCACAGATCTATTAAACACAAAATTAAAATTTTAGGGTTCCATTAGACATAATATTCAAGTGAAAAAAAAAAAAAAAAAACATTTTGGACCCTAAACTTTAGCAAGCTAAGTTGTATCAATTTAAACCCTGAACTTTCAATTTCATCAAATTGAACCCTAAACTTAGTAGCTTGTATCAATTTTAACCCAAAACTTGCATAAGTTTTGTGCAATGTAGACTTTTGGTTAATTTTTCATTTAAATCACCATTAATACATGTGATTGACAATTTTCTTGATTTTTTTTTAAATTCACATTGAACCTGAGTTACATTGATTTCTTGTAAGAAATTTGTTGGAGAAACTCTCTTTATTTTAAGAAATCAAACACTCCATACTGATTCTTTTCATTGTTATTTAGCCTAAAAAAAGATACAAAGTTATTAGCAACAAGAAAAATCTAGCAAATAAGAAGAAAAAAAAAACAGGAAATTGCTTTAATTTTTGATTTCCTACTCTTGCATGTTCTAATTAGCAAGAAAGAAAAAACAAGGAAAACAACGCTCACCAAGTTCTTAGCAATAAGAAAAAACCTTCAAACATTTGAAGAAAAAAAAACTCAAACTTTGATTTGCTTTCGTAATCCTTGACAACAATTAAAAAAAAAAAAAAAAAACTCAAAGTTCTCAACAACAAGAAAAAGTCATCTAAATGAAAAGAAAAAACTCAAAATTTGCTTTTCTTATCATCCCACAATTGCATTTTTTTTAGCAACTAAAAAAAGGCAACAAAACCCACAAACACAATAAAAAGAAAATGAGAGAAAACTCTTAGACAACTTCTCAACAACAAAAGTTTATTCAAATAAAAAAATTTCTCTCCAATAAATTTCTAATAAGAAACCAACTTAGGAACAATGTGAATTAAAAAAAGAAAAATGAGGAAATATTTAATTACGTGTTGTAACGGTAGTTAAAAAAAAAGTAACTAAAGATTTTTAGTTTACAACACTTATGCAAGTTTAAGGTTAAAATTGATACAAGCTACTAAGTTTGAGGTTCAATTTGATGAAATTGAAAGTTTAGGATTAAAATTGATACAACTTACTAAATTTGAGGTTCAATTTGATGAAATTGAGTTTGGGGTTGAAATTGATACAACATGCAAAGTCTGGAATTAAAAATGGTTTTTTCCCTATTCAAATTTATATCTAATAAAGAAATTAATTTTTAAAAATTTCAAATTTGTTAAAGATTTATGGAAAAAACATTTTTTTGGTTCCTGAGTTTTGAGGAATAAGTGCATTTGGTCCCTAAGTTTTTAAAATAGACCTTTTTAGTCCCTGAGTTTTGAGAAATAGGTTAAAAAATCCCTAAATTTTCAAAATCGACATTTTTAGTCATTGAGTTTTGAGAAATAGGATTAAAATGTTTCTCATATTATTTTTTCAAATTTTTTATTATTTTGAAAACTTAGGGACTAAACACACTTTGGGGTGGGGAATTCGAACCTCTGAACTCATGACCAAGGTTACATGCCAATTATCATTGAGCTATGCTCGCTTTGCCGATTTTTTTCCAATATTTATTAGATACAGAATTGGAACCCGATAGACCCTAGGGGTGAGCACAATAAGCCGAAAAGCCGAGCCGACCGACCGAACCGACATCGGTCGGTCAGTTTTATGATGGGACCGGTCGGGGTCAGTTTTGCAGTCGGTCGGCTCGCCAAAAATGGCGAAAACCGACCACCCCGACCGAACATTGCTCTTACATTTAAAATATATATATATATATATATATATATATATATATATGAAATGCATTATTAATGGCCTGACGCGCATGATGGAGAGAAGGGGAAATAAAATGACTTTGCATGAGGTAGGTAATGATTACCTAATCATTACCTATTTTAAAATTAAAAAAAAAATATACTTTTTTATTTTATTATTTTTTAATCTTTCTTTATCCTTCCCCAGATTTCTTTTCTTCTTTCTTTCTCTATTCTCTTTCTCTCTCCTCACTCTTTCTCTCATCCGATTCTAATTCTTTTCATCTTTTTTCTTTGTTCTTCGTTCTTCTCTCTTATCACTCTTTCTCTCATCAAGGCTCAAGCTTCCTTGCCGGATTTACTTTGTCGGAACGGAACTTCCTCGCCGGATTTGCTTCGTCAGAACCCACAACCAGCGTCACGATTTTTTTTCTCCGTTCTTCTCCTTTCTCTCTTTCTCCTATGCTCTTCTCTTTCTCTTCTATCCTTCTTTTCTTGTCAGATTTGCTTCTCAGTTCGCCGAAATCTTCTCTCTTCTCCATTTTATTTTACTTTTTTCCTTCTCTCATTCGCCGGAGTCACAAAACCACAATGTTTTTCGTTCTCGAGTTCGCTGGAGTCACAAAACCGACAAAATCCGACCGACCGTTGGTGTAGTCGGTCGGTCGACGTCTCGAACCCACAAAAAACTGACGACCACCGACCGATCAAAACCGAATGGTCGGTTTTCGGCGTCGGTTTTGGCCAAAAACTGACCCCGACCGACCGCTGCTCACCCCTAATACCTATTGGATTTTTTTTAGTACAAAAACATTTGAGGAAGGATTTGAACATCTGACCTCTTGGTCGACGCGCGGTAAGCTAGACTTGCTTTGGTCATTTTGGATATTTCTTATAATTCATGGACCTATGTGACATTTTTTTTAATTTAACGATCCATTTGACACAAAGAAAAAGTCTAGTCTATTAGACATGAAGGTTTTTTTTTTTTTTTTTTTTTTGACAATCTATTCGACATGAAGTTGAAGAACCTACTAAAGGCAATTTTGAAAAGTTAGGCGAAACTTATAATTTAACTTAAAAAGATGTGCGTGCATTCAAAAAAAAACTTAAGAAATGTGTGGCGTCACCTTTTTTATGAGGAGGCGGCAGAGGTGCAGGAGAGGATGAAGGGGGAGCTGCTGGCGTCCCAAGGAAACGGTGTGGCCCGACCCTTAAATCGCAACTTGGTGCTGAAGCTCGCCACTCTCTTTTCTGTTTGCAACATCCCTCTGCCGAACTCACCAAACTTTTCAAACAGACCTCACAGTCACGCTTGATGATATCTCTTGTACACTGTGCCAATCCAAATCTCTGATTGCCCTCACCCTCAGGCGGGTCTAACTTAGCGTCCTTGAACATCAAATTTGCATCTGCAGCATCGTTGATTAAATCATTCACCAGACCAAGATCGATGGAATCATGGTATTCATCATTACCGTATGGCACCATTGTTGGATTGGTCTCTCGGATCCCAAAGAAGTTATTAACTGAGTATCTCAACATGCATTTGTCTAACCATATGGCGGCATTTGTTCGGGAAGGGCAGTCAACTTTGATTCTTTTACCTGCATCTCCGACACAGCTATGACAGTCTTCGCTAGAAATATCCACTCGGCAGAGGAAGAGGCCATAGATTCCATTAGAGCTCTCGTTGTAGAAAGTGTGGGAGGAAGCTTGGGCGGACAAGGAACCTAATAGGAAATTGAGGTCAGAATCTAGATGGGAGGAGTTGGTCGTGTGGTTATTATTGGATTCTGGGCAGAGGCGAACTTCTTGGCAACGAGAAGGGATCATGAATCCAAACAATGAAATCAGCACTAGTAAAGATAAAGGCAAAGAAAAAGCTGCTTGAGGGAGGAATTGAATCATGGTCTCGTTTCGTTTCTGCCTTCTGGGTAAGTTCAGAGATCGACTCCAAAACATAATGGCTTCTTCATCTTCAACTAGAACGCTTAGTAGAAGTGGGAGGAAAGATCGATACGTAATTCGTGAGTTCAGCATGACCCCTACCATTTACTCCGAAAGAGCTTATCATCTTCCTGATTATAAATGTTCTACACATGATGGGTTAGGCCTCCTTGAAAAGTCTGCAACAAAGACTTTGAACCAATTGGACTTGTTCTGTTCCTTCTTCAATTCTTCCCTCTAGTCTCTATTGTTAGAAATGAATGCAATTCTTCTAATAACTGTTGGATACCAAATTGAAATATTTTTATAATTTCTCAATAACATCCAACGGTGCAAAACCATTAGCCCGAGAGCATCTAATAATTTCTTCCTTCTAACGATGTCACGAATATCAATCTTTTATTTATAAATATCAATGTTCTTTTTTTTCATACATTAATGGCTATCAAAAATTATCGTAATGGTAGTTGAAGACCTGTGGACAATGTGAACGCGTGTCAGTAAAAATGGGTCCCTTACTCAAAGTCATGAAAAATGATTCAAAGTCGATCATCGTTCTCTCAGAATTTTCCAACGGAACAACGCGTGAATAATACGGAACTGATGACTGAGACGGTGGACTTGTGTAAGGAAGACGTCGGTCATCGTGGAAAATTCCTGTGTCTCATCACTCGCCTGGTTAGCTTCCGAGCTGACTTCTGCTTCAATCTACATTATTTTCTCCTCATTTTTATATTAACAAACTGAGAGAAATCGATGCTCTTACAGACGGAAAATGGAGATGGGCAGTTTGCGTTTGAGTTTGAGAAGGCTTTTCTTCCTCTCCTTGGTTATAGCACAATTGATGTTTACCACAACTTCTCAGCCAGATTTCTTTTACACCGAATGTTCAGACAAAGGCAACTACACCACCAACAGCCCTTTCAAGAAAAATCTCGACAACGTACTTCGCTCAATCTCCTCCAACTCCAACGCCGACACTCGGGTCAACTACGGTTTCTACAACGCCACCTCCGGTGAAGATCCCGACCGAGCCAACGCCAAGGTTCTTTGTCGTAAAGGCGTTCCCTTGGAAGAATGCAGAAGTTGCGTGAATAACTCAGTCAGCAGGATTATACAGAACTGTCCAAACCAGAAGGAAGCTACGGGATGGTACCACAATTGCCAAATTCTTTACTCGAACAACTCTGTTAACGGTGAGATAACCTTGTCCCAGACTCGAATTTGGTTCAACACCGGTAAAGCCCCAGACACGAGCGGTTTCAATGAGGAACTGAGGGAGTTGTTGGATCGACTGCGAAACGAGGCCGCGTCAGGGACTTCTATTCGCAAGTCGGCGGGTGGAGATTTGAAGCTTACAACTCCGAATACGTATACCATATATGGGCTCGTTGATTGTTTTCCCGACATGTCGTTCATGGATTGCGATGTGTGCCTCAGTCGGCTTCAAAGTAATCTTCCTACTTGTTGTAGCGGCAGCATAGGGGCGAGATTAATTGTGACTAGTTGTCAAATCGGTTATGAGATCCACCCTATCTATGAATCACTTCTCTCTAGATCTCCACCTCCGCTTCCGTCGTCTGATGATCCTAATGTCCTCCCTCCATCTTCGTCTTCCACTTCGACACAAGGTAACACCATTAGGCCTGTCGTAGTTATTGTTGTTTCAACACTCTGTTTCCATGCTCATCATATTTGAATTTTGAAATGCTCTGTTCAATGTTTTTTTTTTTTTTTCCCTACTTTCTTATTTCTTTTTGTTCTTATTCCTGAATCTACAGTTGACCAAACCATCGTTGAACTTGGCTTGATTACACATATAACCTCAAATTTAGCATAATTGTTTCGTCCCTTTCTTTTGCAGGAAATAATGGTTATAGTACTAGAACTGTTATAATTGTTGTGGTGTCCATCGTTTCAGCCATCATTCTCATTGTTGGCATTTGCATCATTTTGAGATTGAGGAAGCGTAAGCACAAAAGACCATTACAAAAATTAGAAAGTGAGTGGTTTATGCTTCCTCTGTTTTGTTTTTTAGATGGCAGTTTTGCTTTGATCGTGTAGTTTTCCAAAGAAGCTTGTAGCTTTAATCCCACAAATGAATTTGATGTTCATGTCTTAATCTGCTCTTAGATGTTGCTCTTGGAGATGCCACTGATGAAATTAGCAGTTTGGAGACGATTCAATTTAATTTCGATACAATTAAAGATGCAACAAATGACTTTTCAAGTGAAAACAAGCTGGGACAGGGTGGATTTGGAGCTGTTTACAGGGTATGAAATGAACTAAAGAATTGCAATTAATGGGGGTGTAAAGCATAAGGAGTAAAGTGATATTCTTCCTCAAAATTTGACGTAGTTTTTATTTTCAGGGTAAGCTACCTAATGGACAGCATATTGCAGTGAAGAGGCTTGCGAACAATTCACAACAAGGAGATATTGAATTCAAAAATGAAGTCCTTTTGGTAGTCAAGCTTCAGCACCGAAACTTGGTTAGACTGTTGGGATTCTGCTTGCAAGGAAGCGAAAGACTTCTCATATATGAGTTTGTACCGAATGGCAGCCTTGACCACTTCATATTTGGTATAAAACCTTTGTTCTTTCCTTCACATGCACAAATTGGAAAAGGCATATCCTTTCATATATAATTGAGAAAATCATTAACATACGGATGATGATGTAGATTTTGGAAAGCGGACACTATTAGGTTGGGAAATTCGATACAAAATCATAAATGGCATTGCACGAGGACTTCTTTACCTTCATGAAGATTCTCGCCTCCGAATCATACATCGTGATCTCAAAGCTAGCAATATCTTGTTGGACGTAGAAATGAATCCAAAGATTGCAGATTTTGGTATGGCAAGATTGTTCGAGGTAGATGAGACTCAAGGCAATACGAGTAGAGTTGTGGGAACTTAGTAAGTATTAATTTGTTTATTTTCCTTTATAATAATACTTTTGAATAATCTATTATTATGATTACTGCAGTGGCTATATGGCTCCAGAATATGTAATGCATGGACAATTTTCAGTAAAATCAGATGTCTTCAGCTTTGGTATTTTGGTTCTTGAAATTTTGAGTGGTCAGAAAAACAATTGTTTTCGCAATGGAGAAAACGTGGAAGATCTCTCTAGCTTTGTAAGTATATGATTTACTCCTTAAAATTTCCATACATAGCAACACTTCAAGCATCTAACGATATACTATTAGAAGAATTTGATATCCACAAACATCTTTTTTTTTTGTTTAATTTGGTCTAGCTTGTATTGTTTTGGCGTAATACAGGTTACTCTATCTATTCTACTTTCTTTTGTTTGTTCACAATCTTTTTATCTCTATCCATTTTATTAAGCATATTCAATCCATATATATATATTATACTTTATCACCAGACTTGCATAAATTTAGTTGATATTGTTCCCTTTGAACTTTAATGCAATAGACTATAATTTACTAGATGGTTAAATGCTAATGTCAAGTTACGTACTATTGTGGATTTTCCTTTTCTAGGCATGGAAAAACTGGAGGGAAGGAACAACTACAAATGTCATAGATTCAACACTTAGCATTGGTTCAAGGATTGAAATGATAAGATGCATTCACATTGGACTATTGTGTGTCCAAGAAAATGTAGCAAATCGACCAACAATGGCTTCCGTGGTTATGATGCTAAGTAGTTCTTCTCTCACTCTTCCTATTCCCTCTAAACCTGCATTCTTCATGCATAGTATCACCAATGAATCCAACACAATGTTAAAGTCAGATAGGACTAGTCATTCTGAAACCACGTCGTCCCTTCAACTTTCGGAAAATGATGCTTCAATTACGGAGCTTCATCCTCGTTAGATTGTCATTACGTATGCCGGTAAAGTAAATGTTATTTTTAAAAGATGTGATTTTGAGAAACTATAGATCAAACATTAGATGGTTTATTTGTAATCTAAGTTGTCTTTAGTGAAATATTGTTGAATGTCGTCGATATATTATTAGCTTTTCTTGGATTTGATTTTGGGTATCTTGATTTATGTCAATATAAAGAGTGTAGTTCACCTTTAAATTTCCTCAAGCCTATAGTAAGAAACTTTCAAGATTTTTTTTTTGGACAAGATGTGGTGGTAGGGATTTCAACCTCTCTTCCATGTCGAAGTTACAGGCATTATGACAGTTGAGCTACGATTGTTATTTGGCTACTTTCAAGATAGTTTTGTTTCCATTATTATCACTTTGGTCATGATAAAGATGTTATTGTCTCCATTTTGTATCTTTGTTCATGATAAAAACCGTAACATTACAAAGATTCTTCCCATATCCTTATGACACATTTGGAAGTGATTTTAGAATGACCAAAATCACTTTTATCATGTCTAAAGTCACTAAAAATGACATAAAAACAGTGATTTTGATCCTTCCAAAATCACTCCAAAACAAAAGTCCAGTCATTATCGAACAATTGTTTCTTTTTGGGCAATCTGGCTAATTATATGGTGTCCTTTCCAGCCTCAAAGATGATATAATAACACACCTAGAAATAAGATTCCATTTACTTTTATTGTATGAGTTTGTGGAGAAGTTTTTCTTTATGTGCAGTCTATGTTGAGATCAATGTAGATCAAAGTCAGCATCATTAAAAATATTATGAATAACACAGTGATTCATCTTTCTCAAATCTTCATTCTCTTCCATAGTCTTGCCCAAAATAATAGAACCTTCGTAATTAATTTTAGATTAATGTAATATTTTACGACAATTACTTATGGACAATATTTGGCTGCATATCAGTAGATAGGTAGCCCTACAATACCACATTTAACTAGGAGAGAATTTTCTTTTCCTCATTTTCTACTTTTCTTTGTCAAGATTTTAGTGGGGTATGTATGAAGATACCTACACATCCCAAATATTTTTCATTGCTTACGTATTAGATAAATCAACAATTTAGGAAGGTATAAACTATTTGTGATTTGTCTATCAATGATTTTTCATTGATCGACATAAATCACTTATAGACGTAACTCATCAATTGATTGACTACATCCTTGATGTCTAACACTAATAGATGACAATAAGTATTAGTCGTGGATGGAGTTTAAATTATCACTTTGAGGGGTCATTTGTTTTTGGAATTTTAGATAACCAGAATCTTCAGATGCTTCAAATTATATATATTATAGTTTTTTTTTGTTTTTTTTTGTTTTTTTGTTTTTTTGTTTTTTTTTTAAAAATCATATATTATAGCTTGAAATTAGAGTAGTAATAAAATAAATTTGAATACAAGGATTACAGTAGTTCAACCAATATAAGTTTGCATCTACTCCTAAAATGAGGGGATACTTCACTATTCTTCAATAGAAAGGAATGCATTACATCAGAAGAGAAACTAATATCTACCAAATAAAGCTCTCATCCCAGCCCAAGAAACAACGGAAGAAGAAGAACAGAGAAATTTCTCTATTCACTCCCACTCTCATGCCCAGTATAAAAATTCGTTACTCAAACAACTCTATCTACGGCGTTGGAGATAGCACTGTGAGGCGGATCTATTACAACGTGCGAAAAGCCTCGGACGCGTTTGGTTTCAATCAGGAACTTTGGAGATTGATGGATCGACTGCGGATGGAGGCAGCTTCGGGGAGCTCCATTCGCAAGTCTGCGTGGGGATATGTGAAGGTTCCGAGTCCGAGGACGGAAACGATATATGGGTTGCTTGATTGTTTTCCTGATCTGTCTTCTTACGACTGTAATGTCTGCCTCAATCAACTTCAAGGGATTCTTCCAAGTTGTTGCAGCGCCAGCTTTGGGGCGAGATTGATTGCCACTAGTTGTCAATTGAATTATGAGATCCACCCTGTTTCTGATTCTGAGACACTTCCGTCGTCTTCGCCTCCACCCGCTACGCCACACCCTCCGCCGTCGGTTGCTGATGCACCCTCGCCGTCTTCGCCTCTAACACCAGGTATATCGTCATTTAATTCATATCTTTTCTCTCGTCATTTTTGTTGTGAAAGAAAAATAAATAAATAAACTTCAATTTCTTGAAAACTCTTCGAATTTCTTGGAGATGTTTAATATGTAATTTAAAAGGTCTAATAAATCTTTTTTTTTTCAAAAAAAAAAAATAAATCTCTTTTTTTTTTTTTTTGACAATAAAAGGTCTAATAAATCTTAAAACTTTAATGAAGTTATTTTTAATAGGTATTTGAATTTTAAAAATAAGTTAGGTAATACTTAGGTCTCTTAACTTTCAGGGTTAATAGATCTACTACCTATAGTATATGAAAAATACTTGTCCACGCACCTGAAAAGCTCTTATTGACTTTTCAATTTGACTTATTTTTAGTGGTTCAAAAATATTAGCAAGTTCACTTGTCTATTAAATATAATAAAAGTATATCATAATGAACACAGTTGAACGGTAATTGACTTTATACCATGAGGAATAGACCACATTAGAAAGTTGGTAAGAACTCTTATTTTTATTTTTTTTTAAATAGGAATTAAACATAAAATTCAAAATTCATTAGACAATTTCTTTGAGTTTAGGGACATACGGAACTTAACATTAAAACTTAGACCCTTTTTCTAAAAGATTTATTTATTTATTTATGGAGTGTTAACGAAATTAAAATCTATCACAATTTCACTTATAGACCATAATGCATTGTAATTGAAGTCTGTATAGATTTGTCATACTTGCAATTTTTTTTAAAAGTTGCTATATTTGTAAATAACATATCTTAAATTGCTATCCGATACAATAACTCTTTATTTATTGTGCAGGAGCTAAGAATAATACTATTATTAGAACCGTAATAATTGTTGTTTCAACACTTTCTATTTGCATACTCATGATCATCATATTGATCATCTTTTTGAAGATGAGGAAGAGAAAGATTAGTAGAACATTGGAAAATATTGAAGGTAAGCCTCAAGTTTTTTTTTTTCTTTTTTGGAACTAAAAAAAGGTTTTTTTTTTTTTTTTTTTTTTTTTTTTTTTTTTTCATTCTTATCTTAAATTTGACCAGGTATATCAAATTTACACCAGGCACAACGCACATTCGAGGCTAAATTATTCAGAAATTTTAAAATTGGTTTCAATTATACCTCGATTATTAATAAAGCCTCCTCTCCCAATGCTCTTTATATAGCGGCATCGAGAGAGAAAGGTCAACTCGATGACGTAAAAAAAATTAATTATTAATATAAATTATAAATAAAAAAAATAGTTATATTTTCTTTTTATAAAATATAAAACAAAAAATAAATATCAAACTTTTTTTTGTTTTCTATTTTTATTTTTAAAATACAAAAAAATAACAATAATCCTTATTTTTTAAAAAGATAGAAAAATAAAAAACAAAAACTATACATGTTTGATAACTGTTTTTGGTTTTCAGTTTTTAAAAAACAGAAAACCAAAATTAGTTATCAAACACGTATCATATTTGTTTTTTAAAAACTGAAAACCAAAACCAGGGAATCAAAAATAAAAAACCAAAAACTGAAATGATTATCAAACGGGGTCTTAATTTATTTCTTTAAAGTAAAGATTGCACCACTTATCTAAGTTGAATATCTAAATTGATGAATTTGGAAGTTATCCATAAAATCTGTTACACTTGGCCAAGTTTAAAATCAAAAGTTTCTCCTTGTCTTTGGGGCAATTCGTCTAATTTTGTCCTAAACTATATATATATTCCCAGACACGGAAGAAATTAGTATCGAGACACTGCAATTAGATTTCGAGGCTATCAAGATAGCAACAATAAATCAATTTTCTAACGACAATAAGCTTGGAGAGGGTGGATTTGGAGTTGTTTACAAGGTAATTAGGAAAGCTGTTTTAGTTGGAAAAAGAAAAATATATATATATATATATATAAAGAAATGCAATAATAGTAACATTTTGGATTTGATATATTTGATGCAATACTTTCAGGGTACGCTACCTAATGGACAACATATAGCAGTGAAGAGGCTGCTTGCAAAAAATTCAGAAAGAAATGTTGAATTAAAAAATGAAGTCCTTTTGGTGGCCAAACTTCAACACCGAAACTTGGTTAGGCTCTTAGGATTCTGCTTCCATGGAATCGAAAAACTAATCATATATGAATTTCTACCAAATGGCAGCCATGGCCACTTCATATTTGGTATCTTTCTTTATTCTCAACGAAGTTCTACACAATACACATTGAAATAAAGCCACCCCATCCTATAATTGACGAGATTAATTATTGGATATGATGCTGCAGATTATGGGAAGCGGATACTTTTTAGATTGGAAAAAACGATACAAAATTAATTATACATGGCATTGCACGAGGGCTTCTTTACCTTCATGAAGATTCTCGTCTTCGAATTATTCATCGTGATCTCAAAGCTAGCAATATTTTATTAGACGATGAGATGAATCCAAAGATTGCAGATTTTGGCACTGCAAGATTGTTTGAAGTAGATGAGACTCGAGGCAATACAAATAAAATAGTGGGAACTTAGTAAGTATAAAATGTAATATTTGTTTTCATTAACATATTGCATTTGAATAATCTTTTCTTCTTTTTTCTCTAGTGGTTATATGGCACCGGAATATGTAATTCATGGGCAATTTTCAGTCAAATCGAATGTTTTTAGCTTTGGGGTCTTGGTTCTTGAAACTATATGTGGTCGAAAAAATATTTCTCTTTGCAATGGAGACCAGAATGTGGAAGATCTCTTGAGCTTTGTAAGTATTACAATGGAACCTCTCGTACATTTGTTTGATATATATATATTTTGTCCGTTTCAAAACTAATGGTTACTATTTTAATTCAAATTGGTTGTTGTTATGGACTTTTTGTAGGCATGCATGGAACAACGGGAGGGCAGGTACAGCTACAAATCTAATAGATCAAACGCTAGGTGATGGTTCAAGAATTGAAATGATAAGATGCATTCATATTGGTCTATTGTATGTTCAAGAGAATGCGGCAAATTGACCGACAATAGCTTCAGTAGTTCTGATGCTAAATAGCTTCTCTCTCACTCTTCCCATACCCTCAAGACCTGCATTCTTTATGCACAGTAGCACTGATGAATTGAATGCATTATCAAATTCAAATCAGATAGGAATGAATCAATTACCTTCTCATCCCAAGAGAACTCCCCTTGAACCTTCATCGAGTGAAACTTCAATTACTGAAATCTATCCTCGCTAGATCTAGATTATCATTGGCTGGTTAGTAAAATATGTTATTTCAAAATTTGTTTTGATTTAATAAAATCGGTGCCTTCATTTTTATGTATGAATTGTTCAATGGAGCATTAAAAGTTGTGTTTTGTGAAATACTGTTGAGTTTTATTTCATTTATTTCTTGGATTTATAGCGTACTGAGTTCGATAGTCATTTTCCTGACTGTTGACAAAGTTATGGTCTTCGACGGTTGAACCAGGCTTTGGAAAATTTCCCGAGAGCCATCATGTTTTTTGGTTTTTGTTATTTACGCCCGTTTTCTTTAGTTTTCATCTTTATTAACCTCACATTTCAATTTTTAGTCAAATTCCAAAACAAAATCAAAATTTTAAAAATTAGATTAAAAATCACTTTTGGTTTTTGAACTCTCATGAAATTAGTAACAATTTAGTTTCTATATACTTGCAATTTTGTAATAATTTTGTCCATGAACTTTCATATGTAACAATTTAGCCTCCAATACTTTAAAATTTGTAACAATTTAGGTTTCTATCTTGAAAATTAATAACAAGATTTAATAAAATTTCTTACAAAGATAGATTATTAAATTAATTTGGGACCCAATATATTTATAAGCAACAAAGTCTAATCATTAAATAATAAAAAAATCAACATTTAGTTTTGATGATTTTTTTTCGACAAGGATTACATTGTTACAAATTCAAAAGTAAATGGATTAAATTATTACTATTACTTATTAAAGTTCAAAGATTAAATTGTTACAAAATTGGAAGTACATAGACTAAATCGTTACAAATCAAAATTCATGAACTAAATTGTTCCTTTCATAGAAGTTCATAGATCAAAAGTGATTTTTAACATAAAGATTAGGGAAATTGTAATGGGTAGCAAAAAATATTAGGACATTTGCAAATTTAACTATGCTTTTTGAGATTTGCAAATATAGCAAAAATTTTAAAATCTGATTTTCGCTTTTTTTATTATTCCAGTTTTACCCTTGTTGGTATATCAATTGTATATTAGTAGTATATCAGACGATATACTTTATATTTATTGATATACGAGATATAAATATCAGTGAACTGATATACCAAATTTGATATACTCGAATGAATACAATTATATATCGAATATATACTTGATTTGATAAATATAACCTATGATATACCTGAGTATTGATATAAGAATGATATATCTGATATATGAAATGTTACTTTTATTTACTTATATTTGTTATGTTTCATTTTCTTTTTATTGAATTGTGTTGTGTTATTTACGTATTTTAAACGAAATGTTTGTTTTTTATAACATAAAATGTTTGTCTTATATACTTGTTATGAACGTTGATATACCATTGATATACCTCTTTGGTTATACTACTCAAATTATTAATAACATTGATATACTTGATTATGTGTGACAAAATATATCAATGATAGACTTTATTTAAAAAAAAAATCATTAATATATATTTTTAATTATCAGTGACATACTTTATTTTAAGTATATTTTCTATATTGAATATGAACTGCTGATATACTGTTGATATATAATTCATATTAGGAATACCATTTCACTGATATATCAGAGTATATTAGTAGTATATGTACTTCAATTTAGGTATATCTGATATAATGCATATAAAAAACGAATATATTCATATTAGGAATATCATTCCACCAATATACCATAGTAAAGTATATCGGTTGTATATCAGATATATTTCATTTTAAGTATATCAGTAGTATATCAACAATATATCTGATGTATTTTATTTTAGGTATATCAGTAGTATATCAACCGTATATTTGATATACCACTGATATACTTCATAACAGTAAAACACGGGAAAATTTTGGAAAGGGTATTTTTGACTTTTTCTATTCACGTTTTAGGCTGGGCTGAATTTTTTTACTATAATTGCAAACCTCAAAAAGTGAAGGCACGCTTGCAAATACAAATTCCCCTTTTGCTATTGTTTCAACCACCCCTAAAATTAATTGTTTTATTTTTCAAAACTTTGATTTTTAAAAAAATGGGATGAAGATAGATAACAAAACAAAGAAATTTATGGATAGAAGTGGTGTCTATAAGTTTTTTTTTTTTTTTTTTCAAAGTGTTTATAAGTAATTTAATTTTCAAAAACAGAAAATCAGATGATTACCCAACCATATCTAAATATATTATTATTTTTTAAGTTTAATGATACAAGTAAATGATTGGAACCTCTATGGTGACAGTATCTGTTAATTGTTTGCAATGCAATTATATTTTCAAAAAAAAAAAAAAAACTATCCCCTTGCGAGTATATATAAACACGTCGTTTTTTCTTTTTTCCAAAGGTGTTCTTAATTTCTAAAGTAATGCATCAGATTGCCGCTGATAATCAGCACAGCAGAGACAGCTGAAATGTTCTGCAGATTCGCGAAACGCATGGCTAGATGGAACTGGAAGCAGTGGTAGACGATTGAGTGGAGAGATATCCCGTTCCCAGGAAAGTCGTTGAAGATTGATCGGCCGACATCGGAAACCCAATCGGAAAAAATGGAGGTTTTGACGGTTGAGGAAGGCGAATCGATTTGCTTCCAAGCATTAGAACAACCATTGACATGGTGGGTCTGATGTTAGGGTCTTCTTGTACGCACAGCAGACCAATTTGGATCCATCTCAGAGCTTCGCTCAAAGAACAATCTCCAACCAGGTTCGGATCAACCATTTCCTCTTCTCTGCCTTCCTTCCATAGTTGCCATGCCTGGTTTTGTTCAATTGTGTGTATTCTAAAAATCTTGCCCACACAAAACCTAAGAAATTGATTTTGATGCATAGACTAGGGAAGAATCTTTACCTGTGATAGAAGGCTTTGTGCATTGTCTACTTTGAAGAAACCGCTGTTCTTTCTCCCGCTTATCACTTCTAACATTAAAATCCCAAAACTGTAAACATCAGACTTTATTGAAAACACTCCCTCCATTGCATATTCTGGTGCCATATATCCACTGTACAAGTGATTAGAATGATAGTGAAAATGGATTAGATGCAAATACTGACAACAAATTGATATAATTCTATTCATTGAAATATCTTATGCTTAATGGCTTACAAAGTGCCAACAACTCTGTTCGTGCTAGCCTCAACTTGTTTGCCTCCGAAAATTCTGGCAGTTCCGAAGTCCGATATCTTTGCATTCATCTCATAATCCAACAGCACATTGCTAGCTTTCAAATCCCTATGAATGATTTTGAGCCGAGAGTCTTCATGTAGATATAGAATTCCTCTTGCCACTCCGTTGATGATGTTGTTGCGCTTAAGCCAGTCAAGTTGTTTGCATTTAACTGGATCTGCATTGCAGTATCAGGAAGAGGAGATTAACTTTCCTGATAAGGATCTTTTGTTTTGATTCCAACGGAGAAAAAAACATATGAAGAATGGAAACTAAACAAACCAAATAAGAAGGCATCTAGACTAGTGTTTGCCATGTACTCATAGACAAGAAGCTTTTCCTCTCCCTCCAAACAGCATCCCAAAAGCCTGACCAGATTTTTGTGTTGAAGCTTCATTATGACCATGACTTCGTTCTTGAACTCATCGTGACCTTGACTCGACTTTACTGACAGTCTTTTTACAGCTATTTCTTCTCCATTCACCAACTTTCCCTGGATGTGTTGAAAACTTAGCAAACAGAAAGAAAGCAGCAAATTGCTTTTCTGCAGTCTGATATGTGAAGAGTTAGATCCTATCCACACACATAGATAGCTAAATCATGTAGTTCTGAGCAGAGGACCAGTTAATTGTTCTTTGTTATATGTTCATCATGGCACTTCTTAAATTTGTAATAGCATCCTAAAATCATTTCCACATATTAAGTCTTGGACTCAGTAGTTAACCTTGAAAACTGGACCAAAACCACCTTCTCCAAGTCGATTTGCATCTGCAAAGTTGTTTGTGGCAGCCTGGAGGGTGATGAAACTGAAGTAATGCATTTCTTCATCATTGTCTCCACCTCTTGAATGCAAATCTTGCTTCATCAGTTCTGCAGACTTCGCATCTCCCAAATTTCGCAACAGAACTTGTTCACCTGTGTCCATCTCTGGACGTATGAATATGATACATCATAGTATTTTATTTGAACTAAAGCATGACAAGTGCAGTCTAAACGTAAAAAATTTGTTTTTCTTACCCTGTCTTCTCTTCTTTGACAAAAGTAAACAATACAATAGACTTGAAAGAAATGCTACTGCTGCAACGGTCGATATAGTGATTACTACAATCATTTTCGCGTTCAATCCTGTTTATGCATTAGACAAGAATTTTGAGATTTAGTATAAAATTATAAGATGTAGAAGAATTAAACAAAAAAGGAAATATCACTCTGAGAAAGAGAAAACTTTCATTAAGAAACTATATTCTCACCATAATTTTAAGAGAACGCTCTTTTGTGTTCTCACCACACTCATGACTCAACCATTTTCCTAGTTCTCTGTCCTGAGTTTTACTTATTCTATGTCCCACACCAGTAGAAGTTCTCACCCTACAAACTTTTCTATATTTTCACTATGGTATTGGTATATGATATTGTCCACATTCAGTCTAAGTGTTATCTTTTGCTTCTACTTGATGTGAAACTACGTTCAAATCCAACATAAAGGGATAATCTAAAGATGAATTAGCTCAAAGATCCCAACAGAAGTCAAAAGGCGTAAACGAAGTTAAATTTGAATCACCTTGAGACGAAGCTGGTTGCTGATAGAAACGATATTGCTCGTACCTTATGTTACAACTCAGGCCCAAAATTCTCCACCCCACTCTCTCTTTACAACACTGCCCGATCTCCTCCAACAGAGTCGTCAAGCATGTACTACACTCGCTGCTGTTGAGATCCCTTGTGCACTGAACCAATCCATAGCGTGTCCCACGCTCACCCAACTTGTTTGCCTTGAACATCATCTCTGAGCCTGCGGCTTCACTCGCCATCTGAGACAACAGAGCAGGCCCATCGATATTCCGATCGTCGGGCGATGTCTGATTCCCAGAATCGCCCATGAGGATTCTCGGCGACATCTCTACAGTCCCCAAGAAGTTCTTGTCTGAGTATCTCAGCATGCACTCATCGTACCATATTGTGGCGTTTACTCTTGAAGGGCATCGATCCCTTACATCTTTGCTTGCGGCACTAACACAACTGTGACAGTTATCACTGGGAACATCTCCTCGACAGAGGACAAGGCCATACATTCCATTGAAGGTTCTGTTGTAGAAGCTGTCAGAGGAAGCTTGGGATAGGGAACTCAGTAGGCCAATGAGGTCCGAACCCAGATTAGAGTTGGTTGTGTTATCGCTTGGCGCTGAACAGATGTGGAACCTATAGGCTGGTTCGAAATGATGGGAGTGGCTGAACCCAAAGATTGAGATCAGAAATAGCAACGAAAATGGGGAAGCTCTGTAATTGAGGAAACAGAACATGATTTTGGTTTGGGGTAGCAGATAAAGAGGCGAACTTTTTCTTAAAGAGATAAAAACAGATGATCGAAATATCTTTAGTACCTTTTGTTGTGCAATAATTCAAAGGAAACCGTTCGGAGCCACTTGTTTCGATATAATTTTCAGCATTTATTTGCAGTAGAAAAGAGGACAGAGTCATCACATCATGTCATGGTATTCTGCCGGGGTGGATACAAATTTGAATATTCAGAAGTGGAAGAGCACATTAAATACTCCAAGAAAGTAAGTATGTGTCACAATTCAAGATGAGAAAGCGTCTCGGATTTTACCAGTTGACATGCTTCGACTGGTTTCACTGAGCAGAGAAGACGATGAAGCTTGGTGATCAGAGAAGACAATGTTGAACACAACAAGCACTCAGAAAACTGGAAGTCCCCTCCTTAATTTTTTTTTTTTTTTTTTTGAAAAGAGTCCCCTCCTTAATTTACATTCCATTGCGTTGCTCTTTAGTTTTATATGCAATGGTTTTCATGGGCTTCTGCCATTTTTAACAAAATTTGATCTTTCAGACTGATTGGGTTTTGCAATATCCAATCGCAGGGTGTGAAATATTGCGGTGCTGATCGCCGTAAAATCCTATGGACAAGGATGGAGCCACCTCAGACGGCCGGCCGCCTTAATTTGTAAGAGATATTTTGCTATCTAGCATTAATTTATAATTTTTTTTTTTTTTTTGACTAAAGCATTAATTTATAAATTTTAGGTTTGAAACCGTCTGAACTCAAATTATTATTAATTAGTTTATAAGTTATTAATTTTAAGTTTTGAAACTGTCCCTAAATTTTTAAAAATTATTCTTTTTTGATTTCTCAATTTTTATTTTAATCTCTCAATTTCTCCATATTTTAATTTACTCCATAATGTCTAGATAAAAAATTCTTTTAGTCTTTGTTTAGTTTCTATTTGGTTAGTTTCAAAAAACAAAAAAAGTTTCTATTTGGTTTTGACCTGTGTTGGTTTTAGTCTACACTTTTATCCCTGAGTTTTAAGTATTTTTTTTTCTTTGACAACCCCTAAGTTCTGAGTTTAGTTTCCATTTCTTCTTAAGATTTTAAAATAGGACGGGTTGCAAAAGTAGCAAAATGGCCCAAACTAATTGCAAAAATAGCAGCCCCCAGAAATATTTGCAAAAATGGCAAAATCTCACCATCAGAAAAGTAAAATTACTAAAATGTCCATCACTGATAGAAAGTTTTCTATCAGTGATAGAAGTTTCTATCATTGATATTTTCTATCACTGATAGAAAGCTTTTCTATTTAGTGATAGAAAATTTTTCTACCACTGATAGAATCTATCAGTGATAGAAAGACTTTCTATCATAGAAGATTTCTATCAGTATATATATAAAAATTGACGAGGAAGAAGAAGATGCGCGCGCCAATCAGTTTTTCTATCAGTGATAGAAAAAGTTTCTATCAGTGATAGAAATCTCCTATCACTGATAGAAACTTTATTCTATTAGTGATAGAAACTTTCTATCACTGATAGAAAATGTTTCTACCACTGATATAATCTATCAGTGATAGAAACTTTATTCTATCAGTGATAGAAACTTTCTATCACTGATAGAAAATTTTTCTACCATTGATAGAATCTATCAGTGATAGAAAGACTTTCTATCATTTTTCTACCACTAATAGAAGATAGAAAGACTTTCTATCATAGAAGATTTCTATCAATATATATATATATATAAAATTGACGAGGAAGAAGAAGATGCACGCGCCAATCAGTTTTTCTATCACTGATAGATTCTATCAGTGATAGAAAAAGTTTCTATCAGTGATAGAAACTTTCTATCACTGATAGAAAATGTTTCTACCACTGATAGAATCTATCAGTGATAGAAACTTTCTATTAATGATAGAAAATTTTTTTGTAGAATATATCAGTGATAGAAAGACTTTTGGAAGATTTCTATCAATATATATAAAAAAAATTAAAATAAAATAAAAAAAAAAACCTGACGAGGAAGAAGAAGATGTGCTCGCCAATCAAGGGCAGGGGCAATTTAGGTATATAAAAAATTAATTAAAAATTTTTGCCATATTTGTAAATATATTTAAAAATTGTTATATTTGCCATTATTTACCCTCATGTTGCCACCCATTACAATTATCCTTTAAAATATTGCACTTTTACCCTTTAGTTTTCACTAAGGCTCAATTTTGGTCTTAGACTATTAGTAACTCTAATGGAATGATAACTAGGATGCTAACAAGTTAGCATTTCGTTAAGGTTACTAATGATTTTGTTATGTTGGATTCATAAGTGAGCAAGAGCATTAGTGAAAACTCAGGGATAAAGATGTAATATTTTGAAACTTATGGATCAAATGAAGTTTAGTAAGTGTAAAAATTATGAAATCTAGGGATAAAATGGAATTGACTCAAAACTAAAGGGCCAAGAATGAATTTTTCCTTAAAATTTGATGATAAAGATTAAAATATTTTTTATACAAAGGTTACAAATTAAAATAGAATATTGAGGTATATGTTTGATAATAATTTCGCTTCTAGGTTTTTTTTTTCTTTTTTTTTTTTATTAATTATGCTCATATCCTCATAAATTCTTTTTGAAATATTTTGTGTATTTCTAAAAAACACATTTGAATTTTAATCAAATTTTAAAAATAAGGTTTTAAAAGCTTACTTCAACTTAGATTTTGAAAACAGTTTTGACAAAACAAAGAAACGTTGTTAATTATCTGACCCACGTTGAAAGTGGTTTTTTTTTTTGGGAAAAATACACATTTAGTTCCTGATGTTTGAATTAGGTTTCATTTTGGTCCCTGAGTTTTCAAACTCAACATTTTTACCCCCGAGGTTTGTATTTAGTTTCATTTTAATCCCTCCATCCATTTTTCCGTTAAAAATTAACAGAATCCTGACGTGGCATCTAATTTTTATTTAAAAAACAATTTGTTTAATTTTTAAAATAAAAATAATATTAAATTAATAAAAAAAAATTATTATTTTATTTTTTTCTTCTTCCTCCTTCCTCTTTTTTCTTCTTCATCCTCCTTTTCTTCTTCTTCCAGTCCGGCAGTCGGCCGCCTCCGACTGCCGCCACCACCGGTCGGCGCCGCCGTCGCCGACGGCTGGCATCAGCGTTTTTTTTTTTTGCTTTTTTTTTCTCCTCCTTTCTTCTTCTTTTTCTTCTCCTTTCTTCTTTTTTTTTTTTTTTTTTTTTATCAAAACCCTCCTCCGTGCTCACGAAAAAACAGTGACCCAGATCTGGGATACCCACGGAGACCCACAACCGTCGCTTTCCTCCCTCTCTTTCTCTCGATTCTCTCTCTCTCGGATTTTTGCTCATCTAACTACACAACATCTAGGAAACCCAGATCTGGGATACCCAAGCTCAATCGTCGCGCCGGACTACACAGATTTGGGAAACCACGCTCAGTCGCCGCGCAAGACTTCGCCGAAGGCATACCCACACAGATCTGGGAAACCCACTCTCACTCTCGTGTCTGTGTTTTTTCGCGAGCAGGAAACTCTGTCGAAGGCCACCGGAATCGAAAAATCACGTTGAAATCGTTTGGGTGTCGCGCAGAGGAGAAGAGAAATGGTCGTGTGTCTCCGTGGGTTCGTCGTGTCGCCAGAGAAGAGAAACGGAGGGAGGGGTTGCTGTGCGCGTCGCTATGGGTTCGCCGTGCTGCCGGAGAAGAGAAACGGAGGGAGGGGTTTTTTTTTTCCGATGAGGGTTTTGTTGTTGGGTGGGCCTTGCTTGTTCACGAGAAAGGGAGAGAGATGAAGAAAGAGGAGGGAGGAGAGAGATAGGGGAGAGGAAAAAGGAAAAGAAATAAAAAAAATGATTTTTTTAATTAAAAATAAGAAATAATAATAAAAAATAAAAAAAAAATTATTTTTTAATAAAAAAATAAAGGACACGTAAGCTTTCTGTGAGTAGTTAACGGAAAAGTTGACAGAAGGACTAAAATGAATCTAAATGCAAACCTCAGGGGTAAAAATGTTGAGTTTTAAAACTCAGAGACTAAAATGAAACCTAACCCAAACCTCAGGGACCAAAAGTGTATTTTTCCCTTTTTTTTTTTTTTTTTTTTTGTTATAACAATCTTCTTTATTCTTTGATGGTAAGGCAAACAGTAAAAACCACCCCTCAAAGTAGGGTGGTTGTAAAAATTTCACTAAACTTTAGTGTAAAAGTTAAATTTTTAAACTTTCAAAAGGGTAAAAATCAAACCTCTAAACTTTCAAGTATAAAAATTATGGTTCAAATTATAAAGTTTGATCCATTTTACTCTATTTTCTGTCTCTCATTCCATTTCATTCCATTCCATTCTCTCTACCATCTACTTCTCCCTCCTTGGTCTAATTTTTATTTTACAATGATGAACAAATAATTGTCACCAATTAAGTAAATGCCGATTAATTATTTGTACATTTAGGGGTCGTTTGGCCCACTGTGTTGGTTATAATAGTGGGGGCTATTATAACCAACCCAGTGTTTGGGGCATCAACAAAAATAAGGGGTGGAGTTGGTTATTTTTCCCCTCCGTGTTGCTACAGTAACCACTATTCAACCCACCCAATTATTCTATCCATTCTCTACAGTAACTATTTTCTCTCTTCTTCCATGTGACTCATTGACTTTTCTACCGACGACTTTTCCGGCGACCATCGACAACTTTTCCGGCGACCGCCGTCGAATTTCCGGCCACTTTTCCGGCGATCACCGACGACTTTTTCCGGCGACTTTTTTTTAAAAAAAAATATTTCTTCTCATTTTCATTTCGAAAAATATAAAAAACGAAACTTTTTTAAACAAAAAAAAAATATTTCTTCTCATTTTCATTTCGAAAAATATAAAAAACGAAAATAAAGAAATAAAAAAAAGAAAAGAGGTAGAAGAAAATGAAAGGAAAAAAGAGGGAAAAAAATTTCAGTCGCTGAAAAATTTGTTGGTGGTTGTCGGAAAAATCAGAAAATTTCTAGGGAGTTAGATACTAGGTTGTCTTTGTACATATATAAATATGGAGTTTTATTACATAATTACTTTTGATAATGAAGTATATGAATGTTTACCTTCATCGTACCATATTTTTCATTCCAAATTATACTTATCGTATTTAAGTTTACCGTGATAATAATAATTTTTTAAAAAAATACTACTCAAGTTTTTATTTTATGTGATTTCTATTTTATTTGATTCTTTTGATAATGAATGTAAAATGAGTTTTGAATAAGCATCACCATTTTTATGTTGGAAATACATAAAATGACTTATTTTGTGAAAAAAACCATAACTCTAAAACAAAGAAAATCAACCCTTACTTTAGGTTATTTTTGTTTTCTTTTAAGTTAAACACATAATTTAACCCCTGTACCCAAAACTTTATTTTTTTTACAACTAAACCCAATATATTTTTTTTACTAATATTTGAAGTACAAAGTTGTATGAGGAAAATAAACAAAAAAAAAAGTCAGGAAAAAAAAACAGTCAGCTTGAAACATAGACTATTTGAACCCAGACTAAAATAATCTGTATCTCAAACACTACACCCTAAACACAGACTATTTTATCCCAGACTATAATAATCTGCACTCCAAACACAGACTATTTTATCCCAGATTATAATAATCTGCACCCAAACACAGACTCTTATAACCCCCAGACTATTATAATCCCCCAGCTATTATAACCAACCCAGCGCCCCAAACAGCCCTTTAGAGAAATGCTTCTTCGGATGTGAGCGAGAACTTTTATGAAACATCTGAATTGGATTAGGATAAAATGCATGGTTTACTACATTTTACGAATTGTTGGTGAGCCTCAACGCAAGACGGCTTCACAACTGTCGCTCCATCGAGAGTCATCCATTGAAAAAAACTAAAGGCCATACAGAGAAAGCAGCTAGCGATATAGAAGAACACATAAAAGAAAAGCCAAAGGAAAGGGAGCTGCGTTAGCCATGTCCCTTTGCAAGAAAACTGATCACCTCGAGAAAAGAAAACATGGTTCAACATCTTAATTTACTCCATTGTTAATATAAAAAAAAAAAAAAGAGGATTTGGAATTGGTCTCAATTGGAGGCGAAACCTACATGGATTGGATTACTCACTTTGAAATTTACAAGTCATTGTGAGCGAAGTCGATCGGGATGAGAGAGTCGTCTAGCAATTAAATGGTTTGATGGGGACATTTTAAAATTCCAAAGCCTGAAACCCCAAACGAAATAATCTTCTTCTAAGGGAAAAAAAAAAAGAAGATCTTCATTTACTTCGTCTTTATAGGGAGAAAAGAGAAATATAAGAGATAATAAATAAGGTAAAATTGATCCAATTCTTACATTTATTATAGTTTGTGAGTTTGATTTTACACTTGAAAATTTAGGGGGTCTAATGTCTAATGTTACACTTTTGAAAGTTTGAGGATTTAATTTCAATACTTGAAAGTTTAGGGTGCAATTGTTACCACCACCATATTTGCAGGGTGATTTTTGCATTTTGTCCTTGATTATATTAGTTGTAATTTGTTTATGATGAATTTATTTGGGTTAAATTACACGTTTAGTCTCAAAATTTTCAAGTTTGTGTTTAGATAGGTCTCTG
The DNA here is from genome assembly GCA_017139565.1 of Luffa aegyptiaca. Lineage (NCBI taxonomy): Eukaryota > Viridiplantae > Streptophyta > Magnoliopsida > Cucurbitales > Cucurbitaceae > Luffa > Luffa aegyptiaca. The sequence goes on from CM029398.1 coordinate 52,061,304, forward strand.
AACAGTAAAAAGTATCTAATGGTTCATTGAACTTAATAAATCCCTAAACTCTAAAAGTGTTAAATGGATCCTTAAACTTTCAATTTTGTTGTCTTATGTCTATGACATGGTCAACATTTTTTAAAATTAATTAATAATTAAACTATTAGACATAAAATTGAATTTTGTGTCTAATAAGATGTTAAATTTTCAATTTTGTGTCTAGTAGGTTCATGAAATTTAAAAAATGTTGAATAGGTCAATAACTTGCACACAATTGAAAGCTCAATGACTTATTTGGCACAAAATTGAAGGTATAGGGGTTTATTAGAAAATTTTTAAAATTATTAGATTAATTCATGATGATATAATGTCATAATATACTTTATTAATTGGGTGAAAAAATATATTGATATATTTTAATTTGGTGAAGTTAACATACCTTACTCTCAAAAAATTAAAAAAAAAAAACCTTATTTTATATGATTTAACATGTGAAATTTGGTCGAAGTGAGTATGACTTAGTGGTAATTGGTGCTTACCCTCCAAAGGTTGTTGAACTCAGAATTTTTTTTAAAAAAAAATGTGAAATTTCAGTTACTATTGGAAACTGACACATCCAATTATTTGTATAATAACAATTGATAACCACCAATTAAAAAAAATTGACAACCACATAAAGGTTACCATCTTTAAATTAATATATCTTTTTTTTTTTTTTTTTTTTTTTGAAAAATCTTCAAATTAATATATCGAACCAAACATTAGGAACTAATATATAAATTTAGCCAAAAAAAACTTATAATGTAATGAAATTGCCAACATCTCTTGTAGGCAAAGGGTTTTGGGAGATTTAATCAAATCATAAGGACGTATATGGACCAAATGAAAACCCTAAAGACAAATTATAAATTAAACTATGTACAAGCATCTACGACCAAAAACACAAGTAAATTACAATATAAAACTGAATGCTATATGGCTAGATTGAAGTACTAGTAGACGACTGATCTGTGGTGTGTAACTTTGAGCCCGTTTCCGTGGTTGAATATTGATATGAAATGAGAGCCCCTCCACCCGAAAGAAATGGAGGTTTTGATGGCTGAGGAAGGTTAATCAACTGGCTTCCAAGCATTAGAACAACCACTGACATGGTGGGTCTCATGTTTGGATCTTCTTGTACACACAACAACCCAATGTGAATCCATTTTACACCCTCACTCACAGGGCAATCTCCACCCAAGTTCTTGTCCACCATTTCTTCTGCTCTACCTTCGCTCCATAGCTCCCATGCCTGTTCAATTGTCTTGTTGTTAAACAACCATCACAAAAATGAGAGGGTGAATTTTGAAGTTGATGTGTTTGATCAAGAACAGAAGCATACATATGACACAAGGTTCTGTGCTCTGTCCATGTTCGGAAAGCCAATGTTCTTTCTTCCACTGATCACTTCTAGGATTAGAACTCCGAAACTGTATACATCGGTCTTAACTAAGAATACTCCCTCCATAGCATACTCTGGCGCCATATAACCACTATAGGATAGACAATTGCAACCAATGTAAAAGACAATGATGAATGTAAAAATAATGGTTCATATATATTTATGCTTAGTATATCGTTAGCACAGGACATTTTTCTATTTCTTCACTTAAAATAAACACATTTTGTGCTAAAGTTTACCTGATTTTACTTTTGGACCCTAAAAATCTCATATTAATTGGGATGTTTTCACTGGTATACTCGGCATCTTTTCTACTTCTAACCTATGTGCAATTATTTATACATTTCAAATATGTAATGGTTGAATAGATGACTGCATATGACTTACTATGTGCCAACTATTCTGTTGGTGCTAGCATCAATTTGCTGGCCTCCAAATATCCTAGCAGTTCCAAAATCTGATATTTTTGGATTCATTTCCTCATCTAACAATACATTGCTCGCTTTCAAATCCCTATGAATGATTTTGAGTCGAGAATCTTCATGGAGATAGAGAATTCCTCTTGCAATCCCATGCACAATGTTTTTGCGCTTGAGCCAATCAAGTTGTTTGCACTTTAATGGATCTGTTGTGCAATTACATCAATAAAGCACATGAAATGGATTCTTCCTATCCATGAAGTTAGAAAAAGGTGTATGAAAAATAAAAATGAAATTATATGAGAGAGAGCCTAACCAAATAAGAAAGCATCAAGACTAGTATTTGCTAAATAGACCAAAAGTTTTTCTTCTCTTTCAGCAGAGCATCCCAAGAGTCTAACCAAATTCTTATGTTGAAGCTTCCAGATGACCTTTGCTTCATTCTTAAACTCTTCATGTCCTTGACTTGATTTTGCAGATAGTCTTTTCACTGCTATTTCTTCGCCACTCATCAACTTTCCCTGGATTCCAATAAATAAACATATTGGCTTAGAGTCGTTCTAACACTCCTTACATTAAAGAAAAAAACTTAGATCTCAAACTTTTGATTATTAACCTTGTAAACTTGACCAAACCCGCCTTCTCCAAGTCTATTAGCATTTGAAAAGTCATCCGTAGCAGTCTTTAGAGTACTAAAGCTGAAGTAATGCACATATCTTCATCACTCTCTTGATTGGTTGCATCTAAATGTTTCCTTATTGAGTAAACCGGTGGTCGATCTATCTGATTTCGCAAAGGAAGCTCTTCACTTCTATCCCTCTCTGAATGAAAAAAAACCATTTTTCTTTCTTTTTAAGTAATATTAATCAAAATCCTGCTGCAACTGCATTGTTTATGTAAGGGGTTTAGTCTTCTTACCGTGTCTTCTTTTTCTCCATAAAAATGAACCATACGATAGGCCTAGCAGAATTGCCGCTGCTGCAACTGTTGATATGCTGATGACTATGATCTTTGTTCTACTGCCTCCTGCGTATTCCCTTTTTATCATTAGATTGAAATCTTCGGAAATTGAATGACAGTCAGGAAAATAAAAAGAAAGCTAAATTATAAGTTTGCTGTCTAAAAAGATATTTGAACTTCAAATTTTCTTGTTGTGACTGATAGATTTATGTAAGTGTTAAATAAGTCACTAACTTTACATATTTCTTATAATTCATGGATCTATACGACACTTCTTAATTTAAAGATCTATTAGACTGAAGTGGAAGTTTAGACATCCATTAAATAATCAAAGTGAGCATGACATGTGTCATTAATCAAGAGGTCAAAGGTTAGGGCTTTATGGACTTTCCTCACCCCTTTTCCATTCTTCCTAGACACAAAGTTGAAGAAGTTTTTTATTTGACCACCAAAGTTGAAGTTATTAGCACAAAATGAGGAAGTAAAGTTATAATTTAACTTAAAAAATGCGTGGCCTCACCTTCTTCATCAGGAGGCAGGATGGGTACAGGAAAGGATGGAGGGGGAGATCCCGGTGTCTCAAGGAAAGGGACTGCCTTGGGGCTGAAACTCGGTACCCTCTTTGCTGTAGGCAACATTCCTTTGCATGCTCCACCAAATTTGTCAAACACTTATCACAGTCATGGTTGGTGATATCTCTTGTACACTGCGCCGCTCCATATCTCTGATAGTCCCCAGTCTGGATTAAATTACCGCCCTTGAACATCGATTCTGCCTTGGCAGCATCGTTGGTTAAACCATACAACAGAGAAAGATCGGTGGAATCGCGGTAAGCAATTGAAGATACGTTCTCAGGATTATAAAGCAAAGTCCATGGAGCGCTCGCTTGGGTCCCAAAGAAGTTTTCAACAGAGTATCTCAACATGCACATGTCAAACCATATGATGCCCATTGTTCGGGAAGGGCAGTCAAGTTTGATTCTTTTACTTACATCTCCGACACAGATATGACACTCCTGGCTAGAAAGATCCCCTCGGCAGAGGAAGAGGCCGTAGATTCCATTAAAGCTGTCGTTGTAGAAAGTGTGGTTGGAAGCTTTAGACGACAAGGATTCCAATAGGAAATTGACGTCAGAATCCAGATGGGAATAGGCCGTGTCGTTATTGGATACTGGTGGGCAGTAGTGAGAGTAACTGAGTTGGCAACGAGAAGGGATTATGAACCCAAAGATTAAAATCAGCGGTAGTAAAGATGAAGGCAAAAAAGAAGATGTTTGAGGGAGGAAATGAATCATAGTTTCGTTTTTGGGGTACTCAACGATGGTATAAGTTGAGAGATTTTCTTAAATAGGATTGAACGACTCCGAAATATCAATTGGAATGATGCTGGCTTGAGGAAGTGGAAGTAAAGATCAAAGCCTGATCTTATGAATTGATCCGTTGGAAAATTCAGCATGACTATGTACACTTTATTTGCTAGTCATGATGGATGGTTTTGGTTGGGCCTCGGCTAAAAGTTTCCAACGAAGACTTTGAACCTATTATTGTTAGACTTGTGCTGATCCTTCTTTAAATGCTTCCCTGTACACTGTACTGTTTTCAATAATTTTGGTATTACATAAATATGAATGCAAAATGCTGCTTCTAGAGATTTGTTCTTCTTACGTGAGAGAGACAGGGAGCCACCGGAAATTTTCTGGGTCGTCAATTCTGAATTTTCTGCAATGGAAATCTACGGGGAAACTTTGCACAACTAACAACTTTTTCTTCTTTTTCCTTTTTCTTTTCAACATGTGGCACAGCATGCTAAGTTGCCAACTATTGGATTTTTTTTTTTAATATTATTATTTTTAGACAGGTTTTAAAAATATTTTTTTTTTTCAAACTATTTATTTCAAAAAGGTAACTTTTACAACTATTTTTTGAAATATCATTGTTTTGAATGAGTGCATTTCACGATTTCATAAATAATAAAAAACGTGACTACTGGTGCAGTGGAGTCTTTGCTTGTTTACTCTTTTTTATATTTCTTTTTTCATTTTCGGTAAAATATCTTTCATAATTTGCATAGGTGCAAATAAGAAATATATAACTGCAAATATAGCACAATGTAAAAAAAAATTGCAAATATAGCAAAATCTATCAGAGTATATTACTGATAGATTTTGGTTAATTAGAATCTATCTGATAGACTTCGATTATCAAACTTTATCAGCGATAGACTCTAATTAATCAGAAACTGATAGAATCCAGTGACTATCACTAATAGAATTTGATTATCAAAATCTATCAGTGAAATTCTATTAGTGATAGATACTGATAGATTTTGATTAATCGGAGTTTATCAACGATAGACACTGATAGATTTTGATTAATCGGAGTTTATCAACGATAGATACGGATAGAATCTGACGACAATTTTTTGGTCTTGTATGTTTCTTACAAAATGCTAAAAATGTTTTCTTGGTTCATTGGAGGGGCACCAAAAAGCTTTTTCGCCTTGCAAGTTGTCAGACCACCAATTATACATACTTATACTAGAAGGGGTAGAGGGGGAAATTCACCTCCTATGTAAGCGGTGGATTAGGATAATGCAGATATTTTGTGCTGTATTTTGTGATGTAAATATTAAGTTGTACTTAGCGGTGGGTTTAGTCGGTTGTGTAGTTATATAAGCTGTCTTGTTAGGGGTTTGACGTTTTATGCTTATGAAAATCTTTTGTAAAGTTTCTAATCCTCTGAGATTAAGGAACTGTGGAGACATCACCATCTCGAATCGGTGAACGTTCTGTATTTTTTGCTGTAAATAAAGATCTCAGAACTTGGTATCCTAACATTCTGGTATCAGAGCAAGTCACCCTGGGAAAGACACGAGGGATGGCGCACAAGCAACTGGAAGAAAGAGTAAACGAATCTGAAAAGACGATGGAAGGTATGAAAGAAAAATTACCTGAACTTGAAAAATCAGTAGCTGAACTAAATAAGAGTATGGAAAAACTTTTTAATAGTTTAGAAGATCAGCGACAATTGACCATAGAAAACCAACAAGCGCTAGCTAATTTAGTTCATGGGGGGTTCCGTCCGAGTCCCGGAGGAGAGAGGGAGTCGGGACAGAAACGCAAAATTGAAGACGATGCAAGCGCATCATCTAGTCGGAAAGAAGCCAAGGGAGAAGAAGGAGTACATGAACGACAAAAATTTAAGAAAGTGGAAATGCCTACTTTCGAAGGTGACCACCCCGACGACTGGTTGTTCCGAGCAGAACGATACTTCGAAATTCATCAGCTCTCCGATTCTGAGAAGATCGTGGTAACGGCCATCAGCTTCGCCGGAGCCGCGTTAAGATGGTACCGGTGGGCGGAGGGTCGCAGTCCCTTTTCAAGTTGGCGAAACCTCAAATATCGAATTTTGGAGCGATTTAGACCATCGCAGGAGGGATCTCTTTGTGCAAGATTTCTATCCATAAAGCAAGAGAAAACAGTGGCTGAATTTAGAGAAAAGTTTGAAGCCCTAGCAGCTCCTTTACCGCAATTATCGGAAGAAATATTAGAAAATACGTTCCTAAATGGACTCACACCGGAAATTCGTTCGAAAGTGCTATGTTTTGAACCGCTGGGCTTAGAAGCAATTATGAAGGCGGCCCAAAGGATTGAGGATAAAAATAAGGCCATACTAATGAAAGCAGGAGCCGGCCCAAGTCGTGCATGGAAAAATCCCACGATAAACCCTTTTTTTCCCACTAAGTTAATTGAAGGAAACCCCATTAAGACGATCACACTACCCAATAATCCATCCCATCCACCGAAAGAAAACCCACTCAGACGCCTGACCGATTCTGAGATGCAATCACGAAGAGAGAAGGGTCTTTGCTACAGGTGTGATGAAAAATACTTCGTGGGACACAAGTGCAAAGGGAAAGAACTGAAAGTTCTCCTAGTTGCTGATGAAGAACCCGACCAAGAGCTTCCAAAGACAGACGACGTCAAAGAGTGTAGAGTAGAAGAAGTAGAAGACTCAACGGTAGAAGTGGAAATGGCAGAATTATCAATTAACACTGTCGTGGGATTCTCATCTCCGGGCACAATGAAGGTAAAGAGGAAGATCGAGGACAAGGAGGTCGTCATTCTAATCGATTGTGGAGCGACCCACAATTTTATCTCTCAGAAACTGATCGAAAATATGAAAATACCGGTTACGGAAACCATGAATTACAGGATAATTATGGGGACCGGCACGACGGTCAAAGGGAAGGGGATTTGCAAGAGAGTTGTGATAGCAATGGAGGAACTAACAGTAGTCGAAGACTTCCTGCCGATTGACTTGGGAGGGGTAGACGTAATCCTCGGCATGCAATGGTTACGGACACTGGGAGTCACAACCATTGACTGGAAAGCACTGACGATGGTGATTGAAATGGGGGAAACTAAGGTAACAATAAAAGGGGACCCTTCTTTGATGAAGACAGAGGTCTCTTTAAAACAGCTTAAGCGGAAATGGGGAAAACACGACCAGGGATTCTTAGTTGAGTTGAAGGCCATTACTGCAGCAGTCGGAGACCCGGCTGTTCCAAACCCTCCAGTGGTCGATCATCTATTGGAACAGTATAAAGATGTGTTCGCAGAGCCTTCAAGATTACCTCCGTCCAGGGAAGTAGATCATCGAATACCATTGAAAACAGGAAGTCAACCAGTGAATGTACGTCCGTACAGATATCCGTATGTACAAAAGGAAGAAATTGAGCGTATGATCAGAGAAATGTTAATGGCGGGGATCATCCGACCCAGCACTAGTCCGTTTTCCAGTCCGGTTTTATTGGTGAAGAAACGAGACGGAAGTTTGCGATTCTGTGTCGATTACAGAGCATTAAATGAAGCGACGGTACCAAATAAATTTCCTATTCCCGTGATCGAGGACTTGCTGGATGAGCTTCATGGGGCTCGAGTATTCTCCAAACTAGATCTTCGGTCTGGGTACCATCAAGTTCGAGTCCATCCCGATGACATACAGAAAACAGCGTTCCGGACGCATGAAGGGCATTATGAATTTCTGGTAATGCCATTCGGACTCACTAACGCCCCTTCGACATTCCAGGCACTCATGAACCACATCTTTCGCCCTTTTTTACGCCGTTGTGTTCTGGTATTTTTTGATGATATTTTAATTTACAGCCCTGATCTAGATACCCATTTAACTCATCTGGGGGCTGTTTTGAACGTCATGAGGGATAACTCTTTAGTAGTTAATATGCGAAAATGCGTGTTTGCAAAAGATCGAATCGATTATCTAGGACACTGGATTTCAGCAGCCGGTGTAGAAGCGGATGCAGAAAAAGTACGGGCAATGGTTGAGTGGCCAAGGCCAACGAACGTAAGAGATCTCAGGGGATTTCTCGGATTAACAGGGTACTATCGCAGATTCGTAGAAAATTATGGAGCCAAAGCATTTCCGTTAACCCAATTGACGCGCCGTGATGCGTTTGAGTGGACGGAGGAAGCGCAGAATGCATTCGACAATCTCAAGCGATCCATGGTTACGCTCCCTGTTCTAGCGTTGCCTGATTTTTCGCAACCCTTTATTGTCGAGACGGATGCTTCGGGAACGGGCTTAGGAGCAATGTTAACACAGAATCAAAAGCCCATAGCTTATTTTAGCCAATCTCTTTCTCATCAGGCCCAAGCCAAACCAATATACGAAAAAGAACTTATGACTATTGTCAAAGCAGTGCAACGATGGAGACCATATCTATTGGGCCAGCGCTTTATCATTTGAACAGATCAACAAGCCCTTCGATTCTTGGTAGACCAAACGGTTGTTCAACCAGAATATCAAAAATGGGTCTCGAAATTACTGGGATACAACTTTGAAGTGCAATATCGACCTGGGCTGGAGAATAAAGCCGCCGACGCGTTATCTCATCTACCTCCGGTAGTTCACCTCGCTCCACTTACGGCCTCGGCCATCCTAGACGTACAGGTAATTAAACGAGAAGTGGCTCTAGATGCAAAACTACAGCAGATTGTACGGGATCTTTTCATGGATCCAACGCTCCATCCAAAATTTTCAATTCATCAAGGTACGCTATATTACAAGGGCAGGTTAGTGATGTCTAGTGAATCACGACTTATTCCAGCTGTATTGCATTCATATCATGACTCTGTAATTAGGGGACATTCTGGATTTTTGCGAACATATAAAAGAATTTCCGCAGAATTGTATTGGCCGGGTATGAAAGGAATGATTAAAAGGTATGTGGAGGATTGTCAAATCTGCCAAAGAAATAAAGCGATCACACTCTTGCCAGCTGGTCTCCTTCAACCATTGCCAATACCGGAAAGAATTTGGGAAGACATAGCGATGGACTTTATAGAAGGGCTTCCCAAATCAAGAGGGTATGATGCAATACTGGTGGTAGTCGACAGATTGAGCAAATATGCTCATTTTATTCCAATCAGTCAGCCTTATTCAGCAAAGAGTATCGCAACCTTGTTTATAAAGGAAATAGTAAGATTGCATGGATTTCCACGATCCATAGTGTCAGATCGAGATAAAGTTTTCGTCAGCCATTTCTGGGCTGAAATGTTTCGCTTGCAAGGAACACAACTCAGAAGAAGTACAGCCTACCACCCACAAACGGATGGGCAGTCGGAGGCGGTCAACAAATGCCTAGAGACTTATCTTCGCTGCTTCTGTAACGAAAGACCAAAACAATGGGAACAGTGGCTCTCCTGGGCAGAATATTGGTACAATACCACGTACCACTCATCACTCAACACTACGCCCTTCCGTGTGGTTTATGGTCGACCTCCCCCTTCACTTTTGTTCTACGGAGATCAAAAGACCAACAATGCAACGCTGGACGAGCAACTATCTTTACGAGACAAGACTCTGGACTTACTACGAGCCCAGCTGCTCAAAGCCCAAGACCGTATGAGGAAGCAAGCCGATAAACATCGCAGAGAAAAGATTTTTGAAGAAGTGGAATGGGTATTTCTAAAACTTCGACCATACCGCCAGTCCACAGTAGCCCATCGAAGGAATGAGAAATTGTCTCCAAAATACTTCGGGCCCTATCGCATTGTGGAAAAAGTTGGTACCGTGGCCTACAAGCTAGATCTTCCGGAAGAATCCACTATACACCCAGTATTCCACGTCTCCCAGTTAAGGCAAGCAATGGGAAGCAATGACAATATTGAGAGGAACCCACCTATGTTCACGGACAATTTCGAGTGGCTAGCAGAACCCGAAGAAGTGATGGCATATCGCACGAACCCAATGACTAACGAATGGGAGTTGCTGGTTCAATGGAAAGGACTACCCGAACATGAAGGCACATGGGAATCCCTTGAACATTTCCGAAATCAATTCCCCAATTTTCCCCTTGAGGACAAGGTGGCTTTCGGACCCGGGGGTATTGTCAGACCACCAATTATACATACTTATACTAGAAGGGGTAGAGGGGGAAATTCACCTCCTATGTAAGCGGTGGATTAGGATAATGCAGATATTTTGTGCTGTATTTTGTGATGTAAATATTAAGCTGTACTTAGCGGTGGGTTTAGTCGGTTGTGTAGTTATATAAGCTGTCTTGTTAGGGGTTTGACGTTTTATGCTTATGAAAATCTTTTGTAAAGTTTCTAATCCTCTGAGATTAAGGAACTGTGGAGACATCACCATCTCGAATCGGTGAACGTTCTGTATTTTTTACTGTAAATAAAGATCTCAGAACTTGGTATCCTAACACAAGTCTAATCCCCCTCTCCCTCTTCTCCCCCTATACGAAGCATATTATTTTAAAATTTGTCTAATTTAATTTATGTACCATTATACCAACCTCTAAACAAATGATCAAATAATCAAGTATCGATGAATAATCCACCCCACAATGGTTGAACTAAAAAAAAAAAAAAAAGCGATTCACAACATAAAGCCGAATGCTATAGCTAGATAGAAGAACTGGTGGACGACTGATCTGTGGTGTGTAACCCTGTCCCTGTTCCAGTGGTTGAATATTGATTTCTAGTGAGAGATCCTCGACTTGTAAGAAATGGAGGTTTTGATGGCTGAGGAAGGTTGATCGACTGGCTTCCAAGCATTAGAACAACCACTGACATGGTGGGTCTGATGTTTGGATCTTCTTGCACACACAACAACCCAATGTGAATCCATTTTACAGCCTCACTCACTGGGCAATCTCCAGCCAAGTTCTTGTCCACCATTTCTTCTGCTCTACCCTCACTCCACAGCTCCCATGCCTGTTCAATTGTTATGTTGTTAAACAACCATCACAAAAATGAGAGGGTGAATTTTGAAGTTGATGTTTGATCAAAAACAAAAGCATACATATGACAGAAGGTTATGTGCTCTGTCCATGTTCAGAAAACCAGTGTTCTTTCTCCCACTGATCACTTCTAGGATAAGAACTCCGAAACTGTATACATCGGTCTTAACTGAGAATACTCCCTCCATAGCATACTCTGGCGCCATATAACCACTGTAGGATTGACAATAACAACCAATGAGCAATTGATATGAAAGACAATGATGAATATAAAAATAACAAATACATATTTATGTATGCCTAGTACATTGTTATCTGGAAATGTATCTATTTTAAGCTTTAAGTTTTCATGATTTTACTTTCGGACTCTGTCCAAAATTTCTCATATGAGTGGAGAGGTTTTTACTTGTACTCAAGATCTTTTCTACTTCTAACTTAGGTGGAATTATATATATATTAAAGTATAGTTGGATAGATTACTATATATGACTTACTATGTTCCAACTATTCTATTGGTGCTGGCATCAATTTGTTTGCCTCCAAATATCCTAGCAGTTCCAAAATCTGATATTTTTGGATTCATCTCCTCATCTAACAGTACATTGCTCGCTTTCAAATCCCTATGGATGATTTTGAGTCGAGAATCTTCATGGAGGTAGAGAATTCCTCTTGCAATCCCACTAACAATGTTTTCGCGCTTGAGCCAGTTAAGTTGTTTGCACTTTAGTGGATCTGCTATTGCAATTAGATTAGTAAAATTAAATGTGACATGGATTCTACCTTTCCAGAGGTTCGAAAAAGATTTATGGAGAATGAAAATGAAATTGTAGGAGAGAAAGAGCCTAACCAAACAAGAAAGCATCAAGACTAGTATTTGCCATGTACTCATAGACCAGAAGTTTTTCTTCTCCTTCAACGCAACATCCTAAAAGTCTAACCAAATTCTTATGTTGAAGCTTCCAAATGACCTTTGCTTCATTCTTGAACTCTTCATGTCCTTGACTCGATTTTGTTGATAGTCTCTTCACTGCTACCTCTTCACCATCCACCAACTTTCCCTAAGTTACAATAAATGAACATTTTGTCATATACTCGTTCTAACACTTCTTACATATTAAAAAAAAAAATCACATCTCAAACTTTTGATTTACTAACCTGGTAAACAGGACCAAACCCGCCTTCTCCAAGTTTATTAGCATCTGAAAAGTCATCTGTAATAACCTTTAGAGTACTGAAACTGAAGTAATTCATATCTCCATCACTGTCTTGATTTGTTGCATCCAAAAGTTGCCTCATTGAGTAAACCGGCTGTCGATTTGCCTGATTTCGCAAAGGAAGCTCGTCACTTCTATCCCTCTCTGAATGAAAAACCATATTTCCTTTTATGTAATATTAATTAAAATCCGAGCACAAGTGAATTGTTTAAGGGGTTTAGCTTCTTACCCTGTCTTTTGTTCCTCCTTAAAAATAAACCATACAGTAGGCCTAGCAGAATTGCCGCTGCTGCAACTGTTGATATGCTGATGACTATGGTCCTTGTTCTGTTCCCTCCTGTGCATTCCCTTAACATCATTAGATCAAAATCTTTGAAAATTGATGACAGTCAAGAAAATAAAGAAGAATTTCAATTTCATCACCTCACCTTCTTCATCAAGAGGCAAGGACGATGGAGTTCCTGGTATCCCATAAAAACGAAACTCCTCAACTCTTAAATTACAACTGGGGGCCAAAACTCGCCACCGTTTCTGCCTTAGGCAACATCCCTTTGCAAAATCCACCAAATTTGTCAAACAGACCTCACAATCACGCTTGATGATATCTCTTGTACACTGTGCCAATCCAAATCTCTGATCCAACCCCGCCACATTCACCTCACCTTCCTTGAACATCAACTCTGCATTTGCAGCATCTGTTGCTAAATTAGACACCAATGCAAGATCGATGTAATCACGGTCTTCAAAAGAAGTTTGGTTCAGACTATCATATAACACTACTTTTGGAACTGTCTCCAGGATCCCAAAGAAGTTCTCAACTGAGTATCTCAACACGCATTCATCAAAGCTTATGGTGCCATTTGTTCGCGACGAGCAGGCGACTTTGATTTGTTGAGTTGCACCTTCGATGCAGCTATGACAGGCCTCGTTAGGAAGATCCCCTCGGCAGAGGAAGAGACCATGGATTCCATTAAATGTCTCATTGTAGAAAGTGTGGGTGGAAGCTTTGGAGGTCAAGGAATTCAATAGGAAATTAATGTCAGAATTCAGATTGGGGTTAGTCGTGTTGGAGCATTTTAAATCACGTTGGCTACAAGAAGGAACCATGAGTCCAGAGATTGAAATCAGTAGCAGGAAAGTTAGAGACAAAGAAGGTGTTTGAGCTGGGAGGAAATGAATCATGGCTTTTTAGTTTTGGGGTAGCTCAAAAAAGTATGAAATGAGGAGGATGAGTTGAGAGAGATTATTAAATAGAGAAATGGAGACATTTTGTTCAATAGAATTGACCATATTGTCTAATTGAAAGTTTCAGAAGAGACTTCATCGTCTTACCAATCCCAAATAGTCGTCACATGTGTCAAGATGAAAAGTTTGCAACCAAAGTTTCTGAATTATTATTGGATCTGTTTAGAGCTTTTTTTCTCATTGTATCGCGTCAATGGTTATGTTGTTGAATAAAAATGAAATGAATGCAGAATACTTCTCTAAATGCACAGTAGTTTAAATCTTTGTGTTGAGTTTAGATGGATAAATATTTGTGGGAAGAAGTCAAAAACCATTCCAATGGAGAATAGGCAGGCAGTGGTTGTGGGTGGGGTATGGGATACCAACTTTGGAGAAAGGGTCTTTGTAAAATATAAAAGAAGAGAAACGAGCTTCTTATATTGGTGTACTACTTTTCATCAATCTAAACATACTTACTTTTCGTCAATTTGAATATATCTCCACTAATTATTACATTATATCCTAAACAAAACACAAGACTTTTGTCCCCAGAAATTCAGAGAGCTTTCCATCAGTTTTCTTCTTCCTTCCCCAATCGACAGCTATCCTCTCTTGCTATTAGAAGATTGTTGTGTTTTGGCTGTTTTTTTTTTTTTTTTTTTTTTTTGAGTACATCAACATTTGGGGGTGGGGGATTCGAACCTCTGACCTCATGGTCGAGAGTATATGCCAATTACCGCTGAGCTAAGCTCGGTTTGGCGTTGTGTTTTGGCTGTTGGGATTAGATTGTGTTTACTGTTTATTGTTGTCTCACTGGAGTCTGTTTCCGACAATAGGAAAAAAGTTTATCTAATATTTATTAGGTCTAAAATGATGACCCTTCAAATTAAGTGTCTATTAATTTATAGGGCAAGTAAATATTATAATATTGGTATTTTTCCTTCACCAAATTTAATAAAATATTTGGTTGGTCCCTAAAATTTGAGTTCGGTTTCTATTCGATTCTTACAATTTCAAAAACTAACGCTTTTGGTAATTAAGATTTAAATTTAGAGTCCGTTTGGAATTAATTTTAATTTAAATGTGTTTTCAAAAATGCATTTTTTAAAAAACATTTTGTATAAAAATTGTTTAGAATTTAAATACTCATATGTTTGGTTATATTTCCTCATGAGTGTTTTTATAAGTTATAATATGCTTAAAACTCTTTTTAAAAGAGTTGGTTTCAAGTGTTTCTCTCAAAATGGTTTATTTCTCAATCTCATCCTCTACTAAGTCATTTTTAGTGGTTGCCAAACACTATAAATTTTTTCAAAATGATTTTTTTTCAAAATTAAAGACTTGAAAAGTTAAACCAAACACACCATTAATTGCTTATCCTTGAGATTTCAAAAATAACATGTTTGGTCTTAGAGATTTGATTCTAATTTCAAATTGGTTTTCGAGTATAAAAAATTAAAATAAAATCCAACTCATTAAAAAAAAAAGGAAAAATACACTTTTGGTCCCTGAGGTTTGGGTTAAGTAACACTTTGGTCCCTGAGTTTTCAAACTCAACAAAAATACCTCTGAGGTTTGAGATAAGGAGCATTTTGGTTCTTGCAGTCTATTTTTCTGTTAAATACTAATGGTTGTTGACGTGTCACTATTATTTTAATAAAAAAATTGTTTTCTTAATTTTTAAATTAAAATAATAATAAATTAATTTTAAAAAATATTCTATTGGTATTATTATTTATTTTCTTCTTATCCTCCATTATCCTCCTTCTTCATCTCCCTTCCTCAACCCTAACACTACCGGTGGCCGGCGGCGGCTAACTTTTTTTTTTTTTCCACTCTTCCTCCCTTCCCTTACTTCTTTCAGTGTTAAAAAAAAAAACCAGATCTGCATCGGGCTGGAACCATCC
Organism: Luffa aegyptiaca; assembly: GCA_017139565.1. Classification (NCBI taxonomy): domain Eukaryota; kingdom Viridiplantae; phylum Streptophyta; class Magnoliopsida; order Cucurbitales; family Cucurbitaceae; genus Luffa; species Luffa aegyptiaca. The sequence goes on from CM029398.1 coordinate 52,076,728, forward strand.
TCAACGACCCCTTCTTTGCCATCGTCGTCTTGGAGCAAAAAACTCCTTCATGGCCGCCGCCTCATCCACGCCAGCAGAAGACCCACCCACGTAACCCTTCGATTTGGTCTGAAACGAAGGGTGGGTTCTTCGGTTAACGGCGGCGCGAAGCTTCGGTGGGTTCTTCGTCGAAGTCGGATTCGGACATGAAAGAAAAAGAGAGAAAGTGGAGACACAGAGTAAGAAGCTCACTCACTTTTTCACTTTAAATCTTTACCGTCGCTAACCAAAGTTCCCCTTTAATGGCTCTGCTTTTTCCCCTTCATAAAGAAGATGAAGAAGACATGTAAAAGAGAGAATCTCTGTTTCACTGCAACCTCCAAGAACCCACAATCCCCAAAAACCGAAACCCCATGTGCTTCTACTTCCAATCTCGCTCCATTTCCACTCGTAAGGCTTTCTTTCTCATTCTATGTTCTGTCATAGGTCGCTTAATCTCATGGATTGTCGCTTTCTAGAGTTTTCTCTCTTGTTTTGGCTGATGGGGTTCTAGGGAAATCGATTCTTCCCCTGTTACTTTGGGGTTTTAGGGAAATTGGTTTGTTTCTCAGTGATGGACAAGAAATGGGTTTTGGGGAATTTGATTTCATTTTCCTATATGAGGGTTTTTGGGGCTTGTTCTTCAGTGATAGCCCAGAAATGGGTTTGGTTTTTCTCTCCTTGTAAGTCCCTTGATTGGCATGCTCGATTGCTCTTCTTTATTGAAAAAAAAAAGAAAAAGAAAAAAGGAAAAGAAAAAAGGTGAAGAAATGGAAGAGAAGAGAGAAGAAAAGAGGAAGAAAGAAAGAAAAAAAAAACTCGAAGGCGGCCGGCGGCTGTCGGCCGGCGAACGGTGTCGGTCGCCGGCCAGCGGAGTTGAGGAAGAAGAAGTTGAAGAAGAAGAAGAAGTTGTTGGAGAAGAAAGTGTGGAAGAGGAAGAGTAGGAGAGAGAGGGATAAAGAATTAAAAAAATGATAAAATAATAATACTTTTATTATTTTAATATTTTTTATTTTAAAAAATTAAAAAATATTTTTTTGTTTAAAATAATAGTGTCACGTCAGCTGCCGTTAGACGGTAGGGACCAAAGTGCTCCTTATCTCAAACCTCAGGGGTATTTTTGTTGAGTTTAAAAACTGAAGGACCAAAGTGTAACTTAACCCAAACCTCAGGGACTAAAAGTGTATTTTTCTCAAAAAAAAAAAAAACATATCATCAAAGTCTAGGATTAAGTTCAAATGTTGGAACGAAAAGTGTACTTTACCTTATTTCTTTTTTTCCTTGGTTGCAATTATTGTTTTTGCCATATTTCTATCTAAAATAGCAAGCACTCAATTTTGTGTCTCATAGATCCATTAATTTTAAAAAATGACTATTAGTTCATAAATCTATTAAACATAAAATTAAAAGTTCATAGATTTAAGACATAAAATTGTATGTGAACCTATTGAATATTTTTTAAAAATTTAAGGATTTTTGTTATTTATTAATTTTTAGTAAAGTTTAAGGAGTGGTTAAACACAACTTCAAAAGTTCAAAAACTAACTTGTATTTTAATTATTTCAATTTGTACGGCTAATTTTCTTTTAATAGAATAAAGGGAAAAATACACTTTTAATCCCTGAGGTTTGAGTTAGGTTTCATTTTGATCCCCGAGTTTTCAAACTCAACAATTTAGTCCCTAAGGTTTGGTTTTAGTTTCATTTTAGTCCCTCCATCCATTTTTCCGTTAAAAACTAACGGTTTGCTGACGTGGCACATCTTTTTTATTTTAAAAAATATATTTTACAAATTTTTTAATTAAAAATAATATTAAATTAATTAAAAATTTATTTTTTATTATTTCTTTTCTATCCCTTCTTTTTCTTCTTCTTCCCCACAACTATTCATCTTCTTCCCTAATCCTTTTCTTCCATAGCCTAGCGACCGGCCGACCACTTTTTTTTTTTTTTTCTCGAAACAGAGGCCGGCGACTTTCCCCTATAGATTCACGAAAATCTGCCACGAAATCCACCGACGACCTTTTTTTCTTTTTTCGATGCGTCCTTTCCGCGCAGATTCACTAGAAGCGGAATCGCTCCACACTGTCCGATCGTTATCTTGTTCTCCTTCGCCGTCAGAGTTCAAGACATGAGAAATCGAACCAGAGGCTTAATCGCTTGAACCACTGTTCATTGCGAATCCTCCGATCTAGGGTCGTTTTTCACGCCACTGACTCGTTCCATCTAGATATGGACTCTATAACGAAGAGGAAGCACGAGTTCCAGCCAGATCTCTTCTCGCTCGCTCGTTCCACACATTGAACGAACCCATATCTGATTTTGAAGCGGCGGCGCACGAAGGCAACAACGGCCGGATCTGACTCGAAGACGGTGACGATGGGTGAGGCTTGATCGTTGTAGCGTGAGGTGCAGACAGAGACGAGAGGGAGCGAGAGAGAGAACGCAAAGGATGAGAGAGAGAGAGATCGGGAAGATGGGGACTGACTAGCGGCGGCTCACGAACGACGACGACGAGCATTTGGACTCACGGAGGCGACGAATCTGAGAGAGAGAGACAGACTCGAGTGAGAGGGAGAGAGAGTGAGGGATGAGAGATAAGGGAGCTGAGAAATCGAAGAAGAAAGGGTTCTTGATTTTTTTTTTTTTTTTTTGTAAAACCCCAACTGACCGAAATCTAGGGGGAAAGTCGTCAGCTGCCGTTTCAAAAAAAAAAAAGGTCGCCAGCACCGGCGAGCGGCGGGCCAACGGCTGGCGACTAGGCTATGGAAGAAGAACCTATATTGGAGAAGAAGATGAATAGTTGTGTGCAAGAGAAGAAAAAGAAGGAATAGAAAAGAAATAATAAAAAAATAATATTTTAATTAATTTAATATTATTTTTAATTAAAAAATTTAAAAATTATTTTTTTAAAATAAAAAAAGAGGTGCCACGTCAGCAAACCGTTAGTTTTTAACGGAAAAATGGATGGAGGGACTAGAATGAAACTAAAACCAAACTTCAGGAACTAAATTATTGAGTTTGAAAATTCAGGGACCAAAATAAAACCTAACCCAAACCTCAGGGACTAAAAATGTATTTTTCCCTAGAATAAATATAGCTAATATCAGCCATGCTTAGAGCCTTGGACTAATTACCCTAAAGTTGAAGTTGGATCCACACTTTGTATTTGTCAAACACAACAATAAAATCATTTTAGGATAACAATCAATTATTTCATTGTCTAATTTTCTTTTTCTTTTTTTGAAAAAAAAATCATTTTCTTTCTTGTTTCTTGAGATAACAAACAATAAAATTCTATAGAGTTTTTTTTTCCTTATCTTTTAATTAAAAAAAGTTACTTTTTAAAAATTCAATTATAAGTTTAGTTTCTAAATTTTTAGAATGGTGTCAATTTGATCTCTAAACTTTAAAATTAAAAAAAAATGTCAAATAGATTCTCGATGTTCAATACGTTTCTCAACTTTCACTTTTTAAAATTCAAAACGATACAGAGTCACTGGAGTTGTAATTTAGGCCCCGTTTGATAACAATTTGGTTTTTGGTTTTTGGTTTTTGAAAATTATGCTTGTTTTCTCATAATTTCTTTATCATGGTTTTCATCTTTGTGAAAGATATATTGGAATTCTTAGCCAAATTTCAAAAACAAAAACAAGTTTTTGAAAACTACTTTTTTTTGTTTTCAAAACTTGAGTTTGTTTTTGAAAATATGGAAAGAATGTAAGTACAAAACAAAGAAACTTATGGGAAAAAGTAGTGTTTGTAGGCTTAATTTTCAAAAACCAAAAACCAAAAACAAAATGGTTATCAAACGGGACCTTAACTTTTTAAAATGACTCAATTTTCAATTTTGTCTTCCTCTCAATCTTACCACATCCAACTCAGCAAGTTCGAAAAAAACGAGATAGCTATACTGAACAGTGAACAACATGATTGATTATTCGGCGAAGAAAGGTAATGACCTAGCGTTACATGTGAATGAATGCAATCTCAAGATTTTCGATACAGCTAAGGCCTAATTAATTTAAAGTTTCGTTGAGTCAAGAAGAATTAGGACACCATTGGCTTCTCTGAAAGCTAAGTTGCATTCATCTCTAGACGTTCCGAAGGGGGATGGGAAGTTGAAAATTGATGATAAAAATCTCTGCAGGATGCTTGAATGGTCTTGTTGTTGCGTTTGCCAGAAAGCGTTTCTGAAGCCAGGATTCGAGTTGATTGTGAGAATCCTAGAGAACAGAGCTTGAGGAAGATCGAAAGGATTTATATCTTGCTGAAATGAATCGTAATTTGGTCGTCGGTAGCTCCAAGAAGTACGCCACGATGATGATATTAGGTTTTATCAGAACCGAAGACATTTTCTTCTATGGAACTGACTGGACTGATCGCTGACTTTGAATTTTCTTGTTTCTAGGAATGCTTCCAGAAATCAGACCAATTCCTATTATATGATGCATTTGGAATTTTCAGCAGCACAATTTGCAGCAAAAGAGACTCTCATCTTGCCAATTAGTTCAGTCGTGATGGTTGAAAAGTTTGACAGTGAAGATTTTATAGCCAATATTGTATGTATTCTGGAAGTTCAATTTATGCAAAATGCTTCTCTCCATTAGCACACTTTTTTTTTTTTTTGAGCTATCGGAAGCACAGACCTCTTTATTATCAGTACAAGCGAAGAACGCTCATGTTCAGCTTTCGAGGTGTGCAATTGTCTTAGTAAGTATAAATATTTACATGACTAAATAACTTTATAGTTAAAATTTTAACTCAAGTTTAAGAAAAGTCAAACTTGCTGAGTTGGATGGAAATTCTACCTGCATTTATTAAATTGACGGCGGATGTTATGTCCAGAATTCATAAATAATGCAGTACATAGAATCAATCTTCTTAAAAAATAAAGGAAAAACAAAGCAAAAGATCAGTGGTTGAAGCTAAAATTCTTGTCTTCTTGGTCAAAAAATAAATCAATCACGTTCAATATGATCATTCAAAGCTCTAAGAGCTAACATTTAAATATTTGATAGATTTAACTTAAAAGGGAAGCTCCTGTTATGATGTTTTTGTAATTCTTTCGTTGTTATTGCCAACAGTAGTAAATGGCATTCTTTCTTCCTCTTGTTTTGTTTTTCTGTGCCAGAGTTTGCGCCAACCGGCCAGTGTTCGTCTACCACTTCTGCATGTATGATAGGGGGAACTTCACCAGCAACAGCACCTATAAGACCAACCTCGATCATGTCCTCTCCTCCATTGCCACTGCCAAAGATTCTAGCAATGGCTTTTACAATTTTTCCTACGGTCAAAGCTCAGACTCTGCCAATGCCATCGGACTCTGCCGAGGTGATGTGAAGCCTGATGTATGTCGAAGCTGCCTCAATGACTCTATCCATCTTCTCACACAGCGATGTCCTGAACAGACAGAAGCAATTGGGTGGTATGATAACTGCATGTTACGCTATTCAAGCCGCCCCATATTTGGTGCAATGGAAACTGAACCCATGTTCTTCATGTGGGCGATAGACAATGTAACGGAGGAAGTTTTGTTCAGCCAGAAGTTAAAAACATTGCTGGATAGCTTGAAAAACAATGCCTCTTCAGGTGGTTCTTTACAGAGGTATGCAACTGGTGACATATCTGTACATGGGTTATGGACAATATATGGGCTTTTGCAGTGCACACCTGATCTGTCTAAGCTACAATGTGATGAGTGCTTAGATTCAGCGTTTCAAAACATCCTACCATGTTGTAGTAAAGGAAGGAGAGTTTTTTCACCAAGCTGTAACGTTAGATATGAGATGTCCCTCTTCTTTGAGCCTTCTGTTGATTCGCCACCACCACCATTGGTATTTACTCCTTCAACTAGTACCACGTCCACAGAGGGTATGGTTTCATGTTTTCAAGAATCAAGCAATCTACATGATAAATTTTAATACATTCTCAAGATGAAAAGCTTAGTGTTGTAACAATTAGTTCGAGAATTTAGCATACAGAGATGTCTTTTCTTTTTCAGGAAAGAAGTACACAAAACAAATTGTCATTGTATCAGTTCTTCCATTTGTGGCTCTTTCGGTAATATTATCCGTCGGCATCTACTACTTCTTGAGATCCAGGAAGTTGAGGGAAAGACTTGAGAGTAAGATTATTTTATTTTCTTCAGAACCTAATGCTTTTTTTTTCCTTTTGGGTATTTACCTTCTTGAAAGGATGGATTGCTGCTAATTCTCTTGTCACTGCACAACTTGTGAAGCTAGTGATGATGATATTAGCTCTATGGACTTCTTGCAATATGACTTCCAGACGATCAAGGATGCAACAGATGACTTTTCTACTGCAAATAAACTTGGACAAGGTGGATTTGGTATCGTTTATAAGGTAATAGAACGAAATTAATAGAACAATCTCTTAACTGTAGAATTTTGTCCCATCAGTTTAGATGAATTCTAAGATTTTTGTTTTGCTATCTTTCAGGGTAAACTTCTCAATGGACAAGAAGTGGCTGTGAAAAGACTAGCTCGAGACACTCAACAGGGGGACTTCGAATTTAAGAATGAAGTTTTATTGGTTGCTAAGCTACAACATCGGAATCTGGTTCGAATTCTCGGCTTTTGTTTCGAGAGAAAGGAAAGACTCCTCATCTATGAGTTTTTACCTAATTCAAGCCTAGATCGTTTCATATTTGGTACCTGTCTACACTTTGTTCTATGTTCTTGGGCATCATTTCGTTAACTTTCTGGTTAAAATTTTGTTCACATCCTCATCGCTATTTAGCTAAAAGCATACATATTCTTCTTAATGCAGATCCAATCCAGCGCCAGTATTTGGACTGGCCAAGGCGTTACAAGATTATAGTAGGCATCAGTCGTGGCCTCATGTATCTACATGAAGATTCTCAATTCAAAGTCATCCACCATGATCTTAAAGCTAGTAATATATTATTAGATGCCGAGCTAAATCCAAAAATTAATGATTTTGGAATGGCAAGATTGTGTTCGTTCAACGAATCTTATGGTGAAACAAGTAAAATTAAGGGAACATAGTAAGTCCTTTTTTAATTTTAAATTCAACTAATTATTACCCGTTCCATGCGTTTTCTAACAAAATTTAGCTCGTCCTAGGAGATTGAGACAAATATTGAACTTTGTCTTTTTATTTTAAGTGGATACATGGCTCCAGAGTATGCATTTTATGGACATTTCTCAGTGAAATCAGATGTGTTTAGTTTCGGTGTGCTTCTTTTAGAGATTGTGAGTGGCCAAAAGAACGGTTGCTTTCAAGATGGCGACAATATAGAGCACCTTTTGAGCTACGTAAGTACGAAAATCTTCAAGACACATCATGTCCATTTCCTACAAAATTTAACACAAAGTTGCCAATGCAGACATGGGCAAACTGGATGAAAGGGACCATTACAAATATCATAGACCCAATATTGAGTGGAACTTATATTGATGAAATCATGAAATGCATTCATCTTGGGTTATTATGTGTTCAAGAAAATGTAGATAGCAGACCAACCATGGGTTTAGTTGTTCTCATGCTCAATAGCAACTCCTCCACTCTTCCTGTACCATCACGCCCTGGGTTTCTGCTGCATAGTAATACGTCAAACTTTCCACAGCATTTTAATTACGCAGAAGGGTCGCAAGTTAGCCAATCTGAGAGCATTTAAATTGAAGAAGAATCAACAAACCATTCTTCAAACTCATTTTTCTAGTGTCTTGGGATGAGGAAACAGCCTCAAATTAACTTTGCTGTAAACAGGCAATATTGATCTTTTCATATGCATATATCTTCAAGTCCATGTATATTATCTCTTGTATTTTTAATTTGAATATCCTGAACTTCATCATTGTTAACTTAGAACTATAATCTACCATTTTTTTTAGTTCAGCAACATGTGGAGTGGGGGAATTCGAAACTTTGACCTCTTAATTGAGAATATATGCTAACCAATTGAGACAGTGACGAATATACCATTAATCTTAGTAATACTATTCAAATATATAACTAAAAATGAGTCTGATAAAAGGGAAGGATTGAGGAGAAAATCAAAGCAAAGAAACAACCAGCTGATATGAAAAATTCAATCCTTTCAATATCATTATCTTTCTTTCAATTTTGTGCTCCGACAACCATGTTGGGAGTGCGACCAAAGTCTCACATTGGCTAGATAAGGGGATGATCATGGGTATATAAGGAAGGACTAGTATCTCCATTGGTATGAGGGCTTTTGGGGTGAACCAAAAGCAATGCCGATCACATCCGAATGAGAGGGATCCTGGGAATTTTCCTAGGAAGCATGTGAGTGAGGACAAAGCATCCTAAAAGGACCCTGTTGGGCCTGGGGCGTTACATGAGGGCTTATGCCCAAAGCATTTGTATGATTCTCTGCAAAATGTTGTTTCATGGACACAAACCAAAGAAATCCATTGCCGAGTCAAGAATGTAACCAGGACCAAATTTTTTTACAAGTATCGTCGAGTCAAGAAGAAATAGGACCCCACTGTTGAAAGCCAGATTGCTTTCTTCTCCCTACATTAGGAAGGGGGTTAACAAGTTGAAAATTGACAATAACGGTTTCTTCAGGATGCTTTTGTGGTCTTCCTGTGTTTGATAGAAAGTCTCTGAAGCCAGGATTCGAGTTGATATTGAAATCTAAGAGAACAGAGCTGGAGGAAGGTTGAAAGAAATTGTAACTTGGCTTTGGGTCGCTCAAAGAACTACATCATGATGTTAAGTTCAGAGATATTAGATAATGATAATCGAAGCCATTTTATTCAATCGAATTGACTGGTCTGATCCCTGACTTTGACATTTTCTTGTTTACATGAAGGCTTCCAGAAATAAGATCAATTTCTAACCATATGGTCCATTTGAAATCTGCAGCAAAGTAGACTCTCATCTTGCCAAGAGCTTGACAACGAAGAATTTTATAGCCAATATTGTACGAGTTCAGGTAGTCCTGTATCTTTCCAATGATTATAGTATTCTTAAATTTTTATGTTATTTTATAACTTCAGTTTAAGAAAAATTGATCTTTCTAAGTTGGCTGGAAATTCGATCTGTAATTTATTTAGTTGACTGATAATGGCAGATGTTATACTCTATTAAGAATTCATAAATAAAGTAGATCATAGAATAAAACTTCTAATAAAATAAAGGAAAGTCATAGCCAAAGATCAGCAGTTGAAGCTTAAATTCGTATCTTCTTGGTCAGAAGGTAAAACCAACGACTTCAATACGATCATTCAAAGTCCAAAGGCAGATATTTAATATTTGATAGATTTAACTTAAAAGGGTAGCTCTTAAATGTTATCATTTTTTTTAATTCTTCTGTAGCAGTATATGGCATTCTTTCTTCCTCTTGCTTTATTTTTCTCTGCCAGAATTTGCGCCTCCCAGCCAGTCTTTGTCAACCATGTCTGCATGTATGAAGTAGGGAATTTCACCAGCAACAGCACCTATAAGACCAACCTCGATCATGTCCTCTCCTCCATTGCCACTGCCAAAGATTCTGGCAGTGGCTTTTACAATTTTTCCTATGGTCAAGGCTCAGACTCAGCCAACGCTATTGCACTTTGCCGAGGAGATACGAAGCCTAATGTTTGTCGAAGCTGCCTTGATGACTCTATATATTTTCTCACACAGCTATGTCCTAAGCATAAAGAAGCAATTGGATGGTATGATAACTGTATGCTACGCTATTCAAGTCGTCTCATATTTGGTGCAATGGAAGTTGAACCGAAATTCCTATTGTGGATGACAAACGACACTGTAACAAAGAAAGATCTGTTCAAGCAGAACCTGAGGACATTGCTGGATAGCTTGAAAGATGAGGCTTCTTCAGGTGGTTCTTTCCGGAAGTATGCAGCTGGAAATATATTTGGAGAAGGGTTGGGGAGGATATATGCACTTCTGCAGTGCACACCTGATTTGTCTCAACTACAATGTGATGCCTGTTTAGATTCAGCGTTTAAAACACTTCCACCATGTTGTAGTATAGCTTGGAGATACTTTTCACCCAGCTGTAACGTTCGATATCAGATGTCCCGCTTCTTTGAGCCTTCTGCTGATTTTCCACCGCCGCCGCTAATTATTGTTCCTTCAAGCAATACCACGTCTTCACAAGGTATGGTTCATGGTTATCTTCCCTTTGTTCTTCTTATTTGAACATTTTTCTTCTCTCTTGTTTTAAGGATCAAAAGTGATCTGCACACTTGTATTTCAATACATTCTGAAAATGAAAACTTTACTGTTTACAACAATTAGTTCAAGAACTTAGCAGAAAATGATGTCATTTGTTTTCAGCAAAGAAGAAGAACACCATACAAACTACCATCGTAATAGTTCTCCCATTTGTGGTTGTTTTGGTTTTAGCCATCAGCATCTACGCCTTTTTGAGATACAGAAAGTTGAGGGGAAGAATTGAGAGTAAGATCATATCGTTTTTTTCAAAGTCTAATGTATCTTCTTTTTTTTGAGATAATTACCTTCTTAAGAGAGTGAGTTTCTTCTAAATTTCTGATTATGTCACTACACTACTCGTGAAGCTAGCGATGATGATCTTAGCCCCGTGAATTTCTTGCAATATGACCTCAAGACGATTAGAGATGCAACAGATTACTTTTCTATTTCAAATAAACTTGGACAAGGTGGATTTGGTATTGTTTATAAGGTAATTAATTAAAAAGAACAATCTTAGAGTGTCAAATTCTAGCATTTTGTTTCATCAGGGTAGAAGACTTCTAAGATTTTGCCCTTCTTTATGTTTCTTCAGGGTAAGCTTTTCAATGGACAAGAAGTGGCTGTGAAAAGGCTAGCTCAAGGTTCAGAACAGGGAGACCTAGAATTTAAGAATGAAGTTTTGTTGATTGCTAAGCTGCAACACCGGAATCTGGTTCGACTTCTTGGCTTTTGTTTCGAGAGAAATGAAAGGCTCCTCATCTACGAGTTTTTACTCAATTCAAGCCTAGATCGTTTCATATTTGGTACCTGTTTGCACTTTGTTCTATGGTTTTAGGCATCGTTTCATACACTTTCTATCTAGTTAAAAGTTTGTTCACAATCTCAATTCACTTGAGCTAAAAGCAGTTGTATTCTTCTTAAATGAAAATGTAGATCCAATTCAACGCCAAAATTTAGACTGGGTGAGACGTTATAGAATTATAGTTGGCATTGGTCGTGGCCTCATGTATCTCCATGAAGATTCTCGATTCAAAGTCATCCATCATGATCTTAAAGCTGGTAATATTTTGTTAGATGCAGAGCTTAATCCAAAAATCACTGATTTTGGAATGGCAAGATTGTGTTCAGTCAATCAATCTCATGGCGATACAAGTAAAATTAAGGGAACATAGTAAGTTTTAGAACAATTCAACTTATTATCGTTGAGTTCCTCTATTTTCGACAAATTTTGGTTGTCTTAGAAGATTGAGACAGATATTGAACTTACGTTTTTTATTTCAAGCGGATATATGGCTCCAGAGTATGCACTGTATGGACATTTTTCAGTGAAATCAGATGTGTTCAGTTTTGGTGTGCTTCTCCTGGAGATTGTGAGTGGCCAAAAGAACAGTTGCTTCCAAGATGGGGAAAATACAGAGCACCTTCTAAGCTATGTAAGTATGAGTATTTTTAAAAGATGTGTTCTTTTCTTACAAAGTTTAACACAAACTTGCCAAAGCAGACATGGAAAAACTGGATGGAAGGGAATGTCACTGCCATCATAGACCCAATATTGGCTAGAACTTGCATAGATGAAATCGTGAGATGCATCCATCTCGGATTACTGTGTGTTCAAGAAGATGTAGCTAGCAGACCGACCATGGCTTCAGTTGTTCTCATGCTCAATAGCCACTCCTTCACTCTTCCTGTACCTTCCCGGCCTGGATTTTTGCTGCAGAGCAATACCTCAAACTTGCCACAGCATCTTGATTATACCGAAGGATCTCAGCATAGTCTATCTGAGAGCCTTTATATTGAAGAAGAATCAGAAAATCAGTATTCAACTATTGATCTTCAAGCTTACTAGAGTCTTGGGATGGAGGTAACAACCTCAAATTAACATTGGTGTAAACAGATAATACTGATTTGTAATCTGCATAAAGCTTGAACTGCATGTAACATATATTTTCTTTTTCTATTTTCAACTTGAATAATCTAACCTTCATAATTGTTTTAATTTATCAGTGTTGCGTACATTTTCCAATTGTCCCATCATGATCTAAACTGATAGTTTGCTGTCAAGAATAATTGAACGTGGTTCTGTGACAATTATGAATTTCCATTAATTATAATAACACATAGTCAAATACAAAACTCAAAATGTGTCTGATATATAAAAGGGAAGGACTGAAAAGAAGCTCAAAGCCAAGCAGCCATGGCTCTCTACCTTCTCCCTTCTCTTCTGCTATTAATGGCCAAAGCTAGTGCTCAGCCAAACTTCATCTCTCACTTCTGCATATACAATACTGGTAACTTCACAGCCAACAGTACCTTCAAGGCCAACCTTGACCATGCCCTCTCCTCCATCACCACCAACAAAAAACTCGACTATGGCTTTTACAGATTCTCTCATGGACAAAGCTCAGACATAGCTAATGCTGTTGGTCTTTGTAGACCAGACATCAAGCTTGACGCTTGTCGAAGCTGCCTCAATGACTCTGTTCATCTTCTGACAAAGCTCTGTCCTAACCAGAAAGAAGCAGTTGGATGGTATGAAAATTGCTCCTTGCATTACTCAAGTCGATCCTTGTCGAACCAAATGGATATCAGTCCAATGTTCAGGACTCGGTCGACAAAAAACGCAACGAACACAGATCAGTTCATTCGAAGGCTAAGAATCTTGTTGAATAGTCTGAAAAACAAAGCTTCTTTAGGTGGTTCTCTACACAAATATGCAGCTGGAAATATGTCAAGTTCAGAGCTGGAAACAATATACGCCCTTGTCCAATGCCTGCCTGATTTAACTCCACAACAATGTGATGATTGCTTATCTTCCATTTTCAAGAAATTTCCAAGTTGTTGTAGCCGATCTGCTGAGATTTTTACCCCCAGCTGTATGGTGAATTATAAGCCAACCCGCTTCTTTGACACTGTTACTGATGATGGGCCAATGCCGCCACCAACTCCGCCACTGATGGCGATATCTACTCCCTCGTCAACCGTCAACGAATCTCGGGCAGTAGGTATGTATGTTTCCTTTTGTTTATCTTCTCAGAGCAATGTGAATTCTGGATGTAACTTAAGTTTTTGCAGGGACAAAGAATGTGAAGACCAGAGTTCATATTGTGATCATAATGGTTCTGTCAGTACTTTCTTGCTGGGTTTTGATAATCTGCATCTACATGTTTCTTAGATCCAGAAAGATTGAGGAGAGAGTTGAGAATAATTAATCTCTTTTTGTTGTTATATTTAATTCATTATATTAGTTCTCAAGTTGACTTCAATTCCTTCAAAAAAAAAAAAAAAAAAAAAAAGTTGACTTGGATTCCAGCGAATAATCAAGCTCTTTCCCTTTTTGAATGGAATTTTGACTTTTTTTTGCTTCTAATTACGGTGGTAACGTGAGGCCTGTTGGGAATAAAGCAACTAAAAAAATTCAATCAGGTTTTTATGGTTTTTTTAAAAAAAAAAACAATAAAAAAGACAGTGGTTTTATGGAATTTTGACCATGTTCTTAATATTTTATCTTCTTTAACATTTTATCTTTAATAATTAAAAAAAAAAGTGCAATATAACTATACGTTACCACATTAATTAATTATTGGTGCAAAATGGTTTAATACAAGTTGACATTTCTTTCAAGAGGGACAAGTTACTATATGTTACCACATTAGCTTTGCTTTTCTTTTCTTGTTTGTATTTCTTCAAAAAAAAAAAAAAAAGTATACATTTCTTTCAAGAGGGACAAGTTAAAAGATGTTATTTTGTAGCAAATTCTTTTTAATTCCATATGTTATAAATCCTTGAGTTTTGAACCAATAAAATTCACTTCATAAATCATTTTTTAAATGATTGAAATTTACTTAATTTTCTGATTTAATGAAAATTAAAAAAAGAGGATGAGAATAATTCTTAAATTACTTCGATAACTACTTTTTTAAATTGTGAATTATATGTTCAAATTAAAAATAATTCATTATTTGTTTAAAGGATATTGTTCTCATTTTCTATTTAAATAAATCTTTTTCCTCTCTTCAACTTTAATATTAACATGACAACAGAGCATAACTCAATGATTAAGAAATCTATTCTTTTCTACTTAATCAAAAGTTCAAATTTTCATCCTCACTTTTGTTAGTGTTGATGCCAAAATCCGGACAGGGATAACTCACCTGACCCTCACGTGCCACCAACCGTGAATTTATTTGAAGGGGAAGACGTGGCCTGCAAAACAAGGGAAACCTGCACACCGGTGTGGTGCTTGCCACACCGCCTCCGATGCTTAAGTTAGTAACCGGAGGGAATATGAGCAAAACCAGAGAGCTAGTGGAAGAGAAGAAAGCGTTTTTCGGATCCCTTCTCCAAGGTTGAAGAAGGGTTTATATACCTTTGCCCTTTTTAAGGTTCCTTGGCGTTGGAAGATGATTCGGGCTGAACCAGGTTGAACCGGGGCAACCAATGGACTCCAGAGACCGAGCTGAGGGGAGGGGACTCGGCCCGCACAAGCGGGTCGAGGTCGGCATCGGCCTTGGCCCAACCCTATGGCCCATTTTCCCTTTGGGGTCCATTTTCGGGTTGTGTCTTCGGTTTTAGGTCGCGTTGTCCTCGACTGCTCCTTGGATTCCGAGATGGTCCCGAATTACCTATAACAGTTAGTACTAAAAGAAACTTGGGAAAAATACACTTTTGGTCCCTGAGGTTTGGGTTAAGTTCCCTGAGGTTTGAGATAAGGAGCAATTTGGTCTCTACCGTCCATTTTGCCGTTACAAACCCTAACAGTTTGCTGACGTGGCACCATTATTTTAATAAAAAAATTATTTTTAAAATTCTTTAAATAAAAATATATTAAAATGATATAAATATTATTATTTTTTTATTATTTTTTTATTCTTTCTCCCCCTCCCTCTTATTCTTCTTCTTCTTCATCTTACCATGTCTTCTTTCCTTCTTCTTCAACATGTCGTCGGCGGCCGGAGACCTTTTTTTTTTTTTTTTTCTTTCCCTCATCTTTTCTTCTTCTTCTTCTTTTTCTCATTTTCCACAATTTTTTTTTAATAAATGGGCTACCGGAAATCGAAGGAGGGAGGACCTCCCCTTCGATTTCTCGCCGGAAAATCGAGAGGGAGGTCCCTCCCTCCTTCGATTTTCGACAGCACATTTAAAAAAAAAAAATTGTGGAAAATGAGAAGAAGAAGAATAAAAGATGAGAGAAGGAAAAAAAAAAAAAAGGTCGCCGGCCTCCGACCGCCGGCGACATGTTGAAAAAGAAGGGAAGAAGACAAGGTTGAAGGAAAAAAGAGATGAGGAAGAAAAAGAAGGAGGAGGAGAGAGAGGGAGAGAAAAAATTAAAAAATAATTAAAAATAATATTTTTATCATTTTAATATATTTTTTATTTAAAAAATAAAAATATATATATATTATTTTTTAATTAAAATAATAGTGCCACGTCAGCAGCCCCGTTAGATTTAACGACAAAATGGATGGTAGGGACCAAATTACTTCTTATCTCAAACCTGGTTAAATTGTTAAGTTTGAAAACTCAAGGACCAAAGTGTAACTTAATCCAAATCTCAGGGACCAAAAATGTATTTTTCCCGAGAAAACTTTTGACATTGTTAAGTTGTTGATAAAGCTAGTTTAGAAGAATTCTTGCAATATTGACACAACGCTACATATAAAATAAGTTCGGACAAGGTGAATTTCAAGCTGTGTAGGGTTACTAATGAGCATTGGGAACGAAAAAGGATTTGGTTCAAATTAATGGGGAAAGAAATATACTTTCTAAATTTCTACAATAACATTTTTCTAGTTCTATTTGCATGTTCGGAAAGTAGATTTTAAGTCAGTGATAAGCATCTCTTCATAATTTATAAAAACAAAGTCAAACTATTGATTGAGGCTGATAGACCTTGGGAAATGTTTCATTATTTCAATAATTTTTAATCTTGTATCTAGTAGAACTTGAAATTTCGATTTTGTATTTAATAGTTATTTACACATGCACAATAAATCCTCATACTCTTAATTTTTTTTTTTTTGAAACGACATACTCTTAATTTTTCATCTAATTGATGTATTAGATACAAAATTAAAAAATCATAGTTCAATTGGTGAAAAAAATTTGATTATGTATCTATTGGATATCTGAATTTTAAAATATGTTAGATAGATTAGATATCTAGTAGATACAACACAGAGACAATTTTTAAACTTAAACACAAAATTAAAATAGTTTAGAATTTTATTTTTTTTTGAAATGGTAGAAATCTTTTTTCTTTTTCTTTTTTCTTTTTTTTAACTAGTTTAAAAATCTATTGTACATGTACTTAAAAACATCTATGATACATTATTTAAAATTTAAAAATCCATTAAGGATAAGTTAAGACTAAATCGTGACAAATCTCGTGGGGTTGCCATTGGCACTAGTGAAGAAGATTCCTCTGATCCGACGGTCATAAATTGTGCACCCTCGATATCGCGCCTAATTCTCGGGTTTTGACTAAGACCACCGCAAACTTGATGCGCAGTCTCTGGTTTCTGATCAAACCCTAGCACTCGCAGGCGAAACAACCCCCGATCTCCGTCTCCCCTTATGGCTCCCAAACGTCCCTCACCGTTGGATGAGCCTCCGGCAGCGTCTTCCTCAGAAGAAGAAGAAACCTCATCCGGCGAGGAAGAGGAAGGCGTCTCCAGAGACGGATCCTCCTCCGAAGAAGAAGAGGATGAAGAAGAAACTCAAGCTCTGACTCAAACTCAGAAACCGAAGAAGTCTTCTGCTCTTCCTTCTACTCCTGCTGTCGAGAAAAAATCCGTACCTAAGAAATCTGAACTTGCTACTAACTCTCAGGCTCAGTCTTCTTCCTCGGAGAGCGGCTCCGGATCCGACTCCGATACGGATACTGAGTCCGGACGAAATGTGAAGCCGATTGCCTCTAAGCCTATGGAAGAGACTCCGAAGGTGAAAAAGCCCAGATCCAAGCCCTCTGCCTCAGCTACGCCTGCGAGATCGTCTTTGAAGAAGCCTAGCGACACAGCGAGAGATGCGAAACGGGCAAAGAAGAGTTCTGAGGCTGACGCTGATGATGGGGTAGTTGCGGAGGACGATTCCAAGAAATCTGTTGACGAATCCAAAAAGCTGTTTCAGAGGCTATGGAGTGAGGACGACGAGATTGCTATACTGAATGGTATGATTGATTATTCAGCCAAGAAGGGTGCCGACCCAGCTTTGGATATGAATGCATTTCATGATTTCATCAAGAAATCTCTTCACGTCGATGTAACCAAGGCCCAGTTAATGGATAAGATTCGTCGACTGAAGAAGAAATACAGGAACAATGCCGATAGAGGGAAGAAGGGTGCGGACCCAACGTTCTCAAAACCCCACGAACAGAAAGGTTTTGAACTGTCAAAGAAAATATGGGGTGGTGAAGGAATTGCTCGGACTCCGGTTGCGGAGCAGCCCAAGCCAAATGCTAATGGCACTCCAAAGAAGAACCAAAGAGGTAGCACCAGTAGGACACTGGCTTCACTGAAAGCTGAGATGCTTCCTTCCCCAGATGCCCCGAAGGAGGATGATAAGATGAAAGTTGATGATAACGAGGCTCCTTCAGGGTGCATGGATGGTTTTGTTGCGTTTGAAAGGTCTTTGGGTGCTGTTGGCTTGCCGGAAAGTTTTTTGAAGCCAGGATTAGAGTTAATAGGCCAATCCAAGAGAACAGAGCTGGAGGATGAGTGGAAGAAATTGCATGTTGCAGAATTGGAACTTTTTCTGAAGAGGACGGAGTTGATTAGGGACCAGGCAAAGTTGATACTGGAGGCGTACAAGTCATCCGACAAGTAAGGATTTGGACAAGAGTATAATTCATCAGCTTCCAGGTTGATAATTCAGAGCTGAAATTTATTCATGTTGTTTGTTGTTTTGTCTAGGATTTACTGATTGCTATACTTGTAGTTTGTCTGAATTTATGAATATCCTCGAGACCCTTTTTTTCCCTTATGAATATCCAAGAGACCTTAGGGTAACTTACTGCAGACTATGCTTAAACCTCTAGGTCTGTTGGTGAATCTCTGCTATATATAGATTTGGTGATGATGTCAGTTTCTTCTAGTGATGTTGTTTGAATCTTTTTGTTTTTCTCCTAAGAACATCAGCTTTATATTTTCTTCATCATGGTTAAACAGATGTCTTCCTGTCTTACTCTGGTATGGATAGTTATAATATCATTCAAGATGTTTGTAGGATGTTTCTTGTCGTTGTTTGGAAATTGAAGATCATGAATATTATGAGATTCTCGATGTTTTATTTGAGGTAAGAAAATGTCATGGAGGTGTAATTTACGGTTCTCTTGTTGTGGATGAATTGCTGAGTTAGGTGCTGAATGGGTTATATATATTTTGGTAGTTTCTTAGAACTGTTTGATTAATTTTTTTTTTATCGTTTGCAGATTATGATCTTATTCACTTTTCATAACTTTGGGTATAGTTATTTTCGTAAAAAATTCTTGAGCACTTAGTTAATGGGAAGCTTCTTCTCAAGCTTTTTTTTTAAAAAATTGCCCAAACAAAAATTTTATATTAAAAAACATTTATTTTGTTCAAAAATCCAATATAGTTTTTAACCTCATTTCCAAATTGCGTATTACTGTATTAGTTCTTATAAAAGAAGCTTGTTTCCTTTTTCGGAGTCCTCCCCACCATTTTACTCTGAACAAGAGGAATATGATATAATATTAGCAAGGAGAAAGAGCTATTTCCAAATTTGGGAGTAGTACTAGCTACGAATTGAAGTAACATGCGGAAGTTGGAAACAGTCAACTTGACAAAATCTTACGGCTGAAAGAACTGAAAAAAGAAAATATTGTAAAGTTCATTGCATTTTCCTTGGAGAACATGAAGATCAAAGATCTAAACGTGGCCTGTAGCTCCGGCAGGGTTCCCCTGTGGTGGTGGCTTTGTCTCATCCCTGAGTCCTGCTGTGGCAGATACATAATAAGCGACTACAAACAAGCCGTGTATGAAGCACACAATCCCCCCTATAGACAGAAGATGATTGTGAGCAAGCCCGCACGATTTTCTCGACCTTGTGTTATACATTGCCCCCGAGATAAGAAATGAGAATCCAACCACAAGCAAAATCCTGATGCAATCAGTATTCGAAACTGTTAGAGTCTGACAAGGTTTGGATTCCTCCAGTTTATGTGAATTTTCAGATGACAAATCTAATTAGAACTTTGGAGATCTCCCAAATTGCAACCTTAAAAGCGAAACGACCTTGAAGAATGAAGGGAAGGCTGTTACTTACCATGCAAAGACGAGTGAACCCACATCAAGTTGCTTGTTAGAGGTTAATCTTTTGTATTCTTCAGCAGATCGAACACAAATGCATCCACCAACCAAGTTGGCAATGGCGTGAGCAAGGCCAAGCAGTATGGCTGCAGCCAAGCCTAGCTTGAAAGCATTATAGCTTGGGTCTTTGCACTCAAATATCCACATTTTGAAATGATTCACCTGTCAAAAGTACACAAAATAATGGGGAAAAAAACAAAATCAAATCTATGACAGATATATATCAGCTAATAACTTTCATTCCAGCCTCGGTATACCTTGTTTTGAGCTATTTCAGCCTGAAGTCCAAGTATTCCGGCTGTAACATCCATAATAATAACCAAGAGGCAGACGACAAAACCATAAGTTTTCTGCATTTTTCAGAACAAATGGAAGGAACTCAATATTATTACGTGGGGAAAGAAGTGGAAGATAAATCACAGGCAAGAACTGTATGCTTTGTCAAGGAAGCTTTATAAGAGCCCTTGATTAATAGGAGAGAATACGAATAAAGGGAAGGCCAGCGTTGCATGCTAATAAACTTAAATGGGATGCCTTAGATTTAGCTGTAACAACATCGTAAAAGCTTCTTTTCTCCTCCAAAATTTTTTCCTGCGTCTTCCTTTTATCTTTAGATGCCGATTCTTGTCACAGGGTGCAAGGAAAGTTGGGCATCTCCAGCAGAGCAGGGTGAGTATCTTTCTCTTATTGCCTCAGTAATCTCTTTTCACTCTCTTCAAGCTTTCCAATCCATCAAAAAGCTCTTTGGAATATAACACAGTTAAAAGAGCAGGGCTTCTTTTCTTTCTTGTGGTTCTGTAGGAGATGTCCCACTGCTTGTGATGTGATCATCATCAATAAAGCTTATGAAAATTTCAACTTCTGTGTCAAGTTGGAGAGTCGTTTGATTTTTTGTCATTATCAGAGAGATACCTTCCATAGTCTTACAATGGCGCAATGACTTGTGATTCAATGGCTATGCATTAAATAGACTACAAGTACAAGTAGGCAGCCGCAACCCTCAAATACGGTGGTTATAGGTAGATAGGAAAATACAATGCCTCACATCCATCCACATTACTTATAGGGTCAAATATCATTTGCTTATTATTGATAAAGTTGTGTGCTTTATGCGCAGACTAAAGTTGAACAACGGCACGAGTGAGATTCTGTTTGGTGGAGGATGAAGCCGAGCAAAGGAAGTGCTCATCTGCTGCTGCCTAGCCATAAATACTGAAAGTGATCAGCCGGGCATTGGTTTTTTTTATTACTCTGCGGGATGTGTCGTTTTTGAATTTTCTCGAGACAATTTACGGCCATTGATGATTTTTGCTTGAACTGTCACCTGGTCTCCCATGACGAAAAATGTCTCTGCAACTAGTTTGGACTGTGTTTGGTCATTTAAGGAAAGTGGTGGCAATGTATGTAGCTGATTTTGTTCCTCCATTGTTTTCCTTCTGTTTGTTGTGTTGGGAAAATGGCGGCGGGAGTTCACTTCAGCAAAATTTCCATTGTATTTTTCAGATATCAAGAGAAAATGGTGCTGCAAACTCGGAAAGTTAAAAACGATGTAGTTTCAAAATAAAGCGAATTACTTTTTGTGGAGAAAACTGCTCCCAACCCTATTAATTCCTTTACATAATTCGTTTTGTGGGTGTTTCGAGATAGGAAAGAATTTGCAGAAGAATAGGGAAAAGGGTACCAAAAACAGAAAGATTTTGATGAGAAAAATTGGTTTTAGTTTCCTTTTTAAACTGCAGAGGCAGACAAATTCAAGGGATTTTCAGAAGCCTGAAACCATTAGAGACCAGAAGAAGAAAAGAAAGAGTTTCAGTGGAAGAGCAGAATTGTAGAATGCCAGAAATTTGGTGTACTCTGAAGAAATCATTATCCTGCACCAAATCATTCCTATGTGACGTTCATGAGCCAGTAGCCATTGGTGATTCAATCGCCAAGGAAAGAACAGAGCGAGACTTGGCTGGATGCTTAAGGTCTAAATCTAACCTCAGAGACATCATTTGTGGAAGCAAAAGACACTCGCAGAAGCCGTCGCCAAGTTCCAGCACGAGATCAATGGCGACCAGTGAAGTTCTCCACACCATAATACATGAAATTGAAGCCCAAATGAAAACAGATAAAATATCTGTTCCCCAGGAAGAAAAGGCCCGTCTTAAGCCTGATTCAACTTCAATGAAACTCTACATAAATTCTGTTACAAGAAATGGCCAGGTCAGTTCAGCAACTTCAGACAGAATTGACCAATCCTACGACGATTATGGATTGATTTGCCAAGAATGTGGTGGGGTTTTTCAGAACTCGGATGCCGTCGAGTCACATAATCTTTCCAAGCATGCTAGTAATGAAAGATTAAACTGTTTCTTTTGTTTCTCGAATTCTTCAAATTCTAGATTATAATGGGGTTTTCATGTTGCAGTCAAGGAAATAGTACAAGGGGATTCATCCAGAAAAGTGATAGAATTAATCTGCCAAAGAAATTGGCCAGTGTCCAAGTCCCATCACATCGAGAAGGTTTTCAAAGTCTGCAACTCGCCTAAAACTCTCTCTCTGTTTGAAGAACACAGAGAAATGGTGAAAACCAAAGCAAGCAAAGTGAAGAAGGAAAACCAACGTTGTTTAGTCGATGGAAACGAGCTCTTGAGGTTCCATGGCACAACAATCGCATGCTCATTAGCCGCTAATGGCTCTCAGATTCTCTGCAATTTGGACAACTGTGGAGTTTGCCAAATTTTAAGACATGGATTCAATGGTGTGTTTACTTGTGCAACAAGTGGAAGAGCCTTCGAATCTATTGCGATGAATGAAGAAGATGGTGGCTTAAGAAGAGCTTTAATGGTGTGCAGAGTGATAGCAGGGAGGATCTATGATGGATGCGTGGAGGAAGATAAAGTGAATACAAATTCCGGGTTCGATTCATCGAGTGGAAAAACAGGTCAGAATTCAAAACTGGAAGAACTTTTTGTCTTCAATCCTAGAGCTGTACTCCCTTGTTTTGTAGTAACTTACACACGGAAGATCATTGGATGAGATTATTGTTGTTTATTTAGATTCAAAATTATGTGTCCCTGATAATCACTTCATATAAATTCAAAATACGTTTTTGAATGATGCAAAGCTGGCTCTCTCACTGTATTACTAACTACTAAGTATGTATGATTTTGGTAGTTGGCCTAATTTTTGTGGAAAAAACAAGTGGTGGACTGAAATAAAAAATTGGTGAATTCAAAGTTTGCTATAAAAAAAGGAGTAATTAGTATTGAAGACGTTATTTAAAGCTAGTAATAAATTCTCCTAGAAAGTTATGAAATGGGGCTATTTAAGAAATAAAGTGGATTGGAAAAGAAACTTGGAAAAATACAGTAACAAGTTTGAAAGTGATGGATGAGGAGAGAGTGGTTGTTTTGAAGGTCCATTCCATACTCATGGCTGCCATTGGAATGTCCAGCCCCTTTCCACACCCATAGCTGCGTCTTGCAGTTTTTATTTTCGTCTGAACTGACATGGAAGAAATTGGAGATAACCAAATGATCTTTCAACTTCTTTATTTCGGAGCTCCATACTCCATTGAGAGGACAGAATCCAATCTGGCTGAATAGGAGGTAAAACTTTTAGTCCTTTGCCAATTTTGAGCCTTCCAAAATTGCAAGAAATTTTGTAAAGAAAAAAAAAAAGGGCAAGAATTTTAGCCATTTGATGTTAAAGTATTTCTATATATTTTGTTTTCTTGTATCTTAAAAAAAACGTTTTCAGAAAAGGCTAAATATATTGAATGTTAAAATTATCTAGGGATCAACTTGAATGGCATAATAATAAGTGTATTGGAAGAAATTTAGAAGATGAAAAGAATCATTGAAGAAAATATAGAATTAGTAAAAATTTTGAGTTTTCTACCGTGACATTTTTGCACCTCTAATTCTCATCAATTTGCTAGTATTATGTCATATTCATATAAGTTTATTATTGACCAATTTTAACATTCATCAACGGTGAGTGACACCAACAAAAGCATAACAGTTAAAGCTTTTTTTTTATGTGAGATCCAAATCATCACTATCATCTTTGATATACTTTTATTAAACCAATAGTGCTCAATGGACATCAGGTGTTGTGGTGTAGTTGGTTATCACATCAGTCTAACACACTGAAGGTCTCCGGTTCGAGTTCGGGCGATGCCATGTTTTTTG
The DNA here is from genome assembly GCA_017139565.1 of Luffa aegyptiaca. NCBI lineage: Eukaryota > Viridiplantae > Streptophyta > Magnoliopsida > Cucurbitales > Cucurbitaceae > Luffa > Luffa aegyptiaca. Next base: position 52,100,431 of record CM029398.1, read on the forward strand.
CTTTAAAAAAAAATAGTGCTCAATGGAAAATGTTAATATATGAGATTGAATATGATAAAATATGATATTGCGTGGGCCATTTGCGAAGGTGGAGGCCCAGACACGTTGGGTCGAAACAGCGTCAAATCTTATTTTATTATTATTTTTTTAAGCACAAACGGCGTCAATTGCGACCGTCAAAATTCAGCCGTTAACACAGAACTTGTGTCACCATGTTCTTTACGGCGTCGTTCCTAGTCCTTCACCTTGCGGAATTACTTCATCCATGGCTCCATAGTCGTCGTCGGGAACATCGTCGTCAACACGGCCTCTCTGTTTTGCAGTTTCCTTCTTCCGATAGCTACTTGTTTATCCTTCTAAAAATCAATCAATTTCCAGTCCTAGAGAACGTACTCGCCGATTGTGAAAAAGAATTGAAGATCTTCGAAGCGGAGGCTTTAAGCAGATCTTTCCTTTGCATTCATTTATTTGATACCATTTGGATTTTAATTTCATCCGGTAGCCGAGATGTTGGAGAAGATCGGATTGCCGGCTAGGCCATCTTTGCGTGGGAACAACTGGGTGGTCGATGCTTCTCATTGTCAAGGATGTTCCTCTCAGTTCACCTTCATCAATCGCAAGGTCTTCTATTACTTTTGATCTTTGATTGGATGATTCTTTTTATTCTTTTCTTAGTTGGAAATAATGAAGCCAAATTTTGTTCTTCAAAATGTACGGTTTCTTTGTATGGAACTGTAAGGGATTGACTTGGTTTTAATTGGACAAGGGTACTAGGGTTGAAATTAAGATGACTGCTCAATCAGGATAGGTGCCTCTAATGAACAAAACTATCCTAATAAGAATTTCAAATTTCTGATAGAAATATAACTAAAACGGATGTATAAATTGTTGAATATAGCTGATGGCCCTTGTTAACTATTTGAATTTTCAGCATCATTGTCGGAGGTGTGGGGGAATATTTTGCAATAGTTGCACGCAGCATAGAATGGTTTTGCGTGGACAAGGTGACTCGCCTGTGCGCATATGCGAACCTTGCAAGAAGCTAGAAGAAGCTGCAAGGTTTGAGCTTCGGCATGGACACAGAAGCAGAACTGGAAGAGGTATATAATGAAGTCAATTGTTCAAGTTTATTAATTTGGTAGTCATTGTACGTGCGAACATTTATTTATAGAAAACTCTATCTATAACTACTATTTGAACTTGTACGTTTTTAAGCTTTGTGCAATTCATTGACATGTTAGGCGCAGAATGCATTCTTACCATACCCACATATAACTTCTTCCGTCATTATTTATTCTGCCCTCTCTCTCTCAGTTTGTTTTTTATAAAAATTATATTGTTACTATTCATCATGTAGGTAGCTCGAAGTCAACAAAGCCTGAGGATGAAATTTTGGCCCAGATTCTTGGCAGTGATAGAAAGGAATCATCATCTTCAGTTCAAGAATCAAGTGCCAAGAATTTTTCTACTATTGGAAGGACTACCAGTGGTGTACAGAGGTCAAATACTCAAGAGTTTATAGACCTTGATGGGGAAGGAGAAGCATCCAGTTGTTTAACTAATCATCTAGAGAATAATATGGAATCTAGTAGTCCGGAGCAATTGCGGCAGCAAGCTTTAGATGAAAAGAAGAAATATAAAGTTCTTAAAGGAGAGGGTAAGTCTGAGGAAGCATTAAAAGCTTTTAAGAGAGGAAAAGAACTTGAGAGGAAGGCTGACGCTTTGGAAATTTCCATAAGAAGAAGTCGTAGAAAAGCTTTAACTTCTGGTTGTGCAGGTGAAGACCAAGATATAGGTGGCTCTAAAGAATCTGGTAGGAAAATGAAGCCTAGTCCACAAAGTAGTAAAGAAAAGCATGACCTTAATGCTGAACTCAGAGAGCTAGGATAAAAAATCAGCTACAATGAGTTTAGAGGGTGAACTATCTTCTCTTCTTGGGGGAGTCCTACCAAAGTCTGACAAAGCTAAGAGTGTTCACAGCATTGATAATACCCAGGTGGTTGCTCATAAAAGAAAAGCTCTAATGTTGAAACGTGAAGGGAAATTAGCAGAAGCCAAGGAGGAACTTAAGAAAGCTAAAGTTTTAGAAAAGCAGCTTGAAGAACAAGAACTCTTGGCTGGGGCTGAGGAGGAGTCAGATGATGAGCTATCTGTGTTGGTGCGTAGTTTGGATGATAATAAACATGAAGATATTTCATTCCAGTACAAGGAAAATCTTGATTTTGATCTTGATAACCTTTTAGGTGCTGCTAATAATATCATTGCTGATAGTAACTTTGAAGTGACAGATGAGGACATGGAAGATCCAGAAATTTCTGCTGCTTTAGAATCATTAGGATGGACTGAGGATTCCCATAACACTGAAAACATTGTGTCCCAACCTTCTTCTGGTTCCAGGGAATCAATAAAAAGTGAAATAACTTCCTTGAAAAGAGAGGCTCTTAATCAAAAGCGTGCAGGTAATATTGCAGTGGCTATGGAACAGCTTAAGAAAGCCAAGATGCTCGAGAGAGACCTTGAAAACTTCGGCTCTCAAGAAGATAGTCATGTTTCAGGTGGTGGCAGTGCTGAAACAACAGAAGTCGTGAATCCTAAACTTCCTTCAAAAAATAAATTAGCTATTCAGAAAGAGCTTCTTGCTATAAAAAAGAAAGCCTTAGCCTTAAGAAGGGAAGGAAGATTGGATGAGGCAGAAAAAGAATTGAACAAATGCAAGGTCCTTGAACATCAACTTGAACAAGCGGCTGAAGCTTCAAGGGGGAACAACACAGAGGTGCGTGCTGGTGTTGGGAGTAAGGATCCACATTTGCTCTCTAAGGATCTCAATAGAAATTTGCTAGATGTGGAAGCGGTAGAAGATGTAACAGATCAGGAAATGCATGACCCTGAATATCTTGCCGTTCTCAAGAATTTAGGTTGGAATGACAAAGATGATGAATTGGTGGTCCCTTCAAAGCCCTCTAAACAAGATGGTTTTCTTCCTGTGCAACCAAGTGAGTCATCTGCCAATCGTGCTCCTAAATACGCAGCTAGGCCACTAAGAAGAAAGGCTGAAGTCCAGGGAGAACTTTTGGGATTGAAAAGAAAAGCTCTATCTCTTAGACGCCAAGGGGAGACTGAGGCAGCAGAGGAAGTGATGCTAAAGACAAAAGCCTTAGAGTCTGAGATGGAGGAGATAGAAAGTAGGGATAGGATTAGGACTGAATTTAGTGGGAACCGAGAGAACATTCACAAAGTTTCTTCTGGAAGGGTGGTTGATGAAGGTGATGATGGTGATGTCATAGAGGAAGATATGAACGATCCGACATTACTATCTGTTCTCCAGAATTTGGGATGGAACGGTGATGAGGTTGAACCTGTAAATAAGCAGGTTAAGCCAATTAAAGAGGATGCAAAGCCAACTGTTAACCAATCATCTTCTACAATCAATATTGCTGCACCACAAAGTAGAAGTGAAATTCAGAGAGAGATTTTAAATTTGAAAAGAAAGGCACTCGCCCTTAGAAGGAAAGGAGACATTGATGAGGCTGAGGAAGTATTGAAAAGGGCAAAGGTGTTGGAGATCCAAATGGGTGAACTGGATACTCCAAAACCGACAGGTGTTCTTGATAGTGCTGAGGATGACAAGCCTAAAGTTTTTAGAGCATTGGATGGAGATAAAATGCAAGACCGTGTGAAGGCTGTGGAGGAGGTAATCAATGGATCAGAACAAGTTGCAGTGGGTCTGAAGGAAGAAGTACCAGATCTGTCTATGGATTTAAAATTTTCAAAAGGTGATTCAATTCATTCCCGTCTGCAGAATTTTGACCAATCTGACCGCTTAAATTCTAAGCAGCACCAAGCATCGCTTAGAGAAGGTGCTTCAGGTGGAAATAATGTCCTGGAAGGTAAGAGAACCGCTGAAGCTTTTAGTTGCATTCATCAACGCAGTGAGAATGCGAATACATATTTGACAGGAAATAACTGGATATCTCATGTAGGTGATGGACGGCAAGATGATCTATCAGTCCCCCATTCCGATGTTATGTCTAATGCTGGCCCTTCCACGGAGTACGGGTTACAGCCAATTTCTACTGTCCCAAACAAAGATCGTTTCAGCATCAGAAAACAAGGCAATGTAGTTGATTATGATGGAAAACGTTACCAAGCAGATAACTCCTCTCAGGACTCTAGTTCTCAGAGCAACGAAAGCTCCCTGCGCCAAGAAATTTTGGCTCGCAAGAAGAAGGCAGTTGCATTAAAGAGAGAGGGAAAACTATCAGAAGCTCGAGAAGAACTTCGACAGGCAAAGTTTTTGGAGAGATCTCTTGAGGAAAACAATGGTCGGGTTCAACTTAATTCAAAAGGTTCGTCAATTTCCACAAACAATGTACCATCACCTGACCGGAAGGAGTTTAACCCATCAACTGTGGAACATAAACCATCGCCTGACCGGAAGCAGTCTAGTCCATCAATTGTGGAACAGAAACCATCACCTGACCGGAAGCATTCTAGCCCATCAACTGTGGAACAGAAACCAATGTCTGCTCGTGACCGCTTCAAGTTGCAGCAAGAGTCGCTCAAGCACAAGCGACAGGCACTGAAATTTCGTAGAGAGGGTCGAACGCAAGAGGCCGATGCAGAGTTTGGAAAGGCCAAGGCCATTGAAGCGCAGTTAGAGCAGTTTACTGACTCCACAAAATCATCTGTGGATGGAGAAGAGCATGCAGGAGATGTAAGTGTTGAGGATTTTCTCGATCCTCAACTTCTCTCTGCCTTGAAAGCTATTGGTTTGGAAGATCCAACTCCAAGCATATCTAGGGGGCAAGAAACATCAAAGCCTCCACCAAGAGTCGGCACTGATAAGATGGAAAGTACAGACTTAGAAAGAAGTCAACTGGAGGAACGTATCAAGGCAGAAAAGGTGAAGGCAGTGAACTTGAAACGATTGGGAAAGCAAGCTGAGGCCTTGGATGCTTTGCGGCGAGCCAAACTCTATGAAAAGAAGTTGAATTCCTTAGTATCGAATTGAGAAATGTTAAACCTGCTCTGCTCGACCTATATGATTTTCCTGGATGCCTTCAAAGCTGATTGTGTGAGATATTGAATGCCTCTTTCAATTGATTTTTCATATAGGTCCATTGTCATTCGAAAATGTATTGTCATTAAACTCAATTATCATGTTCTGATTGTGTCATAATTATGATAAGCAAGATTTAAACCAGAATGAGAATTTTCTTCCATTAACTTTTTTCTCATCGTCATATTAAAATGACTGAACATTCAAGAGACAGATGGCAATGATGCAGAGACTAAAACAACTCTCAATCTCGTTCATGTTTCCATGATAAGTTAATAACTCAAGAAAAATACATTAAGATCTCTGTTTAATCAAATTTCCCAATGAAAAAGAAGAAATAGAAAGTCAATTTGACAAACAGGATAAAATTGAAGCCGAAATTACACGGAAATAACTCTCTTTTCAAGTGCTCGTCTGGGGCAATTCCAATTTGAAATTCAAATAATTGCTTGAATTGCACAGTTCCGCAAGGTCCTTCGCTTCTTCAATCTTGGAAACCTTAACCAACCCATCAACCACACGCTGAACCTCTGCTACATTAATAACTAAACGATTATCAATGGCCTCCTTGCACAGTTCAAGTGACATATCAAAATCGTCCTGCTCGCAAAGTAAGGGGAGAAGTGTCCTGTAAGTCGATCGATTTGGAGTAACTTCATTTTCCTTCAGTTTGTAATACCATTTTTTAGCCTCCTCCAGATTCCCAGCTTCACAAAAACCTTCAATCAGAGCATTGAAACTGGACACATCTGGCTTGATTTCTTTCTCCTCCATTTCTGCCAGCAACTCGATCCCTTCTTGCATTCTATTCTCTTGAACCAGTCCTCGCAACTTCGCATTGTAACTTATGAGATTAGGAGCAATGTTCTTGTTTTCCATCATAATCCACATGTTTTCTCCATCTAAAAACTGACCCTTTCTATAATATGCAGCTAGAAGCGTATTGAATGTAACCAAATCTGGCTCCATCCCGCTCTTCTCCATGCTATTGAAGAACAAGATGGCTTTATCCAAGGCGTCCATCTCGCAGTACGCATTGATAACAATGTTATACGAGACCACATTAGCTTCAATCGAAACTTCCTGCGGTAAATCCCGAAAAATCATTTCAACTTGATCATATTCCTTGGAATTAACACAAGAAGCCAGAAGGGCATTAAAAGACTTGACAGTCCGCTCGCAGTTCAGTTCAGGCAATTCATCGAACAACTTGCGTGCATGAGTAAACATACCCGCTTTCCCATAGAGCATAATGAGGCGGATCGCGAACCCTTCATCCGTAATGTCCTCATACTTCTTCTGAGCTTCTATAATATCCTCAATCATGGAGAATTTTTTATGGGCAGCAAGGCGGCGAACTGTAGAGTCATAGACACGGTGCCTGGCGCGGAAGCGGTCGGACTCGGAGTTCTTTATGAACTTGTTGACAAGCTTTTGAAGACGTCGTTCGGCAGTGAGAGGACTTGCGGCGGAGGCGGCGGATTTGGATTTATTGGGTTTGTTGGTAGCTGAGGAAGGAGGCGAAGGGTTGGGTTTGTTGGATTTGGTTGCAGAGGAACGAGGGAGGTTGAAGAGCCCATGGAGGCGACGGTAGAGGGAAGAGGAAGACATTTTCGACTGAAGAGACGAACAAAATTAGGTTTGGAGGTAAAAGCTGAAAGGAAAGCTCTATTTTAGAGAAATTTGAAGGCCCACAATGTATAAAAAGGCTTGGGCTAAGTTGTGGGCCTCCAACATAAAATGGGCCTTAAACAAACAAAACGTCATCGTCTAAAGTGGACAAAAGAATTGAACGTAACAATCACATGTTTGTGTAAGATAGTGTGTGACTGAATTGCCAATGTTTGAATGTCTTGGATAATGTTTTTGATCTCTGTAAATTTCAACAAGAATACTTTGGATTGGATTCAACAATAAGGAGAGGGATTGGTTTTTTATGTCTTGCTCTTGCATGTAAATTTCCCATCCCTTCCCAAACTCTCTTTTATTTCCCATTGATTTGATTGACCATCTTTTACTCAAAATCTTTAGAGTCATGCACCTGGCCGTTGGACTAAATATATGATTTTATTTTCAAGTTATTAACTTTTATTGTTTAAATATTTTTATTTTGATTTAATTTGTATGATATCGAATACTTTTAGTGAACTTGTATGATAGAATGATGATTCGACATTTAAAATATATCATTTTTCCTAAGTTGTGAAATATTAATATCTAACTAGTTTTATTTTTCCTCTTGCGGCAAAAGCTTTCTTATCCTCCTCGCTCCTTTCTCCTCTTCATTCTGAGCTTGCGGCTATTCGAGATGTCATAATTTTTTCCTTGAGGCTTGACTACCAGAAGATTGAGATTGAGTCTGATTCCGCTATGGCCATCAACGCCCTCCAAAAGCCTCTCAATCATCGAAATGAATTGGGAACCCTAATCGTGGAAATATCTTCTTAGCTTAAGGCATTTGAGGGTTTTAGGCTTTTACACGTTAAAAGAAACTATAACACTGTTGTTGATTCTTTAGCTTCCTTTGCTCTTTCCACAAATGCCCCTGTAGAATGGAGGTCTCCTCTTTCTTTATGGCTTTCCACTTTGGCTATGCGTGATTTTCATTGTATTGATCCTTTTGTTTAATAAAGGCTGCTATTTTTGTTATAAAAAAAAAAAAAAAAAAAAAAAAAAAAAAAAAAAAAAGGTCAAACATGAAGGTGGAATATGAGAATTTTAAAAGCTGAAAAAAAGTTAAAAGAAAATATGAAAAAAAGAGAGTCAAATTTACCGTACCTCTAAATCTTGGAGGTTGTATTAATTAAAACCCCTCAACTAATAGTTGTATCAATTTAAGTCCTAAACTTTCATTCGTAAATCAACTTAGACCCTCCAATGACGATTTATAACTATTTTTACTTTATTTCATTTAAAATAACTCAAAATCACCTAAATAATAATATTATTCTCTCAAAATCGTACCAAAGTATTACAAAAAGTTATTGATTATATTCTTCCTGGATATGTATAGAAATATAGAGGAAGACAAGATGATAAAAAAATTGCTCATATTAATGAAAATCTGCTACTATCCATTTTGATTCTAACATTTCTCTCTAATATTACATTAATCTCTACCTTTAAAGAAGTTTTATACACACGTGAGAAAGTTATGTATAAACGATTTTAAAATGGAAATCCAAGAGGGGGTCTTAATTGATTCATTTATGTCAAAATAAGCATAGTTCAATGGTAATTAACATATACTTCTTCCCTTAGTCAGAGGTTCGAATTCTAACATTGATTCATTTATGAAAGTTTAGGGTTTCAAGGGATATAACTTTAAAACATTTAGGAGCTGTTTGGGGCGCTGAATTGGTTATAATATCTGGTGGTTATAATAATCTGGGGATTATAATAGTTTAGGGTTATAATAATCTGTGTTTGGGGTGCAGATTATTTTAGTCTGGGATAAAATAATCTGTGTTTGGGATGCAGATTATTTTAGTCTAGGTTAAAATAGTATGTGTTTAGGGTGCTGATCTGTTTAACGTGAGATTCTGAATCAAAGGTTCAAGTTGACTGTTTTTTTCCTGACTTTTTTTTTTCTTTTTTAATATTTTCCTCATACAACTTTGTATGTCAAATATTATATTTTGCAAATATCAATAAAAAATTGTTTGGATTCAGTTGTAAAAAAAATAAAGTATTGGGTATACGGGTTAAATGATGTTTGACTTAAAAGGAAACAAAAATAACTTAAGGTAAGAGTTGATTTTCTTTGTTTTAGGGTCATATTTTATGATTTCATATTGGAAAACCATATTTGTTTCATTTTTGTATTTTCAACGTAAAAATGGTAAATGCTTATGTACAAAGAAATTATGTAATAAAACTTCATATTTAATAAAACTCCATATTTATATATGTAGAAAGACAACCTAGTATTTAATTTCCTAAAGTTGCACAAAAAAAATACATCTGGGAGGTAATGTTGCCTTCTATGGGCCACGACCATGGTAGCACAAAAATATTTTTTCCTAGAAATATATGAGTACAAAAGATAGATAGAAAATTCTTGAAGGCAAAGATAATTGTGAAGCAGCACATTGGTCGAGGAGTGGTGGGTCAACTGTGTTCGTCCAGAAGGTATTAAATCAACTCAACCTAGTATTTCTTTTTTCTTTTTATTTTTTCCTTCTTTTTCATTTTCTTCCTCCATCTTTATCTTCTTCCTCCATCTCCATCATCTTCATCTTATTCCTCCATTTCCATTTCCATCTTCATCTTCATCATCTTCTTCCTCCATTTTCATCATCATCTCCATCTTCTTCCTCAACCTCAAACTCCATCTTCATCATTTTCTTCTTCCTCTAACCCTAATGCCGACGACGTTTTCAACGATTTTTCCGACGGTTTCCGACAAATTTTTCAACGACAAAATATTTTTTCCTCGCTTTCTTTCTTTTTCTTCTTTTTTTCTTTATTTTCATTTTTTATATTTTTCAAAATGAAAATGAGAAGAAATATGAAAAAAAGAAAAACGATTGTTGGAAAATTCGTCGGCGATCGCCGGAAAAGTCGTCGGACGTTTTCAATGACTTTTCCGGCAGTTGCCGACAAATTTTTCGACGACCAAATTTTTTTTCCTCATTTTCTTTCTTTTCTTCTTTTTTTTTTTCCTTTATTTTCATTTTTTATATTTTTCAAAATGAAAATGAGAAGAAATATGAAAAAAAAGGAAAAAAAAAAAGGTTGCCGGAAAAGTCGTTGGAAAAGTGGTCGGCGGCCGCCGGAAATTTCGCCGGCCGACGGCGACCGGCGGTCGTCGGAAAAGTCAAGGAGTCACATGGAAGAAGAGAGGAGAGAGGTACTGTAGAAAATGGATAGAATAATCGGGTGGATTGAATGATGGTTACTGTAGAGAATGGATAAAATAATTGAGGATAAAAATAACTCACCTCACCATTTATTTTTGTTGATGCCCCAAACACTGAATAGGTTATAATAAAGGAGGTTATTATAACCTATTCAGTGCCCCAAACAACCCCTTAGAGTATAAATTGATTTTTTTTCCCCAAGAAAATAAGAAAAAGTAACAACAAAACAAACCACCAAGTAAGTTGGCTGGTTCCCATTTGGAGAACTATCAAAAAGAAAACAAACCCATATACATAGAATTAAAACAGGACCAGTTCAATATAAAGAAAAAACAAAATAGATATCTAAATAGTTGTATAGTTCTATCTAAAATAGAACTGTGGCGTCTCTGAACTTAGCATTGGATACCCCTTCTCCTTCTCCTTCTCCTTCTCCTTCTTCGTCTCTTTCTCTTCTGATACATTTCCTGCTTTACCAATAATAATTCACACACTTCCATTAATATTTATTTCTTTAATATATATCAAAGTCAACTTCAAGCTCTGAATTCCCCATTTGGCTTTTCATTTAGTTTGATATTCAATAGATGGCTTATCACATGAAATGCAAGTGAAACAACTAATGTCGACATGAACATAGCCAGTTGAAAGTTCAAATCCTCTTTTTTTTTTTTTTTTTTTGTACTAAACATGAAATAATTAATACTAACCATTGGATGTTTAAAGTTAGATAGATGATAAGTGAAGGTGGAGATTGGAGAAGGCAAAGAATTGATATTACCTTGAGGGTGACAGATGGGAGGATCTTCAAAAAGAGAAAGAGAGATTTGCTTAAGAGCAACACCAATATCAAACAAAATCAAACCAGAAGATGGATCAGTGACAATGATGTCCTTGACAGGAAGCCACAGAAAAAGCTCTTCTTGGGACAAACCCACCAACCCATTGAGCTTCCCATAGCTCAGATTGGCTTCAATTCTCATCTCAAAGTACACTCTGCTCTCAAACTTGGCCATACAGGGCCCATGGAGCTCAATCTCCAGCCGCCCACCCTCATCCAAACTGTACCACTTTACGCTGTCGGGAAAAAGGCCCCCCGGCAGCCCCTGGCGGCGGAGGAGGTGGCGGAGCTGGGTGGCGGAGGACACCGTGAAGGGGAGGAGGAGAAAAAGAAGAGACAAATCCAGAAAATGTAAGGTTGTGGGATGCATTTTTGAACGCAAAGAAAAAAGTAAAAGGAACAGCCAGCCAAGTTGGGGGTTTGTGTTTTTTAAGGTATTTGATTGATTGAGATTTGAGAGAGTGTGTTTTTAAGGTTTGAACTTTGAATGGGTTGGCAGTGTAAGAATTAGAAGTGGGGACCAATAATCAAGCAACTTTGCTTTGAGGTGACTTGGAAGGAGACTTGGCCCCACTTTAAATATTAAAGCTTCACGCTTTTGAATCTTCGTTCTAATTCACTCTCCCATCTTCAATCATATTTGTTTTATTTTATAAAATCAGGATTGTTGTTTCCACGAACTCGGATTGATTCTATATATTTATAGTCATTTATGTTTATGGAGAGTTTATGTTGATATCCAAGAAAAATGAAAGAGAAAAGTTTAGATGATTTTGTATGAAATTAAGACATGTGACCAAAGTGAACATAATAGATCAAATATTTGAATCTTCAACTTCTTAAATGTTATTGAACTGAAAAATAAGACATGTTGATGTGAGATATGATATGGATCTAAAAAAATTTGTAATTTGTCATGAATTGCATGGTCACTTCTAATGATCAATACGTTCTTCATTTTTACCCTCATTAAGCCTTGTTCTTTGTATTTCTTTTTTTTTTTCTTTTTTTTTTTTTTTTGGAAAAGGGTGTTCTTTCTATTTCTTTGTTGTACTAATGAGGCAAAAGCAAAGTATATATATGAAAAATTAACCTTGAAATTCGGAAAAAATTTGTTTTTGTCTCTGCTAAATGGGCTGGGAAGAGAAGGTTTAAGCCCAAAGTAAAACCTACAAACTCGTATCCAAATAAAACTTGGGCCTCAATTAGCCCAATTGAACTTTAAAGATTGAATTGACAGAAAGTCAGCGCGTGGGCCTCAAATCGTTCGATCCAGATCATTTAGGGAAATAAAAAAGAAACATGTCTACTTTTTTTTTTTTTTTTTTTTTTAATAATAATTTAGCAACATGTCTACAGCTTTAATTGTGCTGATTGCAGAATAATAAAATAATAAAAGTTAACAATTTATGAAAGTTTTTTTTTTTGTTACATTATTATTATTATTATTTTATTTTTGAGTTCAACAACCTTTGAGAGTGGGGTTGGGAGATTCGAACTTCTGATCTGGTAGTCGAAGACATATGCCAATTATCACTAAGCTACGCTCACTTTGATTTAAATTATTATTTTGTTCACATATCAAAGCCACACTTGGAAGAAATAAATTTTCAAGATGAGTTGGTAAATTTTTTATTGGGAGATTGGATTTCATTTGTCGAGTAGCATTTAAAAGGCATATCTACATATTCAATTATATATACTTTTAAAGAAAAATCATAGGTCAATTCGAACGGAGTAGATAAAACACTAGTTACCATCTCCTAACAATTGTTGAACTCATAAAAAAAATGGAGAAATTATAGAATGATAGTTCAATAATCAATACCGTAAATTAATTAACACATGTAAGATTAATCTCAATAAATTTCTAAGTTAATAATCAATCATATAAATCAACAAATCTCTTTGTTTTTTCTTTTTTCTTATTTTTTTAAATAATCCATATATAAACTAACATTTTTATATGTCTCTATCTTATAAAATTAGATTTGTCTATCTTATTTGTGGCAGTGTGAGTGCCGTTGAAGAATGAGCGATTATGATTAAATACATGGTCATACATGAATTATTACATTTCCCAGTCACATAAAAACTATATGAATAACATAGAGGATCATGATTGTGACATGGGAAAAATACCCGTGAATATACAATAATGGTTTTTACATGAAATGTCCCAATTTCCACAATTGTATATACATGATGTTGATAAACTTTTTTTTTTTTTCCTTTGGTAAGATAGCAGTATTATTTAACATTATTATTAATATCCCCTAACAACTCTCATGACATAAGTAACATAACCAAAACTCAAAGTTCAAATATAAAAATAGGAGAGATTTTATTAATTTGATCATCATAATTACAAAGAGGGAACGTCTCTAGAATATATATTTTTTTAGTTCAACAACATTTGGAGGTGGAAGATTCAAACTTCTAACCTTTTGATCGAGGGTACATGTCAATTACCACTAAACTATACTTACTTTGACGAAATTATAGAATAATTACAAGAGGAAGTTGTGTTTAGAATATTATATTAGTGGTTGAACAAATCTTCATGATAAGATGGAATAAGAAGCATTACAAAAAGCCAACATGTATAATACAATCTTTTAGAAGGACCCAAAGGAGGATTATTAATTATTGATTGTTTGAGCATATATTGTTAAGTTAAATCCGCAACAAGGATTTCTTTTTATTTTTCAAATAAATTCAATATTAATTTCCGAGACTTTTGTTTTACCTAACTAATAGAAAATTTATCCCCCTAATCATTACTTTAATGGCTGGTTTTGGAATTTAGTTCTTGGGGAGAAGCAAGGTTGACTCTAAGCAAGATTAAAAAACTATAATAAGTTGGAAATGAATTTGACTTGATTAAACGGGTCAATTAAGATTGGTAACGTCAGAAAAGAAGACTATTTGTATGGGTCAATTATGATATGATAATCTAGACTTTGGTCTTACCCAATATAAATTACAAAGCAAGTAACTTAACCTTCTAACCTCTACACTATGAGAAATGATTGAAACCCTAAAGAAAGAGAGAAGCTAGCTAAAATGAATGGAATGGTTACATATATTCATTCCCTCTCTACTGAATTCTTACCTTCCCCTTCTAATACTCGTTTTTTTTTTTTTTCTTTTTATAAAGTAAATAACTTCAAAACTAAGTGATATGAGAGAGGGAGAAATAGAGGTATTTTATTTTAGTTTCTTGCTTTTAATGATGATGATAAGAATAGATGATAGAAGGAAACTTGGAGTAGGTCCAACCCATCTTTCAACTCCATTTTAGCTATGGGAAAATGGAAAGACTGAAACCTAGAAGGTTTGTTTTTGTTTTTACTTTTTAGAACTATTTAGGAACAATATTTGGTTGGGTATCAGTTGGATGGGTATCTTTCTACACACTATACCATTAAATTTTTTACACTTCGAGGGAGAAAGGCTCTTTGAAGTGTGTAGAAAATTTAATGATGATGTGTAGAGAAATAATTACCAAAATAGTAAACAGTCAAATATATATTCTTCATGATTTAGGGTGGAAGAGGTAGGGTTTTCAAATGCCATTTAGTTATGATTTGCCATGAAAATTTGTTCCATTTTTTGGGAAAAGGGAAATTCTTGCTTTGAAGGATACGTTTTCATGGATGCTTCAAAAAGAAACCCCATTATTGTGCAAGAGATGAAGATCATACATATATTAATGTTGTGAAGATGAGAAGAAGCAGGGTGGAGGATATAGAATAATATTGCATAAGTGACAACACATAGGGTTGTTAATAAAAAAAGGCATCAGACAAGAATGACCCATGTTTTCTAATCAATGTCTTAAAACCAAGATTTTCTTTTCTTTTAATGAACTATATTTTGAATTGGAGCGGGTCCTATTAAATTAAGCTAATCAAGTAATTAAATTAGGTACCAAAGGAAAGTCATCTTTAATTAATCTGTATGTGGGGGTCAATTTATCTTTGTCAAACCCCACCAAGGGTTTAAAAGATTTCTCTTAATTTTTTAGAGTATTAAATGTTACACATAAAATAAGAAACTTATGGAGTATACACTAATACTTGAGCACTTAAATTATTTTATGCTGATCACGAGAGATAAAAGATTTGAAATTTGTTGCACAGCCCACAGGATAATTTCACCTACTTTTTCTGTATAATGGAGGATTTTTAAATCAATCAATCCCTTGGGTCTGCAATTTGCATTATTTATAAAAATGCTTTGCTCATGGGAATTCAATTCTTTCACGGATGTCAAACGGGATCCAGGGCCTATACTATTTATATTTAAATTACACTTTTATGATGATCAGTGTTTGTGTTTTAGGATAAGTTTGTTTGTTTGTTAGCGAGAGAGAATAGGAAGCAATTTCAGACAAGGATTAGATGAACCCATCAACTCATACAATTCCATATGTTTTTTTCCTCTCTTAAACCCTAAATTATTATTATTATTATTATTTTCTTTTGTTCGAGTGGATTGATGACAGATTGCAATTAAGAAGAATTTAGAAGCACGCCATTAGACTCATGCTTCACGGTACTCCTTTTTTTCGTCTATCTTCTTCTTCCTCCTTTTTTCTAATTTCTTCATTTCCAATGAAGTGTAACATTCTAATATTCCATTTTAATTATTATACTTACTTTTTCAACTGAATAAAAATCTACTTTTAATCCTTCTTATTAAACACTCATAGTGTGTTTAACATAAATTTTGAATCATTCATTTAAAAATATGAAAACTAAATACCTTAGATATAAACTAAATTAAATTTACATAATACTATATAAAATACTTTTTTAATTCTAAAAAAAGAAAATATGTTTTTTTTTCCAACGTGTGAGATGAGGGATTTGAACTGCTAGCTAATCGCTCTTGGAGCTATGTTCTTGTTGGCAAAATATATATATATATATATATGTTTTTAGTGCATTCTATCATAGCAAGTTGTATATAGTTTTATTTTCAAATTTAAAAAATAAAACTTTAAAACTTACATAGCCGAAAAGATTATTACTCTACTATAAACTTTGGTTAAAATTTTTGTTTGGCTGAGGAAACTCCATATATAAACCCAACATTTTGTCTTATCTTTTTAGGCAAGCATGTTTTTATTTGTTTGTTAAAGTGTACGCCTTTGTCCTTGCCAATTTGTTGCATTCCACAAGGCATCTCGTACAGCTTACTATCTGAAAAAACAACACTAACACATAACATGCAAAATAACATTT
This sequence comes from Luffa aegyptiaca, assembly GCA_017139565.1. Lineage (NCBI taxonomy): Eukaryota > Viridiplantae > Streptophyta > Magnoliopsida > Cucurbitales > Cucurbitaceae > Luffa > Luffa aegyptiaca. The sequence goes on from CM029398.1 coordinate 52,116,445, forward strand.
GTAATTATAAGCTAAAGTGAGCATAGCTCAAAGGTAAATGACATATATCTTCGACCAAAAGGTTAGAGGTTCGAATCTCTCACCCCAAATTGTTGTTGAATTAAAAAAAAACGACGAGAAGGGATAATAACTGTATTTTTTAAAAAAAAATGGATTATAACTCTTTCGGTTAATTAATGCATTTCTATCTTTTTAATTAACTTAATAGGTTGGTACAATTTTTATAATTTAAATTTCGTTGTTGGTGAAATTATAAAATATAAATGTCATTGAAGGAGTTCCCTTTTTGATTAGGAGTGAGAGATCAAACTTCAATGTTTGAGAAGGTAATAAATGTTTTATCTATTAAATTATGTTCAAATTGAGTAGTCTAGTGATGTACTAAAAAAAAATTGAGTAGTCTAGGCAGTGGCGAATCTATGTAGGGCCCAGGGGGGGCTCTAGCCCCCCCTCAACTTAGAAAAAATATAGTAATTATATTAAATGAGGCAGTAGAAAAACAATCTGATCTCACAGCTCGCTGGCATTAGCCCCCTCTGTGTTCGCCTCCCACCACGGTTCGAGACTCCATACGCGCCTTTTGAGCGTTTTTTTTTCCTTTTTCAGTTTTTTTTTTTTCGTTTTTTCCTTTTATTACGCATATTTTTCCGTTTTTCCCTTTTCAGTTTTTTTTACGCGCATTTTCATGTTTCTTTTTATCTATTTTTTCATTTGTTTGTTTCTTTTTCCTTTTCGGATTTTTTAAAGAGCATTTTGACCTTTTTTTTTTTTTTTCGTTTTTTCTTTTAAGTTTTTGTTAACTTGCTTTTTTTTCTTTTGATTTTTTTTTTTAGGTGCTTTATTATTATTATTTTTTTTTTGAAAGAGTCTTTTAGTTACTTTATAAAGAGTGAAACACTTATTAAATTTTGTTTCAATTTCAACCTTAAATTTAAAAATTATTTTCTTGGATCAAATATACATGAAAATAAATAAAATTATTTTCAAATTTCAGTAAATTATTTTTTAAAAAAAATGAATAATATGAAACAAATGTATAATTTTTGTAAAAGAAAAAAAAAATCTAACTTGTTATTTCAATATCATTCTCTTTCTTTTATATTTATATTGAAAATTCTTTGAACGAAAATTCAATCTAAGGTAAAACTACAATACTTTTTAAAGTGAAGGTGTAAATTGCAACATTAATCCAAGTTCAACGTGCAATTGGATAACATTGAAAATTTAAGATAAAAACCGAAACATTTTACCAATTTTAGGGTTAAAATTGATATTTTTCTTTTTTCTATATAGCCCCCCCTGACATGACGTTCTGGATCCGCCACTGAGTCTAGGGGTGTTGAATTCAATTTATCAAATAAATTATTTATAAGGTTAGATTTTATATGAAGTTGAGTAAGAAGAAATAATATGTCTTAACTAGTTGAGTAAAAAGACAATAGAAAAGTGTATGCATATGACCTCAATCAAAAGTTCAAAAGTTCAAATCTCTCCACTCCATGATTGTTCAATTCAAAAAAAAAAAAAAGAAAAAAATAATAATCATTGAACTTCAATTATATAAACACTAATAAGTTTATTTGTGAAAATTGAGCCTATAAACACTACTACCATCATTAGTTTATTTGTTTGGTCACCTACCCTACTCACATGTTTTACAAAACCTAGTTAAATTTAAGAATTAAAAAACTTATTTTTGTTTTTTAAATTTGGCTAAGAATTTAAATGTGTGCTTAACAAATATGAAAATAATCGTAGAAAAATTGAGAAAAAACAAACATAATTTTCAAAAATACAAAATAAAAAATCAAATGATTATCAAACAGGACCCTAACAATTTGGTCATTGTAGTTTAAAATTTATAGCAATTTTAATTAATCCCTACGTGAATATAAAATCTTGTTACAATTTAAGGAGGTTCCAAAATTATTCCATGAAGGAATTAACAGTTCACACCTTAATAAGATTTTTTACACCATACAAACTAAATCATGACAATTTTTAAATTACAATAACTAAATTAAATTATTACCTATTAAATTTTAGGAATTAAATTGTTGTAAATTTGAAAGAAAATAGACTAAAAGTTAAATCGTTGTTTTAATAAAAGCAACAAAAACATGGTTGAATTGACATAAAATTTAGATTTAGGGTGTATTTGGTTTAACTTTTTAAGTGTTTAATTTTGAAGAAAAAAAAAAGAAAAAAATTCTAATGTTTGACAACCACTAACAATGACTTGTTAAAAAATGAAATTAATAAATAAATCATTTTGAGAGAAACACTTGAAACCAACTTTTTTTAAAATAGTATTTAGTGTACAAACACATAAGTTATTATATAGTCTTTAGTATATAATAACTTGTGTATAAAAACACCTATAAGGAAATGCATCCAAACATATGAGTATTTAAGTTCTAAAACATTTTTGTACAAAATGTTTTTTTAAAAAATGTATTCTTGAAAAATATTTAAATTAAAATGTATTCTAACCGGACTCTAAATCTGTAACCCCACATTTCATGGTTATTTTAATGAAAACACTAGGATTTTTTTTTTTTTTTTTTTTTTTTTTTTTTTTTTTTTTGAAAATGACTAGGACCATTTTTGTTTTTTAAACCAAATGGAATTAAATATGAAAAATGGAGAAGGAAAATAACTAAATGTAGTTATAATAAATTTTTGTGGGCATGCTTTGAGCACGTGTCATTTGGTCGCATAATGACACGTGATCCGCGGCACTTTTCCACCATTCTTACGGGGCCGACCTTGTCTGACTCATGTCTTGCTATTTTGTCGTTTTATACACCTCATGATTACCTCACCATTGACGTCACTCTCCTTATACCTTAATCCCACACCTCGTTTTTTTCACTTAATTTTTATTTAGTAATAAATATCATCTCCACTCATAGATTTTTGTGGTGGAGAAACAAGATGACGTGTCGTAAAATTAAGGAAGAAAATGCAATTATAGGGGAGGTAAAAATATTATATTTTTATCAAAATTTAAAAATAATATTTTTTTTTCATAATACTGATATAAACATACTGATGATGAAGAAGTTTCTAGTTCTAATTTCCTACTTTCTTGAAAATTTTTGTTTTTTTGTTTTCATAATAATTTATAAAATAAACTTATCTGGTATTCTGATCATGGGAACTTAATGCCATGTGTTCACACGTAACTTCAAAGATGGAGACACGTGGAATAAACAATATATTTTATTGATGTTTGTATGCGTGTGAGTGTACAATCTCTAACTTTAATCCTCTGATTCTCTCTCTTGTGTGTGAATGTGTTTCACTCGAGGGCTGTAGCGCTTGTTCTCGAGTCTGAAGCTTCAATTGATTCTAGGAGCTTTTGAAGTCTTGGAGTCTTGAAGAGTTCTTTGGTCTTCAAGAAGTCTTGGGGTCTTGAAGTCTTGAAGAGTCTTTGGTCTACAACAAGTCTTGAAGTCTTGAAGAGTCTTTGGTCTTCAAGGATTGTTGAAGTCTTCTAATCTTGAAGGGTCTTCAGTCTTCGAGAAGTTTTAGGGTCTTGAAGTCTTGAAGAGTCTTTGGTCTTCAAGGATTGTTGAAGTCTTCTAGTCTTGAAGGGTCTTCAGTCTTCGAGAAGTTTTAGGGTCTTGAAGTCTTGAAGAGTCTTTGGTCTTCAAGGATTGTTGAAGTCTTCTAGTCTTGAAGGGTCTTCAATTTTCAAGAAGTGTTGACGTCCTGAAGAGTCTTTGATCTTCAAGGAGTGTCGAAGTCTTGAAGAGTGTTTGGTCTTCAAGAAGTGTTCAACACTTGAACTTATGGATTGCAGAGAGTCTTCGGTCTTCAGACTTGGTGGAGTCTCTCTGAATTCTTTGGTTCTACTTGAGAGCTTTGAAACTCTGAACTCTTGTCTTTGTGAGAGTGTAGAATTTCTGAACCCTTGAAATGGTGGAGAACCCCTCTATTTATAGAGTTCTCGCTGGATGGGCCCTGGTGACTTTTGGGCCTAACAACTTGGGCTTGGGTTTTATTGGTCTTGGGTTCAACTATTTGGTCTTGGGTATGGTTTATATTTGACCAAAAACCAGATTGACCCAAATATTTAAAAGACTGAAATTTGATCCAATTAATTATTTTCTTTAATTAATTGGTCAAATTAATTAATTTGATCAAAATAATTTATTTTTAATTAATTGATCAAATGGACATTTGGCTCTAAAAATTTATAATTGGCCAACTTTGTCTTCAAATTAAATTTGGGACACATGTCAATTTATAATTGGTCCCAAATTTAATTATTTGTAATTTTGTCATTAATTTTAGATAATGACGTGGCAATTTGTGATTGGACAAAATTTCTCCTTCAACACCATGCATTTTGCCATCTCTAAACTCCATTTTTTTTATCTTGATTTTTAAAACACTTCAATTTAATTTCGATTCATCTCACAATTAAAATTTCAACTCAATAGCTTCAAATTTTATTAAGCACTAAATATATAATTAAGCCCCTAATTATTTTGTCAATTCTAAAATAGTTCTTCAATCTTTTGAAAATTTTAGATTTACCTTAATGTATTTAAAAGAAAAAATTTCAATTAGGTATTTTCAAAAAATATATATATATCAATTAGGTAGTTCAAATAGGTAAATAAAGCAATAATTTAGAAATAAATTTTTATATAAAGGCAAAAATTTTGAACATGTGAACATATTATTTAAATGCTATTGGACACATGAAACTTAATATGTTTTATCACCGTCTCACCCTCTAATTAACAAATTAATTTCTTCTATAGCTCATTGTCAACAAATTTTAACTTTTTTTTTTTTTGTAAAATGACTTGATTGATAAAATAAAAGAGCAACAAATTGGAAAAGAAAACAGCTTCAAAGATTAGGAAGTGCTTGATGTATTGAATCCTCATTAAACTCGATTGATAAGTTAATCGATAAGATTTAGATATAAATAGAAAGAAATGGGGATTTAATTTATTGTGAGAGTTATATGATTAGTGATGTTGATGAGGGTTGGGAAAAATGAAGGAAGAGTGTGGGAGAGAAACAAAAAGAGATGGAGTTGAGATGAGGTGGATGCTTTAAAGGTAAAAAGGACAATGGAGAAAATCCAAAGACAGGGAGTGGATGGATTTGACCTAATTCCCCCGTTTCCTAATCACCGCTCTACAACAAACGTACGCCTTACAATCGCAATGCCCTCTTCTTCTTAAATCTTAATCATTCAGAGACCGAGAGAATTACGGGTGTGTTTGGTTTAACTTTTCAAATGTTCAAATGATTTATTAAAAAAATGAGATTAAGAAATAAATTATTTTAAGAGAAACACTTGAAACCAAATGTTTTAAAAAGAGTTTTTAAGTATATAGTAACTTATGTATAAAAACACTTGTGAGAAAGTGTAACCAAACATATGAATGTTTAAATTTTAAACAATTGTTATGCAAAATGTTTATAAAATAAATACATTCTTCTAAAAATACTTAAACTAAAAAGTATTTCAAACGGACGTTATATTTACAAAATTAATCTAACCGTCCAAGTCCGAGTCAGCTTAGGGTGGCGGGGCCGAAAGGGTGAGCCTATTGAAGATTTAAATGAAATTGAAATAGAGAAAATTTGAAGCAGCGCAGTCGTCGGAGGAGGCGATGGTTGTACGTGTAAGCTACGCGAAATGATTTGAAAGTGGAAACTTAGGACTCCGACTGTGGAGTCTTTGGCCCTTTGACTTTTGGCCAAAACAAGGAGAGGCCCTACATGTCTCGCACGCTTCATGACCGTGTGGGTCCTCTCTTTTTATTTTTTTATTTTTTTATCATTGACCCCCCCCCCCCTACTTTCCTTCTTTCCCCTTCCAATCCTATTTTTATATCACATATACCATTTTAAATCATAATTCAATTCCTTATTTTTACTCACTATCTTTCACTTTTCATTTCAAAACTCAATTTTCCCTTCTTAATTGTTTCAATTTCATTTATATTATTTCATATTTGTTTGGTCAAACCTCATAGATCGCTGTCACCATATTCAAAACTTGTGGTACAATAAATGTGGATGAGAATTTAAATCACCAATCTAAAGAAAAGGAGTAGATATCTTAACCACTAAATTACATATTCATATTTGTGGCACATTTTCTATTTATATGACAATAAATTTGTTTTTCTATTTGATTTTGTTAATGGATTATATTTTAATATAATGAGAAATGAGTGGAGGTTTCAAGTGGGGATAGAAATAGTTTATAGTTCAAAAGTTTAATCAAATTGTTGTGATTAAATTAAAACATTTGAAATTAGAAGAACTAAAAGTGAAACTAAGCTAAAATCATATTGAAACTAAATTTAAACTTTAAAGGATCATGAGATTGAGAACCAATTGAAATTAAACTCAAACTATAGGGACCAACATCATATAAATATGGTTTCAATATTATAGCTTCTTTAAAAAAAAAAATCCAACCACAATCTGTTTAGATTGTAGTTTTATGTCATCTCTATCGTTAACATAATTAACAAAAGGATAAAACTTGGCTGCATACCGATATGTAGAGAGATCCCTACATACCACCATTAAAATGTTGACAACTAGGAGAAAGAATTTTTTTTTTCTCATTTCATCCCTTCCTCTTTCTTAGTTGTCAAGATTTTAATGAAATATGTAGGGAGATCCCTACATATCGGTATGCAGTCAAGTTTTGTTGTTAACAAAATATTGTGATGTAGTTGCGAAAATGCAATAAAGTGATTATTAAAGGAGGGTTGAGAAGCTAGGTTAAAAATGAAAAGATGTGGCTAGGATTTAGTCAAGATAAGGAGGCAGACAAAATGGCAAGCAAAATAAGAATGAGTTGCTATTGGGTAAGTGGAGTGTGCAATGGAAAGATTGATGCATTTAACCAAAATTTTCTACACGTGAGTTGAATTCTATATTAAATGTTTGACTCTGCCTAAGCCTACTTTTACCCCTTGTTTTTGGGTCAATCATCAAACCGACCTAACTTCCTCAAGTACTCTTTTTTTTTTCTTTCCAAATATTCAGAGCACAAAAGTCAACCCTTCTTCATTTTCATTTTCTTTTTTTTTTCTTTCTTACTAAGATAATCATAGAGAGAAATATATAATTAGTGTTTTTGAAATCTTAATTTAATTTTAAAACTAATAAAAGTTTAAAAATCGTTTAGAAATGAAAATATAAAAATTATTATTAAATAAAAGAAAAGTTTCTTAATCGGAATAAGTTCCACCATCGGTTAATTTGCCACTTCAATTCCATCAATAAGAGACTTTCCTCTACTTTTTGGTTAGTCAATATAAAAAAAAATTAACCAAGTATACAATTAACTATTAAAAGGTTACTTTAAGAGTAGAATAAAATTGTGAGGGTCTTAAAATAAAATTTAAGTCTTTGTGAGATATAATCTATAGATATGGACTAATGACATGTTTGGTATTGTTATATATATTAAACATACTAAAAAGTTCTATTGATTAATTAAAAATATTTGAAAACTATTTCATGATTTTTGTGAATATATTCAACTCGTTGTTTTTTAAAAAAATCAAATACTTGAAAGAGATTCAAGAAACAAGACTTAATTGAAATATGTTAAAATGAATTTTTTAAAAGAGTTGTTTTCATTAAAAATACTAATTAGTACTTCCTTCAAAGGCTCCAAGTGCTTTTTAAGTGTTCTTAAAAGCTTTAAAATATATTCCATTTAATATAAGACAAACATTATGAAAATTGTGAAAGTATTTTTTATTAAGTCAAAAACACTTCTACGATATTAAAAATTTATCCAAAATATATTATTAGTTAATAAACACTTTTTTATGTCAAAAAATCATAACAATAATCAGATTGAAGCAAGAATAATTTAATCAGTTAATCATTTGACATTATCATGTATACGCTAGCATGCAATTCAATTTAAGTCAATAATTCTTCTCAAAAAAAAAAAAAATCTTAGTCAATAATTATTGAAAATGTGTTATTGGGTATAATACAATAATAACCAAAAACTATCAGGTGATTTTTGGTAGGTATGAAAATTTGAAAAATAATTGCTATCTATATATATTTTAAGAAAAAACTCAATATTGATTTTTTACTTTATATGATATTTTTTTGGATGCTTCATCAAAAAAACAGATAAAATTGTTCCCAGATAAAAGTGTTTCCACCTTTATCTTCAATTTTTTATTTTTTTATTTTTTACAACAATTCTGTTTAGTAGTTGAGATGACCTCATACATTTATAAATAATAATAATAATAAAGAACAAAGGTAAACTAATTATTAACCATTATTATAGGAGTTTCTTTTTTATAAAGGCTGAATAATCTTTTTTAACAAGCATTAAAAGATACTCAACCTAAAGTATAAATAATAACACAGAGAATCACTCTAAGATTAAAACTCAACTTCTTTTTATCTAGTTTTTTAGCCTTATAAAAATGACTAAATTTAGCTTTAATTTACACATTTTATTTCACTAAGATCTATTGAAGTCTTATAACCTCTCTTTCTCCCTACACCATCTACATCTTTTACCATATAAAATTTTGACTAAATATACCACACCATCCCTAATCTTTTAGGTATTTCTTAATATGATCCCTTAATCTTTAAAAACAAAAATCTCCATGTGCTACATGTAATGCATTGGAAATTCTCAATAAAGTCATTCCATTAATAAAAAAAAAATTATTTGTCTCATTAAGTTATTATTTTGTCAAAGTATTTGGACACGTGAACATTTGTCACTTGAAAAGTTTTAGTTTTACTGATGGATTGAATATCATGTGTCGGATAATATTCAAGTCACATATCAACGCGTTCAGATATATTATTAGAAGAAGAGAATCGAATGATCAATATCAATTTTATCTGATCAAATTTTAACAAATATATTTACGAAATGATCACCTAATTAAGAAATTTCAATCAATTATAGATAAAATTGAGTTAATAGCCTTCAATTTTTGTTCAATGCAGAAAAATAATAGGAATCTATGATTGATCGTACATAGAAATGACAGAACACAATAATATACATAAAATGATTAAGTAAATCATGTAAGATAACAATTTAAATTATACATGATGCATGTTTAAGATTATGTCCGCAGCTTTGGCGCTATAAATATGTAAGAAGAAGAAGAAAAAATATAGGCCGTTGGATGGAAAAGAAAGAGAACACATCATTCGGTCTAAAAGCATTGACCGTCAGATCAAGCACCGTCACCTTCACCATCATTGTCAACCCTACATCCTTTATTCTCAAGTAACAAAAACAATTTTATACCAAATTATAAAATAAATATTAAAAAAAAAAGGGAAAGTAGGAGAGAATGAAAGAAAATAATTAGAAAATTCGATTAGGAAAAAAAAAAAAAAAAACTCTCTCTTTTTGTTCCTCTCGTCCTATCCATCAATCTCTCCTCGAAACGTCAACCCGATTCCGGTTTTAAATTTGTTTAAACTCAAATTTCCACTTCTTCGTTGCTCATATAATTCTTCTAACTGCCCTCTCTCTCTCTCTCTCTCTCTCTCTCTCTCTCTCTCTCTCTCTCTCTCTCTTATTTAAAGGGAGAGATTGTAAGGACAAAGCTAGAGAGATCAGCCAATATCATCATCAGGAGGGATATCTTATTCGGGTTTAGGATATGGCAGAGGATTTTCAGGCTGCTATTTGCGGCGATAATTGGTGGAGCTCTTCAAGGAGCATGTTGGTCGCCGTCGGTGGTTTGTCGCCCTGTTCTGTCGGCATCGGCGACTTAGGCTGGCCGCCGGCCGATGATTATCTCGACATCAAGCCCAAGTCCGCCGCTGATTCCGACAACAACAACAACTCCATGGTTTTTCAAGATTATTCCAACTTCCAAATGATGGGTTTTGCTCTTTCTTCTTCCACCACCTCCGATCATTGGAACCAATCTGATGATTTGCTGTAAGTTCTGGAAAAAAAAAATCGATTTTTATTTATTAGCTGTAATCAAAATTTATTATTTTTTTTCTTTTCTTTTTGGGTAGTTGTGGCGTTGGACGAGGTGAGAGCAACTTCAATTCGAATGGAATTGAGAGTTACAATGAGCAAATCCCAACAAGTTTCTCTTCTGATTCGAGCTCCATAAACAGTTTCAAGGAAAGATCAGATCATCAAGATTATAATTTGTTGGAACAAAATCGTCTGAATTCTATTAACTGTTCGTCCACTAACACAGCCACTTGCCAGGGTTTGTTTTCTCTTGACTCAACTTTATATGGATACCCTTCAACAAAGTTGCTCCAAAGTTTATACGATGATCCTGACCCTCATCATCAACAACCACCACATGGCCACTCCCTTTTCAACTCAAGGCCTTCACTTAACAATAATTCCATTTTCCCCACAAACCCAAACGAATTATCTTTATCATCCACTCCTAATTTTCCTTCTAATTACCTTAAACCCTCACTTCCAAAGCCCCCTCAGCCTCAGCCTGTTTCTGCTGGCTTGCACTTCACCAACAACGCGCCCTTCTGGAATGCCTCGGCCGCAGCTTCTTCAACTGACATTCGACAGGGCATTGCTTCCTTACTTGAAGAGAAGAACAACTCCAAATCCCAAAATGCTTTGAAGGTAAATTTTGCTGATTAATTATATTTTTCATTGTGTTTTGGAGATTGTAATTTTAATTATTTATATATTTTTTCTACTTGGTCATTTGTTCAGCCTATTAATAGTGGTAATTCTGAAGATGGTCAAGAACCAAAGAAAGGTGATAAAAATAGTGCAACTGAATCACCAGTGTTCAAAAGGCCTCGGATTGAAACTCCTTCACCATTGCCAACATTTAAGGTGAGATTTCATGCGTATTTTAAATTGATTACATTATTCTTGTATTGGGAATGGGAATTATTTGTGAGCCCTCCATTGTAGAATAGCTAGGGTATGTGTATTAAATATTTTGTAGGGAAGGATTTTTGGGTTTTTTTTTAAAAAAAAAAAAAAAATTTATGGAAAAAAAAAACGTATGAAGAATCTTCAGATATAAAAAGGACAAAAACTAATGGTTTTGCAATCAGGTGCGGAAAGAGAAGCTAGGGGACCGAGTCACTGCCCTTCAACAACTGGTTTCACCGTTTGGAAAGGTGAATTTTTGGATTTCCTTGTTTCATCCTTTTTGGAAAGAAAAAATAAAAAGTAAAAATAAAAATACACCAACACCAACACCAACACCAACAGGATAACAAAGAAAGAAACTTTACTTTTCAAGGCTTCACTTTTGTTCAATATTGATGTTTATTAAATCTCCATATATATTCTTCTCTCTTTCCAGACCGATACTGCCTCAGTTCTACACGAAGCCATTGAGTACATCAAATTCCTCCACGATCAAGTCAGTGTATGTTCCATTTACATACATCAACTTCAATGTCCTCTCGAAATCCAAACGAATTAATCAACTAATTTGTTTGTAATTTCAGGTCTTAAGTACTCCATACATGAAGAACAACAACGGAATAACACCCATCCAACACCAACAGGTAAAAACTATGGTAATTCAAAGCACAATCTTTCTTCAAATTACACCACCAAAAAAAAAAAAAAAAAGTTCCCTTTACATTTATTTTCAATCTCAGGTATCTGAAAAAGCAGACCCAGATTGCCCAAAACAAGATCTGAGAAGCCGAGGGCTTTGTTTGGTGCCGATTTCAAGCACATTCCCAGTGACAAACGCAACGACGGCGGATTTCTGGACCCCGACGTTCGGCGGAACATTCCGGTGAAGAAATGAAAAGGCTACGCGGTAGAGGAGTTTTTTATAGAGAAATTAAGATAAGACAAGATTGAAATTGGTGTAATAGAGTAATTAATGTGGTAGTAGTAATATTGGGAAGAACAGGAACAAGTGCTAAATTCAGGTAAAGTACTCAACAACACAGAGACTGGGGAGTGGATAGTTGATGATAGCTGGATTTAGCAGATGGGGTTTCAATTACAATGTAAAGTTGGCCCTTTTGTTCCTGTTCCTTTTTAATCTCTAGTATGTATCAACTTTGGTTCTCGCTTGAAACATATATTATCAATTATTTTTTTCCTCATCAAACTTCAATTTAATTAGTTGTTGGCATTGGAATTTTGAATAAAAATCTAGGGAAGCGAGGAGCGTAAGTAGTGGAGGGAATAAGTTAATAATATAGGAATTGGAATGTGATGGATATTGGTAGTGGAAGGTCAGAACTGGATCAGAAGAAGGGCGGCCCACTTTGTTTCTGCTTTTGATTTAGGGTTTGTGAGTGTGAGGGGGCATGCGCGCGTGCTTACCATCAACCCATAAGGGGCCAGTCTTGGTTCTAATTCCATCTATTTAATTTCCTTCCTTTTTATACCCAATTTTTGTTAGATTTTGAGGATTATTATTTGAGTTATCTTATGATTTTTTTATCTTTGTTTTTTGATGGATATACTAATTAAAGTTTTGATTGTGTTATTATGTTGATATGGATGAGGAAAGCTGTGTTTTTAGATAGGAATGGAAGTGCTATTAGGTTTTTTTTTTTTTTTTTTTTTTTTTTTTTTTTTTTTTTTTTTTTTTTTGCCTTGTGGAATATGATAATAAAGAGAATATATGTGTGTTTTGAAGAAAAAGAAATAGAGAATATATTTCGTGTGTTGATGTGTTGTGTTCTTTTGATTACTTCCGTATATATATATATATAGATTGTAACTTTATCACATCATGTTAGATTTGTGATTGATAGTGTATTTATCACAAATCTAGCTTATGCTATTAAAAGTTTATATAGAATTCTTGTACTTTTTATTTTTAAAAACATAGGTTAAAAAAAATTAAAAAATGATTTATCACACGTAACTAAAACGAAAATATAAACCACATGTGTGATTCTCTAAGCATGGTTATTTTTCCTCTTTTTTTTGAAATGCAAAGAGAAATGATTTTTACTTGACAATTCTACTAACTGTGAGGATTCTATTTCGTGGTCCTTTTTGAAGTCTTCAATTTTATTGGTTTAATTTTCACAAGAATAAAAGTTTGTTAGAGTAATTGAAAAGTAAAGTATATGTTTATATTAAAATTAAAGTAGAATTAGATACAAAAATATCAAAAGATAACACCTTTTTAAAAATCAAATTGAAAAAAAAAAATCCATTTGATAAGGATTTTGTTATTTGAATTTAAAAACTTGCTTGTTTACCTAACAATTTTTTTTTTTCAATTAGTTAAGTATTAAAAGCATTATTTCTAGAAACTAAGATCATGATTGATAATGTTTTCTTTTTTAATCTTTTTTTTTTTTAAATGTTAAGTTTATTTTTGTACAAGCCTCGTTTTTAAAAACATTTTGAATCTCAGGGAAATTAAAAAAAAGAAAAAAAATTATCATTATTTATTGATTGTAGAAGTTATCTAGAATTTTATAAAGTAAATTGAGTATAAGTAAGTTAATTTATAAATTTATTTTTTTAAAAAGTTAATGTATAAAAACATGAAACACTGAAACAAAATAATCATTGAACAGAAATTAAAAAAAAAAAAAAAAAAAAGATTTGTTAGTAAACAATTTTAATTATAAAAACAAAATCTTTACTCTGAAGCCCTAAAAATTTTACCACCCAATTAGATCTCCAATTAAAAGAAATATATATTACACATCAGTTTTTTTTTTTTTTCTTTTCCTTTTTTGTGTATTGTTTTATACCATTATTATTGCATTTAACATGCATGCACAGACCCCATAAATAAATCTTGTCATACAAAACTTAGAAAACACAATGAATAGATTATCCAATCAATCATTCATATACATGTCCAAGGTTACAATAATTTAATGTCTTAATTCGAGATTTCTCAAAAAAAAAAAAAAAAAAAATGTCTTAATTCGAGAAAGCTAAAGTGAAGATTAAGGTTATCTTTAACGCTATCAAAGCTATCTTGACAGCTAATTAATCTCTCCCTAATAATTACCATCTCTTTAATTTGTAAACACAACAGTTTCTCATTAAACAAACAAACAAATAAATAAAATACAAAGCTTGTATGTCATGTTAAAATGAATCAGGTAGTGTTCTTTAACAGAACCAATAAAAAACAAATATGCAAAAAAGCTGGCTTCTTTTGTTAGCTTTTTGTACATGCAAGCAAAACTAGAACGGAACATAACATTTATTTAAGAAGCTTAACGTGGAAGAGAACCATTTTGACAAGTGACCAATCATGTGGGAAAGTGCTTTTGTGGTTAAAATATTTGGTATTAATTAAAATTTGAACATCTTTTTTTTAGATGGATTTGATGGGTTGATGGGTAATATATTTTATACCATGCCTTAGAGAATCCGGATCAGTACTTTGTTTGCCTTTGCTTCTCTCTTATTTTGTGACTGATCGAAATGAAGAATTTCCACTCTCTTTTTCTTTTTGGGTTATGGTATATATGGTTTATCAAAAGAAGAACCAAAAAAAGGGAATACTCAAAAAGGAAAAGGAAGCTTTAATTTGAGAAGCATCTGCTCTCTTCTTATGATGTTAATTAAATCACAAAAGCACATATCCATTCAGTCCATCCAGCTAGCTATTTTCAAATTTCAAATTATTATCTCTTTTTTTTTTTTTTTTCTAGCTTATTGTTTTGGATGGGTAAAAAGGCTTCAACTTGTGTTTGAAGATTTTCAAAGTATTGTGAATGAGTTTATTTGAAAAAGTGTAATTTCTTTTCGTAACTTTGAATCCGATCTTGTATGCCATTCAGGAATCAAAAAACACACTTGGCCAAATCCCCCTTTTTAGAAAGTTTGATGTAGCCGTTCTTTTCCATCCTTCATCTCTCTCTTCTTTTTCCAAAATTACATTTTGATTGACTTTTTGTCTTTCTTCATATATATCCTCTCTATATATTCCCTCCCAATATCTATCTTTTTTTTTTTCTTTTTTTTTAAATAGTAAGTACTACGACAGTACCCCCAAATTTCAACAGTTTTTTTTTTTTTTTGTCCTAGTTTATGATGATCAGCTAATAATTAAGATCATCCTCTTTGTTCTTCAACCAAACAACCTTAACAGATTGGCCTTTAAACCGTTTGGATTTTGTATATGTTGGTAGTTAGCTGATGAGTTTGAGTGTGGATTTTTTTGGATGGGCCAGTTTGATGATATATGTTGACAGAGAAATTCCAAGGGCACTTGCTAACAAGCTATATGGAACAACAAATTCATATTGGAAGAAATTGTATTGTAGCTGTTGGCCCATTTTGTTATGTTCTCTCACTACACATGATCCTCTGTAATCATGCAAATCTTGGAACCACTCATGCATGCCTTGCCCCCAACTTTGTTGTCCTAATAACTTGTCTATATTCCATTCATGATTTTTTTTCCTACAAGGGAAGAAAATGTTCTGGCTTTTTTTACATGGAATCTGGAAAGATATTTATTTGTTTTTCTTGTGGTAAAAAATTCCCAATACCCCATGTCAGGGTGTTAAAACAATTGGACCTCTCGAAATGATGATATTGTCCACTTTGAGTCTAAATCCTGATGTCCTTTGTATTTGATTTCACTCAAAAAGTTTCATACAAATAAAAATTGTTATTTTTACTTATATATTCATAATATTTCAATATTTCCTTGTTTAGCTGAAGTAGAACTTTGATCGTACTTCTAACAAAGAGAAGGGGTGGAAATGACTTGAAATGATAATGGGTTTTACGTATTAACTTTACTGTAATGTAAAGTTTAATTACTAAAAATACCCAACAGACAACTTTGATAGATAATAATGTTTGGTAGCAGTGTAAGCTTCAATAGATACACAAATCAAAGACAACATAGGTATTCAACAGGGCATAGCAAATTCTTCAGCAGAGAATAGCTATATATATAATGGAAGGGAGAACAAATAATAAGTATAGCATGGTGGGAACAATTATATGACTAATATTATGGAAAACAATCAGTTTCCCTTGAGCTTTTTTGCAATGCCAGCAAAGTACTTTCCTTGGTGGAAAGCTTGCTGCAGTTCCAGTTCAGAGGGCTGTCTGGAGCCATCACCTGCTAAAGTTCCAGCACCGTAGGGGCTCCCGCCCTTGATGTTCTCCATCTCGAACATTCCAGCCCCGAACGTATATCCAATCGGAACAAACAGCATTCCATGATGAACCAGCTGAGTAATGGCTGTTAAGCTGCAATAATACAAAATTTTAAGATCAATTTGACTTTTAACTCTAAAATGTTTGGTTGAAGGGAAATGTCAATGTGTAGATTTAAAAGGAATTTAGAAGGGTGAGGAGGTTGTTCAAAAGAGGCTCACGCAGTAGTCTCCTGTCCACCTCCTTGGCAAGCAGTGCTATAGAAAATGCCTGCAGGCTTGCCTGAAAGTGATTGTGTTCTCCATAAACCTCCAGTTGCATCCAGGAATGCTTTAAATTGAGCACACATCATTCCAAATCTTGTAGGGAATCCGAAGAGTAACCCGTCAGCTTCAGCGAGTTCGTTTGGTGTAATGATTGGTGCTTCACCCTTTGGTGGTGCTTGCATCTTATCAAGAACCTCTTCTGGCAACGTTTCGGGCACCTGTTTAAGTACAATGTTTACTCATTCACAAGACTCAGCACCAAAACCAGTTTACTAAATCATCTTTCAGAGGACTCGGTACCGAAACCAGTTCCCCAAATCATATTAAGTTCTCAAAGTATCTTCTAACAGGGTCTAACTTCAGCTTGACAACAAAAAGTAGGGATTTAACTCTGCACATGCATACTTCAAGCGCAGAATGCACTTAGAAAATGTATGTAGAATGGTCAATGATCACTACAGGCAAAGAAAAGCGGTGGATCGGCAAAGAGCACATTCACCTAAGATAAGACTTTTTGTTTTGCTGTTTGTACTTAATTAGAACAATGCAGCTACAACTAAAATGAGTGATATATGCCTAAGTGTGCAAATGGTTAATTTGTTCCTTAGCAGTCATGAGAGGAAAAGAAGCCACAAGATTGACGGTGAGATGAAATGCGAATAAATTTAAGGATATCTTAATCCATGGCCTAAAGAAATGTAAGGTTACAATGGCAATAAGACGCGCACCTGCCACAATTTGACTTCCACTCCCTCGACAGAAGCAGCTCCTTTCTGAATTTCCTCTGCCAGCCTCAAGACATGTCCATACGTGGAATAGTAACTATACAACAATACTCATCAAGTTTCAAATAACTTTCTACCGCTATTGAATAACTGTCTAAGTTTTTCTCATACATACGACACAAACAAGAAACAACAGTTGTTCATTAGAATCGACAATAGTTTCTCGTAGCTGTCCTCCATTGGAATCGACATGTATGTTGTGTTTTGGACAAGCAGTGTGAAAAGAAAGAAAAGAAACTTGCACGACAAGACCGAATTCTCGACAACAACAGAAAACTGTGCAAAAACTCAAAGGAAAATCTCCAGGAAGTTGCACCCTTTTTTCTAGAAAAGTAAGGTAGAAATATGACAGATAAAAACTTTGGTCAGAATGGAGACAAGACAATTTACCTTATCATTGACAGCAAAACAACAGTACATACATTGACATCACACAAGCTAAGCAGTGGAACTTAGTGGAAGTTTCAATAGTTGTGGATCACAAAATAAGAAGTAGTAATGAGAAGTGAAAGTCTCAAAGCGCTGGGACCACAAAATTAGCCAAAAGTTCTTACATGATTTGAACAGGTTAGGTTGGGGTTCTTAATCACTTCAGTTTTCATGGTAGTCCAGTTCACATATATGAAACCTAAATGTCAACACTATTTTGTCAAATAAAGATCCCACTTCCATAAGTAACCTAAGAATGCGTAAAGAAAACATAAAACTTGCACATGGTAACTAAAAACCACTTTGACTGTGTGCTCATGGGACAAATTTTGAGACTGACCTTCAAAAATCACTGACGTGTTTGGTAGAACAAACATTGAAAAAGATATATATTTAATGTCCTAAAATCATGCACAGTCAATGAAAATATTCATCTCATTGTTCATGCAGATGTTTAAGAAATTGTAACACAATCAAATACACCAAGGTAACAATGTAGACAGACAGATAGGAAAAGTACTGAATTTTTCCTATAAAAGAAGTACATTGCATAAAAAAAAAAAGACAAATGAAATGAAGCTAGCAAGTTTAGACAACAAGTTAAAAGTTCCTCCTTTTCAAAAAACAAAAAAAAAAAAAAAGTTAAAAGTTCCTCAGCTGTTACACTCTCCTAAAAGAGATTGATTGACTTTTAATCAGAAAAACCAAACCAAAGAAAAATAATCATCATGGTAATCCCTAACGGAAATATACTAAAACAGAGCCTACAAGTCCAAGTTTCCAGGATAAAGACAGAGCCTTTGATAACTGGGGTTAATGACTTATCGTTCGTAACAATCTTTATCATTTCGATCTCGAAGAGAGAACCTCAAAATTGCAGAAAATGATTGGAAAAAAACTGGGTTTACAGTTCACTACCAAAAAGACGACTATAATCAAAGGAAAAAATGGTTTTGTTGTGTATAAATTGGAACAGAATGTATTAAGAGAAAGATAAGGAAGAGATTGAGAGAGGCTTACACAATGTAAACTTTGGTGGCCATTATTGATGGATTCTCCGCGTCTGTCTTCTTCTTTCCCTCTCTATTTTGCTTTGGAACGAAAAATTTGTAAAGTGGGTGAGCGAAATGTTTGACAGTAGAGACGTTGAGGGGACCCCAATTTATAGTGCTCTACAAGCTGTGTTCTACAATATATATATATATATATATATATATATATATATATATAGCATAATTAATGGGGTCTAACCCCAATTTTGGTGGGGTTTTGTTAATAATAATGTTGAATTATGGGATGGTTGATGTCCACTCCTCCCACCATCATTGTTTTCATTGATTAAACTTCAGTCTTCCTACTGGAAGCTACCAATTTTTCCCTTCTTCATCAGGTGAAATATTCAATCTGAATCACTGTTGAGTAAGAAAATTCATCAAATCAATGAAATCACTTTCTGAAGAGTGATAAAAGAACTACCTTTGCTGATATTCTTTTCCCACAGTCTTAGATATAATGGATTTCTTTCTGTCCAAAGTCTCTGACTTGAAATTCAAGGCATCTTAGGGGAAGAAAAAAAAACACAAAGAAAGAATTAGTGAAATAAGATTGGGATTTGGGTTTGGTTAAGTTGATGAGCTTTTTAATAAAGGTTTAGGTAAGTGATTAAAGGGGGTCCCATGACATCAATTATTTGGTGAAATGGATTAATAAGTTTTATGGAAATTTCTGAGAGGAAAGGTTGTGGAAATATATATATGTATTAAGAGGAATGAATAGCCTTTGTCTTGAAGCGTGCGTCTGTTGTTAATCCAGACCCTTCATTTTCATCCCATTTACGCTTTGATAATAACATCATTACCAAGTAGCAATGGCCTCATTCTCTTTCTTTCTTTTATGCATAACAAAGGAGGAAGCTTTTTCTTTCTTCATCTTTTTTTGGCTTTGTTGCCTCCTGAATTTGGGTCACTAATTGCTTGCAAACAAGCTTGTTATAATTTGGTCTGAAATCCATGTAATGTTGATCTCCATTCATTTCTTTTGGTGAAGCACAGAGAAGATGAAAGAAGGAAAGAGATGGGTTTTCTTTTCTTTTTTTTTTAGTGTGTGTATTAAATAGTTGTGATGGGGGCCTACCAATGTGGAATGGAGCATTGCTTGGCAATAGGGGAAGACCATACCACTTCTAAAATCTTTCTTTCTACTTTTTGCAGAGGGGAGAATGGATGAAGTCATGAAGAAGTTGAATGGATTTTGAATATGTTGATCGATGAAGATTAGTTGGTTTAAAGTATTTATCTTTCATTCGAAAATTTTCATTCATTTTTTTTTTAATGTATAATGAAAATTTGAAAGGAAAAAACCTCAAGTTTGTACAAAATGATGGGGGCAATGAGGATTGGTCATTGGGTGGTGGTGGTTGGGGTTTGGAAGGATAGCACTATATGAATATGATGAGAGGAAGCATATTTTTGGTGTAAATTCAATGCAATGCCATTTCATGGTGTCTTCAAACTTGCAGATGCATTGCTATGGTCAAAATGGATCATTTGTGGGCCCACTCACTCAACCATCTCTCTATCTTTTCCTTATTTCTTCCAAAGGAAAGGGGCCAAAATTTCCCTCATGACTAATGACAAGATTGTAATTCTCACTTTTTTTTTTTTCCTCAGTTTAATCATAATTTTTTATAGCTAAAATCAAAGGTTTTAGAAAAAAAAAATTAGAAGTTAGCTCATCAAGATTCTTTAAAATGTTATTAAAAATGAAAACAGGAAACTATTTTAAGGATAGTTTTCGGACAAATTCAATGAATGATTTGACTCAATTCAACTACTTAAGATAAGTATAAACTCCTTGTCAAGAAAATAAAAGAAGATAAATATTAAGTATAAGTTAATAATTCATATGTTACTCACCTAATTTAGGTCCTGTTTGTCAAAACGAGCATAACTCAATGGTAATTGGCATGTAACCTCAACCAAGAGGTCTTGAATCCCCCTACCCCCAAATGTTGATGTACTCGAAAAAAAAAAATTAGGTTTCGTTTTAATAGAATACTATTTATCCTTATTTCTTCTAGGTTATTTTTCTGGCTTTATATTCTGATTGTTTGTTGGATTCCTCTCTTTATGTTGTTGGTTTTTGCCTTTGTAATAGTTAGAGAATAACTTCCTCATTTCAATATACCCGAATTATTTCTTTCTTTCTTCTTTTGTACTTTGATGGTATCAGAGCTCTGAGATTATAATTGTTGGGAAAGGGCTAAGAATGGAAAAGATCATGAGTATATAAATAAGGGACGATCTCTATTGGTATGAGGTATTTCGAGTGAAACCGAAACCACGAACGCTTTATGTCGAAAGTGAACAATGTCATAGTTATGCTCAAATTGACGAAACAATATTCTTCCACAAACTTTGCTTTAACCAATTAAGTTAGGTTCAGGTTAACCAATTTATAAAAACAAAATAGAATTATGAAAATTATATATATATTTGACAACCTGGACTGGAGTGAGAGATTTGATACTCTAACCTTTTGGTCAAAATAATGACCATAATAATTGTGAATGGTTGCCTAATTTGATTTCTTAATGTTAGATCTTATAGTTGGTTTGCGACTAAGAAGAGCGAGCCATGTTGGGCCAAATTGATGATGAGTGTCTGATTTGAGAGCCCAAATATAATCCACAAATTCCATAAGATAAAAGCATTCTATTTCTATACCTCTACTTTCAGGGACCCTCACCCCGACAGGGATTTCTGTTTATTTATTTATTTTGACGGTAACCATATATCTGTATTTGTAAATATTAAAGTTGTGAAACAGAGAATTTCTCAAGATCTTCACTTTTCTAACCTTTTTGACCATACATTTGCCTATTTGACTCATATCTCAACCAATATATTATCAAACTATAAAATAAACAACAAATCTTCCCCTTTCATATTATAAGAATAGAATAAATATATAATTTAATCCATAGTATTTGACTTATTTTTTTGAATCCATCACTAATCCTTTCAAAATTTTGAATTTTGTTAATTTTTTTCAAACAATTTTTTACTCTTACCAAAGTGGAAATTAGTTTACTACCATCCAAATACATTTCATTAATTGATTATGAAATATTTTATATTTTAATTCGATAAAGTAAAAAAAAAAAAAAAAAAAACTACCCATTTCATATGATCTTTTTAAATTCATACATCATTTTTAAGATTATTTTAACAAATAATTAAAAATTTCAAAAAATGACACATTAACCTAAGAAAAAAATTGATTCGAAGCCAATATACAAATATTTACACAAAAGTCAACCGAGATGTAACTCAACTCAACGCGACACGTTAATCTTCTAAAAGGTCAAATGTTCAACTCAAACCTCCCCTTAATTCAAACTCACAACAGTCTCTGTTTTTGCAATAACCAAAGGAAGAGGAGGGCTCGATTCTCCTTCAACCCTCTCTCTCAATGAAAATGACCAACAACAAATCTTCCTCCTCAGTCCTCCCTTGGCGCCACGCCAATCAACTTCTAACCACAAACCTTCCTCTTACAACCCTACCACACATTTACTTTCCCTGTATCAAAATATCCATTCTTCCACCAATTTCTCCATATTTTCCACTCATACTCTCTTTTCAAATCACACTAATTACTTGTAAATCTTAGACTTATGGTTAAAAAAATGTTTTCTTTACCTCGAGAATCCGAATCCCAGTTGAATTCCTCTCCAAAGTCCAAATGCAGAGGAAAACAAAACAACCACCAACAGGGGAAGTCCGTACAGTTGGTACGGCTTAGATCCCATCTCATTTCTAACAGAATCGAGAAACAAGGAATATGGGGTTTCAATGCAATTAATTACAGCTACCTAATCCATATTTTAAAAAAGCATTTCATTTAACAGCCACACATGACACCACCGCCACAAGCTCGCAGGACACCACAAAAATACTCGTGACTCGTGTTAACAGCACGTAAGCTAGCTAGCTTCTTGAGTAAAAAAGGAGAAACTTTCATATATTGAGGCCAATTACAATTCTGATCAACAAAATGGAAATTTTCTCGGTAAAAACAACCTAAAAGCATAAAAAACCTCCGGTACCTGATTGATTCTGTCGTTCTTTATTTCAATTTACATTATATTTATATATATATATATTTATATATAAAAAGAACCATAATCTTACCAGATTCTAATATATTTTTTTTTGTACAGAAACTATCCAACCAAAAAAAAAATAAAAAAGGAAGTACAAACCCATAATCGAGAAGAAATTGGACTCACCTCGGTCAGGAGAATGAGGCATCGACATTACGCCACAGCAAAATCCTTCGTTTACACTCCAACCCAACTCACAAATTGTGGACTGCAAACGAATCTGATTTGATTCCTTCTTCTCATGTGTTGTTTCCTCGCAGTATATGAATCAAATTTGCAGTGTTTGCTCTGATCTTTTCATTATCGTCATCAATCAATGTCATACAGATTCCCAAAACGCCTTCTCTTCTGGCCTCCACGCACATTCGCTCGCTGTGGCAGCAGAGAGAACTCAGAGTTAGAAGAGCATATTGAACTCCTCTTGGGGCTCCATTTCTCAACACACGTCCCAAAATCTCCACACATCCATTGAACCGTTGCATCTCTTCTCGACCTTCCCTACACTTGGCCACAAGCCCCAGAACCTCCACTGCTCTATCCAGCCCAGAATTCGCAATTTTAAGCAAAATTGGAACAGCCCCACATTCCACAGCCCGCAGACGGTTCCCTGGGAATGAACAAATGGCGTAAAGCGCAGTTGCAGCTTCCTTCTGCTCTCTGTTGTTGCCGTTCCGTAAGAGACAAACAAGAGAACGAATCGCGTACGGATAAGCCCCAATCGTAGCCTTGTTAACCTCCACCACGGCTAAGCTCGTCAGCATCGTGGCGGCTACGGCTCTGCAATCGGGGGACCTGGCTTGAAGAGCAGCCACGGTGAGGCCAATAGCCCCTTCTGCAACCAAACCCACTTTGTTATCATCGTCCAAACTAAGATTCAACAACAGCGACAGAGCCTTCTCTTGGAGGCTCGGATCGTCAGAACCGACGCATTTAAGAACGGCCGAGACGGCACCGGACTCGGTCAATCTTCTCCGCATAGCGGAATCGCGCTTTGAAACCCTGGCGAGTTGATTGAGGCAATCGAGCTTGGAATCGAGGGAAGAAGAAGGAGAGACGAGAATCGAGATTAGGGTTTGGGGCGGCGGATGAGGGAGAAACGACTTGGCAAGGGAAACAGGGTTGAAATTTGAAATTAAGCTTCTTAGGGCATGGTTAGGGATTAGGGAAGGATTTTCAGGAAGGGGCAACTGGGTGATTGGGCAAGTCCGGTGACCGGCGTCGAGCCAGCGTTGGATGGAAGAGCGATCAAAGGTGTGGCCGGAGGAGAGTATTACAGGGTCCGACATTATCTCCAGAGAAATTGGGCACTTGAAATCATCCGGAAATGGAGCCGCCATTATCGCCACTCTTTCTCTCTCTGAAACTAACAGTGGAGGGTCTATGAGGTTTTGGATGCTGCAAAAGCTCCAAGACCACAGACTTCCATTACATAGATAGCTCCACACAGAGAAAGAGAAAGAGAAAGAGAAAGAGAGAGAGAGGCCCTCTATCTTTTCTGAAGCAAGAAAGCGCAGACCATTGAATTTACCTAAAACCCACTAACTAATTTTTATATATATAACAAAATCATAATTTCTTGAGAGCACCCATTAATTTTCACTTTTTGGCTCATTAGAGGGAAAAAAGGGAACACCCACCAAAAAAATTAACTTTACTCACTTGTATTTCTATTATCTCTCTCTGAAAATTGAAAAATGAAAATGCCTTGGTATTATTATGGAAAAGAATAAAATGGAAACATTTGGAGGGGAAAGGATACTTTGGACATTTGGGATGTAGGTTGGGTTGATGGTGTGTGTTTTTGGACTTTGGTGGAAATGAGAAGGGAGTTTCATAAATTCATTACTTTAATCCGTGAGTTGACAATCACAAAGGTTGCGTATGCGTTATACCTTTGGGTTTTCTTTTCATTTCACACCACCTACTACAATTCCCATTATACCCTTCAACATCTTTCAATTTCCATATTCTTTCATTTCAAATTTCAAAAATAACAAAAGACCCATAAATTTAACAAAAGGGAATTAACAACAATAAAATAAAAGTCTATGAAAAAAAAAGGGCATGACCAAATTTATACAAAATTGTCCTTATTTGAATTAGAGTTTATATTTTTCTCTCTTCTTTTTTTGTTTTTTTAATTTCTCTATCAAAATTGGGGATAACTCTCGTTATATCATCACATCACTTCTTTAAAGAACTTAAAGTAGGTCTAAAATAGATAGAGATAGCTTGAGCTACCTCCTTTATCACAGTTTCTTTTTTCCTTTCGAAAATAACTTATTCTTCTAACTTTGGACCACTTAAAAGAAAACTCATAACTTCATAACTTTTGGTTTGTGACATGGAAGAATATATTTATCCTCTTTTTTTAAAAAAAAAATATAAAAAATATTTTTTAGAATAAATAAATAAGACTTATCATCTCACTAGAGGATACTAATATAGATTGTGGAAGCTTCTATAATATTTATGGTATAACATGAAGGAATATATTTCTGTTAATAGGACTAATAATGGAAATTCGGTGTTGGTTTACCGTGAACCGGTCCGTCGGCTTTAGAAGTTGATGTCATGCGAAAAGTCCACCAAATAACAAGGTGCAAAATTTTCTATGCTACTCAATTTACCAATATACCCATCGATTTTGTATCATTATTTTTTTTAATGAGTACATAATTTTTTATTGGAAAAAATACCTTTTTGGTCCTTGAATTTTGAGGAATATGTGTGTTTGGTCCTGAGTTTTCAAAATAGACCTTTTTAGTCATGAGTTTTGAGAAATAGGTTTAAAATGTCCCTAAGTTTTCAAAATAAACCTTTTTAGTCTTTAAGTTTTGAGAAATAAGTTTAAGAGGTCCCTAATATTATTTTTTCAAAATTTTAAATCAATACTTTTTAATTTTTTTTAATTTGAAAAACCATTCAATATTAAAAAATAATAAAAAAATATTAATTTAAAAAAGTTGAAAAAATAATATTAGAGACATTTTAAACTTATTTCTCAAAACTTAGGGACTAAAAAGGTTCATTTTGAAAACTCAGGGACCTTTTAAACCTATTTCTCAAAACTCATGACTAAAAAGGTCTATTTTGAAAACTTAGGGACTAAACGCACATATTCCTCAAAACTCAGGGACAAAAAAGGTCTATTTTGAAAACTTAGGGACTAAAAGCACATATTCCTCAAAACTCAGGGACAAAAAAGGTATTTTTTCCCTTTTTTATTTCATTTTAATTTCTGACTGATTTTTTTTAAAAAAAAATAATTATCATGTTATATTTCATTTTTAGACTGGACAATACTTGATTGTATATTGATGTGTAGTTTCCTTCCTATAACCATCGTTAAAATGTTGACGACTAATGGAGATAAAAAAATTTCTTTTCTCATTTTCTACTTTTTTTTTCTCTTAGTTGTCGAGATTTTAATGAATTGTGTAGTGAGATTCATGTTGTGTAGTGAAGTACTGTTCTTTCAAAATTATGAAGTATTCTTTTTATTGATGATTTGTAAATAAACAATGCAATAGGAAGGATGTAGAATATTTGAGTGGAAAACCATAACACCTTAAGCTTTTAGAATGGAGGTAGATTAGATGTTATCAAATTCTTTAAAAATATAAAAATAATTTTTATTCACATCACCATAATAATCAATGATTATGTTGAAAAAAAGAAGGTTCACCAAAATTTTGAGAAGGAAGACATTTGGAGATTAAAAAATAATATATAATTGTAATCATCAAAATGATATCATTTAATCTTAAGGAAAGATGATTTTTAATTCTGAATAATCAAATATTAAAAGAATATATATGTAGAAAAGGATAGAGGAATATACAGTATATAGATTCCTTTTCTTATTCTATTCCAAATTGTACGTTATCTAATTTTGATTTCATCCATGAAAAGCAAACACAGCCTTATAGATTATTAGAATAATTTGGCATAAGAATTTGGTGGAATTACTTAACAAAACCCTTGGGCTCTGTCTCCCATAGTTTCATAAATAATATATAAATGAATAGTTTTGGCATGCAAGAATTAAAATGTATAAAGCTTGAACTAAAACAAATGAATAAAACTTAATAATTGAAGTAATATTTGAAAATAAGATGATTGTTGTCCAATGTATCATAATATGATTAGTAAAATATGAATGCGAGGTTTAATTCTTTAGGATGTAAATCCGCATTTTATATATATTTTTAAATAATTAATTGAACCAAGTTAAATTAAATTTATTAATAATATTCTGATATATAAATTACCTCATATTAAATTTATTATTAACTATTTTATTAAAATTAAAGTAACTTTTGTGGGTTAATTGGTTGAATTTATGATTAATAGTGATTGGTATTTGCTGCTTTCAATGAATCCATGTAAAGTAAAGTAGAATCTGTTCTGAATTCTGATGTTTGAACATATCTTGCTCTTTTTAGCTGTGGACTGTGGTGATCAGACTAGATTCAGAAACTGAAGGCTTTAAATAGGGTAAGGAAGAGGAATGGATAAAGAGATGCACAAAATAAAAATTAAAAAAAAAAAAAAAAACAAAATTATATTCAATCAATTACTTTGATTCCTTTTCTTACATTAAATTTAACTTTTCAAGTTTCAAACTAAGAGTAAGAAAAAGAAATAGCTTGGTTAAGTTCATATGTTATTAAAAAAAAATCAAAATAAACCTAATCAAGACTATATATTGTTTTTTTAAAAAAAAATAAATCGGGAAAATAAAATAAAGAAAAGTGGCAATCTATTTCCCTGAAACTCTATAAAATTTGAATGTTCTTGAAGGTCTAGAATTTAGACCCAATGCATCCAAAATAAAATTGTCCAATTTAGTTAAAAAGGATTTTTCTATTATAAATAAGTTTGGTTTGATTTACTATATATAAAATATGATCGTGACACTTGATTATCAATGGAGTCTAAAATCAAAGTATATGGAATTGAGTACACAAAAGTATAAGTGAGTCAAAAGAAGTGAATGAGACAACTTCAAAATTCCTAGCCTCTTGTTTAGCAATAATTAAGCAGAGTAGGGTAGGGTAGGGTAGGGTAGGGTAGGTGCAAAAGAAAAAATTAGGGTTAGAAGAATTAGAAGCCTTTTTCTCTTTGTATGTTGTACAAAATTGAAGGAAACGTGAAAGGATGCCATTGGCATGTGGAGGACTGTGCTTTAAGCTTTGTAACAATGTTTCCTTTTCCCCTTTTATAACTATTTGCATTTTCAACCAATTACAGGCCTTTTCCTTACTTTTCTTCCTCTCTTTCAACTTTTTAAGCCCTTCTCTATCTCATCTTTCTTCCTCTACCAATGCATTGAATCAAATGGATAAATATAATAGGCGGTGGTGTGCAAAATTTTACTTATTTTTATGGATACGATAAACTCTTTTGAATGTTCAACTTAAGTTGCGTAGACAATAACATGTGGGCAAAAATTCCAAAAAGCAAAACAACTCAGACAACCTCAAGGTTTCTTGCTTTCTTTTCTTGTTATGTACATTCAAGAATTCAGCCATTGTAACATCTCCCAAGGCTTTGCTAATAGTAAAAGATAAAAACATTTATGTCTCTAATTGATCATCTACCAGCTGTAACTGAAAGGTCAATTTCCAACACTAAAAAAGCTATCTCTTTCACATAAATGACGACAGACCTAATCTATCAATCAACAAACCACTTCAATTCTCAACTCATCACCTGTTTACTTCTGCTTGAACTTACCTATCAAAACAATCAACCGAAACCAATCACTCATATGAACAGGCTTTGTAGAAATACTATACTCACTTCACAAACTAACTACCTATGCTTTGAAGACGAGCAAAATGGCATATCAACATTAAGAGGGCAGAACCAAAACCAAAACATAATGCTATCTACCATCCAACATTGTTACCGTTACGTCGTTTGACGATACAATGTCGTGGCCTTCTGTAAACAAGTCTGTATCGATGGAGGCTCTTGTGGAAGTATAGGTGGGTTGTCTTGGCTGTGGCAGAGAAGTAGATTCACTCTCCAGCATTAGTACTACGGACTGCAGTGTTGGTCTATAAGCTGGGGAGTCTTGTACACACAGCATTGCTACATGTATGCATTTCAATACTTCATTCTCGACCGATGAATCACGAATAGACGGGTCGAGGAGTTCAATCGATCTTCCATCATTCCAAAGATTCCAAGCCTGGAAAAAGTTTTTATATTTAGTATATGACTAACTACATCTCAACTTGCTCATTGAAGTTTCCAACAGATGGTAGAAGGAAAGAAACTTACATAGCCAATAAGGGTTAAGTATTCGGTTGAGCGAAAGCTAGTGTTCCTCCGACCACATATCAATTCTAATAATAATACGCCAAAACTATAGACATCTGATTTCACCGAAAATAGACCTTCCATTGCATACTCTGGAGCCATATAACCACTGCATTTAGACAATGATTTGGAATGTTAGATTTATCATGATACTTAAATTAAAGGTGTTGTATAAGTTATTTATACTCACTATGTTCCAACAACTCGAATTGTATTTGTTGCTTCGTTTTGGTTTCCACCAAATATTCTAGCCATGCCAAAGTCTGATATCTTTGGATTCATGTCTTCATCAAGCAAAATGTTGCTAGCTTTCAAATCTCTATGAATAATAAGAAGTCTAGAGTCTCTATGAAGGTACAGCAACCCTCGTGCTATTCCTTCGATGATTGACAACCGTTTCTTCCAATCTAGTAGAGCCTGCTTATTTGGATCTGCACCATTCCCACACCAAGGATTATACAAAAGAATTAAACCCAAAATCCTAACATACAGGTATAGAAGTTTCAGTTTTTTAATAGAATAGAAGAGACAAAGTAGATACCGAAAAGAAACCAATCCAAGCTTTTGTTTGGCATATATTCATAGAGCAGCATCTTGTCCTCTCCTTGAATGCAGTAGCCCAACAGTCTGACGAGGTTTCGATGCTGCAACTTTCCTATCAGTATGATCTCATTCTTAAACTCTTCTAGACCTTGGCCAGACCGAACTGAGAGCCTCTTCACGGCAATTTCTTGTCCACTTGGAAGCTTTCCCTGGCAGAAGAGAAGAGAAGATAGATAAGGCTTAATATTAGCTCCAACTGACATCAATTTCTTTGCTTCCAGCAGAAATGCTTGGAAATTTTGCTTACCCTGTATACCGGGCCAAAACCTCCCTGGCCAAGCTTGTTTTCCTCAGAAAAGTTGTCAGTAGCCACAGCTATACAGTTGAAATTGAACATTGGCAAATCTGGTCCACTCAGTTGCCCTCCTTCTATGCTTAATTCGTATGGCCCTGAAAGTTCTGCTGAAAATTCTCTGCTCTTGCTCAGGTCAAACATTGGTACTTCAGTGTTGTTCTGAGGTTTACTCGAAGCAGCAGCTGGTGAACCTGAAAAAGCAAGAACGTAAGATCTTCAAATTAAGTAAGGAATCGTTACAAGCCAAGACAGAACCAGAACTAAAATATCATCTAACCTTTCATTTTGCCTCTGAATTTCCATAGCAGCAATGCCAATGCGGCTATGGCAGCTGCTCCTCCTAAACATATCAATACTATCACACCGGCCGACAATTTGCTCTTGCTATCTACAGGTTCTAAGAGTACAAAATGTCAAATGTTAAATATTTCCAAACAACATCAAAACATAGCAGATTTCTTCATAAGGCTCTTCCTCTTTCTTTTTTTCAAGTGGCATAGAATTTAATGTGGATTTACTTCTTATTGTTAATGATATTGAAGGATATTCTTTCAAAGTATTAATGGGGGAAGGAAACAGCAACCGCATGTGTACTTTTTGTGGACATGAAAAAGAAAGAGACCTTTCCAAACCACATCCATTAAATTCTAGTGTCACAAAAACTGGACAAAAGAGAGAAGGAATTGAAAGTTTTGAAAAGTTACCTAAATCAGAATGAGCGACACGAATGTTCAAAGTATTCCCTACACCATCAAATTTCTGAATATCAATTAAAGGTCCATCCCATGTAACGCACCCAATTCCAGGAGCATCCGAATATGCAATACACGAAGAACTGTTCGAACATCTACCACTACACGAGTCCACAAATACTCCAGTTATGAAATCGGGCAATTTCACAGACTGTAGAGCTGTAAACCCATCTTCCTCACCGTCCTCAGCAGTTCCATTCGGATGACTGTTCCTCCTTTGCTGAAGCAACGGAGTCCTTCTCTGGCACCCATCGGACCAATTCTGTTTGTTCCATCGATCGTTGTTTTTGGGTACAAACCCTGGAAGGCAACTACACTTGGGGTGACTCGTTTCAGAACAAACCCCAAAATCCCCACAAAAATTATAGAAATCGCAATCGTTAGAAGGCAGTAAGCGAATAGTATCCCATTCGCGACTCGCTTCGTTCCATCGCTGCTGTGCTTCTTTACCATCCCACCGTATTTGAAATTTCAGCTCATCGGAGTTATTCAATGGATGAAAATTTACAGTTATTTCGTCTCGACGTTCAGTGTTAACCTTGAAACCGTACCACGACGTAGAACGCATGTTTGGAACCCCAGAAAAAATCTGCTTATCCCAGTGGCCGCTTCTCCACCATCGATCTTTCCCATTCCAAATAATAATCTGTACGGCTCCACGAGGATCCAGACCCAAACAGTAATTTCCGACGGCCGGATTTGTCTCTGATGTCCAAGACATAAAAATCCGTTTTTCACCCATATCCGCGTTCACCTTCACCTCCATATTCGGAAGAAATGTATCTGTGGGGTGTTCGAAGCTGCTCCAATGGACTTTCGACGAGTCCTCTCCGCTCGAGAGAATCAATTCTCCATTGTTATGCAGAGTTAAGTTTCTGGGATCAGACGCATTCGCTGTGATGTTGCTTGTCCAAAGAGAGACATTGTTGCCGTCAAGAACGACCAAATTTCCATCGTCTCCGATTTTCAAAACCCCTTCTCTATTAAGAAGTGGCGCATCTCTATTTGCAACCCAAAAAACCGACTGTTCCTCGATCTTGCGATACCATATCCCAACGTATCGTGATGAAGAGTTTTTGGGGCTGAAGAATCCCAGCTGATAGTGCTCATTCGCGGATATAAGGGTTTCGTTAGTACCGTCTCTTATCTCTCTGCCCCTTGTGATTGAATTTGCAGCGCCACAAAACAGAGGAGAAAAACAGAGGAAGAAGGAAATGACTAAGAACTGAAGAAACCCAGCAACCTTTCTGCAGCTACTACCCATATCAAGATCTCTCAGAACACAACTACAACCTGATCAGAAGAGATGAAGAAGAAGAAGAAGAAGAAGAAGAAGAGAATTAAAAACAAACAAGGTAATATCTAAGAAGATTGAAAGAAGAAACTTCAATGGCGGCGGAGTGCAAATATTCTCTGACTTGAGATCGATATGAACAGCCAATCCAAAGGCTTTTAGGTGGGGACTAGTATTCGTTTTTAGCACAACTCAACTAGAGAAATTTCATTGAAATGGTTGGCATAAGGCCACTAAAAGTTGCAGCCAGACTCATCTTTCCCCAACGCATTTAATATTTATTAGTAGGATTGTTTTTGTTGACTAGAAAAAGCTCGATGTAGAATGATGAAAAGAGCTTTCTTTTGAAGGAATGGAAAAAGGCAATTTTTTGTTGAGAAAGAAAAATGGTGAGTTTAATCCAGGGTTCCCAAGAAGTTGAAAAACGGAAAAAGAAAAACAGTGTTAATCTTAATCCACCATGGACAATACAAGACAATGATTTAAATATTTTATTTGTTTATTTTTTAGAAGGATTTAAATATTTGAATTGGGTGTGGTGTGACAGAGTTGGTGGAAATGGGTAGGGTTGGACATTTAGTTCAAATCATGTCCACTAAATAAATTGGTCTTGATTTTTCAACCTCCTTCTTTGGAATTTGTACATCAAAACCTCCTCCTTCATACTATACATTGCAACCCCACCTTCAAAAAAGCAATAATAGACAAGATCCGGGACCCAACCCAAGGTTTTTCTTTTTCTTTTTTTAAATATATAATAATAACATTGCATTATGAACTTTTTTTTTTTTTTTTTTAATGTGAATCCATTAAAAAGTTAAATGGTAATAAAATGTTGGACCCTCTTAAAATTTATCTTTCGATACTTGTTTATCATGATTGATGTTACCATTGTTTAAAAATAGTGTGAAACTCATCATCCACAAAATAAAATAATATATTAGTAAACCACGTATCTAATTACGAATATAGAGCAAGTATTGCAAGAATATCTATAGGTAGACTTTTAAAAGTAAAAGAATCAACCATTCAACTTTCATTCTTTTTCTTTAAAAAATCATTCTTTTAAATTTTTTAATATGCAAACGACCGGTTTGAATTATTATAAAAACAGTCATAAATATTCATTTAAAATCAAGGTCAAGAAACTCCAAAATTAAACAGAAGAAACACCCACGTGGAAAATTTGGTTGGAAATACAATTTTTCTAAATAAAAATAAAAAAACAAGAAAAAGGTGAATCAAAGTGAGCGAACTGCGGAGGAGGAGCCAACTCTGACCGTCCTAGTTGGACTGTTGTGGGGTGGCTTGGAATTTAGCCAGCCATGTGGACCCCACAAACAAACCTAATACGAGTTGATAGTGGGGCCCATCCTTGTTGGCATTTTACTAATTTTCACTATTAATTATTCGACCCTTTTTGTCTCTTAATTACCATCGCCTAGCTTCGCCATCACAATTACTGGAGCTCAACAACTCTTTTTGATTTTAATACATTTTCTCAATTCCACTTTTACACTTATTAAAACGACTCCATTTTTTAAAAAAAAAAGAAAGAAAACAAAAATATATCTTTTTCATGGGTACACCTGTTACAATAATTTTATAATTAAATCTGAAGATGTAGGGTTGTAATGTGATAAAATTCCAACATAACAGTACAAGAGAATCAATCGTGTATAATTATTCTTTAGGTCAAGGTCTTTTTTTTTATATAGTGTTGCTGTCTTTGTATTTATCCACAAAAATATATATATATAATAATAATAAGGGTTTGAAAAAGGTCAATGAAAGGGTCCGAGCTAGTTCAATTAATCAACTACTTGTTAAATTAACACAGCTTAAAACAGACACTTCACATGGCCTCTTTATTCTTTTGGTTTAAATTTTTACACAAAAACAAAATGGAAATATGACAAGTTGGCCCACCTTTCGACAGTAACGGAAAAAAATATTTTCAAATGAAAATGTCTCATTAAGAAAATATTAATTTGATTTCATTTTTAAGGTTGGTCAGCCTTCACAGGATTTTTTTAGGGGAAAAAGAAACATTAGGGTCAATTTCTTAACCAATAAAATTTCGATATAGTTTTTTTTTCTTCTTCTTTTAACATATGCTACTGTTTTTCATATTCTATTTTGTATATAAAAAAAAAAAATTATTAGGTTATGAAATAAACATTCAATAGTTCTTTTAAGAATAATAAATTGCCTCTTTTCAAAAAAAAAAAAAGAATAATAAATTGCCAAAAAGGAATGCGGTTTTGAATTTTAATTAAAAAAAAAAAAAAAAGGAATGCGGTTTTGAATTTAGGTTCATGTTTATATTTCATGATTATTTAAACATTTCATTGACTGATTTTTTCTTTTTTCTTTTGAGTACTCAATAGATTATTCAACTTTCTAATATTTATGTAATTATAGTCCTATTTAACTTCATGGTTGATGTTTTTAAATTAAATGATGATATGATTAAAATGTTTATTCCAGATGATGCTCTAATTATTATGAAAAGCGAATTTTAGTTTATTTTTTAAAAAAGATGGTTGAATAGTAAAGTAAACAAGCATGTAAAAATTGATATCTAATATTGCATGAACGTATTTATTTTATTTTATTTTGACCTCTATAAAATGTTGAATTCCTTGTATATGACTTCTGGTGGAACTTGGAAGCATGTTTCCCTTGGAATGAATATGTATGTATGTATATATTAAATTGAGAACTAATTGCTATCTAAAAAGAACAATATTTTCTCTTAATAAAGAATGCGAAAAAAATCATTAGATTTAGGGTAGGCTTGGAGCTTTGGAATAACTATTTAAGTACTTGAAGAACCATTCGAACACAAATCCTTAAATTTTTAAATATATTAAAAAAAATTTATTATTGTGAAAAGTTGGTGTAACGAACCAACTAAATTCAATTACATGGCAACTTACGAAATTATGCAATAAAATATGAAAATCGACTTGCATAAAAATAAATACAATAAAAAAAAATTTAAGGTGGTTAAAGTTAACATCTCTAAATTTGATAAAAAAAAATTTAAGGTTGCATAAAAAATTTGATAAAAAAATAAAATAAATAAAATAAAATAAAAAAAAATCTTATCAAAAAAAAAAAAAATACAATAAAAAAAAAACTGTATAAATTTGAGTGGCTAAAGTTAACATCTCTAAAAACAAATAATTTACTTCTCACTGGTCCTTAAATTCAACCAAGTCTTACCTCCTTCTAAGATAGTTAGGACAATTAAACCAGTAGTAAGGTTAGTCAATTTATATTGAATTAAGTATATCATATAAGAAGTTAAACTACAGAGTCTTACCAGTTTTACCAGTCAACCAAGTCTTACCAGTTTCATCTGATTTAATGAAGTTCTTTTTCAAAAAAAAAAAAAAAAAAGATGTGTGGATGAAAGGTGAGGCTAAAAAATAGAAATATAGATGGAAATATTTAGGTCCCGTTTGATAACCAGTTGGTTTTTTGTTTTTGAAAATTAGGCTTATTTTCTTTAAAGTTTCTTACCATGGTTTACATTGTTGTTAAAGACATACCTGAATTCCTAACCAAATTCTAACAACAAAAACACGTTTTTGAAAACTACTTTTTTAGTTTTCAAAAGTTGGCTTGGTTTTTGAAAACATAGAAAGAAGGTAGATGAAAAAACCAAAAAAAAAAAATGTTGGAAATAGTGTTTATAAGCTTAAAAACCAAAAACAAAAAACCAAGAATCAAATGATTATCAAACGGGACCTTAATTTCTTGTTCGCTCGAACACTAGTTTGAACCAGTGAATATTTCATTTTGATCGTAAGAGAGCATGCACTTTTTTTTTTTTTTTTTTTTTTTGAATAAAGATAACATGCACTTAAAATAGAAAAGTGGGACTCTTTTATATTTGGTTTCCAAAAATGGTCACTGACCCTATGAAAATTTATTATATCTTGTATTGAGATTGCCCTTATTTTTTGAACCCCCTTCTGTGATTTTTGACTTGCAAAATTTTCAAATACAAAAAACATGATAATAATTTTTTTTTTTTTTAGGATATGTAGGGTGGGGGAATTTTATGCCAGTTGAGCTTTGCTCTTGTTGGCAAAAAAAAAAAATGACAATAATTATTACCAGATTAATTGAATTGATTATGTAAAATACAATATAGTTTACTGTTATACATAATGAGTTTATTTTCTGTTGTAATTCGTTTTATTCAATCAATTTATATTAGGGGAATTTATTGTAATTTGAGATGGAGGATTCGAACCTCTGACCTTTTGATCGAGGATACATGCCAATTATTATATTGTAATCAATATAAGTTTAATAAATGAATTTGAACTCTTCTTCCATTGATTCGTGTAATAATAATTCATGTCGTGGAAAATGCATGGAGCTAAATATATATATGTGTCATAAATTTGTGAGATTGCAAGAATCTATTTATGGGAATGATGAATATTAAATTGTTTTGAGTTGGAAAAAGAAAACCAAAGTGGTCACATGAAAAACTTGCCAATACAATATTGCAAAATTTTATATGCTCTGTACATGAACCATGAACCATCCCTACTCATCATATTTAATTGCCGTCACACTTATTGTCAAAATAAATAAATAAATTTTTATATATAAAAAATAAATAAATGGCGTCACAATTCACAGCCATCACTTTGTCAACACATAAATAGCATTTCCCCTTTTGATTTGTACCATATTTGCTTCTACATTTTGGTTCACACGAACTTGTTTGCAACTGATTTTCTTTCCTTTTTTTTTTTTAGAGTTTTTAAAAGTATTCTAAACGTGAGACATAAGTTTAGAAGTTTCAAATAGTAAACAAGTTTTTTAAAAGAAAAAGAAAATGAATGTGTGATATTATTTTATTACAAAGAAGACAGTTAAGATAAATTAATTATACTTATATCATTCTAAATTAAATATATCTATCATTTAGTCATCACGTCTGTATGCATAACATTATCATTGATTAGTCATTCTCTTTTGATACTTTTTTTTTTCTTCTCCAAAACAAATTAGCGGCTTAATCAACTTTTAAAAATGTGTAATAAATTTATAAACTTGTAATTTTGTATTTATTTAACCTTTAAACTTCCCACTTCGTATTTAACAAATCTATAAATTTTCAATTTTGTTTTTAATGAGTCTAACATATACAAGTATCAAATAGGTCCGTTAATTTAACTTTTATTTTGTATTTAATATAACTCTAACTTTTTAATTTCATGCTAATAGGTCTTATCGTTTTTTTTTTTAAAAAAAAAAAACCTCATATTATTACGCCACATGGACTAAAGAAGAAAGGTCATTCTCGAAGCCAAAGCGAGCTTAGCTCAGCGGTAATTGGCATGTACCCTCGACCATGAGGTCAGAGGTTCGAATCCCCCCACCCCCAAATGTTGATGTACTCAAAAAAAAAAAAAAAAAAGGTCATTCTCGACCCACATACTTAACCAGCTTGAGTAATTACCGACCCAAGACTCTTGATGGATCGATAAAGCTACATGTCTTGCTATCTCATGTGCAACTCTATTACATTCTATAGGGATAAAATCAAAGGATATTTCCCTAAATGCACGTAAAAGACTCCAAATAGATTCTGCAAGGGCTTCTACATCTTTCCAAATAGACAAATCCTTTTTTAAGAACTTACTGGCTAATTGGCTATCAGACTCCACCTTCAAACTAGAGCAGCCCAGAGAGTTGGCCATTTTGATACCCTCAAATATGGCCCATAATTCAGCCAAGTGGGCCTCCATATTGATGTGTCTATGGTATTAGTCGAAGCAAACATCACTTCGCCTCTTGAATTTCTGCAGACCGCACCGATACTTGTTCTCGATGGGGAGGAAAAACATGCAGCATCTGTATTAAGTTTCCAGAAACCCCTATTCGGAGGGTACTAGTGATTAGCCGATCTTGAGGCATGGGACTCCGACCGATGAAAATTCGATGTTGTTGTCGATCTGTTTACTCGCAATGGCGCCTTTAGGTATTCTTTAATCCATTTGTTTCTGAATTGGGCTGATGGAATTTCTTCACCGTGTGCTCTTTTGTTTCTGTCATTCTAGATAGCCCAACAAATTATTACTATCAAGTTGAGCTTTTCCATGGAAGTACCAGAGTCGATTTTGATCCATCTATCCACGAAGCTTCCTCGAAAATCCTTGTCCAAAAAAACAAAATCATGAGTAAGTTTCCAATTTTCTTTAGCTCTAAAGCATGTAAAATACTTTAAATCAATCTCCAATTAGGGAAGGAATTAGAGAATAATTGGTCTCTCAACTAACTTGATCTTGTCTTTTTCCATGAAAAATTATCATCACTCCACCTATAAAATACTTTAAATCAATCTCCAATTAGGGAAGAGCTTTTATTGGTCATTACAATTTATCTCTAGTTGCACAATTTTTTAAAAAAATTTCAATCAAGTCGGTACACATGAATGAATCTATAACTTTTAGAAAATAATAGACTCAAACACATAAAGATATGTAAGTATGAATTCCATTGAAATGACTACATTCTTGAAATTTCTAATAGAGAAATAAATACCTCATTGTATAATTTTATGACTACCTAATAAAAATTTCATTTGTGTCAAAATAATACTTGTCCAAGTGAATAAAATTCACAAGTCTTAAATATCAATGCAAATAAATCCCCAAGCCTAAACCTTACAAACAAACCTAAATTATAAGTGTGTGATATACACACATACACAAATCAAAGAATCACGTTTTTCCTTTAAAAATAGGAGATCCCCTTTCTAAGATAGATGCTTGTTCTCATGAAGAAAATTGACACACCCACATAACTACATCACAAATCATACAAGAACCTTTATTTAAAAAAAAAAAAAAACAGTCAAATTTTAAGTTTTAAAGAAATCAGAAGGGAGAAAGTTTAAATTCTTGTATGCATGAATCATGTAGGAATAAAGAAAGGTGTGAAAATCAAATCAAACAATCCCTAAGAAGGAAATTTCAAATCCCACACTTTAAATATCAAGTGAATACATCATGATTTTTAGCTTTATAAAAATGGGTGGTTAGAAATGCTCTCAATCAACTAAAACCCAAAAATATAGTTTCAAAAAGAAAAAAGGAAATAGCAAAAAAAAAAAAAAAAGTCATATTTTCATCTCTTTTACAAGAATAAAACTTGTCTCAGTGGAGGAAGTTTCTTCCAACTTTCCTATTATAGTATGAATACTTTTATTATATTTAACAAATAAAATTAGTATTAGGATAATCGAAAATGAATACGATGAGATTTTATGATAGTAGATGTGCTAAGGCAATGGAAATTTTGAAATATCTTTGAATTAACAACCAACGTAATTAAAATCCTAAAAACGGAGCAAGGAAAAAGGAGGGATTTTTCTTCATTGGTGTAGAGTCAAATTTTTATCATTATAAATGGGTTGTTGAATTAGAGCGTTGGGTTGAAATTTGAGAAGAAATTAGGAAAACACGGCGTGTGGTTTAATAGAGGTTTAGAATTCAGAGGAAGCCAAATTTGAAGAAGCGTCTAAAACATCCAAACGAAATCCACTCAAAGAAAAACAATCAAAGGAAAAGGAAATAACCCAGAATTCGCCCATGGTATTGGATTCATTGATTGTGGCCACAAATTTCCCAAACGCCCACTTGCCCCAAAAATCATATTAAGTAGGATAGCCAAAAATCCCCCTTTCCATTATCTTTCTTCTTCTTCAACCGCGTCCAAATACAGAGAAAAAACGAACCCAAACCCCAACTTGACGATGCCCTCGCCGCTCAGGCTCAGCATAATATTCCCGAATGGCCCACTTCGTTTGGGTTGTTATAAATGACTGGAGAGATCAGTGAGGTGAGGGTCAAAATGAAAATGAAGAAACTGTGCGAGCTGTGCGATGGTGTGGCGAACGTGAGGTGTGAATCGGAGGAAGCGAGGCTGTGTTGGGGGTGCGATGGGAAGGTCCATGGGGCTAATTTTCTGGTGGGGAAGCACTTGAGGGTTTTGCTTTGCCATTTTTGCCAAGCTCCCACGCCTTGGAATGGCTCTGGACCCAGGCTTGTGCCCACGGTTGCCTTCTGCGACAACTGTGTTGAGAAAAGTGGAAAGACGATGAGGAGAGGGAGAAGAAGGAGTGGGCGTGAGGAAAGCTCTAATGGCAGTGATGATGACATGGAAAATCAAGTGGTTCCTTGGTTATCCTCCTCCTCTCAATCTACCTCTAATTCACAAAATGTTCACTGCTAAGAAAGAAATTGAACCTGATTTTTATGCAAACCAAAATGTGAAGCTCTACTTTTCTTTAACAAAATTATTCAAGAGGTTGTATAATGTAACTTCTGCCTTTTGGAAGGAGGTTCTAAAATCACCATGTAAATTAATAAGTTTTTTTTTTTTTTTTTTTGGCATCAAAAATTACTTTTCGTGATTCATCCATTGATGTGAAATCGCAACATGAACATAGTTATTCAATTAATTAAGACATTTATTCTCAAATGGCCAAAGCGAGCTTAGCTCAGTGGTAATTGGCATGTAACCTCGACTATGAGGTGAGAGGTTCAAATCTCCCCACCCTTGATGTACTCAAAAAAAAAAAAAAAAAAAGACATTTATTCTCACCTAGGAGATAAGATGCTAAAAAAAATCTACCAAAAATGAGCATAGTTGGATAGTAATACATACATACTTTGACAATATTTGCATTATAATAAAATATTTAAATTACGTAGGCCCGTATATTTTTTTTAGTTTTCAAAATTTGACTTGGTTTTTAAAAACAAGGGAAAAACATAGATAACAAAATGAAGAAACTTGTAGATAAAAGTAGTGTTTATAGGCTTAATTTTCAAAAACCAAAAACTAAAAACGAAATGGTTATCAAATGGGACCATAATAATCAAATATTTAAATTAGTCAAAGCGAACATAGTTTAGTGATAATTGATATGCACTTTCGACTAAGAGGTTAGAGGTTCAAATCTCACATCCTCAAATGTTGATGTACTAAAAAATAAAATAAAATAAAATATTTAAATTGTACAAATTTTAAATCACAAACTTTTAACTAAAAGAATAATACTTTATTATTTTTATAAGTTTGGAATATATTTTTATTCAACTCTTGTCATTAAATTATATATATTAACAAGTCGGGACATATCTCTTCAATTCAGAGTTGAGACATATATTTTTAAATTAAGTGATTAGAAGTTCAAATTTCTAAATTCATTTGTCATTTAACTCAAATATCTCTATCAATCCAAATTGGAGGCATGGGAAGCACAAGTTGCAAGGTAGATGTTTGAAATTAGAATAAATATATGTTTTCCTTTTCTAAGATATAACATCAACACA
Organism: Luffa aegyptiaca; assembly: GCA_017139565.1. Taxonomy (NCBI): domain Eukaryota; kingdom Viridiplantae; phylum Streptophyta; class Magnoliopsida; order Cucurbitales; family Cucurbitaceae; genus Luffa; species Luffa aegyptiaca. The sequence continues at coordinate 52,157,842 of CM029398.1, forward strand.
TATGAATGCTTTGATCACTCAATTATATACGAAATGATGATCAATAAGTTAAATAAGTTTAGCCATCTTCTTTTTGGAACAAGTGACCACTAGTTTCTCAGATCTAGAGGTTTCTTTATTTTGTTTATGGGAATGAGTTTCAGAGGCCAAGGTGCTCATTGAAGAGAAAGAATCGAATGAAATCGATAGAATTTCACTCAAATGGTAGAGGCCAAGGCTGACAGCATCGACTTGAATCAAGTCGAAGTTATAATCAAGACGACTAAATCGTGGAGCGACTTGTCCAATCGGAGAAGAGCAATGAATTAACTTAATGTTGTGATATCCACGAATAAATTGGAGAATCCATTGAAAACTAGAGAAGAGGGAATTTGATCAGATACGTTCTTGTTTCATTGCAAAAGGGGGAAGTATTATGGACTTTTCTGAAAGTTGACATGATACAAAAATTGAAGGGAAAAAAAATACTACACCAAATAAGAAATTGCATATTTGAATGGTTATTTTAAAGAAAAGTTAGTGGAAATAATGTGTTCTTGAACACTTGTCCTTTGTGAACTTAATGTTATAGGCAATTTTGGACCACTCGACGCACAAGGAGCTGACGAGGACAACCGGGCAGAAATAGGACTGAGAGATGGATCCCAGAGGCAAAACCGGCAAGCGGGACGGGTCAAGACCGAAGGGGTCGGGCACCTTGCCCGACCCCCCTGCTCGGCCTCGGCCATGCGGGCCGAGTCCCACCGACTCCGCTCGGTCCCTGCAGTCTTCAGCCGCCCCGGTTCCGCCTGGTTCGTCCTGAAACGCCTCCGAATTCCTAAAAACCCTAGGAGCACGAGTAGGTATTTATACCCCTCTTCGCCACTGAAGAAGGGGACCCGAACTCAATTCTCGACTCTCTTATCTTGCTCTCTAGCTCTCCCTTCCGTTTTCTGACTTAAGCATCGGAGGAGGTGTGGCTAGCCCCACACCGGTGTGCAGGTTTTCTCTTTTGCAGGCCACGTCTTCCCCTTCATCTACAAATTTACCGTTGGTGGCACGTGAAGGTCAGGTGAGTTTCCTCTGACCAAAATCGACCATCAACAGTTGGCGCCGTCTGTGGGGAAGAAAGCTTGCCAAATCTGCATATCGGTCATTCCATGAGTAAGGGGATGGAGAAGAGAATTCAAGACATAAACACAGAAAATTCGGATGGTGACCGCCACCAGCGGAGGTCACGGGAAGAAGGCCGAGATCGGCCTCAGACCGAATCTCCTCGTCCTCGGTCTCCACTGCCCTCATCCCGAGAGAAGCAAGCTGATCTAAAATTTGCTGCTCTCGAAAACAAAGTAAGTGCGATGGATCATAATTTGTCCAGGATACTTCGTATCTTGGATAAACCTGGTCCTAGCACTAAAACCCCTGATGAGAGGTTGGTTAGGGATCCGAGGAAGGGGAAGGAGCCAATCGAGTACACTGTAGAATCGGAAACGAGATCGAAGGGAAAGAAGACTAACAACATGACCAGCAAGTTCAGGGGGCTCAAACCTACAGATCGTACAATTCTGAAGAGCCCAGAATCAAGCACGCTTAAGGGACGCGACCACACCGTTTCAAAACCAAGGTACAGTCATTCCGGGACAGACCTGAGAAATCTGATCGAGTAGAAGCGCCGCAGTGCCAAAACTGCCGAATCCGAGGCCAGAGCTGCCTAAGCTGAAGCTAGGGCTGCCGAGGCCGAGGCCAGAGCAGCCGAGGCGGAGGATAGGTTGGCCGAGGCCGAGGCCAAGAAGGATAGTCTACCTTGGAAGACTGAGCTCCTGAACACTCTAAAGGAACTCAGAAATCCACAGGGAGACCCGTAGAAAACGAAAGAAGAGTTATGCGCAAAGACCTCCAAGACGGACAGTGACTACCAGACGAACAGTGCGAAGGCTGAGGCCGAGGCCAACCAGGCTGAGGCCGAGGCCGACCAGGCAAAGGCCGACCAGGCCGAGGCTGACCAGAGATGTTCATCCAGACTGATTAGGGGGAAACCCAACAGGAGATCAGAGCCATCCTTGGAGGACAAATCAACAACAAGCACAAGCTTTGACAAGATTGAAGACACCAAGAAAAGAAGGTCGTCAAGGAGTTGGAAGTCACCCCATCTACATCGAGGACTAAGGCAATGAGTACCAGAACATAGCCGGGGACTAAGAGAAAGAAGCTATCAGGCTGAGGCCAACCTAAGCTATGGTCATCCTTAGGCCGAGGCCGAGGCCGACCCTAAGCTATGGTCATCCTTAGGCCGAGGCCGAGGCCGACCCTAGGCCAAAGCTGAAGTCAACCATCCAAGACCTCAAAAGTGGCCCCATGATCGCATAATCAAGGCAAATCAGGTTGCCAATGCAGTTGAACACAAGGCAAGATCCGGATTGAAGCGAATGAGCCAGACACAAAGAACGACAGACTGTTCAAAGCCAGGGCTGAAGCCAACCACAGGTATGGCCGAGGCCGAGGCCGACCTCAGATATGATTGAGGCCGAGGCCGAGGCCGACCATAGCCATGGTTGTACCCAAGGCCAACCCTATTGATTCAAGCGAAGATTGACACCATGCGAGCCTGGACCCCCAGGTCTACCTCGCCTCACCTAGATCTGGGATCACGCGAGTCTGGGCCCCCGAGTCTACCTCGCCTCATCTAGTTTGAGTCCATATATACATGCGAGCCTAGGCTTTTCAGCTTAGTGCCCACGCCCAAACATGCGAGCCTAAGCTTTTCAGCTTAGTGCCCACGCTCAAACATGCGAGCCTATAGTGCCCACGCCTCATGCGAGCCTATAGTGCCCACGCCTCATGCGAGCCTATAGTGCCCACGCTTCATGCGAGCCTATAGTGCCCACGCCTACATGCGAGCTTATAGAGCCCACGCTTCATGCGAGCCTATAGTGCCCACGCCTACATGCGAGCCTATAGAGCCCACGCTTCATGCGAGCCTATAGTGCCCACGCCTACATGCGAGCCTATAGAGCCCACGCTTCATGCGAGCCTATAGTGCCCACGCCTACATGCGAGCCTATAGAGCCCACGCTTCATGCGAGCCTATAGTGCCCACGCCTACATGCGAGCCTATAGAGCCCACGCTTCATGCGAGCCTATAGTGCCCACGCCTACATGCGAGCCTAAGCTTTTCAGCTTAGTGCCCACGCTTCTCATGCGAGCCTAGGCTTCCACGCTTAGAGCCCACGCCACTGCTCACGAGCCTGGACTACCAAGTCTACCTCACTTCAGAGCTCAAACACTTGCTCAAGCACTTCATGTAAGTCAAGCTCACCTGGCGGAGGCCGAGACCGAGCACCTCTTGCCAAAATCGAGCACCTCTTGCCGAGGCCGAGCACAAACTTTGAAGGTATTCTCCTACTTACTCGACTATACTTTGTGTTTTAATATAGTTTTACTTGAGATTGGGGGCTGCAAAGGGGATATGCACTCCCTATTAAACAAAAAGCAAGTAACAGGGGATATGCACTCCCTATTAAACAAAAAGCAAGTAACAGGGGATATGCACTCCCTATTAAACAAAAGGCACACTAGCTTAGCATGTCTAACCAATGGTTAAATGCTTTGGCTTACTCTCCTATTATTTTCCTACAAAGACTAAGAATGCAGGGAGCTAAGTTTTGAGCTAAAAGGGGCATGAGGCCGAAGCCGACCCTAGCCTTTTCCCTCATTCTTCTTTTGCAGAAATTAACTTTTTGATGCAGGATCATGAGATCTTCCATTTTTCCTACATTTTACTTGTGGATAAGCCCTGGATCCGGAATGATGCACTCCGAATGACCAAGTACGGGAGTTTCCTAAATTAGAAAAATGCTCGGCCTCTTCCCGAGGCCGAGGCCGAACCGACAAGCTAAAAGGAGGATGGCAGTGCTCGGCCTCTTCCCAAGGCCGACCAGCACCAATTTTGTAATCCCTCACCTTTTCTCATTTCTATCTCACCTAACCCATATTCAGGGAGTTTTTTTTTGTCTATTTCTATCCCATAATGCAGGATAGCAATGAATCCGCACAAAAGTCAGCACAGAGCAAGGATCATTACTCTTAAATCGGGCTTAAGGAGCTCAACCGATAGCACTAAGTCGCACCTGAATCCCAATTCAAGAGTGGGGGCTTAATGTTATAGGCAATTTTGGACCACCCGACGCACAAGGAGCTGACGAGGACAACCGGGCAGAAATAGGGCTGAGAGATGGATCCCAGAGGCAAAACCGGCAAGCGGGACGGGTCAAGACCGAAGGGGTCGGGCACCTTGCCCGACCCCCCTACTCGGCCTCGGCCATGGGCCGAGGCCGACCCTAGGCCCGCTTGTGCGGGCCGAGTCCCACCGACTCCGCTCGGTCCCTGCAGTCTTCAGCCGCCCCGGTTCCGCCTGGTTCGTCCTGAAACGCCTCCGAATTCCTAAAAACCCTAGGAGCACGAGTAGGTATTTATACCCCTCTTCGCCACTGAAGAAGGGGACCCGAACTCAATTCTCGACTCTCTTCTCTTGCTCTCTAGCTCTCCCTTCCGTTTTCTGACTTAAGCATCGGAGGCGGTGTGGCTAGCCCCACACCGGTGTGCAGGTTTTCTCTTTTGCAGGCCACGTCTTCCCCTTCATCTACAAATTTACCGTTGGTGGCACGTGAAGGTCAGGTGAGTTTCCTCTGACCAAAATCGACCATCAACACTTAATATGCAGAAACCATAAATTTCCCTCTGTTCAGTTTTTTATCTCACTTGGGTAAAATGCATGCAACCATTTCGAAAGAAAAAGAGGGAAGGAGATGACGATTTGCTTGATTCAGAGAGTTTAGAGAGAAGAGAACCAATTATGATAGGATTTGGGCTTCTTCTCCGACGACGAGACGACAGCAGCAAAGTTGCTGGAGAAGAAAATAAAGGAAAAGAGAGGGATGGAAGGAGAAGAGATGAAAAGGTTGGCCACATCACAGTCCAATCAACTAATTTTGACATGTCATTTAATTGCCACATCAGCTTTCCGTTATGTCAATTAACAAGTACTATTTAGAATCTTTTTTCAGAAACTAAAGTATATCTTTTTAAACTTTAGAGACTAAATAGACATAATCTCAAACTTCCGAAGACAAAAACATATTTTACCCATTATTTTTTAATAAAATGGAGTGCTCCTTGCACTGGATTTGGTGTCCAATACAAATCACACGAAAAGCCCAAATAAAATTCGCAAGCCGAATTTAGCCAAACCTATTGCGCAGACCCCTTGAATAGCCCGAATCCAAGGTCATCAAAATATTCTTTTGCCTTTCTTTTTTTTCTTTTTTTTTTCTTTCTTAGATTGATGTAAATATTGATTAAAATCAATTCATAATCAAACCATGTTTGTTAATTTCAAAAAAAAGAAAACCTATTGGTAGATATTTATCTCATCTCCACTGTTCATCTATCTTGAACTCAAACTAAATAGATAAATAAATTCATCTAACCAACTTTTTGTTGAAAAAAAAAAAAAAAACTCAGCCTCCTTCAACTAAATGTAACCAGTATGAAATTGTACTCTTAGATAATTATCGCTTTAAGTTTTTTTTTTTCTCTTTTTTAAAAATCCAAATAACAGAACATGGGTTGTGTATAAATGCCTACATCAAAACTGATCCATAATCCCAAAATATAAAATAAACAGGCCATTAAAGCCACAGCTATTACAGCTATTATATTATGTTTTTTTAATCCTACCATGGTTTCCACTGAGGCATTATTGGACATTATGAAAAAGCAATTAGGATTTGTTCAGGACAATCTTTAATCAATTGTTTCAAAGGGATTGAGGCTTGGCTTTTTAATCCACCACGACTTAACATTATTATAATTATTATATGAATCAAATTACATTTTTGCTGCCCATCTAAGTATAGTTTGATTGTTAGACCATCAATTTCCATTTCAGAGATTAATAGTTTGATTCTCCACCCATAAAAATTGTTGAATGTAAAAAAAAAAAAAAAAAAAAAAAAATACAAGTTCTCTCCGAGTTTTTAAGTACATGTTTAAGACGGTTCTCATGAAGGTCCCATTTGACAATAATTTTATTATTTAGTCACCTACTCTTTTAGAAATGTTTACAAAAATGTATCCAAAATTTGAAAAATTAGATTTTGTTTTAAAACTTTGGCTTAGAATTTAAATATGATTTTAAGCAAACATCTTTAAAAAAAATTGTGAGGTAGTTTTCAAAAACAAAATTTAAAAAAGTAAAATATTAGACATAGCCTAAAATTTGAAAGGTAGGTCTAATAAATCATTAACCTTTAAAATCTATCTAATGGTGAAGGTTATGAGTCACGACGAAGAAGACAACGTATTTCCCAATTGCCAAATCGAACACAACTTTGTAAAGTTCTAACCTAAATTCCATATCCAATGTCCAATAGAAACCTTGTAGGTAAGTCTATGACAACATTTTAGAGAAATTATTGAGTGTAGTATTTTTGTTGGAAGGAGATACAAAAATTACATAAAAAGAAAACAAATAAACTCAATCAATATTTAGTAAAATGTAATGCTAAAAAAAAAGGGAAATATGAAAGTATACAAATTTAGGTAAGCTTTGGTTTCAACCAATTAAAACCTTAAACTAATAATCATATCAATTAGAACTCTAAACTTTTAAATTAATGTTATTATCCATTGAGATCATGTCTTAAACCTATCAATGCACAATTCTCACATGTGTATGAACAGTAACAAGTTACAACTTTTATTAAAATGGACAATTTTTCATGTTCTATTATTTATATATTTTTCTCTACCTATTTAGGAAGCATCATGTGTTATTTCTTCTTGTTCGTTTGATAGAATTTTGGAAGAAGAATGAAATCAAGTGAAAACATCAGGGAATCTCTAATAGATGGTCTAAATTAATTTACTTATGAAAGTTTAGAATTTTAATTGATTTGTCTTGCAAAATTTAGGAACATATATCGAATTTGTTCACAAAAATTTAAATGGATAAAAGTTGGAAAGTAATGTTTTGATTTTTTTTTTTTTTGGGAGAAAAATATAAAAATAAATTTAATCCCTTATAAAGCAACTAAATTGCTAGATTTAAGCATTGGAATAAAATGTGAATTTGAAGCTATCATAATATTTAAGAGATTAGTCGTTTAATAAATGAGAGGTTGAAATCCTCATCCTCATGTATTAAGTAGAAAATATTCGATTAGATTGTGCACGTTCAATTGTAGACCTAAACACGAAAATGGCTTGAATATGGATAAGAAGGTGACCAACTCACAAAGAAAGAAAGAAAGAAAGAAAGAAAGAAGAAGTGGGTCCCTCCATGTGTCCAACCACGCATAATCCAATTAAAACACAGCTGCCTTTTGCTTTCCCATGCGCCACTTATTGCCGTTGGTCGGCCGCTGACGGCGCGCCCTCCCTCCTCCAATCTCACACTCCAATTCTTTTTACTTCTCTATTTCATTTTTCACATTATTATTATTGCTTCCTTCCCAATTTCCAATTTTCAATTCATTAATTAATTCCTTTTTTAAGTAATTAATTCAAAAGAAACTGCCTTTTAGATATTTTTGTCCAATTTCCAAAACGAAATCCGGTGGGGAAAAAAAAAGGAAAAACGGTATATTCTTTTCAATCTATTAACAGCGGCGGATTCAAGTTTGGGAGAGGGGCGTTAATTTTGCCGAGTAGATAGCAGCAGCACCAACATAGATCCTTCAATTTTGATTTCTGCCTACGTGGCGCCACTTGTACCGTTCTTTTAGATAAATTCCCAAAACCAAAAAACTTACCTCATATGGGTCCCACCATTATTGCCCGCCAATTTAGACCCCTTTTTAAAAACCGATATATTATTATTCACCTTCACACTCTCTCTCTCTCTCTCTCTCTCTCTCTCTCTCAACACCATAAAGGCAACTTCCGAACAGATTAAACCAATTTTGGAATAAATAGTTTTGTTTTGCGGATTTCGGAGCCAAGCGTTTCCAGAGCCTACACAAAACCCTAACTTTTTTTACTTTTTTGGGCGTTCTAATGGCGGATTTGGAGAAGCAGGAGAGGGTCGTTGGGAATGCCTTTGTTGCAGACGAGGAGGACAAGTTTCTCGAGGGGGTTACGTTATTGGATTTCGACATGCTGTGTTCGACGGTGGCTATGCAGACGCAGGGCAAATGGTCCGAGTTGGACAATACTGAAGATGCTAAAACGGGACCCGAATTCAGTGGGGTTTTCAGGATGTGGGAAGGTGAACTACTCGATTGCTTCGAGGACCGTCGCATCGCTATTGAATCGGCATGGTTAGACTCACTCATCCACCTTTTCTTTCCCCTCTCTATTCAGCTTTTTCAGGGATTCTTTTGGGGGAAACTTTATAGCAGCTGCAGAAATTATTTCGTTTATGTTTGTTGTTTTTTTTGTTTTTTTTTGTTTTTTTGAGAATTTTTTCGTCAGAGGGAAGGGTTCTTTTTTCCTTTTAGGGTGGGCAGAGGGATTGTTTGGTTGGGCAAAGAATCGATTTCTTCTTAGGTTGAGTTTTCTCTTCAAAAAAGGTTTTGACCGTGATATTTTCATTTTTAGTTGGAATATGTCTTTCAGGCTTCAATTGCGAGTCTAAAAAAGTTTCTGTGCACGATTTGTCCTCATGGTTTCGGAGTACCTGCGTGTGGTTGTGGTTATCTAATTGGGGATTTGTGTTTTGTTATGCTAAAGTTTGAAATTGTAACTAAGATTGATAATTTTCTGTGAATGGAATATTTGCTATATGTAGTAACATGGCTTGTCTTAATGATGCAGCTGTCCGTGTCACAGATTTGGGAAGAATATGGGAAGGGCTGGGTTTGGCTCTTGTTTTCTTCAGGTAAACTTTTTCTTGGCTGCTTGTACCTTTGAAAAGAGAGGGGAAGAAATTAGATTACAGTTTTCTTTGCTCATCAAATTTTCGTAATGCATAGTCTGCACTTCTTTACTTTTGAAAATATACTAGTTGCTATAATCTTGAATAACAATTTTGCAGGGAACCGTTTATTTTGCTCTTGCTCTTGGTGCCCTTTGCAACTTCATTGCCTTTTTGATCACGAAACGCCATTACTTTTTATATTCAGCAATTGCTTTCACCGTTTCAACTGTAACATATTTGGGGTTCTTCCGCACCCAGATGAGGAGGAAATTCAATATAAGGGTGAGACTTCTTTTTCTATCAGCCTTTTGATATTCTCTGTTTCCTATTTCTACTTGCTAATTAGTGGATTGTAACACATTCTATTTCTAGAATGCTTAAGTTGTTGTGCTCTAAATTCGTCTTTTGCCTTTTCTGATCAATTAGTTTATTTCCTTCTTTTTCTATATTCAAGTTATGGTCGATTCTGTTGTGGAGTGGCCCCTTTGTCATCTTCTATGATGTCTCAATCTTCATATTTTTTCTACTATTGGTTTCTATGTTTTATAGTAGTTGCTGTAGGCAAAACTTAATTAAGACTGACAGTCAAACTAAGGCAATTCACTTCCTTTTTGTTATGAGATTGTGCAACTGAGGAGTTAGTTGATAGTCATAAATAGTTGTATGGAAAGGCATTGAAATTTGAATGACTAATAGTACTTAGAAAGAGACGACTGGTCAGAGAGATTTTACTAACAGTGTGTAGTTAGAGACTTGTAAGAGTAAAAGTTTACCAATAGTGTGTAGCAAGAAACTTGTAAGAGTAAGTTTACTAATAGTGTGTGGAGAGATAAACTCGTAAGAGATGGCGTGTGTGAATAGAGAGATTAATGAGAGAGTACATATGTGAAAGAAACTATTGATAGAAGTTGTATAGACAAAGTGTATGTGCATGTAATGTGAAGTTAGTACGACAAAATTTGTGTAGAGAGAGGTTATTGAGAATAGTAAGTAGAGAGAAATTTGTGAAAGAGATAACATGTGCCTCAAGAATAATTAGGGAAAGAAAGTGTGTCATGAGAGATTTAGGACAAAGTGTTTAAGGCAAAAGCAGTTGATATAGCGTTTTAGCAACTATGTCTTTTTGCAACGAAATGTAGTAGAATTAGACTTTACTTTTGCGTAGAAAGTCCTACTCATTTTGATGATGTAATTATTGCTTGTAAAATAGATAGAAATTATGTCATTTTCATCCCATTTTTTACTATCTTTGAGGTGACCATTTTTTTTGCTTCCTTGTGCATATGTTTATTCATATCTGGTTTAAACTTATAGGTATTTTGTCAGCTTTCTCATTAATATTGTCAAAGATAATCTTGGCGGTGTGATCCTTAGTGGCTAATGTGTAGATTAATGTTTATTAATGTTGCAGGGTGGAGATAGTTCCTTGGATGACTGCATCTACCACCTTATCTGCCCCTGCTGCGCTTTATCTCAGGTTTGTATTTCAAAACTTGCATATCAAAACCTTATATTCATATTTAGCTTCCTACCTCTGTCATCTTGTGTAAGCAACCTAAACTAACATATTCAATCGTCACCAATATAATTGTAACTGTTGAGTAGGAATCGCGAACACTGGAAATGAATAACGTTCAAGATGGCACATGGCACGGTCGCGGTGACACAATATGTATAGGTAGTTATGGTGATGCCAGCCGATTTGTTGAGCTAAACCCACCTGTTCCTGTCTCAACCAAATCTCCTGAAACCTGCGGCATATTAAAGGATGTGGCAACTCAAGATCACTCTTGAACCTGACCTGCCTGTGCGTGCAGCAACATATCGGTAGCTCCGCCTGTGACCTATGCTTTCGAGATCCTCCATCTGATTTAAAACCGAAGATACATGACACACTGCCTTGTTTCAGCAACTTTTCTCCCAAGTGATGAGGGTTCAGTAATTGGAGATGTTGTTGCTGCTTTTCTTTAGGGGTGTGGCCTTCCAAAACTGGTTAGGCTGCACTTTGGTGCCATGGAGATGTGGTCTTTGAGGGTCGATATTAGAGGTTGGGGGTTGAAAAGGACTCCTTTCTTGGATGAAGATTTTCTTCTTTTTTTTTTTTCTTTTTTCTCTTTTCTTTTGTTATTCTACCATTGTGAAAATATCCATGGTAGCGACTAGCGTGTTCTGGTCGTGTTAAAAAAACATCTTTAAACTTGTACATACTATACCAAAGTTTTATGTATCAAATCAATTAGATGTATGCAGCCCTTGAACATGGCTGTTTCAATGTTTATTCCTCGTAAAATCATTTTTAAAATAGTCATACCATAAATTCTAATCATAATCCATGTAAGAATATTGAAACTAAAGCATGAACTTAACCAAACCTACATGTGACACGTCGGAATATCATGTGGTCATTGCTCAACTAATTTTGACTTTGGCTTGTGAGTGACGAAGAAGATGGCATTGTGAATGATTGAAAGTCTAGAATTCCCTGTGAAGGAAATGAAACTGAATTTTAAAAGTGACGCTTTATGATAGCATTTACAAAGTCAAAAGCCAAAATTTTCTATAAAAATAACATGGTTTTGAAAATGAAAGTTTATATATATATATATAACTTTTTTCTCAACCATTTTACCATTCATTAAAGGTAAAATTTATCATATTTCCCTATCGTCATTCAAACTTCCCAGATATCCAATGATATCTATTGTTCTTCTCCGTGGAAACTTCTTATTTTTTGCTGCCTAGTTGTTTTCACATGTAGAAAAAGTTTGAAAAATAAAATTCAAGAATATTCTTCATATCAATATTAAATAAAATTTTATGGATTCAATCGATTGAACACTCAAGGTATTAACAGCTAACTTTGAATCTCATTCAGCTTTATTTTGTGCGTTAAATCGCTTGTAAAGTTGGGTTTAACAAGTTTCAAGAATTGTCCATTGAAAATAGTAAGGAAAGCTAGGTTTGAAAGTGTATGGAGATTTTGTTACTACTCATAAAAACGTAGATGAACATCAAGTCGATTGCATATGATATCACCATGATCAAAACACATACCCAAGATCGCAGCCATCTGTAATCCGCAGTTAGAAGGGGAATTTCACTCACTCAAGAGGTTAAAAAATATCTTTTTCATTAGTTCGTAATTTTCATAGAAGTTTTGCTTTTTGGATCAATTCTAGCCATTTTCCATTTACAAACTGGTTAACGGTTATTAATGATAATCAAAAGAAGAAAAAGAAGTATCGGATAATTTTCTTCATGGAAAATTCAATCATTGGATTCCTCAAAATAGATGAGCGGAAATGGAAGGAAAATTGAGAGAATGAACAAGACATCTTTGACTCTCATGTTTTGAAGCCATCCCTAATCTGGATGGATGCTGGTGATTGACAAAATAATAATTTTGAAATTGGCACTTAGGAGGAAGGGGCAAAGTTGAATCTATATAATCTCAATCATATTTCTATGGTTGTTGATAATATAAAGAGTACTGATCTTGTATTAAATCAGGATATTTTTTTTTTTTTTTTTTTTGACAACATGTGAGGGTGATAGATTCGAAGCACATACCTTCGATCATTAGTATAGATCTCATGTCAGTTGAACTATGATCATGTTGGCATAAACAAAGTTTAATTAGTTAAGATATTAGCAAAATTTTAAAACACAATTCAAAGACGAGATAACTACAATTCCAAATTAGTAATGATATTATTAGATCTCAAAACCAATTGGTAAGGGAAGAAATAACTTAGGTATCTTATAAAGATTGTGGAGTCTCTTCACCTTTTCAACGTGGGATCCTCAACGGACATCTATTAAAATTCTAAATTTATACCACTAAATCAACTCTTCATTAAGATTTCTGGCAAAATTTATGAGAAGGGGGATTTGAACCACAGAGGCACAGATCTTGTGGTTATTAGTACAAGGTTATGCCAGTTGAGTTAAGCTTTTGTTGGCAATTGGATGAGAATTTTAAACCTATGACTTCTTAGAAGAAATACAAATGCCTTAATCAACACCTACCTTTAGGATTTATCGGATTTATTCTTAGGATAATTAATTTGCCTCATCAATACTTTAACCGTGCTCGAGAATGACTTGTGCTTTTTTTTTTTTTTTTTTTTTTGTGTTCATCAACATTTGGGGATGAGGGGATTCGAACCTCTGACCTCTTGGTCGAAGGTATACGCCAATTACCGTCGAGCTATGCTCACTTTGGCACTTGTGATTTTGCTTTTAGACTATGCTATTAATGAAATGCTAATATGACATCTCCACTATAATGTTTTATTGTTTAATTATTATTATTTTAGGATAATTTGTTTGTTCAATGGTTGATTCTCACATCATGCCAAATTAATCTAACAGTTATATTATTTAGCATTTTTTTTAGTTCCACAAGTATGTGGGAAGATTCAAATATCTAATTATCTCGTGGTCGAGATATATGTTTTAACTAGCTAAGTTAGGTTTAAGATCACTTATTTCAACATTTTATTAATATTTCAAAAGATTTAACAATGTTATGAAGGTTGTAGACGAAATGGTAATATATAGTCCAAAACTTAGTTCAAGGCATAATATTCAACATCATAAACTAATTACTCTTTTAAGTACATCATAAACTAATTACTTAGAGACATATTTTATGGCCTCAATTGTAGCTATACACTCAATATATTCCGTCTAAGAAACATAAAGTTGAATAATTGAGTTTTTTTTCTTTAAAAAAAAAAGGAATAATTGAGTTAAATAGTCAACATGAGAATAATTTGGTTAAAATCCTCATTGTATATGTTGAACGGAAAAAGAGAACCATCAAATTAAATAATCAAATATCATAGGAACCTTCATATCTTTCTCTTTTCTATAAAAATGGGATATCCTTCCTATGCATTGAAGTTTTCTCCTCTATATTCTCAAAACATTCTATAAAATAGCCAAAGCGAGCTTAGCTCAGTAGTAATTGGCATGTACTCTCGATCGAGAAGTCAGAGGTTTGAATCCCCCACCTCCAAATGTTGATGTACTAAAAAAAATAAAATTCAGTCTAAATAAACATACCGAACTAAATGTCAGCTATAAATGATTAGTTAGTATGTGGTGCTTATCACTAAGCACCCTCTCTCTGTACTGTCGGTCGAGCTGCTTCGCCCCTCTCCCTATCGGTCGAGCTGCTTCGCCCCTCTCCCTATCGGTCGAGCTGCTTCGCCGGACAAGGCCAGTAAGTCAAAGGGGTCAAGCAAACCGAAAAGCTCAATCTGTTGCTTTGCAGTCCCTCTTTTAGGGTGTTGTCCCTGCCAGTGAGCCAAATCAGACTGAGCGGACCGACAAAGTTCCTCCTGCCGGGCATGAGAACGCAAGCGCCGGAATCGAACAAAACGTCTGAACGTCCGAGGACGAAAGAAAAATGCTTCGCGGGGAACTCGTTTGCGCTGGTAAACGAAAACCACCTCGACCGGATCAATAACTAGGATCAGGCTTATTACTTTTTTCCTTTTTCTGTTGAGACAAGGCTTATTATTTTCTTAATGTTGAAGTTTCCTTCTAGGTTCACATATGTAAACTAAAAATAAAAATTTAGGTCTGAATTGATAATTATTTATGCCCCGTTTGATAACCATTTGGTTTTTGGTTTTTTGTTTTTGAAAATTTGGCTTGTTTTCTTTCAATTTTCCTACCATGATTTTCATATTTGCCAATGACACATTTGAGTTCCTAGCCAAATTCTAAAAACAAAAACAAGTTTTTGAAAACTACTTTTTTTAGTTTTCAAAATTTGCTTGGTTTTTAAAAACAAGGAAAGAAAAGTATTAGCAAAACATAGAAACTTGTAGGTGGAAGTATGATTTATAAGCTTAATTTTCAAAAACCAAAAACCAAATGGTTATCAAACGGGGTCTTAGTTTTTGAAAATTATGTTTTCGTCTTTGTTAACAAAAATAAAAAACATGTTTTTGATTTTTTTTTTTTTCAAAATTTGACTTAGTTTTTGAAAACAAAGAAAAATGTAGATAATAAAACACAGAAATTTATGAAAATAGGAGTATATAAAGTTAATTCTCAAAAAGTAAAAATTAAAATCAAATGGTTATCTAAGTGATGTTAATGAAACCATTTAATCAAATCAAAGCATACTATAACGGTAGCTGAGAGAAGCTCATCACATCATTGAGAGAATCCCTGTTCATCTTTTATTTTCTAAAGTAGTGGCAAAAATATTATATACGCAGCTTTATAAGACCAATTTTACAGTTTAGTCTCGCCATTGAATCAACAAAAACCCAAAATTAACCGCTAATTACAATCCCAATTTAATCCAACTACACAACCAAAACAATAATTTGTTGTAAAAATTACAAATCAATTTACTAATCCCTTTCCACCATCTTAATTGCTATGGCGATACTCGGCTTCCAGCCCTCGTTTCCGATCCACTTCCCCGATACTCCTCGCCCACCGGAGGACCCATCATACCCGCCGCATACGCCGGAGCCCTCCCCGTATTCTGGACTCCATAATACATCTGCTGACTAACGCCGCCGTCTACAGCCATCCTCGCTGCCGCCTCCGCCTGTGGATCGTAACCGCTCATCGGACCCATTCCTCCGCCGTACACTTGACCGCCCATCGTAACTGGGTGGTGATACGGTAACGGCACCTGACCGCCACCCACCGGTGGGAACTGTTGAACGTACTGCGGCGGATTCTGGATAGGAATATGCTGAACCTGAACATTGGAGTGCGGAATCTGACCGGGAAGAAGGTAGACTACCGGTTGATGACCCGGATAATTTGTACCCGGGAAATAATGCATCATCGGGTTATTTGGAAACCCGGCCGGTTGAGAGAACGGCATAGCCGGAGGCTCAGAATTCTCCGGCGTTTTATCCACCGGCTCCGCCCTCGGCGACGGCGTGTCGGGCCGGGTTTTAACCGGCGGAAGATTGGGCATCGAAGTCACACAAGTCGCCGACGGCACAACAGGGGAAGGCGATCCAGGATCCGAAACGGAAACATTCTCAGAAGGATTGAAATTAAATCGACTCTTCGATTTGGGTTCTCGTGATTGAGTCGAAGGATCGTCCTGATTGTCGAGACCGAACAAATAGTCCGGTACTTCAGAGACGATCGAAGAAACCTCCGACCGGCCACGCTCGAGCTCCGGCACCGGAGCTCCGCCGTTGAGAGCATCAAGAAACCAGTGGTCCCGATTTGTCGAACCGCCGAGAAGGGAATTAATACTACTGGCTCTGGAATCTTCCCCTCTCGGAAACAGAAACAATCGGAGCCTGGCCGATTTTGGATTGTGATTCTGTACAAGCCGATCGTACTCATCCATCATATTTTCGACATCCTCATCCGTCGACACTGAAATCAAGGCGTCGAGATCTTCATTGGGAAGCTGATACTTTATGGTCATGTTAATTGTACCTAAACAAACGAATTCAGTTCCCTTTTCGAATCAAAAGTTCAAAACCCCCAAATTGAATGAAAACAGAGAATCGAAATTAACTTGCCGGTGATCTTAGCGAGTTTGGCGAGGAAGTGGGAGAAAGTGGTGGAGCGTTGAACGGCGACAATGCGAGTCTCGCCGCCGACGTATCGGAGTTGATTATCGTGCGGTCGGGGTAAGATCTTGCCGCCGAAACTGCACATGAATCGAACTCGAGCGAGTGGATCGTTAGATAAGTTGAAGTGGTGGTCAGATCTCGGCGACGACGCGACGGAGTCAGTGGCGTTGGAATCAAGCTCCGACGGATGAATCGACGCCATTTTCAAGCTTCAAGAAGACCAAAAAAAAAAACTCCTGCAAAATCAACGGAAAGATGCAAGTCTGATAAAGAAGGCAATTCTAAAACTTTTGGCGGATTTGTTGGTTTATTGTCTTTGGAAATTACGTCGTTGGGTTTACAGAGAGTTGAATTCTGATATTAAAATTACTGAGTTCAGACAAATTCACAAAATCTCAAAAACGAAGATTTTTCTTTGCCTTTGTGTTTCTTTTTTACTGCTGCATCTGCATCCTTGGATCGTGTTCGTGGATTTTTATTCTTCTTCGGCTTCTTTTATTTTAAAAAAATTATTTGGATTTGATTCCAGAAACCAAAAACCAACTTAAGGTTCCATCTTATCTCAATCATTTACTTCAATAATGTATCAATCAACATAACTGCAACCCTAGCCTAGAACAGTTCTTCAACTCCAAAATAAAAATAAAAAATAAAAAACAGCACTAACTCTTTAAGCAAATTTGGATGCATGTTGTAGAGTTTTTCTTTAATATATATATTGACAATTGAAATACAAGTAGTTAGTTCAAATTTAATTAAAAATACAAGAAATATTAATTAAGAGCTACAATTTTATCCCTTGACATCCTAACCAACCAAAGGATAAGTTCAAAAAAAAAAAAAAAAAAAAAAAACCCAATTAATCAAACTTAATTCTTCCATCCCTGATTGGTTTGCACTAACTGAAATCCAAATGATTTATCCCAACGTTTTCATTATCAGAAAACCAAAACAACAAAATCTACAATTAAATCAAAAATGAAAAAGAAGAAGACTGCAACTTTGATCATCCAGAGCATAAGAACAAAAAGAAATTGGGAATGCTAACACCTAATGATGAGACGACTTAACAGCAAGAGTTTCCACAATGAAAAAGAAACTGAAAATAGTAAAGAATTAATTTAGAAAAAAAAAAAGAATAAATAATTTGAGAGTTTAATTACCAAAGTATTGAGGGAGTTGCTTGAAGTTGAACTGAATAGAGAATGAAGAAGGAGAGGCTGGTGGAGTTGAGATTTCTATTATTTCCATTTAGCGTACGTTTCAGGCTTTAAATTTCGTAATGCTTTTATTTATTTTTCTTTTTCACCCTCCTCAGTTAGAGTGGAGCCCACTCCGTCGACTAATTATAATCTGCAACGTGGTGGCCTATCCACCAATGGGTGTGCTATCCTACGCCGTTCTGAATAACTTTCATGTTGCCGTCCTACCAATCACAATTTAGAAATTCAAGGGACATCCTGTTGTCACTATGATCTGGCTCTGGGCCCCACTATCCACTTGCTTCTCAATCTTTCCACACCAGTTGATCAGGATTGCGCAAGCTGACCCCGTGTGAGTGCCCGCACCTGAACTCTTTCTGTTGGAAAATATAAACGTGTAATGTAATTTAATCCCTCGAAACGATTCGTTTTGCGCACCACTCGAGCAGAGGCAAATCTTCTAATCCGAATTATTGTTTGCGGAGGGGGCCTGATTCGTTGTTTTATTGTCTTTTTCTTTTCTATTAAATTTTGATAAAAAAAAGTTGTTGGATATTAATTAATATTAATATACATTGAAGTTCAAAAGTCAAATCTACCCTCATCATTAGTATTTTTCTTAATAATTCACTGTATTCCTTTATATTATATTAATTAAGTGGATAATGACGCAAAACGATAATGAATTCATAATCATTAATGAAAAACTCTCACTTTTGGTGTGAATTTGATGGTGCCCAATCAACACAAATCCTTCACCATCTTAACCAGATTTTTTTAAAAAAATATAAAATTTCGATCATTAGCTTAATGCTTATTTTCGACTAACCTAACCTAACATCTCTATCATCTTAACATCAACGTCTCTCAAAACATTAGGACCCTAATTATGTAAAGAGAGATTTAATATTCATAATGATTGATAGTGAATTTACAAATACATACAAAGTTAGTTGTGTTTTCATTTTTAGAGAAGTTAATTATGTATTTTCAATCTAAATCATCCTAAATGGATAAAAAATGTAACTATATTGGATGTGTTTTGGGTTGAGAATCAGTTGAGAAAACTATTTTCTCTTTACGTGCTTTTTCATAAAATAATTCTTAAAACTATTAAATTAAATTATTGGTTAAATTATAAGTTTTCTAAATTTTAAGTTGGGTTTAATATCTTTCTAAACTTTTAATTTTGTATCAAACAAATTTTTAAGACTTTATAAAGTGTTTTTTTTAAAGGATTTAAAAAGTGTTTCTTGAACTTTCATATAATATATATATTTCTAATAGATAATTTATTTACTCAACATTTCTTCAAATTCTGAGATATGTTTATACACAAAATTAAAGTAAAGAGATCTAGAAAATACTTTGTAATTAAAGTTAAAAAAACCTATTAACACTCATATGATAAAGTTTATTGGACTAAACTTTATCTATACACACAGACATAAAAACATACATCCAGAAAAACTTGTCCTCTCTTATTAAACTATTGTCTTACGTTTTTTTTTTTTAAAAAAAAAAAAATATTCAATAAATTTAAATTTTCTTATTTTAATTGTTAAAAAAATGAATTGAAAAGGAAATAAATCTAACCATGGCCAAGTAGAAATTTAATATAGTATTAGCTAGAGATAGAAATATTTTAATTTAAAAAACGTATACAATATTATTTCCTTTTCATATTATTAAAAATCCATGTATTGTAGTCTAGTGTATGAAAATTACTACTCAACCTCACAATGGATTAGAGAATAAATTAAAAATAATTCAAGTGATCATAACCATACGTTTTTTTTTTTTAATAGCAAATGACATTACAATAGTTGAGACATTTGAGGGATCAAACATCAACCTCTAGAATGGTAATCAACTTTGTTGCGACTTAATGAGAAGATTACTAATATGTGATATCTTAAACCATTGAACTACGTTAAGGTTGACGTCATCACAAAATTTTGACCTCATAGATTAAAAAAAAGAATTCACATATAATTAAATATCAAAATTATATATCAAAATGAGGAAAGTGGAGAGCTGCAATTTGATCCCCTTGGAAAAGCAAGGGAAGTTAGTGGTTTTGGAAGCAAGAAGGAGATAAGCGGAGCCATGTTTTTTAATTGGAGGAAGCACTTACTTCTCTGCTTCCGAATGGGTTGTGGATGATATTATTTTTTTGGGATTATTCCAAGTAGAAAACGACCTTGTGTACGTTAGTATTTGCACAGTTTCCCTGCATTCCGAATCTTCAATATTTGACAATATGCTCTCTATACAACCAAACAAGCTTTTGGTTCACAAACTGCCATTAGAGTGCAGCCAAATGAGGGGCCCCGCCCGGCCCCCACAATTTGCCCAAAATTCCATTGCTATTTGCTTTGCCGTTGACGACTCCTGATCCTCAAACCACACCGTAGATGTAGATGCAAATCTCTCTCTGCCAATAGTATACCACAATAATAATAGTATTCGGAAAGGCAGGCCCAATCAAGCCCATATTCGGGTAGGGTCACTGCCTCAATTCAACCTACGCTAAAAAGTAAGGGGGTGTTTGGTGGACTGAATAGGTTATAATAACTCCTTTATTATAACTTATTCAGTGTTTGGGGCATCAACAAAAATAAATGGTGAGATGAGTTATTTTTACCTCCGATTATTTTATCCACTATCATTCAACCCACCCGATTATTCTATCCACTTTCTATAGTAACTCTCTCCTCTTTTCTTCCATGCGACTCCTTGACTTTTCCGACGACCGTCGGCCGGCAAAGTTTCTGGCGACTTTTCCGACGGCCGCCGACGATTTTTCCGGCGATCGCCGGCGACTTTTCCGGCCACCGATTTTTTTTTCCTTTTTTTCATATTTCTTCTCATTTTCATCTTGAAAAATATAAAAAATGAAAATAAAGAAAAAAAAAAACATCGAAGGTTGCCGGAAAAGTCGTTGACAACATCAAAGGTTAACCAACTTAAAAAAAAGAATATTCAAACGAAATTGTATTTACCACACTCAAGTTTATTTCAAATGATTTTATTGATTAAAAAAAAAACTAATATGATTTTTGAACTAAACATTTACAATTTTTATTTTGGCAATACTAAAACTTAACATTTTTCTATACCAAATCCTAAACTTGTTTTGTAAAAAAAAAAACATAACCCTAAATCAAAGTGAATCGTATATCCTAAAAAAACTAGAAAAAGAGAACAGTCAATTTGAACTTTTGATTCAGAATCCCATGTTAAAACAGATCAGCACTCCAAAGACTATTTTATCCCAGACTAAAATAATCTGCATCCCAAACACAATTATTTTATCCTGCACCACAACCACAGATTATTTTATCTCAGACTATAATAATCTCCACCCCAAACACAGATTATTATAACGCCCAGACTATTATAATCTCAGATTATTATAACCAGATATTATAACCAATTCAGCATCCCAAACAGCCCCTAAAAGTTGTCCCAAAGTTATGTAATTTGGACTTTGAAGCCTCACACGTGTGTCAGTCATTATTGTATTTGTATGACCATAATGCTCCGAATGGAATGCCTTTTTAAATTAAGTAACTTTTGTTTTTGTTTTTTTTTTAGTTCAAGAAGTGAGGGATTCAAAACGTGGTCGAGAGTATATGTCAATTACACTTATTTTGGTTTTTTTTTTTTTTGAAAAGTAAACTTTTGTTTTTTGAAGTTATTTAATATAGTATATGTCAATCCTATATAATTGCGTCACTTTTTTTTTCCCTTTTACGCTACATGTAATACACTTGGCTCCCTCCTAATCCTATTGGTGATTATGATTTACGAAATGCCAAAGCGAGCTTAGCTCAGCGGTAATTGGCATGTACCCTCGACCATGAGGTCAGAGGTTCGAATCCTCCCACCCCCAAATGTTGATGTACTCAAAAAAAAAAAAAAAAAAAGATTATGATTTACGAAATTATTTTTCTTATAAAAATAGATGAAAGAAAATAAATAGGAAAAATTAAAAATTATGAACACAAAAATCATTATGAGGTGCTATTATATTCCATAGAAATAGCATATAGGAAGGAATCCGGTAGTCCATCCATATTTCATGAGAATCAAGATTTGTTTAAAGTCTTTTTCAAAAAAAAAAAAAAAAGATTTATTTAAAGTCAAAATACTTTAAAAAGCTATGTTTGGTTTAACATTTTAAGTATTTAATTTTGAAAAAAGATTACAGTGTTTGACAACCATTAAAAATGACTTATTAAAAAATGAGATTGAGAAATAAATCATTTTGAAAGAAACACTCGAAAGTAAATTTTTTTAAAAAAGTTTTTAAATATATAATAACTTATGTATAAAAACAGTTGTGAGAAAATATAACAAAAAATATAAATGTTTAAATTCTAAATGATTTGTATTCGCAAAAAACACTCAAATTAAAAGATATTCCAAATCAACTCTAAATATGATGGAGTTTGAATTTTTCTCTCACTCTCATTATTTAACTTTTATTTCACTAAAATATTTTATTATAAAAATTTAGCATCAAACACATGGGAGAAGGAAAATCATTTAACAAATGTGGGTGGATGAATTCAAACTTTGGACTTAAAAGAAAAGGCATTAATGCCGTGACATTAAGTTATGATTGAATTTAATATTATTCTCTCTCTCTTAATAATGTGGTATGGTATATAATAGTCAATATAAGTATACCTTAAGTGGCTATTTTTATTTTTTATTATTTTTTTTCTCAAAAAAAAAAAAAAAAAAATCTCCCACCCCACATGTCCAAAAAAAAAAAAAAAAAAAGTGGCATGGTAAAAGTGAACTTTTTTTTTTTTTTTTTTTTTTTTTTTTTTTTTTTTTTTTTTTTTTTTTTTTTTAAGCAAGAGTTAGAATTCAAACCCTCAAACCAGATTAAATCTTTTAACCATTAAGATGAGATATATCTAGTTTAGAGGTCCTCTTGTGATTCTTTGGATAATTTTAAATTTGTCAAAAGCTATTTGAATATTATAAATTGTGGGCTTTTTGGGTGTAAAATTGGCCTGGTATTTAATTTAAACATTTTCCTTTCATTTAAAAATGTGATAAAACTAGATTTTCTACTTTCCCCAATCGACATCTAAAATTATAATTAGATAAATACTTCAAAATTAACTTGAGATCAATCGTTTAGATGATTGATCAAAACTTAACAATTAACCAACAAGATATTAGATTTCTCAAAAGATAATTCTACTTTTTGAAATATTTTTAAAAGTAAAGTTAATGATTTTACTTTTTAAATTAAGATTTTATAAAACCACTTACCTGTGACTGTTTACTTTTTCTCAAGTAATTTTTAAAAATTGGAAATTTATAGAAAATTACACGATAATTTTTAAATAGATCCTCAGTTTTAAAAATTCGACTAGATTAAAAAAAACATATCGAAAAACTAAAAATAGAAAACTACGTATAAATAAGTTATATTCAAAAGTTGAAAAAGATTAGAAACAGAATGTTATTATATTTATCCGCCTTTAATTTCTTTTTGATTTTTGATAAACTAAGAATATCATATCAAATAAAAATTATGAGTTATTTTATTTTATTGTCACGAAAAAGGAAATTACAAAATCTAATAAAACGACGCTGTTACGGACTTACGGGTCCCCTTTAAAAGATCGAATCGCGACTCTCACTCCATTGGGGTTGGCGCCCGATGAATTGAAAAGCAAACAATTGCGACCTTTCCTTAAAGTCCATCATAGTTCTTTCTCTCTTGACTCTTCTTTGTTGTCTTTTCGCCAAAATCAGTCGCTAGGATCTTTGCGAGCTTTCATATTCTGCGTCAAACCCATTAAACTATTGTTTTCCAGTCTTCTTTTCCCATCTTTTTTAGTTTTTAAATCCCATTATTCACTTTCTCCTTCCTCCCATTCAGACTTGGAAGTTTGGACTCTTTCGCCAGCAAGCTGTGTGTCAACTATCGAGGTTTCTCACTCTGTTTACTAAATTGTCATTTATTTCCTACGTTTGTTAATATTTAAATCCGCTCTGATCATAGTCTGTTCTCATAATACCATGATTTCCTTGTATTTTAATCATTGTAATATTTGATTAAATTTGTCTTCGACATTGTGGAATCTCTCTGGTCTTTTTACTTTCTTTTTTGCATTGAAATCCCAGATTTTCTTCAGAGTATAGATACCAACGAAATTAAAATATTCATCTGCTAATTGATTTCTCCGCTATTTCTTCAAATTCAGAGTCGTGTTTTTGGTTTAATTTGTAATAACGGGATTGTTGTCAATCGCGAGAAATTTGTTTCCAGGTATGGAAAATCACCAACCCCGTTAATGATTTTCCTGCTAAAATTACTTCCGCGCATTTTGTGCTGGATTCTCCCTACATTACAGCTCATTTTTCCTGTTGTCCAACCTGTGTATTTATTGCTGCTCCTTCCTTCTAAATGATACTTTGCATATTAAAACATCGATCCCATTTGTCTTTCTTTTGTAATTCTCTCACTGTGTGATCATCATTCTTTTATTTCTTCAGTTTTTTTTCTTTACTTTCTTTATTGTTTGGGAATAGGGATCTACCATGACTGGTGCTAATGATGAATCTGGGCCTCCAGCGAGAACTGAGGTTTGTGCTTGTCCCTTATTTCCTCTCAAGTTTATGATTAATTAAGTAAAGTAGAGCCAAATATTTGGAAGGTAAGTTGCTTGATGGTTTTTATTTGAATTTTCTAAGCAGGGGAAGTACACAGCTCTGGCAGTTTGCTGGGTTCTCGGTTTGGGTTCCCTCGTTAGTTGGAACAGTATGCTAACTATATCAGATTACTATTATCAATTGTTTCCGGTAAGTGTATTAAAGCCAACCTTCTGATTCTGAATATGAGTTCTCTATTATAAACACTGATTATTTCTTGTGTTGTGTTGTTAATTTTAGTCAATCGATTAGTTTAATAGTTTGCATTTAGCTTTATAGAGCAGAATGTTTCCAAACTAGTGGGAAGATCTGAGACTTTCATCTTTTTCAATATTGATTTCTAAATTTTACTGATTACCCGACACAGCTCATAGCAGTGATTTATTTCATCACAAGATTATTTCTCCTGAAGAATTATGACCCTTTTGCTATTTTGAACTTTGAAGCATTATCATCCCTCAAGAGTACTCACCCTCGTGTATCAACCATTTGCATTTGGAACGATTGCGATACTGGCATATAATGAAGCAAAAATTGATACCCGATGGAGGAACATACGTGGATACTCTCTCTTCTTCATAAGTACTGTGTTGCTTATAGTTGTAAGTAATAGTGGCTGCTGCTTTCTAAATCAAGATGCTCATATTACTGCATTTAAGTTGAAATTCTCTTTGTTATTTGGTTGGTTAAGTGACACTGAATGTTGTTTGCTTCGTTTTCTTCTTATCTTCTGCAATAGTTGGATTTGGCCACATCTGGAAAAGGAGGGATTGGACCATATATTGCTTTGTGTCTCATTGTCGGTTCATTTGGAATTGCTGATGCCTTTGTCCAAGGTGGGATGGTTGGAGATCTCGCCTTGATGTGTCCTGAATTCATCCAGGTTTGTTTTTGCTCTTTTTTCTTTTTATGGGACGAGGATAAAGTTTGGATTTTACACCTACCTATGTATGCAATTCTTTTACAAGTTCTTTTGTCACTACAGTCTTTTATGGCTGGATTGGCTGCTTCAGGAGCTCTAACCTCTGGGCTAAGGCTAGTCACAAAAGCTGCTTTTGAGGATTTTCAGAATGGTCTTCGAAAAGGGACTAGTATGTCAATTCTATTCAATCACTCAACAATCAGCTTATAAATTGTGGAATAAGCATCATGTAGCCTGTTCTTGGCAATCAGTTTCTTTAAACTTTATGCAGTTCAAAGTATAACGTCGAGCCTCTTTCTATTAACAGTTGAACTTCTTTACTGGTTTATGCAGTGCTATTTTTAGCAATCTCTGCCGCTTTCGAGTTTGCTTGTGTTATTCTCTATGCTATGGTCTTCCCTAAAATCCCACTAGTGAAGTACTACCGTAAAAAGGCAGCCTCTGAAGGATCAAAAACCGTGTCATCTGACCTTGCCGCTGCTGGCATCCAGCTTCAATCAAACCCAGACGTATGACAATCTTCTCTATGTTTTTTTAACTATAGTAGCAAAAGAAAATCCTGATTCTGATTGATAAAGTTGTTTTAATGTTCACAGGGAGACAAAACCGAACTATTGAGCAAAAAGCAACTATTTCACATGAACATGGATTATCTTTTTGGTGTGTTTCTGATATACGTTCTCACATTGTCAATCTTTCCCGGCTTCTTGTACGAAAATACTGGAGAACACCAATTGGGTTCATGGTAGATGCTCTTGACAATTAGATATACAAACCTTGAATTTTCTGATAAACAATGAGACTCATATCAAGCGTCTTATGCTTCTGATATTTCAGGTATCCACTTGTGTTAATAGCAATGTACAATGTCTGGGATCTGGTAGGCAGATATGTGCCTCTCATCAACTGGCTTAGGTTGGAGTCGAGAATGGGCCTCTTGATCGCGATTCTGAGTCGTTTTCTGCTAATCCCGGCATTTTACTTCACAGCAAAGTATGGTGACCAAGGGTGGATGATCTTGCTCACTTCCTTCTTGGGATTGTCCAATGGCCATCTTACAGTTTGTGTTTTTACTGCAGCACCTAAAGGCTACAAGGTCAGTTGCAGCAAATAACTTAACATACTCAATTTGATATTTGAACACACATACATAAAAAGTAAGAGCATTACCATTCATTTTGACATTTTGTGGTGAATCTGATATTGAATTTTGTGTTTTGGTTTGTTGAAGGCACCTGAGCAGAATGCGTTGGGGAACTTGCTTGTAATGTTCCTATTAGGCGGCATTTTTGCAGGAGTTTCCCTTGATTGGCTGTGGATCATAGGAAATGGCAGCTTTTGAAGCTTCAGTTAAATTTCATTTGATGAACAAATCTAGCCATCTGCTTATGAATATGTCTTGCAGTTACAGGAAGTTTATTAGCTTAGCTTTAATCAGCCAATCCTTTTTTCTTCTCTTTTCGCATTTAGTTTTTATGAAATAAGAAATGGATCGATTAGATGTTTTTCTTTTTATTTTTTTTAACGAGATTATATATATACTTATCCTAATTGTAATTAAATCAGTTAGATTTTATAATAATATTGCGTTGGATATCTCTTCTCCTTTTTTTTTAGTTCAACAATTTCAAGGCGTAAAATCAAACTATTGACCTACACGATTTAATAGATATTGTATCCACTAAACTATCTTTCGTGTTCTATCTTTCCTCCAAAATTCAAACCTTTCAATAGTCAAATCACGTGTCACCACATACTTCCAAGTTCAAGGTTAATGTCTATGATGATATTTTTAGTGAATATATTTGTCCTTCGTGTGGTTTTTTATAACGGATAATTTTGGCCATTACCAATTGATAGTAATTTATTTAATTTTATAGGCAAGTGATGTAAAGTATTTTCAAATCAACTATTACCGATGGATAGTAATTTATATAATTTTATAGGTAGCGATGTAAAGTATTTTTTTTTTTTTTTTTTTGTTACATTACATCAATATTTTGGCAATTGATTTTAACGTTTTGTGACAATAAGAATTTAATTAAAAAAATGATAAAATTGAAACCCTTAAAAGATTAGATACCAAATTAAGGAAACAAAAATCTTTTAAGGGTTTCAATTTCATCATTTTTTTTAATTAAATTGAAACGCTGATTGGGCTGAATAATGCCCAAGAGAAAATTTTACATGGGATGATCAATTTTTGGGCCTATTGGGCTTTTAATGGCCCCACTCTCAAATCGTTATATTGACCCTCTCAAGTATATGATATCAGTCTGCACATTTTGGTTCTCTTTTTCGATTCTATCAGACTGCAACAACCATGTGCATATCAAAACCTTATTCTCACATATTCCACTCTCTTCTCCTTCTTGGTTGATTTTATTTCAAAAATTAAAAAAAGAAATTATCCAGTACAGTCATTTTTTTAAAAAAAACAAGTTGATATTTTTAAAAAAGCCTATTCCAATCAATTTTAGTTAAATAAACCCATCAGATCCTGACTCTTCAACTTAAAATGATAAAGATATCCCCTTCAAAATGGGTTTTTATTTTGGTAACAGAAGGAAAATAAGAGGAGGCCTTAGCATATTACTCAATCAGTGATCATATTCAAAGGCAAGCATAACACACAGAAATTTGTAAATTATTTTTCAACACCAAAATGAAAAAGCCTGTCTTTTTGTTATTTCTGTCCAACCAAACATAATCTTTAGTAAAATACCAAAAATAACATCATCTGTGATGAACCCCCAAAAAAAAAAGAAAAAGAAAAAAAGCCTCAGAGAAAACTCTATAAATGATAAAGAAAAGCAATTGCAAATGAGGCAATTTCACTTGGTAACTGATAAATTAACACCATATTTGGGATCCTAAAAGTAGAGTCCTATAAGCAAAAATTATCAACCAAACAGCATATTGAAAACAGCACAAAATGCCTGCTGTTACTTCTCCCACATAAGATCAGACATGTAAACAAACACATGCACAGAAAATTTTGGTTTCAAAAAACAGGAAATTGATTAAAAGAAATTTTAAAATTAAGAAGCTTTAGATTGATTTGGATGTAGAGAAGTGACTGGTTTGAGATTACTGGTTTTTAGCACTGAATTAGTCAAACTTTATGAGAAGATAAGCATGAATGTACAATTGAAAATCGAAATTAGTTTCAGTAATTTGATCCTAATCTGTGACCAATCAGGATTTCGGGTTTCCCGATTATTACGAATGTGCCACTTCCTTTCTTTGGGTTGGGACTTCCCTCTGTTTCGTTTTCCCTAATAAATGTTCATTATATTTTAACGCCCTCCTCCTCCTCTTCCTTTCTACTGCATTTTTTCTGCTGCTGCAGAGATTGGCTTTTTTGGGTTCTGGGTTTTGTTCATCCGATTGTTTTCTGCAGGGAAAATTGTATTGTTTTGTGAGGCCAAATGGAAGAAGATGAAGAAGCACTTCCGGACCATTTGCGGTGCAAGAGGACTGACGGGAAGCAATGGCGTTGCAAACGAAGAGTCATGGACAATCTCAAGCTCTGTGAAATTCACTATCTTCAAGGCCGCCATCGCCAGTGCAAGGAGAAAGTTC
The DNA here is from genome assembly GCA_017139565.1 of Luffa aegyptiaca. Taxonomy (NCBI): domain Eukaryota; kingdom Viridiplantae; phylum Streptophyta; class Magnoliopsida; order Cucurbitales; family Cucurbitaceae; genus Luffa; species Luffa aegyptiaca. The sequence goes on from CM029398.1 coordinate 52,186,714, forward strand.
CGGATTCTCTCAAACTTCAAAGGACGAACAGAAAATCGATTGAAACAGATTCGAATGTTGAGAACGTCGTAATTAGGGCCCCGAAAGCGGCAACACTGGCAAAACTGATGAAGAGGAAGAAATTGGCGGGGGCTACAGCGGCATTGGATGGGATGTTAAATAGAATGAAGATGAAGAAAGGGAGTATGCAGTTGGAGTTGATAAGGATGGTGCTGAGGAGGGAAGTGGAGAAGAGAAGAAAGAAGAAGGTGGTCGAGAAGGCGAGGAAGAGAATGAAGAACCAGGGTAATGAAATTGAGTTAGAGGAGAACAGTGATAAGGAGATGATGAGGCAATTGCCGAATGGACTTATGGCAATTTCTCCTTCTCCATCTCCTCTCCAATCTGGCAATGAAGGTTCTTCTTGCGGAATCAAGATTGGGGCAGAATCAAGGCCGGTTCAACAACGGCGATTTCGGTCCAAGAATGTCAATATTCTTCCAGTTGGCGACTTGCAGGTAAAGAGTTTTGTTTCTGTATGACTGATATGGTTTGATTGGGGATTCAATTTATTGATTTCAATGGTTTCCTCTATTTAGTTTTCGGCATTCTTTTTTTTTCCATAGGTTCTACCATACGGACGTAATGTGGGGAACTTGAGAAAATGTAAGAGGAAAAAGTGCCATTTGTGTCAGAAGAGTAGTTCTTGGAGTTTAACCCAGTGTTCAAGTTGTCAAAAAACTTTCTTCTGCATAGACTGCATCAGAGAACGGTAAGTGTTAGATATTTTGTTCAACTTGGGCAACATTGGTAATCATGAACTCTTAATCAGCAGTTGATTGGTTTAGTCCACAATGCCAGGGCCTTAATGCGCAGTAGGCTTTATTAAATAAAGATTTGTTAAAGGTAGTTAAGTTGCTTAGGTAGGTTGATACTAACGCATGAACCTATTTACTCATCAACCCGATTATTTCTTACAGAAAGCCATCCTTTTGAAGCTAGCAGATGTTGCTTTTCTTTTAATTTGTTCTTCTCCTCCCTCGAGCCAGTTGTTTGTATATCCCGTAGTTTTGATTTATGATACTTGTCGACCTTTCCATGAATTGGCAGAGCAGGACCAGCTCATTTTTCTGAGCATTGAATTGTATTATTGAGCAACAAGTGATAAAGAACTTTATTGGGAAAACTTGCACAAATTTCAGATTATAGAGCGTTGCACTGTAAGAGAACTGATGCTTTTAGACATCTTCATTGTTCCTGCAACCTTCCTAGATTTCACCAGAAGTTCTGTCAGTACTCTGAATAGAATTAAGGGAATGAAAAACATCTTTTATGTTTCACATTATGATCTGAACCTTCTACTTTCACCATTTTTCAAGATGTGATGATCCTTCAACTCAAGTTTATGGTAATGCAGGTACTTTGATACACAAGAAGAAGTTAAAAAGGCATGCCCTGTTTGCCGTGGGATTTGCAACTGTAAAAACTGCTCAACGTATCAATCTTTTCACACAGAATGTAAGGTCTGAAATGAAAGACTTATTTGTGTCTAGACCATGGTTCTTGTAAAGTTGAATATTGGTGCTTATCAGAAAATCAATTTCAGGATTTTTTGGGAGATGGCGTTGGAAAAATTTTACGTTTCCATTATTTGATTTGTGTGCTTCTCCCTATGCTCAAACAAATAAATGTGGAGAAGCACGCTGAGCTAGAAACAGAGGCCATGGTAAAAGGTAGTTTGAGATTCATCAACTTTTGGTGTTATATTAATTAATCCTGATTTAAATTGCACGGGGTGTTATTTGTCTGCAATTTCCCTTTCTGAATTTCTTGTATGCAACAGGCATAGAACTTTCTGAAGTTGATATCAAGCAGGATGAATTTGGCGGTCTTGACCATTGTTGGTACGCTCCTTCATATGCTGGAGCATTTTTTCTGAAAGATACTGGAATAATTAGTTGTTTACATACTTCTTTTTAATATTAACTTTTTTTGTCTTCTCATAATTGGTTTTGCAATTGATGTACAGCAGTAACTGCAAAACTGTTATTGTGGATCTCTACAGATGTTGCCCAAGTTGTTCCTATAATCTCTGCTTAAGTTGCTGCCGTAATATTTTTCTTGAGGATTCCAATGGAGTTTGTAACATGTCTATTTCAAAGTATCTTAATGGAAAGAAAACCTGTCTGTCTGATAGAAAGAAACCTTTGAAAAACAAGAAGTTAAATCCTAGTCTGTGGCTTCCTTCTTCCAAATCATTGCATAAAGGGAGAGTTCATAATAGTGTTAGACAATTTTCCTGTCCATCAAAAGAATGCAGCAGTTGCAGTCACAGCCTTCTTGAATTGAGATGTATTTTCCCATTAAGTTGGACTAAGGAACTTGAAGTGAGTGCAGAAGAAATAGTTTGCAGCTATGACTTTCCGGAGTCAGCTGATGCATCATCGCACTGTACTTTGTGCTTTGGTGAGGATCATAAGGTTGATGAAACTGAAGAGTTTCAGAAAGTAGCTTTCCGAGAGGATTCAAACGATAACTATTTGTATTATCCTAGCCTTCTTGACATCCGTCTTGATGACCTTGAGCACTTCCAGAGGCACTGGGTTAAAGGTCATCCAGTAATTGTACGTGATGTACAAGAGATTTCAGATCTGACTTGGGATCCAGTAGTTATGTTTTGTACTTACCTTGAGAGAACCATTACAAGATACGAAAACAGTACAAGTCTTCCAGAAGCCTCCAATAACTTGGACTGGTGTGAGGTCAGCATTTTCTCTAGCAAACTTTGTTAATGCAATATACCCATTTGCCTCTTTGTATTAGGATTTATTTTTGTTGGTTTCCGATGATTCTATCTTTTTTTGAAGTTCCTCTGTTTTGTACCTTTGAATTCTTCATGCAGGTAGAAATTGGCATTAGGCAGTATTTTATGGGTTCTCTTAAGGGGCGGACACACACAAACACTTGTAACAACATGTTAAAATTAAAAGGTTGGCTTTCTTCCCATTTGTTTCAAGAGCAGTTTCCAGCTCATTATGCTGAAATAATGAGAATTCTACCACTTCAAGAATACATGAACCCAATGTCTGGTCTTCTGAATCTAGCTGCAAAGTTGCCACAGGAAATTGCAAAGCCTGACATGGGTCCATGTGTCTATATTGCCTATGGATGTTCTGAAGAGCATGTTTTGACTGACTCGGTCTCCAGATTATGTTATGATTCGTATGATGTGGTATGCTTATTCTTTATTGGTCATTCATTAGAGTGATGATTTTCATTAAAATATTAGATGGGCTGTTAATTCTCTTTTTGTATGGCAGATTAACATTTTGGCCCACAGCACAGACGTCCCTGTCTCAACAGAACAACTTACAAAAGTTATAAACTTGCTTCAAAGGCAAAGGGCTCTAAGTGAGTCCTCCAATACCTCTACTAATCAGTCAAGTGTGGAGGAAGTAGAATCTTGTAAGGCTGGAGAAGAAACGCCCTTCAGCAAAAGGTTCGCAAAAGTACCCTGTTTTTCTGCATCTGCTGATCAAGTGTTTGCTCAGGGTATTAAGCGCCCTAGCATGACCTCTGATGGTGCTTATGACTCGGATCCTGAACCATTGATGCTTCAATGCAAATCTTCCCAAATTAACGAGACAACTGGAACTCAAAAGAAGCCTATGGAACAGACAAAATCCTCTCTCGTTGATAGAAACAATTCTTCAAAATCTTGTGGTGCCCAGTGGGATGTCTTTCGGAGGCAAGATGTTCCAAGGCTATCGGAGTACCTTCGAAGGCATTCTGAAGAGTTCATTCACAAGCATGTAAGCCCTGAACATATAGTGATCCATGTTAGCATGTGCTGATTGACTAATTACACGCTGTATCTCATGTAGGTTGTGCATCCAATTCTGGACCAGAGTTTTTTTCTTGACGAAACCCATAAATTGAGGCTGAAGGAGGAGTTTCGTATGTATTGTTTGATTTTCTGTTTCTCCCTTACTATCCTTCTGTCAGACACTGATGGAGTAATTAATTTTTTATGCCATTAGAAATTGAACCATGGACTTTTGAGCAAAATGTTGGAGAAGCTGTGATCATTCCTGCTGGATGCCCATACCAGATACAAAATCGAAAGGTCTGAAGAATACTGAAATTCTTTTACAAATTTCTTTTCTATTCTTTTAGGGCCTTCTAGCTGAACATTTACCGTTTCTTTAAAGCCCGTGATTTCATTTTGAGTTCTTATTAGCACCATGTAAAGCTTTGGATTTCTGTGAAAAAGTATAATCTATTAGTTTGTTTCAATTGTTCCCCCTGCAAGCTTTGCTCTTTCTGGTATGGGTTTTTAATTTTACATTTATCCCTTATGCAAATACCAATATAGAATTCTTTTTTACCTCACCTTTTCTAATTAATGGGGGGGGGGGGGGGGGGGCATATACAGGAAAATATAGCATTTTAACTCCTGCCTTTTTAGGGTAAAGAGTAGAGAAATACCTGTGTTTGGATTATTTTGACGATGTTCTTGTCATTGTTTTGTTTCTTGAGTAGAAAGCAGAACTATCCTCTTCTGATATATTTTATAATCTTACGTTTGAACTGCAGTCTTGCGTTCACGTGGTATTAGATTTTATCTCACCCGAAAGTGTTGGGGAAAGTATCCAGTTGATCGACGAGGTTCGACTGCTTCCAGAAAACCACATAGCAAAAGAGAAGACATTAGAGGTTAAAATCTCGTCCATCCTAATTAGAAATACATACACTAGTCATTATTTAAAGTCACCTTTGTTCTCATAGCAGGTAAAAAAGAGGGCTCTCGATACTATTGATGCAGCAATAAAAAAAGTTCGGGAGCTTACAAATGCACTGCAAGAAGTACCCCATTGATTGTGTAAGGTTAGTATTTTTTTTTTCTCTCTTTTATTTTTCTGGTTGAGCATTCTTTACCTACCATTGTTGGTGGCTGATATGTATCGAATTGGTTGATTTGATACTCAATTTGACACACTTATAGAATATCTTTGGCATTCTGTTGTTCAAAATCTCCTGTCGTTGAAGATGAAAACATACTACTCCCCACGTTACTAAAAGTTGTAGTTTCAAGGTTACCTTTTTACTCAAATCTCAAAATACATGATGGACCAATTATCTAAATTCTAAGAGTTCTATAACAATACCGAAGAAACTTTTGCCATTGTGCCGAGGATTGTGACCCCAACTTTCATTTCGTTTGATGTGTTTCACTTCTCAAATTTCAGATGATTCAAACCTTTATCTTTTGGTCGAGATATATGTCTTAACTACCTGAATACGATTCAAGTTGGTAGGATGAAAACTTGGTTCAAATCTTAAGGACACGCTCCTCTTTTACTGGCATTCAAGTTGCTTTGAGTTGAAGCATTTTGGGTTGCAAAGCCTGGCTAACTCATACTTTTGCGAGTTTCTTCTTAATTTAAGAAGGTAATACTAGATTAGGAAATAAATGTGTATTTCCACAAACAAATTAAAGAACATTGGTATTTTTTGTTAACATCATGACAGCAAATCAACTTGTAAATAAATAAAGATGGTAGACTCATATAACTATAAGTTCTACATCTTGTTATTAATATTTATATTCATATTTGTAACATTTTTGTTGAAGTTTTTAGTGATATTTTTTAAATATATATATTATGTCAACATTCAGAAGTATACCAAGCCACACAAGCAGACTTTTTTTAGCGCCCACGATCCATATTAATGTCGAACAATCTAATTAGAAAGCATGGCAATTTTTTAAGTTCAACAACATTTAGGGGTAGGGGGATTCGAACCTCTGACCTCTTGGTCGGAAATATATGTCAATTAGTGCGAGCTATGCTCGTTTTGGCAAAAACATGACAATTGAAGGAAGGAAAAGGTAACACTACACATTTGTTGATTGAATTCCATAATCATAGGAACGATGTTCTTTTCTAGTACGATTGTGTGGTTTTTAACATTTTATTCTTTGAGGTTTGAAAAATAGTATTAAATGGTCATGGACTAACATAAAGGATATGACACTTACTGTACTTGTTGACTTAACAAACTTAATATATTATATATATTTTTTTTTATTAAAAAAACTTAATATTATTTTTATGACCACATTATAAATTTATAATGTGACAATATTCTCTCCTCTCATATGCTAAAAAACTCATTCTAGATTTGATCTCGAACAAGATTATGGAAAGATTTTATTTTGTTGCACCTTTTAGACTGATTTGAAATGTGAGTGAGTAAAAAATAAAGGGCTTTGAGGGAATGAGTTCAATCCATGGTGGCCACCTACCTAGGATATTTAATATCTTACAAGTTTCCTTGGCAACCAAATGTAGTAGGGTCAGGCGGTTGTCCCGTGAGATTAGTCGAGGTGCTCGTAAGTTGGCCCGGACACTCACGGATATCAAAAAAAAAAAAATGTGAGTGAGTAATAATTTTATTCCTCGTATGGAATGAGGACTATTCCATATTTGGTATTGAAAACCTTGAGAATAAAGATTCATGAAAATCAATCCACTATCATCGCAACGAAGTCTTGCTTAATCAAGGCTGTGTTTGGCGTTGATTTTGGAGTCATCAAGTGATTATAAAATAATTTTAACCGTTTTTAGTGTTTGGTAAATCTGATTATAAATTAATTTATATAAAAGTAATTTTTGAATTACGTTGATTTGCTAAAGCCATTAATAGTAGCTTATTGATTTAGTTTTCCTAAAAATCTGGTGGATTCTCCAATCCCATACCTACACGTTGTTGAGACATGATTCACTATTCAATTATCTTATTTCAATACGTTTGAATTTGATTTCTTCTAACTATTTTTTAGGATTGAAATAACATTTTTTTTCTTTTTTCTTTTTAATCAAAATATAGAAATATCTAACATAATGTTATACTTTAAATCATATGAAATTAAAATTAATTGTCTTATTATAAGAACTTTGAAATCATTTAATTCAAAAAAAAAAAAAAAAAAAAAAAAAAAAAAAAAAAAAAAAAACTTTGAAATCATATAACAACCTAACATTATACAATTATTGAAATATTATTAATATTTTGGTTATTATTATATGTAAGTTGCAATAATCTAGTATTAATTTACTAAACACCTGAACCTGTTTTTTCCTCTAAGCTATTACCAAACACTAGTTTACTTCATACTACACAACTAACAACAATTATTTTAAAAGCGACCGCAATCCTAAACTAAGCCTAACTCACCTCTCTTTTATGGTTTTTTACCTTTTGTTCTTACCCTTCATTTAATTTATATTTCTAACTCCTTTTCCTTTTTATTTTTTAAATAACTTTTTTTCCTTTTTAACTCATCTAAAAGACATAGACTACATGTTCTAATTTTTGAATACTCACCCTATCATATTGTTAACTAAAAAAGGAAGGTTAAAAAAAACATCTAATGTTTTTTTCTTCCTCCCTGGCCGTGTATATATATATATATATTAGTAAAGAAAGCTTAAAAAGAAAAAAAGAAAAAAAAAAATAATAGTGGAGTGATAATATCTATATTTTCATAATTGAAAGCGAAGTTTAGCTCAATTGATTAAAGCACATAGGTTTAATTCTCAAAAGCTTACCATTATTGTATACTTGAGGGGAAAAACATCACCTTTTAGAAAAATACACAAATAGTAAATGATAATGAACTCAAAAAATGAAATGAAATAAAATAAAATAAAATGTTAATGAAACTCAGTTATAAAAAAACTGAAAATAGTATTAAAAGAAAAAACAGATGACATGCTTAATCTTTTAACTTTCAATTTATATCTAATGAGTCTTTAAATTTTAGAAAATATATATTAAATTCTTAAAAATTTCAATTTTGTGTTTAATAAATCTTTAAATTTCCAATTTGTGTGTCAATAGTCAAACTTGGATGGTCATATACTAAACTTATAATTTAACCTAAAAAAATAATCTTTTACAACCATTTTTTTCGTTAAATAAATTTATAAATTCAATGTTTTTTTCCTCAAACAGAGGAGGAAAAGCAAGTTATTAACTCCAATAGGACACCTGAAATTATGAATTAGATTTATAACACCGTACATTAAAGGGTTTGTTGAATGATTTAAATCATTACAAGTATTATAATTAGAGAAATCATTTGCTGCAATTTATGTAAGAACAATCGTAAAATGAACAAAATTATTACACAATCTCGTATGGAAATCTAAAGACTCAGTCTACTGATATACAACTACACTAACTACACTGTAAGGATCGTGCTTGAACTCCACTGCACAACCAAGAGAACGGGTCTATTAAAAAACCACGAGCAGGAAACTCTTGTTTACCAGGAGCAGCGACATGCTAACTTTACATTGACAAATACAATATAGTCAAAAGAATTGGGCTCTTACCACATTATTTGGTTTACTCTCATCTACCGCTTTTTCCCTCAGTTTTGAACTTTAAAAAAAATCAAAACAAAAGCTTCGTGGAAAAATGATGTGAATGAATACCAAGACAACTTGAATAACGAGGAGCAAGCTTATAGTAAATAACTTCGCCTTTACATTGTCAAAATTGTTTTGTTGGAGCAGAGACAGCCAAAACCCATCCTACGGTGCCATCAATCCTTCAATTGTGTAGGAAAGAGACTTCGCCCAATCAGCTCTTAGTAACAGCGTTTGCAGTGTTTGCATCACATTATATTCAGGATCAAGTTTCCTCTGCCAACCCTATTCAAATGAGATACACGTATCATCCGAGTGTTAGCCAATTTCAGGGTAGTCAACATAACATGATCTGAGTAATCGAAGTTAAGAGGTGAGCACAAGCCGTTGGCCCCATTATATACACATGACTAGGCAGATTGAAGTCCACTATTTTTCCTTAAAGAATAACAAAATCAGTTACTCTATAAAATAGGACCATCTCCAAAAACATACTAAAAAGACAATAAAAATATAAACCGAGTAATCCAAGATAAGAACAAATTTTGAATTTTTTGTTAACAGTGCTTGGGTCAAATTTTTACTGAAAAATTGTTCTCAGAAACAGAAAAAAGCAAGACAATAAATTCCATTGTTCAAGAAGGGGAGAAGAACATGGTGGACTAATTTTACAAAATTCAAGAGATCTCAAGAAAAAAAGAAAAGGGAAGGGAACATGTCTAGTTTGTGAATATAGGAAAAGCGGACAGACCGTACCTCAAGAACCAGCGTTGTGACCATCACAGTGCAGACATTTCCATCAATATTGACTCTATAACGCCTCACTTTCTCTAGTAATTGCTGCATGGCTTCGGCAGGATGAACTAGATCAGCTTCTGGAGTAGCCCAGAAGGCAAACGCCTCCGTCACTTCCTGTAAGCAGGAGATCAGAAATACTCTCACAAAAAACAGAAAGAAAATCTACAAAAGAAATATTCAAATGGTAAAAACATCCCAGTTCATATTTTACACAGTTTTAACAAAAAAACAGAAACATAACGCCACAAGCCACACAAGTAGACTTGAATATTTCTTACTTCTTGACAATATTGAAGATACACAAAGATTAATCCTCAAGAATAAAATAACCTAGAACAAGAAGACAAGTACTCCTTGATTTAAAAAAAGATAAAGTAAAATAAAATAGAATACTACATAGGTAGGGCTAAAAATTTGCTTGTTCGCCACTAGGAAGTGACCAACAAACCAAACAGTTGATTCCACATTGAAGGATCTAACTACAATAATTCCAAAAGCTCAAAAATAATAGAGATGCACATCGTCTTACCTCAATAAATGCCTCTGGATCAGGGCAGTTTTGTTGTTTGGATAATCTCAGGGTGCACTCTGCTACAGTGCGTCCATCCCTTCGGGCAACAGCCTTAAAAAATTCTAGTAAATTTACTCTATCATTTCCAGAAAGTTCAGCAGTCATGCCTACATCAAGGAAAACAACATGCGGCTTTGAATTGAAGAGTCGCTTCCTAGGGGATTTTCCATGAGACACCCTGACAAGGATATTTCCAGGATGCATGTCTGCATGTATAAAGTTGTCCACCTGAAAAGTGGACATTTGACTAGCGTTAGAATCCAGAAAAGTGCAATGCTAAATAATGAAGCTATGGAAGAGTTGGACAAAAATTACAGATGCAAAAGACAAACGCATCCAAGAAATTACAGATACTAAATAATGAACAAAATGCTTTTTGACCAGATAAAAACACACACGATTCAAAATGAGGAATAACAATCAGCAACGCTGCAGAAATGCACAAGTTACATTACCAGAAGCATTTTAAGAAGCGCATGAGTCCCAATGTGTGCCAATGCAGACTTGAGTCTCTCATTTCCTTCAAGCTCATCAACGTAGTGTGAAACACTTTCCCCATGTTCATAAGTCTCCACTAAAACAGCAGGATGTACGAGGGGATATACAGGTTTTGGAAATGAAACATCCTTCCACTGTCTAAAATTATAAATAAAGCGGCTCAAGTGAGCAGCTTCCCTTGCAAGGTCAACTTGAGACATCATAAAAACCGCAAATTGTTGCACGCTTTCATCCAATCTCAACCACTTGAGTGTAGGAATAAACTTTGAGATTTTTGCTACCAAGTCAATTATAATGAAATCTCTCCTAATTGATTCGCCAACTCCAGGATGTCTAACTTTTACAGCAACTAACATAGGCTTCACTTGTTGACCAGGATAACGAAATTTCAAATAAGCTCGATGTACTTGAGCAATACTTCCAGATGCTACAGGTTTCTCTTCAAATTTCTCAAATATCTCAGAAAGCTTTCTACCAAAAGCCCGTTCAATAGTTTTTCTCGTGTAGGCAAAACTATGCTCAGGAGCCTTAGTATGAAGCTCTGATAACTTGGTGCATAAGTCCCTAGGGAAGAGATCTGGCCTTGTTGCTGCCCACTGACCCCATTTAATGAATGCTGGACCACCTTTCTCCAGTGAACGGTGAACAACTTGAAGCCATAGTCTCCTGAAGCTATATCCAAAGGTATCCACAAATGGAGCCATCAATATGCAAGGTGAGAACAAGATTGCCAGATAAAGCGCTCTGAGTAATAATATAAGGACTTCTAATGTAGAATGTAGTAGTGAAATCATGTGGGCATGTCCATCTTGTGCACGGACATATAAAGAATTATGAGATGGATAATGGCCTGCATTTGATAATGTTCTTTGGGCACGTGCTAGCTCCCCACATGTGAAAGCAAACGTACCAGGAACTATCAGGTAAGAACGAGAAAGGGCCAAGATAAATGCTTGAGCAGCTTTGTTTATGGTGGGAAAAGTACGGCCATCAGAAGAAATCTTGTAGGGAAACCTTTTCCAAACAAACTGAACATGATGTTTAACAACGTTACTGGCTGTGAAAACTCCGAAACTTCTGCAATTACTAGTCCAGCAAAAACTTTTCCTAGTGCAGTGCGATGGGAAGGAAGTATAATGTGAGAACAATTTATTATGAAAGAGAGGCCCTACTGCAACAACTGTCCCGCTCTTCCTTGCTTCTAAATGGCTCAGTCTTTGGCTTGTAATAAGCGAACGTGCTGTCTTCTTTATATTCCCCAGCATCAAATATCTGCAAGAATTGAAATTAGTTTAGCAGCAAGGTATGATACCTAATTTGACAGCGGTAAATGTTGGGTTTAAATAGGTAATTCATGTTCATATTCTCCAAAATAATAATAATAGTAAAAAATCATAATTCATGGCTTCCACAAGAATGCATAGTAATAAATTAGGTCAGTGATGTATCCATATTAACAAAAATATCGACTGTTAAAAAGATTCCAGTAAATTACACTTTCTAAAATATAATAAATTAGAATTAATAACCGCGCAGCAACGTTCTACTATAGATTATAGAAGTCAAAAACTAAACAAGAAGATGCCAATGCTCCGGTACGCCGTATGAGCGGCATTGTGGCATTGTCGAAAAGTATAGGACCTAAAATCACCATTCTATAATAAAAGGTTCCAAACGGACATAAATCCAGATACATGCAAAGAATTGCGAGATTAATAAGTTCACGCCCAAACTTATGTTTCGTTTACAGAAGATTGGAAGCTTCGAAAATACAGGAGAGCCGAAAAGTTTCAACGGACAAAGGTCATGCACGACATGAGACCATGGAAGAAATATATATACCCAATATATCAAAATACGAAGAAATTTTACTATAAGATCAAAAGACTCAGGACCTCGACATGGTGATCGAAAACTTGATGAGGAATGGATCCGGAAATCATGCGCAGGTGGTGAAAGATTCCTGCCAGCATTTTTTGAAGAATTCAACCTTAGACAATCTCCTTGAGCTTGGGCATCACCGAACAGCGATTCGAATTTTTAGGGTTTTTCAGAAAGCTGAATTACCGAAACGATGCAAGAGGTAGAGGAAGAAAGACAATGGGCCGAAACTGAAAACGTCGTCGTTGCCTACGTTAATTGGGCCAGTCGCAAGGCCTAACTTACCGTTTCTCTTGGGCTTTACTCGACACAAATGGACATTTGTGAAATATTGGGCCAGTCTCAAGGCCCAACTTACCATTTTTTTTAAAAAAAAAAAAATCATTACTGGACATTTTAAAGAATGATGGACAAAAAAATATTCGCGAGAAGACAGTGAGAATGATCCACCTAAGTTTTTAAAAATGTTTTCTTCATCTAAGTAAATTTTTTTTAAAATAGAAAGTCATAAATAAATTTTAGAGAGCAATAATAACAAAATGTTTGGAGAAGAAAATTTTAGAGAGAGACGGACAGGGACAAGTTTTTTTAAGAGAAAAAAGTTTGAAAGTGCTAAATAAATTTAGAAAATTAAAATTTTAAAGATTTTGTTTAGAGAAATTAATTTATTTTTTTAAAAAAAAAAAATAACGTAAGTAATATTTTAAACAATAAGAAAATTAAAGATAAAAATTTTGAAGCGAATGAAGTTGGAAAAGGAGGAAAAGAATGAAGAGAACTTTTTTTTTTTAATTGGAAAGAATGAACTTCTAATGTAGAACGTAGTAGTTAAATATGGATTTTAGAAACAAGAATTGTAGAGAAAAATAACTTAAATTTTCCACAATATTTTTAATCCTGAGTCAAACTTCAAAGAAAATCCAAGTCTAATAATTTTATAATTATATTTTTTTTTTCGACATGTCAATTACAGCTGAGCTTGTTCGCACGTAACTTCGGGGATGGAGACACGTGGAATAAACAATATATTTTTATTAATGTTGTATGCGTGTGGGTGTACAATCTCTAATGTTAATCCTCTGATTCTCTCTCTTGTGTGTGAATGTGTTTCACTCGAGGGCTGGAATGCTTGATCTCGAGTCTGAAGCTTTAATGGATTCTTGAAGCTTGAAGTCTTCCAGTCTTGAAGGAGTCTTCAGTCTTCCAGAAGTGTTGATGTCCTGAAGAGTTTTTGATCTTCAAGGAATGTTGAAGTCTTGAAGAATGTTTGGTCTTCAAGAAGTGTTGATGTCTTGAAGAGTCTTTGATCTTCAATGAGTGTTGAAGTCTTGAGGAGTGTTTGGTCTTCAAGAGGTGTTCAACACTTGAATTATATGGATTGCAGAGAGTCTTCGGTATTCAGACTTGGTGGAATCTCTCTGAATTCTTTGGTTCTACTTGAGAGCTTTAAAATTCTAAACTCTTGTCTTTGTGAGAGTCTAGAATTTCTGAACTGTCTACAATTTTTGAACCTTTGAAATTGAGGAGAACCCCTCTATTTATAGAGTTCTCGCTGGATGGGCCCTGGTGACTTTCGGGCCTAACAACTTGGGCTTGGGCTTTATCGGTCTTGGGCTCAACCATTTTAGTCTTGGGTTTGGTTCATATTTGACCCAAAACCATATGACCCAGACATTTAAAAGACCGAAATTTGATCCAATTAATTATTTTGTTAATTAATTGGTCAAATTAATTAATTTGATCAAAATAATTTATTTTCTAATTAATTGATCAAATCGAAATTTGGCTCTTTAAATTTATAATTGGCCAACTTTGTCTTCAAATTAAATTTGGGACACATGTCATTTTATAATTGGTCCCAAATTTAATTATTCGTAATTTTGTCATTAATTTTAGATAATGACGTGGCAATTTGTGATTGGACAAAATTTCTCCTTCAACAAATGCCCCCTTTTCGAGATTTAGGCACAAGTTATATGGGAGTGAATCTCGAAAAAGATATTTTGGAATAAAAATGCAAGACATTTGTTCTTGACTTTGAATCCATTTGGTGTGTCAATTAAATCAAAATATGAATTTTGGTCAAAATTTTGATTTTTTTTTTTTATTTGACACACTTTTATTGCCAATTAATCAAAATTTGAAATTTGGTCAAAATTTTGATTTTCCTTATTTGGCAGCAAACTTTTATTTGAAGTTTGGGCAGAATTTGGTTTATACCCAAATTTTGATTTGAGGTAAAATCCTACCCAATTTTAACTTGCATTTGGAATAGAATTTGAGGTTTGGACTCTGGTCCATTTGGGATAAAATTTGGATTATGCCCAAAATTTAATTTGAGGTAAAATTCTATCCAAATTTAACTTGCATTTGGAATAGAATTATGTTATTCTCAATTTTGGAATGGAATAATCAAATTTTGGATTTTTTTTTATCCAGATTTTGAATTTTACCTCATGGGTAAAATTTGTGTTTACTCAAATTTAAATTCAACCTAGAGATTTCAGGTTGATTATGAGTTAGAATGATTTCAATTTGAAATCAAGAAATCTCAAATTCAAATTTGATATGGGAGAATAAAATTTATGATTTTCTTGGTCAAAATTCTTGCAACATATACGTGGACAGTTTTCACCATTTTTTTAGATTTTGGAGTTGCACATACTTCATCCATGGGTTGCTCGTCAGGGAGATTTTGAAAAGAAAATTATGTGCAAATTAAACAATCTTCCATGAAGGTATGCAATAGTCCTTGGCAACGATTTTATGAACTTGATTTTTTGGTGAGGAAATCTTTTGGAAGATGTGTGGGCTTTAATTTTTCTTAAACCTTGAGTCCCACATTTTTGTTAGGTTTTGGCAAAATATTAGAAGGGAGTTTGTCCCACATCGGAAAGGTTCAAGAAAGTGATGAGCTCCAAGTACTATAAGAGGAGCCTATGGCTTTGGTTTCAAAGCATCCCATTTTAGAATCACTTTAAGCATCACATTTCAGAATCACTTTAAGCTTGTATACTCTAATAGGGTGAGTGGTATAAAGCCAGGGAGCATTCAAGAAAGGATTCAAGTAAGAAACTTTCTTCTCTTTTTTTTTTTTTGAAATTTTGTTTTTTTTTCCTCCTTTTTTTTTTGAATTTTCGTTTTTTTTTTTTTTTCGTTTTTTTTTTTTTTTTTTTTTTTAACTCACGACACCTTGCCTATATTTCAATTACAAGCACAGTGCCTTCATCCACCATCCAAAAGGTAAGTACGTAGGTAAGTGATTTTTTTTAAGGCATACATATCCTTGTTGTCTTCAATTTGCAGGTATAATGTCTTTCAACATTAGTCCAAGGACATATGACGTCTTTGGACTTTATTGCTACCACGCTCTCCGGCCCAAGAACACACGATGTCATTCCCACTTGGGTTCCTTTACCGCTGCCACATCTTTCAGCATGAGTACAAGGACATGTTCCTTGTACTTTTGCCGCCGCCATGCCCTTCAGCACAAGTACAGGGACATGTTCCTTGGACTTGTGTCACCGCCCAGCCTTTCAGCACGAGTGCAGGGACATGCTCCTTGGACTTGTGTCACCGCCCCGCCTTTCAGCACGAGTGCAGGGACATGCTCCTTGGACTTGTGTCACTCCCCCCTTTCAGCACGAGTGCAGGGACATGCTCTTTGGACTTGTGTCACCGCCCCGCCGTTCAGCACGAGTGCAGGGACATGCTCCTTGGACTTGTGTCACCGCCCCGCCGTTCAGCACGAGTGCAGGGACATGCTCCTTGGACTTGTGTCACCGCCCCGCCGTTCAGCACGAGTGCAGGGACATGTTCCTTACTTTGGGACATGTCCTTGGACTTGTGTCGCCGCCACACCTTTCAGCATGAGTACAGGGACATGTTCCTTACTTTGGGACATGTCCTTGGACTTGTGTCACCACCACGCCCTTCTGCATGAGTACAGGGACATGTTCCTTGTACTTTTTCCGCCGCCACGTCTCTGCATGAGTACAAGGACATGTTCCTCGGACTTTAGAAAGTAGCGCAACAGCGCAGCAGAGCGTAGCATGAAGACCTTCGAACTTGGAGAAGGAAGCAGCGCAGCGTGAGAACCTTCGAACTTGGAGAAGGAACAACGAAGCAGTGCAGCGTGAGAACCTTCGAACGTGGTGAAGGAAGCAGTGCAATGTCAGAACCTTCAAACCGCGAGAGAGAAGGGAGCAGCGCGCAACAGCAGAGGGTGCAAACTTTCAAACTTGGAGAAAAAAGCAGCACAACAGCGCAGCGTGAGAACCTTCGAACTTGGTGAGGAAGCAACACAACAGAGCAATGTGGGATCCTTCGAACTTAAAGAAGAAAGTAGCACAACAACGCATTCTAGCGTAGCATGAGAACCTTCAACCTTGGAGAAGGAAGTGGCGTAGCGTGAGAACCTTCGAACTTGGAGAGAAGGAACTGTATCAACGTGTGTGAAAACCTTCGAACTTGGGGAGAAGGAACTGCAACGCAGTGCATGAGAACCTTGGAGAGAAGGAACTACAGCGAAACACATGAGAACCTTCAAACTTGAGAGAAGGAACTGCAGCGCAGCAATGTGAGAACCTTCGAACTTGGAGAGAAGGAACTACAGCGAAACAGCGTGAGAACCTTCGAACTCTGAGAGAATGAACTACAGCGAAATGCGTGAGAACCTTCGAACTTGGGGAGAAGGAACTGCAGCGAAGCGCATGAGAACCTTCGAACTTGGGGAGAAGGAACTGCAACGAAGCGCGTGAGAACCTTCGAACTTGGAGGAAGGAACTGCAGCGGAGCGCGTGAGAACCTTCGAACTTGGGAGGAAGGAACTGCGAACTTAGGGTGAGTGGAACACCGGACTTGAGGAGAACGAGACATCAAATTTGGAGGAATGAAGTCTTCTTTTATTCATCCAACTCGTAGCTTCACATTCATAACGGTGCACAACTTCCATTTGCTGCGTTGCCCCCAGTAGTGATGAGTTTCTTCATTTGTCTTATCGTGCTTCAATATTTGTTACATTTTTTTTTATTTGCAGAGACTGAACCTAAAGTTTTCTTTAAGCTGCCTACGTACCCTTTGACGAAAAGGGATCAAGTCATAACGTAGTTCAAAATTTTTGCTCTCACCTTTTAAGCTCGTGTGGGCTAGGAGCATCATGCAGTTTAGGCTCTTGCGATAATTAGTTTTTTACATTTTAAAAGCCCTTATCTTCATCATGGTCTTGATCAGATCCTTGACTTGTAGGATTGGTCAAGATAATGAGATTTGGTTTCACCTTCAAGGAACCTTCTGTATTTATGAGAACAGAAAACTTCCTCTTCATAAGTGACGGGATACTACTATGAAGCTTCTCGTCGTTGTTTACTTCATCGAAAAGTTTCAACTCCAAGTTGTCCATCTTTCTTTTAGGTTGATCGTTTGTTACTTTTAGGTTGATCGTTTGTTACTTTGAGGCGATCAAAGACAGATGTTGAAAATTGGTTTTTCTTCGATGTGGAGACACCTAGCCTTTGGAAAGCCGAAGGTCGAGTGGAGGTGGACACCGAACATTGATGTTCTTCTTTTGTCGCGGCCATACTCATTCTCTGGAATACCGAAGGACGAGTAGTTGGAGGCTTGATGCGATCGAAGACGGAGGTCCTTTGTTCACCCTTCTCATAATTGTCAACTTCTTCTACGTCGATGCAGTAGGAAGTCACAAAGTTTCCTTCTTCCTTTTTGTGGAAAGTTTTGGAGAAGAGTTCCTTTGCAATCACCGGTTGTCGAGATTGAGAAAACTCTTTACTTCTCTGCCTCTTAGATTGAAGCTTCTTGAGACTCTTTTTTTTTTTTTTTTTTATGTTTGTCCTTTCCTTTGACTGTAGCATGATTCGATTGAGCTACTTCATCAAGGCCGAGCTCAATTTTTCCTTCCTTAGCTAGCTTTAGAATTAAGTCCTTTAGGACGAAACATCTTTCCACTGGATGACCAATAACTCGATGATACTTGCAATACTTAGGATCATCGACTTTCTCCATCTCTTCTGGTCGTTTACACTTAGGAAGCTCTATCAGTTGCGCTTCCAGTAGTTGTTCTAACATATCAGGGATGTCGGCATCAGGGAAAGGATAGATTTTCTTCTGTCTTTCCTTTAAAGTTAAGTGATGCGTTCCATTTGTTTGTCGCTTTTCCTTTGAAGACAACTTGGGAAGGGTTGTGTTTACAACCATAGATTCTTCTATAGTCTCTTCGTCATTCCTTCCTTCTTTCCTCATGTTAGGGAGTATAAGGTCTTGGTTTTTTCGACTAGCAATACTTAGCTCCATATCGTGGGCGCGAGTTGCTAGTTCTTCAAAGGTGCGAGGCTTTATACCTTTAAGGATGTAGAGGAGTTCCCAGTGCATGCCTTGAATGCACATCTCAACGGAAGAGAGTTCACTGAGGCGATCTTTGCAATCTAGACTCATGGCTCTCCAGCGATTTATATAGTTA
This sequence comes from Luffa aegyptiaca, assembly GCA_017139565.1. NCBI lineage: Eukaryota > Viridiplantae > Streptophyta > Magnoliopsida > Cucurbitales > Cucurbitaceae > Luffa > Luffa aegyptiaca. Next base: position 52,205,357 of record CM029398.1, read on the forward strand.
ACAACGAGTTCACCTTTTCGTTGTTTAGTGTTGGTGAGCTCGAACATGCTAACGGTTCGTCTAGTGCTGTAGAAGCGATTCAAAAACTCTCTTTCGAGTTCCTCCCAACTGTCTATTGACTCAGGTTCTAGATCAGTGTACCAGTCAAAAGCATTTCCTTTAAGTGTTCGAACGAACTGTTTGACTAGTAGGTCCCCTCGTGTACCAGCATTCTCGCATGTCTCAACGAAGTGGGCAATATGCTGTTTAGGATTGCCCTTTCCATCAAATTGCTGAAATTTCGGTGGCTGATACCCGATTGGCGTTCTCAAGTTATCAATCCTCTTAGTATAAGGTTTGGAATACAAGAGGGAATCTTGAGTAGGTCCACCGTACTGAGCTTTGATACAGTTTGTGATCATATCTTGAAGCTGTTGGATGGATAGTGAAGCAACTGAAGCAGAACACTGTGGCTGATCATCTTGCACTGTAGTCTTTCCTTTGTCATGATTTTTTATGACTTGGGTTTGACTTGATTCGGCTATATGTTGGTTCTCAATTTGGCTCTTTAGTTGCGCGATTTGAGAATCTTTTTCTTCAATCGCCTTCATCAAGGTGTTGATGTGTTCCTGCATCTCAGCCATTCTTTCTTCCGTAGTTCTTGTCTCAGTCATCATGACAGTCACTATGTCAGAATCAGGCTCGAACAAGGGGTTATACTTCACAAGAAACTTGCCATCAGTACATGCCCCCTGCAATATTATTTCACCGCTTGCAATGATAGGAGCTTTATCTTCTTGCAACCTCATTTCATTGAAGCAACAATAGGTAGTAGAACCCGTGTAAAAGTTGTTCATGGCAGCAGTCATTGTAGAAGTCTTGAAAGACATGTTTTCACTTATGTTTTGAGATAAGAGAAAGAGATGAGAGGTAGAGATGGTCCCACTGGGCGTGCCAATTTGTTCGCACGTAACTTCGGGGATGGAGACACGTGGAATAAACAATATATTTTTATTAATGTTGTATGCGTGTGGGTGTACAATCTCTAATGTTAATCCTCTGATTCTCTCTCTTGTGTGTGAATGTGTTTCACTCGAGGACTGGAATGCTTGATCTCGAGCCTGAAGCTTTAATGGATTCTTGAAGCTTGAAGTCTTCCAGTCTTGAAGGAGTCTTCAGTCTTCCAGAAGTGTTGATGTCCTGAAGAGTTTTTGATCTTCAAGGAATGTTGAAGTCTTGAAGAATGTTTGGTCTTCAAGAAGTGTTGATGTCTTGAAGAGTCTTTGATCTTCAATGAGTGTTGAAGTCTTGAGGAGTGTTTGGTCTTCAAGAGGTGTTCAACACTTGAATTATATGGATTGCAGAGAGTCTTCGGTATTCAGACTTGGTGGAATCTCTCTGAATTCTTTGGTTCTACTTGAGAGCTTTAAAATTCTAAACTCTTGTCTTTGTGAGAGTCTAGAATTTCTGAACTGTCTACAATTTTTGAACCTTTGAAATTGAGGAGAACCCCTCTATTTATAGAGTTCTCGCTGGATGGGCCCTGGTGACTTTCGGGCCTAACAACTTGGGCTTGGGCTTTATCGGTCTTGGGCTCAACCATTTTAGTCTTGGGTTTGGTTCATATTTGACCCAAAACCATATGACCCAGACATTTAAAAGACCGAAATTTGATCCAATTAATTATTTTGTTAATTAATTGGTCAAATTAATTAATTTGATCAAAATAATTTATTTTCTAATTAATTGATCAAATCGAAATTTGGCTCTTTAAATTTATAATTGGCCAACTTTGTCTTCAAATTAAATTTGGGACACATGTCACTTTATAATTGGTCCCAAATTTAATTATTCGTAATTTTGTCATTAATTTTAGATAATAACATGGCAATTTGTGATTGGACAAAATTTCTCCTTCAACAGAACTAGACTCGCTTTAGTCAGATCTAATAATCAAAACAAGTGAAAATGCAAACAATAATAATGATTTGAACACGAGATTTAGTTGTGATCTTTTCATAATGCCGAACCAAAAATTAAATTTGTAGACAAAGACGCATAGTCAATCCAATAAATGTTTTTTTTTTCCTTCTGTTTCTGAAAACCAATAAATGGATATTTCTTACAATTTTATTTTATATAAAAAGTAGGAGAAATTGTAAACCAAGATTATTAATCGCACCCTCCAACATTCAATAATTTAATCAATCATTTCACTAACTTATGAAACTTTACCATTAAATATTTCTCAAAGATCGTAAAATTATAAAACGGTCTTTTTTAAAAAAAAAAATATTATAAAACGGTCTTTGAACTTAGCTACAATCAAAATTTTAAATAATATGATTGTCGTAATTTGATGTTGAATTGTCATCTCAATTTAAGAAAACAACAAATATAGATTTGTTTGTGATAATCTTATACTTAAAAGGATTTGATTGGAAGAACATTATAGTTAAAAATAATCTGTGCATCTTAACATTTAAGGAAAATACAGTGGGTGGCGAATTGGACCAAATTAATAGTAAATATAGCACCATGTAAAAAAAATTGCAAATATAGCAAAATCTATCAGAGTCTATCTGATAGACTTCGATTATCAGAGTTTATCTGCGATAGACTCTGATTAATCAGAATCTATCAGTCTACTGATAGACTCCGATTATTCAGAGTCCATCAGTGTCTATCGCTGATAAACTCTGGCTAATCAAAATCTATCAGTGACTATCACTAATAGGTTTTGATTAATCAAAGTCTATCAGTGATAGACACGGATAGATTTTGATTAATCAAAGTCTATCTGCGATAGACACTGATATACTTTGAATAATCAGAGTCTATCAGTGATAGACACAAATAGAATCTGACAACAGCTTTTTGGTCTTGTACAATTAATTTTGCTATATTTGCAATTAGTTTGCAACTGTGCTATATTTGTTATTAATTTGGTCAATTTTGTCATCTATGCAACTGCCCCTAATATTTATAGGTTTTATTGTAGTTATTTCATAATTTTAGGGTGGATGGTTAATCAAATTTAAGAGTGAAGAGTATGATTTTAACAATTCTCGTAGTTTAGAGGTGGTTTTTTGTAATTTTTTCCAAACAAATATATATACAAAATGTAATATTGCAATGTCTCACGCCTGTTTGCATCCATTGACTCGAAGATTGGCATATTTAAACTTGAAAAAACATTATTTGGAAATTTAGAAGCAAAAAACAAGTTGAAGATTAGATTATGGTGCCCACACGATGACAAATGCAATTCTAAAAGAAAAAAGCTTTTGACTTTAGAAAAGCAAGATGAATAATTGATCATTTGGTAATCAATATGGAATTGACATACAAATAAAACAAAAGGTACTATCTAAACTTTATTTGACTGAAACAGTGAAAACTAATCACTCTTTTGAACAATGAACTCAAATTAAATCCCTCACCCGCTGAAAAAAGTTGTGTCAATCTCAAACTTCTCAAAGAAATTATCAGATACTTACAGTGCAATGAAACGAGTAGTTTTGCACCGTTGGATGTAAGAGAGATAAATTATAAAAGTATCTTGATTTTGTATCCAACGGTTATTAAGAGTAGACGAATTTGAAGATATACATCTGACGGTTTTAAATAGGGAACCTCATCGCACTGAGAGCACCTAATAATTTGTCACTTCCCAGAGATGGGATCCCGTATCTGGTGTTCTATTATTTATTGTTTATTATTTTTTTAAGGAAAATCTTCGATTGAATTTATATGGTACAAATTACAAACAAAACTTGCTTGTGAGACGTAGATAGAGTAGGAAATTTCTATTGTCCAAAAAACGAATTGTATTTGTATATGGCCACGTTTTTGTTTCCTGGTAAATAATATATATATACACTGATATACAGTCAAACATTGTTAATTTACAAATCCTCCTTTGACCATGTCCTATACATATTATGTAGATGTTGAAAAAGTTACGGTCAATTTTAACAACGAACTTGTAGGAGAGAAAATAAATAATAGAACATTTAACTTAAATTGATATATATACATTTTTTTCAAAACCACTTCAATTAAGTAAAAGAACCATGACCCAACCTACACATAGCTCAATTGGTTAAGGTGAATCGTGATACACATTTAGGTGTTCAAAAGTTAGAAATTTGAATCCTCTATCCCATATTGTTGAACTAAAAACAAAAATAGAATAACTATATAATGGCAAAGTAGATAAAAAAAAAAATCAACAAAAACTCCCATGGGGAAGTACAAACCATGCATATTCAATTGCATGATGGGTGAGGTTGTGTAACACACTGTCACTGGTCAATCAAAAGAGACATTGAAAGGTAAAGATGCATAAGAAGCTTGCTGAATAATAGAGAGGATTCTTGAGCAAAATGTGCCTATATAAGAGATAGGCATGTCTAAGTTGAGCCAAACCAAAACATGTAAAAGGAACAATTAGCAACATAAATAGATACTTAATTAACTAAGACCCCGTTTGAAAGGCCCCGTTTGATAACTATTTCGTTTTTTGTTTTTGGTTTTTAAAATTATGCTTGTTTTCTCCTAATTTTCTAACCATGGTTTTCATCTTTGTTAAGGACACATTGGAATTCTTAGCCAAATTCCAAAAACAAAAACAAGTTTTTGAAAACTATTTTTTTTAGTTTTCAAAACTTTGAGTTGGTTTTTGAAAATATGAAAAGAAGGTAGGTACAAAACAAAGAAATTTATGGATAGAAGTAGTGTTTATAGGCTTAATTTTCAAAAACCAAAAACAAAATAGTTATCAAACGGGGCCTAAGTAATCTGATGTTTCGACTTCGTGAGTTGTAATGTCGTCTTGAAATGACCCACAAAGAGATGTTAAAATTTCCAAAAATTTTAGACACGGTGGAGTAGAGAATCGAACCAATGTGAAAAGAAAAACATTTAAGTGGAGATGCCTTGACCCAAATATATTTAAATGGATTAAATTCTCATTATGTGGTGGTCAAGGGGGAAAAAAGTCTACATCCAGTTGAGAAAAAAAAAAAAAAAATTAAAGAGTAGTTTTTTGTTTTAAACACATCTCAAAAAAAGGAGAGAGCTTCTAGATGACTTTAACCAAATCTGCAAATCAAAAGGACTTTTCCCAATACACACTTTCTTCATTCATAATAATAATAATAAAAAGAAGAACCCCACAAGCCGACACCTTCTTTTTGCCTACTTTTAGCCCACAGCCTCAGAATTAAAAGCAAAAATAATGTAATAATAATAATAAGTTTTAAGCTTGGTTGAAAACTGACACGACAAGGGACAAGGAGGTTAGCAACAGGGAAACTGAAAAATAATTCCTTACTCTTTCATGAATCCCAGCAAACGACAACACTCGAGTCATCGGTTGTAAATTAATGGAAAAACTTGGCATTGGCATTGGGGACCCAATTATTAACGGGCAGTTTTTTCAAACCATTTAATTTAATTTGTTTTAAATATAATTTGGCACAATTAATTTCTTCCCTTCCATTGTTGGGTTTGTTTTGTCCTTCAGTTGAAGCTAAGTGAGGGAGAAGAAGAAAAAAGAAGCAAAAGTGCGGCGCGCGAAGAGACACAAACCCACTTTAAGGGTTTACTCATTCAAAATTCAAATTACTCACAAACTTTTTTTCTTTTCTTTGGGCGGCCGAGAGAAAAACTCTTTTAACTTTTTGTTTGGGGTCAGTGGTCGGCTGCTAGTCAAAGACCAAGCTAATTTGTATCACCAGAACTCTCAACTCTCAACTTGGTTTAATTGGACACGTACACCTCTGGATTAAATCTCGTCTGTTATTTCCAGCTTTTCGCCACTGAATGAATGAAAGTGAAGTGTGTTTGTGTGTTAGGCAGGTTATTCCATTTTGAATGTCGAAGATTTTGACGTATAAATGACGTTTAGCTTACGTGCATGAACGGGGTTTTTATATTCTTGCTAAAATGCACCTCGCGCGGTAGATCTCATCTCACTTAAAATAATCTGTGAAAGATTTCTGGGTTACGTTTTATAACCGAGGACGGTAATTTTATTAGTATGTTAATTTTTTAGTCTAACCACATGTGAGGTAGAGAGTTTCAACTTATAGTCTCTTCGTCGAGATATATATCTTAACAAGTCGTGAAATATCATGCTATTATAAACATGAAAAAAAGGAAAATGACTTTCAAGTTATATATATCTCGATTTAAACCATTTGTGTTAAAGTCATATATAACTCTCATAGATGGAATGTGGAAAAGTTTTTGAAAACTTGAGTTTATTACTATATAAGAGAAATTTCGATGTTGCTTTTTATATTCAAGAATTTTTTTTCTAGTTTAACAAAGAGTGGGGATATGAATCTTTGAAGAGATAAATAATGTATTATTGATTAGTTGAACTATGTTCTTTCAAGAAAAAACAATCAATACTAGAATGTACTATAAATAGTCACATGGAGTTTGAGTAAGAAAAATGTCCTTTTATTGATAGAAGACCTAAATTAGGTAAATTAAAGTTCATATATAGTTCATTACCCTAACAACTTTATTCCTCCAGCTATAGGACAATGAGGTAGGTCACTAAATTTTGGACAATACACAATTTGTTACAATGCCTTAATTTAATAATATCATATATACCCAATTTTAATTTCTACTACTATATCCCTTATTATTTCTTATAAATTAAATACTATAAAGAGGGTCAAATATACCTCCACTAAAATAGAGAGAGTAAAGTCAACCTCTTGATAAATCATCCACGCACTCTAAACCGAAATTTTAAATTTTAAACTAGGTTGTTTTTGATAAATTCAATAATATTATATATGTTCTTGACATGAATTTCAACTAATCATGGGTGAGTCTTTTCATCCTAACTAAAAGTGATGCATTTATTATAACTCATGACCTTGATTTATAACTTTATTTTTTTAATCATTGGATGGTACTTTGGAAGATTATTATAGGTGAAATATGGCTATTATATAATTAGTGATAATTATTCACTTCGGTAATTTTTTTAAAATCAAGATTATTTTCAACGTCCACGAGTTTTTTTTTTTTTTTTTTTTTTTTGAGTACAACGTCCACGAGTTTAATGTGGAAGAGTTTACGTGTGGATAACATATTCAAACAAAACCACAAAACAAAAGGCTTTGGAACAACATCCAAGTAGGGGCAACTTAGGAAAATGGTCGAGACATTCGTCAAAACCACAGCTCTTTGGCTTGGTCTCCATTGCGGCTGTGGTTTGATTTACAGATTCAAGATCAATTTCACAAATTTTCTTTCTAATTATTTTTATATAAAAAAAAATACATTTAAAAATAATTCAATGAACATTTCTTCTGCTATATAATGTGAATTTTTTTTTTTTTGAAAGGATATAATGTGAATTTTTTAACAATATATTTGATTAATATTAATTATTTTAAAAGTCATGATCCGCCGACCATTCTTTGTACAGTTGTACAAATTTCCGTTTTCAAAAGTTTTTTTTTTTTTTTTTGAAAAGAAAAGCATTTTTTTGTTTTTTGTGTACGTTCACATTTTTTACATTTCCGTAGTTCAAATTGACGAAATCATGGTTAATATTATATAAAATAATTATAAGAAGGGTAATAGGTAAGAACACACGCTCCACCGATAGTTGGTAGAATTTATAGTCTTTAAGATGAGTTGTTATCTGCATGAAATGATTGACTACTCCACAATTATAAGTTGTTTTCTCTTTTAGTTTTTGCAATTCTCATAGAACCCTACAACATAGGAATGTTAAAGAGATACAAATTTTTATTATCTTACATCCATTATTTTTTGCATCGACGTCTTTAACAACGAAGATTTTCAATTTAATTTCATCCTAATCGACATTTTAATGTAATTTTCCAAGGTCGTCATTGATTATATATATATTAATTTAAAATATTAATAGTATAGGATATTTTACTGTTTTTTAAAACAATAAATTTGTGGGAAAGAGCAATTTGTCTCGTATAAGCTAGTTGGTGAGAGAGAACTTTCTATAATACAATACAAAAGAGCATGGATACTATTTCTATTTATTATTGACAATGTCAACATTATTATATAAGAATTATATGAGATCATCAAATAACATTAAAGAATTATTTACGAACAAAATTCTACCAATGATCCTATCCCACGTGGCTGAAATGATAACGTAATATATAATATATATATATAAACTATAGCTTTGATGCTAGAGGGAGGGAAGGGAGCCATTAATGGTTGGATTAAAAGGAAACAAAACCCAACACAGGAACCTTGCCATTATTTTCAACATAAAAGCAACCCTTTCCAACTTTATTTTATTTTAATTTTTTTTACATTAAAATCCATATGGTCCCCACTACTAAATGCCACCGCTTAAAAGCTACCACGTGTTTTCATCTTTGTCAAACTCATTGCCACGCAAATTAATAAAATATTATCACCTTTTATCTTTTCATGAAAACACACTGTTCGCCCATCCACCTAGACTGGACAGCTGTCCCAACCAGATCCTCCATCGGCCTCCGCCACTCCTCTCGCCGGAAAGTTAGTCCTGCTGTCGGGGAGCAACAGGACACTAGAATTCTCTATTTATTTCCTTAATATGATCCCCTGATTAATTAAATTTTCTTTTGTGTAAACATCTCATTTTTAATTTGGCTTTGTTAGCTATTAGCATTACTTTTCAATTATTAATGATCCATCAAACAATTAAAACCCTTTTTTTTTTAAGTGTCATATATAAACCAGAAAGCACGTATTTTAATTTTTAATTTACTGTCGTCATCGACTCATCTTTTTTATTTGAATGGATTAACATGAAAACTACAGAGTAACGTGTTATTGAGTCTTGAGAGTAAATAAAACTTGCATATCTTCCTTTATTAAAGCAATGCTATAAATAGCCAAAAAAGAAACTGATACAACAAATCCTACATAACAGAACATAACAGAAAAACTAATACAGCTTAACTGATATATCAAACTAACTGATGAAGATATAAATGTCTAAAACTCCCCCTCAAGATGGACATGTAACATTCAAAATGCCCATCTTGGATAACAAAGAATGAAAAGAAGGACGGGGCAGATGCTTTGTAAAGATGTCGGCAAGCTGAAGGTGAGTTCGAATGGGCAACAACTTCACATGTCCACGAGCAATGTGATCTCGAATGAAGTGGCAGTCGATCTCAATGTGTTTTGTCCGTTCATGGAATGTGGGATTTGAAGCTATGTGTATTGCAGCATCACTGTCACAGTAAATGACAGCAGGAGATAGGAGTTTCACATGGAGATCTTGAAGGAGTTGCTCCAGCCAAATCAGCTCACTAGTGGTTGCAGCCAATGCTCTGTATTCAGCTTCAGCTGAGGACCGAGAGACGGTGTTTTGTTTCTTGGATTTCCAAGACACAAGAGCTTCTCCTAGAAAGATACAAAAACCCGAAGTGGATCTTCTAGAATCAGTGCACGATGCCCAGTCAGCATCTGAGAAAGCACGTAATGATAGAGTTGGAGAAGCTGGAAGGTATACACCTTGGCCAGGAGTTCCTTTTAGATAGCGCAGAAGAGAATAAGCTGCATTGAGATGTGGCTGCCGTGGAGCAGCAACGAACTGGCTCAGCTTGTGCACGACAAAAGTTATATCAGGCCTTGAAACCGTGAGGTATAACAAACGGCCAATCAACCTTCGGTATGCAGTAACATCAGTCAGCAAAGTTCCTTCGGATGCACTAAGCTTTAAATGAGGATCCATAGGCACAGGAGCGGGCTTAGAAGCCAGTAAACCTGTATCCTCAAGTATTTGCAAAGTATAGTGCCGTTGAGAAAGAAGGATTCCTTTAGACGAGCGTGCCAACTCAAGTCCTAAGAAATATCTTAAGGACCCCAAGTCTTTGAGTTTAAAAACAGCATGTAAGTGATTCTTCAATTGTTTTATGGATGTTTGAGATGCTCCAGTGATTATAATATCGTCAACGTAAACAAGGAGAGCTATAAAAGAAGAACCATTTCCCTTAACAAACAGGGAATAATCAGACTTGGATTGGGTAAAGCCAAGATCCAAGAGAGCTCTTGAAAACTTATCAAACCATTGGCGTGATGCTTGCTTTAGGCCATATATCGATTTGTTCAGTCTACAGACAAGACGTTCTCCCTTAGGTGCTACAACATTATGCTTGTACCCTAAAGGAAGGTCCATGTACACTTCTTCAACCAGATCCCCATGCAGGAAGGCGTTGTTGACATCTAATTGTACTAATGGCCAATTAGACGAAACAGCAAGTGTAAGGAGAACCTTGACTGTGACAATCTTTGCAACTGGGGAAAACGTTTCTATGTAATCAAGGCCTTCTTGCTGTGTGTATCCCTTTGCGACGAGGCGAGCCTTATAGCGTTCCACAGACCCATCGGCTTTGTACTTCACCTTGTATATCCACTTACAGCCAACCGAATGGTGCCCATCAGGAAGTGAGACAACTTGCCATGTGTTGTTTGTTTCCATTGCTTGTAATTCTGCTGCCATGGCCTCACGCCAATGTAAGAAGGGGACAGCCTGATGATAGAACTGAGGTTCGTAAATAGTGGAAACATTCAGGGCAAAGCTTCGGTAATCAGTGGACAATTTATCATAAGACAAGGTCTTATGCAGAGGGAACTTCGTGCTAGTCTCAGGCAAAGACTTATCCTGAAGCAATGCACAGTGATAGTCCCGTAAATAGGACGGCTGTTTGATAGCTCGAGAGGATCTCCTTAAGGGAATGTCATTATTAGTAGTGCCAACTCTATCGCCAGGAGGATTAGAATCACATATGCCACAAGCTTCAGGTGTTGGGACTGAAGAAGTACTGTGAGTTTCAGGGATGTCATTGATCCCGTCAAGAAGGCCATCAATTCTGGAATGAACATCAGAATTGCAAGGTGAGACTTCATTTGAAGCACCAGCACCAGTAGTGTTCTCGGCTGGAAAAGACGTTGGAATTGAAGGTGAGACTTCATTTGTGTCCAATGTCTGAGGTTCATCAGCATCAAAAGCGTTGGCACCAGAGAAATTTGGTGAAAAAGGTATCACCAAGTCTGGGAAGGGATTTATTACATCCTGTTGTTCAGTGATGACATGGAAAGGAAAAATACTCTCATGGAAAACAACATCCCTTGAGATAAAAAATTTCTTATTTTCAATATCGAACAACTTATACCCTTTCATTCCAGGAGGATACCCAACAAAGACAGATGGTATAGCTCGTGGATGAAACTTGGAGCGATGGCTGGGTAAAGTTGAGGCAAAAGCAAGGCATCCGAAGACCCTTAGATGGTGATAGTCAGTATGCTCTTTATATAATTTGTAATAAGGCGTTTGCCAACCAAGGATGTGTGATGGGGTTCTATTGACAAGATAGGCAGCGGTTAGAATGGACTCTCCCCAAAATTGGATGGGAATTCGAGACTGGAAAAGCAGTGCCCGGGCAACATTAAGCAAATGCTGATGTTTTCTTTCCACCACTGAGTTTTGTTCCGGCCGCTCGACACAAGAAAATTGGTGAGTAACACCTTGAGCAAGGAAAAAATCAGTGAACTTTAGCTCCGGAGCATTGTCTGCCCGAAAACTCTTAATGGAAACATTAAACTGAGTCTTGACATAACGGAAAAAGTTAGGTACAATGGTTAAGGCGTCTGACTTGTTTCTCATTAAGAAGACCCAGGTATATCTCGAATAGTCATCCACTAATGTCAAAAAAAACTTATAGCCAGCATGTGTGGGGGTTTGGTAAGGCCCCCAAGTATCACAATGTAAAAGATCAAACATGTGAGAAGAAAAATGATTCTTTGATTGGAAAGATAGGCGGCGTTGTTTAGCCAAAGGACACACTAAGCATGGAGAAGGATTATGTTTGAAAGGTTGTACAGATAGAAGCCCTTTCAAGACATCTAGATGCTTATCAGAAGGGTGTCCTAGCCTAGCATGCCAAGTAGTAACACTTTTACAAGCATTATTAACAGATACAGTATTGCATAGAACCTTAGAACCAAAAACAGCATCAGTTTGGAGCAAATATAGGCCTTGCCATACGCTAGCTCTGCCAATCATCCTCAAAGAGCACTTGTCCTGAAGAATGCAAGAGTCAGCAGCAAATTTGACAGTAATAGGTAATTTGGCAGTTAAAACGCTGATGGAAACAAGATTAAATCTGAATGATGGGATGAATAGCACATCTTGAAGCAATATATCAGCATTGATACGAACGCTGCCAACTTGATTTACAATGATTCGGTCACGGTTAGGCAGGGAGACAGACATTCCAGTCACATCTTTAAGTGAAACGAAAAAATCCCTTGAGCAACAGATGTGGGTAGAAGCCCCAGAATCAAGAACCCAAAAATTTCTCATGAAATCAGGAGTGGAATCAGAGGTATAAGTACCTGCAATATGTGCTGTGGAATCGGTAGGTTCTGTTCCAGACTTCACTTTATTAAGGTGTGACTGGAGGAGGGTTAGCAGTCCCTGACATTGCTCCGCATTTAGTCCAGACAGCTGGTTATCGAGAGACACACTTGCAGCAGAGGTAGATGACGTCTCTGTTTTGGGTGTGTTGGCTTTTGGAGAGCGATACCCGGGGGGGTATCCATGAATTTTGTAGCAACGATCAACGGTATGGCCTAGTATATTGCAATGTGTGCACATTGGTCGCTCCTTCTTTTTGTTGGGATTCGGTGGTCGAGAAGAACTCGTTCCGGCAGAATTGGCTTTCACCAGTAGGGCAGTAGCAGGGATTGTCGTCGAAGGAAGCATTGTCGAGGCCCTTTGTTCAACTTCTTGTGCCACAAGAGAGAATGCCCTTTGGATAGTGGGTTCAGGTTCCATAAGCAACAATTGGGATCGAACTTGAGCAAAAGAATCATTGAGGCCCATGAGAAAGGCCATAACATACTCGGTTTGGAAGTAGGTGACTAATTCCTTTACTCCCCCACAGGAGCAACGTCCACACGAGCAGGAGGGGCGATAAGCAGCAAGTTCGTTCCACAAAGATTTGAGTTTAGCAAAATAGGTGGTAAGCGATTGTTGATCTTGAACAAGATTTGAGATTTCACGCCTCAACTGGAAGATACGGGGGCGATTTCGCCGCTGATACCGCTGCTGTAAGTCAAGCCAGATTTCACGAGCGGATTCGGCAAAGTTGACACTAGCAGAAACTTCGTTGGAGAGGGAGTTCAAGATCCAGGCGGTTACCACGCTGTTGCATATTATCCAAGATCGACGAAGGGTGCCAGTAGGTTGCAGTAAGGTGCCATCAACGAATCCCATTTTGTTCTTCACGGTGAGCCCGATGATCATGGCCTGACTCCAGGAGGCGTAATTGGATTCAGTGAGTGGCTTTGAAACCAAAACCAAATTGGTGCCATCGGAATGGTGAAGGTAGTATGGGTTGATGTACAAATCTACCACAGATGAACTAGCAGGTTGAAACGTGGAGGAGGAAGACACTGGAGCAGAGGAATCAATGGGATTAATCTCTGGATTAATCGCAGTGTCGTCAGCCATGGAATTAGGGCAACGAGATCTCCACGAACGCAAGGATGCAAGAAAGCTCTCAGAAGAAAGTTAGAAAATCAACTGATACCATATTGAGTCTTGAGAGTAAATAAAACTTGCATATCTTCCTTTATTAAAGCAATGCTATAAATAGCCAAAAAAGAAACTGATACAACAAATCCTACATAACAGAACATAACAGAAAAACTAATACAGCTTAACTGATATATCAAACTAACTGATGAAGATATAAATGTCTAAAACGTGTAAATAAATTATTCTTATTTAGTATGTCAATATATTAGGAAAAAAAATTATCTATTTTGTCATACATGTCAGTGGTGCCATATGATATGATGCAAATACAAAATCTATAAGAAGATCTCATTGAATTTTTAATTGATGTTATTGGATTTAATTAATGACCAAGAAACCAAATAAAGAAAGGTAGAGCTTAATTAAATATTAAACATGTAATTTCTTATTCATATAGAATGTTAAAACTTGCCATTCATAGCTTGACATGCAAGAGTGAGGAGAACAGAAAGATAAGTTTTGCTTCCGAATGCAGAAGGTCATGAGAAAATGGATAATCGTAATTAATTATAAGCTAAATATATAACTTAACCTTTAATATTTTGATTTTTTAAAAACAAAATTAGTACCTAACCTCGATGTATTATTAATTTTTTCTTCATCAAATCGTTATTGTCATAAAATAATAATATAATATCAAAATACATTTTAAAAATATATACTCCATATTTTAATTTGATAAAATAGACATATCATCGCTTCTATCATCTTAAATTTAAAATACTAATCATTGCCAACATAAAAAATTACATCGTCATAAATGGTAAATACTAAATTGAAAAAAATAATTAATGTTGGAACAAATTAGAGACCAAATTAAAAATTAAAAAGAGAGAGATTTGAACACATTGGGACTAAATTATACATCTAGCCATAATTAAAATTATTTGAGAATTTTACAAGATATCATTCTAAAAACCTCTACGATATTATGGGCTAATTGAAGCATTACATTACATGAAGGGATTGTTAACATCCAACAAATCGGGAATTTCAAACTTCAAAATTTCACTGCAGTAGCTTTCTCTCTCATCTTGATCAGTCCCATTGCCATTGCCAGCACTGAAATATGTCGAATTTGAATTCAACGGCGTCGGACTCGAGTTCAGAGTGGAGGTTTCCGGCGAAGGGACCATAGCTTGTTGATGGGGTTCTTCATGTGAACCATAAAAATCGTAACTTGGAAACTGAACACAGTCTAAAGACGAATAGTTAAAGCCGTTCACATTATCATTCGAGGCCATTTCTCCATTTGGGTGTGGCCAATTTTGCGAGTAAAAGTCAAAGAAATTCGACGGTAATAATTGGTGGCCGGAGGAATAATAATTGGGCTCCAAAAACTGGGCTTCTCCTCCGCAAGAGGTGGCGGTGGACGGACTGCAGCCGGCTGAGACTTCATGCAGCGGTGGCAGAGTTGCCGATTGGTCAATTTGGTGGTGGGGTTGTTGGGGAAGTAACTGTAACTGAGAGACCATGTGGGATTGATGTTCTTCAACGTTTTGCAGCAGAAAATTTGGACTTTGACGTTGAGAAATATTATTATTATTATTGGACAATAAAGAGTTGGCCACTCTAAGAAGCTCAGGATTAATTGAGTTTTGAATTCCAATCAACCTTGAGAAACTGTTCATCTGGGAATTGGGATGGTAAAAAGATGAGCCCAAAATTGAAGATAGATCGAGAAGATCGAGCCTTGGGTTATGGGTTACTGGATCGATTCCCATTCTGAGGAGTCTTTTTCTAATGTGAGTGTTCCAGTAGTTTTTTATTTCGTTGTCTGTTCTTCCCGGTAATCGAGCAGCAATTGCAGACCACCTTAAAAACAGTTCAAGAACCAAACGTTAGGAACCGAAACAAAAGTATAGAGAAATGGAGAATTTTTGAGAAATAATAATAATCATGGTTTTTTTTTAACCTACTTGTTGCCCAAAATGCTATGCAGCTGAATAATGGTCTCTTCTTCCTCAAATGAAAATCTTCCTCTCTTGATATCTGGCCTTAGATAGTTCGTCCATCGAAGACGACAACTCTTTCCACATCGTTGCAGACCTGAAACCATGTCCATGTCAAGAATATGAATAAAAGATTATATTTTTACTAATACCCATCACATTAAATAATGTTTAATGTAGTATGAAATTATAATATCTTGAAGTTTGTACTTGATTTTTGAGAATTAGGCTTTGTTTTCTTCGGTTTAAACTAAACATTATTTTTTTAGTTTTCAAAATTTAACCTGATTTTTTAAATATATACCATGAAACAAAAAAAATTTATAGTGAAAATAGTGTTTTTAATCTTAATTTTCAAAATCCAAACAAATATCAAACGAATATTAAACTTGTGAGTATGAAGCAAACCAATCAAGGAATGGGCAGAGGAGTTATGAAAGCAAAAACAGAAAGATTGAGAAGGGAGATTTTGAAAGTACCTGCATTTTTGGGGAGGGTTCTCCAATTTCCATAGCCATGTTTCTGAATAAAATCAATAAGTTTCTGATCTTCTTCAGGAGTCCATGGGCCTTTCTTGAGACCATCTTTCTCACAGCATGGCGTTCTTCCCATTGTGTTCTTTTTGCAGCTTTGGAGTTGGATTTTTGATGATCCTCTTGAAGAAGATATTGTGTGTGTGAATTAAGTTTATAAGGAAACTGAGAGAAAGAAAAATGGATGAATATAATGATATGAAAGGAAGTGTAATTGGAAGAAGTTGTATAAATAGAGGCAGAGGGAAGAAGAGAAATTAGAACAAAATCAAGCAAGTCAAATGGGTTCGGTGCCGTCCACTGTTTATTTACTTTGCCTCAAAACGATTACGTGTCCTCTTTCTTTAATGAAATTACTTAAACAGAGACCACAAAATACCTCAATTAATATCTTAATTTCTAAATAATTAGAGCTTCGGATTGGTATTTAATGATGGAAATTTTGTAAATCATATGGTGTTATGTTTTATTCGTTGTGTGTGTTGTGAGAACCATCACTTTCTAGGGGTTCACATTTGTATAAATAGCTGTCAATGACGTGGTGAGGCCACGTGGCTCGTCTTCTTCATAGATCCTATTGCGCCACCCTCCAATGACGTGGTCAAGCCACGTGGCTCATCTTCTTCATAGATCCCATTGCGCCACCCTCCCATGGCTTTTTTCTCACTCCCTACATGCATGGCTTCCTCTCATTGGCTACTCCAGCTAGTCAAACATTTCTCTCCCTCAACCAAAAAAAATTATGGAAAAAACTTCACACCGGTCCTATATACCACCATTAAAATGTTAACAATTAGGAGAGATAAATTTTTTTTTTCTCATTTTCTATCTTTCTCTTTCTTAATTATCAAGACTTTAATGAGATATGTAAGGAGATTTTTATATATCGATATGCAGTCAAATATTATTTAAAAATTATTTGAGGAGCAAAAATTTTTTGCTGATAATTTTATATTATTGATATATGTTTCTCGTCTATAAGTGACATTGAATAATTTTTCCTCTGTTTGATAAAATAAAAAATCAAACAATTTCATGGGGTGAAGTTTTATTACAAGAAAGGAAGCATTATTCAATAATGATAGGAGAGTAATTAAGATCATGATTATGATAATGATTTGAATCTAAGTTTCCTATATCCAAGACAATAACTCCAAATGTATTTATGATATGAAAAATATAATATATATATTTTTCCCACAAGATAGTGATAGAAGATGGCGTTGGATTAAACCAACCAATTTGTTACACGATAAGCTTATCAACCTCAGCACGCTATTTATTGCTCTTTCATTCATAATCTTATCTGCCCCATAACTTATCTATTTGGCCCTTTAGTGCAGTTTTCCGGTCAACATACCCCTAAAAAGAAGGGAAAAATAAAATGAAAGAGCATATAATTTGTGAAACATGTGTTAATTAACATTTTCTCTCTCTCTCTCTCTCTCTCTCTTTTTCTTTCCATCTTTCTCTCTCTATCAACGCTGTCGGCTTAACAAGTAATCAATTAGTGGCAATTGTACTGGAAATAACGAGTCTTCTACGCTATTAAATGTTCATTTCTGACCTATACTTTTGAATTTGTGCAACTCAAAATCAGATCTTTTCTGAAAATGTAATGTTTGTAATTTTCTTGCTAAATTTTATATAGTTGTTTTCTTTCCTACAATCTTTATGAGGAGCACGTGACCAAAGTGAACAGAGATTTTCATGGACTAAGGAATGGCAATATTCAATATGAAAGCTTTGAATTCTCAAAAGAAATATTATATATATATATATATATATATATATATATATGAAAGCTTCGAAAAGTTAGAAAGACTAAAAAATCGTCGGCCTTTTGGGTGTTTGTAAGTAGAAAAATGAAACAATAAAAGCAAAAAAAGGATGATTGTCCTTTTTAAAAGACACTGATACTAATTATTATGTCGAAGTTTTTTTTTTTTTTTTTGAAAATTATTATGTCGACGTTTATTCATTGGGTCCCTAAAAAGGCATTTCTTTTATCTATTTTTGATATACTTGCGTTTTTTCATGGGCAAGGACCTGCGAGGGCAATTTTGTCCAAGAAAGAGGGATTTTGTCCTAAAAAGACATATGTACGGAACTTCATGTATGTAGCCTTCAATGCCCAATTATTGCATAATTAACTGCGTTAGTTTAATCAATCATTTGATTTTCAAAATCTTCAGTTCTGGATCTGATGCGTGTCTTCATCACAGCCGTTCAACTGACGGATTGGATGACCTCATCAGTCCATCTGCGAGCTGCCACGTCATGTCTCCGCTGCCGCTGTCGGTCCAGTATCGACATGAAACAAAGCTCGTATTTTGTTTTTGTTACAAAGTCTACACGCTAAAGTTTTTCAAACTACATTTCTTTCTTTGAAATTTGTAACCTTGGTCCTCTTTTTCCCCTTTTATGTTGTTTTGTTTTTGGAATGCTGTATTCCTACGTGAATGAAAACATTTCATAGAAAAAAAAAAAAAAAACTCAAAAGATATGAGTTCATGCATACATTTAAGAGTGAATTGTTAGTCAAAAAAAAAAAAAAAAAAAGAGTGAATTCAAATTACTTTTTTAATAGTATATATGGGTAAAACAGAAAAAAAATGTTATTATTATTTTTTTTAATTATTAAGTGAACTCTACTTTCAAGTCTAAAAAAGTTTGGCTGCACTCTAATAAGTAGACATTTTCCTACACACCACTATTAAATTTTTGACAATGAGCAATAAAAAGAAAAAATTCAAATTTCTTATTTTCTACCTTACTCTTGTAACAATTTTAATAATGATGTGTAGAAAGATATATACCTTGTTGTGCAACCAAGTATTGTTCATAAAATTAACACCACTCTCTAAATGTGAATAATTCTAAATGTAACCAAAGAAATACATAAGATAATGAAAAGTCTACAAGAGACTTTTTTGTGATCTCTTTAAAATATATATATATATATAGACGACTTTCGTAATGATGTTGAGATAAATTACAAGTTAGCCAGTGAATTTTAATCACTGGAACCTCTATTTAGAAATTAAATATATACTAGTTAACTCAAATCCCCTTCAGGTTCTCTTCATAATCAACACACACTTCGAAAATTTTGGAACTTGAACGTCTTAAAAATATATAAGTAAAAAAATGCTAAATAAAGTATGATGATTTCTTTTTAATTATTAATTTGAGAATTAGGTTTAAGCAAAGTCAATCGACTTCATATATATTTAACCAAGCTAGGACACGTTTCAGTTGGATATATGAAACAAATTTTATTGGATTATTAATGGTTGGAGCCAGCTGCCCACCAATTCTATTTCTAAATTTGATGTATTTTTATAATGCCTAATGGTCACTTCTACCATGGAAAAAGTGAATATATGTGAAGACTATATAAACCTTGGAGTTGAAAATCATGTCTACAAGTTTTTCTCACCCATCTTAATCTGAGATCAGTACAGTCAAATAATAGTTTATTAACCCAGCAACATTTCCTCCAGATGGTTTTCTTTTCTTTTCAAACCAAGACATTTGAAAATAGAAGAATTCAAATTCAAAAGGATTATTTTAAACCCATCAAGATATGTCTAGCCTAATTTTC
Source organism: Luffa aegyptiaca (assembly GCA_017139565.1). Taxonomy (NCBI): domain Eukaryota; kingdom Viridiplantae; phylum Streptophyta; class Magnoliopsida; order Cucurbitales; family Cucurbitaceae; genus Luffa; species Luffa aegyptiaca. The sequence continues at coordinate 52,225,061 of CM029398.1, forward strand.
TAAATGATTTGAGATGGTTAGAAGTGTTTTTCTAAAATTTGTAAGGTTTAGTAACGAATAAAAATCAAATCACTTCTCAAAAATCCAAATTGATATATAAACATTTTGTAAGAATCACATAAAAATTCATTCTAAAAACAGGATCCGCTAAGAATGACTATAAATCCATTTTATGGTATTTTGATCTTCGAAAAATCACTTTTAGATGTAGGGCAACTAAGCAAATTTGTAGTTAAAATCAATTAAAAAAATATATAACACATAGATTAAGAACACTTTTATTAAAAATGTGTTAAAAAATGCTTAAACAAAGAGGTGGGTCAAATTTACACCTAATATTCTAAACCAAACCTCCAAAAACTAGCATACTTTTTCATTTAAACAAAAAAGGAAAGGAAGGAAGAAAAAAAAAAAAAACAAAAAAAAGAAGAAGAAGACGCTAGCGACTGTTTCCCAAGCATATATCAACCTGGTTTGGTTGGTTTTCTTAGATCTAATCATATCTATATTATATTAGTCAAGGACCCTAATATAGGGATCATTGCTTGAAAAGTTACCAACAAAAACGTCCTAACAAATAAGTCTATAAAATCTATTGGATTCTTTAAGTTTATTGACTTGCATAGCAGTTCGTACAAACGTTTACAGTCAAAGAGACTTCATAATATAATTTCAATAGATTATATTGAATGCACATTTTATCAAACATAAATTTTTACGTGGCAAAATATTAGTTGAAGACTTCTCTAGCAATTAATGTCTACTAATAAAACTATATATTTGTACACAAAACCTAACTTGAACACCCATGTGATCGATTATATATGTTAGGAAATGAATACAATCCAAGCCCCCGGGATCAGTTTTATGGAGACGGCCATAATTCTCGTGGTAGCAAATCTTATGTCCATTATGCAAGGATACGATAAAGGTTTTATTTATTATTATTGTTTTTTTTTTTTAACGGGATCCTTGGAATGCAAAGATTAATGGTCCACAGGGTCATGCTAGTGTCTTGTAGTCATTTAGGTTTATTATTTGTCTTGTACTAAAGAAAAAAAAGGGTTAATTATTTGTCCAAAATCTTTGCTTTGGGCATTGCTTTCTCAAAATAATTGCTACGTGTCTACAATTGAACGGAGGGCAATTGTTGGATAGACGTTTGATTGTTTGTTTCTTCTTCAGCACTTCAATCTTTCAACAAACATTGAGTAGTGGGTGAGTGTGTGTTGTTTCGTCTCCATCAGATTTGTTCAGAAGAATTCCATAGTTTAGGAATTAGGACCACTACTAACACCCATAATCTGTTTTCTCTTTTCTGAGTTACCTTATGGATTCTGGGCATCCTAAATATTATAGATTGATTGGGAGAGCCTAGAGGATCTTTTGATTGGGATAGGTTATTTCAATCTTATGAAAGTTCAAAAATCAAAATCCATTTTGGTCACTTTTGATTGATTTGGTTATTTTTGTACTCAATTTCTAAACTAGTCACGTCAATTATTTGATCTATAAGGGAGGAGGAGACAAAAAGGCACTAAAAAGAATCGTCCCAGCCTGAACTCCCATGATACTGGAGGGATTCCCAAATATCTTCAGTTTGTGCAAGCAGTGTAAGATACGAGAATTGTTTTCATTGGAATAAACAAGTCCAGGTGGCCAGATTTTACAGGATAGGATCATTGAAGGTGGATTGGTGTAGAATCCAAAAAGGATTAAAATAACTTTCCTGTGGTAAATCTATAACTAGATTAGAGACTAAGTTTATAGCCATATTGACATTTTAGCTAGAGTCTGTAATCTAGAGCATTTTGTGCAGGGTGTGCATAATAATATAATACCTAAATCGTAATAAAAATCCAAGGTTGTGGTAGCCTAATAATTGAACTTTAAGTGATTGAAATTAAAAAAGTAGTCGTTTAATTGGTCAACCATTCACATTATTGAAGATAAGCTCAGTACATTACCGTAATTATCTTGCCCCAGGACCTTTCCTCTGTAGATCTCCAAACGAGAATTTTCAGTTTTCATGGTTTGACTCTGCATCTACGAAAGTTGAACAAGCAGAACTACACAAAAGATTATTGTGTTAGCTCAACTCCACCAACTGAATATTTAACTGCTAAGAAAACAAAAACTTGAACTATATGTTGATAAAAACAGCAACTGGTATGCATTTTAAATTTCCCGATTTGTTTCCACGCATTAAAGAAGTCATACCATTCAATAGGCATGCCTTGAGGAACAGTGAAGGAGGACCTTAAGTCTCTCGGTATAGTAGTTCTTTCAGAGATAATCGTATGTATTTTTTGGAAGATTGTCTGCATCTCGTGTAAAGCAACAAGGCACAGTCCAGCTCAGACATTAGCTATTGGGAAGATGTTAACTGAGCATATACTATTAGGGCAAGGACGTGAAAACAATTACCTTTTATGTAGACTTAATAAATGACACAAAATTGAAACATCTTTTTGCACCCTCTTGTAAATTTTTGCACAGATAAACTAATTTAGAATTTGCAGATTAATTCAGAGTGCTTAGTAGGTTACCTAAACTACATAGATGGGCTCATCCAAAAAAAAAAAAAGATCAAGAACATACGCATCATACACGGTATTCTTATACAGATTAACCAAACAACATTCAGAACGGAACAGTCCAGTGGGAACTCGCAGCAATGTAAAATATTGGATCAATCAATCACCATCTGTTGCTCCAGCCCGTAGTTCATTAAACTAAAGTGTAAGTGTACATAATAATTGTTTGGCCAGCTACTTGTATAACTGTAAATCAAAATATTTCTTTTCACACGATCATCTTTTGGCCAAGGTTTCAAGGAACTAAAATTTTTATTATTCCCAAGACTAGTAGTACTCTTAATTTGGAAGGTACTTCAAACCTGGAAGATTCAGATGGTTGAGTAAAGGTGTTTGAAGAGGAGATGGGATGCCTTACCAAATTCAGGTAGTAGTTAGTCTCAGCATCAAACAATTGATGAAGTGGATGCAGTCATCTCAATTATAAGATCGTGTAGGTGACCATTAGTGACAAGAACGCCACCTGAAGGGGATAAAATCCTACGGCCAGCTTGATCAGCAGCAAGATCAATGTCACTACCTTTCCAGTCAGTCACCTAATCAAACAGAAACAGCTCCATTAGCACTTCACTCAGGTGTTTCACAAAGAAGTAATTGAAATATTCAATGATCATACAAATATAAAACTTTGATGATGATAATGATGATTATCTGTCCAAATATAATAGTCAGAGTAAATTAGTGGTACCCTGAACCATAAATATGAAGCTCTTGCATGCTACAATTTTGATTTTCTAGATTTAGTGATTTATATGAGACTTTTTGTTGTTTTCTATTCTGAGTGGCCGTTTTTTTATGGAATAAAAAAAAGCTAAGGCTTTATGGCTTCATGCTACTAAAGCCATTTTATGGGGAATGCAGCTAGAGACGAATAGAGTAGTATTCTCAGGAGAAGAGGAGGTGGCCTGTTCATTGGGAAAATTGTGTCCTTGTATTGCCTCACATAGAGCTTTTTATAATTATGATCTTTCATTTACTTGTGACACTTGGAGAGTTGTAACTCCACTGATTTTTTGACAGTTTTTTTACCTATATAACAATTTATAGATTTAGTTGAAACAATCTAAAAACGATGAGAAAGTTGAAGAAATTCTTTGCAGTAAATTGATGGCTGTCACCACAAAGTTAGTGTGATTGTCATTATAATTCCATGGTAACTTTATATATCATATCAATGATGTGTAATACTTTGGATCAGGATGGTACAATACTATGATATGCAGAAGGAAAGAAGCAGGAATATGGACGAGACACAGAGTTTTTTCTAATGCTTCCGAGATAGATTGAAGGCTTGAAACATCAGAGTCAGACAGCAAATTAACGCATAATGACTGAATGTTGTTTTCTCCAACAATCAAAATAAATTTTGACGTACCATGCAAAGTTTCCAAGAGTTCTCCAAAGAAAAAATAGTACTAAAAATAACATTGGCGGTGACTCGGTATCCGGAAATAAATTTCCAAAACTCAAATTATAGCATTATAACAATAGTTCTGGCCTTTTCAAAATCAACCAATCCTGTAAAAAGTATAGTTCATCATTCACTGACTATTTTCACGTCATGTTAAAGCATTGAAAGAAATACCAACAAACGTGTAAGTATAATAAACGGGGAAAAGGTCAAGCTTAAAAAACTTCTCAAAGAGGGTAACGTGCTATACCTTCCCTCCGGCTTCATGCACACAAATCATGCCAACTGCATGATCCCAAGCCTGCATACCAGCAACATTAATTTTTGCTGAGGTGATATTGCTATTCTTCAACAATGAAACAGAAAACAGAGAAATACCTTGATAATAGTTTGAGATTTTGCTCGAAGAATGAAGACAGATGCCCTACCAGAGGCCACCATGAAATACTTGCACAAACTGCAGGAAAATGAAATGAAGAGGCATTAATGCGAGTATTTCTTTCATCTGAACACCACAAATTGTGGCATACACGAATTTCACGTTCTTCCTTTCACTTTCGGGAAGGGAGGATATTCGATTAATTTATTTAGGCTATCTTCAAATAATCTTTTCAGCCGTAAAATGCTAATGTGCGACTCAGTTTGTGTAGTGAAGGGAGAGGGCATATTCAAGAAAAAGATACTTGAGTCCTACAGATTATTATCTTCGCATCTGTGGAATTGATGAACATACTTAAATACCTAAGAAGCCATGCACTGCAATCACTCTACGTATTGGTGATCAGAATTTCAAATGGAAAAATCTTTGTTAAGAATTTAAAGTCAATTAAAACAGAAATCAAGAGAGAAAAAAGGGAGAAGAATACACACGGTTTATAGTGGTTCCACCAATTTGGTGTACATCCACTCTCCAAGCAGTCCCTTCAAGCTTTATTAATCAGCAGTAACCATACAAGCAACATTGAACACTGATACAAGGCACACCCTCAAACTCAGGAAAAACCCACAAGAGAATAAATCCCTAATTTCAGCCTCACTCACGCTCTTCCTCACGCTCTCTAATGAAAAAACCCACAATACTGCCCTTTTATATACAAATGCCGTGAGAGATTTTCTCTGTTATACAACTAAACACCAAAATATATGGAGGGCATCTGGGCTTCAAAATTCTGCACAAGTGAGCACACAAATGGGCCGTAAATGAGCACAAATCAGCCCAACTTAAATATTCCAAGCAATGAACATTTTAGTTGCCAAAAGCAAGCTATCCTGAGGTGTCAATTCAACACATCACCCTCATGACACAAAGGATAGAAACTTCATAACAAAGCTCCAAAAGGACCTGCAAGGGACTTCAAAATTCATTACGTACTATTAGCCAACGCCTATCTTTAATAGGCTACAAAGATAATTCAAACGAGGACTGGACAGTGACTTCGTAAGCATATCAGCAGGATTCTCAGCGGACATGATTTTAAGAACATTCACCTTATTTGCAGAAATCACATCTCTAACATAATGATATTTAACATCAATATGTTTAGTACGATCATGAAAAGTCTGATTTTTAGACAATGCAATAGCACTTTGGCTATCACAAAATATAACAGGTGTAATGTCATAACCAAGCATGTCTTTAAGCAAACCTGACAGCCACAAACCTTCTTTAACAGAGTCGGTCAAAGCAATATATTCAGATTCTGTAGTTGACAATGCTACAACAGGTTGAAGAGAGGATTTCCAGCTCACAACATTTCCAAATAATGTAAAAACATAACCAGAAAGAGACCTTCTTCTATCAAGATCAGATGCAAAATCAGAATCAACATAGCCTTTTAACAGAACTGAAGAATCAGTGCTTTTAAAGTAATTCAAACCATGATCTTGGCTACCCTTTAAAAATCTCAAGATCCATTTTACAGCTTCCCAATGAGGCTTACCAGGATTACTCATAAAGCGACTCACAACACTCAATGCATGAGCAATATCAGGCCGAGTACATAACATACCATACATTAAACTACCAACAGCACTTGAGTAGGGAATTCGACTCATACCTTGTTCCTCTTCACTAGTTTTAGGCGAATGCTCCTTTGACAATTTGAAATGTTGTGCTAAAGGTATCTTAACACTCTTACAATCATTCAAATTAAAACGAGAAACAATTTTACCAAAGTAATCACGTTGAGTCAAGTGCATGGTATGCTGTTTTCTGTCTCTTTTAATCTCAATTCCTAGAATTCTGTTGGCTGCACCGAGATCTTTCATCTCGAACTCTTTATTCAACAACATCTTCAGTTCTTCAATCTGTGATATCTCTTGTGAAGCTATCAACATATCATCTACATATAGAAGCAAATACACAAACACATCTCGTGATACTTGTTTAACATAAACACAATTATCATGATTGCTTCTAAGAAAACTGCATTTTGTAATAAAAGTGTCAAACCTCTTATACCACTGTCGAGGAGATTGTTTGAGCCCATAAAGAGAACGTTTCAAATAACATACCTTGTTCTCTTTTCCTTTAACTATAAAGCCGGGTGGTTGCTTCATGAAGATATCCTCTTCTAAATCACCATGTAAGAAAGCTGTGGTGACATCTAGCTGCTCAAGTTCTAGATTGAACTGATTTACCAAGGCTAACAACACACGGATTGATGTATGTCTAACAACTGGAGAAAAAATTTCATTATAGTCAATCCCTTCTCGTTGTGTATAACCTTTAGCAACCAATCTCGCTTTATACCTTGGCTGCTCATTTTCTCTTCCAGGTTTGATTTTAAAAATCCAACGGCAATCAACTAATTTCTGGTCATTTGGTTTATCAACAAGTATCCAGGTTTGATTCTTCAACAAAGATGACATTTCTGTATTCATAGCATCAAGCCATAACTTTTTGTCTTTGTTTTCAATAGCTTCTTCATAAGAGATGGGTTCCACATCATCCATACTCTCCTCACAATTTAAAGAATACATAGCAACATCTGCTTGATCTAAATACCTAGTAGGAGGACGAATAGTTCTCCTTTCCCTGTCTCTAGTCAATTGATAATCTGTTGGAATTGAAGTAGAAGCACTAGGTATTTCAGCAAGTGTTTCATCAATTAATGGTTCATTATTCATCGAATCATTTGAAGACTCAGCTTGATTTTCCGAAAACACATTCTCATTACTGCTATCAAATGTCTCAATCCCATTTCTTAAAGACACTGAGGGTTGGAGAGTAGAAGGTTGTTCATTTTCAGACAAAATTTCAAAGGAACTTACATCAACATTTTCATCTCCTTTGATTTTTTGTGTAACATTGGTTTGCCAGGGCATTTCCTGCTCATTAAAGGTTACATCTCTACTTATAATGCACCTTTGATTTCCTGATTCTAGAGACCATAACTTGTAACCTTTCACTCCTTTTGGGTATCCCAAAAAGATACATTTTATCGCCCTATGAGCTAACTTATCTTGTTTTATGTGTGCGAAAGCTGCACATCCAAAAACTCTAAGATAGCTTAGATTCGGTGGTTTTCCAGTCCATATTTCTTGAGGTGTTTTCATCTTTAAGGCTGTAGAGGGACTACGGTTTATGATATAAACTGCTGTATTCACAGCCTCTCCCCAAAAGGTCTTTGGTAAACAAGCATTTGACAACATACACCTAACACGTTCAAGAATTGTTCTATTAAATCTTTCAGCTAATCCATTCTGTTGGGGTGTATAACTCACTGTCAAATGTCTTTTAATTCCAGCCTTATCACACATTTTGTTAAACTGATTGTTCAAGAACTCTAGACCATTGTCTGTTCTAATAACTTTGATTTTCTTACCAGTTTGGTTCTCAACAAGCACTTTCCATTGTTTAAAAGCAGTAAAAACATCACTTTTATGTTTCAACATATGAACCCAAACTTTCCTTGAACAATCATCAATCATGGTTAGGAAATATTTAGCCCCACCATGGGTTGCCACTCTAGCGGGTCCCCACAAGTCAGAGTGAATATAATCAAGAACACCTGAGGTACTATGTGTAGTCTTATTAAACCTCACTTTTGTTGCTTTGCCAAGGATACAATGATCACAAAAAGGAAGCTCTCCAATTTTATCTTTACCTAGCAAGCCTTGTTTATTCAATTCTAATAGACCTTTTTCACTTATGTGTGCAAGTCTTTTATGCCATAGAACAGAAAACTGAGAGTCAAAATCTATAGCAGCATTAGAATAATTCAAGTCAGTGCTACCTTGGAGAATATACAGACCATTATTTAAAGTTCCCTTCAACTTAAGCAACGAGCCTTTATATATTTTCATTACTCCACCCTCAGACTTGTAATTATACCCAGCTTTATCAAGTGTACCAAGAGAAATTAAATTTCTTTTTAACTCAGGTATATACCTTACAGACGTGAGAAGTTTTTCAGTACCATCAAATAATCGTAGTTTAACTGAACCAACACCCCTAATGTTACATTTTTGATCATTTCCCATCAAAACTGTACCACCATCGTGTTCCTCAAAATCCTGAAAATAATTTTTATGAGGGGTCATGTGGAAAGAGCATCCGGAATCCAAAATCCACTCTTCTTCACATCTATTATCAGAAACTGCTAACACCTCAGCCGAATCATATCCTTCATGAACGTTTGCTGTGCTAGTTTCTTCTTTCTTTTCAGTGTTTTGTTGCTTGTTTTTAGCCTTAAGTTGATAACAATTTCGTCTAATGTGCCCTTCTTTGTGACAATAAAAACATCTTTTTCCCTTTCCCCTAGACTTGGATCGTGATTTATTATTTGGTCTATTTTGGTTTGAACCTTTAGTTTCTAATCGACCTCTTGCAAGAAGAACTTCAGCATCCTTCTTCTCTGTTTTAATTTCCAAATCTTTAGATCTAAGAGCATCTAAAACCAGATCTAAAGTCAATGAGTCTCTACCATATTTAATAGCCGCTTTAATCTCTTTATAGCTCTCAGGCAATGAGTTCAACAAAATTACAGCCTGATTTTCGTCAGACATTTTTTCACCGGTGCTAGCTAGCTCTAAACAAATCTTGTTGAATTCATCTAAGTTTTCATCAAGAGTCTTTGAACTATCCATTCGATATCCAAAGAATCTTTCCTTAAGATAAATCTTATTCGGTAGTGATTTACTAATGTAGAGTTTTTCTAATTTTGTCCACAAAGCAGCAGCTGTTTTTTCACCATCAACCTGTCTTAGAACATTATCTCCTAAGTAGAGAATTATCAAACTAAAGGCAATCTCATCCATTTCAGCTCTTTGCTCTACAGAAATGGATTCGGGTAAAGTTGCAGGATCATCTAATGCCTTAGCTACTTTCTGATGAACAAGTAATGCACGCATTTTCTTTCTCCATAAACTAAAATCCGATTTACCAGAAAACCTCTCTAATTCAAATCTAGTAGTCATTTCTTATTTAAGAACAAATACAGAAATGATGATTCCAGAAGCAAGACTGACCTCAAATCGGATGCAAAAATTCCTTTAAGGAAATACAACATCAACATACCACAGAACTGATGATGCCCAGAGAAAGAAAAGTGCTCAACGGCGAAAAAAACCCCACAAATCCAGCAATCGTCATCTCAGATATTCCTCGAAAACAGAGCATACGAAGAGATGATTAAACACAGATAGAGCGGCGATGTCTACAGACAAACTTACTTAACCAAGCTCTGATACCACTTGTTAAGAATTTAAAGTCAATTAAAACAGAAATCAAGAGAGAAAAAGGGAGAAGAATACACACGGTTTATAGTGGTTCCACCAATTTGGTGTACATCCACTCTCCAAGCAGTCCCTTCAAGCTTTATTAATCAGCAGTAACCATACAAGCAACATTGAACACTGATACAAGGCACACCCTCAAACTCAGGAAAAACCCACAAGAGAATAAATCCCTAATTTCAGCCTCACTCACGCTCTTCCTCACGCTCTCTAATGAAAAAACCCACAATACTGCCCTTTTATATACAAATGCCGTGAGAGATTTTCTCTGTTATACAACTAAACACCAAAATATATGGAGGGCATCTGGGCTTCAAAATTCTGCACAAGTGAGCACACAAATGGGCCGTAAATGAGCACAAATCAGCCCAACTTAAATATTCCAAGCAATGAACATTTTAGTTGCCAAAAGCAAGCTATCCTGAGGTGTCAATTCAACAATCTTGTCAAGAAAGGACGCATATAATATGTGTGTAGGAAATAACCTTCCACAACATGTTCGGAGAAGAAGAATTTGACCATCCCCAACTTGATCGGCATTAGTTGTTGCCTGGAATGAAGTTGATGGGGGAAGTGCTTCCCACGTTTGACTATCTGGGATACAGAAGCGTGCCTCGTGCACAAGACGGTATTCATCAACAAAGCATCTAGTCCAATTGTGGAAAACTTTGCTTCGGCTTTGCATATCTGATAATCTCCTGGTCCACGTTCCATATCCAGCATGAGCGATCATTAAGGCTCCTGATCTGGACCAGACACCCCCGCGTTCAAGGTCTTCAGAGTCTGACTTTTCAGACAAATCTCCGAGCCAGTTGGGGCATCCCATAACACCTAATACAATCTCTCCTTCAACTAAAAGAGCCAAACCTACCTGCAATTTTTCGAAAAGTTGGAAAATCGAAAAGCAGGTATAATTCAAACTAAATTTTCAGAGCACCCCTACTTGTCTTCATAAATATAACATAAGTAAAATGCAGCAACCTGATTAAATGACATACCACATATAGGACATCATTTCCTCTAAGAAATCCTCGTGTACCATCAATTGGATCCAATACCTGTATTGGAATTCATTTGATTGATTAACATGTAACTCTAAATCAAGAGCTTAGAAAAAGCTGCAAAATGCAAAGCACGTATTAGATATCTTCACAGATGGATGGAACAGTATGTTGGGGAAACTTTAAATCCTTCCATTTCAAATGGTGGTATCTTCACAACCTAAAATCACATTAGCAATGAAGAATTTTCTTGAAGGAAGATAGTATGTAGGATATTAATGGCAATGGCAACACTCACAAATCAGAAAATCGAAGATGATAAAACCCAGCATAAAGATTTTCGATGTTACAAGATAATAACTCAATTTGGAATCCCCACCCAATATGTGGCTGGCTTACTTCCGAAAGCAAATGCAACATTCGCTCCCCTGTCAATTGCTTCCAGCACATTATCCTCAGTTAATTCATTCTGGGAACTTGACTTCTCAGCGACTACTGTCAGTACTGAATGTGCCAAATTATTTGCACGTAAATATGTAGAGTCCTCTTCAGCTACCAATGGAATATATGGAAATAAAGTACCCAGCTCTGCAGCAAGAAGAGTGGAGGGAAGAAAGGAACGATCAGTTTAAAGTTACTTCCATCGACATCGACATGAATAATTGTATATCAGCAATAATGAACTCCAAAATGTACAGTGAGATGGAGTATAGAGAAACTAAAATCATAAAGGGAAAATAGAAGATGTAAAAATAACTTACAAAATGTGCAAACTAATTATTTGTCCAAAAAAAGAAAAAGAAAAAGAAAAGGAAAAAGGAAAGAAAGAACACGACAACAACTTGTAACATTGTAACGGTGACTAGGCCAGGAAACTGTTGATCATCATGGGAACAGGCAGAGTTAGGATGTACATGAGCAAACGAATGATACAGAAATGCACCATTGGTTATATATAATTTAAATTTTCCATTACCCAAACTGACTAGCGCCTGAACTCCGAAATCGGCAACAGTGACCGGAGTCTGATCATTCTTTTCTAGAATCTGTCCATCAGCCGATAGAAGTGACGATTTCACCTGCCAATGATCAAAACATGAATTCATCTAAACACTAAGATAAATTGGATTGATTGACCTTCCGGTGGTTGCTTCCATAAACATTCTCATAGTAGAAATCTTATGGTTACAGTCATCATACAACCGTAGAGCAGTCTCTTATTTGTAGCTCACATCCTCAACGAACTATTCCATCACAACACCCAAACTGAAAACAATAACAAAACTAAAGAGAAAAGGACAGAGCAATTACATCAACGCATAGACGACAAGCTCTCTGCACTACATCCACAGCTGCTTCAAGCTCTCTCCGATACTTCGCATTCTGCATCGGCAATGGCAGACAGGACCTGAAGACACAAATACAACACAATAAAAAAGAATTGAAGTAAAGCATCAAGCGCACACATAAATTCCAAAAAAAAAAAAAAAAAAATCAAACCAAAGCACAAGGATGAAGAGAAGAGACCTTACGTTGAAGTATCGGCTGCGTGGAGTTGCAGAGATTCGATGAGAAGAGCAAGTCCATCGCACAGTGGAGAAATGAGACGAAGAGTGAAGCAGAGCCATAGCGGGAATCAGGATATTTGAGACTCGATAGAGCAATTCTTATGGCGAAAATCAAAAGTGAGTTGAGATTCAGCTGACCAAAGACCAGTGCGATTCCTGTTCGTTGAAACTTGAGAGAAAGAGAGAGAAGACTCCCGTGGGCTGAAGAAAAAGCCCAACTCGGCCCATGTAAGTGATTCCAGCCCAGTAACGATGACCTTCGTATGTGCTGAGCTAACAAATCCATAGAATGACTGAGGAAAGTTGAATTCTCTTTTCCTTATCCAAATGAAATAATCCCATCTTCTTCGAAATTGAAATTGCTTCCGATTGCAGCTAACTTTTCTTGCGAACCACGCTAGCCCATCAATATCTCTGAACTCTTTCATTCCTTTATTTATAACCATAATCCCTTTGATTTTCCTCGAAATTGATTCAAAACTTCTCCATATTCTCTGCGAATCGGCTTTGATTCTGTGGTTGTCCAGTGGCATGAGCAGGGCTTTCGGGCAATTTGCGATACGGTTTGTTCAGAGGACGAGAGATCAAGCTGTGAAGAACGATCCCTCTGCCTTGAAGTCTCTCAAGGATTCAAGTTCTGCTTCTTCGAAATGCTATTCAGCTAATAAACTCAGCGCTGATGAGGGCCAGAAGGTTAAGAGAGCTGAAGAGTCTTTGAGGACCGTCATGTATTTGAGTTGTTGGGCTCCTACTTGAGCCGTCTCTTGCTTCGGTTCTATAATGTTCGCTTTGTAATTTTACTGGATTAATATCTCATTCTTGTACTATATCTGAATTCTATTTATTGAGTTTTCTAAAGATTATATCTTTTTTTTTATAATCATGCTCTGGATTTTTGTTACAGAAATATGATCTTGGCATTGACGTTGATTGGCTGAACGAATTTTAGTTATTACCATTTACTTTATTTTCTTTTTTAATATTTAAATTAGCATTAATTTTTTTAATTTTCGAATATGACAATAAATAAAAATACGTGTTCAGTTATTAGCATGATTCAACTTAATCCAAATTATTGTAAAAAAAAAAAAAGGTCAACTATTCCTTTGTCAAATCAACTCATATGGATAAAGTCAAACTAAACATAGTGTGTGTCTTCGACCAAGAGGTCTGAAGTTTGAATCCTCCCATCTCCACTTATTGAACTAAAAAAAATAGTTTTTTTTTTTTTTTTGACAAGCTAAAAAAAATAGTTAAGTATGAATATAATTCAAATGGCATAAAACATGTATCCTCAACTAAAATGTCAAAAGTTCCTAATTTATAATTGTGTATCTCAACCAGTCAAGACATTATTCATATTCTTAACAAAATAAAAACATTATACGTATTATCAAAACTAGTTAAGACATCATACACTTATCAGTTATCTCAAAGGTCACCATCTATTTATTGTTGTGCATTTCAATTTATCAATTTTTATTCCTTTTAATTAATTAAAAGTGTATCAATGATATATTAATTTTACTTCTTTTACTTAACAATTGAGGCTAATGGCTTAGCGACATCTTTATATATCTTCTTCTGGGTCTTGAGTTTCTTCTTCCTTCCTCCCAAAATTATATTAATCAATTATTACTATGGTTTATTCCATTCATATTTATATCAATCACCGACAATTATGTAAACTAATTGTTGTTACAAACTTTCTAAAAAAAATAAAAATAAAAATAAAAATTGTTGTTACAAAAATACAAAACAAGCCAATTATTGCCCCTTTTTTAGTACTACAAACCAATTATTGTCATGGAGGTAAGTAGTGGTTGAGGAGTTTTTCCTTTTTTTTTTAGAGAACACTATTTTGATGGTCTTTTTTTTTTTTTTTTTTTTTTTTTTTTTTTTTTTTTTTTTTTTTTTTCAAGTTTTGTATATAAAACAATATGTATAATAAAAGTATGTCAAATTAGCATGAACTTTCAAGTTTATCCAACCAATCTTTGAACTTTAAAAAATATATAATAGATTCCCAAATTTTCAACTTGGTGTATAATAAGTCTCTTGACTTTTAATTTTATGTCTAATTGATATTTGACATATTCGAGAATTTTAAAAATCAATGATTTATTAAATACAAAATTTAGAACCTAAACTTTCAAGTTTCAATATATTGTTTAATAGTTTGGTGAATTATTAAAAAAAAAATGTTGAATACTATTAAAAACAAAAGTGAAAACATAGAAATCTATTAAATACAAAATTAAAAGTTGGAGTTATTAGACACAAAATGCAAAACTTAAAGACCTAATAAACATAAGTGAAAGAACGGAAAGTAAGGTACTTTAACCAAGAATATATATGTGATTTTTTTAAAGAAAAGGACATATGTGAATATTACACATTACACATCTACAAATAATTTACCACATATATATAAATTAAATTACAAGATTTAATTTAAAAAGTATCTAATAAATTGCTAAACTTTTAATTTTGTATTTAATAGGTCTCTAAAGTTTTAAAAGTATCTCATAAGTCTTAAACTTTCAATTTCGTCAGATTGATTCCAAAATTTCATAAGTCTTGGACCGATTCAGTACTTTTTAAAATTCACGAACTTACCTACGATATTGAAAGTTTGGTCATACAAGACATAAAATTCAATTTTATATCTAAAAAATTTTCAATATATCAAAGTCCGGATTAGACACAAAATTTAGGTCATTGAAATTTTAATTTTGTATTTAAGAAGTTGCTGAATTTTCAATTAAATTCCCAAAAATCCCCAATCAAAATGAAACGAAATGCGTACCCTCTCATTTATCCCTTTCTCCATCTCCACCACATAAAAATGAAGAGCCAAACCAATAAAACCGATAAGCCTCGGCGTCATCTTCCTTCGATAAGCTCACAACTAAACCAGCATCCATTTCTTTCACCTCAGCAATTAACCAGAGATGATCTCACTCAAACCCTCCACTCACCACAATGGATCCTCATTCCCCTTCAATTCATCAAATCTCCAACAAAAACTCAGTCCAATTAGGTTCAATTTTGCACTTCCAAACAACTCATTCCACAGCAAATCAACCTTCAGAATCCGCGCCGAACAGGCCGGATCAGGAAACGGCGCTCAAAGACGAACGTTCTTGACGCTGGAAGAGGCCGGCCTCGTCGAAGTATCCGGCCTCAGCACGCACGAGCGATTTCTGTGCCGTTTAACAGTATTTCTCTGTTTCTGTATCAGTCTTTTTTGCAAATTCCGTTTGTAATTGAATCCTGAATCGAGGATGATGTTTGTGTAGATATCTTCTCTGAATTTACTGAGAGTGATAGCGGAGGAAGAGAAATGTTCGATCGAGGAGTTGAATGCAGGGAGAGTGTGCGACTGGTTTCTCAAGGATAAGTTGAAGAGAGAGCAGAATTTGGACTCTGCTGTTCTTCAATGGGACGATTCTGAGCCTCAGTTCTGAGGTTTTCCTTCTATTTTCGACCAGATTATGTTAAGACTAAGAGAGAAAATTGCATAATATTTGGGACATTAATTGATTTTTCTTTTTTTTTTAAGATTTGTTTTATATATAGAGTTTAATTTAATTAATTGAGATTAATACGAGACGCCTGCCTGCCTGTTTATTTAATAGACTAAAATAATATTAAAATGTGGTTTTGGGTAAAAAATAAATGTTAGTATTGTTTGTAATATGTGCCTATAGTGTGAGTATTGTTTGTTATATATATACCAGTAATTATTTTTCAGTATTTAGAAGTAGACAAAAGAAAAAAAGCTTAATTTTTTTTTAAATATTACATCATTAATAAATAATAAGGACTGGAACTTGTGACTATTTGCGGAATTGCATATTTCAATTAACAGGTGCATGTGGCAATTAAGTGCAACTTAAGAAGTTTATTTGTCATGTTGTATTTTCATTCAATTAAATGAAGTGTCTAATGTGATCATGTTAGATGTTTGGGCATGTTCTCCACCCAAAAGATTTTGTTGAGTTCTCTTGGTATTTGTATCCTACCCAACCTTTTTTTTTTTTTTTTTTTTTTTTTTATTTTTTATTCCTTTCTACGTTTTCTTAACGATTTATGGTGAATTTAGCATACTTTTTTAGTTTGAACACTTCTATTAAAAAAATATACGTGTTTCTTATTATTTTTTTTTTTAAAAAAAAACACTTATGTTTTAATTACATGTTTTTTCTCACTACATTAAGGATAATTCTAGACCTGTTAAGTTATCATAGGGCGATTTAATAATGATTCAACCAATCATTTAAAAATTACTTTTTAAATAATTAAGTTTCAAGTGTGAGGCTCGTCCACCCATAAATATTGTTGAACTAAAAAGAAAAACCCTATTTATATATTAAGATAAAATATAGTCAAATTTATATATTAAATTAAGTTACGATAAATTTATTAACCAACTCAAAATAAATTATAATTGAGTGAATAAAACACATATTATCCTTCCTAAATGATTTGATGCCTCATCTCTAGAATTGTTGAGTTAAAATTTTGATCGAATAGACAAGTGAGTAAAGTCGATAAAAAAAATTAAAAGTGATCTAGTCATTCTTCTCATCTATGTAATTCAATGGGCACAAAATTAATCCAAAAACCAGAATTATTTCTTAGAAGATAAAATTTAAAATCATTACAATAATACAAAAACTGAAATGTGACAAAGTTGATCTCTCTAACCATAATCATGGATGGGTGGGAGAAACCACAAACCAGAATCCCACTCAATTAACAAGTTCTCTAACCCTTTTGCCCACGAAAAACGCCAAATAACTTTTTAAATATGGTGGCTAAGTGGACGGCGTGACTTCATGAGCTAGCTTTTTATTTTTGTATAATGATGTTTCTTAAGGGAATTTTTGTCTAACAATGTTGACTTTGTAATGACAAGTCTTCCCACTTGCTAAAAAATTGAGAAACTATATACAATTCACAACATGTCAAAAATTGAGAAACTATATACAATTCACAACATGTCTCCCTCTTTCGGTTAATATTTTATATATAAAATATAATCTATTAACTTAAATAATATTTTGATTTGTAAATAAATTGAAATATATAAAATATGTATTCCTTCACTCTTATGCAAATAAGTTATACTTTAACCACCCTCATTTTCTTTGATTCAAACATCTTTTTGTTTTCAACATGTAAGATGAAGGGATTTGAATCATAGACCTCTTGATCATTAGTACAATGTTTATGTTAATTGAGTTGTGCTCATGCTGGTACCATTCCTTATAGAATTAGTTCTTATATCATTGCCAAAAAAAAAAAAAAAAAAAAAGTCATTTTGACTTTATTTATAAACTATCACACACCGAATTGACGTGAAAAAGGAATAAATTTTTCTTGGCCTAAATGCTTGAATGTAAAGCAATTCATAAATATTTAATAGTGTATAACTAAATATCAATTTGTTATTAAACATTGGAAAAAATACATTTTTGGTCCCTGAGTTTTGAGTAATATGTGCGTTTGGTCCCTAAGTTTTCAAAATAGACTTTTTTAGTCCCTGAGTTTTGAAAAATATGTTTAAAAGGTCACAAGTTTTCAAAATAGATTTTTTTAGTCCCTAAGTTTTGAAAAATGTGTTCAAAAGGCCCCTAATATTATTTTTTTTTCAATTTTTTAAATTAATACTTTTTATTTGTTTTAATTTAAAAAGCCATTCAATATTAAAAATAATACAAAAATATTAATTTAAAAAAGATGAAAAAATAATATTAGAGACCTTTTAAACCTATTTCTCAAAACTCAGGGACTAAAAAGCCCATTTTAAAAACTTAGGGACCTTTTAAACCTATTTTTCAAAACTCAAAGACTAAAAATGTCTATTTTGAAAACTCAGGGACCAAACGCACATATTCCTCAAAACTCAGTAACCAAAAAGGTAATTTTTCTTTAAACATTCTTCACAAGTATATTTTTTGTGAACATCCTCTCTCAAACACGTTGATTCGAAGACAATTCAATGGATAAAATATCTATTATCATTATAAGGTCAATATTTTGATTTTGAACTAAAACAAAAAAAAAACTCATGGACTATCTTAAAATCTATAATACATCTATATATCATATTAAAAAATAATTAAATTGGATTATCATCAACATACGCATTCCATTCTTATATATCAAATTATATAGCGAATAATTCTTCCAATAGTTTACAAAATTATGTTGGAAGATTCTCTGAATTTGTCCCAAATTTTCAAATAACAAATACTATGTGCTATAACTTCAATTATCAATGATTTAAGATAGTTGGTTTCCTTTCATCTTCGATGAAAGAGCACCCAAATCGAAAATTATTAATTATTTTCTCATGATCAACATTTTTTTTTTTTTAGTACATTAACATTTGGGGTGGGGGATTCAAACCTCTGACCTCTTAATCGAGATGACATGCCAATTACCACTGAGCTATGCTCACTTTGGCTTCTCATGATGAACATTTGTGACCATATTTTGACGTTTAACTCCAAATACATAATTAAAACATTGTGATAGCTGTTTTCATTTGAAAATGATGAAGTGATTTAATTTTAGAAATAAATAAGCCGAAGTGATTTAATTTTAGAAATAATTAAGCCGAGAATATATCCAGAAGTGGAATCAAGGAAAAAGAATAGGAATTTGAACTGATCAAAATCAAACCTTCAAAGTCAACCAGCAACCACCTTAGACATTTTTTTTTTTTTTGAACAAACCACCTTAGACAATTTGTTATTATAGTGTGCCTTTTGAAAAATATTTTAAATTTGAATTTGAGACCAATAAAGAATGGTCAACAGTCATCCACTAATTAAAAAAAAGGGAGTAAATTAGATCTTTAGATGCAATGTTTCATTTTTTTTAAAAGAAAAAACACAACATTTCAATTTTACATCATTAAAAAATCTACTTTTTTATCTTTTCATTTTTTAATTAAGACCTATCACTACTCAATAGTAACAAAATTTAAATGTGATAAAGCATATATTTAATGAGATTTAAGATCTTAATTATTTTGTTTGAAAGAGATATTAAGAAATTTACTTGTAATTAGAACGCTCTAAAAGAAAATCAACTGGAAACATGTGATATCAAACCGATTGAAACATATTCAACAATGGAAACATATTCAATTAGAACATATTAGCATTATTCTTTATTTTTATTTTATCGCATCAAGAAATGATGAATATTAGAAATAAAAATATTTACTTTTGTTTTATATCAAAATAAAAATATTTACAAATGACCTATACTCAGTTTTTTTGTCCATTAAATATGGAATGAAGACTCACATCCAACTATTAAGCTACGTCCATTGACAATATTAAATCATAATAAATTAGTTAAATAGTTTCAAAAAACTCTTTGCAACTTAGATAAAGCAAAAGATATGAACACAATTTAACGATTAAAACATATATTTCTTTTTTTAAAGTTGAGGTTTAAATCTTCATGTCACACCTAATCGGAAAAATCCTGGGTAAAACATTTTTAAGAATTTTTTTTTTGAAACAACATTTTAAGAATTATACTGAAAGTTCACATTGGGGGTTTGAATTTTTGGGCATTCAATTGTCTTTATTGCCAAAAAGAAAAAGGGGGAGAAAATGCCGTATGAGGAACGAGTGAATGATATTTGAATTGATTTTATTAAATAAAAGAAAAAAGAAAAATAATAATAATAATAAAAAAAAAAAGAAAGTGGATATTTGCATATTGAAGACAACGTTTTAGACGCGTGGATCGATCAGTTTCCCCCGCTAATCATGTACCCAAGGACAACAACATTCAATAAAAAGCAAAAACGCCCCTTCGGACCTCAACTCTTTTTCTTCACTTCCATTTAGTTCTTTTCAGTTCCGCTCTATCTCTCTCCTCTTCTCTCTCCCTCTCTCTCTCTCCCTCTCTCTCACCAGCTCACCTTCCGCTTCCATCGAAAACGAAGCTAAAAATTGACCCCTCCTCTTCTTAACGGCCACCTTAAACTGCCGCTGCTGGTGCTCGCCGTTAATTTTCCAAGGCCGCCGACGAGTCTCTTCACTCTCCGATGCTCTGATTCAGCTCGCGGAGGTTCCAATGATGGCTATCGATGATCAAAAGTCAACGTCCGATGGAAAGGTCTGGGGTTTTTTGAAGCAAACGTTTAGGCATTCTGCTAGTGGCGCAACTACTTCGTCTCGTACCTCTCATCAGACTCATCCGCCGGTGGAGGGGACGAATCCTCACACCTCCGCCTCTGTTTCCTCCGTTGCTAGGTCGCTGCTCCCGACGCGGCGCCGGCTCAAGCTCGATCCATCGAATAAGCTTTTCTTTCCTTGTGAGTTCTTTCATTCGTTTTATGAATTTTTGCTGGATTGTTCTTAGTTGGATTTGTTCTGCTTAGTCTAGGTCTGATGCGTATGATCTCGATCTGTTGTTGACTTTTAACTTTCAGCTGCATTTCGGTTTTAGAACGTTTGAATTCTCTAATTGATTCAATTTTCTGGTTGATCTTAGTTTTAATTGGTTCACCTTTGTATCTTTGAAGATGAACCTGGCAAGCAGGTCAGGAGTGCCATTGGAATTAAAAACACAAGCAAATCTTACGTAGCATTCAAGGTGCGAATGAACGGCCTAAATTTCTATTCGCGGCATATAATTTTGCATTGTTGCATCATATTTCAAGCATACTGGTTTTGTGTTTTACAGTTCGGTTGATCAGTGGACTGTGAGTTCGTATGCTAGTAGTTAATAGTTCTAATTTCCAACAATAGCTCTCTTCCTAATAAATTCGGCTTGTTGTGATTATTGATCCATTTTGTTTTAACTTTCATATAGTTCCAAACGACTGCACCCAAAAGCTGCTTCATGCGTCCCCCTGGTGCTATTCTTGCTCCTGGAGAGAGCATCATAGCCACTGGTAAACTATATTCCTGGATTTCTTATCCATTTTGTCTCTGTTCCTAAGTTATATGTAACAGCCATGATCATTAATTCTGCTCAGTTTCCTCTATCAATCTTCTTGAAATTGGTGAATTTTCATGTTTCTTATTAATTTACATTTTTTTGATTGCTGTCAATATTGGATGGATCTCCTAGTTTTCAAGTTTGTTGAGGTTCCCGAAAACAACGAGAAACCAGTAGATCAAAAGAACAACAGGGTTAAGTTTAAAATTATGAGCTTGAAGGTGAAAGGACCAATGGATTATGTGCCCGAGCTGGTGCGTCTCAACCTTCCCTTTGCTTGGTTTTTCCAGTTATTTATGTTTTGATGGATGTTTTGTTCAATACCAACAAGTTAATCAATGTTTTAGTGCTATGAATATGCATTCTTGTGTTGCTTCACTTTAGCTTGTAGATGGTCCTAAGAGGAGATGGAATTGTAAATATCTGAATGAGTTTTTATTTATACTTGTCAAAATTAGAGGGCTATGTTGTTCATCAGTGAGCTAGGTCTGAATGAGTACAGATTCTGCATATGAGGTTCCAAAAATTAGGTTGATGATTTGATGGTCGGGAAACTTTTGTTGGATGGTTTTCTTAGTGATGTGGGCATCGCATACAGTTGCTGGCATTCTATTGCATGCTTTAGTTTTGTTTGTAGAGAATTCTGACAATTTCTTTTTTCTGGTTAGGGCATGTAGCGAAAAGTTTATTAGTTATTTTTTTTGGTTGGGATGAGTTGTTATAGAATTTTGGCCTCCTCTATGTTTCTTATAAAAGAATAATTGGTTTTCTCTTGGATGGTGTAAATGCTTCTTCCATACTTTTACAGATTAGTTTAAATGACCTTATAATAAACTAGGGGCCCTTTTTGTAACCCTAATTTGGGGATCGCTCATTTACCTGGTCTCATTAAAAGAAAAGAAAGGGTCTTGCTCCTAACTCTTTTAAATGCACAACTCAAACTTACGAATGTTACTTCGTTCACTCGTTGCTTGTTTTAAGATGACCTTTTAACTTACCTAATGTTCAGAGTCTATGCCTTTTCATGCTGGGCTAGAAAAAGCAGGTAAAATGAGTACTGATCAAACCTTATTCTTTCTCCCTCTTGATCCAGTTTGATGAGCAGAAGGACCAAGTGTCTATAGAACAGATATTGCGGGTTGTTTTCCTGGATCCAGAACGTCCTAATGCAGTAAGTTGATTTATCAATAATCAGAATTTCACTAATCCTCTGTACGGGAAATAATTTTAAATAAAGTGATTTGAAATATGTAAACCATTTTTCATTATTTATCTTATTTGGAATAGGAAAGATTTTGAAATTAATATAATTAAAAAAAAAATTGTTTGGATGTTCATAGAAAAGAAAAAGAAAATACAAACTTTACCAATATAGCTTATTAATCCTAATCTATAGCCAAAGTGAGCATAGGTCTAACGGTAAAGGTTAACTAAAAAAGAAAAAAGAAAAAAGAAAAAGTCCTAATCTATAAATACCAAAATTAAACTATGATAAGTAATTTAGATTAAAGTCCTGTTAATTTGACGCCTAACATGTAACCCTTTCGTTCCTGATTCTCTGAAGGCCTTAGAAAAATTGAAGCGGCAATTAGCCGAGGCCGATGCTGCACTTGAGGCACGCAAGAAACCACCAGAAGAAGCAGGCCCCAAAATCATTGGAGAAGGGCTCGTGATAGACGAATGGGTGAGTTGTTTTGTTCATCCTTTGATTTCCTATACAAATCTTTTCAAATTTCGAACCGAATGAATATCAGTGTTCATGTACTTGCATTTTATTTATGTTTGTTCAGAAAGAACGGAGGGAAAGATACCTGGCGAAACAGCAAGTTGAAGGGGTAGACTCTGTATAGGGTTTGGTTTCAGTTTTCCGGCAATGGTTCTGTAATTTGAAAGGGGATTTCCAAACGAACTGTCGAGTATCAATTCTACCCTTAAAAAAGTTGTGTAATCCTTTTCGTATATTGTCGAAATTATTGTTTAGGCGAACTTATTTTTATTTCCATTGAAAGAAAACTCCCCTGAGGTAAAGTCTTGTGTAATTTGAGACACCGAATGGGATTACTCTTTTATATGTAGATAAAGATAATGTGATTGATTTCTCTCTCGCTAATAAAATGGCCACAGAGAAATGTAATGCAATGTAATGTATCAAAGCGATCCATTCCATTTCAAACCAACTCTATCTTTGGCTCTGTGGAAGAGGACAGCTTAGTGATGAATTAACATCTGTGAAATCTAAGTGTGTGGTGGTAAACACCAATTTTTACAGTTCAGAATTTAAAAACATGCATACAAGTAACAATTCATTTTTCTGTTGGGCAATAATTTGAAATTTGGATTCTAAATTTGGATACAAATGCAAAAAAGTAAAGACTCATTTGAAGAATATGTATATACATTTTGTGCAATGAAAATAAATAGTAAGGACTCATCAAATGGATTGGATTATGTTGCAACAAGATTCAAGTCTACTAGTTTGTTAGGATGGTTCAACTACATACACATTACCACACTTCTATTTGATAACACAAATCATGATGACAAATGACTCAGCTCAGCGTGACTTCTTGAAATCTGTAATTTTTTTCACCTCATTTATTTTATTTTACTTTGTACTTGTTTATAATGAATAATTATAAATCAAGTAATCAAGATGAGAATCTTAATGTAGCCAATATCCACTCGTTCGAGATCAATTTTACTATAGCATCTATTGCTTTAGTTCCCAGCTTCCAAGTTCCAAATGTGATTTCTATGTTATGTATGGCAGTCTAAGAGAGCGTCGGCCGGAGTAGATTCTTCTTATATCCTTTTCTTATGTCCTGCACTGCACAGCAATAAACCTCATCGAAACAGAGCATTGTTTCCAGGTTTCTAGTACCATCCGCCTACGCCTACACAATGGCCGGCTTCAACTTGCCTGAAACTTAGATGGCAACGTCTCTTCGGTGTGCATATTTGCAGCTATAAATAGGAGATTTTACATGGAAATCCAACACCCACAATAAAGCTTTCTACTTAACCAAAAAGAGAGCAAGTGAAGTGAAGTAAATTATGGCCAAGGCTCTGAGTTCGATTGCCTTGAATCTTACCTTCTTATTCGCTCTCTCTCTTCTCATCTTTTCCATTTCTGTCGAAAGTCGAAAATCCTTTGGTATGTTCTTGATTTTTAACGCTAGAATTGTTGAATTATGTTTCACCTCTATGATTTAACTATTTTCTCGTTTCGATTACCACAATCTTATAACTTTCGTTATAATTACTATCACTTATCGACATTTATTAGTCATTCCAAACACAAACTTCATAAAGCGATTTCTTGTTCACATGAACATATGAGGGTGTGTTTAGATTAACTTTCTAAATGATTTTTTTAATCATGAATGTTTGGTGATCAAATCGGTTTAAAACCATTTCCTTTTTAAAAGAATCACTCTAAAGTTGATTATCCAAAAAGTGATTCTAAAGTGATTGAGTGAAATCGCTGCTATTCACTTTATAGCCAGTAATGTAGCATTTGTAGAATCACTTTTAGTGATGGAGTGGAAGTCACTCTTAATCAAGAATGTTTGATTAATTAAAACATACATTTTGATTAAAAAAAAATGTCTTACTTATGGTAAATATCTTAAACATCACAAAGTCACATTAGTCAAAGAATATAAAACTCAAAGTCTTTGTTTTAGAAACATTGTTTTGGTTGGAACTTGGAAGAGCTAATCTCCTTTGCGTCGAAACCAAGCAATACCCATTGGATTTTAGCTAATCGTTTTGGAGTTACTCATTAGTTACTTGCAACTTATCATACTCCTTAAGAACATGGAAAGAACATCTTATCAAACAAACAATAAAAACCAAACTGGCAGGATTCCATTGTCCTTTTTAACTTTGTTTTGTACTCAATTGTTATTGTAAAGCAGATGGATTTGTGGACGTAGAGCCGAGTTTGCAATGCAGCAAAGTTCATGGAGTGGAGAGTGGAGACACTTGTTTCGATCTTGCAAATACATTCAAGTTGACCACTAATCAGTTCAATTTTATCAATCCAAATCTCAATTGCTCTGCTCTCTTTATTGGTCAATGGGTTTGCATCAATGGCTTTGTCAACTAAGCTCACTCTAATTACTCTTCAAGAAATCAACTTCCAATAAAACCATAATTTATGCTTATTGCCATAATTTCACTTTCTTGTGTGTTTGTTTTATTTTGTTTGTCTTTCAGTTAATTCCTTTGGAATTATTTGGTTATGTAATCTCTATACTATTGCAATAATAGTCTCTCTCTTTCTCTTATTGGTTTGGAGAAATCTAGAGCTTTTACAAAGGAGCATATGATACCACTACTTTTCTTACCTAGAGATAAATCGCACTTATCCATAACTACGTATTTGAATCGATAGGTAGGACGATGTTTCAACACGACACCGTGAGCCAAATATCCTTTTCTTTTAAAACAATACTTTCATTTCCTTTAAAATGATGTTTGGATTATCCATTCCTAGTAAAGTTGGATTCCAGAGTTCAAATCTATCAATAAAGTTGTTTTTATTATTATTTAACAATTTTTTTTTGTCATGAATAAGAATATATTCGCATTTCTAACTATAATCATTGTTTAAAATTTTAAGATTTGGAGAATGACTAGGATCATGTGTAACACACCGATTTCAGATGTAGTGGAATATGATTCTCGAAGCTCTTTTTTTTTTTTTTTTTTTACGGGAAGAAAAGTTGAGAAAGTGAGAGAAAAATGAGAAATGGAAGAAAACAAAATGAATGAAAACTTATCCAAATTAAGTAGAAATGTGATGGCGTTGATAATATGTTCATAGAAACACCGTGAAGAAGTTATTGAGCATCTTCTTCCTTTTTGGTTGGTTGGGAAAAAGGTTTTGAGAGGCTGCTTTTTTCTGCATCCTTCTTCTTTTGTGTTGTATTTTCTTCACAAAACCAAATCTCTGGTAATCTTTTTTTTTTCAACAAATAAAAGCAAAGGTTCATGTTCCACAATAAAAACTTGATTCTCTACTTGCATCCAACAGCCCAAAAACTTCATTTTCACTGACACCCTCCTTTATTCGTTATTCTCGTGACTAAATTAAACACCAATCTTCATTTTAGAAACCCCAAATATTTCACATTTTGAACTTCTGAATCAAATATTTATCAATGTTCTTGCTAGATCTTCCGATTATCATTTAGCTAGAGTGGATTGAGGTTTTGAATCAAATAGCAATAGGTCGGTTACTATAGTCAACCGTTAGAGATCTAAATCACCTCACCCTATGTGTTGAACTGAAAAGATTTGGCTGCATAGGAATACCCCGTTAAAATCTTGACAACTAAGGAAGAGAAAGGTAGAAAATGAAAAAAAAAATTTATCTCTCATAGTTGTGAGCATTTTAATGGTGGTATGCATCCAAGTTTTTTCCAATAAACAATTAAATTTTTTTTAGGGAGATGTTTTCATTGTTTTATGGTTCAAATTTGAGAGATGCGTGTGGACAGAGATTTGATTTAAAAAGTTTAGACCATTGAGAACATGTTGAAAATTTTAAGATATTGAGATAGAAATTGTAATGTTATAACGAGTATGTAATATGTATTTATCTTTTAGTATCAATCTATTTTTCTTTTAATGCTAGTCGTAGAGATATTATTAAAATGAGATACTATTTTTTTTTTATTATTTAGCCTAGTTTTTTTAGATATATAACTATGTAAAAGAATGTTATTATTATTATTTTTAAAGTAAAACGACTTTCGTATCACAATATACAAAACGTGTTTGGTAAGAGAATATTAATTCGAAAGTCTAATTAGAATGATGAGCATGAGAAGGTACACTGCTAGGCAATGACATGGCACTTGTGTGTATTAAATTTTATCTTTAGAGCCTAAAGTTAACGATTCCAAATTCTTTGAGAATAGCTAAATCTTTATACTTTAAAATGAACTATTTTCATATGCTTTAGTTAGAATCAAAATGATGAAAAAATTGATATATAACAATAAGAAATAGTTTTACATGACATGAGTATAAGAAACTTCAATTCTCAGCCTCGTTTGGGTAATTGTAAGAGAGAGAATCTTCACCGTGATTATTTATCAATTTATCAAAAAAATCATTTTCTAATTTACTCTGCAAAATCACATAAATAACAGCTTTTAAAATCAACTTTCCCCTAAACGTATCATATTCTCTAACAAAACTTTAAAAACTCCAATTCTATCCTTCTATAGATCCTATATCAACTAAATTTTGAATCATTCCTTTTATTAAATAATTTATATTAAACAAAATTACTTGTTATTGAAATCGTATAAATACTTTCATCGTTGTAGCCATTTTTTCCGTTAGTTTAGTAACATTTGTGAAAGTGGGATTTTCAGGCTTTTGACCTTTTGGTATGAACATATTTTAACCAATTAAGTTATGCTCTAACTCATATGAGAGCTCATCTTCCAAACAACACATAAACAATATCCGTTTGGATTTACACAAACACATTAAGAATTTTCTTCAAATTTTCAAACCAATTGTGATTCAAGGATTAGAAAATAGATGTTAAAAGAAAAGTTCAAGGAAGCTTCTTTGATTACTCTCTCCCAAAGCAATACAAAAGGCAAAAAGGAAGCCAATGTAAGCGAATGAGACCTTTTTTTTAGAACATATTCTCTTCTCACTATACACCAATGAGAGAACGAGTTACATAGCTATTACACCTTTTCAACACAAAAATTATAACCCAACTTATGTCAATGTCAAACTCTAAACCCAAATTTCTTAACCATTTGACCCAAAAACAAAACAAAAAAAAAAAAAATTAAAAAAAGAAAAGAAAAGAAAAAAACACAAACACAAACACAAATTAAACACTCTTAATTACTTCTTGCCCTCCCTTTCCCATCTCTAATCCTCCAATTTGAAAATCATTGTCTGTCACAAATCTCGACCAATACCAATGCGTCTTCCACACTTTGCCCATTTCTTCAATTGGGATTCCCTTTGTTTCAGGCAAGAAAAAGTAGATGAAAACTGTCATCACACAAACAAAGAATGCAAAGAAAATGAAGAGTCCAAACTTCATGTGGCACAGCATCATCAAGAACACTTGCGCCACTGCAAATGTGAAGATCATGTTCACAGACACATTGATACTTTGAGCAGCGGATCGAATCTCCAACGGGAAGATTTCACTTGGAACAAGCCAGCCAAGAGGCCCCCAAGACCAAGCGAAACCTGCAACGTAAATGCAAATGAACAGCACCACCACGATCGCATACCACTGCGGCAAATTGTCTGCGATTCCACTCACTCCAAATTTTGCCCCAATCGCCGCCGTCACAACAGCCTGTGGAAGAAACAGAACATAACCCAAATCTCAAAAATTGAAATTGGAAATGGGAATTTCGTCGAAATTCAAAATTGAATTTACCTGACATATCAACATTTGAATGCCGCCCTCGAGGAAGAGGAACCTCCTCCCCCATTTATCGACGCCGTAGATTGAAACGATGGTGGCGGCGACGTTAACAGAGCCGGTGATGACGGCGGACATTAAAGAAGCGTCGGATTTGAAACCGATGGTGTTGAACAAGACGGGAGCGTAGAACATGATGACATTGATGCCGGTGAGTTGCTGGAAGACAGGAATTAGAATGGCCATTGAGAGGTGGGGTCTGTATTTTCTCTGGAGCAAGTTGGTCCATGGATGTTCGACTTTCTTAGAGGCTTCGCTGGCTGCGACTAAGTCTTGGAATTCTTCTTCGACGTCTTGAACGCCGCGGACTCGTCTGAGTTTGTTTTTGGCTTGGTCGTGTTGGCCTCTTTCGATCATTGAATTAGGAGTGTCTGGGAGGACGAGTGATCCGACGGTGATGATTAAGGCTGGGACCATGGCTCCGCCCAAGCTCAGCCGCCATCCCCACCCGCCCTTTATCTTTGCGAAGAAGTAGTTCAGAACGTTGGCTATCAGGATTCCCACTGTGATTGATAATTGGAACCCTATATTCAAAGCTCCTCTGAATCTGTACGGAGCCATTTCGGAAAGGTACAGTGGCACCGACTGTAATTACACAACCAAAAAATCATTACATATTTTATTAATTGCTAATAAAGGGGAAGAAAATAAATGCAACCAAAATGATATTTATTTAAAATAATAAAAGTATAATTAATGAGATTCAATGAAGTTCAATAATTTTCAGTTAGCCATGTTGAGTTGAGCCCAATGTCTAAGGGCCTATAATAAAGCAACACAACAAAAAAAACCAATCTTTTCATATTGTCAAAGGGAATTGTCAAAAGGGTCCCTACAAAAAAAAAAAAAAATTTCTCGTCGCTTTTATTTTTTCCTCTCTCTGTGGAGCTTCTGTTTTACTCCATAACCAAACAGAGATTGGAATCATAAAAAAACCAACTTTAGTGTAAGAAAAAGAAGAAAAAAAGAAGTGCAGAGAAATGAAAACACAGAAAGAAAAAGAAAGTAGCAGTAGGAGAAGACAGAAGAGAAGCCCATATCTGAATCAGAAACAACTCTCCAACAAAAAAGGACATATTTGTCATTTTCTTAGCAATTATCTGGTCCATTACTTCTTCAGATACCATTACTATCCCATCCCAGTTTTATTTTTCTTTTTTAATTTTTTTAATTTATAAAATATCAAAGCCATAGCCAGCCAAGCAAACCGGATAATAGAAATTACAACAGTTCCCAAAACATAACGAAAAATTAGAAATGTTTCTTCTTCCAAACAAACATATTTATATATAGATAAACACATAAATAAATGTAGGGAAAAAAAGAAAAAGAAAGAAAAAGAAAA
Organism: Luffa aegyptiaca; assembly: GCA_017139565.1. NCBI lineage: Eukaryota > Viridiplantae > Streptophyta > Magnoliopsida > Cucurbitales > Cucurbitaceae > Luffa > Luffa aegyptiaca. Next base: position 52,255,187 of record CM029398.1, read on the forward strand.
CGGCAAAGTAAGATAATTGTGAAGATATTAGGGTACCTGATTTGTAAATCCAATACCAAAACCGAGTAAGACCCGACCGAGAATGAGCATCCAAACGGCTCTGGCAAAGCCGTTAATGATGGCGCCGGCGCAGAACAGGACGCCGCCGAAGAGCATCGACAGTCGCCGGCCGAACCTACGTGTCACCGTCGACGCCACCAGTGATGCAAGCAGCGCCGCTAAGTACAACGACGACGTGAACATCGTCAACGTTTGACTGTCGTATTTACAGTACTGGTTTTTCGTCGCCATCAAATTCTTTTTCCGGAACACATCCGGAAAGAACTCCTCCAGAAATGAGTCCATCGACGTCACACCACCTGCATAATCACCAAAAAAAAAAAACCACTTTCAATTTTTTTTTTCAATTTAAACATAACTCAGCAGTCAAGACATTAGTTAAAAAACAATACCTGAAATTCCAATATCGTAACCAAAGATCAGACCGCCCATGGCGGCAACAATGCATGTTACAGTGACAAACGGAGTAAGATTTCCGGGATACTCCTTTTTCCCATCGCCGGAGACGATTCCAGCAACAGCAGGCATTTTTCACAAACAAAGATCAAATAATGTTAGAACCCAAAAAAACAAACCACTCAGAGAAACAAAGCGAAAAAAGGAAGCATATAGACCAAGAGGCTAGAGATAGAGGACTAGAAGGCCAACCCAGTCATATTTATAGTGAAAATCGCACCCCATTTGGCTTTTTCTTAAATACAAATCTTAATTTGGTTTTGTTAAACCACATAATAATTAGATGAGTTTTTTTTTTTTTTTTTTTTTTTTTCTTTTTTGAATTTGAACGACTTAGAAAGATTTGAACTTCTCAACTCTTGAATATATGCCTCGAATTAATTTAGAGTATAACTTTGGAATATTTTTGTGGGTTATCTTTTTGTGAAAGTATTGATGGCCCTATCCACCGTTGATGGTTGTGCTTGAACAGAAGTGTGACAAATCAGACGGCTTGGATGAAAAAACTCCATCATTAATGCTTACAAGATAATTCGTCGGTGGCGGTGGACCCCAGTTGACATCCAAGCTGGATTAAGCAGGAAACAAAATATTGGAATATTTTTCCATATTTTCGACGTTGCTGACTCAGCTAATTTATTGCCTTTTTTCTTTTCCGAAGGTTCTTTACAGTTAATTTATTTTTCTTCTCTTTGTAGTTTGCCTTATCGGTATTTGGATAACGTCGTATTTAAAGATGCGAACGACGTCGTAAAGTAAGATAAAAAAGGTTCAAAGCATGTGACACGAATACGTGGTATGGAGTACGCATATCCCGTAAATACGGTGATTGTGGTTGGAATCGGAGATTAGGATTGGCTTTCATGTAATTAAGACCAGAAATGGTGGGTATTTTGGGTATTTTAACGAAGTTTATCTTCATTCACTGAGATAATAATGCCACCTCTGCGTATTTTACTATTGATTTTTCCAGAAAAAGGAAACATTTTATAATTTTTTTTTCTTTTTAAGAGTTTTGTTAAATTATAAGTTAGTCTGATTCGTAGCTATTTAGTTCCTAAATTTAAAGGTGTTTAATAGATATTTAAACCTTCAATTTTGTATTTAATAAATCAAAATTTTTAATTTTGTATCTAATAGATTATTGATGTATTCAACGATTTTTAAAATTCACGAAAATACTATACACATAGATTCAATTTTATATTTAATAGATCAATTAATTTTTAAAAATTTGAAATGTGTCAGATACTTATTAAACACAAAATTGAAAGTTCATAATCAAATAGATACAAACTTTAAAGTTCAGCGATTAAACTAGTTGAACAACAGGTAGAGATAGAGATTTAACCACTAACCTTTTGACCGAGAGTATACGTTTTAACTAATTGAATTATGTTTAAACTTGTAATTTTTATTCAAAAGATTAACATATCATATTTCTCCCTCTTTCCTTTCTTTCTCTTTTTATACAGTTAATGTACCATACTTTTTTTTTTTTTGAAAAATAATACGTTTTATTTACGCCACAAGGTCAAAAGAATCACGATCAATGTTGACCAGATCAGACATCCAACTTGGGAAATTACATACCCAAGTCATACACAATTTCCTTATTCTAGCCTTTTTCGCGATCTTATCGGCTACAAATTATATTTCCTTGGAATGAAGGAAAAATTTATATCAGTAAATGAATGAAGAGAGACCCAAATAGCTTCTAGAAATTAATATACCATGCTTAATTGCTACTAATTAGAGGATAGTTAATTTCTAATTGAGTTTCTAACTTATTTTATTAGTGTAAATATATTTCCTTTTTTTTTTTTTATCAAAAATAATAATTTAGGTTGAAAAGACGATTCTCTATCATAAGAATCACATTCCCTATAGAGGATTATTATCTTTTTTTTTTTTTTATCTCAATTAAATAAAATGATTTTTTTTCAACGAAGAATCTCCATTTAAAGTGAAATTTCTTAAAACTCCTAACCAAAGCAAAAGAAATTTAGATTTTTCTTTTTTTATAAATGTGTGTATATAAGCATTTGAAGTGGGAATGAGGATGAAGACAGAGAATACGATGGATAAAATTTTGTCATCCATTCTCCATCTAGAATTCTAGATGAAAATTCATCATGCTATTATAGAAGGGTTTCTACAAGAAAGAATAATACCTCTAAATAGAAATTAAACCTTAATAATAATAATAAGTGTGTTATTTATTAGAGAAATAAGTTGAAAAGACATATATAAATATGTGAGAATAAAAGTTTTTTTTTTTTTTTTTTGAGTACATCAACATTTGGGGATAGGGAATTCAAACCTCTGACCTCATGGTCGAGGGTACATGCCAATTACCGCTTCACTTTGGTTGTGAGAATAAAAGTTAGTTAAATGAAGAGTAAAGTTGAAATTGCGCGTAGACTGTACAATTTGCGGTGGCCTCATTAAAAGGAGGATACGGTTAAAGAGAGTTTCTGAGGTGCCTCCTGCTTCCACAGCAAATATTTGACAAAGCTTTATATGTCCTGTGATTCTGAGTTCATTTTTTTCTTTAATTTTTTATGGTACCAAAATTCACACGTCAACTTTATAATAATCTTCATAAGTCAAAACATTAAAGGGGTATGTGATATTGACATTCTTTTTTTTGAAAGGAAAATACGAGAACAATTTATTACGCCACAAGGGCAATATGAGAACGGTCAAACTCGACCAAACAACAAATCCAATCCGGGATATTTCCTACCCAGATTTCAGACAACATAGAAGATCTAGCTCTTTTAGCTATAGAGTCAGCTGCCTTATTAGCACTTCTAGGAGCAAATACAAAAGTGATCTTCTGGAAAAGAGGGACTAGATCCCAAATACTGAAGACAAGCCCTTCTAAAGTGCTCCATAACTCTGATTTTTTATTCAGAAAATCAATGGCTAGGAGGCTATCAGATTCAACTAGGAGGTTGTCACATCCCAGAGAGAGGGCCAAAATGATACCCTCTTTGATAGCTTTAAGCTCTGCTGCAGGGCCTTCGAGAGAAACATCAAAGAAATGGGAAGAGGAGCCCACTAGGCTACCATCAGATCTCCTAAGAATAGCTCCGATTCCTAATTCAGGGGATGAAGATGACCAAGCAGCATCAACATTCACTTTCCAGAAGCCCTCAGGGGGCGGAGACCAAGGATTGAACGCTGGAGGGGATGAAGAGGAATTGGGGGGGCCTGAAGGATTCTTTGAATTTGCTTCTACAAATTTGCCCAGGTAATCTGAGATCCATCTGCTTCTCAAAACAATAGGGGGGAGAGCTTCGCCGTGGACTAACTTGTTTCTGTCCAACCATATTGCCCAACAAGTGACAGCTACGAGCTCCAATTCCTTCGAAGAACAACTGGAACTGATCTCCATCCATCTGTCCACGATGCTGCCGTTAAAATCGGTCTCCAGGAATACTTTGTTAAAGGTAACTTTCCATATTTCCCTAGCACGAATACATTGAAATAAAACATGGTCAGAAAATTCAGGAGAATTTGAGCAACAAGGACATAAAACATTAATATCCAACCCTCTGTTTCTTAGATTAATTTTGGTAGGCAGGGTGTTATTAAGAAATTTCCAGCAAAAATGTTTAATTTTAGTAGGGATATTAAGCTTCCAAATAGAATTCCAAATATCTTTCATAGAGTTAGTGCTAGCGGAGATACCATTAATTTTAGAAGACATAAAAAGCTTATAACCGCTTTTAACTGAGTATTTCCCTAATTTGTCATAATGCCATATGATTCTGTCATTTAGGAAGAGATTAATTGGAATTTTCCTAATGACCTCAATATCGCTACTCAGAACTGAGCTTTCAAGCTTAGAAAGAATCCAGTCCCCACTAGGAGAGATGTAGTCAGATACTTTGTCAGCAATATGGGCTCTGTTGATACATACTGGTTTAAAGGAAGTCTCCTTAGGGATCCAGGGATCATTGAACATACTGATATTAGACCCATTCCCGATTCTAAATCTAATGCCTTTCATGAGGAGCTCTCTACCCCAAAGAAGGCTTTTCCATATAAAGGAAGGCTTTCTACCTAGATCGGCTTCTAAGATATTAGAGCAGTTATAGTAAATTCCTTTTAAAAATCTAGCTACAAGAGAGTCAGGTTGAGAAAGAAGCCTCCAGACTTGTTTGGCAATGAGAGCTTGATTAAAGCCTTCAATGTCTCTAAAATTTAAACCTCCTAAGCTTTTAGGAAGGCAAAGTATGTCCCAACTTACCCAATGAAGTTTATTCTTATTATCCTTAGAGCCCCACCAGAATTTAGAGAAAGATCTAGTGATTTCATTACACATTTTCTTAGGAAAACGAAAGACACTCATAGCATAAGTGGGAATAGCTTGCCCAATACTTTTTATAAGGATTTCTTTACCGGCTAGGGAGAAAAAGGAACTTTTCCAACCTTGGACAGCTCTCCACACTTTATCTAAGATGTAATTAAGATCATTAGATCTATTTTTAGAAAAAATGGAAGGAACACCTAGGTAACGGCCAAAATCTTCAACACAATTAACCCCTATAATACTGCTTAAAAAATTCTTCCTGCCCCTGTTAACTTTCTGTGAAAACAAAATGGCAGATTTTGAAAAATTTGTACACTCACCCGAGGCTAATTCAAAAGAATTGAGGATATTCTTAAGAAGAACCAACTCTCTTTCATTAGCTTTACAAAAAATGAGACAATCATCGGCAAACAAAAGATGAGAAATAGAGGGGCTATTAGCACACACTAAGCCAGACAAGGTACCCCGATTGTTTTCCCTGGAAATAAGGTGGGAAAGGCCTTCCATAACAAGTAAAAAGAGGTAGGGGGAGAGGGGATCCCCTTGCCGAAGACCCCTACTGGAAGAAAAATGGCCTTTTTGTTCCCCATTAATAAGAATAGAAAAAGAAGGGGAAGAGATACATTTTAAAATGAGATTAACCCACCGCCTATCAAAGCCAAGCTTAATCATAATCCCCGCTAAAAAGGGCCATTCAACTTTATCGAAAGCCTTACTGAGATCAATTTTAATAGCAGCCATATCTCCTTTAGAATGAGAACTGTTCCTAATTGCATTAATACATTCAAGGCCAATGATGATATTATCCGAAATAAGTCTGTTTTGGATAAAAGCTGATTGGTTCTCGGAAATAATACTATTTAGGATTCCTTTAAGTCTATTTGCAATAGTTTTGGTTACTATTTTGTAGCTAACATTGCAAAGACTTATAGGCCTAAAGTCACTCACTTCCCTTGGGTTAGAATTTTTAGGAATAAGGACAATATTGGTGTTATTCCAACTATCAATACTGTTGTTACCATTTAAAATATTAAGACATTCCAGGGTAGTTTTATGGCCAACAATGTGCCAATATTTCTGAAAAAATATGGCAGAGTAGCCGTCGGGGCCAGGGGCCTTGGTAGGGTACATCTGCTTAATGTCTGTTTCCACTTCGAATCTAGAGAATGGGGCTAGGAGCTTAGAATTCATTTCAGAAGAAACTTTGGGCTGAAGGTCAGAAAGGATACCATTTATGATATTGACATTCTATACAGAGTAAATAAATAAATTATACATATACAAAAAGGATGACATGGAAATGATCATTAGAAAGAAATAAATAGTTACTAGAATTTGATATGTATTTCTGTCATCAATTTGTTACTTTATTGTGGGTATGAAATTAAGCTTTAAAGATAATTCATAAAGTAATCTATTTTTTTTCTTGTTTATGTATTAATAAGTTTGAGTTTTTTCCTATCTAATTTACATGGTTCTTTTTTTAAAAAAAAATAAGTGGTTTTTTATTGAGTAAGAGTTCATTAATGGGACAATATCATTATAATACTATCATTTAATTTATAATATTAAAGTATAAGAATGCTTTAATTTTTGAAGTTACTATTTGACACACTAATTAATAATGCTACAACCTACTCATTATACTTTTTGCTAAAGCTAATAAACTTTTGTAAAGTCTATATGGCTGTAATTAATAATCACCAGCAAATTCGTATAATATTATTTCCACTTGTTTCCCATTGTAATTTGATGGGTTTAGCTTTTTTCAAAAAAAAATAAAAAATAAAAAATTAATGGGTTTAGCTATTGGTTGATGTTGGATAAATATTTCTAATATTTTAATATTTTTCTGATTATCTTTTTTTTTTTTTTTTACCCCAAAGGTCAATAATATCACAAAGCCTTAAAATTCATTGATAAAATAATGATAGTGCATTAAAATATACTTGTATTGAGTCGAAGATACTCAATATTCTAATTTGATGAAATAGACACACCACCCATCTTATAAAATTGAAACCTTATTCCCTTTACGTGACTTAATACCTAATAATTTATCTAAATCAAAATTACTTCCAACGATTAAAAAAAATGGACATAGTAAAACATTATTGAACTAACAATTGACAACTTCATTAACAAAAAAAAAAAAAAAATAATAATAATAAAATAAAAAATTAAATTCACATATCATCGTTATTTTAATATGATACTAAGAGTTAACTTTTTTTTTTTTTTGAAATATACTAAGAGTTAACTAAAAAAACTTTAATACATGAAAAATAATAGTAAAATTATGAACAAATTTAGAGATAAGTAAAGAAATTAAAATGCATAAACATTCACCATTGAGAATTATACACATTTAGCCCTTAGCCGTTGGTTCTTTTTTTGGTGGGATTTATTTCAGCCCACAAATTAAAGTTGCACTTCCAAAAGGAAAACGGTGATGGTCAAAATAATAGGCAATTGGGAGTAGTGGCGCCAAGAGTTTTCTGATTGAAATTGATCGGCTTCTTGTTTTTTAATGCACGCTTACAAAGTACAAACAGAAATGAAACTATTTCTGAAAATTTCAAAGTCAAGTCAATCTCAATATCAACTTCGAACACATGCATCGTCCATAAGAAATCATCCAACCTTACCAACACAGCCCCCCACAGCCCACATCCAATGCATTTTTAAATAATTTTCATATAATTTTCGACGATTTATGAACCATACATGTCAATTTTTTTAGGATTCATCTTTAAATTTTCTTTAAAAGCATTCGCAAACCCCATGATTTCACAACATGTCTCCACTTAATTCTAAATTTAAAATCTTCCCAATTATATTAATTTTTAGTTCTTCATTGGATGGGATCAGATCAGATCAGATCAGGCCAGGCAATTGAATTCCAAAATTGAAACGATAAGCCTTAGGCGTTGAGTCAAAGCAAGCGGAGAAGTTGCTCAATTTCTGGAAACTGCTCATTCTTGTTATGTTTCTTACGCTGCTTTTCTTGTCATTCTCTCTTTTTTTTTTTTTTTTTTTTTCCTTCTTTCTCCTTTTCGTAAAAATTAGATTAAAGCTGATCTCGTCAAACAATCTTCTTCTTGTGTATTTCTACTATTACAATCTTATCCAAACTCTCTCTTTGGTAAACAAAATGCAACATCACACGTCATCGCAAAAAGATATGTATATACATTTTCTTAGTTCAAACAAGAGATTGAAAGTCGAAATTCGAATATATCTACTAATATTTCGTAAATATTATTACTTGTGTATGTTTTTAACTAAATTACTAATAGAGATATGTTGATTAGCTTTTTATGTATAATTTTATCACTACTTTTTAGGGCATAAATATTTCGTTCACGAAAAAAAAAATCAATCCTATTAAATAAGTTCCATTTGGTTCGTTTTCCATATTTGGTTCTAACTTGTTTATTAGTTCCATCCAAATAAAATATGTTGAATAATCTAATAATCAATTATATAAGTTAATCTCAATGATACTTTGGAAATTATTATAGAATGTTTGCGTTTAGGTTTTGATTCATTCAACAAACCCTGCTTAGTTTCATACTTTCATTCTTGGAACTATATTGGAAGTTAGTTTTGGTGAATCATTATCGTACTGTAATTTTCAACTGTCATCCTTTGAATTTCAATTATTTAGGTGAATTCAATATTTTGACCTTGAAATTAATGTATTACTGTGTTTGTATATTATTATAAATTGAGCTACCTAGCTTAATTATTTCAAAATTTGTTGAGATCATTCAATGAAAATTTGACAAGAACTCTCATTTATCTTTGAACCACAGCACACATTACTTTATTTTGTATATCACCAAAAATTTTGATCAATTTAATCTAATTGTATGAGTTGTATTAGTTATAAAGTTATCTAAATTGAATTTGGTTGTTGATTATAAAAACTCAATATTCTTAAAATAAAGTGACATGTGGATTATACTTATATTTCTACTTTAGTTCCAGTTTAGCCAACAATTATGTTTTAAATTAAAAATTTGAAGAGCCACAAACTAAAGATTAAACAAAATTAATGTGCGAAGAAGTCAATGCAGGGATGCATTGTATAGACTTAGTACACAAGATTACATTTCAGCATTCAAAGATGTGGAGAGATTTCAATTGACAATATTATTAACCAACATCATTGACTTTGAACATCGACATCAAAATAACCATTAAATTTACAGAAATATTTGACAAAAATTAAAAACAAAGAAAAATGTTTCAAATCGGTGAGCACAAGAAACAAATAATGGGTGGAAATTGGAAAGAGTCGACGTGGAGTTGAGAAGACTCAGAAGAGTATTGATCATTGACTCCTAAGTCTTGGGGCAGCTTGAGAGTGAGCCGATTTAGACCCTTTTATCTGTTTCCTCATCCTCCATTATTTGCCTAATTTTTCCTTTTTGTTCTCCATTATTGTTTTTCTTTTTTTGGGTTTAATTGAGGTTCTGAAGAAAAAGAATGTCTGCAGTTGAAGGAGCCCTCTCCGGTGAGGGTATAAAGGAGTATCCCGGAAAGCTTACTCCCTTTGTCACCGTAACATGCATTGTCGCCGTAATACGACAGTGTCATTTTGACGATGTTCACGTCGTCGCTGTACTTAGCGGCGCTGGTGGCGTCGCTGGTGGCGTCGACGGTCACGCGTAACTTCGGCCGGAGACTGTCGATGCTCTTAGGCGGCGTCTTCTTCTGCGGCGGCGCCATCATTAACGGCTTTGCCAGAGCCGTTTGGATGCTCATTCTTGGTCGCCTTTTACTCGGCTTCGGTATTGGATTTACCAATCAGGTATATCATAATTCCCTCATCGCATTGTTGTTTTTTTTTTTAATCATATTTCACTCATTGGGAAATTATTTTAAAATCATTTTCATTCATTCATTTATCATACAGTTTTTTGTTTTTTGTGTACCATTTCAGTCTGTGCCACTCTACCTTTCTGAAATGGCTCCCTACAAATACAGAGGCGCCTTGAACTTTTTCTTCCAATTATCCATCACGATTGGAATCCTTATAGCCAATGTTGTCAACTATTTCTCTGCCAAGATCAAGGGTGGTTGGGGATGGCGGCTGAGCTTAGGTGGAGCCATGGTCCCTGCTCTCATTATCACCATTGGATCACTTCTCCTCCCAGACACCCCAAATTCAATGATTGAAAGAGGACAGTACGAAAAAGCCAAGAACAAACTTAAAAGAATTCGCGGTGTTGAAAATGTTGATGAAGAATTTCTGGCTCTGGTTGTAGCTAGTGAAGCTTCAAAACAAGTCAAACATCCATGGAGAAACTTGCTGCACAGGAAATACAGACCCCACCTCTCTATGGCCATTCTAATTCCTTTCTTCCAACAACTCACTGGCATCAATGTCATCCTGTTCTACGCTCCCGTCCTCTTCAACTCAATCGGCTTCGATTCCAATGCCTCTTTGATGTCCGCTGTCATCACTGGCTGCTGGAATGTGCTTGCCACTGTTGTCTCGATTTATGGCATCGATAAGTGGGGGAGGAGGTACCTTTTTCTCGAGGGTGGCTTTCAAATGTTGATATGTCAGGTATACCTGGTTAAAGTTGAGAGACTAAACTCGTAACTTCAGCGTTCATCTAAATTTGTGTTTCGATTGTTCTATTCCACAGGCAATTGTAGCAGGGACAATTGGGGCTAAATTTGGAGTGAGTGGAATGGTAGAAAACTTGCCACAGTGGTATGCAATTGTGGTGGTGCTTTTTATTGGCAATTTTGTTGCAGGTTTCGCTTGGTCTTGGGGGCCTCTTGGTTGGCTTGTTCCAAGTGAAATCTTCCCGTTGGAAATACGATCGGCTGCTCAAAGTGTCAATGTATCTGTAAACATGTTCTTCACATTTGCAGTGGCACAAGTGTTCTTGACGATGTTGTGCCACATGAAGTTTGGACTCTTCATTTTCTTTGCATTCTTTGTTTGTGTGATGACAGTTTTCGTTTACTTGTTCTTGCCTGAAACAAAGGGAATCCCAATCGAAGAAATGGGCAAAGTGTGGAAGAGGCACTGGTATTGGTCGAGATTTGTGACTGATGATGAATACCAAATTGGAGGCTTAGAGATGAGGGAAGGAGGGCAACAAGTAATTTCAACTATCACACCATCGTTGGATGTGATTTACGAGATCAGAAGATATTGATTGCTTTGTGAAACTTAGAAGCAGTTAGCTGTTTGTTGTCTCTAATGAAGAGAAGTTTGTAATTTATTACACTCATGTGTTGTTTAGGTGAGATATTTGAAAAGGAAGTGATTATATAGATGCATTCATGGTGGGGATTGGAAGAAAACTTAGATGAACTAGCTTGTTGAGATTTCTGAGGACTCAAACCAATATAAGGGAGAAGATGAGAGGAGATGATCAAGTTGGGATTCTCTCAAAGTTCTTCCGTGAATCTTTATCAAAAAGTCAAAGGCTATCATTTGAATGGAAGAGACTTATTAGTGGTTTGCAAGGTTTCGAGATCTAAAGAGCTCAAAATAAAGGATAAATAAAGAGGATGTTTTTTTTTACATGAATTGAACATAGGTAACAACTATGGATTTGAGCTTGATTTTTCTTATCTAAAAATGTCTCTTAAACTTTCCACTGGACTACCTTCAATGACTATTTAAAGTTCTCTTAAAAATCATCAAAATTTTACTTTATGAGTTTATGATTAAAAAATAGTAGGATTGTTTGAAAGAGGTTGAAAATGTCAAGAGATACAAACAATTTGAATTTCTTCTCAAAATGATAATTGATATCTTATCCACTAAACTATGCTCAGACTGACTTGTTAAAAATAAGTTAAATCATAATTATCATCCTAACACAAGTATAATTTTAAAGATGCAGAGGGTTTGGATAAGGAGAGTATTACAAGCCAATCACTTAGGTTTTTTTTTTTTTTTTACGTCCAATCTCTTAGGTACCAATGAAGGTGACGCATAGAAAGTAAAAATGAAAATTGAAAATGATACCCAAAAAGCTAACAAACAGCACACCGAAAACGACACCCCATCTTAATTCCCGCACTTCCACATGCTCTCATAACCAAATTGCCAATGTTAGGTCTTTTCAGACCTTTTTTTAAAAAAAAAAAAAAATTAAATAAATATGTATTTGATACCTTTTTCTTGTTTTTTCTTCTTTTCATAAATTTTAATGTTAAAAATGTTTAAAGGTCTATTTGAAAATTATTCTTTTAAAATATAAAATATTCAAAGTAACTTGATTTATTGCATTATTCCAAAAGAAAAAAATACGAGAAACAAGATTTGTAAACAAGTAAATAACATTAAAATAGAAATAGAAATGTTATGAGATGAGTACCTTTTTAATTTGAATTCTTTGATTTTTGGGGCATTCATCGATTTGGGCAGGCACGAGAAGTGAACAAGAAACAACTTCATGTCGTTTTTCCCAAAATGATAAAAAAAAATTATCCATTTTTAAGTTGCTGCAATTTAACCATCTACCAAAAGTAACCTTTACATACCCATGTGTCGGAATGGCATAAAGAAAAAGGCTTCCTTAATTGAAACTTTTCGAGGAAAAAAAAAACAGAAGTGAAAAAGAGAAATTCAATTATTCCTATTCCTAAAACCTCCATAATAATAATCATTACTCAGAAACCAGTTGGGATTTTGCCCCTTCCATGGGAACAGAACAGCCTCCAACATCTTGCTTGGCTTCTTTCTCCATTTCTCCATCCAACAAAAGACCATTAGATTTACACTGTTTCAATCCATTTCAGATTCTTCATCTTCCCATTCTCTGGTTTCAACACTTCTTTTGGCTGTTGCTTTGATAGAACTCGACTGCAATTCCGCCTCACCGTCGTCGGTGCTCGAGATCACTCTTTAAAGCTATATTGTCAAACCGGTTTCGTTAATTTTCTGCCCAAGTGAAGTCGCTTTTCTTCTATTGACAAACTTCTGCTTCTTTCCCTTCTCATGGATATGGTGCCCCAGTTATCACTACATTCACCTCTGCAATCAACAATGGAGCACTTCATATCAGAAAACACACAGTGAATGATCAAATTCAAATACTAAAAGCAAAGATTTCCATTGAAGAATCAACGTTTGGGATGTCTCGAATGTATTTCTTTTCTGAAGTTGGGCGAATTCAATGGTGGATCCCAAACGTAATAATCAAGTTGTTATTCTGATCCAGAATTTGAACTTCATTTTTGTGAACCCAAATGATCCATAATACTCACGAGTATTAGAGGGTGAGAACGAAAGATGGGGCGTCTCTTCTTGGACCTGCAACAGAGCGGTATACATAAACACTTTCAGCCTCGCATTCATCGTTCCCACTAGCCTTAATGACCTCAACGTTCAACCTTGGCACCTGCTTCGCCAAAATTCGACACCCATTCATCGTCACCTTGCAGGCTGACATCCATAGCGATCTCATGGATTCATACCTCTCTAAACCAGAAAGCAAAGCTGCATTTCCAAATGGACTGTCTCTGATCTCCAGTTTTCTGAGCTTTGGACAACCATTCATAACACACTGCATTCCCCAGTCACTGGTTCCAGCAAAAGCCACTGAAAGAGTTTCCAAGTTCTTCGCATATTTCCCGATGTATTCAAATGTTAAGTCTGTTAGCAATCCCGAAATGGCGAGTCTACGTAGCTTAGAGCAAGTTTTCACCACTGCACCAAAGGCCTCGTCCATCGATTGCTCTGTAAGATAGTCTGGTTGGCTGGGGTTCATAATGCAGAGACGAAAATGGGTGAAATCTGGACAGTTTTGCACAATGGTGGCTACAGCTTCATTCGTCATCTGGCGACAAAAGTAGAGAACATAATGGAGTTTAGGGCAGCCATAGGAGACAGCAAGAAACCCAGACTCGGTTACCCCATGGACTAAATTGTCAGCATACGGATCCGCTGGAAAGACACGGAGTTCCTCTAGCAAGGGGCAACTTAGTCCAACAGCCTTCAGGCCCTTGTCTTCAACTGTGTCTAAAACCTGCACCAGAAACATAATATTAGAGGCTGAAGCATAAAAGTCATTCTACAGTCACAGAAGGAGATATCTCATCACTTAGGGGTGCCTGCGTTGCACAGTCCTTGCTCTCTCTCTCTCATTAATATTGAACTAAAGAAAGGAAGGGGAAACGAGTCATACCCAAAGGCGACGAAGAACGGGGCAGTGGGAAAGAAGTCCAGCAAGTTCACCACCATGTAGAATAGAGTAGCTCAGATTCAAGAAAGTTAAACTTGCACAGGCAGGAAAAAGAACTTGGAGATACAACACTGTCGATTCCAATAAACCAGAAAGAGTATGCAGATTCTTGCAATTCTTAAAAGCATCTTCGAGGTCGTAGTACTGCCGAAGAGTGATCTCTTGCGAAAAAGAGCCTGTGCCTAACTCCGTTAACTGAGGAGCATGAACAAGTAGCTTCTGCAACTGTTCCAAGTTTATATTCCTATTAACCTTCAAAACCTTCAAAGATTTGCACCTTTTCACCAGCTTCTCGAGGGCCTCGAAACTGACATCGCTGTTCAAACTTGCAAAGTTAAGTACTTCCAGAGATTTCAAGGTATCTGGGAAGCAACTCAGCCAACTTCCACTTTTGTCATAAATGTCATTCTCAAGTATGTCAAGCTCCGTCAAGTTCCTGCCACCAAATTAGAAGTCAGAGTTTCGCTTTCAATTCGTTTCTACTTTTCTTCTATGTCTACATCTAAACATGCAATAGATTTTAGAATTTATGAGAATGCACTTGAAAACGCCATTCATTAGCATTTATAAACAGTAGCCCCAAGAACCCCCCCCCCCCCCCCCCCCCTCCAAAAAAAAAAAATGAAGCTTCATTAAAGACTAGAGATTTGAGGAGCTGGCAAATCAGTGGAGCCATGGCAGGAGGTTGAAGATTCCTGTAAAAAGAGATGGGCAGAAGGCCAGATTTCTTCAATAGCTGATGTTCCCATATCATCAGTAATTATTAATGATCAACTTGATAATAATGGAGACAAAGTTGCAAGGATGTGATATGCCAACGACCATATGACAGAAAAAAGCAGGTTAGATGTCGCATCCAAGAAAAAAGGAAACAGAAAATGAGAGGTGGAGAGAGCAAAAGTTAGAAAATTTCTCATCAAAGTTCAATCAGGAGCGAGTGATGCTGTAATAGGTACCAATAACAGAATTATACGCAGTACAATTGTATTTATTATGAGTTCCATTTTGTATAAATGAATAAAGTTCACAACTTTTCAATATGATTCCGACATGATACTGTTTGGGTGGTGTCCATCAGCAACCCCATATAAAGCTAATCGAAAAAAACGAATCAGTGACCAAACCAAACCAAACACTGCTTTTAATTTCATAACCACAACAAAACTCAAAACCCTTTTCTGATGGGGCATCTAACACAAAAAGAAATCAATATTCTGAGGGAAAAAAGAAATTCTCTATTCTTTCGAACCCAGATCTCATCCTAATGAATCACAGTTTTTTAAAAGAAAAAAAAAAAAAAAAAAAAAAAAAAAAAAAAAAAAAAAAGAGAGAGAAGAAATGACGTACTTGCAGTGAGTGGCAATGGCCGCAAGCCCATCGGTACTGAAACCATCGCAGCTCATCATTGAAAGGGCTTTGAAATTTGGGAACGAACGACCCAGAAACTCCAAGCTCTCGTCGGTTACAGTCATCCTCTTGAGCTTCAATTCTTCGAGAATTGGGTATTTCGAAGCGAAGGCAACCAGCCATGAATGAATATCAGCTCCCCAATTCGGAGGCACCAAATTGAAATCTGAAAACCTAGGTTTCCCTTTCAGCGTCACACTCCGGATGTTCGGGAACCGTCGGATTACAATTTCCGGCGAAACAGAGTAACAATTTCCGATGAAAACGTGGGTCCGAGACCACCGCTCGGCGTTGAACCAATCTTTACAAACCAGAGAAACAGAGCTTCTATCTTTGTGGGACTTAACCAAACTCAGAACTCTTTCCAATACCTCATCTGGGAAAATCGAACCGGCCCGATTCGACTCGTCCGAGTCACCCAACTCTTTCTTCCTCTTCGAACTCATTTTGCCCCCTCAAAAGCTCACAACAGATCGATTATCTCAAAACCCCATAAAGGAAATTCAAGAGAAAACCCCCAAAAATTTTCAAATTCGAAAATGTACTTGTATAGAAACAGTAATACAATGAGAAAATTCGAGAAACCCAAAATTTCCCAGAAACAACGACGAGTAATTCAACCCAAAATGAAGACTATTTCGAACAAAAAAGGAAAAAAGGATAATAATTCGACGTGGAAAACAGAGATAGCTGGCTTCGTATTCGTCAAAAAACAAAAAACTGATGTGTAAGGAGGAATTCCCACCTCCAACAAAACTTGAAGCGGTACAAGAACTCCAAAAGCCGAACGTTTAGGGGTTTAAAAGAGGTAATTGAGAGATTAGAAAAATGATAGAGTAAAAACGGAGCCTGCAAAGATCCGAATCCTATATCCACTTAAAGGAGGAACAGCAAAAACAGAGAAAGAAAGAAAGGACCGAGTTGACTCAGTACTCTCTTTGTATCTCTGTGAAACAGAAGAAAAAAGAATAAACAACAAAAATGGGATCTTTTGTAGCGATTGGGAACTCGGAAGAGCCAAAGTGAGAAAGCCAACTAATTGCGTATTATAGAAAAAGCAGAAGCAGAGCAAAACAATCCTCTAAACTGCATTTCTTTCTCCACCTTCGTTTAAGCTCACAATCTTTTTTCTTTTTTTTTTTTACCACCACTCGAGTTTTCGCGCGTTGTATACACATCCAATGGAAATCTGACACGTCGGTCTATTTTCTTTGTTTTTTTTTTGGATGACTGTAAATCTGGGCAGGTTCGGGGCAGCGGATTGGCCGGGTTGTGCCGCCGTTGAGCCTTGAGTTGAGGAGATTTATATATAATTTAATAAATTGTTGTTTGTTATTTAAAGTGAAAAAACAAAACGAAACAAAAAAAAATATATATATATATATATATATATATATACAAAGAGGGAAGAGGAAAAAGAAAATTGCTTTTTTAGGTCAAAGAAATTATAAATGAAAATTATTCACCTACATTTTTCAATGGGCAATTATATGTGGAAGCGGCTCACTTCACCTCATCATCACATATTTCACCCCCTTTTAGCAACGGAAACACTTTCTCCATTTTACCCTTCTACCCTCTGCCAAATTCCTTAAATGACCATCTAATTAAAATATTTGGTTAAATTATATATATAATTAGATAATAACTAAGTTTCAAGAAGAAATATTTAGAAAATGATTATCCTAAATTTAAAGGTGCATGCTTTCATCTGTCTGTTCCTCCTTTTTTTTTTTTTCTTTCCAACATTCGGGCTAGAACATATTTGAATTTGGCTATAATTTATTTTTAATATTTTATGCCAGAAATTTTTTTTAGTGAAAATGAGTTGAATTAAGATCACATTATATGGAGTATCCTTCTATATTTGTATTACTCTTGAATATGACTGTCAAATTGAAATTGAGCTATTATGGTCAATATATATTAAAAAAATTTAAAGATTTGTGTGAACTAAAAATAATAATGACAAGTGGCAATTAAATTATAAAATATTCAATAATGTAAGAGAGAAATTAAAAAATAAAAAATAAAAAAGTGAGATAATTTAATTGCCACATAAAATGTTATAATTTTGGAAGATGGATAGCAAATGTGATCCTCTCACACTGTCACCGTTAAATGAACATCAGATAGCGACGTTTCATTGCAACAATATGTCCTTTTACATTAATGACATATTTACATGATCGGTCGTTTTTACCCCTCATTTTCTATTTTCTTTTTTCTTTTTTTTCAAAATTACTAAAAAAAATTTATTACGCCACGTGGGCAAGATAAGAGATGTCATTCGTTTTTTTTTTTTTTTTGACAACATATAGGGTGGGGGATTGAGCCTCTGACCTCTTAGTCAGGATAAAAGTTTTATGTCAGTTGAACAATATTCTTGTTGGCAATGGGAGATGTCATTCTCCACCAACAAATTCAACTGGGAAGATATCAATCCAAGATTCACTACATTTCATCAAGTTACCCCTCATGTTCTTTATAAGTAAATTTACATCTTCTAGATTTTGTTTGTAGACTATATAAAATTATAATTATATCAATTAAACTCACAAATTTTCATAAATGAATTAATTTAGACCATTCGCATCAAATAATAGAAGATTTTCAAATGAATGGTCTAGATTTTTTAATAAAACACTGATAATTGATGCAGTAACGATTTTTGAAAATGGGGGCCTAAATTGATTAGTTCAAGAGTATAATTGATATAATTATAAGTTTGCAACGTGTAAACTAACGTTTTTCAAATGGAATTCAAAGAAGTGTAAACTGATACACTTGTGAAAGTTTAGAGTTAAATTAATATAATTATTAATTTAAAGTTTTTTTTATTGATACAACTCTTAAAGTTTAGAGGTATAAATTGATTTTTGTCCTAGGTTTTATTTCTAATTTGATATATGTTTTTAGTTTTTGTTTCTATTTTTTAAAGAATTGCTTCCACTGTGTTCAAATTTTGGAAACAACAAAATTGAGTTTTTTTTTTTTTTTTTTTTTTTTTATGTTTTCATTTTTTCTAAAATATAAATTAATTAATTATTTTATCCTTGACTTATAAAATGCATAATAAATATAGCATACAAACTTTGAATATTCGGTTTTTAAAAAACTTAATTTTCATATAAAACTGTTACTTGTTTTTAATTTTAAATAACAATGAACAAGAGATGATTGCCACACTTGTTTCTATTTTTTTTTTTTTTTTTTTTTTTACTTCCTTTTCAATGAAAGAGAAAGAATAAAGTAAGAAATAAAAAATAAAAAAAAATAAAAAAAAAAAAGACGTTATTTAGCTTAGTTCTATTTTTCTTTACTAAAAAAGAAATAAAAATGGAAACATTATCGATAAAACTCTTTGAGTGAATATAGACATTTTTAAAATCTAAAAAGGAATGTGGTTCATGAAGATATATTTTGGAATAATCTTAATTATATGGTAGATTTAAATCCAATTACATAAAGATTTATCAAAATGAAGCTCAACCTTATGAAGACTAGTCAAAACCACACATTAACATCCAATCCAAACCTAACCCATAAAAAACGACACTGAAAGAGTTTCATCTTAGTTGAATTGATTTTCCACTTTGAAAACTTAAACAAAGTTGATTTGACTCCATTGTTGTTTATTAAATTGAGTTGAAAATATTGAAATCTCATCAAAGAATTCAAATTTCACTATCTTGACAAGACTAGAAGTCTATGTTTTGGATAACAAAAATTGTAGAAGTTATAAATGTATTATTTTTAATTTATTAAAAAAATGTTATACATGATGTAACAATTAGCTACTTTCATAAATAAATGAAGTAAATGAAGCGTTCTAGTTTGATATGATTTTGTGGGAGTCGTTATCAAAATCTTCGTCTTGTAAAATTTTCAATGATTCTTTTAATTAAAAAGTGCTATAAATTTAATGATTTTTCTTTTAGTTCAATTTAATGATTTTTTTTAAAATGCAATATTTATATATATACAAAAAGCATTTTTTATATACTTGAATTAAGTGGAGGGCCTTTGTCAAAATAATAATGATAATGAGGGTAGGGTCTTTATTAACCTAAGCCTCCTATTAGATTGTTTTTTTTTTTTTTTTCTCTCCCTATCTTTTTTGAACAATTAGATTGCTTTCTTGAGATATGATTTGTGATAAGTTCACATGACCCCAATTAAACCAATTACATTGCATTTGTGGAGGATAAGGCAAGTCTTATCTATTATATATCTCAATAAAATAATTTTAACATGGCGATATATAAATTTAGAGACATTAAATTGGACATTTGTCTACCATATAATATAGTGGTTGATCTTTAAAAAGATGCATACTTGACCTTGTGTATAATCACTACTTATCTACAAACATCCCTAAACCTAGTATCAAAGTTAAAGTCACTACTTTTAATTACTCATTACTCATTTTATTTAAAAATAATAATTTAAAATCAAGTATGAACTAACTTGTTGAACAAAGATTAAATTACACTTTTAGCGCTCATATTTCTGTTTTCGATTGGGTTCAATAGCTTGTTATTGTCTTTGTTTCACAAAATATATATATATATATATATATAAGAGGACTAAAACAATATAATATGGTTGACAATTCTACACATTATTCGATGCATGAGAGGAGAATTAATATTTCAAATATGTATCTAATGGTTATTAAATGGTAGACAAATTTTAGACATGCATCCAACAATTATAATAAGACAGTCACACTATAGCAATCTCATTGAATAATTTTTTCTCTTTTCGTCTATTGTTTTTTATGGTAAATAAAAATAAAGTATCATTTGATAACCATTTAATTTTTTTTGCGTTATTTATTTTTAAAAATTGTGTTTGGTTTTCTCACAAATTTTTTACAATGATTCTCTTTGTTCTTGAAAAAACATTTGAATTTTTAGTCAAATTTTAAAAACTGTTTTTTTGTTTTCAAAACGTGACTTCTTGGATTTTGAGAACAGTATATAAACAAGTAAATAGCAAAAAAAGAAGCTCATAGATGGAAAGAGTGTTTGTATACTTTATGTTTACCGTATGGGATCTAATGAGGTAACTATTAATGCACTATATGAGTTTTTTTTTTTTTTTTTTCTTGAGTTTAGTAATTACAAAGAACCAAACCATTGATCTACAAATTTAGCGTATATTGTTATGATACTAAATCAACACCGAATTCAAAAGTTAGAGATGATAAGTTATATGAACTTTATGGTATATTTAATCCTATGATCTTATTTTTTAACATTTGTAATTCTGATTACCAAATACCAAACAGCCCTTTGCGTGATAAACATGGTTGTGGTTGGGATGGGAAAGTGTTGTATGGCGGTCACGTGCGAGATGGGGAACTCTGCAGAGGGAAAGAATCTGAAATCTCAAACGAAACTGGAGAAACTAATTATAAAATTGAAGGGGAAAAAAAATAATAAAAGTTTAATTAGTTGAATAATGAGTGTGAATGGGGTGATTTAAAATGATAAATGTCACGTGACAGCCTCCTCTTCAATTCCACGAGCTAATCCATACAGCTAATGCTCCCGAATCTCTATGATTAAAGATAATCATGCACTAATTAAACATTAATTTATTGCAATGTTACATGACCAATGACATAACAGCTCATAAGTATCTGGCCTCAACTCAAAACTACATCTTCTTCGCATCTTAACTCTTAATTAATCTCTCTCTAATCTCTGCATTTTTCTTTTAATTTTATTCTTCTCTCTCTCTCTTTCCTTGGAATTCTTAAGCTTCCATTTACTTTACTTTTCTCTATCTACTTTAATTTGTTACCTTAAAGACTTGTTTTGTGTTTTTTACTTTAGGTATGAAATGTAATGATCAAAGAGGATGAACTGTTTCTCTCCACTAATGACAGTTTAATTGCTCAAAAGTGTAATTAGTTCCAAAATTGAAATTTATGTTTAGGATTCAAATCTCTTTAATTAGCTCCTTTTTTTAATATCGTCCTTTAAAAGAACAAAAGGACAAGATGGAAAATAATACACAACCTTTCTTTCTCTATTTTGATTTATTATTATTGTTGTTTTTTTTTTTAATCAATTGGATCTTCGGTTATCAAACTTTACCCTACTTCAAAAGGCCCAAATCACTTTACCCTACAAACTCAAAATAATGTCGTATTTATTTTTAAGACTTTCGATTTTTTTGTGTGATTGTGTTAAAAATCTAATGTCAATCATCCTAGCAAGTTACGTAAACATTTGAGAAATTCAATCGACGAGAGTGTAAAGTTTGCTAGAAAATATGATACTCTTGACTGAAGTGGATGATAGGGTAAATATGGAGGAAAATGAAACAATAGAGCTTCCACATTTTTAGTGAAGAAAACGAACTTGTACACATGATCATAAAATTCTCTATTACGTTTAGACATTTGACTCCTAATTTTTTGTTAACTAAACTAATAAGATCTCAAGATAACTCCAAAAAAATATATATATATTATCATAGAAGAGCATTAAAGATGAGTTAAGAACTCATGAAGATAAAGTTGTGGGTTTGAGAAAAAATTACTAATTAAAATGTTGTGTTTAGTCGAATATGCATAATTGGTTTGATACAAATATCATTTCTATAAAAAATTTCACGCGCTAGTTGTGTGATGTTATCTAAAAAATTTCTCATATGCTCTCATTTAAGCTTATAACAATGGTATTTATGCACCAACATAGTACTCCAAAGTCTTTTACCCACGCATACATATATTTTGAGAAAACTAAATTTTATAAGCTTTATAAGATTGGTTCACATTAAATATAAAGTAGGCATATTATTAATTATTCCAATAAGAAAAATTGATGATTTCACTTTCACTAATGCACTGCATTTTAAAAAGGTTGGCATGTAAATTTCATAATGGAGGAGGAGACAACCAGCCGACTACATCAAACAAGAGAATTTTAATTTTACCTATCTCAACAAAGTGCAGTCGAAATAATTTTACAACTTTACCATTTATTTTTTTTAAAAGCTGAAAATGGTCAAATTAAATAATTATCATCAAGAATTATTAAATTGCATGTATTGCAGGGTCACATCTAAATCATTATACCTTTCCGTTTCAGAAAAATAAAATAAAATAAAACACAAAAATTGACGTAATATTGAACTGAAAATGTGGTAAAGTAAAAGATAATTAAAAAAAAAAAAAAAAAAAAAGGAAAGGAGATTGAGGAATGATCCTTTTTGAAAAAGATAGGCCACTGTAAAATTGAATAAATATTGGGGGAATTTCATAAAATGTCGAGCCACTTATGATTATGAAGGGAGGAAGATGGTGGGGCCCAGTGGGTTTAGTTGGGCAGTGTAATGTAATAACTCAACTGATTGGGGGTTGAAGAGAAAAGCACATGCCTCCAACCTTTGAATTCAACATCCATTTCCACTAACCAACCACATGTTTCTTTTCCAAAAACAACAGTCTTTTAAAACCTTTTTATTTTTTACCCCTTCTTTTTACCTTTATTTACCTTCATTTCTTTCTCCTCCTCCCACCACCCAAATCTTTTTTCAAGATTTTTTAAATATTGAAATAATCAAAGTATATTATAAGATCGTATAATATCTATGTGACAAAAAATTCAAATTTGCAATGTTGGGTTGTTTTTAAATATAAAAATATAACATTATTCTCAAAACACATGAAAGAAAGTACATGTTTTAGTTGTTTGGTTATGTTCTCTGGTTGATAATGGTAAATTTTCAGCTTATAAAATTGATCTATTGACTTGTGGAGGTCTTAGAGATGTGAATAGAATTAGCTTGGTTAGTTATATGCTCAATAAATAATTTCATGCTAGCCTTGTTGATGTCATTGGAGTTGACAATTGGAATACTCTTAATTGAAGTTAAAATAAACTGCAACTAATTAGGTTCTACTTGATAAGTACTTAAGTATGTTTTTCGTTCATTTTCAAATAAATTATTTTTACTGGTATCATGGTATCTTTGTTTACTTTTCTTTTCTCAAAAATTATAATCCAAATTCCAAAAGTACTTTTAAGCTATCAATCATGTAAATATGTTTTAGTGCTTTTGAAAGTTTTATTTTTATCTTCCAATGTTAGGTAAATCTCATCAATAATGATCCATGTCACTAGTAAATATATTTATTCTCCATTGAAATTTTAATATTAATAAACAAATATATATATATATATATATATTAGATTATTATTAACCATCTATATCACAGGATATCACAGGCTTAAAGATCGAATCTTCACTCCTGCATTTGTAATATAAAATCCTCTAAAAGAAACAATTTGAGTATAAGTGACTTAACTAGTTAAAATATATATCATCGATTAACGAGTTATAAAATTAAACACAAATAACACTGAGAAGTAGACAAAGAAGTAAATTAAATACACAAGAAGTAAAGAATTAAAAATTTTAGAAAATTAAATAAAAAAAGTAAGGTTGTAATTGGTAAAATTGATTGAAGAAAGTAAATAAGGTGGGAGTTGTATAGAAAGGGATTGGTTTGAGAAAGAAGTGTGAATAGCTCTCATGTTGTGTTGTGTTGTGTAGAATACTATTGTAGTTGTAGTTGTAGTTGTAGTTGTAGCACTCACTCTCTTCATTGTCCACATCATTATCTAATCCTCAATTTACACTCAAATGAAATAATCTCATTTTTTCCTCAAAAAAAAAAAAAGAAATAATCTCATTTCTGATGATGGGGGCCTGCATTGGGGCTCTTACACGTGGCACCCCTTCCTTCCTTCCAAATATGGCCCAATTTCTCGTTGCTTCCTCGACATATAATATGATATGCCTGTTACTCTCACTCTACCATTTCTTCATCATTTAATTATTATCTAATACTCTCTTACTCTTATTATTACTTGTTAGTTGTTACTATTACTCTTACTGTTACCCTTTTTTTTAATATATCAATATTTGGAGATGGGAGGATTCGAACTTCTGACCTCTTGATCGAAGATACATGTCAATTATCGCTAAACTAAGCTCACTTTGGCTACTCTTACCGTTACCGTTATTGTCAATGTGTTGTGTGTTTTCTGATTCTTCGTGTTCATCAACAGAGTCTTCCATGTACAACTAACTACAATACTATACAATACAACTTCGATGACTTTATTTATTCTTTTTTCTTTTAATCGAAATTAATTTTGATCTCTAAAATCTAAAATTAACTTTATCTCTAATTTGGTTTTTTGAGTTTCAAATTTTCTGTTTTAGCTTTTTGTGTGGGTAAATAATTGTTGTTAAGTATATAGAAAATTATTCAAAAACAAACCTTAGTCATTACAATTAAAATCTTTACATATGTCAACAAGAGCATAACTCAACTGGCATAAAGTTGTACTAACGATCACAAGATTTATGGTTCGAATCTCCCCATCCCCACATATTGTAAAAAAAAAATCTTTACATCTAAAAAAGGTCATTTAATTTGTAATTTTTTTCTTTTTCCAACAATGTGTTAAGGGGAGGATTTGATCCTCTAACCTCTAAGTCAAAAATACAAGCTATGTCAGTTGAACAACGGTTTTATGGGTGGGAGATTTTATCGTTTTACTTACCAACAAAGTTTTGTTTGAGTATAATAAAAGTAGCATTATTCTTTGCTTTTTCAATTATTGAACCTATATTTTAACATTTTTTCTCAATTTATATACAAGTGATGTATTATATATGTTTATATTGGCAATAAATAGATATTATTTTTCAAAAAAGAATATTGATTTGAAATTAATAATAGGAAATATATTTTGAGATTTTTTTTTTTTAATTTTATGGCTCAAATTAGAAAGGGAAATAAATTATATGGCCTAAGATTATATTTTTAACATTTTTTTCAATTGGCACAACGTTGAATTTCGTTTTTATAATATTTTCTCACCAGAATATAAGGGCGTACGGCGTACTATTCCCAATTAATAATGATGTTTATTTTGAAAAAAAGAAAATAGTGTTCAATCATTTATTCTAATATATATTATTTTTTATAAAATTTCTAAAATCTTAACAAAATTATGGAACGTTAATATGGTTATTTTGAGAAGGAACTAGGGTGTCCATTTACCTTGCGAGGTCCTATATTTTATAAAATTTCTAAAATCTTAACGAAACTATGCAACGTTAATACGGTTATTTTGAGAAGGAAGTTAGTGTTACCAAAAGAAAGAACTTTGAGAATATCAAACTAGAGAGTAAAAGTCATCTCAAGACTTCATTGATTGTAGTTGATGGAAAACCTCTCTTAAATACATTCTGATAGTTAATCTAATAAATTGAGATTAACTGAATTAACAACTAGTTAATAGAGCAATAACTAAAACTGTTACAGCAAGGTAAATGAAGATTTACAACACAGTGAAACAATGTTACTGATATATCTATTAGAGAATACGTCAAAACCTAAAGGTGGTTTTTTTTTTTTCCTTTGAATTGGAACTTTTAATAAGTTATTAATATAAAAATATATAAATTATAACAAATGGGAGAACATGATGTTATAATAAAATCAAGTTAAAATGTGATTTCCGTGTTTATATTTTGGATCTCATTTCATGTTAATGTTTTACTCTATCAATTTTTGAAACATATAAAATTAAATCCTCCTTTTAAGAAAATCTATCATATCAATTGCTGATCACCATAATCATATTGTTCTACTTTTTACTAACTTATAAATTATTTCTTTTAGCTATAAATTTTAATTTGAAGTACCTTATTAACGATTTTCACAACCTCCACAAAAAAAGTTCATTCTTTCGATGGTTCCATACAAGAGCCCATGAATACAGGCCCATATTGGTGGGCCCAATTCATAGGCAGCCCAAAATGTCCTTCTTCCAGTGGCCTGGTGGTTAGTTGGCTGGGTCCATTTAATCGTATCACCTCCCGCTGCCTCAGTAACTAAAATGTTCCATATTTTGTCAAAAATATATAATAATAATTTGATTCTCTGAGAAAATTTATATGCTCAATTAGAATTACAAGCCTCTTCTCTAAAAAAAAAAAATAAATAAATAAAATAAAATTTACAAGCCAAAATGAACCTTGTTTAGTGGTAACCTTCAACCAAGAAGTTAGAGTTTTGAATTTCTCTACCCTTAAATATTCTGTCAAATAATTTTTCCAATAATCTTAAATTGTTTTTAAATATTTCTCCTTCATTCCACAATCTAATTTGTTTAATGCACATCTCACATGATGTGAAATGACATCTTCAAAGCATTCACACATTAGATTCATGACTTTGATGGAGGAATATGATGCTCTTATTTGGAATTACAATTCGTGGTCACATGTTTCCCAAGCTTCTAATCAATGTGTTTAAATGGGTATTCAAAATTAAGAAAAATATCGATGATTTAGTCTCTCATTATAAGATTTGTTTAGTGGAAAAAGTGTTTTCAACAAATTGTAGATATATTTACTATACTGATACTTTCAATCAGGCTATCAAGTCGATTACTATTCAAATTTTATTTATGATAATGATAGCCTTGGCATTTAGTTGGCAACTTCACCAACTCGACATTAGTAATGCAATTTTTGCATGATTTTTTTTTTAAAAAACTATTTTTATGGATCAACCACTCGATTTCATTGCTTCCACTTTGTCTTTTGTTGTTTGTAAACTTCACAAAACATTTGTATGAACTTAGCACCTCGAGCTTGGTTTGCTAGGTTATATATCGTCCTTTCTTTTCTCTCTTAGCTTCAAAGTTCTAAAGCATGCAAATGTCGCTTTATTGTATCGTCGTTCTTCTAGATGTTCTTGATGTTAAAGATCTTAGTTCTTTTAGCTATTTTTTAGCATTGAAGTCTCGTATCTATTGAATGGTGGCTTCTTTTTTTTTTTTTTTGGTCTCATACCAAATATATTGATGGTTTTTTTTTTTTTTTTGAAACCTGATGTGGAAGGATTTGGTTTATTTATTTTACCTTTTTTAGTACTTAGTTTGTTCTTAACTACTCACCTTTGTAATTTAGGTTACACTGAATATTATGGATAAATTAATCTTCGCCTGAAGACATGGAGGGGTCAAAAACCTGGATTCATGGGTCAATCCATTGCAGGAGAAGGAAAGAGGCAGGTCGAGCAAGCCTCCTCGACCTCAACCCAGTACCGAGGCCCAGGCCGCATTATGGGTAGCCCGGACCTATTTCTCTAGGCTCTAATAATGGATCTCGCACAACCGAGCAAGATCCTCAGTCGATTGATGCAGGTAAAAGGAAACCCTAAAGACCCCTAGAAAGGATCTGAGAGAGGATCAGGAAAAGCCGATATTTCTTCTTCTCCTTTAACTTATCTAGCTTATCTTGCTTCTTCACCTCTGGTGGTCTGACTTAAGCATCGGAGTGTGTGTGGCAAGCACCACACCGGTAGTGTTTGCTCGTCTTGTAGGTCACGTCCTCCCCTCTTCTACAAATTCACTGTTTGGTGTCACGTGAAAGTCAGGTGAGTTGTTTGACCGAATTTGACCATTAACACTGAAAACTAATGAGCGTTATCATCGTTCATACATACGCTTCCCTTCTCTAGAGTTTATCATGATTTGGAGGTCTTAGTTAGTAGTTTCTACTAATGTTTTTGGTCCTTCTATTTATAGTTCAATTAGCTTTGATCAAGGACCTAAATTAATTTTAAAATTTTTGAATATATCAAAAAACTATCAAACACAAAATTGAAAGTTGATAAGGCGTGTTAAATATCAAATTAAAAGTTTAAAGACTAAATAGCTGCAAGTTGACTATACTTAACATTTAACCTTAATTATTTTATTTTATCTAATAATGTGTGTGTGTTGGGAAGGTGTGGTAGA
The DNA here is from genome assembly GCA_017139565.1 of Luffa aegyptiaca. Classification (NCBI taxonomy): domain Eukaryota; kingdom Viridiplantae; phylum Streptophyta; class Magnoliopsida; order Cucurbitales; family Cucurbitaceae; genus Luffa; species Luffa aegyptiaca. The sequence continues at coordinate 52,283,512 of CM029398.1, forward strand.
AGTAGGCTGTTGAGGGAATTGACATGTTGGCATGGCAAATGGGAAGATTCATATGTTGATAGGGTGGTGGACATAGATGGTTAGCATGGCAATCACACCTACTCACCTTAGCTAAATAAATGATTGCAAGAGACAATTCTATTCTATTAATTTTATTAGCAACAATAAAATTCAAATATAATTATATATTTAAAAGATATAAATTGACGGATTGAAGTAGACTCAACTGATTATCGCATTGAATAATTTGTCTATATGAGAAGAAAGACGTTAACTTATTAATTAATATTGAATCTTGGTTATTTTAGGGGGTTAATTGGAAAAAAAAAAAATACATTTTAAAAAAAATATTGGCAAAATCGTGGACTTTTGAAAAAAATTAGGAAAAACGAGTCTTTTTTTTGTCCTTATTGGTTTCCGCGTGTTCAACACGGATTCGTCTATGTTTCCGTGTGTTGAACACGCGGAAACCAATAAGGACAAAAAAAAGGCTCGTTTTTTCTAATTTTTTTCAAAAGTCCGTGATTTTGTTAATATTTTTTTTAAAATGTATTTTTTTTTCCCATTAACCCTTATTTTAGGTGAATGGATGAATAATATAAGCTAAATTATGCTTTGAAGTTTGAACATCACATCAACACTGTCCAAAGTAGTGTCCATAAATTCCGAGATTCGAAGTACATAAAAGTTCAGATTCTCCTCGAATTCTCGTTAGGGAAGAAAGAAAGAAAAATAATTGAATAGTCAAATTTCTATGTATATATATTTTCCTTTCTATCCAAATTCCAAACACATTCATGAAATTAAACCTTGATTAATCCACATTAATTGAACCTAAACCTCACCAGGAAATGCTCATTATTTTACGTCGGGGAACTCATGGTTGATCCTCGTTGGAGAAATATCGATCTCTATCAAATTGTCCTCCTCCAACTGAAATTCCGATGCCTTCTTGCTCGTCTTATCCAACGCAATCTCGATGAGTTCGTCCCTGTCTTCATCCTCATCCCACATGAAACACACTTTATCATCGAGTGAATCCCACGCTCCGGTCGCCGGAAACTCATTGTCCTCCGACGAGCTATCGGAGTCCGTTTCCGGATAGTACAGCGACAGCGACGGATACCTCTCCAGTCCGATGCGTACCTGTCGAGGCTCCGGATCGCTCTCGTTCGACGCGTCCTTATCGTGATCTTCGCCTTCGTACTCTTCGTAAATAACCTCCAACGGCGCCCTCACGTTCCACTGTACGAAAGATTCCTCGAAGCACGCACACGAAACAGCACCTTCTGATCCTTCGCTTACGGCGTCGTTCCGGCCGCAGTCTTCCTCCGATCGTACGACTGCGTCGTTTTCGGACGATTGTCGGCATTCAATTTCAGAGACGGTTTGAGATTGGCGAAGGAACGATCTCTGAGTTGCACCGAGACGAAGGAGAGAGAGCAGGAGGAATCCGGTGAGGAGGAAGACCGGAGAGAGGAGGATTCTCCATAGAAGGCGAGGGAAGTAGAGGAGAATGACAGCGGAGAAAGTGAGGAGAGTAGAAAACAGAGGATGGGAGGAAATGGAAATGGTAGGCGACATGGCTAGGCTATGGATGGGTTCAGATTCAGAAGAATATGAAGGTCAATCGGCGTCGTCCATGGAAATGATGGATGAAAATTGCAGAGAAGAAGATGAAGTGATGATTGTTTAAGAACGGAAGGAAGGGGAAGGGTTGATTCGTGGACTCGTGGGGGTTTGGATTCAGGAGCCAATGCAATGCAAGACGAAGGGAAATGTGAACGAATCGTCTTTCACTAATGGGATTGTGGTCCGCCATCTGTCGTAGACTTCTCTTATAGTGCGCAATTACGGATCTACCCCTCACTTTTCTTTAATTAATTCTTTTGCATCTACTCTTGTGGGTGTATTTTGAATTTCAGAGGATTACACTATATAGTTATTTTAATGTTAAAATATCCCAATTTAGTCTCTACTTTCACAAAAATCTTAAAATATGGTATTTAAGAATGTGACTTTTTTAATATTTATTTAAGATATGTAGACTAATTTGAATGCTTAAAAGGTTTGAGAACTAAAATATGAATCACAACAATCCAAACATAGTTCATTTGGATAAGACATCAATTTTCATTTCAAAATTTGATAATTTAACTTTAATTTTCACCTTTGTAATTTTTGAACTAAAAAAAGTAATATAATAATTACTTAGTATAGAGACAAAACTGATATTTTAATTTGATTTTAGTTTTTTATTTTCTTTTTAACTCTCTCTCATGGGTAAGATTTAATATTAGTGTAACAAAATTTAATATATGGATTATTACAATATATAAATAATAAATAATAAATAATATTGTAGAAGTTTAAACTTATATTCTTTAACAATTTGACTGTGAATTGCTTATTGATAAATGATAATAAAAAATTTATGAAACGATGATTTATTAATTTTTTTTTTTTTTAATTTTAAAGCAGTTAGATGTATTAGATAGAATTAATGAAAAGAGTTAGGTGCAATCTAAATGAAAAGTAGTCCAATTAAATTGTTTGACAATTGAACTCAAAAAAGTAATGATTATCGTTTGACAATCAAATATAATTTAATTATATGTGTACCGTTTACTTTTCTTCCCACTATAACATGTCATTCTTAAAAAAAAAAAAATCAATTGAACTGTGTTTAGACTAATCAACATAAAGATATCAATAAACTCATTATATGTTCTAAGGACAACATGAACATATAACTTAATTAACTATTAAAACATGTGACCAAATTCTCATCTCATAATAGTAATTAAAAAACCAAATAAATATTTATGAATAATTCATTCTAACTCTTGGCCAAACTTTATATAAGGATGAATATAGTTCAACTACATATTCATTTTGACCATTCTCAACCCCCAATTATGAGACATTAACAAAGCTACAAAAGTCAATTATAAGGCAATTGATGACAGGATGGATTAAAAATGATATTTTTGTACTTGAGTAAGGCTTAATGATCTACAAAACGAGGTTAAAGAAAGTGCCAATAATTTATTTATCAAAAAATATGAATGTGGTGGTAGGCCGGTAATTTAGGTGAAGAATTGACCACAAAGTGGACAAAACACATGAGTAAGAAAAGTGTCATCTATCTTGCTTTTTTATTTTTTATTTTTTTATTTTTTTCATGAACATTATCAATACATCATCTTTCCATAGAATTATTTCTCCCTTTTTTTTTTTTCTTTTTCTTTTTTTCTTTCATGTTTGTTGCAAAAAAGGACTCTACTTTTCTTTGCTTTCATCTACAGCTACCACTCTCCCTTTCTCTGTGACTTTGAAGTTGTCTAGTTATGTGGGTCTCTCTCTTATTTCTATGATCTGGTTCGTGAACCACTTTTATACCTATTTTGGATCTTGTATGTAAAAGTGCTTTCACAGAAAAAAGTGATTCCAAAAGATACTCAATATTTTTTGGCCAAATTGGGCTCAGATAGTATTAATTCGTTCAATTCAATCTAAACCCTTTCATTTTTTATTTTTTATTTTTATTTTTTTTGGAATGAGATTAAATTCCTTTTTTGATTTCCTTTTCCATGTCTGGTTATGGGTTCGGTGGAAACTTTATGATGCAAAAAAAGGTTATGGGTCAAAGAGGCTTATCAATCAGAAAACTTAAAAGAAAATTCCTTTAAAGAAAAAAAAAATTGCCCTTTCGTTATCTCATGTCCATGTTTGGTCGTCTTTTTCGGGTAAGGAAAACGATGCTTCACAAAAGTACCAAAACTTTACTTTTAAGAAAACGATGGAATAAATGATTATATATGATTGATTGTGAGCTTCAATGGCAAGAGGCTACAATTTAGATGGTAATTATGGATATCCCTTTTAAGGCTCTAATATATGATCAAATAATGAGCTTCTTAAGCCCCCAAAAAGAAATTAATTATTTTTTGGTTGAATGTTGAAATTGGAGAAGCCATGGAGACGAGAGAAATGGAGTTAGTGTTGGGTTAGCATTGTTGGATGGCAGACAAGAGATCTAGCCCATCAACTCTGTGTTGAGTTGACGACAGTGAGGCCGTGGGCTGACTGGTGAGAATTAGAAGACATTAGCTGCTTTTTAGGATGTTCTTTCACATGGTTTTGGGACCCCTTTTTCATTTCACTACTTCTCTCTCTTTGCTGATGCCTCATGGTATGATATATTTGTACATTTTGGTCAAGTCTATATGGTTTGCATGATGTTTGGTCGGTATATAATTTGTGTTCTGTTTTCTCCTACTGGATGAATCATGTTACTTCTGGCTTTGTATGGATTTGGTGTTTGAGGTTTTGGTTTGGTATATGCTTATTTAGCTTAGGTTTGTTTCTGTGACCTAAATTTATTTGAAAGTAGTATTAACAAGCCACAAATCCATTGTCAAAGTGAGCTTAGGTTAGCAGTAATTGACATATTCTTTTTAAAATCTGCTAAGTTGAGTATACTTTAGTACTTAAAGCCTAAAGGTATCTCTACTATACTTTAGTACTTAAAAGTATCTCTATTATTTTTCTTCTCTACAAGACTTTTAACTTTTCTATTTGCATGACTACACATGTTTAGATATGATCAAATTCCTAGCTTTCACAAGCTCAAACTAAAATAGGACTTATGAAAAAGATCCAAGTTTAAAAATCTAGATAGAACTTATGAAAAAGATCCAAGTTTAGAAATCTAGATAGAACTTATGAACAAGATCCAAGTTTAGAAATCTAGATAGCTTTTTAGAGTTTTATTAGGAGTGCTTCATTAATCAATTTTCCTACTAGTTCTGTTCAAACCGACAATCCAACACCAAGAAAGGATGAAAAAAGAGTCTTCAAAAGAAAATGTTTTGTCCTTAAAACTCCTACCGTTACTGAATTTGCCTCGATGCAACATTGTTGGTTAAGAAAAAAAATCACTTTAATGTGAAGACAAAAAGAGATGACTAAATGATATCGAAGTGGTAATTTAAATTTATCTTTGTAGATATAAAATTATAAGATATATAAATGAAAGTTATCATAATCAATGGAGGGATTCACATATCTACGGCTAAAATCTCATGTAAGCTAGAAGCATATAATATCATACATTAATTTGAAAACATGATTATGGATCTCTGTTTTTCTTTTTTTTTTTTTTCTTTATTTTTATACGACTCGGTAATTATCTCGTACAAGTGCGGCTCAAAGTAGATAAGAATGAAGATTTGAAAAAAGAAAATGGTATCCTAGAAATGTGTGACAACTCCCACTCGATTTAATCATTTAGTATTAAAATAATAATATTGCTTAATTAAGATAATATACATAAGATAGATAGGAATCATGTACTAATTAAAAGCCCTCATAGTTAATGATACCGTAAACCAAGTGTATTTTAAAATAGGGAATCATCGCAAAGTGGCAGAAGTTTAGCTTTAAAAGCAACTAATCATTCGAGCACTAACCATTAACACTAAAAAATCAATGTCCATATACATTGGCAGCAGTTCAACACATAGTATAAAATAATTCAATTCAGACATCAAAAAAAATATACCACCAATAATAGAACATCGAAGCTAATGATCATATCTTCACCATTATTATTATTTAAAAGACCTAATCCTTGTACAGTAACTAATACACGAAATGGATAAATGCTTGGGTTGATTTTTTAAAGATTTTGTTTCTTTTTTCTGTTTGATGCTTCTGTTTGTCCATCTGGAAAATCAATGCTTATACAACTGGAAAGCAACACACAAATATTATAATATTTGACTTCATGTCCTATGTTTTACACTTAGCATTCATTCTATTAGAGTTGCATGAATTAAGGAAGATGAAAGGGACTACTACTTTCAATGTTAAAGTTAAACAAGTTTAGAAATTTGAGTGATGGATAAAAGGAACTTCCCCATTTTAGAATGGCATGTAACATAAAAAAGGAAAGAAACTAGACTAAGAACAGATCCACAGCTTCAACATTTTGGTTATAGAATCCGAGTTATCCAAATTTGAATGATATATCTATGATCGAAAATCCGTTACCTTGAATATAGTTCGATTTAATCCCATTTCTAGCTTATATGAGAAGATGAATGAAAAGAAAAAGAAACTGAAACCTCCAATGAGACGAAACTTCAGGGTCGCCAGTTCATCAGTCCAGCTAGTACAGAATCATTTCCACATATAATTGGGAATTCGAACTCCTTTTGGCGAGTAAAAAGCACATCCCACAGCTGTCAATCAAAGTCGAGGCTTCTGATAGATTTCTATTCTGTCTCCAAATTCTGCTTTTTCCACTATGCCCCGCTTAATTTCTTATACGTTACAGATCATTTCATCGTAAAGGGAAAGAAAAAGAAAAAGAAAAAAACCCACAATCCCATAATCAATTATGGAAAATTATTCAAAATGGAATCAAAACAAAGCATTGGTTAGTTACCTATGTGCGATTCTTCCGGCTGTGTTATAGCCAAAGCCAGCGGCAGATTTAACAAAGCCAACTGCGCTAGCACGCAATACATGTGCAAGGCAAAAACAGAACATGTTGTAAATAGTGAGTGACACAAAATTGCGAGGAAAATATGCTTCGTTTTTATTAGACAGCGAATGAATGGAGAGAGCAATAGTACAATGTACTGTTCCAATTTATCAGAATTTGGAAGGGACTAAACCAAATTGCTACCCTTGTAAACGAATTGAATTTCCTGGAATCTTTTACCTATCAGCAGTCTGTCTCTGTAATACATGTACAAAAAAAGAGACGCATTCTTTCTTTCTAACCCACCCATCTTCATCTTCTTCAACGAAAGATTTGAAGAATTGGTCAGTGAAAATGGCCAGACATGTACAGCTTCAAGCAGGATCTGAGATTTCAGATCCTTAACTATGTCTTTCTTCCTACCAGCACAGCGTATTTCTACAACAACCTAAATACAGATGTATTTACAGAGCCCTCTGGGTTAATTCTCACATCTCTGTCTCCATGGGCAACTTTTTCTTTGGCCACTGCTCTTCTTCTTCTGCGAACAAGGCCACGGAAATGTCCGCGAGCTTCTTTCTGTTCAATGGAGACCTGAAGCGTCTAGTGGGAGGAGCGTTTGGGGCTTCAATCTCGTCGAGATCGCTGGGATTGTCGAATTCAATGGCGGTGCGGAATGCACGGACCTTTGAGGGAGTGCTATAAGCGAAATGCCATTCTTTTGCAATCAAAGTCTGTAAATGAAATTGAAACCCTAAATCAATGAGAATCGTTGAAGGAAATGAATGGAAACAAATAAAGTGAATAATGATGCGAGGGATATTTACCGCTTCGTTAATTGTTTTCGAAACGCGGATTAGCTGTTTCAAATCATCATGATCCACACCGCAGAGTATCCTAATCTGATGGAGAGGGAAAAGGGGAAAAATCAATTTAGAAACAATAATCAAAACGAGGAACCGAATGCAAATATGAGAATGTGAAGATTTCATCATTTCAAAGCAATTTCAATCTCTAGATGTTTGTACTCACCAGAATCTCCTGAGGCAGAGCCTCGAGCAGAGACCTATCGGCGTCCACCGTCGTACTGACGGCGCTGCAGCGCCTCTTCGACGGTGCCTTCGGCGTCAAGTCGATAGATGAATCTTCCTCATTGCAAGAAATCACAATCCGTTTCCGTCCTAAACCACGCGTATATCTCACAATTCCGAAACCCAGCCCTTTGTCGGCAGCAGAGACGACGCTTTTCGATTTCAAACAACCGCTCTTCTTTCCCAACGCCATTGTCAATTCTCGATACTCAAATTAAATAAAACCTTTCGGCTTATCTGTATCAATGCGCGGAAAAAAAACAAACATTAATCATTCAGAACTGATAAAATCCTAACCAAATGGAACCGAATCCATAGACTAAGAGATTCAAAGAGCTTCAAGAACCCTAACAAAAATCTGATCAAAGCAAAACAGCTTTTCCCGAGAAGAATTTCCAAAAGCAGACTGAAAGTGTCGAATAAGGAAGAAATCTAAATTTGAATCCGGAGCGAAACGAACCTGATTGTGGAAGGCCGTAGAGATTCGAATATCTCCTTCTCTCTCTCTGTTTCTGTTTCAATTTCAAAGAAAGCTTTTGCTCTTAAAATGGAAACTCAGCAAACTACGGTGTTGCTTTAAAATTGTCGATATTCTGTCTTATATATTAGTGGAAAAAGATAGCATTTCTCGCTTTTCAAAAACAAAAAAATACAGTGAAGAAAAAAAAATGGTAAAGAAAAAATGAAAATAATTTTATTATTTTTTTTTAAATATCCCTCACGCGCTTTACAGAATCCGCTGGAATTTTCGGAGGAAAAAACTGCGTTTTTATCGTTGGTGTCATTTATCTCCTTTGGCGGTTAAAATAAGTGGAGGAACGAGGAAAGGAAGGAAAAAACTAGCCGTTGGAGTAGTGGGACACGTGGTGGCTGCTAATGGGACGGAATTAACCTGGATGCTTCAGAGCGATGACGTGGAGATATGGTCGGTCCAAGTCGGCGATGCCGGTTCCTTCTCGAACACGTATTTTAAATTTTAGTTTTGATTTTTTTGTACATGGCAAGTTTTATAAAAGTTAGGCAACCAAGATGAGAGACGTGTCCATTAAGCTAACCTTAAGCTACTACCGACGTAACACGTGTACTGGTTCTCTGATTCGACGTCGTTTCGAGGAAGGTGCATGGTTACGGAGGTGTAGAGGATTAAAACTCTGCCGTCTAGTGAGGAATGCTTTTTACTGGAGTCGATATATTATAATAAGGCGGGCGGCTGGGCTAGGGTTGACGGGTGTGCTGAGGGCGTGGTGAGTCAACAACGCGTAGGACCGATTTCATCATTGAGTTAAAAATGGGGAAAATAACGCGTAGGACGGAACAGAATGCCGTTTCCTCGTCAAAAACATTCACACTCCATTTCAATAATCTCAATATTATATAAAGTAATGTTTTTCTAAATTTTTTTAAGTAGCAAATTAGTGTTGATTAAAGTGAAATTACAAGTATGTTTATGTCTGGATTTTAATAAATATTTAATACGTCTCTAAATCTATTAACTATAAAATTAATAATTTGAAAACTAGAGGTTAATTTAATCGAACATAAAAATCTCAACTTTTTCGTAATTAGATGTGAACTTAGATAAATTAAGCTGACAATAGCTTGCTACCTTCCCCCACTCACGTAGACTGATAAAATACCTAAAAGAATATTCACACTAGTGTTATGTATAAAAGTTTTCATGAGGATAGAATGTTACATTTAAATATTTATTATATTTCAAGTAGAATTGAATGAACAATTTAGGGAGAATTCAACTTTTATATTATTAAAAAAAAAAAAAAAAAGTTAAATTACTCTACCTAAACTTTGGTGGATTTCAATTTATGTTTTTAATTTTCATTTTTATTCTTCAAATTTGAACTTTTTTTTTTTTTTTTTTTACAATACGATGGGGGATTCGAACCACAGATCATCAATACAACTTTATTTCAGTTGAGATATGCTCTTCTTGGCTCAAATTTGAACTTTATTTCAGTTAAGTTATGTTCACTTTGACTTTTTTTTTTTTTTACAATATGTGGGATGGGGAGATTCGAACCACAAATCTCGTAGTCACTAGTACAATTGCTCTTGTTGGCCGCTTTGACTATTTCATGTAATCAATTACTTCATGATTCTTGCATAATTAAATATATAAATGTAAAACTTTATGTTTAGTTTTTGTGACAGAGAATATAAAACTTTATGTTGTATATATATACATTTAAGAATTGCAAAAGTAATAATCATATTATTATACAAGAAGAGGAAGCAATTGCTTCCACCTAATCCATCCTAGTGGAGTTGGTTGGCTCCCAATTATTCCATCATTCCAGCTAAAATCCATACATAGATGGTTAAGAAATATATGTATCTAATTTCATGTTCGGTGTTCTTAGATTGCAACACCACAATGATTTGATAGTAATCACATCAGATTTATAATCTTCATTAATTTAATTAATTATTTTTAAGTTCAACTGGACGTCCGTAATTAATTACTAATTTGCACGGGTGCTGAGTCATATGGATTGGGGAAGCAAAATCAAAAGCTGTTAGGATTTTTTTTAATTAGTTCCATTGGGTTTGTTAAATTTGTTGTGTTTGGTTTGATCCTCTTAAAAAAAATAGTTTAATCGAGATTTGATGAAGAAAATTAATAAAAATGGAAAAAAATATATTAATTTTAAAAGTGAATCGGTTCTTAGTTCTCTCCAATTAGGTTTGAATGAGTTTCCACAATTAGTTAAACATATATTGTATTTGGACCATTTTCTTTTCTTTTTTGTCCCTTCTTTTTTGTTTCGATTTTTTTTTTTAACAAGCTAAGTCAAATTTAAAATTTATATTTACAACAATGACACGTTAATTGAGCTTGAAATTAGCTCGAAATAAATTTTTGAGTTTGAAATATATTATATTTTATTCATTATCTATTCATGAAAAACATGTCCATTTTCTACATGTGACATCAAAATTATCTACTAAGAGTTTGACTTCTTGTAGAAAGTAACGTGTTGTGTTGAGGATCCCACATTGAAAATAAAAGTGGAGACCTCATAATATATATGTTAGAAGGGTCACTCCACTCATTGCCAATTGGTTTTGAGATGGAACTCCATGTAATCTAAGATGTTGAGACACTGTGAACGAGAAGAATGATTCAAAACAACCAAAGTCTTTCAAGTCCAGAGAAAATCTTACTTTATATATTCCAGTATAGTAGCAAAACATTAGTGCAAGAAAGAAAAAAAAAACAATCATTTCAAACTTATTTAACTCAAACGAACTACTATACAAAAATAATAAATCTATAGAAATGCTAGTATGCTAAAAATTTGGATGGTCTCGTATAACAAAGGATAAATACCATTTTTAAATCAGAAAATTTAACTAACCGATCTAATACATGAAAGAGAAATTTGTATATTTTAAAAAGATTAACATGAAATTGAAAAATGACACGAATATCAAGAGTAGTCATTATTAAGCCCAATCAATATAATTTAAATTTGTTGTAGTTGAAATTATGGTTTTGGTGATATAGTTGTCTTTAGCGTCCATGCTTTTACGTGTTGTTTTATTATGTTGAGAAACTTTATTTGCTCCGAACTTATCCACATTTATTGTCTCGATGGCCGGGCATTCTCTTGAAAAGGAATTTAGGGGCCGTTTGGCCCACGAGTTTGGAATGGATTGGAATGGATTGGAAAGGGATGCCCATGTTTGGTTGCCCGGGAATAGTGTGGGTTTGGAATGAAATGGTGGGCATGTGATTCCAACCCATTCCCACATTTTTGTGGGTCCCACTATTTCTCTCTCCATTTTTCTTCCTAATTTTGATGGAACCCACCATTTCTTTTTATATTTTAACCATATTTTGGTGGGTCCTACTATTTCTCTTTCCATTTTTCTTCATAATTTTGATGGGACCCACCATTTCTTTTTCTATTTTCCTTATAATTTTGGTGGGTCCCACTATTTCTCTCTCCATTCATTCCAACCCAAATCCAATGCACCAAACATAGGCATGGGAATCATGATTCCAGCAAAATATTCCCATGGGCATCAGATTCCATTCCATTCCATTCCAAACCCATCCAATTCCGGCGCGGCCCCTTAAGGAATTATACTAATCTTCCATCATTGAGGCTTCTTCCATCATTTTTTTTTTTGGGAAAAAATCAATTTTGACCCCTAAACTTTGCAGGTTGTAGCAATTTTAACCCTAAACTTTCAATTTTAGCAAATTGAACCCCAAACTTAACAAATTGTATCAATTTGAACCTCCAACTTGCATAAATGTTGCAATGTAGACCTTTTGTCAACTTTTCATTTGAATTGCTATTAAAATATGTAATTGACAATTTTATTTTATTTTTTTAAATTCACATTGCACCTGAGTTAGTGTTTTGTAAGAAATTTGTTGGAAAAACTCTTTAAGAAATCAAATATCTCAGACAATTCTTCTCATTATTATAAAAAAAAAAAAAAGTCACAGAGTTATTGGCAACAAGAAAAATCTAGCAAATATGAGAAATAAAAAACTCGAAATTTCTTTATTTTCGTTTCCTAGATTTGTACATTCTTCTAATTAGCAAGAAAAAAAAACATTAAAAGAAGGAAAAAAAATCCCACAAAGTTCTTAGCAACAAGAAAAGACCAGCGAATATTTGAAGATAAAAAACCTCCAAAATTTCTTTGCTTTCGTAATCTTAAATAGTAGCAAAAAACTCTCATAAAATCCTCAATAACGAGAAAAAGTCATCTAAAATAAAGTTTCTTCAATATTTTATTTATAAGAAACCAATTCAGATGCAATGTAAATTAAGAAAAAAAAAGAAATAATCAATTACGTTCGGTGGTTCAAAAAAAAGTTAACCAAAGGTATATTGTAACACTTATGCAAGTTTAGGGTTAAAATCGATACGATTTGATAAGTTTGAGGTTCAATTTGATGAAATTGAAAGTTCAGGGTTGAAATTGATACAACTCGTTAAGTTTAGGGTTCAATTTGATGAAATTGAAAGTTCAGGGTTAAAATTGATACAACCCCTAAAGTTTAGGGTTAAAAATGAATTTTTCCTCTTTTTTTTTTTTTTTTTTTTTTTTTTTTAATTAAGTCTATAAACAATATTTTCATCTATAGATTTATTTGTTTTTGTTATATACCTACTTCTCGTATTTTCAAAAACCAACTCAAGTTTTTTAAATTAAAAAAAAAAGTAAAAATAGTTTTCAAAAACTTGTTTTTGTTTTTTAAATTTTGCTAAAAATCCAAATGTGTCCTTAACAAAGATGAAAAGCATGATAAAGAAATTAAGAGAAAACAAACATAATTTTCAAAAACCAAATGATCATCAAACGAAATCTAAATAATTTAATTCTTAGATTTTCTTTCCATCGCAAGGATTGTTAAATTAAACACACAACTAACGTAAAATTCGTATCCTCAATCAAGAGGTTAGAAGTTCAAATCCTCCACTCTAAATGTTTAAAAAATAATGTTAAATTAAACAAGCTTTAAGCATGAAGTAGCAACATCCTAAGTAAAGTTCAATGCAAGAGAGGATTGCAAGGGTTAAAATATCATTTTGATTTGGTTAAGTTCAAATGTTCGAAATTAGTCTTTGTACTTTTAATAAACTTTAAAATTGGTCTCCACTTTTGATTCGTGTATTTTTTTTGGGGGGGACTTAAGAAAATTCTTATAAATCTTCTGTCAAGAATCTTGAGAAACATATTCACAAAATTTCTTTTTACCATCGTCATTATTTTGTAAAGTTGGATGGAAGTTCACTTCAAACTAATGATAATTATTAAGTATTTAGAGTATTTGAACTAAATTCAAACATTTTAAAGTCAACAAACTATAATAGAATAAGACTTATAGTACATATTTCTAACCAACTTTAAAATTATATATTTATATTTAGTCTAATGATGCAGGCAATTAATTAAGATTTAATCCAGACTCGAGCGTAGTTTAACTTGTTAAGATGTAAATCTTAAATTTTAAAGGATAGATGTTCAAATCCCTCTGCCATATAGGTGGTTGAACTAAAAAAAGGATTTAACAATAAATTTTGTTTATATATCATTCATATGATGTGTAAGTGGACATTTGGTGGGACAAAATTCATTTTCCCCATTTGGTCACTTTTCATAGAATCCAAGCTAGCCTTCCTCCAAAACTATTGATGTCACATAGTGATGATCTTGATAGAGTAATTCAATTGATGTCACATCTCTCCAATCATTTATTTATGCTAATCCAACTACCTCAATAAATAAAGTCATGGTTCATTACTCATCTTCTTTAGATGTCCACTAATCATTATTTTGATTTTAATAAACATTAAATGATATCCATTTATCTGTCAGGAGAGTAATATAGATAAAACAACAATAAATATTAATAATAAGTGAACAAAACATTATTGATGTTATTTCACAGTAAAAAATCAATATACTACATTTACTCCGCACTAAAATGTCATAAATTGCACATATATTTTACTCCATTATATCGAAATCGTACAAAAATATTTATTTTGAAGTGTCCACAGTAAAGGATATGAAACCTTTGGTAAAAATTATTAGCAACCATTCTCTTATATTAAAGATATCGACCTTTAACATCTCAAACCATTTGAGAGAATGAGAGAGAGTTTGAAATTGGATTATTGAAGACAACGTAGTTTGGACTACTGTTGTTCGTGGTGGCTGATATCAGAAACTATGACGAAAAAAAAGGAAGTATATATTAATTATTTAATATTTATGCCAACAATAAAAACAAACTCATGCGAAATTTTAATAAAATGGTGAAGGTTGATTCGTGTAATGAAGGAGAGCTTTTTTGCGGATAGTATTGAGTAAATCTGTTTTTAAAACGATAAGATAATGTATAACGAAATAATAAAAATTTTCAATAAAAAACCAAAATATTAGGGAGGTGTTATAAACTTATATGGTCATAATACTATGAGAGAGCACACAACTCAGTGTGTCTTCAAGCAATTCTTTTAGATTTAATGATGTTAATAAACTCTGTTATTCATCCTTAGCATAATTGTAAAGCTACCCATGTATATATATTATCGTTGAACTCCTTATCAATTAGAATCCACTAATTATATATAATTCTTCATATTTGGTAGAATTACATGTTTTTTATTTATTATTGAACGGCTCACTTACCAATAGGTATCCTTTTTTTTTTGTTAGTTCATCAACATTAAGAGTGAGGGTATTTGAACCTCTAACCTCTTAATTGAAGGTACATGTCAATACGGTTAAATGCAATAGTCATTGTTATTAAAAAAAAAAAAAATGCAATAGCCATTGGATTCATTGAGAATTAAATCAACTTTCTTTTTAAAATCAAAACAACAGTATAGGTTTTTTTTCAAAAAAAAAAAAAAAAAAAAAAACAACAGTATAGATATTAACGAGTTGTTGTAATATAGTGGTATCTTTCGCCAACAAGAGCTTAGCTCAACTGATATAAAGTTGTTCGAATAACCACAAGGTCCGTGGTTCGAATCTCCCTCTCCACATATTCTAAATATACATCTTACTATATTTATATATTCTTAAGTTTTTGCATAGACAAGGAAGTCGTTGTAGTATAGTGGTGAGTATTCCCGCCTGTCACGCGTGTGACCCGGGTTCGATCCCCGGCAACGGCGTTTTGATGTTTTTTCAATTTTGAAATTGTATTAATATATTCTATATGTACTTGTCAGTTTTTCAAACAAAAATGTCGTTGTAGTATAGTGGTAAGTATTCCCGCCTGTCACGCGGGTGACCCGGGTTCGATCCCCGGCAACGGCGGTTCATATTTTTTTCTATTTTGAAATTTTATTTACATAGTTTTTGTTTTATATATTTTTAAGCTGTTTTATCAAGCAAAAAAGTCGTTGTAGTATAGTGTTAATTATTCCCGCCTGTCACGCGGGCGACCCGGGTTCGATCCCCGGCAACGGCGTCTTTTACTTTTAATTGATTTTTCCAAATCTTTACTGAATTTCTCTGGGCGGCCGACTGTATATTTTAAATACGGTAGAGGTAGAACTCGCTTGAGCCCGTGCATCTTGTTTGTGAGCTCTTTCTCGCGCCGTTGTGTTGCGACGGCGAGAAAACTGGAAACCTCAGTGCCTGCGCTCTCTACCTACCTCAAATGCTACTCCTTCTGGACCTCTCTCTCATTCTTCAGCAGTACCCTTGGAGCAATCATTGTGCATTGCACAAGCAAGCGAGCAGTCCTGATCGAGTTGATCGATCAATACTTCAGCTTCTGAAGCATTTCCACTTTCTTTTCTGAAATTTGGTACTGTAGGTTTTCCCATTTCAACTCTAGGTATGGAAACCGACGAGGCCGAGTGCGTCCTTCCATTTCAGCTCCAATTCGACAAGCCTATTGCCTCTCAGGTTTACTTTTCCCGCTTCACCGTCGGCCTCCTACTTAGTTGCACATGCATTTGTCTGTTTTTTGTGGATTGATTCTTCTACTATCGTCTGTGGTGAGTGAGTTGTTTTCTGCTCTGAATATTTGATGATTTGCTAATGCAAGGTTAAAATTGCCGAGTGGAACCCGGAAAAGGATTTTCTAGCCATGGTCACGGAAGACTCGAAGATTTTGCTCCACCGTTTCAACTGTCAGAGGTTGTGGACTATATCGCCTGATGAGTTATATATATGTCTCCTCGATTTTCGTAGCTTAATTTTTTCATTTCCTAAATTATTAGAGAAAAGTTAATTTAATCGGTTCTCTTCTAGTTTTCAATTTCCTCTGCTTTATCGTAGTTGTCTGGTCTAAAGAAGGGCATCTTATATATGTTGAAGCTTGATTTTCTTCTTTTTTTTTTTGGTTATAATGTAATACATAGGTTAAATAGATTAGTATAAAATTGTTAAAACTAAATCTATACTAAGGGCAATATTTCCTCGTTCAAAAATGTTCAAAAATGTTTATGTAGCTTGGAATGTTTTTTTAAGTGCTTAAAAAGTGTTTTTAAGTGTAAAAAAGTATTTTTAAGCACTTAGAATGTCATTTTCTTGAACTATTGCGGTTACATTAAATTCTTGAACTCTTGCTATGAACAATTTTGGTTCACTGATTGACAGTGAAGACCCGTTTACAGAGTTGTCAAATTCTTCACAACAACGGTTTAACATCTTGTGAAGTGGTGACAAAGATGGAAGCATCTGTTTCAGATATTTGGCATTTTTCCAATTGGAAAAATAGTAAGTTAACTGATTATAATCATGGACCTTTCTTTTCTCACTTTGGAAAAATAGTTAGTTAACTGGTTACTTTGCTCCCTACATAAACATAGTTCCTATAAAATCGAATGATTTCTGTTATAGGTAATTTTGGACCACTCTGATGCACAAGGAGCTGACGAGGACAACGAGATAGGACCAGGAAACCGACCCAGAGGGAGACCAGACCAAAGGGTCGGGCCAACTTGGCCCAACCATTCGGCCCGCTTGCGCGGGCCGAGCTCGCTCGCCTCTGTTTGGTCCCTGCTGCCTCTGACTGCCCCGGTTCCGCCTGGTTGGTCCCGAAACGCCTCCGAATTCCTAAAAACCTTAGGAGCAGATATTTAAACCCCTCTTCTGAAGAAGGTATCCCGAACTCTATTCTCGACTTCTCCTCTTGCTCTCTAGCTCTTCCATCCGTTTTCTGACTTAAGCATCGGAGGCGGTGTGGCAAACACCACACCGTGCAAGTTTTTTGTCTTGCAGTCCACGTCTTTCCCCCTCACAAACAAATTTACTGGCACGTGAAGGTCAGGTGAGTTCCTCCCGATCAAATTTGACCATCAACAATTTCATG
Organism: Luffa aegyptiaca; assembly: GCA_017139565.1. Lineage (NCBI taxonomy): Eukaryota > Viridiplantae > Streptophyta > Magnoliopsida > Cucurbitales > Cucurbitaceae > Luffa > Luffa aegyptiaca. The sequence continues at coordinate 52,300,922 of CM029398.1, forward strand.
AAAATTCAATGTGGTGTGTTACTTCCAAAACTGTATATTTCTGTTCTGGTTATTGTTGCTTTCTGATCAATCGAAGCCTAAAGACCAAAACCTGACCCCTAGCTTTTCCGTCCTCTGATGGTCTCTCTCTGCCTACTTCTGATATATATACATATTTGTAATTTCTTTGTCCTGAAATAATCTGTTTAATAAAGGTTTTGTGTTCTTTAAAACTACTTCTCTTCTTAACTCTTGTTCAAGTAATGACATCTGTTAAGCATCTGCCTTCTTTCTTTCTTTATCATTTACTTTATAAAGTTAATATAGTAAAAGACCATGTGTCGTCAATCAAGATAATGTACTTATTCCTCACAAGCTCCAGAACGTGTGATTCAAATCCCAAAAGTTGTTTTATTATTGAATGTTCTATAATGTGTAACTGGAGACTTATGTCTTTTTTTCCATTCATTTTCCTTTTAAGTCGAAGATGCTGGTGCTTCATGTCACCTTCCGAATGCTGAAATTTACAAGGTGCGAGAAAACACTTGGGAGGATTACTATTTTACATTTGTAGATTTTAATTTAGAGCTATAATTTTAAATTTTCTGTTAATAACTCTAGCAAGATTCTTGTTAGAGTCCTGGTGAGATCTTGGAACTTAACCAATGCATGAGATCTAAATTCGTCGGTAAGTTGCGTGTGTGAGGATCAGGAGAATTAATTCACAGGTTAGATGTAAATCCTTGAGGATTTTGAGTTATTTGAGTTTTATATCAACTTGTTTATTTCGTTTTTAAGTCACTCAAGGATATCATTTACCTTTTATGCTGTTCCCTAAATAAATATGGTGATTCTGAGCAACAGGACATGGTGAAATGTGTAGTTATTAGATTAATATCTACTTAAAGAGATTTCTCCAATGATTTTACGTGTACTTGAAATGTAATTATTTGTCTCTGCTGGGAGTATTTGAAATGTTACTTGAGTTTCAAGTTTCAGGAACCTCGATTGATTTCTGAGTAACTTCAGTGACGTAGATAATTTGTTTTACATTTGATGTTGGTTGCTTTATCAAAAGATCTTTGTCGTTTGATAGTCATGTGCTCAGGAAAACTCGTTAGAGATGGGCATGATCCAAGAAATAGACAGATCACCGTTCAAGGCGGGCATGGCAAGCATTCTTTAGTGCTTGATACTTCAATATTTCACAGGTAATGTTACTACAGAGGCTGGGGATATTGCTCATTCTTTGAACATAATATGTGATGAACTATTTGCCCTCGGATTTGCATTTGTTCTAGTTCTATCTCTTGAATTATCATGATACTGACGGAAGTACATTGCTCATTCCTGTTTTTTTTCTGAAAAGTCTAATTGTACCAGTTGAAGATTATCTTAGAACCAAGCTTAATTAACAAATTATTGTTATTCATACCTAATATATATGCAGAGTTAGATGATGTGTATGTTCTTGTCAAGTTTTTTCGTATTATTTCTTCGTTGCAGTCCCATGCTTGGTTATTTAAAGTCTTTTGGGGTCATTAAGTAAGGTTAGTTGAATACAAAAAGTACAAATTCTTAGCAACAATTAATTGACGGTGTGTAGCAGTAAAGATTCAAATTGTTGTTGTTGTTGTTTTTTTTTTTAATTAATTAATTAATTTATTTATTTTGAGAAAGAGATTCAAATTGTTGTTGAACTTGAATAATTATTAAAATATATATATTTGGAATATTTACCATACTCTTCTTTTTTCAGTCCAAATCATGCTAGAGATTTAACTTTGTGCTGTACACAGGACACCTTAAGACGGTGAATGATAGTCGAGCCACAAATTTTGGTATTGAGTCAAAAGGTCGATGACAACCCCCACGGCCCACCTCATATGAGATTATCTCTATTTTTAAATTAAACTTGAGAACAATATGTCTATTAACCTTTTTTAAAAAGAAAAAATAATAATATGTGTCTACTAACTTGTTGGGAATAAATAAATGGCTATTTTTTTTGTTTCGAAATCTTGAACTATGGGTATCGTTTCATCGTTATATGATAATATTTTTTTTTTAATTAAAATTAATGTAGGAAGATTTGAAGGATAGTGATGGGTGAAGAAATAACACTATCAACAAAGTTAAGTGATGACATGAACAATTCAATAGTGAAATAAAAGTCATCTTGAAGCTTTGATAAAGTATATAGTGCATGTTTGAGAGTGATTTTGAAACGGTTAAAATCACTTTTGTCATGTTCGAAATCATTTCGAAACATACCTTTAATTATTCAAAATCAATTTCATGTTTAATTTTACACTTTTAAAGGTAATTTTCATACCATCAAAATTGATTTTGAACTATTAAAAGCATATTTCGTACTGATTTTGAATTTGACAAAAGTGGTTTTAATCATTTCAAAATCACTTCCAAACATGCAAATAGTCAAGTTCTTAGGATGTTGTGTTCAAATAAAAAAAATATATATATATATTGGTATGTGAATACATGGCAAATAAGTAAAGTTTCTCGTTAATTTCTGAAACGTTTTTCAGTAGGGGTATTTTTTTTTTTTTAAAATAAAGGTCAAGCTATAAATGGAACTTTAACGCAAGACTCATAATTTAGATGTTTTTTTTTTTTTTTTTTTTTTTTTTTTTTTTTTTTTTTTTTTTTTTTAAAAAATTTAAATTTAGCATCAACCTATTTAAAAATCAATTAGTCGTTGTAGTATAGTGGTAAGTATTCCCGCCTGTCACGCGGGTGACCCGGGTTCGATCCCCGGCAACGGCGTTTTTCGTTTTAGTATTCTATATGTATTTGTATAGAATGTGTTCATTCGTTGTACAATTTTTTTTAAGTGATAACAAGTGGTGAGCAATGTTGAACTCAAAAAAAAAAAAACCAATGATCAAAACACACCATCGACGTTGTCGATCAATCGACTCTCTAAAACTGACGGTCAAAAATTGATATAGTCGATGGTCAGTGTCGGTTTGAACACAAAACTAATGTCAATCAATTGACACTCGCCTTTAATGATAATAATTTCATGTGTTAAAAATGAGATGTTGTGATTGAAACACAATTTGAAATGAAAATACAAGAATCAATTCTTAAAAAAAAAAATGGTTGGATTTGGAATTTGGATCAACAAATAATCACCACCATATACATCATTGAATCATCATAACTATTTCTACTTTTTTTTTTTTTTTTTTGAAATCTAAATTAGCCAAGTAAATTTTTATTGAATTTTGAATGGTGTGGGGTTATACAACAATCGTAGTAAATATATTTAAACAATCACATATTCATTGTCATTTAAAAGAATAATTGGATTTCTTTCAAAAACACAAAAATTGATGGACAAAAATACAAATTTGGTCAATGTACTCCTTATTTTATTTCATTTTAGTCTTTATATTTTTAAATATTCAATTTTATATTGACACTTTTAATAAATTACTAAGATTAAATCGTTACAAATTAAAGTTTATTAGACTAAATTGTTACTTTCATGGAGATCGGGAACAATTTTTAACTTTTTTTTTTTGTAATAAAATTATCTATTATCGTTAAAAGAAACAAAATAAAAAGAAAAAAGGAAACAAACACAAAACTGGGCCCATTTTGTAAAATAAAACAAAAATCAATAAAAGAAAGAGGAAAATCGTAACTCTTTCATCTGTGCTAAGTCACTTCTTCTTCGCGCCGTCTCCTCCTCCGTTTCCGTTCACTGCTGCGTCCGCCGTCGTCTTTCTTCCGCTCGTATCGCTGCCACCACCGTTTTTCTTCCATACTGTGAACTGTAGAAAACATTTGCTGAATTTATCATTAAACTTCTCTCGGCTGGACTGTGAACTGTAGAACTCGCTTGAGCCCGCGCCTCTTGTTTTTTGAGCTCCTTCTCGCGCCCTTGTGACTGACGGCGACGAAAGTCACCCGATAAGCTCATCCCGAACTCGATAAAAGTGGAAACCTCGATAGTAATCTTGGAGTGATTGTTGTGCATTGCACAAGTAAGGAGTTTTGATCGAGTTGATCGATTAATACTTCAGCTTCTGAATCATTTCTACTTTCTTTTCTGGAATTTGGTACTGTAGGTTTTTCCATTTCAGCTATAGCTATGGAAACCGACGAGGCCGAGCGTGTCCTTCCATTCCAGCTTCAATTTGACAAGCCTATTGCCTCCCAGGTTTGCTTTTCCCGCTTCACCGTCGGCCTCCTACTTAGTTGCACATACATTTGTCCATTTTTTTTGGAATGATCCTTCTGCTATTGTGTGTGGTGAGTGAGCTGTTTTCTGCTCTGAATATTTGATGATTTGCTACTGCAAGGTTAAAATTGCCGAGTGGAACCCGGAAAAGGATTTGCTAGCCATGGTCACGGAAGACTCGAAGATTTTGCTCCACCGTTTCAACTGGCAGAGGTTGTGGACTATATCGCCTGGTGAGTTATATGTCTCCTTGACTTCCTTGGCTTAATTTTTTTCCTCTCCTAAATTCTTAAAAAAAGTTAACTTAACCTGTTCTCTTCGAGTTTTCAGTTCCACACTGCTTTATCGTAGTTGTTTGGTCTAAAGAAGTGCATCTGACATGTGTGTGTGTTTGTGTGTGTTTGAATCAGCATCTAATATATGTTGAAGCTTGATTTTTTTTTTTTTGTCTGTTATAATGTAATGCATAGGTTAAATAGATTAATATCAAATTGTTAAAACTAAAAGGGAAATATTTCCTCATTCAAAAGACCATCTTTAAGTTATTTAATGATGACATTGATTCTTGAACTATTGGTGTTACAAACCTACACTAAAGTTTTTTCAAAAAAAAAAAAAAAACTTACACTAAAGTCTAAATTCTTGCTACGAACAATTTTGGTTCAATGAACCGTAGTACATACAACAGGAGAACGATGCTTCCTCTTGAGAACTTTGTGTTTTGCACTTGGTTATTTGTTTTAATGTGCTGCATTGTCGTTAAGTGACATCCTTGGCTATGAGTGATTGTATCATTTCTGTGTAGGAAGGTCTATAAAATCGTTATGTTGGAGGCCTGATGGTAAGGTGATAGCAGTTGGGCTTGAAGATGGGACAGTTTCATTACATGACGTTGAAGTGAGTAGCCTTACTAAACTTTCCAAAATAGTTTTCCTATTCATCAGTCGATCATGGAATTCTTACACATGTCAAACAGAACGGGAAGTTGTTGAGAAGCGTAAAGTCTCATGCAGTTGCTGTGGTTAGTTTAAACTGGGTGGTGGATAGCCAGTTGATTACAGTATGTAACTCTCCACTTATTTATTTGGTGTTTTTCATGAATTTAATTGGGAAATCATTGTGCGAACGTTATGCAGAATGTGCAACATGAATTATGATTTTCAAGTATGAGTTTCGTTCTCTCTCATTCCTTCAACCTTTTTCAAAACCGTGGTACAGGACAAAAATGAAAACTTGTCATCTTATGAAGATCGCACTAGCCGTATTTTCCCTCCTGCTCCTACAGTTCCTCGAATGCCTGGACTTGTTTCAGGAGATACTGGTTTCATTGATGACAGTGAAGACTCATTTACAGAGTTGTCAAATTCTTCACAACAACGGTTTAACATCTTGTGCAGTGGTGACAAAGATGGAAGCATCTGTTTCAGCATATTTGGTATTTTTCCAATTGGAAAAGTAGTAAGTTAACTGATTATTATCTTGGACCTTTCTTTCTCTTTGGAAAAGTAGTTAGTTAACTGGTTACTTTGCTCCCTTCATAAATATAGTCTTCAAATACACTGATAAAATTGTATCATTTCACTTGTACGAAAATCCAATGTGGTTTGTAACTTCCAAAACTGTATATTTCGGTTCTGGTTATCAATGCTTCCTGATCACTCGAAGCCCAAAGACCAAAACCCGACGCCAAGCTTTTCCGTCCTCTTCTTGTTTCTCTCTGCCCACTTCTGATATATATTTGTAATTTCTCTGTCCTGAAATTATCTGTCTAATAGGGTTTTTTGTTCTATGAAACTATTCTTGTTAATAAGTAATGACATCTGTGAAGCATCTGCCTTCTTTCTTTCTTTATCATTTACTTTATAAAGAATATAGTTAAAGACCACGTGTAATCAATGAAGATAATGTAGTTATTCCTCACAAGCTCCAGAACAAGTGATAGAAATCCCGAAAGTTGCTTGATTCATGATTGTAGTATAATGGGTAACTGGAGCTTATTATTATTATTTATTACTTTCTTAAAATTTATTTTTTTAATATCTTGAGTGCATGCAGTTTTTTTTTTTTGTTGTATTGATCAATTGAGTGCCTCCTCCATTGATGTGTTTTTTTTCTTCAATGTGACAGAACATACACAAGCTTCATATTCCTCTTCAAGTCCAAGATGCCAGTGCTTCATGTCACCTTCTGAATGCTGAAATTTACAAGGTTTGAGAAAACACTTAGGAGGATTGCTATTTTACATTTATAGATTTTATTTGACTATATGGCCTTTTCTTTTAGGGCTATAGTTTTTAATTTTTTGTCAATAGCTCTAGCAAGATTCTTGTTACTGTCCTGGTGAGGTCTTGGAACTTAACCAATTCATGAGATCTAAGTTCGTTAGTAAGTTGCATGCGTGGGGATCAGGAGAATTAATTTGCAGGTTAGATGTAAATCCATGAGGATTTTGAGTTATTGAGTTGTATAGCAAAGTATTTATTTTATTTTAAAGTTAAAGATTCACTCAAAGATATCATTGCTTTTATGCTATTCTCTAAAGAAATATGGTGACTCTGAGCAACAGGTATGATGAAATTCTTGACAAATAAAATCTTTTAATGTAGTTTAATTTACAATTTTCATCTCTTATATTGGTTCAAGTGAGGTAGAGAATTTTAATTGTTCCATATCCCGGCATGAATATGTTCCATTGTGCTTCTATATCAGCACCTATGAGCGAGCACTGGTGGTTTGCTTCCAAGATATTGCTCATTTGAAGCTTCATGCAGAAGATTGTGGGAGGTAGCTTTCTGATGGATAGTTGATATGGAGGTCGAGCTTCAAGTTTAAAAATCTCCACTGAACTATTAAAACCTCTTGGTTGTTAAATTAAATAATTTGATATTGAGGATTTTCCGTTCAGTCATTAAGATGTCTAGTTCTTACTTGTTAGATTAACTTTAATGTCGAGATTTCTCCAATAAATGTACCTGTCCTTGAAATGTAACTTTCGTTTTTAGCTGGGAGTATTTGAAATGTAACTCGGATTTCAAGTTTCAGAAACCATAATTGGTTTCTGAGTAACTTCAGTAATGTAGACAATTTGTTTTACGTTTGATGTAGGTTGCTTTATCAAAAGATCTTTGTCGGTTGATAGTCATGTGCTCAGGAGAACTCGTTGGAGATGGGCATGATCCAAGAAATAGACAGATCACCGTTCAAGGTGTGCATGGCATGCATTCTTTAGTGCTTGATACTTCAATATTTAGGAAGAGGTAATGTTACTGCAGACACTTGGGATATTGCTGATTCTTTGAACATATTATTTGCTGAACTATTTGCCCTGGGATTTACATTTTCTAGTGTTCTGCTTCTATTTCTTGAATTCTGGTAGGAAGATCATTGGTGAATGATTATGGATATTATTAGGGGCATATTAGTAATATGGTAAATTTATTGTAGTTGAATGGTCATAAGCAGGATTTAGGGGTAGGGAGAGGCAAGCAGATTTTGGGAATGTGAGTATCCCCTTATAATTTTCTTTGAAATTGAAATATTTTTCCACTCCTTTTTTTCTTTTCTTGATTTCCAGCCTCTGGTTCTGGTTCCTATCATATTGTCATTATGCATTTCTTTAACTGCTCTGATATTTCCCTGAAAAAGAAAACTGCTCTGATATTTCCCTGAAAAAGAAAACTGCTCTGATATCAAGCAAATTTTCTTGTCAAAAGGCTGGTTTAGTCTTGATGAATACTATCTTATCTAGTGTCTTCCCACCATATCCTTTCTAACCTTTGTGCTCCAGGAAAAAGAAATGAAAAACTCATTTTTTCCTTCTCGTTGCAGGAAAGGTGAGCTGCATCAGGTAGCTCAACAAGCTTCTAACATTGGGGAGTTGACTGAGGTAATCAGGGCATCATTATCAGTTATGAGTAAACAGTGGTCTGATGCCATGCACACTTTCCAAGAGAAGTTTGATTCTTTATCCACGCTGATTATTAACCATGGTAATAATAGATATTAAAGATATTCATGCTACTCTTTTTACCCCTACTCATGTCGCTTCTTCTCTTACATGTAGGACTTGACTCGTCTCCCCAAGAGGAGTTTCTTAGCCTTTTAGGTGGTGCACGGACTAGTCCTCCAGTTCACCAATTTTTAGTTAACTCTCTTGGTGAAGTGGTAGGTATGTTCTGCTCTTTGATCATTTCAGAAATTAATGATCGTTTGTTCACTTGCCGATTTGTTTAATAGGGTGCGAAGCGTGTGTCTAAGGCTGTTTCTGGGGCTGGAAGTGAACTCCAACTTATTGTCCTCGATCATCTCCAGGTGAAGGGGCAACACCTTAATTTTCTTTTATAATGTAGAAAAAAATTGACATGATACTAAATTGAAATCATATAGTGATATACAAGTTATTCAATTGAAGAATTTAGTTGAAATTAAATATTTAGAACTTAAATGCTAAATTTCCTTTGCAGCCTGCTGTAGAAATCATTGGATTCCGTATGGGTGAACTACTGGCCCTTTCAAGATGGCGTGCACGTTTTCAGGGTGTTGGTTTGGATGAGAAGCTTATGAACAATGCTATGGAAAAGGCTGGTATGTTACTTGTGCAAGTTGATCGATTTATGAGGGTGCTTTCAACAGTGTTGCAGCAGGTATGCTGCGATTGAGGATGGGTTTTGTTTAAATTTTTATTTGAATGTACACGTTGCTATTAAACTAAACTTTCCTCCCAACACACACAAAGTTTGTAATTATTTTATTTTTCAATTGAGAAGCAAGTTGAGTTGTAGAATAGAGAACAGCTCCATAATTTTTCGTTTCAACTTCCTTTATTTTTGGCTGTCTTTGTTATTGCAAAATTTGTAAAAGTTGCTAGGAGTCCAGTTGCATTTTTGTAAGTAATTAAATTATTTTATTTATTTATTATTTTTTTAAGGGAGGAAACTGATATCATTGATGGATGAAATATTCAAACGGGGAGGAAAAATCTCCAATCCATTTTTGGTGGATTACAAAAAATATCTTCAATTAGTGCGGTTATAATCTTTAGACAGATGAGGGGATTTACACCACTAAAGAGCATTAAAAAAAACTAAATCCAAGAAGCTTCCAAAGTGATGATACAAGCACATGTGTTGCCCTATTTCTTCACTATCCGCCTTTCCTCCACTCTAGTTTCTTAGATGGGGCCTTTTGTGGTGGTTGATGATGGCCGGTTGACATTTATACTAATCAAAGGTGTGAGATAGAGAAGAACTTTGCCATATTAGCGGGTAGGAACTTTAGAGGTAGGTAGTAGAGTTCAGACTCACAGAAAGTGGAAGAAACAACAACTCAGTTCCTATCCCTATTGTTACCCTTGCCCAGTCCTATCCCGATTGTAATCCACCAATTGTGTTTTAATTTTATGAAAACAAAGGTGAACGCATAGTGTCTTGAAAACTACAAAACTACCAAATCGTTAAAGCCTCGGCAAACAAAACTACTAGTTGACCTTTAGTGGAAACAAGAACACCCCATACACAAAGTTCTTACCAGACCACCTCTCAAATAAAATGATAGTTGATATCGATATACTTCGATCTAGCATGGAACACTAGCTTACTCGACAAAAAATGGCAGAGATAGAACCAGTGGTGAAGTGAAGGCTCTTCCAGTGGCTGGCTGAGACATATTTATATTCTGTGCTAAAACGTAAAGGAAAACTCAAAGATTGGAATTAGGACATTTTTGATAATATTTATGCGAAGAAGGCAGATCTCATTAGTAACATTTGGGTCCTTGATGAGTAGGAGGAAGCTGTTGGACTCAGTTGGCTAAAAGAGTGTTTTCATTTATCCCGTTGGTGGTGGGCAATGTTTGTTCCTAAGATTTTGGAAGGATCGATTACAGGGTCCTTAGTATTTTGAGTTAGCTTTCCCCAGATCATTTGAACCATGCCTTGACCAGTATGCTAAGGTGGTCGAGTGGGGGGGGGGGGGTTGTTTTTTTTTGTTTTTTTCCCGGCTGTTTGTTTGGACAAGTAATCTAAATGAGGATCTTGGAAAATTGAACTTTCTCGATAAGGGGTAGCTTTGATTCTAAGGTTGTCAAATCTACCCTTAACTGGTGTTTACACAAATATAATGGAGAGACCATGGAAAATTTGTCCTTAAATGTCCTTTCTTCAAATTTGGCATAAGCTTTTGAAGATCTTCAATGATGATATGATCTTTCTAGCACCGTTCATAGGTTTTCCCTTTAACATCCTACTGTGGTACTTAAGTGGACTTCAAACAGTGGTATACTTATGTAACTAACTTTCTCTCTCAAAAAAGAATCAAGCAAAGCAAGTCTAAAGAACTATTACAAGCCCAACCCCTAATCCGTTCTAAGCTGGAACCAACTACACTATTCTTCTTTCTTCTAATGTATGTGAGCCAAACCTGTTATAAAAAAATGGTTTCGTACTAATGTGTGGAATAGTGCATAATTCTTTCTGTTTTATAATTTATTATATTGAAAATTTTGTTTTCTGTACAGTTCTCGAACTTCTTTAACTGGCTTATACGGTGTATAAAACTACTTATGTCGGAGCCAAGTGATCAGCTTCTACCATATAATAGGTAGTTCTCTCTCTCTCTCTCTCCCTTATCTAATTTACTGGCTTTGGTTGTGAACCCTCTCTGCCTGATCTAGTTACACTTTTTGGCTATTGCAGTGAGCTTGTTGTCATTTTCTTGAAGTTTTTATACAATCAAGACCCTGTCAAGAAGCTGCTTGAAGCGTCTGAAAATGATGACAATATTGAGATTGACTCGTGAGTCATATTCTTCTAGCCTCGCGTATAAAATATAGATGTAATTATATGTATCAATGCATTTGATAGCAAATCACTAAATTTGCAGAATTCATTTCTCAAATTTAATGCGGACTAAACAGCTATTTTGTCTTAAAGAGGGGTCAATAAGGAGGGCTCAATTGACTACTCAATCAATAAGTGGAATTTTAAGGAAAAATCAGCGGTGCATTAAATATTTAAATGAGATTTAACTTTTAACTAATTTTATTCAACTAATAATATGAAGACATCTCTTAAATTTTACTCTTGAGATTCTCATGAAAAAATTACTCTTATCAAAATCCATGCCATGAATACAAGGCGCTCAGGCCGCCCGGGTATCCGATGGCTTTTTCCAACATAATTGGGATTGTATTAAGGAGGATCTTTGGAGAGTGTTCCAAGATTTCTATGATAGAGGCATGCTTGATAGGTCCTTGAATGAAATCTTTGTTTGCCTTATTCCTAAGAAGGAAAGAGTTACAGAGGTTAAGGATTTCAGACTTATAAGTTCGGTAACTAGCGGGAATAAGATCATTGCAAAAGTGTTGGCCAATAGACTTAAAAAAGTTGTCTCGTTGATGATTTCAGACTCCCAACAAAGGGCTTTTGCAATGGGTAGGCAGATTTTGGACTAGGCTCTTATTGCCAATGAAGCCATTAAGGATTATAGAGTGAGTAGGAGGAGTGGATCTTATTCAAGATCGACTTCTAGAAAGCCTATGATTATGTAAATTAGGGTGTTTTGGATAAGTTTCTGTTGAAGAAGGCTTTGGTTATAAGTGGTGATCGTGGATTTGGAGCTACATAAAGACTGTTGAGTTATTCCATTCTTGTTAATGGGAATCTTAGGGGTTGGATTTGTGCTTCAAGAGGCTTGAGGCAAGATGGTCCTCTGTCTCCCTTCCTTTTCCTTTATTCAATTTGCTCTGAGCAATATCCCCTTCTATTTTATGTCCCTGTTTAGAGTCCTAGCTCGGTGAGTAAGGCTCTTGAGAAGTTGATGTGAGATTTTTTACGGGAGGGGTTTGAAGAAGGAAAAGGTTTGCATTTGGTTAGATGGGAGGTCATTTCTAGGTCGTTGGATCGGGGGGGGGGGGGGGGCATCTTTAACTTTAAGGCTAGGAACAAAGCCTTGCTAGCTAAATGACTATGGCGATTCTATCATAAAACCGATACCTTATGACACAGGGTTATTGTTAGCAAGTACGAGCCTCACCCTTTTGAGTAGATTGGTGGTGGGGTTAAAAGATATTGCAGATGAGTTTCCTTTTCTTTCCAAGTTTGTCCCTCGTGAGGTGGGAGTTGAGAAAGATACTTCTGGGAGGATAAGTGGTTGGGGATAGGCCCTTCTACTCTTTGTTTCCTCATTTATATTAATTGTCCTCTTTGAGGAATCATTCGGTGGTCGTGATCCTTTTTCCTTGAGTTTCCTTGGTCCCCTTTCTTGGGTTTCCGTCTTTCGTTAACTAACAGGGAAACAATGGATGTTTTGGCCCTTCTAGCATTGCTTAGCTTGATGACTATCGCTTTCACCCTCATGGGGGATGTTTGTTTTTGGACCCTTGTCCCTTCAAAGGTTTCTCTGATATATCTTTCTTTCAATGCTTGGTTAGTTCCTCCCCGGGGTGGTTCTATTTTCTCCTTGGCGTGGAAGGTGAAGATTTTAAGGAAGGTTAAGTTCTTTGTATGATAGGTGTCACGTGGTAGAGTTAATACCTTGGATCGAATTCTAGCTAGAGGTTCATCTTTGTTTGGGACGTTTTGTTGTATTCTTTTTAGGAATGTGGAGGAGGACTTGGATCATTTGCTTTGGAGTTGTCAGTTAGCTTGTGCTTTGTGGAGTTGCTTTGTTTTAGGAGTTCAGCTTCAACTTTGGTAGCTTCCAGGGTTGTCAAGAGGCAGTTGAGGAGCTCCTCCATCCGGCCTTTCCACGAGAAAGGGCGGTTTTCGTGGCAAGTCAGAGTTTGTGCTATTTTGTGGTCTTTGTGGCGAGAGAAGCAATAAAATCTTCAGGGGTCAGGATAGTTCTTGCTCTGATGTTTAGTCCCTTGTTAGAATCTATGTTTCTCTTTGGGTCTATGTTTCTAGGTCTTTTTGTAATTATCCGTTAGGTCTTATTTTACTATATTGGAGCCCCTTTTGTAGTTTGGCTGCCCTTTTTTTGTGGGTTTTTTTATGTCAGTGCATTCTTTCATTGTTTTCTCAATGCTTTCTTTTAAAAAAAAAAGAATCCACGCTATGAACATGTACCTTCACTCAATCAAGGAGGATATTATCAAAACCCACCTCTGCATCGACACAAGCGAAAGACAAATGTTTCCTCTTCTCTGTGGCCCTGTCCATAATACAGTATACATCAACCTTCCAAATACAGCTTAAGTAATTATTTTCATATTGAACTTAAATACATTTATAAAAAGAGGAATCTAAATATGAAAAAGCTTTAAAAGAACAAAAACTAATTTAATTAAAAAAAAAAAGAAGGAAAAAAAATAAATCTGTAACAAGGAAGGACACGATAAAAATTGGATATGGAACCCAAAGTTGGTATTAAAGAATTTAACGACGAAGACCATAAAATAAAAAACATACATTAACTACCAAATTCAAAATTTGCCTAAAAAATATAAGGTCAAGTAAGAATTTTTGCCTGAAGTCCTGAGTTGCCTTGAGCTGACCCTGTCATATCTCCTCCCCTTTTCATAAAAAAATTTCTTTCTAAACCTCCCCTCCCCCCACCCATCCCGAGGATGAAAAGGAAGGATTAAATTATGTGCATCTAATCTGTATTCTCTTAGTTAGCTCTCTCTAATCTCCAATGAGTTTGCCTGTAATGTTGTGCATCTGTTGAATGATTGCAGACCATAGAAGTATACATAATATTTCCCCATTCGTCCTTGTGGGACCACCATTTTTTTTAAATTTTTTGATTTTTTAATATTTCCTTTAGCAACTTGATCTTCTACCATTTTCTGTAGGGAAGTTGTTGAAAGAGTTAGAGAATTGGCTCTATTTGGGGGATTCTCAGATTGTGAATTTTTAAGGAGGACTCTTGGTATGGAATTTCAGCAGATGGAATCCAGGTATTCCCTTTCTTCCATTCAGTTGGTCTGTGAGTATTTTTGCATTAAGTGGCCATTCAACAAGTTCTGACAGTTTTGAACCAAGAAATAAGTTAGAGTACTGGACTATTTGATTGGATCCAATACAGTTTTGATTTCTTAGAATGTGATGAAATCAATTTTCAACATTGAAGCATGGTAAAACATGAAGTGTCTGAATTATCAACTGATAGATTAAAGGTATTTTCTGTTGGCTGGAATATTGCTTTGGTCCTTCAACTCTGTTGACCACATTTTCTTTTGGTTCTTACACCTTAAGTTGTTCCTATGTAATTTGCATTTTGTGATTAAACATTTACATTATCCCTCACTTTGAATAATAGCACTGCTATATTTTAACAAATAAGCTTATGGGAGAATGTGTGGTGTAATATGGTGGCCAATCCCACCCCATGCATCCACCCATAAGCTTATTGGGATTGGCCACGAGATTGCAACTAGTGCTATACATGAGTTGAGTTAGGTTGGGTTAGGAGGTTCATTCTCCAACCTGCCCAACTTGAATTCAGTGGGCAATCCGGTCCAACCAAACCCTCACAATTTCGGGTTGGGCCAGGTCAGGTCATTTGGGTTTAACCATAAACTAAGGATTGAAGTCTAAAGAGGAAAAAAGGAGAGAGTGGAATCAAGAATACTTGTCTGGCAACTCAACTCCTACGAATGTTGGCCTTGGTGCTGGCGATGATGACTATTGGGGCTTCGCCCGTGCAGGCCTTTGCGTTGGAATGAGTTTGAGAGAGAGAGTTTTTGCGTTGAAGTGTGAGAGAGAGAAAAAGAGAGAGGGGGGAGGGGAAGAGGTGGGGGCTGGTGGTTTTTGGGGAAAGGAAAAAAAAAAAGAAAGTGAGGGAGGTGGGTGTTGCAGCTTGTGGCTAGGAGGGAGGGAGAGAGAGAGGAAATGGGGCCTCGCAGCATGGGGAAGGAGGGAGGGGAGATGAGGGTTGTGGCTAAGGGGGAAAGAGAATAGTAAACCCCCCAAATTATTGATATATATATATATATGGC
Organism: Luffa aegyptiaca; assembly: GCA_017139565.1. Taxonomy (NCBI): domain Eukaryota; kingdom Viridiplantae; phylum Streptophyta; class Magnoliopsida; order Cucurbitales; family Cucurbitaceae; genus Luffa; species Luffa aegyptiaca. The sequence continues at coordinate 52,316,052 of CM029398.1, forward strand.
CAGTTTGGTTGACGTTGAACCAAACCTAAATCTTTTGAACCTGTGAATTGAACTGAACCAATGGATTTTTAAAATTCTAAACCCAACCCAAACCCAATATTTACCTAACCCGACCCAACCTTACCCTTGTAATTTGGGTTGGGTTGCTCAGGTTTATCGGATTATCGGTTTTTTTTAACACCCCTAATTGCAACCCTATACTTAAAAGGAGAAATATGAATGATAGAGAGGCAAAGGAGTATGCTAGATTACTTCTGATGGAGAATTTACAGCCCAACCTCAAGGACTCTAGGAGGTGCTTGTTTCTCTCGCTTCTGGCATAGCAGGTCCCCAGCAGGAAGGGAAGGAATCCTAAGCATCCTCTTTGTCTTTCTTGGTGTACTTGCTGTAAGAGAATGGGGAAGATATCAATTACATTCTGCCCTGTTTCTAGCAAGTTTTAATCCAGGATTTTCTATGCCTTGTGTTGTTTCAAACGAGGTCTTTGGATGCTAACCTGCAAATGAATGAGAAAATATTTCCTTTTGGTGTGCATATATGTGTGCGACAGTAGATTGTGGCGGCATCCTGATTTCTGTACAATAATAGATTGTGGCAGCATGAATTTGCAGTGAAAAGATATACCTTTTTCTTTTATAAAAAAAATGCAAATAGTGAATATATGGTTTTGATGGAAACCTGGGAACCGAAGCAAGAATTGAAATTTCATATTGTCATAAAACTCTTGGTATGATGAGAACAAAAATTCTCGAAGTTAATTTTTTTTTTCAATTTAATCTAATATTTATTTCTCTTCTAAACCAAGATCAAAGAGGAATTTTTAAATTTCTTTAAAAAGCTTTACTACAAAGATGAGGGACAAAGATTTTTCTTTGAAGGGGTGAACTAGATTCCTTTGAGTAATCAGTCGATGGTTGAGCTGGAGCATCCCTTTCATGAAGATAAGATTCATAATGCTGTAATGAGTTCAGGCAATTTAAAATCTCCTGGCTCGGACGGTATGAGTTCTTAAAAGACTTGGAACATTTTGAAGCAAGACTTAGTAGAGGTGTTTGAAGATTATTTTGAAAATGGGATCATCAACAAAAGGACTAATGAGACCTATATTTGCCTTATTCCTAAAAAGTTAAAAACTAGTAAAGGTTTGTGAATTTAGACCTAGCAGTGTCATTATTTCCCTGTATAAGGTGATAGCTTATGTCATAGCAGAGTGACTAAAGGGAGTGCTCCCTCTTATCATAAGTGATATGCGAGCAGCCTTTGTTGAGGGGAGACAGAATCTTAGATGCTATTTTGATTGCTTCTGAAATTGTTGGTGAGTGTAAATCCAAGGAGAAAGACGGTTTCCTCTTAAAGCTCGACCTTGAGAAGACATATGATAAGGTGGATTGGTCGTTTCTAGATGCTGTCCTTGAGCTTAAAGGTTTTGGTTTAAGATGGAGATGGTGGATTGGTGGCTGTTTGGCAAATACCAACTTCTTGCTTTAGATTAGTGGCGGTCCAAGGGGGAAATGTTTGTTGAGAGAGGGATTAGACAAGGGGGATCCGATTTCTCCTTTCTTGTTCACTATTGTGGGAGATGCTTTTAAGTCGGACAATCCATTATGGATATCAAAGAAGAGTTCTCCAAGGCCTGATGGTGGGCAGTAAGCAACTCATGCTTAGCCACCTCCAATTTGTAGACGACACCCTCATCTTTTGGAGGGTGTCTTCATGTTTGGTGGGAGTTATTGAATATTTGGTTGAAAGGTGCAGGGTTATCTCTTAACACTTCAAAATCTTCCATTGTTGGCATTAATGTGGATGAAGAGAAGGTGAATCAGCAGCTGGCTGTCCTTTTGAGTTGTTAGGCCGAAGAGCTCCCAATAACTAACTTAGGCATTCCTCTAGGGGGAAATTACCACACGAGAGGCTTTTGGAGCCTAATGATCGACAAATTCCGCGCTAAGCTGGAGAAATAGAAGCACACCCCACTATCTGGGGGGACTTACCCTTGCTTTGGTCACCCTAAATAGTCTGCCATCTACTGCTTCTTTGTTCTTAAAGCTCCTATGATATTGATAAAGGAGTTTGAAAAAGCTATTAGGGATTTTTTTTTTTTTTTGGAGAGGGGGGCTCCTATAATCTGAGTAGCCACCTTGTTCAATGGAGTTAGACTTGTCTTCCCCTTCAGTATGGGGGCCTTGGCATTGGTTTGTTGAGGCAGAGGAACAGTGCTCTCCTCCTTAAATGATTATGGAGATTCGTGCAAGAGAAGCATGCGTTGTGGAGGAAGGTGATTGAAAGTATTTATGGCTGTGAACCTCCTAATTGGATGCCTCTTCCTTCAAAAGGGGCTTCAAAAGCTAGAGCATGGATTGCGATTGCCAAAAACAGTGCCTTCTTTGTGAATTTCATTAACTTCAAGGTGCATAATGGGAGAACTTTTTTCTGGCACGACAAATGGGTGGGTAACGCTTCTTTGAAGGATATTTTCCCTGACTTATTTCTTATCTCCCATAAGAAAGATGCGACGGTGACTGATTGTTGGGATAAGGAGCATAATGATTGGGATCTCAGCTTCAGAAGGGGTCCCCAGACAGAGTTCAATAGTTGGCTTGGTCTTGTCTCGTTGATTTATCCCATAAGGTTGGGAGATGGTATTGATTGATAAAGCGTACTGGTCTTTTGAAAATTCTGAGGAGTTCTCTGCTTGGTCAACATTTCGAGCCAATTGAAACTACCCCTAAGCTTCCAGCCTCTTTGATCAAGTGATATGGAAATTTAACATCCCAAAGAAGATTAAAGTCTTCCTTTAGAGTCTTGCCCACAATAGATTGAATACTCAAGATAGATTGCAAAGAAAGTTCTAAAACAATGCCTTTGCCCCGCGATCTGTTTATTGTGCTTAGATGGTGATGAGAACCAGGATCATATTTTCCTGAGATGCCCTTTTGCTGTGAGAGGGTGGGAGCAGATTGTGAAGGCATTCGGGTCGTGCTATTGCTTATCTAGAAAGGTGTTGGATTAGCTAATCGAAGCAATGAATGGGTGGAACCTTAGAGGAAAAGTGAGAGTTCTGCAGAAGTGTGTTGCTAGGGAACTTGTTTGGAAAATTTGAAAAGAAAGAAACAGGAGAATCCTCTTCTTTTGAGTCTTTTTGTGGCAAATGTACAAATTACTGCTTCGTTGTGGAGCCTTAGACACAAGGAATTTTTTTAATTACAGCCTCACTCAAATCCTACATGATTGGGAGGCAGTGCTTGTGTAGATGGTTTTTGGGGGAGGGGTTCCTCACCCCTCTACCCTTAGGTTGTGTCTTCTTTTGTGTTTAATAAATCTTTGTTTCTTATCCAAAAAAATTTCTCCTCTAAACAAATTGTAGGTTTAGCAGAACTAAAATTTGAAATTGTTTACAAGAGCTTCGTTTAAAAGGCAACTGAGTATGAGGATTCCAATTCTTAGACAAAGAGAAATCAAAATACGAGAGATGAATTGAAAGAAAATGAGAACGCTTAAGATGTTGGGCCTTCATTCAAGGAGGTTGAGAGAAAAGGTGCAGCACCACTTTATTGGGAGAAAGGGGGAAAATGATTAAGGTACAACTTTTTTAGAACCTTTCGTACGCATAGTTAAATAGACAAGGTGCACTGACATTTTTTTCTGAATTAGAATAACATAAATGACATGGTATTGTCTCGCAAGTTATAATTGGAGTAATATCAGTTTCTCTATTAAGTTTAACTAAAAACTAAGGATTGAAGAGAAACAGTTCTATGTTTAAGATTAAATAGAGGTCTCATTTTCGACTTATAACAGGCTACAAACTAAAAGCTGTTGTGGCAAGATATCACCCCAATCTATGTTAACTGTTTTTTGCCTTGGAATACATATTACAGATATTCAGTAGACCAGCATGTTAACCATTTTTTGTCTGAGATCGGGATAGTTAAGAATATACATGTCATGTTTAAAATTATACGTTTAGCACATGTACATCTTATATCATTAAATTGATGTCTAACCGATAAATTTCCTTCCACAGTTTTAAGGAAGCTTTTCTTATGCCCTTCAGTACAATTTCAAGGAAAATACTTTGTGAAGATCTGTTGTCCCTATTCCCCTTTCAATCCTCGTCAAGCTGCCTGTCATCCAGTGTTCCTCTTTCAGTATCATACTATGAGGTATTTATTTTGCTATTGAGCATATTGTATGTAGCCTTCGTCTCTTGGAGATTCATCAGTGATTCTCATGACGGTTAGACTGTCATACAATTCATGTCTTATTTTTCATTACCAAGATATACTGCAGTTTCCAAAGCCATGCTGTTCACCAGGTACACTGTTGAAGAAAGTTTGTTAATTTTTTAATTTCCTTTAAACCCCCGTGTAGGGTTCCTCTGAAGCTGTCTCTGCCGATCAGAGTTGTCAGCAGAATTTCATAGATTATATATCTTTCAAAGTCCCAGATGATTCTTTTGCAGATATTGCAAATTGTGTAGGCATAGCTAGGGGATTTATTCATGACCAGAGCTGCTCAAATGAGGATTACTCTTCATTTGAAGCAGTCTTGGTATCTATTCCTGATGGTTCTCAGTGTGTTGATCTGTCTTTGTACAAGGTAAAAGTTCAAGTCTAGCGAGTTTTATCCTCTGCACGCTAATTGTGGAAAAAGGAGAGTAAAAGATTGATAGAACTCCTGTGTGATTAATTAGTGGACCTATTTGGTTGTGAACAGGATGGACAAATTGTTTTGTTATTAAATGAAACTGCTTCGACTTCTGAAAGCTCTATTGGCTCCTATATGATGGTTGTGCAAGCAAATGACCTTCCATTTGTATCTATGCCAAGATCTCCCTGTCTGGACAACTGGAACGTTCATCAACTCAAGGTTTTCTCTGCTTAAATCTCTTTGATAAGATTCATCACGAGTGGATAGTTTTTCATTTAACCTTTTACATTTTCGAAGTCGTTGCAGAAAGATTACTACATATGTTTCATGGACTAACTTTTGTAAATGTCCATGTCTTATAATGCAACGCCTTAATCTGTTTCAAATATAATTAATGTCCTCTGGCTTGGTTGTTAATTTTAACATATTTTCATTATTCTGGAGATTGGAACACTTAACTCTCAAAATTTTGATATGTTTTGGGTTTCTTCGTCAAAAAATATTTTTGCTTATAACTCTGGAATAATGTTCTACGTGTTCTCTAGGACTATGTTGTCCCATTGCAAATGGAGAATGAAAAAGTCCGCAACATTCCTCACGCTGTTGTTCCTCCTTTGGCTGTTAGTGGTGAGTGTTTATCATTGTCTATTTGTTTGTATATTTTGTGTAGCCTGAATATTGTAAGTACTTTGTTGTTTGACAACGACTGTAATCAGAAGCATTTGGTGTTCCTGTTGACAAAAATGAACCTCCAAGGCCCAAGCTGTTAAAAAGTTATATGATTTATTTTGTTTATTGTACAGCATCCAGAGGAGTGGCTTGTGTTTTTGCTGCAAGAAAGCGTGCTTTGGTCTACATCCTAGAGGAAGATGAAGATGAAGCGTCTGATGCTGAATGAAATTCATTCGACACTAAACGCAGTCCTAAAAAAATCCTTTTCTTTTTAAATTTCCTGCAAAAATGTTGCATAGGTTTTTAGTTATTAAGTTTATGTTCAACTTGATTACGGGCAAAGCTTGTGTGTGTGTGTCTGTGTGTTTTTCATTTACTTTTTTGCTGAATTTAATTCATTGGCATTAGAATTAGGAGTGTTTTTAGAGATGTTTCAATGTGGTAATAGTACTTGTATAACTAACATAAAGAAAATTAACATAGATGTTCTTTGGTAATATTTTCTTATCAAAATTGTCCATTGCATTTAAATATTTCATGTCTAATCTTTTTTACCTTGCATCAAATGAAACAAATTAAATTACATTTGTCTTCTACAGTAATGGTTTTTTTTTTTAAATAATATTTCAACAAGGTTATTTCAAAACAGTTGAAGATTTGAAAATTTTATATTGAATGTACCAATTTGAATCAAATAAATATCGTGGTACAATATTACAAATCGCATAGAATTACAAGATATTGTGCATAGAATTATTACAAGTTTCAAACTTTTCATGGCATTTGATGCACTCCATTTTGTCTTGGGGTTTGTTATATGTTTACATATCGAAAAATATTCTTTGAACCACACTTCAAGTGTTTATGAAAGTGATTAATTGGGCACTTTTTAAATAATAATTGGAAAAGTGATTTATTTGAGAACATGATTCTAATATGAACTCACACTTGAGATTTTCTGAGAAGAATTACTTGATACTTTTACACGTTTTAGCAGGAGAAATATCTCTTTAAACACAACACTAGAGAACTCTGGAAATAAAATCAAGTCTTCGATTTTTTTTCTCTTTAAAAAATAACGTGTGCTATACCGTATAGCATTATCTTAAAAACAAGCTAAAGAAGTAGCCATCAGAACTTCGGAACTTTATTCCATTTGCACAAATAAAAAAAGGACTGGGTCTCAAAATCCAACCGTCCAATATTTACCCACTTTGTAAAGGGATTGCTTAGATTATTTGACGCTTTTGATGTCACAAATTGAGAGCAAGTTAGCTCCCAAATGCCACAAAGATAAGAAAGAAGGTACAGGGGAAACCACGTCATCCAAAGACCAAGGAATCAAAGCTGGTGAACTCTGAGATGATATACAATACTAGCCCATTGCCATACCTGAGGGCAGAAGGAACTAATTTGACATTGCCAAGATATATCATCAGACATGACATGTAACATTACATAATTAAGTAACTAGGGAATTTTTCTATACTTAGTTGAGTTGTGTTGTGTTTGTTTTTTCTTCATGGAGTTTTGCAACCTTGCATCTTCATTTTTCAATAAGTCGTTTGTGCTTCTTATAAAAAGAAAAATTGCATTTCCAGTTTGCAAAACAGCCAAACCTTTAATAAATTAATACAAAACCCTCAAATTCCCCACAGCCTCATACGTATCACATTGAATATTCAGAAAAGAGTGAGTAAAAAGCTATTAAAATTACCTATTTCTTTTTCCTTCCTTTCTTTTTGTCTCTTTTACTCCGCGGCTTTGACCTTGACTTCTGTCTTGCAACTTTCTTGAATGGCTTCTTTTTGGTAATTGGCAAGTTATGCTTCTTATCCTTCGCAAACAATTGGGTTGTTGCTGTCTGTGTCTTGTCAATGGGATCGATTTCTTCTTCACGAGATACTTCACTTGTTGTCACGGTGACTTTGATATTTCCATTGTCATACGTCGTCATCTCTACAGATAGAACCAAAAGCACCTTCGGATCAAAATTACACTACACGTGGCTCTATAACATAGCATAACACTTTCAGTGTCTAATTATCGAAAAACTATCCTGAGTTCCAGAGTTTATACAAATAGACTGTTGTTTTCTTACAATAATGCATATCATTATCAATGTCATCAATGTTGAGGATCCCATATCTAAAAAATTAGAGACTTCACAGTATATAAGATACATGAGTTACTCCACCTATAGCCAATTGGTTTTGAGATGAAATCTCATATTTATCTAATATGGGGTCAGAGCCCATGAAAACCCAAATGATTAATCGGTTCAAGGAAGAAAAAAAAGGATCCGATCCAAGAATGGCGAACCAAAGAGACACCATCTTGAGGAGACATGGTGAGGATACCACATTGAAAAGATTAGTGGAGACCTCACAATTTATAAAATACTGGGTTACTCCACTCATAGCCAGTTGGTTTTGAAATGAAACCTCATCCTTATCTAATAATCAAATTAACTCTTTCCAAGAAATGAAACCTCATCCTTATCTAATAATCAAATTAACTCTTTCCAAAGTTATTTTCATATATAACCTAACTTTAAGTTTCCCTTCGAACGGAAATAGATGGACACTTCTTTTTCCCCTTGTATTAGGGAAGAACTTGCAACTATTATATGTCTGTTTTAATTAATTGAACAGACTCCTTTTCTAAGTGAGCTGGTGCAAATGGCTTATCACATGCATTTAATGTGCAATTTTTCATAGATACCAGAAATGGGTGCCAATGGATTCTCTTCCCCATCCTCATCCTCCTGGTCATCATTCTGCTCATCAACAGGCCGATCAGCTGGTAGAACACCACCATATAGCACCAGATCTTTTTCTAATTTTCTCTGCAAGATAATTTAGGACTTTCAGAGAATGGATCCCAGATTCTACAGAAGAAAATAATGTATGCACTGATGTAGTTCTCTTCTTGTTTCCTCTGTCAATGTGCAACTTATGCAGTAAAAATAAAAATGCAATACATAAGTGATGACTATTTAGTAGCATTTTAGTTCAAGGATGATCAAAATCTGAGAAAAAAAGGTATAGAAAATTTGAGGGGGATTCACAATTAAAATTAACTGAAAAAGCTAGAGGCAAATCTGTCAGTAGTGTGGTCAAAATCTCAAAGCTATTTGAATCTTTCTCAGAGGGAATGATCTGATGGTTCTACTTCTTAAGATAGATAAACTGTATATCCTTATGTGCTCAAGCTTAATTTCATACCCATGGCTTCTAATTTTGCTATCCTGATGAATGTACAACTAAGTTCAGACATCATTACCCGTAAATAAGTGAAAGAGAGATCAGTGCAAGTCTCCTAAACACCCGATGAGACCTATGAAACTAAAGAGTGAAATGCATTCATATAACCTTGGATGAAACCAAGGTGGAAAAATAACATTGGGATCTTTACTCCACAGCCAGCCACACTTCCAAAATCCGCAGGAAATTTTAACCTTTCGTGAAACTAATGGAGTTTGGTTCTCTTTCTAGCCCCTAAGAACCCCAATGGTTGTACATTCTGCTGGGAAATCAACAACCTACCTGGAAAGATTTCTCCATGCGCTATCCTAATTCCTAAGTTCATTTAAGGCTAGGTCATATTGTTCACAGAAAATTTTCGTCCGAAGCACTCATTGTAGCTTTTTCTTCCTTCTTAAACTCTACAAAGTTTTCTACCGAAGGACAAAATAGTTCAATTGTGTCAAACCTTTTTGCGATCTTCGATGCGCTTCCGCCGCTTAGCTTCCTCCTGTTGCTTCTCTGCTTCCTTTCTCCTTTTCTTCTTCCTCTTGTGAAATCCAGTGACATAGTCCCTAAGCAAAATCCAAGGCAATAGCAAACTTCAGAAAAGCAAAAATTAACTACAAAAAAGCAAACAAAATTCCCAATTAACCGATTAACCAAGTTCGTGTGTAGTTTGAAGGCAAACCTCAAATCCTTCTCATTGAAAGAGACCGAAAGAGCTTTGTTCTTGAGAGCTCTCTTCTTTATGTGTCGAGCACGAGGTTGTGCGAGTTGACCCCCTTCCTCTCCTTCGTTCTCGACCATCGCACCGCTCTGTAACAGTCTCTGTTTCACAATCAATTGGGTTCGCAGCTCGACGGCGGACAAACTCAAATCAAGCGGGACGAATAATTGGTTGGCCATTATATATCAAATGAAATTGCAATGAATTGGCCCAGCCCAAATCATATTTCACACAAACCCCATGATAATTGTAATGGGTGGCAACATGAGGGTAAATAATGACAAATATAGCAATTTTTAAAAATATTTGCAAATATGGTAAAATTTTTGAATTAATTTTTTATATTCCTAAATTGCCCCTGCCCCTGATTGGCGAGCGCAATTTCTTCTTTCAGTTTTTTTTTTTTTTTTTTTTTTTAATAGAAATCTTCTATCACTCATAGAAAATCTTTCTATCACTGATAGATTCTATCAGTGGTAGAAAATTTTTCTATCAGTGATATAAAGTTTCTATCACTGATAGAATAAAGTTTCTATCACTGATAGAAAAGCTTTCTATCAGTGATAGAAGATTTCTATCATTGATAGAAACTTTTTCTTTCACTGATAGAATCTATCAGTGATAGAAAAACTGATTGGCGCGCACATCTTCTTCTTCCTCGTCAATTTTATATATATATATATATATTTATTGATAGAAATCTTCTATGATAGAAAGTCTTTCTATCTTCTACCAGTGGTAGAAAAATGATAGAAATCTTCTATGATAGAAAGTCTTTCTATCACTGATAGATTCTATCAGTGGTAGAAAAATTTTCTATCAGTGATAGAAAGTTTCTATCACTGATAGATTATATTAGTGGTAGAAACATTTTCTATAGTGATAGAAAGTTTCTATCACTAATAGAATAAAGTTTCTATCAGTGATAGGAGATTTCTATCACTAATAGAAACTTTTTTCTATCACTTATAGAATCTATCAGTGATAGAAAAACTGATTGGCGCGCGTATCTTCTTCTTCCTCGTCAATTTTTATATATATATTGATAGAAATCTTCTATGATAGAAAGTCTTTCTATCACTGATAGAATCTATCAGTGAATAGAAAGTTTTCTATTAGTGATGGGCATTTTAGTAATTTTACTTTTCTGATGGTGAGATTTTGCCATTTTTGCAAATATTTCTGCGGGTTGCTATTTTTACAATTAGTTTGGGCCATTTTGCTACATTTGCAACCGGCCCCAAACTCCAACTTGTTGATAGTTTACCTTTTTTTATCTTCTTTTTAAATAACATTTTTTCTATCCAACTTTTTTTTTTTTTTTTTTTTTTTTTACAATATGTGGTACAACTTTACGTCAGTTGAGCTACGCTCTTGTTAACATTGCCCAACCTGATTTTTAGTAATAGGTTTTTTAATAAATAGTAAAGGTTAATTATTTTGTCCTGTATTAAATTTTTTAATACGATCCCAAATCAAATTCAAATTTATGAAAGAATTTATCAAAAGAAAAATGCAGACAAACAAGAAACTTGCATAAAATGAGTTCTAATTTTTTTTTTATCCCTCTGAACTTTGAATTATTCCATTGTTTTTTTAAAAAACAACCATTGTGACCTTTGTTTATTCTTTTACCATCAATTACTTAAATAGTGACGTGATACCAATGTGTACTAACATACTCTTTATCTTTTTTTAACAATACTTGACTACAAACAGGTATGTAAGAAGTCTCCCTACATATCCTATTAAAATCTTGACAACTAAGAAAGAAAAA